>JAYKQN010000011.1:14910000-16222500 GCA_036785175.1 Eupleurogrammus muticus | reverse complement strand
TTGGAGCATGGCTTTCTGACAGCACCACACTTTTAAAGCAGCACTTCAGCAACCCACACCTGCCTGATGGGAAAGACTGCTGCTCACACAATCAACTCTTGCACGTCATTTGCATATATGCATTTTAGTACGTTGTTTGCATGTTGTTTGCACGCATGCATGCATGCACGCAGCAGTCTCCTCCATAAAATAAAGAAAAGAAAAGCAGATCATTTTCTCATACCGGCAACACATCGTTCACAAAAGCATTGGCACACGCCAACACCAACATAGCACTACGGCTGTATTCGTACAGTTTAGACTGTATACACCAGAACAATAGTCACACTCCTAAAAGCAAGTTAGATTCTTAAAAATTGCAATTAAGCTGATTTGAAACCATGACGAGGGTTGCTGTAAACAGCCTATATGGACTATTTTGTGGCTATGGTCAAATAAATCATTTCCAACTGCTTAATACTACTTTCCCAATTACAAATAGGCTGTTACTTAAAGCTATGACAACCTGTTAAAAATACAGGCTGAATACCACCAGGGCTAGTGTGGCTAGGTAATTACATACAATGAAACGTGCAGTAAAATGTCATCGATTTCCTTGGTGTGGCGACAAAACAGCAAACATGCAGTTGATCAACTTAAAGCTGAAACGTTCATGTGAAGAAAGCCGTCCGATTGTTACAATGCTGGAGTTGACATGTATAAAAGGCCTGTTTGTGTCAGCTCTGTCGGCTTACGGCCATACCACCCTGAACACGCCCGATCTCGTCTGATCTCGGAAGCTAACCAGGGTCGGGCCTGGTTAGTACTTGGATGGGAGACCGCCTGGGAATACCAGGTGCTGTAAGCTTTTTCACTTCTCTCTCTAACCGGTAGGGGGCACTGTTCACTCAGGGACGACTGCAGCATGTTGGAGCATGGCTTTCTGACAGCACCACACTTTTAAAGCAGCACTTCAGCAACCCACACCTGCCTGATGGGAAAGACTGCTGCTCACACAATCAACTCTTGCACGTCATTTGCATATATGCATTTTAGTACGTTGTTTGCATGTTGTTTGCACGCATGCATGCATGCACGCAGCAGTCTCCTCCATAAAATAAAGAAAAGAAAAGCAGATCATTTTCTCATACCGGCAACACATCGTTCACAAAAGCATTGGCACACGCCAACACCAACATAGCACTACGGCTGTATTCGTACAGTTTAGACTGTATACACCAGAACAATAGTCACACTCCTAAAAGCAAGTTAGATTCTTAAAAATTGCAATTAAGCTGATTTGAAACCATGACGAGGGTTGCTGTAAACAGCCTATATGGACTATTTTGTGGCTATGGTCAAATAAATCATTTCCAACTGCTTAATACTACTTTCCCCATTACAAATAGGCTGTTACTTAAAGCTATGACAACCTGTTAAAAATACAGGCTGAATACCACCAGGGCTAGTGTGGCTAGGTAATTACATACAATGAAACGTGCAGTAAAATGTCATCGATTTCCTTGGTGTGGCGACAAAACAGCAAACATGCAGTTGATCAACTTAAAGCTGAAACGTTCACGTGAAGAAAGCCGTCCGATTGTTACAATGCTGGAGTTGACATGTATAAAAGGCCTGTTTGTGTCAGCTCTGTCGGCTTACGGCCATACCACCCTGAACACGCCCGATCTCGTCTGATCTCGGAAGCTAAGCAGGGTCGGGCCTGGTTAGTACTTGGATGGGAGACCGCCTGGGAATACCAGGTGCTGTAAGCTTTTTCACTTCTCTCTCTAACCGGTAGGGGGCACTGTTCACTCAGGGACGACTGCAGCCTGTTGGAGCATGGCTTTCTGACAGCACCACACTTTTAAAGCAGCACTTCAGCAACCCACACCTGCCTGATGGGAAAGACTGCTGCTCACACAATCAACTCTTGCACGTCATTTGCATATATGCATTTTAGTACGTTGTTTGCATGTTGTTTGCACGCATGCATGCATGCACGCAGCAGTCTCCTCCATAAAATAAAGAAAAGAAAAGCAGATCATTTTCTCATACCGGCAACACATCGTTCACAAAAGCATTGGCACACGCCAACACCAACATAGCACTACGGCTGTATTCGTACAGTTTAGACTGTATACACCAGAACAATAGTCACACTCCTAAAAGCAAGTTAGATTCTTAAAAATTGCAATTAAGCTGATTTGAAACCATGACGAGGGTTGCTGTAAACAGCCTATATGGACTATTTTGTGGCTATGGTCAAATAAATCATTTCCAACTGCTTAATACTACTTTCCCAATTACAAATAGGCTGTTACTTAAAGCTATGACAACCTGTTAAAAATACAGGCTGAATACCACCAGGGCTAGTGTGGCTAGGTAATTACATACAATGAAACGTGCAGTAAAATGTCATCGATTTCCTTGGTGTGGCGACAAAACAGCAAACATGCAGTTGATCAACTTAAAGCTGAAACGTTCATGTGAAGAAAGCCGTCCGATTGTTACAATGCTGGAGTTGACATGTATAAAAGGCCTGTTTGTGTCAGCTCTGTCGGCTTACGGCCATACCACCCTGAACACGCCCGATCTCGTCTGATCTCGGAAGCTAACCAGGGTCGGGCCTGGTTAGTACTTGGATGGGAGACCGCCTGGGAATACCAGGTGCTGTAAGCTTTTTCACTTCTCTCTCTAACCGGTAGGGGGCACTGTTCACTCAGGGACGACTGCAGCATGTTGGAGCATGGCTTTCTGACAGCACCACACTTTTAAAGCAGCACTTCAGCAACCCACACCTGCCTGATGGGAAAGACTGCTGCTCACACAATCAACTCTTGCACGTCATTTGCATATATGCATTTTAGTACGTTGTTTGCATGTTGTTTGCACGCATGCATGCATGCACGCAGCAGTCTCCTCCATAAAATAAAGAAAAGAAAAGCAGATCATTTTCTCATACCGGCAACACATCGTTCACAAAAGCATTGGCACACGCCAACACCAACATAGCACTACGGCTGTATTCGTACAGTTTAGACTGTATACACCAGAACAATAGTCACACTCCTAAAAGCAAGTTAGATTCTTAAAAATTGCAATTAAGCTGATTTGAAACCATGACGAGGGTTGCTGTAAACAGCCTATATGGACTATTTTGTGGCTATGGTCAAATAAATCATTTCCAACTGCTTAATACTACTTTCCCCATTACAAATAGGCTGTTACTTAAAGCTATGACAACCTGTTAAAAATACAGGCTGAATACCACCAGGGCTAGTGTGGCTAGGTAATTACATACAATGAAACGTGCAGTAAAATGTCATCGATTTCCTTGGTGTGGCGACAAAACAGCAAACATGCAGTTGATCAACTTAAAGCTGAAACGTTCACGTGAAGAAAGCCGTCCGATTGTTACAATGCTGGAGTTGACATGTATAAAAGGCCTGTTTGTGTCAGCTCTGTCGGCTTACGGCCATACCACCCTGAACACGCCCGATCTCGTCTGATCTCGGAAGCTAAGCAGGGTCGGGCCTGGTTAGTACTTGGATGGGAGACCGCCTGGGAATACCCGGTGCTGTAAGCTTTTTCACTTCTCTCTCTAACCGGTAGGGGGCACTGTTCACTCAGGGACGACTGCAGCCTGTTGGAGCATGGCTTTCTGACAGCACCACACTTTTAAAGCAGCACTTCAGCAACCCACACCTGCCTGATGGGAAAGACTGCTGCTCACACAATCAACTCTTGCACGTCATTTGCATATATGCATTTTAGTACGTTGTTTGCATGTTGTTTGCACGCATGCATGCATGCACGCAGCAGTCTCCTCCATAAAATAAAGAAAAGAAAAGCAGATCATTTTCTCATACCGGCAACACATCGTTCACAAAAGCATTGGCACACGCCAACACCAACATAGCACTACGGCTGTATTCGTACAGTTTAGACTGTATACACCAGAACAATAGTCACACTCCTAAAAGCAAGTTAGATTCTTAAAAATTGCAATTAAGCTGATTTGAAACCATGACGAGGGTTGCTGTAAACAGCCTATATGGACTATTTTGTGGCTATGGTCAAATAAATCATTTCCAACTGCTTAATACTACTTTCCCCATTACAAATAGGCTGTTACTTAAAGCTATGACAACCTGTTAAAAATACAGGCTGAATACCACCAGGGCTAGTGTGGCTAGGTAATTACATACAATGAAACGTGCAGTAAAATGTCATCGATTTCCTTGGTGTGGCGACAAAACAGCAAACATGCAGTTGATCAACTTAAAGCTGAAACGTTCACGTGAAGAAAGCCGTCCGATTGTTACAATGCTGGAGTTGACATGTATAAAAGGCCTGTTTGTGTCAGCTCTGTCGGCTTACGGCCATACCACCCTGAACACGCCCGATCTCGTCTGATCTCGGAAGCTAAGCAGGGTCGGGCCTGGTTAGTACTTGGATGGGAGACCGCCTGGGAATACCAGGTGCTGTAAGCTTTTTCACTTCTCTCTCTAACCGGTAGGGGGCACTGTTCACTCAGGGACGACTGCAGCCTGTTGGAGCATGGCTTTCTGACAGCACCACACTTTTAAAGCAGCACTTCAGCAACCCACACCTGCCTGATGGGAAAGACTGCTGCTCACACAATCAACTCTTGCACGTCATTTGCATATATGCATTTTAGTACGTTGTTTGCATGTTGTTTGCACGCATGCATGCATGCACGCAGCAGTCTCCTCCATAAAATAAAGAAAAGAAAAGCAGATCATTTTCTCATACCGGCAACACATCGTTCACAAAAGCATTGGCACACGCCAACACCAACATAGCACTACGGCTGTATTCGTACAGTTTAGACTGTATACACCAGAACAATAGTCACACTCCTAAAAGCAAGTTAGATTCTTAAAAATTGCAATTAAGCTGATTTGAAACCATGACGAGGGTTGCTGTAAACAGCCTATATGGACTATTTTGTGGCTATGGTCAAATAAATCATTTCCAACTGCTTAATACTACTTTCCCAATTACAAATAGGCTGTTACTTAAAGCTATGACAACCTGTTAAAAATACAGGCTGAATACCACCAGGGCTAGTGTGGCTAGGTAATTACATACAATGAAACGTGCAGTAAAATGTCATCGATTTCCTTGGTGTGGCGACAAAACAGCAAACATGCAGTTGATCAACTTAAAGCTGAAACGTTCATGTGAAGAAAGCCGTCCGATTGTTACAATGCTGGAGTTGACATGTATAAAAGGCCTGTTTGTGTCAGCTCTGTCGGCTTACGGCCATACCACCCTGAACACGCCCGATCTCGTCTGATCTCGGAAGCTAACCAGGGTCGGGCCTGGTTAGTACTTGGATGGGAGACCGCCTGGGAATACCAGGTGCTGTAAGCTTTTTCACTTCTCTCTCTAACCGGTAGGGGGCACTGTTCACTCAGGGACGACTGCAGCATGTTGGAGCATGGCTTTCTGACAGCACCACACTTTTAAAGCAGCACTTCAGCAACCCACACCTGCCTGATGGGAAAGACTGCTGCTCACACAATCAACTCTTGCACGTCATTTGCATATATGCATTTTAGTACGTTGTTTGCATGTTGTTTGCACGCATGCATGCATGCACGCAGCAGTCTCCTCCATAAAATAAAGAAAAGAAAAGCAGATCATTTTCTCATACCGGCAACACATCGTTCACAAAAGCATTGGCACACGCCAACACCAACATAGCACTACGGCTGTATTCGTACAGTTTAGACTGTATACACCAGAACAATAGTCACACTCCTAAAAGCAAGTTAGATTCTTAAAAATTGCAATTAAGCTGATTTGAAACCATGACGAGGGTTGCTGTAAACAGCCTATATGGACTATTTTGTGGCTATGGTCAAATAAATCATTTCCAACTGCTTAATACTACTTTCCCCATTACAAATAGGCTGTTACTTAAAGCTATGACAAC
This sequence comes from Eupleurogrammus muticus, assembly GCA_036785175.1. NCBI lineage: Eukaryota > Metazoa > Chordata > Actinopteri > Scombriformes > Trichiuridae > Eupleurogrammus > Eupleurogrammus muticus. The sequence continues at coordinate 16,216,553 of JAYKQN010000011.1, read as the reverse complement.
CTGTTAAAAATACAGGCTGAATACCACCAGGGCTAGTGTGGCTAGGTAATTACATACAATGAAACGTGCAGTAAAATGTCATCGATTTCCTTGGTGTGGCGACAAAACAGCAAACATGCAGTTGATCAACTTAAAGCTGAAACGTTCACGTGAAGAAAGCCGTCCGATTGTTACAATGCTGGAGTTGACATGTATAAAAGGCCTGTTTGTGTCAGCTCTGTCGGCTTACGGCCATACCACCCTGAACACGCCCGATCTCGTCTGATCTCGGAAGCTAAGCAGGGTCGGGCCTGGTTAGTACTTGGATGGGAGACCGCCTGGGAATACCCGGTGCTGTAAGCTTTTTCACTTCTCTCTCTAACCGGTAGGGGGCACTGTTCACTCAGGGACGACTGCAGCCTGTTGGAGCATGGCTTTCTGACAGCACCACACTTTTAAAGCAGCACTTCAGCAACCCACACCTGCCTGATGGGAAAGACTGCTGCTCACACAATCAACTCTTGCACGTCATTTGCATATATGCATTTTAGTACGTTGTTTGCATGTTGTTTGCACGCATGCATGCATGCACGCAGCAGTCTCCTCCATAAAATAAAGAAAAGAAAAGCAGATCATTTTCTCATACCGGCAACACATCGTTCACAAAAGCATTGGCACACGCCAACACCAACATAGCACTACGGCTGTATTCGTACAGTTTAGACTGTATACACCAGAACAATAGTCACACTCCTAAAAGCAAGTTAGATTCTTAAAAATTGCAATTAAGCTGATTTGAAACCATGACGAGGGTTGCTGTAAACAGCCTATATGGACTATTTTGTGGCTATGGTCAAATAAATCATTTCCAACTGCTTAATACTACTTTCCCAATTACAAATAGGCTGTTACTTAAAGCTATGACAACCTGTTAAAAATACAGGCTGAATACCACCAGGGCTAGTGTGGCTAGGTAATTACATACAATGAAACGTGCAGTAAAATGTCATCGATTTCCTTGGTGTGGCGACAAAACAGCAAACATGCAGTTGATCAACTTAAAGCTGAAACGTTCACGTGAAGAAAGCCGTCCGATTGTTACAATGCTGGAGTTGACATGTATAAAAGGCCTGTTTGTGTCAGCTCTGTCGGCTTACGGCCATACCACCCTGAACACGCCCGATCTCGTCTGATCTCGGAAGCTAGGCAGGGTCGGGCCTGGTTAGTACTTGGATGGGAGACCGCCTGGGAATACCAGGTGCTGTAAGCTTTTTCACTTCTCTCTCTAACCGGTAGGGGGCACTGTTCACTCAGGGACGACTGCAGCCTGTTGGAGCATGGCTTTCTGACAGCACCACACTTTTAAAGCAGCACTTCAGCAACCCACACCTGCCTGATGGGAAAGACTGCTGCTCACACAATCAACTCTTGCACGTCATTTGCATATATGCATTTTAGTACGTTGTTTGCATGTTGTTTGCACGCATGCATGCATGCACGCAGCAGTCTCCTCCATAAAATAAAGAAAAGAAAAGCAGATCATTTTCTCATACCGGCAACACATCGTTCACAAAAAGCATTGGCACAAGCCAACACCAACATAGCACTACGGCTGTATTCGTACAGTTTAGACTGTATACACCAGAACAATAGTCACACTCCTAAAAGCAAGTTAGATTCTTAAAAATTGCAATTAAGCTGATTTGAAACCATGACGAGGGTTGCTGTAAACAGCCTATATGGACTATTTTGTGGCTATGGTCAAATAAATCATTTCCAACTGCTTAATACTACTTTCCCCATTACAAATAGGCTGTTACTTAAAGCTATGACAACCTGTTAAAAATACAGGCTGAATACCACCAGGGCTAGTGTGGCTAGGTAATTACATACAATGAAACGTGCAGTAAAATGTCATCGATTTCCTTGGTGTGGCGACAAAACAGCAAACATGCAGTTGATCAACTTAAAGCTGAAACGTTCACGTGAAGAAAGCTGTCCGATTGTTACAATGCTGGAGTTGACATGTATAAAAGGCCTGTTTGTGTCAGCTCTGTCGGCTTACGGCCATACCACCCTGAACACGCCCGATCTCGTCTGATCTCGGAAGCTAAGCAGGGTCGGGCCTGGTTAGTACTTGGATGGGAGACCGCCTGGGAATACCAGGTGCTGTAAGCTTTTTCACTTCTCTCTCTAACCGGTAGGGGGCACTGTTCACTCAGGGACGACTGCAGCCTGTTGGAGCATGGCTTTCTGACAGCACCACACTTTTAAAGCAGCACTTCAGCAACCCACACCTGCCTGATGGGAAAGACTGCTGCTCACACAATCAACTCTTGCACGTCATTTGCATATATGCATTTTAGTACGTTGTTTGCATGTTGTTTGCACGCATGCATGCATGCACGCAGCAGTCTCCTCCATAAAATAAAGAAAAGAAAAGCAGATCATTTTCTCATACCGGCAACACATCGTTCACAAAAGCATTGGCACACGCCAACACCAACATAGCACTACGGCTGTATTCGTACAGTTTAGACTGTATACACCAGAACAATAGTCACACTCCTAAAAGCAAGTTAGATTCTTAAAAATTGCAATTAAGCTGATTTGAAACCATGACGAGGGTTGCTGTAAACAGCCTATATGGACTATTTTGTGGCTATGGTCAAATAAATCATTTCCAACTGCTTAATACTACTTTCCCAATTACAAATAGGCTGTTACTTAAAGCTATGACAACCTGTTAAAAATACAGGCTGAATACCACCAGGGCTAGTGTGGCTAGGTAATTACATACAATGAAACGTGCAGTAAAATGTCATCGATTTCCTTGGTGTGGCGACAAAACAGCAAACATGCAGTTGATCAACTTAAAGCTGAAACGTTCACGTGAAGAAAGCTGTCCGATTGTTACAATGCTGGAGTTGACATGTATAAAAGGCCTGTTTGTGTCAGCTCTGTCGGCTTACGGCCATACCACCCTGAACACGCCCGATCTCGTCTGATCTCGGAAGCTAACCAGGGTCGGGCCTGGTTAGTACTTGGATGGGAGACCGCCTGGGAATACCAGGTGCTGTAAGCTTTTTTACTTCGCTGTCTAACCGGTAGGGGGCACTGTTCACTCAGGGACGACTGCAGCATGTTGGAGCATGGCTTTCTGACAGCACCACACTTTTAAAGCAGCACTTCAGCAACCCACACCTGCCTGATGGGAAAGACTGCTGCTCACACAATCAACTCTTGCACGTCATTTGCATATATGCATTTAAGTACGTTGTTTGCATATTCTTTGAATGCATGCATGCATGCATGCACGCAGCAGTCTCCTCCATAAAATAAAGAAAAGAAAAGCAGATCATTTTCTGATAACAGCAACACATCGTTCACAAAAGCATTGGCACACGCCAACACCAACATAGCACTACGGCTGTATTCGTACAGTTTAGACTGTATACACCAGAACAATAGTCACACTCCTAAAAGCAAGTTAGATTCTTAAAAATTGCAATTAAGCTGATTTGAAACCATGACGAGGGTTGCTGTAAACAGCCTATATGGACTATTTTGTGGCTATGGTCAAATAAATCATTTCCAACTGCTTAATACTACTTTCCCCATTACAAATAGGCTGTTACTTAAAGCTATGACAACCTGTTAAAAATACAGGCTGAATACCACCAGGGCTAGTGTGGCTAGGTAATTACATACAATGAAACGTGCAGTAAAATGTCATCGATTTCCTTGGTGTGGCGACAAAACAGCAAACATGCAGTTGATCAACTTAAAGCTGAAACGTTCATGTGAAGAAAGCCGTCCGATTGTTACAATGCTGGAGTTGACATGTATAAAAGGCCAGTTTGTGTCAGCTCTGTTGGCTTACGGCCATACCACCCTGAACACGCCCGATCTCGTCTGATCTCGGAAGCTAAGCAGGGTCGGGCCTGGTTAGTACTTGGATGGGAGACCGCCTGGGAATACCAGGTGCTGTAAGCTTTTTCACTTCTCTCTCTAACCGGTAGGGGGCACTGTTCACTCAGGGACGACTGCAGCATGTTGGAGCATGGCTTTCTGACAGCACCACACTTTTAAAGCAGCACTTCAGCAACCCACACCTGCCTGATGGGAAAGACTGCTGCTCACACAATCAACTCTTGCACGTCATTTGCATATATGCATTTAAGTACGTTGTTTGCATATTCTTTGAATGCATGCATGCATGCATGCACGCAGCAGTCTCCTCCATAAAATAAAGAAAAGAAAAGCAGATCATTTTCTGATAACAGCAACACATCGTTCACAAAAGCATTGGCACACGCCAACACCAACATAGCACTACGGCTGTATTCGTACAGTTTAGACTGTATACACCAGAACAATAGTCACACTCCTAAAAGCAAGTTAGATTCTTAAAAATTGCAATTAAGCTGATTTGAAACCATGACGAGGGTTGCTGTAAACAGCCTATATGGACTATTTTGTGGCTATGGTCAAATAAATCATTTCCAACTGCTTAATACTACTTTCCCCATTACAAATAGGCTGTTACTTAAAGCTATGACAACCTGTTAAAAATACAGGCTGAATACCACCAGGGCTAGTGTGGCTAGGTAATTACATACAATGAAACGTGCAGTAAAATGTCATCGATTTCCTTGGTGTGGCGACAAAACAGCAAACATGCAGTTGATCAACTTAAAGCTGAAACGTTCATGTGAAGAAAGCCGTCCGATTGTTACAATGCTGGAGTTGACATGTATAAAAGGCCAGTTTGTGTCAGCTCTGTTGGCTTACGGCCATACCACCCTGAACACGCCCGATCTCGTCTGATCTCGGAAGCTAAGCAGGGTCGGGCCTGGTTAGTACTTGGATGGGAGACCGCCTGGGAATACCAGGTGCTGTAAGCTTTTTCACTTCTCTCTCTAACCGGTAGGGGGCACTGTTCACTCAGGGACGACTGCAGCCTGTTGGAGCATGGCTTTCTGACAGCACCACACTTTTAAAGCAGCACTTCAGCAACCCACACCTGCCTGATGGGAAAGACTGCTGCTCACACAATCAACTCTTGCACGTCATTTGCATATATGCATTTTAGTACGTTGTTTGCATGTTGTTTGCACGCATGCATGCATGCACGCAGCAGTCTCCTCCATAAAATAAAGAAAAGAAAAGCAGATCATTTTCTCATACCGGCAACACATCGTTCACAAAAAGCATTGGCACAAGCCAACACCAACATAGCACTACGGCTGTATTCGTACAGTTTAGACTGTATACACCAGAACAATAGTCACACTCCTAAAAGCAAGTTAGATTCTTAAAAATTGCAATTAAGCTGATTTGAAACCATGACGAGGGTTGCTGTAAACAGCCTATATGGACTATTTTGTGGCTATGGTCAAATAAATCATTTCCAACTGCTTAATACTACTTTCCCCATTACAAATAGGCTGTTACTTAAAGCTATGACAACCTGTTAAAAATACAGGCTGAATACCACCAGGGCTAGTGTGGCTAGGTAATTACATACAATGAAACGTGCAGTAAAATGTCATAGATTTCCTTGGTGTGGCGACAAAACAGCAAACATGCAGTTGATCAACTTAAAGCTGAAACGTTCACGTGAAGAAAGCTGTCCGATTGTTACAATGCTGGAGTTGACATGTATAAAAGGCCTGTTTGTGTCAGCTCTGTCGGCTTACGGCCATACCACCCTGAACACGCCCGATCTCGTCTGATCTCGGAAGCTAAGCAGGGTCGGGCCTGGTTAGTACTTGGATGGGAGACCGCCTGGGAATACCAGGTGCTGTAAGCTTTTTCACTTCTCTCTCTAACCGGTAGGGGGCACTGTTCACTCAGGGACGACTGCAGCCTGTTGGAGCATGGCTTTCTGACAGCACCACACTTTTAAAGCAGCACTTCAGCAACCCACACCTGCCTGATGGGAAAGACTGCTGCTCACACAATCAACTCTTGCACGTCATTTGCATATATGCATTTTAGTACGTTGTTTGCATATTCTTTGAATGCATGCATGCATGCATGCACGCAGCAGTCTCCTCCATAAAATAAAGAAAAGAAAAGCAGATCATTTTCTGATAACAGCAACACATCGTTCACAAAAGCATTGGCACACGCCAACACCAACATACCACTACGGCTGTGTTCGTACAGTTTATACTGTATACACCAGAACAATAGTCACACTCCTAAAAGCAAGTTAGATTCTTAAAAATTGCAATTAAGCTGATTTGAAACCATGACGAGGGTTGCTGTAAACAGCCTATATGGACTATTTTGTGGCTATGGTCAAATAAATCATTTCCAACTGCTTAATACTACTTTCCCCATTACAAATAGGCTGTTACTTAAAGCTATGACAACCTGTTAAAAATACAGGCTGAATACCACCAGGGCTAGTGTGGCTAGGTAATTACATACAATGAAACGTGCAGTAAAATGTCATCGATTTCCTTGGTGTGGCGACAAAACAGCAAACATGCAGTTGATCAACTTAAAGCTGAAACGTTCACGTGAAGAAAGCCGTCCGATTGTTACAATGCTGGAGTTGACATGTATAAAAGGCCTGTTTGTGTCAGCTCTGTCGGCTTACGGCCATACCACCCTGAACACGCCCGATCTCGTCTGATCTCGGAAGCTAAGCAGGGTCGGGCCTGGTTAGTACTTGGATGGGAGACCGCCTGGGAATACCCGGTGCTGTAAGCTTTTTCACTTCTCTCTCTAACCGGTAGGGGGCACTGTTCACTCAGGGACGACTGCAGCCTGTTGGAGCATGGCTTTCTGACAGCACCACACTTTTAAAGCAGCACTTCAGCAACCCACACCTGCCTGATGGGAAAGACTGCTGCTCACACAATCAACTCTTGCACGTCATTTGCATATATGCATTTTAGTACGTTGTTTGCATGTTGTTTGCACGCATGCATGCATGCACGCAGCAGTCTCCTCCATAAAATAAAGAAAAGAAAAGCAGATCATTTTCTCATACCGGCAACACATCGTTCACAAAAGCATTGGCACACGCCAACACCAACATAGCACTACGGCTGTATTCGTACAGTTTAGACTGTATACACCAGAACAATAGTCACACTCCTAAAAGCAAGTTAGATTCTTAAAAATTGCAATTAAGCTGATTTGAAACCATGACGAGGGTTGCTGTAAACAGCCTATATGGACTATTTTGTGGCTATGGTCAAATAAATCATTTCCAACTGCTTAATACTACTTTCCCAATTACAAATAGGCTGTTACTTAAAGCTATGACAACCTGTTAAAAATACAGGCTGAATACCACCAGGGCTAGTGTGGCTAGGTAATTACATACAATGAAACGTGCAGTAAAATGTCATCGATTTCCTTGGTGTGGCGACAAAACAGCAAACATGCAGTTGATCAACTTAAAGCTGAAACGTTCACGTGAAGAAAGCCGTCCGATTGTTACAATGCTGGAGTTGACATGTATAAAAGGCCTGTTTGTGTCAGCTCTGTCGGCTTACGGCCATACCACCCTGAACACGCCCGATCTCGTCTGATCTCGGAAGCTAGGCAGGGTCGGGCCTGGTTAGTACTTGGATGGGAGACCGCCTGGGAATACCAGGTGCTGTAAGCTTTTTCACTTCTCTCTCTAACCGGTAGGGGGCACTGTTCACTCAGGGACGACTGCAGCCTGTTGGAGCATGGCTTTCTGACAGCACCACACTTTTAAAGCAGCACTTCAGCAACCCACACCTGCCTGATGGGAAAGACTGCTGCTCACACAATCAACTCTTGCACGTCATTTGCATATATGCATTTTAGTACGTTGTTTGCATGTTGTTTGCACGCATGCATGCATGCACGCAGCAGTCTCCTCCATAAAATAAAGAAAAGAAAAGCAGATCATTTTCTCATACCGGCAACACATCGTTCACAAAAAGCATTGGCACAAGCCAACACCAACATAGCACTACGGCTGTATTCGTACAGTTTAGACTGTATACACCAGAACAATAGTCACACTCCTAAAAGCAAGTTAGATTCTTAAAAATTGCAATTAAGCTGATTTGAAACCATGACGAGGGTTGCTGTAAACAGCCTATATGGACTATTTTGTGGCTATGGTCAAATAAATCATTTCCAACTGCTTAATACTACTTTCCCCATTACAAATAGGCTGTTACTTAAAGCTATGACAACCTGTTAAAAATACAGGCTGAATACCACCAGGGCTAGTGTGGCTAGGTAATTACATACAATGAAACGTGCAGTAAAATGTCATCGATTTCCTTGGTGTGGCGACAAAACAGCAAACATGCAGTTGATCAACTTAAAGCTGAAACGTTCACGTGAAGAAAGCTGTCCGATTGTTACAATGCTGGAGTTGACATGTATAAAAGGCCTGTTTGTGTCAGCTCTGTCGGCTTACGGCCATACCACCCTGAACACGCCCGATCTCGTCTGATCTCGGAAGCTAAGCAGGGTCGGGCCTGGTTAGTACTTGGATGGGAGACCGCCTGGGAATACCAGGTGCTGTAAGCTTTTTCACTTCTCTCTCTAACCGGTAGGGGGCACTGTTCACTCAGGGACGACTGCAGCCTGTTGGAGCATGGCTTTCTGACAGCACCACACTTTTAAAGCAGCACTTCAGCAACCCACACCTGCCTGATGGGAAAGACTGCTGCTCACACAATCAACTCTTGCACGTCATTTGCATATATGCATTTTAGTACGTTGTTTGCATGTTGTTTGCACGCATGCATGCATGCACGCAGCAGTCTCCTCCATAAAATAAAGAAAAGAAAAGCAGATCATTTTCTCATACCGGCAACACATCGTTCACAAAAGCATTGGCACACGCCAACACCAACATAGCACTACGGCTGTATTCGTACAGTTTAGACTGTATACACCAGAACAATAGTCACACTCCTAAAAGCAAGTTAGATTCTTAAAAATTGCAATTAAGCTGATTTGAAACCATGACGAGGGTTGCTGTAAACAGCCTATATGGACTATTTTGTGGCTATGGTCAAATAAATCATTTCCAACTGCTTAATACTACTTTCCCAATTACAAATAGGCTGTTACTTAAAGCTATGACAACCTGTTAAAAATACAGGCTGAATACCACCAGGGCTAGTGTGGCTAGGTAATTACATACAATGAAACGTGCAGTAAAATGTCATCGATTTCCTTGGTGTGGCGACAAAACAGCAAACATGCAGTTGATCAACTTAAAGCTGAAACGTTCACGTGAAGAAAGCTGTCCGATTGTTACAATGCTGGAGTTGACATGTATAAAAGGCCTGTTTGTGTCAGCTCTGTCGGCTTACGGCCATACCACCCTGAACACGCCCGATCTCGTCTGATCTCGGAAGCTAACCAGGGTCGGGCCTGGTTAGTACTTGGATGGGAGACCGCCTGGGAATACCAGGTGCTGTAAGCTTTTTTACTTCGCTGTCTAACCGGTAGGGGGCACTGTTCACTCAGGGACGACTGCAGCATGTTGGAGCATGGCTTTCTGACAGCACCACACTTTTAAAGCAGCACTTCAGCAACCCACACCTGCCTGATGGGAAAGACTGCTGCTCACACAATCAACTCTTGCACGTCATTTGCATATATGCATTTAAGTACGTTGTTTGCATATTCTTTGAATGCATGCATGCATGCATGCACGCAGCAGTCTCCTCCATAAAATAAAGAAAAGAAAAGCAGATCATTTTCTGATAACAGCAACACATCGTTCACAAAAGCATTGGCACACGCCAACACCAACATAGCACTACGGCTGTATTCGTACAGTTTAGACTGTATACACCAGAACAATAGTCACACTCCTAAAAGCAAGTTAGATTCTTAAAAATTGCAATTAAGCTGATTTGAAACCATGACGAGGGTTGCTGTAAACAGCCTATATGGACTATTTTGTGGCTATGGTCAAATAAATCATTTCCAACTGCTTAATACTACTTTCCCCATTACAAATAGGCTGTTACTTAAAGCTATGACAACCTGTTAAAAATACAGGCTGAATACCACCAGGGCTAGTGTGGCTAGGTAATTACATACAATGAAACGTGCAGTAAAATGTCATTGATTTCCTTGGTGTGGCGACAAAACAGCAAACATGCAGTTGATCAACTTAAAGCTGAAACGTTCATGTGAAGAAAGCCGTCCGATTGTTACAATGCTGGAGTTGACATGTATAAAAGGCCAGTTTGTGTCAGCTCTGTTGGCTTACGGCCATACCACCCTGAACACGCCCGATCTCGTCTGATCTCGGAAGCTAAGCAGGGTCGGGCCTGGTTAGTACTTGGATGGGAGACCGCCTGGGAATACCAGGTGCTGTAAGCTTTTTCACTTCTCTCTCTAACCGGTAGGGGGCACTGTTCACTCAGGGACGACTGCAGCATGTTGGAGCATGGCTTTCTGACAGCACCACACTTTTAAAGCAGCACTTCAGCAACCCACACCTGCCTGATGGGAAAGACTGCTGCTCACACAATCAACTCTTGCACGTCATTTGCATATATGCATTTAAGTACGTTGTTTGCATATTCTTTGAATGCATGCATGCATGCATGCACGCAGCAGTCTCCTCCATAAAATAAAGAAAAGAAAAGCAGATCATTTTCTGATAACAGCAACACATCGTTCACAAAAGCATTGGCACACGCCAACACCAACATAGCACTACGGCTGTATTCGTACAGTTTAGACTGTATACACCAGAACAATAGTCACACTCCTAAAAGCAAGTTAGATTCTTAAAAATTGCAATTAAGCTGATTTGAAACCATGACGAGGGTTGCTGTAAACAGCCTATATGGACTATTTTGTGGCTATGGTCAAATAAATCATTTCCAACTGCTTAATACTACTTTCCCCATTACAAATAGGCTGTTACTTAAAGCTATGACAACCTGTTAAAAATACAGGCTGAATACCACCAGGGCTAGTGTGGCTAGGTAATTACATACAATGAAACGTGCAGTAAAATGTCATCGATTTCCTTGGTGTGGCGACAAAACAGCAAACATGCAGTTGATCAACTTAAAGCTGAAACGTTCATGTGAAGAAAGCCGTCCGATTGTTACAATGCTGGAGTTGACATGTATAAAAGGCCAGTTTGTGTCAGCTCTGTTGGCTTACGGCCATACCACCCTGAACACGCCCGATCTCGTCTGATCTCGGAAGCTAAGCAGGGTCGGGCCTGGTTAGTACTTGGATGGGAGACCGCCTGGGAATACCAGGTGCTGTAAGCTTTTTCACTTCTCTCTCTAACCGGTAGGGGGCACTGTTCACTCAGGGACGACTGCAGCCTGTTGGAGCATGGCTTTCTGACAGCACCACACTTTTAAAGCAGCACTTCAGCAACCCACACCTGCCTGATGGGAAAGACTGCTGCTCACACAATCAACTCTTGCACGTCATTTGCATATATGCATTTTAGTACGTTGTTTGCATGTTGTTTGCACGCATGCATGCATGCACGCAGCAGTCTCCTCCATAAAATAAAGAAAAGAAAAGCAGATCATTTTCTCATACCGGCAACACATCGTTCACAAAAAGCATTGGCACAAGCCAACACCAACATAGCACTACGGCTGTATTCGTACAGTTTAGACTGTATACACCAGAACAATAGTCACACTCCTAAAAGCAAGTTAGATTCTTAAAAATTGCAATTAAGCTGATTTGAAACCATGACGAGGGTTGCTGTAAACAGCCTATATGGACTATTTTGTGGCTATGGTCAAATAAATCATTTCCAACTGCTTAATACTACTTTCCCCATTACAAATAGGCTGTTACTTAAAGCTATGACAACCTGTTAAAAATACAGGCTGAATACCACCAGGGCTAGTGTGGCTAGGTAATTACATACAATGAAACGTGCAGTAAAATGTCATAGATTTCCTTGGTGTGGCGACAAAACAGCAAACATGCAGTTGATCAACTTAAAGCTGAAACGTTCACGTGAAGAAAGCTGTCCGATTGTTACAATGCTGGAGTTGACATGTATAAAAGGCCTGTTTGTGTCAGCTCTGTCGGCTTACGGCCATACCACCCTGAACACGCCCGATCTCGTCTGATCTCGGAAGCTAAGCAGGGTCGGGCCTGGTTAGTACTTGGATGGGAGACCGCCTGGGAATACCAGGTGCTGTAAGCTTTTTCACTTCTCTCTCTAACCGGTAGGGGGCACTGTTCACTCAGGGACGACTGCAGCCTGTTGGAGCATGGCTTTCTGACAGCACCACACTTTTAAAGCAGCACTTCAGCAACCCACACCTGCCTGATGGGAAAGACTGCTGCTCACACAATCAACTCTTGCACGTCATTTGCATATATGCATTTTAGTACGTTGTTTGCATATTCTTTGAATGCATGCATGCATGCATGCACGCAGCAGTCTCCTCCATAAAATAAAGAAAAGAAAAGCAGATCATTTTCTGATAACAGCAACACATCGTTCACAAAAGCATTGGCACACGCCAACACCAACATACCACTACGGCTGTGTTCGTACAGTTTATACTGTATACACCAGAACAATAGTCACACTCCTAAAAGCAAGTTAGATTCTTAAAAATTGCAATTAAGCTGATTTGAAACCATGACGAGGGTTGCTGTAAACAGCCTATATGGACTATTTTGTGGCTATGGTCAAATAAATCATTTCCAACTGCTTAATACTACTTTCCCCATTACAAATAGGCTGTTACTTAAAGCTATGACAACCTGTTAAAAATACAGGCTGAATACCACCAGGGCTAGTGTGGCTAGGTAATTACATACAATGAAACGTGCAGTAAAATGTCATCGATTTCCTTGGTGTGGCGACAAAACAGCAAACATGCAGTTGATCAACTTAAGGCTGAAACGTTCACGTGAAGAAAGCTGTCCGATTGTTACAATGCTGGAGTTGACATGTATAAAAGGCCTGTTTGTGTCAGCTCTGTCGGCTTACGGCCATACCACCCTGAACACGCCCGATCTCGTCTGATCTCGGAAGCTAAGCAGGGTCGGGCCTGGTTAGTACTTGGATGGGAGACCGCCTGGGAATACCAGGTGCTGTAAGCTTTTTCACTTCTCTCTCTAACCGGTAGGGGGCACTGTTCACTCAGGGACGACTGCAGCATGTTGGAGCATGGCTTTCTAACAGCACCACACTTTTAAAGCAGCACTTCAGCAACCCACACCTGCCTGATGGGAAAGACTGCTGCTCACACAATCAACTCTTGCACGTCATTTGCATATATGCATTTAAGTACGTTGTTTGCATATTCTTTGAATGCATGCATGCATGCATGCACGCAGCAGTCTCCTCCATAAAATAAAGAAAAGAAAAGCAGATCATTTTCTGATAACAGCAACACATCGTTCACAAAAGCATTGGCACACGCCAACACCAACATAGCACTACGGCTGTATTCGTACAGTTTAGACTGTATACACCAGAACAATAGTCACACTCCTAAAAGCAAGTTAGATTCTTAAAAATTGCAATTAAGCTGATTTGAAACCATGACGAGGGTTGCTGTAAACAGCCTATATGGACTATTTTGTGGCTATGGTCAAATAAATCATTTCCAACTGCTTAATACTACTTTCCCCATTACAAATAGGCTGTTACTTAAAGCTATGACAACCTGTTAAAAATACAGGCTGAATACCACCAGGGCTAGTGTGGCTAGGTAATTACATACAATGAAACGTGCAGTAAAATGTCATCGATTTCCTTGGTGTGGCGACAAAACAGCAAACATGCAGTTGATCAACTTAAAGCTGAAACGTTCACGTGAAGAAAGCTGTCCGATTGTTACAATGCTGGAGTTGACATGTATAAAAGGCCTGTTTGTGTCAGCTCTGTCGGCTTACGGCCATACCACCCTGAACACGCCCGATCTCGTCTGATCTCGGAAGCTAAGCAGGGTCGGGCCTGGTTAGTACTTGGATGGGAGACCGCCTGGGAATACCAGGTGCTGTAAGCTTTTTCACTTCTCTCTCTAACCGGTAGGGGGCACTGTTCACTCAGGGACGACTGCAGCCTGTTGGAGCATGGCTTTCTGACAGCACCACACTTTTAAAGCAGCACTTCAGCAACCCACACCTGCCTGATGGGAAAGACTGCTGCTCACACAATCAACTCTTGCACGTCATTTGCATATATGCATTTTAGTACGTTGTTTGCATGTTGTTTGCACGCATGCATGCATGCACGCAGCAGTCTCCTCCATAAAATAAAGAAAAGAAAAGCAGATCATTTTCTCATACCGGCAACACATCGTTCACAAAAGCATTGGCACACGCCAACACCAACATAGCACTACGGCTGTATTCGTACAGTTTAGACTGTATACACCAGAACAATAGTCACACTCCTAAAAGCAAGTTAGATTCTTAAAAATTGCAATTAAGCTGATTTGAAACCATGACGAGGGTTGCTGTAAACAGCCTATATGGACTATTTTGTGGCTATGGTCAAATAAATCATTTCCAACTGCTTAATACTACTTTCCCAATTACAAATAGGCTGTTACTTAAAGCTATGACAACCTGTTAAAAATACAGGCTGAATACCACCAGGGCTAGTGTGGCTAGGTAATTACATACAATGAAACGTGCAGTAAAATGTCATCGATTTCCTTGGTGTGGCGACAAAACAGCAAACATGCAGTTGATCAACTTAAAGCTGAAACGTTCACGTGAAGAAAGCTGTCCGATTGTTACAATGCTGGAGTTGACATGTATAAAAGGCCTGTTTGTGTCAGCTCTGTCGGCTTACGGCCATACCACCCTGAACACGCCCGATCTCGTCTGATCTCGGAAGCTAACCAGGGTCGGGCCTGGTTAGTACTTGGATGGGAGACCGCCTGGGAATACCAGGTGCTGTAAGCTTTTTTACTTCGCTGTCTAACCGGTAGGGGGCACTGTTCACTCAGGGACGACTGCAGCATGTTGGAGCATGGCTTTCTGACAGCACCACACTTTTAAAGCAGCACTTCAGCAACCCACACCTGCCTGATGGGAAAGACTGCTGCTCACACAATCAACTCTTGCACGTCATTTGCATATATGCATTTAAGTACGTTGTTTGCATATTCTTTGAATGCATGCATGCATGCATGCACGCAGCAGTCTCCTCCATAAAATAAAGAAAAGAAAAGCAGATCATTTTCTGATAACAGCAACACATCGTTCACAAAAGCATTGGCACACGCCAACACCAACATAGCACTACGGCTGTATTCGTACAGTTTAGACTGTATACACCAGAACAATAGTCACACTCCTAAAAGCAAGTTAGATTCTTAAAAATTGCAATTAAGCTGATTTGAAACCATGACGAGGGTTGCTGTAAACAGCCTATATGGACTATTTTGTGGCTATGGTCAAATAAATCATTTCCAACTGCTTAATACTACTTTCCCCATTACAAATAGGCTGTTACTTAAAGCTATGACAACCTGTTAAAAATACAGGCTGAATACCACCAGGGCTAGTGTGGCTAGGTAATTACATACAATGAAACGTGCAGTAAAATGTCATCGATTTCCTTGGTGTGGCGACAAAACAGCAAACATGCAGTTGATCAACTTAAAGCTGAAACGTTCATGTGAAGAAAGCCGTCCGATTGTTACAATGCTGGAGTTGACATGTATAAAAGGCCAGTTTGTGTCAGCTCTGTTGGCTTACGGCCATACCACCCTGAACACGCCCGATCTCGTCTGATCTCGGAAGCTAAGCAGGGTCGGGCCTGGTTAGTACTTGGATGGGAGACCGCCTGGGAATACCAGGTGCTGTAAGCTTTTTCACTTCTCTCTCTAACCGGTAGGGGGCACTGTTCACTCAGGGACGACTGCAGCATGTTGGAGCATGGCTTTCTGACAGCACCACACTTTTAAAGCAGCACTTCAGCAACCCACACCTGCCTGATGGGAAAGACTGCTGCTCACACAATCAACTCTTGCACGTCATTTGCATATATGCATTTAAGTACGTTGTTTGCATATTCTTTGAATGCATGCATGCATGCATGCACGCAGCAGTCTCCTCCATAAAATAAAGAAAAGAAAAGCAGATCATTTTCTGATAACAGCAACACATCGTTCACAAAAGCATTGGCACACGCCAACACCAACATAGCACTACGGCTGTATTCGTACAGTTTAGACTGTATACACCAGAACAATAGTCACACTCCTAAAAGCAAGTTAGATTCTTAAAAATTGCAATTAAGCTGATTTGAAACCATGACGAGGGTTGCTGTAAACAGCCTATATGGACTATTTTGTGGCTATGGTCAAATAAATCATTTCCAACTGCTTAATACTACTTTCCCCATTACAAATAGGCTGTTACTTAAAGCTATGACAACCTGTTAAAAATACAGGCTGAATACCACCAGGGCTAGTGTGGCTAGGTAATTACATACAATGAAACGTGC
The DNA here is from genome assembly GCA_036785175.1 of Eupleurogrammus muticus. Classification (NCBI taxonomy): domain Eukaryota; kingdom Metazoa; phylum Chordata; class Actinopteri; order Scombriformes; family Trichiuridae; genus Eupleurogrammus; species Eupleurogrammus muticus. Next base: position 16,200,118 of record JAYKQN010000011.1, on the reverse strand, counting down.
AGTAAAATGTCATCGATTTCCTTGGTGTGGCGACAAAACAGCAAACATGCAGTTGATCAACTTAAAGCTGAAACGTTCATGTGAAGAAAGCCGTCCGATTGTTACAATGCTGGAGTTGACATGTATAAAAGGCCAGTTTGTGTCAGCTCTGTTGGCTTACGGCCATACCACCCTGAACACGCCCGATCTCGTCTGATCTCGGAAGCTAAGCAGGGTCGGGCCTGGTTAGTACTTGGATGGGAGACCGCCTGGGAATACCAGGTGCTGTAAGCTTTTTCACTTCTCTCTCTAACCGGTAGGGGGCACTGTTCACTCAGGGACGACTGCAGCCTGTTGGAGCATGGCTTTCTGACAGCACCACACTTTTAAAGCAGCACTTCAGCAACCCACACCTGCCTGATGGGAAAGACTGCTGCTCACACAATCAACTCTTGCACGTCATTTGCATATATGCATTTTAGTACGTTGTTTGCATGTTGTTTGCACGCATGCATGCATGCACGCAGCAGTCTCCTCCATAAAATAAAGAAAAGAAAAGCAGATCATTTTCTCATACCGGCAACACATCGTTCACAAAAAGCATTGGCACAAGCCAACACCAACATAGCACTACGGCTGTATTCGTACAGTTTAGACTGTATACACCAGAACAATAGTCACACTCCTAAAAGCAAGTTAGATTCTTAAAAATTGCAATTAAGCTGATTTGAAACCATGACGAGGGTTGCTGTAAACAGCCTATATGGACTATTTTGTGGCTATGGTCAAATAAATCATTTCCAACTGCTTAATACTACTTTCCCCATTACAAATAGGCTGTTACTTAAAGCTATGACAACCTGTTAAAAATACAGGCTGAATACCACCAGGGCTAGTGTGGCTAGGTAATTACATACAATGAAACGTGCAGTAAAATGTCATAGATTTCCTTGGTGTGGCGACAAAACAGCAAACATGCAGTTGATCAACTTAAAGCTGAAACGTTCACGTGAAGAAAGCTGTCCGATTGTTACAATGCTGGAGTTGACATGTATAAAAGGCCTGTTTGTGTCAGCTCTGTCGGCTTACGGCCATACCACCCTGAACACGCCCGATCTCGTCTGATCTCGGAAGCTAAGCAGGGTCGGGCCTGGTTAGTACTTGGATGGGAGACCGCCTGGGAATACCAGGTGCTGTAAGCTTTTTCACTTCTCTCTCTAACCGGTAGGGGGCACTGTTCACTCAGGGACGACTGCAGCCTGTTGGAGCATGGCTTTCTGACAGCACCACACTTTTAAAGCAGCACTTCAGCAACCCACACCTGCCTGATGGGAAAGACTGCTGCTCACACAATCAACTCTTGCACGTCATTTGCATATATGCATTTTAGTACGTTGTTTGCATATTCTTTGAATGCATGCATGCATGCATGCACGCAGCAGTCTCCTCCATAAAATAAAGAAAAGAAAAGCAGATCATTTTCTGATAACAGCAACACATCGTTCACAAAAGCATTGGCACACGCCAACACCAACATACCACTACGGCTGTGTTCGTACAGTTTATACTGTATACACCAGAACAATAGTCACACTCCTAAAAGCAAGTTAGATTCTTAAAAATTGCAATTAAGCTGATTTGAAACCATGACGAGGGTTGCTGTAAACAGCCTATATGGACTATTTTGTGGCTATGGTCAAATAAATCATTTCCAACTGCTTAATACTACTTTCCCCATTACAAATAGGCTGTTACTTAAAGCTATGACAACCTGTTAAAAATACAGGCTGAATACCACCAGGGCTAGTGTGGCTAGGTAATTACATACAATGAAACGTGCAGTAAAATGTCATCGATTTCCTTGGTGTGGCGACAAAACAGCAAACATGCAGTTGATCAACTTAAGGCTGAAACGTTCACGTGAAGAAAGCTGTCCGATTGTTACAATGCTGGAGTTGACATGTATAAAAGGCCTGTTTGTGTCAGCTCTGTCGGCTTACGGCCATACCACCCTGAACACGCCCGATCTCGTCTGATCTCGGAAGCTAAGCAGGGTCGGGCCTGGTTAGTACTTGGATGGGAGACCGCCTGGGAATACCAGGTGCTGTAAGCTTTTTCACTTCTCTCTCTAACCGCTAGGGGGCACTGTTCACTCAGGGACGACTGCAGCCTGTTGGAGCATGGCTTTCTGACAGCACCACACTTTTAAAGCAGCACTTCAGCAACCCACACCTGCCTGATGGGAAAGACTGCTGCTCACACAATCAACTCTTGCACGTCATTTGCATATATGCATTTTAGTACGTTGTTTGCATATTCTTTGAATGCATGCATGCATGCATGCACGCAGCAGTCTCCTCCATAAAATAAAGAAAAGAAAAGCAGATCATTTTCTGATAACAGCAACACATCGTTCACAAAAGCATTGGCACACGCCAACACCAACATACCACTACGGCTGTGTTCGTACAGTTTATACTGTATACACCAGAACAATAGTCACACTCCTAAAAGCAAGTTAGATTCTTAAAAATTGCAATTAAGCTGATTTGAAACCATGACGAGGGTTGCTGTAAACAGCCTATATGGACTATTTTGTGGCTATGGTCAAATAAATCATTTCCAACTGCTTAATACTACTTTCCCCATTACAAATAGGCTGTTACTTAAAGCTATGACAACCTGTTAAAAATACAGGCTGAATACCACCAGGGCTAGTGTGGCTAGGTAATTACATACAATGAAACGTGCAGTAAAATGTCATCGATTTCCTTGGTGTGGCGACAAAACAGCAAACATGCAGTTGATCAACTTAAGGCTGAAACGTTCACGTGAAGAAAGCTGTCCGATTGTTACAATGCTGGAGTTGACATGTATAAAAGGCCTGTTTGTGTCAGCTCTGTCGGCTTACGGCCATACCACCCTGAACACGCCCGATCTCGTCTGATCTCGGAAGCTAAGCAGGGTCGGGCCTGGTTAGTACTTGGATGGGAGACCGCCTGGGAATACCAGGTGCTGTAAGCTTTTTCACTTCTCTCTCTAACCGGTAGGGGGCACTGTTCACTCAGGGACGACTGCAGCATGTTGGAGCATGGCTTTCTAACAGCACCACACTTTTAAAGCAGCACTTCAGCAACCCACACCTGCCTGATGGGAAAGACTGCTGCTCACACAATCAACTCTTGCACGTCATTTGCATATATGCATTTAAGTACGTTGTTTGCATATTCTTTGAATGCATGCATGCATGCATGCACGCAGCAGTCTCCTCCATAAAATAAAGAAAAGAAAAGCAGATCATTTTCTGATAACAGCAACACATCGTTCACAAAAGCATTGGCACACGCCAACACCAACATAGCACTACGGCTGTATTCGTACAGTTTAGACTGTATACACCAGAACAATAGTCACACTCCTAAAAGCAAGTTAGATTCTTAAAAATTGCAATTAAGCTGATTTGAAACCATGACGAGGGTTGCTGTAAACAGCCTATATGGACTATTTTGTGGCTATGGTCAAATAAATCATTTCCAACTGCTTAATACTACTTTCCCCATTACAAATAGGCTGTTACTTAAAGCTATGACAACCTGTTAAAAATACAGGCTGAATACCACCAGGGCTAGTGTGGCTAGGTAATTACATACAATGAAACGTGCAGTAAAATGTCATCGATTTCCTTGGTGTGGCGACAAAACAGCAAACATGCAGTTGATCAACTTAAAGCTGAAACGTTCACGTGAAGAAAGCTGTCCGATTGTTACAATGCTGGAGTTGACATGTATAAAAGGCCTGTTTGTGTCAGCTCTGTCGGCTTACGGCCATACCACCCTGAACACGCCCGATCTCGTCTGATCTCGGAAGCTAAGCAGGGTCGGGCCTGGTTAGTACTTGGATGGGAGACCGCCTGGGAATACCAGGTGCTGTAAGCTTTTTCACTTCTCTCTCTAACCGCTAGGGGGCACTGTTCACTCAGGGACGACTGCAGCCTGTTGGAGCATGGCTTTCTGACAGCACCACACTTTTAAAGCAGCACTTCAGCAACCCACACCTGCCTGATGGGAAAGACTGCTGCTCACACAATCAACTCTTGCACGTCATTTGCATATATGCATTTTAGTACGTTGTTTGCATATTCTTTGAATGCATGCATGCATGCATGCACGCAGCAGTCTCCTCCATAAAATAAAGAAAAGAAAAGCAGATCATTTTCTGATAACAGCAACACATCGTTCACAAAAGCATTGGCACACGCCAACACCAACATACCACTACGGCTGTGTTCGTACAGTTTATACTGTATACACCAGAACAATAGTCACACTCCTAAAAGCAAGTTAGATTCTTAAAAATTGCAATTAAGCTGATTTGAAACCATGACGAGGGTTGCTGTAAACAGCCTATATGGACTATTTTGTGGCTATGGTCAAATAAATCATTTCCAACTGCTTAATACTACTTTCCCCATTACAAATAGGCTGTTACTTAAAGCTATGACAACCTGTTAAAAATACAGGCTGAATACCACCAGGGCTAGTGTGGCTAGGTAATTACATACAATGAAACGTGCAGTAAAATGTCATCGATTTCCTTGGTGTGGCGACAAAACAGCAAACATGCAGTTGATCAACTTAAAGCTGAAACGTTCATGTGAAGAAAGCCGTCCGATTGTTACAATGCTGGAGTTGACATGTATAAAAGGCCAGTTTGTGTCAGCTCTGTTGGCTTACGGCCATACCACCCTGAACACGCCCGATCTCGTCTGATCTCGGAAGCTAAGCAGGGTCGGGCCTGGTTAGTACTTGGATGGGAGACCGCCTGGGAATACCAGGTGCTGTAAGCTTTTTCACTTCTCTCTCTAACCGGTAGGGGGCACTGTTCACTCAGGGACGACTGCAGCCTGTTGGAGCATGGCTTTCTGACAGCACCACACTTTTAAAGCAGCACTTCAGCAACCCACACCTGCCTGATGGGAAAGACTGCTGCTCACACAATCAACTCTTGCACGTCATTTGCATATATGCATTTTAGTACGTTGTTTGCATGTTGTTTGCACGCATGCATGCATGCACGCAGCAGTCTCCTCCATAAAATAAAGAAAAGAAAAGCAGATCATTTTCTCATACCGGCAACACATCGTTCACAAAAAGCATTGGCACAAGCCAACACCAACATAGCACTACGGCTGTATTCGTACAGTTTAGACTGTATACACCAGAACAATAGTCACACTCCTAAAAGCAAGTTAGATTCTTAAAAATTGCAATTAAGCTGATTTGAAACCATGACGAGGGTTGCTGTAAACAGCCTATATGGACTATTTTGTGGCTATGGTCAAATAAATCATTTCCAACTGCTTAATACTACTTTCCCCATTACAAATAGGCTGTTACTTAAAGCTATGACAACCTGTTAAAAATACAGGCTGAATACCACCAGGGCTAGTGTGGCTAGGTAATTACATACAATGAAACGTGCAGTAAAATGTCATAGATTTCCTTGGTGTGGCGACAAAACAGCAAACATGCAGTTGATCAACTTAAAGCTGAAACGTTCACGTGAAGAAAGCTGTCCGATTGTTACAATGCTGGAGTTGACATGTATAAAAGGCCTGTTTGTGTCAGCTCTGTCGGCTTACGGCCATACCACCCTGAACACGCCCGATCTCGTCTGATCTCGGAAGCTAAGCAGGGTCGGGCCTGGTTAGTACTTGGATGGGAGACCGCCTGGGAATACCAGGTGCTGTAAGCTTTTTCACTTCTCTCTCTAACCGCTAGGGGGCACTGTTCACTCAGGGACGACTGCAGCCTGTTGGAGCATGGCTTTCTGACAGCACCACACTTTTAAAGCAGCACTTCAGCAACCCACACCTGCCTGATGGGAAAGACTGCTGCTCACACAATCAACTCTTGCACGTCATTTGCATATATGCATTTTAGTACGTTGTTTGCATATTCTTTGAATGCATGCATGCATGCATGCACGCAGCAGTCTCCTCCATAAAATAAAGAAAAGAAAAGCAGATCATTTTCTGATAACAGCAACACATCGTTCACAAAAGCATTGGCACACGCCAACACCAACATACCACTACGGCTGTGTTCGTACAGTTTATACTGTATACACCAGAACAATAGTCACACTCCTAAAAGCAAGTTAGATTCTTAAAAATTGCAATTAAGCTGATTTGAAACCATGACGAGGGTTGCTGTAAACAGCCTATATGGACTATTTTGTGGCTATGGTCAAATAAATCATTTCCAACTGCTTAATACTACTTTCCCCATTACAAATAGGCTGTTACTTAAAGCTATGACAACCTGTTAAAAATACAGGCTGAATACCACCAGGGCTAGTGTGGCTAGGTAATTACATACAATGAAACGTGCAGTAAAATGTCATCGATTTCCTTGGTGTGGCGACAAAACAGCAAACATGCAGTTGATCAACTTAAGGCTGAAACGTTCACGTGAAGAAAGCTGTCCGATTGTTACAATGCTGGAGTTGACATGTATAAAAGGCCTGTTTGTGTCAGCTCTGTCGGCTTACGGCCATACCACCCTGAACACGCCCGATCTCGTCTGATCTCGGAAGCTAAGCAGGGTCGGGCCTGGTTAGTACTTGGATGGGAGACCGCCTGGGAATACCAGGTGCTGTAAGCTTTTTCACTTCTCTCTCTAACCGCTAGGGGGCACTGTTCACTCAGGGACGACTGCAGCCTGTTGGAGCATGGCTTTCTGACAGCACCACACTTTTAAAGCAGCACTTCAGCAACCCACACCTGCCTGATGGGAAAGACTGCTGCTCACACAATCAACTCTTGCACGTCATTTGCATATATGCATTTTAGTACGTTGTTTGCATATTCTTTGAATGCATGCATGCATGCATGCACGCAGCAGTCTCCTCCATAAAATAAAGAAAAGAAAAGCAGATCATTTTCTGATAACAGCAACACATCGTTCACAAAAGCATTGGCACACGCCAACACCAACATACCACTACGGCTGTGTTCGTACAGTTTATACTGTATACACCAGAACAATAGTCACACTCCTAAAAGCAAGTTAGATTCTTAAAAATTGCAATTAAGCTGATTTGAAACCATGACGAGGGTTGCTGTAAACAGCCTATATGGACTATTTTGTGGCTATGGTCAAATAAATCATTTCCAACTGCTTAATACTACTTTCCCCATTACAAATAGGCTGTTACTTAAAGCTATGACAACCTGTTAAAAATACAGGCTGAATACCACCAGGGCTAGTGTGGCTAGGTAATTACATACAATGAAACGTGCAGTAAAATGTCATCGATTTCCTTGGTGTGGCGACAAAACAGCAAACATGCAGTTGATCAACTTAAGGCTGAAACGTTCACGTGAAGAAAGCTGTCCGATTGTTACAATGCTGGAGTTGACATGTATAAAAGGCCTGTTTGTGTCAGCTCTGTCGGCTTACGGCCATACCACCCTGAACACGCCCGATCTCGTCTGATCTCGGAAGCTAAGCAGGGTCGGGCCTGGTTAGTACTTGGATGGGAGACCGCCTGGGAATACCAGGTGCTGTAAGCTTTTTCACTTCTCTCTCTAACCGGTAGGGGGCACTGTTCACTCAGGGACGACTGCAGCATGTTGGAGCATGGCTTTCTAACAGCACCACACTTTTAAAGCAGCACTTCAGCAACCCACACCTGCCTGATGGGAAAGACTGCTGCTCACACAATCAACTCTTGCACGTCATTTGCATATATGCATTTAAGTACGTTGTTTGCATATTCTTTGAATGCATGCATGCATGCATGCACGCAGCAGTCTCCTCCATAAAATAAAGAAAAGAAAAGCAGATCATTTTCTGATAACAGCAACACATCGTTCACAAAAGCATTGGCACACGCCAACACCAACATAGCACTACGGCTGTATTCGTACAGTTTAGACTGTATACACCAGAACAATAGTCACACTCCTAAAAGCAAGTTAGATTCTTAAAAATTGCAATTAAGCTGATTTGAAACCATGACGAGGGTTGCTGTAAACAGCCTATATGGACTATTTTGTGGCTATGGTCAAATAAATCATTTCCAACTGCTTAATACTACTTTCCCCATTACAAATAGGCTGTTACTTAAAGCTATGACAACCTGTTAAAAATACAGGCTGAATACCACCAGGGCTAGTGTGGCTAGGTAATTACATACAATGAAACGTGCAGTAAAATGTCATCGATTTCCTTGGTGTGGCGACAAAACAGCAAACATGCAGTTGATCAACTTAAAGCTGAAACGTTCACGTGAAGAAAGCTGTCCGATTGTTACAATGCTGGAGTTGACATGTATAAAAGGCCTGTTTGTGTCAGCTCTGTCGGCTTACGGCCATACCACCCTGAACACGCCCGATCTCGTCTGATCTCGGAAGCTAAGCAGGGTCGGGCCTGGTTAGTACTTGGATGGGAGACCGCCTGGGAATACCAGGTGCTGTAAGCTTTTTCACTTCTCTCTCTAACCGCTAGGGGGCACTGTTCACTCAGGGACGACTGCAGCCTGTTGGAGCATGGCTTTCTGACAGCACCACACTTTTAAAGCAGCACTTCAGCAACCCACACCTGCCTGATGGGAAAGACTGCTGCTCACACAATCAACTCTTGCACGTCATTTGCATATATGCATTTTAGTACGTTGTTTGCATATTCTTTGAATGCATGCATGCATGCATGCACGCAGCAGTCTCCTCCATAAAATAAAGAAAAGAAAAGCAGATCATTTTCTGATAACAGCAACACATCGTTCACAAAAGCATTGGCACACGCCAACACCAACATACCACTACGGCTGTGTTCGTACAGTTTATACTGTATACACCAGAACAATAGTCACACTCCTAAAAGCAAGTTAGATTCTTAAAAATTGCAATTAAGCTGATTTGAAACCATGACGAGGGTTGCTGTAAACAGCCTATATGGACTATTTTGTGGCTATGGTCAAATAAATCATTTCCAACTGCTTAATACTACTTTCCCCATTACAAATAGGCTGTTACTTAAAGCTATGACAACCTGTTAAAAATACAGGCTGAATACCACCAGGGCTAGTGTGGCTAGGTAATTACATACAATGAAACGTGCAGTAAAATGTCATCGATTTCCTTGGTGTGGCGACAAAACAGCAAACATGCAGTTGATCAACTTAAGGCTGAAACGTTCACGTGAAGAAAGCTGTCCGATTGTTACAATGCTGGAGTTGACATGTATAAAAGGCCTGTTTGTGTCAGCTCTGTCGGCTTACGGCCATACCACCCTGAACACGCCCGATCTCGTCTGATCTCGGAAGCTAAGCAGGGTCGGGCCTGGTTAGTACTTGGATGGGAGACCGCCTGGGAATACCAGGTGCTGTATGCTTTTTCACTTCTCTCTCTAACCGCTAGGGGGCACTGTTCACTCAGGGACGACTGCAGCCTGTTGGAGCATGGCTTTCTGACAGCACCACACTTTTAAAGCAGCACTTCAGCAACCCACACCTGCCTGATGGGAAAGACTGCTGCTCACACAATCAACTCTTGCACGTCATTTGCATATATGCATTTTAGTACGTTGTTTGCATGTTGTTTGCACGCATGCATGCATGCACGCAGCAGTCTCCTCCATAAAATAAAGAAAAGAAAAGCAGATCATTTTCTCATACCGGCAACACATCGTTCACAAAAGCATTGGCACACGCCAACACCAACATAGCACTACGGCTGTATTCGTACAGTTTAGACTGTATACACCAGAACAATAGTCACACTCCTAAAAGCAAGTTAGATTCTTAAAAATTGCAATTAAGCTGATTTGAAACCATGACGAGGGTTGCTGTAAACAGCCTATATGGACTATTTTGTGGCTATGGTCAAATAAATCATTTCCAACTGCTTAATACTACTTTCCCCATTACAAATAGGCTGTTACTTAAAGCTATGACAACCTGTTAAAAATACAGGCTGAATACCACCAGGGCTAGTGTGGCTAGGTAATTACATACAATGAAACGTGCAGTAAAATGTCATAGATTTCCTTGGTGTGGCGACAAAACAGCAAACATGCAGTTGATCAACTTAAAGCTGAAACGTTCACGTGAAGAAAGCTGTCCGATTGTTACAATGCTGGAGTTGACATGTATAAAAGGCCTGTTTGTGTCAGCTCTGTCGGCTTACGGCCATACCACCCTGAACACGCCCGATCTCGTCTGATCTCGGAAGCTAAGCAGGGTCGGGCCTGGTTAGTACTTGGATGGGAGACCGCCTGGGAATACCAGGTGCTGTAAGCTTTTTCACTTCTCTCTCTAACCGCTAGGGGGCACTGTTCACTCAGGGACGACTGCAGCCTGTTGGAGCATGGCTTTCTGACAGCACCACACTTTTAAAGCAGCACTTCAGCAACCCACACCTGCCTGATGGGAAAGACTGCTGCTCACACAATCAACTCTTGCACGTCATTTGCATATATGCATTTTAGTACGTTGTTTGCATATTCTTTGAATGCATGCATGCATGCATGCACGCAGCAGTCTCCTCCATAAAATAAAGAAAAGAAAAGCAGATCATTTTCTGATAACAGCAACACATCGTTCACAAAAGCATTGGCACACGCCAACACCAACATAGCACTACGGCTGTATTCGTACAGTTTAGACTGTATACACCAGAACAATAGTCACACTCCTAAAAGCAAGTTAGATTCTTAAAAATTGCAATTAAGCTGATTTGAAACCATGACGAGGGTTGCTGTAAACAGCCTATATGGACTATTTTGTGGCTATGGTCAAATAAATCATTTCCAACTGCTTAATACTACTTTCCCCATTACAAATAGGCTGTTACTTAAAGCTATGACAACCTGTTAAAAATACAGGCTGAATACCACCAGGGCTAGTGTGGCTAGGTAATTACATACAATGAAACGTGCAGTAAAATGTCATCGATTTCCTTGGTGTGGCGACAAAACAGCAAACATGCAGTTGATCAACTTAAAGCTGAAACGTTCACGTGAAGAAAGCTGTCCGATTGTTACAATGCTGGAGTTGACATGTATAAAAGGCCTGTTTGTGTCAGCTCTGTCGGCTTACGGCCATACCACCCTGAACACGCCCGATCTCGTCTGATCTCGGAAGCTAAGCAGGGTCGGGCCTGGTTAGTACTTGGATGGGAGACCGCCTGGGAATACCAGGTGCTGTAAGCTTTTTCACTTCTCTCTCTAACCGCTAGGGGGCACTGTTCACTCAGGGACGACTGCAGCCTGTTGGAGCATGGCTTTCTGACAGCACCACACTTTTAAAGCAGCACTTCAGCAACCCACACCTGCCTGATGGGAAAGACTGCTGCTCACACAATCAACTCTTGCACGTCATTTGCATATATGCATTTTAGTACGTTGTTTGCATATTCTTTGAATGCATGCATGCATGCATGCACGCAGCAGTCTCCTCCATAAAATAAAGAAAAGAAAAGCAGATCATTTTCTGATAACAGCAACACATCGTTCACAAAAGCATTGGCACACGCCAACACCAACATACCACTACGGCTGTGTTCGTACAGTTTATACTGTATACACCAGAACAATAGTCACACTCCTAAAAGCAAGTTAGATTCTTAAAAATTGCAATTAAGCTGATTTGAAACCATGACGAGGGTTGCTGTAAACAGCCTATATGGACTATTTTGTGGCTATGGTCAAATAAATCATTTCCAACTGCTTAATACTACTTTCCCCATTACAAATAGGCTGTTACTTAAAGCTATGACAACCTGTTAAAAATACAGGCTGAATACCACCAGGGCTAGTGTGGCTAGGTAATTACATACAATGAAACGTGCAGTAAAATGTCATCGATTTCCTTGGTGTGGCGACAAAACAGCAAACATGCAGTTGATCAACTTAAGGCTGAAACGTTCACGTGAAGAAAGCTGTCCGATTGTTACAATGCTGGAGTTGACATGTATAAAAGGCCTGTTTGTGTCAGCTCTGTCGGCTTACGGCCATACCACCCTGAACACGCCCGATCTCGTCTGATCTCGGAAGCTAAGCAGGGTCGGGCCTGGTTAGTACTTGGATGGGAGACCGCCTGGGAATACCAGGTGCTGTATGCTTTTTCACTTCTCTCTCTAACCGCTAGGGGGCACTGTTCACTCAGGGACGACTGCAGCCTGTTGGAGCATGGCTTTCTGACAGCACCACACTTTTAAAGCAGCACTTCAGCAACCCACACCTGCCTGATGGGAAAGACTGCTGCTCACACAATCAACTCTTGCACGTCATTTGCATATATGCATTTTAGTACGTTGTTTGCATGTTGTTTGCACGCATGCATGCATGCACGCAGCAGTCTCCTCCATAAAATAAAGAAAAGAAAAGCAGATCATTTTCTCATACCGGCAACACATCGTTCACAAAAGCATTGGCACACGCCAACACCAACATAGCACTACGGCTGTATTCGTACAGTTTAGACTGTATACACCAGAACAATAGTCACACTCCTAAAAGCAAGTTAGATTCTTAAAAATTGCAATTAAGCTGATTTGAAACCATGACGAGGGTTGCTGTAAACAGCCTATATGGACTATTTTGTGGCTATGGTCAAATAAATCATTTCCAACTGCTTAATACTACTTTCCCCATTACAAATAGGCTGTTACTTAAAGCTATGACAACCTGTTAAAAATACAGGCTGAATACCACCAGGGCTAGTGTGGCTAGGTAATTACATACAATGAAACGTGCAGTAAAATGTCATAGATTTCCTTGGTGTGGCGACAAAACAGCAAACATGCAGTTGATCAACTTAAAGCTGAAACGTTCACGTGAAGAAAGCTGTCCGATTGTTACAATGCTGGAGTTGACATGTATAAAAGGCCTGTTTGTGTCAGCTCTGTCGGCTTACGGCCATACCACCCTGAACACGCCCGATCTCGTCTGATCTCGGAAGCTAAGCAGGGTCGGGCCTGGTTAGTACTTGGATGGGAGACCGCCTGGGAATACCAGGTGCTGTAAGCTTTTTCACTTCTCTCTCTAACCGCTAGGGGGCACTGTTCACTCAGGGACGACTGCAGCCTGTTGGAGCATGGCTTTCTGACAGCACCACACTTTTAAAGCAGCACTTCAGCAACCCACACCTGCCTGATGGGAAAGACTGCTGCTCACACAATCAACTCTTGCACGTCATTTGCATATATGCATTTTAGTACGTTGTTTGCATATTCTTTGAATGCATGCATGCATGCATGCACGCAGCAGTCTCCTCCATAAAATAAAGAAAAGAAAAGCAGATCATTTTCTGATAACAGCAACACATCGTTCACAAAAGCATTGGCACACGCCAACACCAACATAGCACTACGGCTGTATTCGTACAGTTTAGACTGTATACACCAGAACAATAGTCACACTCCTAAAAGCAAGTTAGATTCTTAAAAATTGCAATTAAGCTGATTTGAAACCATGACGAGGGTTGCTGTAAACAGCCTATATGGACTATTTTGTGGCTATGGTCAAATAAATCATTTCCAACTGCTTAATACTACTTTCCCCATTACAAATAGGCTGTTACTTAAAGCTATGACAACCTGTTAAAAATACAGGCTGAATACCACCAGGGCTAGTGTGGCTAGGTAATTACATACAATGAAACGTGCAGTAAAATGTCATCGATTTCCTTGGTGTGGCGACAAAACAGCAAACATGCAGTTGATCAACTTAAAGCTGAAACGTTCACGTGAAGAAAGCTGTCCGATTGTTACAATGCTGGAGTTGACATGTATAAAAGGCCTGTTTGTGTCAGCTCTGTCGGCTTACGGCCATACCACCCTGAACACGCCCGATCTCGTCTGATCTCGGAAGCTAAGCAGGGTCGGGCCTGGTTAGTACTTGGATGGGAGACCGCCTGGGAATACCAGGTGCTGTAAGCTTTTTCACTTCTCTCTCTAACCGGTAGGGGGCACTGTTCACTCAGGGACGACTGCAGCCTGTTGGAGCATGGCTTTCTGACAGCACCACACTTTTAAAGCAGCACTTCAGCAACCCACACCTGCCTGATGGGAAAGACTGCTGCTCACACAATCAACTCTTGCACGTCATTTGCATATATGCATTTACGTACGTTGTTTGCATATTCTTTGAATGCATGCATGCATGCATGCACGCAGCAGTCTCCTCCATAAAATAAAGAAAAGAAAAGCAGATCATTTTCTGATAACAGCAACACATCGTTCACAAAAGCATTGGCACACGCCAACACCAACATACCACTACGGCTGTGTTCGTACAGTTTATACTGTATACACCAGAACAATAGTCACACTCCTAAAAGCAAGTTAGATTCTTAAAAATTGCAATTAAGCTGATTTGAAACCATGACGAGGGTTGCTGTAAACAGCCTATATGGACTATTTTGTGGCTATGGTCAAATAAATCATTTCCAACTGCGTAATACTACTTTCCCCATTACAAATAGGCTGTTACTTAAAGCTATGACAACCTGTTAAAAATACAGGCTGAATACCACCAGGGCTAGTGTGGCTAGGTAATTACATACAATGAAACGTGCAGTAAAATGTCATCGATTTCCTTGGTGTGGCGACAAAACAGCAAACATGCAGTTGATCAACTTAAGGCTGAAACGTTCACGTGAAGAAAGCTGTCCGATTGTTACAATGCTGGAGTTGACATGTATAAAAGGCCTGTTTGTGTTAGCTCTGTCGGCTTACGGCCATACCACCCTGAACACGCCCGATCTCGTCTGATCTCGGAAGCTAAGCAGGGTCGGGCCTGGTTAGTACTTGGATGGGAGACCGCCTGGGAATACCAGGTGCTGTAAGCTTTTTCACTTCGCTCTCTAACCGGTAGGGGGCACTGTTCACTCAGGGACGACTGCAGCATGTTGGAGCATGGCTTTCTGACAGCACCACACTTTTAAAGCAGCACTTCAGCAACCCACACCTGCCTGATGGGAAAGACTGCTGCTCACACAATCAACTCTTGCACGTCATTTGCATATATGCATTTACGTACGTTGTTTGCATATTCTTTGAATGCATGCATGCATGCATGCACGCAGCAGTCTCCTC
Source organism: Eupleurogrammus muticus (assembly GCA_036785175.1). Lineage (NCBI taxonomy): Eukaryota > Metazoa > Chordata > Actinopteri > Scombriformes > Trichiuridae > Eupleurogrammus > Eupleurogrammus muticus. The sequence goes on along the minus strand of JAYKQN010000011.1, from coordinate 16,185,036 downwards.
CATAAAATAAAGAAAAGAAAAGCAGATCATTTTCTGATAACAGCAACACATCGTTCACAAAAGCATTGGCACACGCCAACACCAACATACCACTACGGCTGTGTTCGTACAGTTTATACTGTATACACCAGAACAATAGTCACACTCCTAAAAGCAAGTTAGATTCTTAAAAATTGCAATTAAGCTGATTTGAAACCATGACGAGGGTTGCTGTAAACAGCCTATATGGACTATTTTGTGGCTATGGTCAAATAAATCATTTCCAACTGCGTAATACTACTTTCCCCATTACAAATAGGCTGTTACTTAAAGCTATGACAACCTGTTAAAAATACAGGCTGAATACCACCAGGGCTAGTGTGGCTAGGTAATTACATACAATGAAACGTGCAGTAAAATGTCATCGATTTCCTTGGTGTGGCGACAAAACAGCAAACATGCAGTTGATCAACTTAAGGCTGAAACGTTCACGTGAAGAAAGCTGTCCGATTGTTACAATGCTGGAGTTGACATGTATAAAAGGCCTGTTTGTGTTAGCTCTGTCGGCTTACGGCCATACCACCCTGAACACGCCCGATCTCGTCTGATCTCGGAAGCTAAGCAGGGTCGGGCCTGGTTAGTACTTGGATGGGAGACCGCCTGGGAATACCAGGTGCTGTAAGCTTTTTCACTTCGCTCTCTAACCGGTAGGGGGCACTGTTCACTCAGGGACGACTGCAGCATGTTGGAGCATGGCTTTCTGACAGCACCACACTTTTAAAGCAGCACTTCAGCAACCCACACCTGCCTGATGGGAAAGACTGCTGCTCACACAATCAACTCTTGCACATGGATTGTATGTGTGCATTAATTGACACAGTATATACAGAGGACCAGCTCATGTTAACTGTCAACATAAAATTTTACCAAAACAAGTACAGAATACACTTGCAAAACTGTACAATTGATTTCTAAACATTAGATCATTACAAATATGTCAACATATTCACCCCAACTCACAATAACTATTACAAGTTTCTGAAGGAAAGACACCTGACAGATGAAACAAAAAAGAAGAGGTACACGGTTGATCGAGATCAAAATAAAATCAGCCACTTTTCTTCAAATCACGGATTAATGAAAGGAAGAGTAACTTTACTCACATTTATCCAGAATTTACATTATACATCTTCAAAATTATATTTTTTTGAATGCATTTACTCTTAATTGGTGTGATTTGGCATTTTACTATATACATTTACAAATCAATGCATCATCATTAAATAACTTTTAGATTCCGCACACAATACAGCTCAAGTAGGCCTACATTGTGCATTAAATCCTGTATGTGGCCTCTGTAGTAGTGTGTAGAGCGCATGAGGTCTATTTGACTGTAGGTAGCAACAGGCTGTGGTCAAGTGATGATTAGGTCTTCATAAGCTTGATGTGGATTTTCCTCAATATATTTCTTGATGTACCAACAGGAGACATGAGCCTTGAGGTTTTCTTCCACCAGAAAGTCCATGGCGGCCTGTAACAGGAACAGAATACTGAGTGAATATTTAGACCTACTTTTTATATACAAGATTTATTTTTGAGAGAGTTGAGTTTAGTTTGTCTGCTCATCAATTAAAAAAACAGGGCAAAAAAGTGATTCCTTAGTAAAGTTTAGCATGTAGTCAATACTGGAACTTTCCAAAGTAAAAAGTTTCCAAGTTTAAACCGCACCTGTGACAGCAGTGCTGCGACACCTTGGCCCCTGAACGACTCTGGTACATATGTTGACATTAAATCCACCTCCTTCTCCCCTGTGAATTTGTAGAGTAGGGTTGCACATTCAAGGGACCCTGTGGAAAGAGAACCAGGAGGGTTTTTAAACCACATTTGGAAATTATTGGGCTCTTCTCATGCTGGAGTACAATGTGCCAAGTGAACTGGATGCATGAAGCAGCTACTTGGGACCCAAATCAGCAAATTACTCACGTAAAGAGACTATTCTATGACTATGGAGTGTGAAACATGGAATAAAAGCTTGGGGCCACGTAATTTTTTCAAATAAAATATGTAACCTAAATATGAATTGTTTTAACTTTTAGCTATATAGGCGGCTCTGACTTCCCTGCTACAACTGCCAATGTAATAAATTGTCCAAAAATGTACAGTTACAGGGACAGATAATTACTAGTTTATGTCAAACTGAGACTGTAGGGTCACGGATAAATAATGTTTTTAAAATATCGTTTCAAAAAAGAATTAATTAGATATCTCAAAATGTACATTTTAATAAATTAAAACCCTTTAATCCACCTGTATTTGAAAAAAATAAAAGTTTATAGAATGTGTTTCTTTAAAAAAAAAAATTAAGAGAGTTAAACTATCTGTATTTGCACTTGAGCAAGGACTCTCGTTAAGTTCTAATTATATATATATATATATATATATATATATATATGCCTCTGCCAGCAAGACGCATAAAAAAAAAAAGATAGACTCGCGGTATCATTTTACTGTAAATGAATCTGTTGAACACAATTGTGTAACCGGAGGCCGCAAGTAAGGCCCCGGACTCGCGTACCGGATGTAACGACCGCACCGGGGCTCGAACCCCGGCTCGATCACCGCCTTCTCACCGGCCTCGCTGCCCGGCGCGACGCTGAAGCGCTGCTTCTGTCGGTCATGTTCCACCGTGAACCCGCAGGAGGTACGCGAGGTAAAAGCAGCCGGGTAAGGCTTAATTCTCAGAGGTAATATCGCGAACCTGGAAACTATTTTAAACGCCATTTATGCCGAAAAAAACGGACTTCCAGTTAATACGAGTCATAACGTGGTAGTCCTGTCGTACTCCTGTAGTACTGTACAGAAACCTCTAGAGGGCGCCAGCCAATCACAACACAATCAGTGGTGTTTTTTCTCCATGATCTTTGGTTGACCTCCAAGGTTTTCTTTTTTTTCTTTTTTGTTTGCGTTTTTCCTGCTTAGCCACAATCCGCAGCACAACCGCAGTCGTTATTTGATGAGACAACATATTTACTTTAGGATTTACACTGTTTTTGGCCTACGGGTACTATGATCTAACCATTTATAACTTTTAGTAGAATATGTGTGTGATCCGTGCCTTAAACCACTGGTTCTCACACTTGTGTCAAGGACCCTTAACTCAATAAAAAACTAGACCACAGACCCCATTTGATAAGATTTTTTCGCTTTGTCTCTAGAAAAGAAAATGTGTGGGAAACACATACTTCTTCCAAATGAATGAAGGAATGTAACTGCCTGAACAAAATAAAGTAAATGACTCAGTTCATAAATGAATGACAGTATATGCATACATTTAATTTTTCTTTTAATTATTTACCTTTATTTCTGTATATATTTTCATTTTGCACATAAATGCTGCATTTATTTGATTTTCCAATTTATTTATTATTGTTTAAAGGTATTTACATATTTATTGCCTTCCTTATTTCTCTGTAATAAGTTTCTCTTCTACCTAAGTATATATAATTTAAAGTGCAAAGTGAAAATAATACACAAATAGTAAAAAAAAATGTTAATAGGATATAAATAAAGGAAAATTCCGTGTAACATGGTAGTCCTCACCTTCTTTCATTGTTTTAGTTTTGGATGGAAGATTATGACAAACATGAATACTTTATTAGTATATTATGAATGTAAAAAAGTCAAAAAATACTCAAAGAGATATGTTTTTAATTTGTGATCAACTGTTTTTATGCAGTCCTATAATAATCATAATTATACACACATACATAATTAATAATTTGTGAATTTCTCCACTGTGGGACAATAAAGGAGCTATCTAATCATTTAGACATGTCCATTTGTCAACCAGTATAAGATCGAAAAAGTCTTTCTATAACAGCACTTACATACCTTACTGGTATTTTTTTTTTTTTTGCTTTAAACTTTAAAACGTGAGAAAACTATCAATCCCCAGTTGCCAGAGATTAAGATGTCTTCTTTAAATGTCTATAATGTGTCTGACTAGCGGACCAAAACGTAAGGAATATTCAATTTACATGGTTTTTGAAAAAAAACAGAAAAGGCTGAAAATGAGTGAATTTTATCATTGCATTCTTGAAAGATTAGTCCAAACTAATCTATTACTTGATTAAGTTAGAGCTTGTTTCACCTCTAATGAGACGTGTATTGGTTCTAATTACAACTTATTGCAACCTGTACATGTTCAGCAGGCCAAAAATGATCCATTTTCTCATAAATCTAAGACCATATTAAATTAAAAGAAAGAAAAGAAAAAAAGAAAGAAAGAAATAATATTATTTCTAGAGTGTCAGCATGGATGGATGGACTGTGAATAAGATATTTTTCAGATATTGCTGTCTTTTCCATCCATCGCTTAATTTTATTTTTTAAATGTTCCACCAATTTCTTTCCCCTCCCCTATAAAATCTTGTGTCATAAGTATCCACAGACATTACATCCTGAGGCTACATATGGCGGCGGTGGCGGCAGCCACCCTACATCATGTCAGTGACAGCGGCATTCTTCACTCCTGCAGCCATCACAGCGAAGAACACGTTGGGGAAGAAGGATCTGGCATATATGGCGACCTTAGGGAGCGAAGGAGCAATCAACACCTCTCTCTTCTTGTTGTTTAACGTCCTCACGATCTCGGCGGCTGCCTCGTGTGGAGAAACGCCGAGTGGCTTCTTTGTGAAGAACCCTGCAGAGGGGTGAAGATGGAAACGAGGCTGATAAAATATAATGTACATATACAGTGTATCATTATGATACATCAATGTTTTAGTTGCAGTGTAGCACCAGACCATATCTATATCTATCTAGTATATATAGTTATAGCAATTTATAATATAAAAACATGATTTTTTTTTAACATCATAATATTAACAGCAAAATCCACAGAAAGGAAATCAAACACTAACATTTTTTCACCAGGGTCCAAAGTGTTGATAGTCTTAATAGTGTTAAACCAAATTGTAAAAGTAACCAAAATATACACTTTAGCCATCACAAATATATGCGCTTTCATAGAAATCTGAGCTGTACTTGTAACGACACACCGTATGTCGCTTTAGTTACACGTCTGCCCGCTTTTTTTTTTATTCCACTCACATGACCAGATGGATTTGGAGGGGCCCTCTTCTGTCGCGCAGCTGCTGATGAAGGTGTGGTTTATGGTGCTGACGGAGATGCCGTACTCCTCCACCTCGGCTCTCAGGCAGTCAAAGAAGGCCTGAACAGCGTGTTTAGAGGCAGAGTCTGGACAACACAAATTTACACACCCTCGCTCATAACAGGTTGCAAATTTTCCAATTTGACAGTCTAGTTCCTGCAGCCATCGACACGCCGTTACTCATTCTGAAACATCAATGTGATTTAGGATGAGAATGTGTGTATCTTCCATAATAAAACCCCTGAACTCACATGCGGTCCGAAAGGGCACGGCTATTTTCCCCTGAATGCTGTTGACCAGAAGCAGGTGACCTGTCCTCCTGGAGATCATGGAGGGAAGCACACCTGAAACGGAAACACACAACACTCTGCAAAGCCAGAACAAGCGAACAAACGGGGGGAAAAAAAGATAAAATCTCAAACTTTTTTTGATGATTGAGTGAAATTCGTCTTTGTGCAGGCTGAGATGTAATGCCCACCTTTAGCCAGCGTGGCTGGTCCAAAGTAATTGTTGTCCATCAGTAATTTGTCCATCTCCAGGGACAGATTCTGTGCAGGCGCTTTGACCTTCATGCTGCTGTTGAGGATGAGGATGTCCAGACAGCCGTAGCACTCCACGATCTCTGTGATGGCTTCAGGCATGCTCTCCATGTCTCCAAAGTCCAACAGCACCAGTTTAGGGGGGAACGTCTGGAAGGAGAAGCGACATTATAAAAGGACAGTTGTCCGCCATCTTTGATTTTTTTTTTTCCTTTAAATCTCGTTTGGGTGCTGGTGTAACGCACCACACGTGGGTCCGAGGCGTTGGCCAGGTCATCAGCAAGTTCTTCAAGCTTCTCCCAGCTTTTCCCACAGAGGATCAGCCTGGCCCCTCCTCTGTGAAACAAACTCGCGCATTCTTAACGGACGAATCAAGAAATGAAGGAACACGGAACAATGTCAAATCAAATCCAAAAGAAATAAAACAAAATAGAAAACAGAAATTTGGAGAAAAAAAAAATACCTCTTCCGAGCCCAGATAAAGCGTCACTTAAAACCACCACCTTGTTGCGCACTGAAGTTTTGGACAGCAGGCTGATAACCACACCATAGAGGTAGAAAAACCCAGCTGTCAGCACCACCACACAGGGCACCAGCAGAACGGTGGTCAGCCATGTTGGGTCCATCTCTTGGAGGATATCCTGAAATTGTGTTTTATTCTTATTAAATAGTATTAATTATTGTTTTTTCAAATGTATGTTTTTTTAAGATTTTCAGTAAACAAGGACACATTCTTCGTAGATGCTTTGATGACATTTGGGAAATATGCTTTTCGCTTTCTGTGTGAACCATAGATGAGAAGATTGATATCACTCTCATATGGTTAGCTTGGTTTGGAAAATGAGAAAAAACACAATTTTTTGGTCTAACAAATAAAAAATGACTTTTTTTGTCTAAGAGAAATGGGAACTATTTGGTATCTGAAAATGGGCCTCAATGCAAACCAACAGGTCCCGTGTCCATATTTATATATAGTGTGTTTTTTTTCTATGTAAAATTTTGTATAGATTAAACACATGAACTACAAGAGCAGGTTTTGTTGCCTTTAAACATAATTTTCCAGTCATCGTGCTCAAGTGACTGCTGGTGACATTTTTCAGCCTCTGATGTGAGACGACATGTCTTCAGACATGAGAGTGGCGTCTTTTCATCTAAGAAAGAGAAATTCCCCAAAATGTCAGGTTCTTGTTGTCAAAGTATGTTTGAAGATGGAAACATACTTTTCCGATGGAGGATGATGTATTTATTTATTTTTTTTCTGATGGTACAGATGAGATGGGATGGGTCTGGTCAACATGATTTACATGGAAAAAGAGAGCGTTTCATACCCAAAGGCTCCCCGGCTCCGTTACATTGGAATCCATCTCACCCTCTATTTTAAACATACAGTTATTATAGTCTTACAATTCTGAAACGAAAACAGAGGATTAGACTTTTTAACCTTGTTCAAGGAATAAAAATTGAGAGTAAGATTGAACTAGTTAATGTCTATTATTTTCTTATTGAATTTACATACTATAACCTTGTATGCAATGAATACATGTTCAGAAAGTGGTTTATAAACAATATGGGTATTAAGAAGGTATTGTAAGAATTCAAATCTTAATTTTGAACTATAAAATGTTTGTTTAACCTATTAACTTCATGTGTTTTCTTTCTAAACTCATTTTTAACCCAATCTTTTAAATCAGATCTTAGTATATATATTTTGTGGACAAACACAATGCTTGTGTTGCCTATTTACAGTAGTTAGAAGGAAGGGTTATCTTTAGTTTTTTTCAGCTATTGACTGCATAAATCATGATATCAGTATGAAATGACTAGAATCTGGCATAGATGGTTAATTTCATAATGCTTAATTAGATCTTTATTAAACCCCAGTTGCCTGTGTGCAGGTCATTAACTAATGAGCATGTTGTTTCTATCCCAATTTAATGTAAAATAGGAGGACCTGCTCTCTTGTATATAAATGATTGAGTTATTAATTGTAAAATAATTATAATTATTAATTAAATTATTATTATTGAGAAATTAAGCAACCAGCGTTTGACATTTTTGGATGATTTTACCCTTTAATACCCAAAAAATTATATTGGGTGTGTATAGTCCTTCTTGCAGAAACTGAAAATGATCCTCAAAATATGATGAGCATTGTGTTTAGTTGGTATAATAAAACGAGATTAAATATTAATAAAAATAAAAACTCAGATCATGCTTTTCAGGGAAAGGGGAGCTAAAAATAAAGCGTACATTTCCTATTTGGATAAACATCTCTGTCTTGCTCTGAGCATTACAAATGCTTAGGGCTTACTCCTGATAACCATCTTACCTGTCTTAAATACATCTTGTGCCGGTTCCTATTTTAGATTATGGCACAGGGGTTTAGAGAGACTATAAACAAACAACAAAAACAAAGATCTGCGCACACAATACTCAATAAAACGCAAATGCTCTTTTAAATATAACTGTATGTGCAACACCCCGATATTGTCTAATATTGTATATGTGTGTAAACTAAAACTGTGAATGTCTGATTAAGCATTTACCATCCTGAGAACTCAGTATCTTTAGACCAGAGCACAGAGGTTTTTTCTGTGTCCAGATAAAACACATCTTAGCTCTGGTGGTGGAAACCAGACGTTTCCATCCAATCCCAGAGAAAAAGAGAAAATGTTGCCTATGTGATCTGGGAGAGGTTATAAATGAAATGCACCCCCCACCCCTTATATCATCTATTATATCATAATCTTAGATATAGTCTGCAGAATGTCCAGAGCTGCATGCAAAGAGGCTATGGTTGCTTTGCAGGGTTCTGATGTGTTAATATATGTATATAATCTATAAGTAGCAGGTGTTTTCATATTGGCTGATTGACATGGATGGAGGTGCTTTTTTATGAATTTATATATTTATATGTTTTATTTCTATTTGCGTTAAGTGCTCTTTCTTTTGTTAAGTTTCTAGTCTTGTAGTCCCATACAGGCTGGGTACCGTATTGTGTAAAACACTTGAAGCTTGGAAACACAATTTTTCCTTTATATTCTCGTATTCTAACATTTGTTCTCCCTTTTGTTTTCATCACATTATAAATATTGTGTGCTGCTTTTGTCCAACTGGACATTTGAAGATAACTTTTTGGTTTAGGTTTACCATGCCAGGCACTGGGTGTTTGTCCAAGAAGGGGCTTCTAAATATAAACCACACTGGAAATGGATACGAGATCTATCACTGTATCTCTGACAGACTGAATGTCACTGAGAGTATACTCCTACATTTTCACAACGCCAACAGATTGATAAGCACAACAACAAAAAAACTAAAGAGGGGCAAAGGCAGAGGTGTTACATTAAAGTTTAAATACTATTTTTCAAAAAACTGGTTGCACACTGCCCTGGCACTTTTTTTTTTACTCTCCACAAATGACTGACTACCAAAGAGAGCAATTCACTTCTGACTGGACTGAGTCATCTGACCTGAATATAGCGAGACATGAATTAAGGGCCAACACTTACTTACTGCTTGGATTTCTCAGGCCGCTGCAGGTATTGAGGAGCTGTAGCTGTACGCCTCAGCTCATTTCGAGAGCTCCTCCGACATGACAGCCGGCCAGCCTGCCACAGCAATACTTTGGGATTTGAGCTCTTTTAATAGCACCACAGCTGACTCTGTTATTTTCCATGTATGTTGTCAACGCGTTATGTTTAGAATGACAGGCGGAAGGAGGGTGGGTGCTGAGTAAGGGGTGTTTTTATTGGCTGTGTTATGGCTTTGGGCAAAAATTCTGATGTATTGTACATCATAACGAATAATTACATGTACATAAACACATGCACACAAATGCAATTAGGGAATAGCAGTAGGGGGAAAAAAGAAAGCTTATATTTTCATTTTCATGCTGGGATGTCTGAATGAATGAACCACCCTTCAAAATAGCAGATTTGAAAAACATTTACCGGCTGGAATTTCTATGAAAATTTCATAGAAAATTTCTTTCTATAAAAAGAATTTGTGCACACCACTGGAAATTACAAAGAATATGTCATTACAATGCCACTATTCCCAAATGAGTTGATGTCACTTAATTTTATATGTGAGTCAAGGCAGGTGAGTGAATACTTTTGGAAATATAGTGTAAGCGCTTGTGGTTTAAAGGGATAGTTCAACACTTTTTGAAAATTCACCCATACTATCATCATAAATACCATAGTCAGAGCTATAGGGGCTTTTTTTTTGTGGATACAAAAAAGCCGGAAACAGCCGGAAACAGATTTTTTTCAACAAATAAAGGCAAAGCACCGAATTCTATAATCATGAGAGTCGAGACGATGGGTGAATTTTCAAAAATGTTGAGCTATGATATATTAGTGATATATTAGTTGTACATATGTCTTAGTTTGTTCTCCTGATATAGTATGTACAATTGTGTTTAAATAATTTAAACACTTTTGATTATCTTATTCAACCAGGAAAGAGATTCATACAGATGTTAGGGTTAGCACCCGTGTGTGTGTGTGTGTGTGGTGTGTGTGTGTAAAATTCTGTCAATCAAGTTATAAAATGTATACAGTCCTACCGGATATTGATATTATCACAATAAAAGCAGTCGACCTAATCATAAATTCTTGTATAACAAGTATTTAATGATTTTTTTTTTTAAGAATAATCAGTGTACAAGAACACATTTTTTGACTTTTTCTCTATTGTCGTTTTGCAACAGATGAAACACACTATGTAGTTTTCCTCAACCTCATAGCCCTAGTTATAGATATGAGCTCAAGTTAAAAGCAAATTTATCCTCTTTATGCACACAATTACTTTTTATTTATACTTAGTTACAAAACTTTTACATTATATTTCTTATGTGTTACTTAATCTTATGTAATTTCAATTAATATTCAGATCTCAATACATACTTTTACATACATTTGTGTTGCTCAGTTTCCCACCGATATAACTAGTGCCTACAATGTATGTGGGAGTTGATGTTGCATATGAATGAAAAAAAAACAATAAAATGGTTTGTTTAAAAAAAAAAAAAAAATTAAGAAAGAATTAATTAACTTCTCATGTAAAACATTGCAAATACTGCACAGTAAAGCGCAAGCATTTGAGTATAAATAAGTGGGAGATTTTAAGGATTTTAACAAAATAATGTGATTTTTTAGGAGGCATGTCAGAAATCGGTGTTAAATCGTCTTGAGCGCGCCTCCGTGGAGTTTTATTTTGAAGGCGTCAGCAGTTCTCGCGTGCCGACCGTGTGTGACTTGACATTGAGGAGCTTTCTGAGGCTTCTTTGCGGCACCGACCACAGCTGACCGGCTGCCCGCTGTCATCCCGTCTCAGACAAGCCGCGCCTGCCCGCCGCCGCACGGGAAGACAAAACAAGGTACAATGTCGGATTTCGACGAATTCGAGAAACAGCTCAGCGAAAATCGACAAGGTAAGTGTCGGTGTCGGTCTCCGTCTGCGCCCCCCCCCCGCGTTTTCAAGTCCGCAAGCTAGCGCCGCAGCGCGTAACGCCACAGCTCCCCGGTTTATTTTCATGAATGAATTGTTATTACCCCGAGCTGACAGCAACTTTAACGCGTAGTTTTAGCGGCTATGACCTAGCCTTTTTGCCGTTTTCACGTCGGTGTGCGCCCTCCGTGACGCCGGTAACCTGGTAGCCGCCACACAGCCATTACTGCACAGTCCTGAAGGCTTCGATGCACCGGTAACTACACGGTGAACTTACCTGCTGCACGGTGCCGAACTCCGATGACATTTACCTGTTAATAACATCCTACTCGCCGGCTGAGATAAATAATGTGTAGAAATTACTTATTTACTTATTGTTTTTTGATGATTATGATTCAGTCTTGAATTCGGCATACGCCATGAAACATAATTATTGATCTAATGTCACTGTTTTATTTTTTGTACTAGCTTTTAAATCTCTTGCGTGCATTAGATGATGATGATATACAAATAAAGTTGAATTGACATAATTTTGACATTTTTTACAATTTCCTTGATGACAACATTACAACAATATAATAATGCTGATCATATTAACAACAATTCCCTTTATAACTTCCTCTCTATCATAATTGTGATTTGTGTTGCACTCAGCAGAAAGCAGAAACAGAAATTCACAAAACATAACTATTTTTAGTTGATTTATCAATTAGTCAATCGAAAGAAAATAATCTTATTTTATTTACGTTTTTTTGAAAAGTGAAAGATCCCAAACTTTCTGTAGTTACAGCTTCTCCAACCAAGTATTTGCTGCTTTTATTTTCTTATGTAATAATAAATGAGTTTGCTTATTTTTTTTTTACTGATTTCTGACATTTGAAAGTTCAAATGATTAACACATATTGAAACATTGAGGAATTGAAGAATTTGAGTAACATACAGTACACATGGTTTTCCAGACTTCCAAAAGTGTGAAGTAAAAGTATTTAATAAAACACCATATCCGAAAGTTGACATGTAATCATGGTGGAGCCACCCAGTGGATCTGATCTACACTGAAACGAAGAGTACCTCTTATTGATTTGTTAAAAAGTCTTAAATCATATTGTGCCAGACATTCTTTTTTTGCCAAGAAGTAAGGCTGCATTAAACTGTCAGATTTATCAAAGAAATATGAAGCTCTGGCCTCAAAGCTGAGGAGACTGGAGCATGTTGTAGGTAATTAATATAGAAATGAGATATAAATCATTATTAGTCAGATGTAATTACCTTCAGTGAGTGCCATAAATTAACATCAGGTAAAGTAATCATAGAAGTATTCATGTTAAATCATAAAGATGTCTATGTATGTATCGTTTGTATAGAAACTGTTAACCATTGCTGGCTGTGGATCACACAGAGCGAGAAAGAGAAAGACACAAAAAGAGGAGTCGCAGCGGCTCCGCAGGAGGCCGAGGTGACAAGCACCGCAGCTGGAGCAAAGACAGAGGCAGCCGGAGCCGAGAGAAACGGAGCCGCAGCAGAGACAGGAAGAGCCGGGATCGCAGGAGCTCCTCCCGAGACCACAAGAAGCACAGGTCAGTCCAGGACGTAGGCGTGAGCCTGTCTTAAAAAAACACAGTGGATCGGTGTACTTACCGTATGGAGCTGAAGTGATAGATTGGCCGATAGAGAATTAATCAACAGCTATTTTTAATCATTGTCATTTTGCAAAAACGGTGATTGAAAAAAATTCTCCAGTTGCTGCTTGTCAAAAATGATGATTTGCAACTTTTTTTCCTTTTATATCCCAAAAGAATATTATAACTTGAATATCTTTGACTTTACTCTTTAGACTTTGGGAGTGATGAGCATCACTATTCTGTGGCATTTCACAGACCAATTAAATACTTGATCCTTTATTCTGAGTCTTTGTGTCAAATGCCATTATTAGTTTTAGCCATATTTTGTCACATTTTAGTCGACAAAAGTAAAGAGTATTTTAGTTAAGTTTTAGTCAATGGACTTTCTTTAGTCTTTGACAGCAGGTTGATAAAATTGCCGAGGTTTCCTGGAGTGATCGCCTAAGTCCCTCCCAAAAAAATAAACATTGTGCATCCCCGCATGCATTGTAGTGTTGCGTCTCAAAAACCACACGCTAGGACGCTGCTACTTTATTCCTCACTAACATAGGCTGCTGTGGCTGTAGCCAACGACAAAACAACTACATTTGTAAGAAAACGAGTGTTGGGATCTTTCCTTCTTTTGGAGGAGAACCACTCTCCCTGATAGCTGCAGCATCTTACTCCAAGACGCGTTCACTGACCTTCAGGAAATATCAGCACTATCACCTAACAGAGCAGCATATGGGCTTTAACTGGTTTATTTATAAACAGCATTAAACAACAGTGTTTTACTATTGTTAGGAACATTTGTTTAGTTTAGTGTGACACCATCAGAGTAACTGGACCATGGACTGGATAACCATGCTCTACACGCTAAAAGTTTATTTGAGTGTGCATCCCAGCAGGTTAAAACAGTAAGTGTCAGAATAACTGGACCATGGACTGGACAACCATGCTCTACACGCTAAAAGTTTATTTGGGTCTGCATCCCAGCAGGTTAAAACAGTAAGCGGAGAATAAGCTTCTTGTAATGAAGCTACAGACGTCACCACATTTAGTGCCGACAGCACCGGTGGATGATCCTCGCTCAGACTCTCCCACACACACACACACACACACACACACAAACATGCAACTTGGCTGCAGTGCTAGGAGAAACACAAGTGAAAGTGCTATTTGAATTGTAATTTAAAAGTCTGTGTAAAAAAAAAAAAACATTGTTATTAAGTTTTTAGTCAAGAAAAAAATGTGTGTTAACAGACAGTTCGTGGTTAAGGACATTGAATTTGTCTTTTTTGTCCACTTTTTTTGTCATGAATAAAACCATCATCAACAGGTATATTCTGATGATTGAACAGTTCAATAGGGCTGTATATAGGTTTTAAGATATGGCCTGAAAAAACCTATAACGTAGTAGTGTCAAAACTACTCCAACCAAATGAGTCTGCATTAGAGCCTGTTTTACTTTCCAATTACTGCCAGATTATATATTTTCTTATTTTCTTCATACAGCCATTCTCCTAGGCGAACGAGGAAGAAAAGGACCTGCAAATACTGGGATGTGCCTCCCCCTGGCTTTGAACACATCACGCCACTGCAATATAAAGCTATGCAAGGTACAGAATGTGTCAAGTCGTCTGTGTTCTTTGTTGTCTCTGAGTCAGTCTTCTGCAGAACTGAACCTACAAATGCTTCTTCCAGTGGTTGGCAGGCATCAATGCACCTGACTTGTATCCAGATATGAGTTGATCTGTTTTCTGAGATAATGATATCCTTGGAAGGTTTAAGTTGCACCGAATCAAAAAAAATATGAGTGTCGCATCATCCGAGCCAGAATACTGATTTAAATCACTAAACCAAACTCTATCAATATTCATACGTTTTTTTCCAGGAAGCAGAGGATGCATTGATTCTCCCTAAAAACAAATCCTCTAGAAATGTCATTGCTGTTACAGATAAAGCAGCAGAGGTTTTTTTTTCAGATTGGGACAGCTTTGTTGCCAAAGGTTTTTTATTCCCCACTTGCCTATTCTGTTTCGCAACCGTGTTCTCCCTCAGCGGCCGGACAGATCCCGACAATCGCTTTGCTGGCCACGTCCACCACCACTGGAGTGGCTGCAGCACCGACCCAAGTGCCCATCGTTGGCAGCCAGATGACGAGACAAGCCAGACGCCTCTATGTTGGGAATATTCCCTTTGGAGTAACTGAGGTAAATTTGGTCTTTCTTTGTCTTTCTGTTTATTTCAATGACTGCGATAGATATTAAAATAAAAAAATAATATTGTCCCAATTTTCTTTGGGAAAAGACAAGAAATGTTATACAATTGTATACAAATGCCGCTTATATTTCTTAATCATTTCAATATTGAGAGTGGATGAGTGGACATACATAGAACATTGTGTGTCAGGTATGTAACATTACAGCCATTATAATAAACTTTATCATTCACCAGTTGAAATTGATTCAAGAAATATGTTTTCTTCTTCTGAACCATAGATTCTCTTGCTACTTGAAGCAGCTGCCATCATGAAAGCTTGTTAAATTGCTTAAATAGAGGCATTTTATACTTAAGAATAAAGAAATGTTTTGATTTAGGCAAAAAATTATATCAGGAATTATTTTATTAGGGCCACGAAATGTTGAGGCTTGAGTGTTTCCAGTCATGCTGGTTGTTTTTCCTTTTTGTCTCTTCAGGAGTCCATGGCAGAGTTCTTTAATGCCCAGATGCGTCTCGCAGGCCTCTCACAGGCCCCGAGCAACCCTGTACTTGCCGTGCAGATCAATCAGGATAAAAACTTTGCTTTCCTGGAGGTATGTGACTTTCATAAAATCTTTGTTTTAAAGGAGTAGTTTGACATTTTTTGGGGGGGAAAGAGATTGATACCACTTTGACATCGGTGTGTTAAATATGAATTAACATAATGAATGCAACCAGGGGGGAACTGCTAACTTAGGTCTGTCAAAAGGTTAAAAAAAATTAAAATCAGTGACGTACCAATAAGTAAATCTCACTAATTAACGAACACATCTCATGTGTCTTTAGTAAGACTAGGCAAAAGTAGCCTTAAGCTACTGCACTTTACCATTGTAGTTTAGGATTGTCTCGTCTTGCGCACCTGCACTTTGATGTTGTTGTACATGTAAAACGCATAGGATAGTGAGAAACGCAATTGTGATGCAGCAGAGCTTGGCAAAACAACACAGGGTTGTCAAGTATTCCCCCATTGACATACAGTACATGCACTGTTAATCTCTCTCTCTCTCTCTCTCTCCCTCTCTCTCTCTCTTTGCTCTCTGTGTGTTTGAGTGAGAATGACAGAATCGTGTTATAAAAAAAAAAAAAATAGGCGGATTCAATTTGTGGCGCTGCGCCACAGATCGGTCTGTGTGTGGGGAAACAGTGACATAGAATTTAAACAGCAGGAGCAATAGACAATAGACTAATTTATGGGGAAAAAAGCCTGTTACAAAGGTAGCAATGTGTGTGTGTGTGTGTGTGTGTGTGCAGGAAGGTGTGTGTTTACAGCTATTAGGGAGAAAAGATGACACAGGCAAAGCTTTCAGGAGGCGGTGGGTTGGGATGATATAGTTGTAATCACCACAACTCAGAGACAGTGGGGTAGCCGTCGGTTCTTGGGTTTAATTAAACCTGTTTCTCCCGGGAAAAGGTTATAAAGGGAAACCGGGAAATTAACCTAATAAAAAAAAAAATCAATGCTGCACATCTAATACAGTCTCATTGGTAGCTGCAGTAATACAGACTCACTATATTCAGCAGGAGGATAGAACCTGCACTAATGATGTCTGGGTTAGTCCAGTTTTGCATCTGTTAATTTGGAAAAAACTGAAAAATAACAGCGCAAAGTGTGGGTTGTGTGAGCGGGTTATCAAGTGTTCCAATGGGATCAACAAGTGGATTGCTTGGAAATACAGAATCTCAGTACGAGATATATCACAAAGAAAGCACAATGAAAGGTTTTTGATTTAGTGTCTATTTGTTTGATCCTAGAATTTTGTCCTTTTCTTTAAGCATCTCATAACTCTTTCTGTTCTTGCTGGTGCTTTGCCATAGTTCTTTTTCCGGGAGAGAAAATGGGTGGTCTGATTCATGTTATTTTTGGGAAATATATTAAACCCTAGTTGGTTCCGTCTTCGACCTCTTGCATCGTGCTAGCGTAAAACAACCAACTACATAAAAACGCACTAATATAAGCAGGCCAAGAGTTGGTTTGAAAACACAAATCAATCATCTAGGGTGTGTTATGCACAGCCAAACAAATGGGCTACGTATCAAGAGTCAGAGCAGCAGCCAAGACGAGGCTTACTGTAATTGCCTCAGAAAGCGAGTTGATGTCTGTGTGTCCGTCGGAGGCGCGTTGCTGCCTCTCGATAGCAGCCAGAAGAATAACTCCGTGGCATGAGTCATCACAGCAAGGTCGACTCACTCGGAGAAAGAAGGATTTATACTTTCATTCGCTTCTGTAGGGAAAACAAAAGGTGAGGATGAAAAGGCTGGTCTTCTTTTCTAGAGAACAGGGCATGCTTTTTAGATGTTAAAAAAAGAATAGGAAAAAAGCAGGCTTTTAAAAAGACAACTAGGCCTCATCCAGCATGTCTGCTCAAGGTTAAAAAGCTGCACACATCCAAGTGCATGTTTCTAGTGGATCCCTTTTATATCGTGAACACCATACTCATGGTAAAAAAAAAGGTAAAAATAAAATTTGCTGCCTTGATCATTTCCCAGAGTTGTTAAATCTTTCCAGATTGTAACATCAGAACATTTATGCAGTCTCATGTATTAACGCAGGACTTATTCATGAATTAAGGCTGAGAAATCTTAAGAAAAAATCAAAATTGGGATTTTTTTCCTTGCAGATATTGCAATTTCAAATTCATTTAGTCATACAAATGCTAAAGCTATTTTAGAAATTGATGACAGGCGTATAGGTACCGTACTGATGGGAGGGAGGTGACACACACATGTAAAATAGATGAGGAAAACAAAGCTTGGGTTAGGAAAACAGCAAAAAAAAAATGAGCATGAGAGGAAATCTCGAACTTGCTTGTCGTTAACATTCATCCAGTATCAAGTGAGCTAATAATTGCGACAGCTACTAGTAAAAATAAAAAAAACAAATAGTCTATTACTATTTATTACTTCGTGATAAATAGTATCACGAAGTAAGTGATAAATAATTTTTGAGTCTTGATCTACCAAGGTCAACGTTTCCTGCAGCTGTTATGAATGGAGAACTTTGTGGTTATAAGACAGCAGAGCTCTGCCAGCTTTGTCACTCACAATTTATGTTGATACAACTGATGATCAGTGCCTGATCACACCAAATAATGTAAGTGGGGTTTTATAATCGTTAATGAGCCAATAAAAATAATATTCATTATACTCTTGCAAGAGCCCTGACAAGTTGAATATGCAATAATTCAGTTTACCAGAGCTGCAACAATTATTTGAATAATAGGTCAGTTCTTGGTTGGTAATCTATTCACTGCAAAACCTGAAATTTTATCAGGTGAAGATATGTTGTTTGTTTTTTTCGGATTTGGAAAAAATTAAAAACAAAAGTGAGAAAAATAATTATAAATGAAAAAAGCAACAACGCATTTAAATTGTACAGCATATCAACCCTTCTATACTTCCAGCATGACTGTGAGAATTAGCTATTTCTTTGTCTTATATTTTTGTATACCGGTATATGTCATTTGTAGAACCTGCAGACAATTACAGAGTAAATTAGAACCTTTAATTTCACCATATAGACAAGGGTTCGACAGGGTTCGACATGTGAACACAAGTCATTTAAAATTTCTGCACCACAGGTAGCGTTTGATTGTTGTACAATAAATCTTCTTAAACTGGAGTCCTGGCAGTGCTCTTCTCTATTCCTTTCTGATCCACTAATTATTTGTTGGCTCTGCCACTGCCTTTAGTGAGGACTTTTGCTGGACGTTTTACTACTTTCAGGTATCGGATTTATTTTATCTTTCCTGACCACTTCCAGCTATTTTGTAGCTCTGTTACATCACTGCTGATGAAAACATGTCACGATTTATGTCACACTTTTATTTTGAAGAAATGTGTTAGCCAAGCGTTTTTAGCAAGTCGACACCAAATGCAGAGGTATTTCCAACTGTTTGTTGAGCGGATCAGTTACAGACACTAGAGTGACAGAGAGGAATAGAACAAGCACAAACAGATGCAGTCAGATGTTTGATGAGAGCTGCAGTGCTGCAGGTGACAGGCTCTCGGTGCATTTTTGGCAAACAGCACACGCCCAACAGGCACAAACCTACTTTTCCTGCTGTGTTGGGCTGTGTAAGAACACGTGTAATGTGCTGTTTCGATATGTTTGAACCCTCTGGCATAAGCATTCATCAAGTCCTGCTAAGTGTCACTCAGGAAACACTGTGAAATTCCCATATTTATACAAGTCTTAGACCAGCATTTTCTATGTAGCTATTAAATGAGTCCGTTTCCTACATCCACTACCACTAATTGTCCCTCTAACAAGATGGCTGCAAACACACAAATTGTCTAAAGCATCCAGGCCATATACTAGTCTTGATTATTAATTAAAAGATAATGACAAATTGTTAGTGGCAGTTCTACAGCTCAGAGACAAACTCTGTCGGTCTGTGTTTCTCTGTACTGCTCAGACTAAGTTGGCACCTCTGACATGACTCTTGCAGATTAGTCAAAGATTTTAAAAGGAAATGTCTTGTTACCAAAACCAAACAGCAAAAAAATGTGGAAGCGGAACCTGCAACCTTTTTAAACTACACATTTCTTCACATGCGCAGTGCATAGATTATTTATTTCTATTAGTGGGATATCAGATTAGCCAGTTGTTGCAGCACACACCCTGAAATCCATCCATCCATCCATTTTCTATCCCGCTTATTCCCTTTCGGGGTCGCAGGGGTCTGCTGGAGCCTATCCCAGCGCATTTTATGGCGAGAGGCAGGGGGATACACCCCAGATGGTCGCCAGCCAATCGTGGGGCACACACACCATTCACACACCATTCACACACACACTCACACCTATGGGCAATTTAGATTTGCCAATTAACCTGAGCATGTTTTGTATTGTGGGAGGAAACCGGAGTACCCGGTGAAAACCCACGCAGACACGGGGAGAACATGCAAACTCCACACAGAAAGGTCCCAGACCCAGGCCCCAAGGCGGTCTTGAACCTGCGACCTTCTTGCTGTGAGGCAACAGTGCTACCCACTGCTCCACCGTGTCGCCCACACCCTGAAATACTAGCTGTCATTTTAACTTTATTTAGGCAGGCAGGTTGCTTGCCATCCTCTTCTGAGAGTTCTAAGGACAGAGGCAGTCTGTATGTAAAAGTGAGGTACACCACCATTTAAAAGTTTGAGGTCATTTACAAATGTACTAATTTTTGAAAAAAAAAAAAAAAGCAGGTTATTAAAGATAACATGAAACTAATCAAAATACACTCTATACATTGCTTTTGTGATAAATGACTATTCTAGCTGCAAACGTGTGGTTTTTAATGCCAGTGGTAGGTGTATAGAGAACCATTTCCAGCAACCATCACCACACTGTTCTAATGGTCCATTGTGTCTAATTGCATTAGAAGCTAATGGATGATTAGAAAACCCTCATGTAATTATATTAGCACAGATGGAAACTGTTTAGCTGCTTAGATGGAGAATTGTTGACCAAAGTGATGTTTATAAGAGAAAATTATTATTTCAAATAGAAATCCTTATTTCTAATCTTGTCATTGTCTTGACTATATTTTCTATTGTTTTTTTGCAATGCATTCAATAAATGAAAGTGTGACCTTAATGGAAAACACAGAGTTGTCTTGGTGCCTCAAACCTTCCAATGGTAATGCAGATGTGAAGGTGTGGAGGGAGTAGTCCAATAATTGCTTCATTAAAGAAGGTGAACCAGTCAACCAGTCGACAGTGATTAGTGAGTGATTTACAACCGATAACGAGTTTTAAAGCACAAGGATAGGTGGCATCCAGTAAATGCAGTGAGGTAGAACAGGCATTGATGTACAATACATCACCATGATCTTTTAAGGGTATACTGTAAATGTAGCCTCAATTGGCCTCTTTTTAGACAAAAATGTAAAACACGATTTATGTCTGAAACATAAGCCCAGTCTCACCCTCAGCTTCTTTGCCAGGTTGTCAAGATGGGCTTTAAAAGACAGATTGTCTTCAAGGGTAATACTGTTCCTGGGTAATAAATGACCCGCCCGATGTCGAGGCTTCAGAGCTGCCGTGCGTGCACATTTAGTCCATAGAAGGGTTTTATGCTGCCAGACTGCATGATGCTGTGCCCACGTTACCTCATTCACTCCGTTGCCAGCACACGCATTACCGGTCCAGGTCCGGCTCCCCTGGTGCACGCTGATGGTCGGCCAACCCTCGGCACGGGGGCCCCGGCCGTGACTACGTCGACCTCTCTGGGGGCGGCCTGTCCCCGCGTGGTCTTAGCTTTCCTTTGAGGTTACCTTCAGGGCTCCTCTGGTAACCATGAGTCCACTCTTGAGAGCATCCAAACACCTCAGCCATGAGGCAAACTGGCTTATTTCCCAGCATGCCGATGGCTTCTCCTCTGACGTTACTTTCAATTCAAGCCAAGCAACCAATGCTTATCGCCTCTTTGACATGTTGTCGGACGTTTGCATCTTCCTATAGTGATTTTTTTTAAACAAAATGTTTTGTCACAAAAAGGACACCATGCGTCATAAAGATTCTCCTTTCTAGTTTCGATCGGTGGACGAGACGACCCAGGCCATGGCCTTCGATGGAATCATTTTCCAGGGTCAGTCTTTGAAGATTAGGAGACCTCATGACTATCGGCCGTTACCTGGTATCTCGGAGCAGCCTGCTTTCCACGTCCCAGGTTAGTCAGCGAAAAAGCCACAACACTTTCTATAATGCGATAAAGAAAAACAACTCCTTTTTCCCCCTCCTCTTCTTTGCTTGTTTTTTTCCTCACAGGTGTCGTCTCCACAGTTGTTCCTGACTCCCCTCACAAACTGTTTATAGGAGGCCTGCCTAACTACCTTAACGATGACCAGGTATTTACCTGAGAACAGACCCGACAGGTGCACTCACTTTGCTGAGGTTGTTATCACACTTAAAACATGCACAAATAATGATCTCCAACAACAACAAAAAACATAAGTAAAATATCTTACTGTAAAGGGATTAAAGCAAAGCAGTCTTTAAAGCAGTCGACAAAATCAAAAATAAGTATATACGAACACAGCTGCAAAAAAGATTTACTCACACAGTACAGAGAATGCGCATTGGTTCTACAGGTTTATAAGGTAATATTTATATGTATAATTAGATTTTTGTGTAAACTGCACACATTCTTAGCTCCTTAAAACCAATAAGGAGCTATTTGATATATGATTTATATGTCGTTTATATGATGTTTTTTGTCTTTAGTCATATGAATATTGTAAAAAAAAAGGATGTGACTCCGATTTCTAAGCCAACTGCTTATACCTTTCTCATGTTAAGCAAACTGATTTAAGAAAGGTAAGCACAGTCCAGTATTTACATGAGAGGCCAATAACTTGACATGTTGCTCCGTTTTCATTTGAGTCAGTATCGTCAAAGAAAAAAAAAAAAGTCCACCTGAAGAAACCTTTTTTTTCTGCCTTTCTGGATGTTTGTTGTTTGGTGGCTCTTGGTGACTCCTCAACAATTATTAGTCAGAAAAGGTTGAATAAAATAGAATCTCCAACAGATTTTATTTTTTATTCAGATTTGCAGCTGTAATTACTCCATTCAAAACTTTATTAGAAAAGCTGTTTGTTTGTTAGAGGTGCCCTGTGGAGTTGTCTTGCATTGTGTGTGTCCTTGAAGTCTAATTAACATGTTGAATTGATTTGTGAGGCTAAACAACAGCATCCACTCATAATGTTATTGTGGTCTTTAATAACCACAAAAGTGACTGATCAAAGAACATAATAGTAATAAAAAGTAAAATATATTCTCAAATGAGGAAAAATGATTTCCTTTAACCATTGTATAACATTGTTTAGTGAATAGCTTTAATGTTTTTGACTGTTTATCAATTATGATCTAAAGACATCTTGTCCTCAGCCTTCTGGCTTTAAAGTATATAGATTATATTGATTGATCAACAAAATGGATACAGAGTAGTATTAGTTGAATTCATTTTTGCACATATTTTGTTGTTCAGGCTTCATTTTTGGACATGAGATCCTATATAATCAGGTAGAAAGTCACTTAACAACTCCAGAAACGCATCAAACATTAATAAAAGTATGCAAGGATCTGAGGGTGGATTTTTATCTTCGACAACATCAAAAGTTAGTGTTAACATCTGTGGATAAATAGGCCTTCATACTTCTGTGAACAGTCTTCATCGTTTCTGTCAGGTGGGCAGACACCTGCTGCACAGTGGTTAGAGTTCGAAATGTCTCTGACAGAGCACATGTAGCCTGATGTATATTATTATTATTCAATGACCTATTTCTTTTTAATAATTGCAGTCACTGCCACTGCGTTGATACTCACAGCTCTTTCATTTTTGTTCCCCCACTTTGTCCCCAGCTAGGGGCCTGTAAGATCGTTAAGTCTGCGCTCATAATTTGTTCAGTAGTACTGATCTACTGCTGCCATGCCAACATGTAACACAAGGCAAGTAAGACATTCTGGTCCTCACATGGATACACTCCTTAAGCCAGCAGGCTCCCTTTCTGGCTGCTTTCTCTCTCCCATCATGCTTTTTTGGAGCGCGTTTAGGATCCGGGGATTTTGGGGTTTAAGATTTTGGATGTTGGAGGTGGGGGTGGGGGGGCATTTAGCTTTAAAAGTAAAGGTAAGAATATTGTCCTAAGTATTCTGGTGCTATTTGCCTATAGCTGGCAAAACACAATATATATAAAAAAAAGTCTCAAAATAAGGTTTATTTCCATTATCTTGCACCATTTACTCCCCAGTTTGTCCAAATAAATGCAAGTTTGAGTATGAGTATATTATTATTACTCTTTCAATATACGCATCTCAGCATTCAAGGTGATATCTGTGGTTTTCTCTGATGTCGACATCATCAGTGCGACTACTGAAAAGTTTTGTATTCTGCTCTCTCTTCTTTTTTTCTTACAATAGTACAATCTCTGTAGAAACCTAAAGTTTGTAAAATGCACACATGTACACATAGGTTCTATTTATTTGCATACTAGTGTTATTAAATAGACTTTTGATCTGATGAGCATCAAATGGGCACTTAGATTACAGCCAGTAGATTAACACGCTGTGAACGATCAGTCTCATATCTTGTTGTCTTGGCTTGTTTTTTTCCGCAGGTTAAGGAGCTCTTGACTTCCTTCGGGCCGCTCAAAGCTTTCAATCTAGTGAAGGACAGTGCCACGTCACTGTCCAAAGGCTACGCCTTTTGCGAATACGTAGACATCAGCGCCACCGATCAGGTAACGAGCGACGGTACGCGTCTCCATCTTCAGGCCGCCGACCGTGCTGTTTATAACTGTTGCCTCTGCATGCCTCCCGTCAGGCGGTGGCCGGGCTCAACGGCATGCAGCTGGGCGACAAGAAGCTGATCGTGCAGAGGGCCAGCGTGGGAGCGAAAAACACCAACCCTGTGAGTACGAGTGATTTTTAACTTCTGCTCGCACTAAAATCTGTCACTAGGGTGGCAACGATTAGCCAATTAAGGGATTAGTCCAGCAACAGCAACAACAAGTAATAGGCAACTTTTCACTTTCATTATTATTATTATTAGGAACTATTCAGTATTTATGAAAGAGGCCAGCAGAGGAAAATAAGGGAGGGTCATGTCTTTTTTGTTGTTGTTGAAAGGAGAGCCACACAACAGTTTTTAGTCCAAAGAAAAGGACTGGTGAAGGATATTCAAAATTTTCTTCCTCCAGTGTTTCTGACAATAAATAATGAATGGTTCCTTATTGTTGTGTAGTTGTTATGCATGCACCAAGTCATATTTCATTACTGTACACTAACCAGGGGTCACGTTTACTCTGTGTATGGGATTCATCCCAAAAGAACATGAAACAGTCCAGAACATCCAATCTGGTTTTCACAATGTAGTGTCATTTTGCAAAAGTACTGATTTAAAAAAAAAAAAAAAAAAAAAAAACACGCCCACACACACACAATGGCTAAGAATTAAACCAAACCATCTAAGGCAATTCCTTACACACATTCTAACCCTTGTTTATATACATTCTGGCAGACAGGGGATGGCAGATGGTGAGAGTGAAAGGTTAATGCAAAAAATGACTTCAGAAACAACATTAATCCACTCCTGTGTTTGCCAAAGAAAGCTTTTGAGGCAGAGAGACAGGGGGCAGGGAGTTCATGGGGAAATTAATCTGTAAGACTTGAAACAAGCTCTGTTTGGCAGCCATTTGCTAACTGTAATTACTTTGCGCACCCTTCGTAGACCTCCATTATAGAGACGCCGGTAACGCTGCAGGTACCCGGGCTCCAGAGGCTGCAGAACTCGGGCATGCCCACGGAAGTGCTGTGCCTTCTCAACATGGTGATGCCCGAGGAGCTGGTGGACGACGAGGACTATGAGGAGATCCTGGAAGACATCCGAGAGGAGTGCTGCAAGTACGGCAGCGTCCGGTCCATCGAGATCCCCCGGCCAGTCGACGGCGTGGAGGTGCCCGGTTGCGGAAAGGTGAACTCTTTGTTTGGTTTTGTGTTCAGTTGCACAGCTTAACAGATCAGATATTTATTTGAGACCATGTCGTACTTTTTAATTTTTCACTGCACTGGAGCCATGGTGATCGATACTGAAGTATTATTATATGAGGGGGTGTTCTTTACCGGTATTTGAGTGAGACAGTGATGTGGTCAGGGCTGAGGTGCTTGTGGGAGGTGAAGAATGATGTAGTGTCAGTGGTGACATCTTCTTTCTTGATTATTTTTTGTAGTAGACTCAGTATTTATTTAGAACCAGTGGTTTTTTATCAAAATAAACACCTGCACCCAGTGTTTAAAGGGGACCCGGTGGTTAATTGAAACTTGGCTATTATTTGGTCATTTATGGTAGCTAGATGGATAATTATCACAAGGCCCATTGAATACAAGTTCTGTATGATTCTCAGATAATAGACCATTAATGAGCTTAACTTGTAAGATTCTGTCAATGATCGGATTTTTAAAAGGCATGTACAGACCTTAGCCGGTTTGACATCGAACGAAATTGAATTAACACACCTAGATAATGCAATTGTAGTTGGTATTTCTATGGTGTGTATACACCTTCGTCGGACTGAAGCTGGAAAATGCATGAGAGCATGCTCCACAACAGTAAAGATGAGACAAAGTGGAGCAGAGAAACCACCAGAACCAGCCGAGTAGAGAGGAAAAAAAAAAAACGGCATTACCGCCGATTCCCTGTATTCTTTTGACACAGCGCGAGAAGTGTGATTTATTAAAAAGAGCGACAAAAGGAAACCAGTATACTACTTCTTGTGGGGCCCAGACCGGCATGTCTGATCGGGGACTGTAGCTGAGAATTGATTAAACTTACCCTAATAGGTTGTTTATATTCAGCTTTCTACAAGGTGACAGAAAAGTCAACAGATATGAAACAAATAACAGGTGACACTAAATGAGGGGCGGATTACTCAGTTACATGTAGACTAAGACATAGACTAAGACAATATGTATATTATTAAAATTATTCTAATTATTCGCACTTGCTGTTCACTTCCCGGAGAATTGGGAATGCGTTGCTGGTCACCACATTCACCAGTCTACACAAATCTAGTTTGCTCTATCAAATTAAACAGACTTTTGTAGGGCTCTATGACGTCTTTCTCCACCAAATAGTCCCCCTCCTCCTGAATAATTACCTCTTAACCAGCAGTAATATGGGTAAATAACATGTGGGTGCCTCACAGAGGCAGCTGGCCCCATGTCAACACTGTTTTTGAGGGACATGTTGTTGGCATTTGTGGTACCCCCTATGGGTGGGGCTCAAAATTCTTTGGTAGACCTAATACTAAAATTGCATGTTGGGATTTAATTACAGCACCGCCATGTGGCTGATTGGGCTCATGTACATGCCAACGTTTCTAGTTTTATGTTTTTAACTCATTCCAGGTGATCACAATTTGAGCCACAGCATAATAAAATGAAAGAATAAACCTCTTTTGGGTTTAAACCTTGATTGATCTAATGTAATTGTTACAGAGGCAGGCATGCACTTCAGACTAGATTATGATCACTGGCCAACGGGTAATAAAATCACCGCCTCTAGACAGATAGAGTAAATGATTTTTTTGTGTGTTTTACCAGGACTCACAGATTTTTTGTTTTCCACTGCAGATCTTCGTGGAGTACGTCTCTGCAGCAGACTGTCAGAAAGCCATGCAGGCCCTCACTGGCCGCAAGTTCGCCAACAGAGTAGTAGTCACCAAATACTACGATCCGGACATGTATCACAGACACGAGTTCTGAAAGCACAGAAGAGTCGCTCAACGGGACGTTTCCTTCTCACTTTATGTTCGTAAAGCTCGGGTTGAGTCAGTTTCTTTATTCTCTGAATGTTGTGAACCTGTCTTTAGAGACTAGACCTGGTGGAAAAAAAGACTATTATGGCACACTCCACATCTTCTAGTTAACAACCTGGACTGCAGCGTGTGTTTTTTCTTCAGTACTGAATATCTAACGCCAAGCTTTAGCCTGATATTCACACAGTGAACAGATCTGAAATAGGAAAAAATAATATTGTAGTATACATTACATTTGCAGTAGGATGACATGTAGCTTACCTAAACCTAAACTACTGTAATGCTGCCTGACAACGGCAGAGTAGCTGTCTATCAAGTATGCACTATATGAGAAAACTAAAAAAATTTCCTTTCTGAGCACAAAAACATTTAGATCTAGATTTGAGAAGCTATCATGAAAGAAGCTATGATGAAAGATATGTTCTTATTATTTATTAATTAATTTATTTTTCCAAAGTAATATTTTCTCTCTATATGTATCATATTAATGTTCCTGAACCGTATACGATGCTATCACCTGTACTGCTTACACTGACTACTTACATTTTAGTCAAAAGTCAAACATTTTCTTACAACAGCCTCATTCAACGGTCCTTCACTTGAACTCTTGTTTTGTAAATCACTATTCATATTTGATGATGTCTGGATGGATGGAAGCTATTTTAATTTGATTAGTCTGCCTTGGTTAAAAGACTTTTATCAGACACTAGAAATTGTGTCAATCCAACCAACGATATTCCGCACTTTGTTCTTGAGAGCCGAACAACAAAATCAAATCTGTCTTCATGGTCTGATTTAAAAATAATAATAATAATAAAGCAGACATGCACATGTTAAAAATAGGCACTCTTAGGGTTTGTAGGTAGTATATTGAATGGATTTTATAAACTTTTTTCAGTGCTGTTCTGTTGAAGAATATGTGGTAAATTAAAGCATTTATTTATTATAAAATATCTTTTAACTGCTTGTAAAGTGCAGGCACAAATACAGTATCAAATAAATTGGAAAAAGGCAAAAATGCATTCAGGCGTTATCCGGTTTGAACCCATGGCAAACAAGTGAACAAATAGTATTTTGGTGTGATAAGGGGAACGTATGGAATGATAATTAACAATAACTGTATTTTATACATTTTTTGGATTGCCAGAACTTTTGACATTTTAAGTTTGTACAGTCTCTGCCACTGCCATTGCCTTGAATAAATGCTTGCATTACTGTCAGTCTGTATGTGTGTGTGTGTGTGTGTGTGTGTGTGTGTTGGGGACGGGGGGGGGGCGTCTTTAGCCTCCAGATATCTCACTGATATTTCTACTAACACACACTACATAGATCCTATTCTGCATTTTGAGAGAAATAAGAGGTATTTGACATTTACTTTTTTCCTGGATAGTGTGTGAGCAGTAGGGACTTCACTAAGGATTTGGTGTTTCTACAGTAAATATTTCTGGAGACAAAGCCAAGGTTAAAACAGAGCTTCACTCTGCTTCTCTCTGACACACACACAATGACATCTACAGTTCAAAGTTTAATTGGAGTCTCTAGGTGAATGAATAGCCAAGCAGTAGCTTTAGGGACAAGGCCTGGTTTTAAATACCCCGGAGTCCTAACTGTTTCAAAGAGGAGAGAAACAAACAAGAATGCTGGAATGACAATATTAGTAAAGCAAATATATTGACAAACATTAACACATACTAGATACACTGAGCCAAGCAAGTTCTCAAGCAGAGAATGTTCTGTTTGGCTGTTGTCCAGTGTAAGCAACAGTGTTTGGAATAGTCAAACTTACATCGGCTTTGGGTATGTATCTTATAAGCAGGCCACCTTCCGTCTCTGCTTCCGCATGTCTTTAAATTCACTGAGACGCTGAGCCAGTCAACTACTCCTGACTGAAACCAGGAGTTTTCTTAAGAAAGGTGAGACAGCAGCAGCCGAAGAGTGTTGAGCTGTCTCCCCCCCGGCATCGTTTTGGCGCAATTTTCATTTCAGGGTCCCGATTTTCTCGAGTGAAATTTTTTGTCAGTGTCGATCATGACGACGAAAGAGGCTGCGACCTTCGGCATGAAAGTTAAGGAGGCGCGCAGCAACTTAATGCGCTTCCCCCTCATCCCGGTCAAAGGGATTCCGCTCATGGCCTACATCGCCAACAGCTTTGAGTCCACCTGGGCTTTTCGTCCTGACCCTTCAGACATCCTCATCGCCACCTACCCGAGATCAGGTACTAAAACAGCTGTTTTGCAGCTGCGGAAACGAACTAAGTGAGTTTTGGACAGAATATGCATTTGAGTTAAAGCTATTTTTTTACTATTGTGTGCTTCAGGTTTTCATATAATAAAGTCAGTTAAACCCTTCCAAAAAAAAAATCTGGCCTGTAAAACTGTCACAAACAGGAGAAGGTGGGATTATAGAACTAGATTTCAGGTGCTGTTTTTCTGTGTAAAATGACCTTTGTGTTTGCGGGGACATAGGGACAACGTGGACCCAGGAGATAGTTGACCTTCTCTGTCACAGCGGAGATGCAGAAGCCTGCAAACGGGCCCCCACAACCGACCGCAGTCCTTGGCTAGAGATGAGAGGCCCGCCGCCCATCCCCTCAGGTGTGCGTCGCATTTTAGGATCATCATTTCACGCTTCATTTTAGTTAAGCTGCTTCTATGTCACTTTTTTCATTTTCCTAAGCACTTTGCGTGTGTCCTCTCAAGATATTATTTTCTGCCTCTAAAATCAAATCTTAAACCTGATCGTGCCCTGTCAGAACTCACAAATCCAGTTTCTGGAGAAATACTGGTTCCTTTCATTTTCAAAGAGCTGTTAACCCAAAAACATTCTTCTCACCAACAAAGTGGCCAAACTGCCCAAGAGAGAATTTCTGCTGGTGGTATGAAATAAAAAAAAAACTGGTGAAATATATATATATATTCAATGAAGTGGAAATAGTATTTTTTAGTAAGAATGAATTTCTAAATTAGTTTTCCAGGATTCTGCAGAGTTTACTTCATTCATTCACGCTAACACAAGTCTTACTACAAGACATGTTTAAAGAACCTCAGGATATCCTATCGCTATCGCACAACAGAACATAATCTGGGCCGAAACTCTTTTTTTTTTCTAAACATATATAACAGTAACATACCCATGCTGTTACACTATACAGGAAAAAGTATGAAATAAAACATTTATCAAAAGTGCGGTTTCACTTCACCTATCAACACAATTTCAAAACTAATATGTAGACTGACATTTGAACTTTCAACATAAAGTGCAGCCTTTTTCATACAGTATCTCATGTCTTTCCTTAACTCAATGTATGTCCATGTCTTACCCAATGTACTATTTGTCTATTTGTCTATGTAACAGTCCAACACACCCTCATTTGGACAAACATGACAAAATCTACTTCTACGTCACCACTTCTACAAGTATTAACTTTATTTTATATGAAAGCATACTTTCTACATAAACTGGACTACTATATCAAAATATAAAAGCCAAGACTTAAAAGTGACTTGCTGGTATTTATTCAAGTTATCAAGACTTCAATCAATCAATTGAAGATACATTCATTTATTTAAATGTCACAACCTCAACCCGACTCTATACCGTAAATCAGCTGCAGAATATTTTCCCATAAGGTAAATACAATATGTATGCATGGAATATGTGGAACAGATGTCTTTCATATGCACACATTCTTTCCCCTCAATTCTCATTGGAGGTCTTGATCAGTTAAACGAAATGGATCCCCCAAGAATTATCAAGACACATTTTCCTGTTCAGCTGGTGCCTCCGGGGTTTTGGGAAAACAAATGCAAGGTAAGAGTCGATCTGACATTCAACGCAAAGTAAAACACTGCAGTGAATTCAGTAATGGGGGAAAAAGGTTGATAACACAATGCTTGTAAATTGGGTAAGAGGTAAGCCTCATGGAAATGACCCGTTCTCTGTATTTGTTATAAAACTGCTTTGTTTTATGCCCTCATGTTGCATGTAAAGGTTATTTATGTGGCGCGCAACGCCAAAGACAACCTGGTGAGCTACTTTCACTACAGCTGTATGAGTATAACACAGCCAGACCCGAGGCCCTGGGAGGGATATATCCACAAATACATGAGAGGGGAATGTAAGTAGAGGAAACTCTGGGTATTTCTGTTTGCACAAAACTTTTCTGAATCAACAACATTCTTTCATGTGGCGTACTCAGTTGTGATGGTTACATTCTTACATTTTTAGGTATAGTTTTTTAGATCTTCTCTTAATAATACAACTCCTATTGTCCATAGTGTCATGTGGCCCCTGGTACGAGCATGTGAAAGGTTACTGGATGGAGAGAGAGAAGAGGAACATCCTTTACATCTTCTACGAAGACATGAAAGAGGTAACGTTGCTCAACGTTTGGACACTAACCAAGTCACATGCAATACATTCTTCCATAAAGCTTGCTGAGCATGCCACCTACATATTTGTATCTCCTAGAATCCTCGGCGTGAGGTGGAGCGCATCATGAAGTACCTGGACATATCTCTCCCCGATGAGGTCGTGGCTCGTATTGTGGAGCTCACGTCCTTTGAGAACATGAAGGAGAACCCGATGGCCAACTACTCCAACATCCCACCATATCTATTTGATCCCACCATTTCAGCCTTCTTGAGAAAAGGTGCATCGATGTGTTGTTGAAATGTGTAGCTGCCATGTGTGTCCATTGACATGGTGCAGACTGATCGCTTCCGGCATTTGACAACAAACCTGGCAACCCGACTGCTGGATTTTTTTTTTTTTTGCAATTTTTTTGCAGTGCAACTATAATTTTGAGTAATTAGATATCCTTATTCTGCTCATTTGATAAATTCCACCTTTAACAATGAGCAGGGAAGTTATGTACCAATCACATGTGTTATGAAAAATATTCATAGCCTAATATATCATGACACACGGTTTACTTCCATAAACACAGAGGGAGAAAGAAATAAAAAATAAAAACCTGTCACGTTTATCATATTTTGTCTTCTCCTTATACTTCTCATCGTATAACAACCTACAATGGTGCCCTCTAGAGGTTTTTTGGATTTACTGTCCTTTCTTATAGATCATAATAGACTTTCAACACAAAAGATGGTTTGGACAGCTTACTTCGGAGGTAATAAACATATATTGTTATTGATTTATATGTCTAACATTTTTCTTGTATCCTCTCCTGTGTTTCCAGGTGAAGTCGGCGATTGGAGAAACCATTTCACACCTGAGCAATCCAAGGTTTTTGATGAAGATTATGAAAAGCAAATGAAGGAGGTCAACATACCATTCAGGACCATCATCTAATGGATTTTTTTGGAGTTTTTTTTTTTTTTTAAACAAGTGCACTTCTATAAACCACAGACAGATGAGCTGATACTCTGAAAAACAGTGTCTCAGTTCTCCAGCTTTGGTTTTTTAAGAATGCACTGTATGTTGATCAATAAAAATGTTCCCCATAATGCAAGTATGTGGGCTTGTAATCTTTACTCTATTCAAATTTATAACAGAACCAATATATAAGTGTTGTGATGTGTAAACTTGCTGATTTCCGGTCCACTGCCCGTATGGAGACTGTATGCATTGTAAAACTTTGCAGTTACAGTACATTGCTGTATATATTATAAAAAATCAAACTAGTCAGAGAGAGAATATATTATAATACATATAATATAATCACATGTTAATACAACTGAAATCACAATAGTTAAATTTGTTTTATTACTGTAAAAAAAACTATACACAACACTATGAACAAATCTACAGTACTACAATAACTACAGTACCTTACTGGAAAATTGTTGCCAGTTATTACCATACATTTTAAGGCATTGTTATACAGTGTATAAAGAAACTGGAAGCAGGTATTTTTTCTGTCTGCAACAGCACTGTTCTGTGCTTTATTTAGAATTCAACCATTTTCTAGTAATTTCTTTTTTTATGTTAAAATATTGACTTACCTGTGTTGTTATGTTGAACTTTAGTATTCAGCCCATTTCTCTCTGGGAGCCTTTTCTTTGATATGCTCATCTCAGTCTTGATTCAGTGTCAGCATGTCCTTTTCTGTATGTATATCTTAAATAAAAGTACAAAATCGAGGACGCAAATCTCCCAAAACAAGTTGGAGAGATTGAATCTCCTGCTGAGAACTCTTTTAGACTCGAGTCATTTTAAGAGCCTGGGTCTGCTGCCTATTGAACCGCGAGC
This sequence comes from Eupleurogrammus muticus, assembly GCA_036785175.1. Taxonomy (NCBI): domain Eukaryota; kingdom Metazoa; phylum Chordata; class Actinopteri; order Scombriformes; family Trichiuridae; genus Eupleurogrammus; species Eupleurogrammus muticus. Next base: position 16,151,514 of record JAYKQN010000011.1, on the reverse strand, counting down.
ACACCAACTTAAATTAAATCATGTTTATAGAGCGATAAATGACTTGGCTCAGAGAAAAGATTTCAGACCTGTTCCAAATAAAGATCCAAAATATATAAGACTCACTCAAGCTGGTCTTCTCTCGAGGTTTTTTCTTCCTGGAGGACAAGTTGATCGGGATAACCAGCTCCCTGCTGTTGAATAGCATTATTAAATTATTTGCTGTTGTCCTTTTCCCACTTCACACAATGATCATTCACTCACATTCACTTAGAAGGACCACAATTGAAATAAGCCTTGGAACTATTTTCTGTTTTTATCTTTTTGATTCTTTTTGGGTTAATCTATCATCACTCATCAAATATTTAAAATAACACAATACGAATAGTTTTATGACTTCCGAGATCACATATCCTAATAATTCATATTGTTGATATTTTTTTCGAAGAACACTAACCACGGGGCGTCCGATGTGCGGTGAAGAGGAATGGCGACATAGGTTGGAACTCCTGCCAGTGGAAGGCAAATAAAACCCCTCAACTATTTATAAAAAAGACTCAAAGTTCAGCCAAGTGAGGAACGAGAGGGGGGAAACTGACAGAGAGGCAGAATAACCCACAAAACCCCCCCAAAAAAGAGCTAAAAATCAATTACCAGAAAGAGCGATGGCAGCGTGGCAGATGAAAAACATGTGCTATTAACTAGAACTAATTTTATATTCCAGGTGGAATAAATATCAAAAATTCATCATTCTTTTTGGTTACACCATTTGACATTTTCTGTCAAAAATAGCACAAAAAAGTAATTCATGTAAAAAACAAATGGTATCAATGGACTTTTAAATGACTATAAACCTACAATTTACCTTGCTGTGTTGCTTTTGTACAAATTGTAAAGCCCGTTGGGGCAAATCTTTGATTTGTGATTTTGGGCTATACAAATAAAATCAAATTGAATTAAATTAAACATGAACACAAAATATACATAGTTTTTAGAGAGACCTGATGAATTCTGCGTACAAACTATATTTTAAAAGGGTTGAGAGAGTCAAAACCTTTTTAAAATACAGTTTGTACGCAGAATTCACCAGGCCTCTCTAAAAACGATGTATATTTTGTGTTCATGTTTAATTTAATTCAATTTGCCAAAATATATGTAAAAGATACACAAGAAAGAGATAATCTTTTTTTTTTATTTTGTCGTTTTTTCCACTCCAGTCCAGTAGATGGCGGCAACGCAATTTTAAGTTAGTTTGCAACCGCTAATAAACTCCACAGAAGAAGAGGGCTTTTATTTTGTAGGCTTTCGGTATAGAGACGTACGTAACGTGATCTTACGTGATGACGACAGCGATGGCCATGACGACAGCAGTCAACACAACGCAGATCTGCGTTTGACAGATGTTCGCGCAGGATAAACCGCTCCATTCAATGCCGAGGAGAGGAGGAGGAGGAGGAAAGCGGTCTGCGTCGGGATTTATTCGCCGCGGAAAGACCGAAACATGTCAGGGGAAAAGGCCACGGGTCCCTGTAGCAAATTCCAAGCCAACATCTTTAATAAAAGTAAATGTCAGAACTGCTTCAAGTCGTGCGAGTTGCATCTGCTGAACGACCATGACATGGAACAGGTAAGAGAACGTTAAAAAAAACGTCAAACCGCGATTTATTTAGTTTCACAACTTTAATTTAAAGCATGTTCCATGTATGTTTTTGCCTTCTTTGATTGAAATTAAACCTTACGTGTTGAAAATGACGTTTTAACCATCTTTTTTGACTAATATTCGACGTAAATTAAGATGCAGTGTTTGTATTGTTTTCTTGCGATTAACGTTAAATCATTTTTAATGTTTGTTTAAAGATGATGTTCTTCATATTGAACCCGAAAACATAGAAATGCATAAATGCGAATTTGATTTATATAGTTTTGTACGCTGTTGTATCTATTGCATTTTGTATTATAAATAAATTATAAATGCTACCTCTGTCCCTGGTAACAGTAACGTAGTAAACACGTTAGTACATGTTTATTACTTTCAACCACAGGCTCCAGTTCTATCCTTTTCATATAATAAGCAATTCTATTCATTCATTATTTTTTTCAATGAAGGGCTCAACAAGGAGCTCTAAGAGCCATAAGTAAAAATTAAATTGATATTTGTCCATTGGTTTATATACAATTTAAAGTAGTCAGTGTTATACAGACTTTTTAAAAGAGCATTTAAGGAGGTGGAATGAGGGAAAAGAAAGTAATTTTAGCAATTATCCAAATAGCTTTTTCACCCACAGAAAGATGCATTGACTAAGAGTTTCTGCCCCTGAAAAGTGGCCGCGCTCTGCATCACAAATTAATCCCTCCCTGAAAACACTGCTCCTCCACCTTTGTCATGTCAAGGTAATGTGAGGATTATGACGGCTTCCTACATGCCTCACATTGTTAAAATATGTTATTACTCTCTGTCCGCCCGCCGTGTGCCCTGTAATTTGACTCGTGTTGCTCAACCTGCAAACGCTGCAGTCATAGCTTCACCCTTCCAACTGTATGTAGTTTCACTGTGTCTACAGAGAAAAAGCTTTTGTTTTCCCTATACTTGGATTATTTCTTTATTTTATTATTATTATTATAATATGCTGCACTATATTAATTAGTGATGTTTATCTTGCTGGCTTGTCTATGCATTTTTTTTCGCACGTTTAACATTTCAAGTTCAAGTGACAGAAAGAAAAATCCAGGTTTTTCTTCTGCCTAAAGCCAAGTTAACCAATTTGGCCATCAGGAATGGTTTGTCTTTAAATATGAATCTGCAAGTAATTCGTTTCTTGAGGTCCAAGATGATCTTCAAATTCCTCCCACCAAGGGTCCAAAAGGTACCCAATTTCACTATTCAGACCCCTTGAAGCTTTAAATATTTGCTATTCTATTGCTATACTATAAGTCAATTATAATATTGGCTGTTGACTTTCTGTCAATTTCTCTGTCTTGACTAAGTTATTAATCAACTTATCATCTCAATCTGAATCCTGAGTCCATTTGTGCATGTGCAATGCTGCATTTATTTCCTTTGACTCTGTAAGAACCATGATCCATACTCACAAAAAGAATCTATAAACTTAAATCTACATCAGAGAATTTGAGTATGGAACTCCAAGTGTGGAACGACCGACAACGTTTGCCTTTATTGAACATTTACAACAGGGACTTGTCAGAACACGACACAAATCTCAGCAGCCAACATCATAGCTCAACAAGATACACTAAGCCCATTGCATTAATAGGCACATACCAAAACTAAACAAGAAAAAAAGAAGTGAAAAGAATTTGCTGAGTATGGGAGGTGGGGAAATCTGCAATGCGAAGTTCAACGATCAATTATTTGTCCATAAAATCATAGAAATCATACTGAGGATCATTACAGAACATGAATATATCCTGTAAGATGTTTAAAAAGTAGATCATAAAGTTGCAGCCCTCTACTGTTATCTATTGATGATGTGGATACTGATGATATATATTTATACAGTAACATTGTGTTTTACTACAGATAAAAATACTTCATTCAGTGTGGTAGCTGAGCTATGCAATATATGCATAAAATCAATGCCACCCCCATATTACAGGGTTTGGGGTTTTAACAGGTTAATGAGCCCCTTGTGGAGTATTTAAAGTTTTTCCTGTGCCTTTTCCACCCAATTACAGTATTGTGGTGGTTTGGCAGATTTCCAGTAAATCGCTAGAATACAACAGAAACAAAAAACAAATAATAACCAGAAGCTTGCTTGAATAAATTCATAAACTTTGAGGAAAATCTGTACCTTTTATAGTTGAGTCTAACTGTATTCCCTTACGAAAATTAACCATGGCTTTACCATGGGAAATACCGTGGTTTTACCATGGTTTTTTGGGTAACCATGGTTAACCATGGTTTTTTTGTGGTAACCATGGTTATACTATGGTTTTTATGTAGTAACCATGGTTCTACCATGGTTTTTGGATACCATAGTATTACTATGGTTGGTTCATGGTACTTCCAAAAACCATGGTAGAACCATGGTTACTACATAAAAACCATAGTATAACCATGGTTACCACAAAAAAACCATGGTAAACCATGACCCAAAAAACCATGGTAAAACCACGGTATTTCCCATGGTAAAACCATAGTTAATTTTCGTAAGGGTTAGAAATGATGCTGTACATAAGTCAGATGGTGCTTCACCACCTACTGTCACTATTGTTCTTCCCCTTCTACAGGCGAAACCCATCTATGGAGGCTGGCTCTGTTTGGCTCCAGAAGGGACAGATTTTGACAACCCGATGCAGAGGTCCAGGGTAGGACATGATTAAAATCTACTGCGGCTTCTCTCTAGTGATATATTGTTTGGGACAAAGCCAAAACTGGCATGTGGTGTAACCCTAAAAACTTGGTACCAGATAATTTAACTCTCTTAAAAAAGGTTTTAAAAAGAAATTAGAAACACATGCTATCAACTAGTTTTTTTTCTAAGTGGATCAAATATATACACATACATACATTTATATTTACACCATTTGTAATGTTATATTTTTGTAAAAAAAAAAAAAGAATTATGCAAATACACTTTTAATTGATAAGAACCCAACATGAACACAAAATGTACATTTTGAGAGACCAGATGAATACTTCTTAAAACTGTATTTTAAAAAAAGGTTTTGATTTTCTCATCCCGTCGACCATGATTTGTCACTGACCCGTTTACTGTCATTCCAACTGCAGAAGTGGCAGCGGCGCTTCTTCATCCTGTACGAACACGGCAGCCTCAGCTTTGCGCTGGACGAACTGGTAAGAAAATGCAAATAAAGCCCCATGTTCTGCCCCATTCTGCAGTAATGTCAGGATCCAGCAGACATCTTTAGGCCAGATGTCGTGTGCAGAACCACAGCGGATGAATCGGGCTTAGCCTGTTCTCTAATGCACCCCCCCTCCTCCCTCCCCCTCTCTCTGTGATCCCCTCAAATCTCTTTCCCTCATCTATTTCACGCCACACTTAACACCGCAAACTACTTTCTGCTTAGCTGTCATTTCATCCGCGTTCTGGTAGTCGAACCTACAAGATTTCAGTAACCCCTACAATTTTCATTACCAGCTCTTCAATAAATGGGACATTTATGCGTAATCATTCTCCTCCAGACAAGCACGTTGCCGCAGGGGACAGTGAACATGAACCTGTGTACGGACATTGTCTACGCTGAGCCGAGGACGGGCCAGAGAAATGCGCTCTGCATCGTCACACCGGAGCAGGAGATATTCATCCGTGGTGACAACAAAGAGATTATCAACGGGTCAGTGTCGGCGGTTTGATTCCGCAAAAAAAATCTTCCACAACATCTAAGGAGTTAAAGTGCAACAAAATGAATGGCTGGCTCCTGCGTGGTCCTACACATCCATAGGAGGAATTCCCTCCCTCCATTCGGAAACAAAACTAAATAGTTTTGAATATTAAAGAAATGTTAAATAACCTCACAACACAAGTGCTGCTGAATCTTAAACAAAGCATCTCTTAATTGTGGAAATTATTTTGATTATTATTAAATATTATCTTAATTGTAGCTAATTATGCAGAAGAAACCAATTGAACTGATGTGTAGAAGCCGGAAAGTCATTTATCACAGCAATTGTTACAAATTTGTCTAAAATCAGCCTTATTTTTAGCAGTCTGCTGGTTAAGATCAGAACTAATGATCGTTGACGAGCTCAAACTATGTAAGTTATCGTAGAGGTAGCGACTCAGGGAAGGGGGGAGGGAAATGGAAGAATAGTAGAGAGAGGGCAGATGTTGGGTAGCCTCCACCATCTACAAGTTTTTCATAGTTTTCCTCTCGTTGCTTCATGATGTCATTTACCTGACATAAATATACATAAATATGGAACATTGGTATAGGCAAGGCGAGTTTATTTGTACAGCACATTCTGAGCAAATGCTAAATCCTTTACATAAAACATTAGAAAGCATCAAGATACAATTTAGAAACAATTGATTGAACGGTGAAAATTAAGAACAAGGTGAGTGCAGTACAGTACAGTACAACAGCAGCAGCAAACTATTATTACTTTTAACACAGTTTAAAATATTTGAACATGCTGAGGGCCTATTGTCTGCCCTATCACTAAAACTGGATTTTTCGTTCCCGTGCACACGTTTCTGCATTTTTTCCAGGTGGAGCGAGCAGCTCGCGGTCTATCTACGGACTAACAAGCAGAATCAGAAGAAGAAACGCAAAGTGGAACAGGTTACCAACCAGGTAACGTTACCAGGACATTCCCTCAAAATCCAGGGCAATCCATTAAATACTTAATGAGATATTTCAGCATGAACCATCCCTACATGCTTGCATGGCTACAAATATCAGAAGATAACCCATGTTCAGTTTGCTCTATCCACAAGCTTTTAATATCCAATTTGCGCACGATATCTAACGATCTAATTGGCCGATTGCCATGAAGTCAGCAGTTATCTTTCCCAAGCGGAGGAGCTATTTTTGGTTTTAGTGACCTTGGCCTTTTTTGTTTTAGTTCTGTCTTTAAGACAAATTCTTTAACCCCCCCCCTGAAAAAACAATGACTTAATTAACTAGCAAATCAACAAAACATATTTGCATTGTTTAGGTAGTTTATTGAACTAAAGTTTGCTGCCTTTCCTATTTTCATTAGAGATCAATTTGCTGCATTTTTCTTGATTTCTAGACTCATTTAGTCAAAAAAAATCAAAAAGTGACAAAGTAACAAATAGGGTTTTGTAATGTCAATCAGTCATTTTGTCTTTAAATTGAATATATGTGGGTTTATGACTGTAACTGTAAATCAAACATGCCCGTTGCTGGAAACTAAACATTTAATCCGTTTAAAGTTTTAAGATGTCAACCACTGGAAATTTAACTATCAACTGTTTAAAGGAATTGATTGTTTCATTATTTTTTAGAAAAATAAATGTTTTTAGACTGTTGATATGTCAAAACTATTTTAGGTCAGGTTAAAAATAAGAAGGGCTATTTTTTCATTATATTCATGTTTTATTGGTAGTATGTATGTGGAACACTGCAGATTTCAGTGAATGTTATAGGAGCAGTGATAAACTTTCACACTAAATTATCTCTTGTTCCTTTGAAACGTCAGGAACCCAGTCCAGCAAAGATGGCTGCAACTGATCCCGGTTTTCCATCCACTGAGAGCGTGTTAGCCGAGTCTGGCGGCTGTGGCCGGTGGCAGGAAGACCAGCGGGGTCGGGGTCCGGATAAGACCCCCGTCTGGACCGTCACAGAATCGGACCCCTCGGGCCTGGAGCAGACCCCTGCAGGTGCGGCAGAGGCAAAACATGCATACACACACAAACACGCAGCTTTCATGTCCGTCAGCCAATCGCTGCCACTTCCTGTCCTCTCACGCCGGCCTAACGTCCTGCAGATGTTCACACGTTTGCGTTGCTTTTTCTGTTTATGCATTTCATTTAACCCCTGTGTGACCGGGCGATGCGAGTGATTTGGAAAATTAGTCACAAAAAGACAGAGGCACACACTGCGAGATGCGCAGGAAAACTTAGTCTCTAATCTTTAGGCGTCATAAAAGCTGAACGTCAGACCCGATCCATAAAAAGACCTCTTAAACACTTCTATATGGGCTTGATGATTAGGACAGGACAGTTGTCGCTCCTCACTGCAGCTCCCTGCTGTGGAAGAAACAAAGAATGGAGACCAGTAGTCATCTGGCATGAGTCTGGAGATGTCCTGTTAAAAAGGCTTTGGATCAACTCCTGCTGACTGTGCCTATAGGCCTTCTCATTATACACAAGGCTCCCTCTGAGAGAGGAACAGAGAGGCCGGCTAATGAATGACGCTCTGTCTAATGCTGTGCATTACAAGGTTCCCACTTGTCAGTGGATTCCTAGGCCGTGGTGGATTTCTGTAAGGTGTTTTCCAGACATGGACAGTCAGGTCATTTTGATTTGATTAGACTTGATTTGTACTTTGTTTATTGCTGAGGGAAAATTAGGGAACCTCTGCATCATCTATCTATAAAGCTGTCAGTCTGTGTGTCTGTGGCCCGCATATCTCTCTCACTATTTGTCGGATCAACCTCAGCTTTCAGATACAGTTTGCCCATGGCCTGATGGTCTGTGTCCTTATTTGTGTAATCCTTTTTTGTAAACATTTTTTTGGATATTTGCATCCCATTTTGTGAAAAGAGGAAGTCCCTGCACTATCACTTAACAGAACTTATTCTGAGCTTAAACTCATTGATTTAGCAATACATGTAACATGAGCATGCCCAAGTTATTAGATTATACAGTGAAAAGTAAAGAGTAAGACATTTATCATAAGTCCACCAAACATGAAAGATCGGCTTAAGCTTCCACTTTTATACAGGAATACGTACTTCCTATGTGTACGACATTGTCATAATAGAGCCAAGACAAAGAGACCTCTTGTACGTGTGCAGATCACTGCGTCCAGCTCCTTTCTGATCGGACTGAAGGGGCTGATGGAGGAGCTCGATTTCCATCCCATCGTCTCGGTGTGTTAGCCTGGCGAGCTAACACGTTTACATGTACTTTAAAGTCCAGTTTTAGCCGGAGTAACCCAATAATTTGATTTTTTTTAGCTGTCATGTTAACACACTAAATGATGTACGGTGAATAGGAGATTTGATCGGTTCTCTGAAACAGTCGGGCTGAAAAACAGGAATGCATGTTTTCCGGTTTTCATTCACTGCGTTTGATTATGGTTTCCTGAAGAATTGTGGTCGTAAAGATAAACTGCTTATAAAAAAACAGCTCAAGCTACACTTGCCAAAAACAAATTGTTTTAAACATACCGTTCTATACAAAGCCTCAGACTGAAACCTTACACTCACATTTATCTCTTTTTTACATTATGTATCATGTGTCTTATTTCAGAATTGGGTTGGTACAACAGCTTTCATCAAACTTTTGCTGTCTTGGTTTATACTGAGTTTCATGGTTATTATTACTAAAGGCGGAGGATGATGTTTTTTACGTACAGAATGGAAAGCTACTTAAGGCAAATATGTGATAATTGGCCTTATAAATATTAACTAACTCGGCTTGACTAAACTTATTTAACCCTCTTTGCTTGAAAAACTGATTAAGATGCTTCGATAAACCTTTTTTTTTTCGGGAACCCTTTTACCCTTTTGGGAGGTCCTGCTGGCCTTTCACCAGCCCGTCATGGTAAATAAGAATCTGTTCTTAATTGACCCGTCTGGTTAAATAAAGGTCAAAAGAAAATGTTAAGAGGGAAAACGGTGGAGCCCGCTGATAGCCACAGGCATAATCTTGTGCCAATTGAAAATAAAAACAGATGCTTGACACTTACACCAAACTGTGGTTTTGTAGATTTCCTGTCCTTGGTGTGTCGAGCTCCATCCTAAAACCTCTCTTTTTCTCTCTTGCTTTCTATATCCAGGCAACACATCTACCCACCTGTGCTCGGCCTCCAGGGACTCACTGACCCCGGACAGTCCTAGCGAATTCAGTAGCCGAGTCGGCTCCCCGAACCTGGTGGACAGGAGTCCGGACCCTGGCAGCAATAAGGGGCTGGCTGAGCTCGAGGCAAACATCCAAACATCAGCAAAAAACAACAACCAGAGCGACCACATAAGGTTAGGAATGAATCAATGGAGAATTTTTCTCATTTTCAGCCAATTTTAATGAGAGGACGTTATACAAGTCCTCTGCACGTTTCGTTAGGAATCAATCTGGGGTTGACTTTTTTATGTATGTTTGCCATGTAACCTGTTGGTGACTCTTAACAGCCATTAAAACTGGCTTAGTGGAGGAAAAGGGGAAATGTGCAAGCAATTAGCACAAAGGACATCCAATGCCTCTCTACTTCCCCCCCCCCCGGTATAAAGCCATCACACACTGCTAAACACCAGATCAAAGGCTCACGCTCTACCCCTCCATTAGAGATCTGACTGCCGCATTTTTAAATTTAGCTTGCAGAAACCCTCCCAGTTTTGTGCCCCAGCAGCATGTAAACTGGTCACGTGAGGAGAACTGGTCTACGCTCAAGTTTGCCCTTTTTGGGAAACAAAAACACAAAATACTTATCCCCCCCCAAATAAGGCCAGAAATTCCAAAAGGCTGGCGTAATTAGATATCTGCGGCATTGTTTCTCAGGACCTTCGATGCTCGCTGTCTGCGTGCCTGTCAGAGGAAGTAGACCTCAGCTTAAAACTCACTTTCGGGGCATGAGGAACGTAGAGGCACCCACCAGAGGCAGAGCGGGGGCGAGAAGAAGTGACAGAAGCTGCTCATGTATGCGGATGTGGGCTCACTTAATCTTATTAAAATGTAATAAAAGTCCATTCATGAGTCAACAAATGTTATAAAGCAAAAGGGTGAGACAGATGTTAGCGTTGACCTGGTTTTTCCATCCCATTACAAAAAAGACATGTGATTTATGTTTTCACAGACTCTATTAAGTTAAGTCAGAGTCTTGTACGCGCTTTGATTGTGTCTGTGTTTTATGGCTTGTTCTTTATATTTTTAGTGGAAATCAACCTGCACTGTGGGGGGGAGGGTCTGCAGAGGAAAACTTTCCCTTTCAGATGTAGTTCGTAACTATTTTTATTTGCTAATGCTTGAGGGTTTTAAAACTACACCTTTTGTTAACTTGAATGAAATGCCGCATTCAAAAGCAAACACTAAACTTTGATTAGCAAACCCCAAATCCTGCAAACAAAAAAGCCTGTTTACGAAACCATTGTTGGAAAGTAACATGGTACGCACATGTCACCGCTGCTGAAAACTCACCACATTTTAATTTTTATGGTCTGCCACTGTAAAATAATGCCTCGCTGACTAAGCTTTTACTTTGATAATCTATTCTGGATATACACAGGCTCAACACGCTAGTTGGGAGTGGCACTGGTGCTGATATTTTTATATATGTATATGTATTTTTTTTTTTTTTTACCAGGAGAAGCGGAGGCAAAAGGAGGAAGAGAGGGAACATAGTACAGGGCCTCTGTCTTGTTTGTGAAGTGTGTCACCTCGGTAACACTGTACTTGAAGGGGTGAGGTCATATCACAGCACACAGCAGCTGTCATAAACTGCACATGAAGCATCCATGACTGTTTCATTAAGCATGACTCAACATTCATACCAAAAATTTCATGAATGTGAGAGACAGAACGACAACAAACTGTCAAAATAAAAGTCCAACGTTTGCAGAGCAGCATTGTCGTTTACTGTTCCAAACCTCTTCACCTGATCACATCACATCTGAGCTAGTGAGCTAGACTGGTGCCAAAGAGGCAGAAAATGGTCAATAATAAAAAGCATTTTATGATGTAAACCTTTGCAGATGATTTCCCATCTTTCGCTACTCAATGTTGCATTACGACTCTAGGAATTTTATTTTGACAAGTTGTCGTCTTCCACATTCATGAAAGGTTTGATATGAATGATGATCACGTCTCATGAAAGTAATGAACACTTTATGTGCAGTTTATCACAGCTTCCATGAATGTGCTATAAACTCACCGTCAAGTAAAGTGTTACAGTGACGTCTAAAGTTCTTTCATTGCAGCAATTTTTAGAGTAGGCTACACACATACTTCACATACCTTATAATAACATCATTAAATTCATGTTCTTAAATTAAACGTATCATCTGAAAGTTACGAAAAAATAGGTCAGCATTAGCCTTAGTAAGTATTAGTATTTAATTATTGTGGGTATTGGTTGAACATGTAGTGTAGTGTACTGAATGTCAGTTGTTAGTTCGGGGTGAGGGGCTCAATCTAATATTTTGAATACTATTTTTCCCCTAGGGACACTACAGGGCTTTTTTGCCATACCCATTACTGCAAACCATAATATATAAAAAATGTTGCCAGGTGTGGCTTATGTGCAAACACACACACATACTCTTTCACAGCAGACTCAGTGTTTTTCAATGTGTGAGTCTATGGTAAGAAGACAGGAAGACAGACTGCATTGCAACGACAGGTCTAATTAGGTGCTTTTGAACCAGGAAAGGGTGCCAGTTGGTAAAAATAGACCAGGAACATTAAAATGTCTGTATATATATATATATATATATATATATATATATATATATATATATATATATATATATATATTAACCAGGAAAATTGCAAATTGCAAAGTAGGGATCCTTTAATAATCTAATAGTCATATATAATAATATATCCGACAGAGGACCAAATCACTACTTTCACTACAATAATTAACTACATCAAGCTCATAATACTTATGTACCTTTTATGACGGATTTTTGACAGAGGACTTTTACTTCAAGTGACAGATTTTTACATTGCTGAAGTAAAGGATCTTTGTAGTATTTCCGTCACCACTGTACACACCCAATACATATAAATCATGTAAATGCATCAAAACTGACATGTTCCCTTATAACAGATATAATAACTGGTCCACAGACCAACTTTTAACTGGCAGCACAAGTCTGTGTAGACACTATATCCAGTTGCTTAGTATTCAGCCTGCTCTCCTTTTATACAAAACACCTCTGACACGAGTGGGAAGGATGTCAGCTCTTGTTTAGTCTCTCAACAGCAGCATAAGCAGAGACAGAGCTCAGCTGCATTAGGTGTCCTCTTGGCCCTTTTCTGCTGCACAGGTGCAGCGTGGAGTCCATTATCAAGCTGTCGTCCTCAATGTCATGCCGGTTGAGAATGATGTCAGAACCCACCTGTGTGTGTGTGAGCGGGGTCAGGGAAGCCGCACACACACACACACACGGACACACAACTGCGTCTTTATAAACAGGTGAAGTTTTTTTTTTTCCTTATTAGTTGCTTGTGTTTTTCAGCTCGACAGAGAGGTCGGAGGCCACCGAGAACGAGCAGGAAGGAGGAACAGCTGCTTCTAGGAAGGGCAGGAGTGAAGCGTGCAGCAACAGGCGAGAGGTGAGCACACCAGTCTACCTTCAACACTACGCAGGCTGGTCTATTCAATCCATTTTTAGTGAGTGGGAGTCCCCTAATTGTTCCTGGATGATCCCTAGGTGTTTCCAGGCCATGTATTGAATCCAAAATCTCTAGTTTTCTCAGTCATCCAGACTATTTTATCCCAGCTCTATATCTCCTGAACAACCCCCAAAGTCATCCAGGAGGCTCCTTTTGTAGAACAGCGTAGTTCATTCAATTTTCAATATACTAACAAATATTATTAGGTAATTTCTGTTGTCACTGCGTAAAACTATATGTTTCCTCAAGGTTTTCAGACTTTTCATTCTTTTTTAGGCAGTATATTGTTAAATTGTAGTTCCAGTACAAATCAAAAATATGAATAAGTCATTTTGGGATTAAGTTAAGAATAATTCTTTTTTTGGTATATTAATATGAAGCAGGTTATCTTAGCTCAGCATACACACTAAAAAAAAAAAACGGGGGAATCTATCCTAGTTTTTCCCAAAGGTATTAAAATCTGCATACCACCACCTCTATAAAGCTCACCGCTTCATATGTTATACATTATAAATTGGGACATAGCTTCTCATTCTCTTGAATCAGCAAGTTTGTCCAAAATGTTGACTAGTGGATCCCGTTTATTTCACCTTAAAAAAAAAGAAATGTTTTATATGTGCGTGATTAAATGTTTTTTCCCCATCATTTGCAGTCCTAATGTTAAGCTAAGCTAAAGGCTGTCGATGGCAGCTTCATTTTCCATTGAGCTGTGTTCATTTAATGCAGCAAACACTTTTAGGAATTTACCTTGGTGAACTGTTTCTGTAGAACAGGCAGGACAACATTCAACACTACATACAAATAATAAAACCACCTACACATGGACATTTTCAAATACACAATGTATCATAAATATAAATGATAAGCTAAATAATCTATATTTATATTCTAGTTTGTCTGTAAATTCATCCAGGTTCTTCTCTCTCTCAAATTGAATTAAGGCCACCAGACTCGTAATTTCCTCGGATGACATTTCGCCTTTTATCCATCTATTCTAGGGCTCAGAACATCTTTGTGTGGTTTATAGTAAAAAAACTTGTTAATATTATCAGTTCGCCCTATCTGATACAGGCCATTTTAACTCCTGTCTCTCTTAAAGGCTCCACTCCTTGATGACGGGTCCTGTTGGTCAATCACTCTGTTATCACTTCATGTTTCATTTGTTACCCAAAACGGAAACTTGTTAAATATATCACTACATGTTCAAGCCCAAATCAAATCCATAATGTTAGAGTGAATGGGTCATCTCAGAATCACAGAGCAGGCATTTCACATATGTCTACCTCAAAAGGAGAGTATTATTCTGAGGAAAAATACTTTAATATAGATTTAATACAAATTTATGGGGTTAAAGTGCTGGGATTTAAAAACCTTCAATATCTGCTACCAGATTCCATTTAGATAAAATAAAGTACTGAATTGTACACTTTAAAACCCATTTTCTGACTGTCCTTTACTAGTAACAATCCAGAATATGTCCAGTAATGCTTTTTAATCCTTGCGTGGGTTGGTTATGATTAAAATCAATGACTGTATGGGGCTGCATCCGTCCTGTGCTGGGCAGGGCTGGTTCGAACATGACTCACTGAACCAGGTGTTAACCCCAAGAAAGACGTCAGTTTTAACGACAGAAGCGCTGACCCGATCCCACCCGGGACTTCTCTTGAGTTCCTCACTGAGACTGTTTGGATCCTGATTCATTCAAGTTTTTTTTTTTTAAATTTTCTCTTCACCCTCACATTCCACATTCAGTCCCATGTTCAGCGCTGAAAATCAGATGATGAGCATTTGGCATGAAACGCGTGCCGTGTCAAGGCATGTGTTTCTTCTTCTGTTTGTGTACGTGTGTTTGTGTGTGTGTGTGTGTGTGTGTGTGGGGGTTTTCATGTGTCATCAGGTGGGATCGAGGCAGTGATTCATTCAGCGCCCAGTTTGTTTGTGAACAAGAACTGGTTTCGATGCCCTGAAGGCATTCAGGCGGCCTCGTGTCGTGTGTTGTAATCCGGGACGCTGCATTCCTCTTACAGACTTTTTTCCAGGGATTCCGCGCAACTCGAACAAGACACAGTGCAATTTTCAAGCACACATCTGTTTGTGAATGATAGTCACTGTGTGTTATCGGGCTAGTGATTAAGTGTGTGACTAAAGCTTAACAAGTGTCTGTGTGTGTTTGTGTGTGTGTGTGTGTGTGTGTGTGTGACAGTATCAAAAAAACAAATACATGAAGCATAAACATCCCAAACAGTTGATTTTACACAAGGACAAACCAAAGTATCAAAGGACAACCAGTAGATCAGACTTACTTCTGTAAATCGTGTTTATGTTTAAAAAATTATGTTTCATCTCAGATGTTTAATCCAAAAGGCTCCCCTTCATTATCATTGTTTTTGTAAAATTTTGACATTAGCTGCTATTGTTGTGCACCTAAAATCTATTATGTACTTTTAAATTGCAAGATAGAGCAGACAGAAAAATACATTTTTAAAAAAAGCTAATAACACCCTTGACTTGTGGTTGTGTAAACATAGATTTAATTAAATTAAAATTAATTATTCAAAAATTCAAAATTGAAAAAATAGAGATGGAAGCATTCTCTGACTCTACAATATAATATTCAAATGTACAATTGAATGCAAAAATGTACGGACAACACTGTTTAGCTTATCAGATAGCCACCAGAGGACTTAAATAAACCGAGCTATGGCTACAGCGACCTGGTCATGTGACATATACAGTGACAAACACAGCAAACGGCAAATCACAGAGATGAAGAGGAGGAGGAAACTGTGGGAGGATTACACAGAATTGAAGGATTTTTTTGAAAAGGATGGATTAAACTTTTGTGTGGTAAGCTGTCTAAACCTGCAAGTTGCATTTTGTTAATGTTTTGTATTCATACCATCATGTAATCGTACTTCAAAAACTTCAAAAATTGAACTTTATGTTTTATAGGTTCAAATAGACATAAAAATGTGTTTTTCTTTCTTCTACTGGTAGTCCTCTTGGCCTCGATATACAAAGGGTGCTGTCTCTAATTGTGGCCTCTTTCCAATAAAGGCCTGGGCCTTAATGCACTTGGTCAAATAAAGGCCAAGGCCTATATTAGAGAATTTACGGTATATAACACAAAAAATAAAGGATAAAAGAAGTTTCCCAGGTTAAACACCTCGCATGAAAGCTACATTTCATTTTATCGTTTTTTTAGAACTGCCAGTATTGTTTGTATTTGGCTTGTTTACACGTAATAGCTTTTAATAAGACTGGATTAGATTTATCTGCTGTCACTTGCATCAATGCTTCTTATTTAATCGAGCCTTGAGCCTCAGTTGTACTTGAGTTATTTTAGTTTTTATGTTGCGAAGGAGAAGCTGTGGTTAGCACTGTCTCCCTTTTACAAGGCTGGCTTAATAGATGGATGGAAATATCCTAAGAGGTTGGGAAGTTGGTCTTTGTGGACCGTGACTAATGGAAAATTTGTGTTGGAAACGTGTTGCTCTGTGGCCACGAGCATCTCACATTTGTCTTCACATGTCCATTCTCTTTTCCTGTGAATTGATATGATCCTGTGCTGTGTTGTCGCAGTCCTGAAACTAAACCAGACGTGGCTCCTTCTGTTCATATCGGCTGTGAGCGGCCTGTTTAAATCTGGGTTGACAGCTTCATTCAAAACAGGCGTTTTCTGAGCCACATTTGTAGTAGCCAAGGCTGAAGGTCGAAAAGTGAAAAGGAAATAAACACTGCGCGTTTTTTGACAGCGCAACACAGATGGTCACCACCATCAGCGGCAGCTGTTAAGCTTCGATTAAACGCACGGACTCAGTCCAGAGGATTTTCCTCGTTAAATGCACCGGCAGCGGCGTTTTATCCCCGTGATTTATGTCCGCGGGCGCGTTTTGTTTTGGTAGGCAGGAGAAGGTCAGAGGGGCCTGTCCGGAGTTCATTTAAGCCCCTGAGCTGAGATTCCCAAGGCAGCCTCTTCCTCTCCACCCCCCCTCCCCTTCATCCCCCAGCCTTCGGGCCCGCAAGGCTTCTTCACAAAACAGAAGACAGGCTCTGTCTGCGATTGTTTGGGAAGAAGAAGAAAAAACAAAAAAACGGAGAAGTTCACACAGCAGCCAGAGCACCACAGTGTTCCTCCGTGTGTTGTGTCCTTGGATGGTTTTCAACGTAAATGCCTAAAAAAAAAATGTACAAAGAATGTTCTGTGCCGATTAAAGTGGTCATTTTTCCTATTAAAGTGGTTATATAAAAAAGGAAGAATGAATCTTTTGAATAGCAGTGGCCCGGGTAAACAAAAAACGCACTTTTCCTCTCGTTCAGGGCTGTGTAATCCAGACTTGAAAAGGGACTCTGATACATGCTAAGGCAGCTTCTATTCGCCGGCATGAAACCAGATAATAGGAAGCATGCAGGAATCTCTGGCTCCGTTTTTTTTTTTTTTGGAACCCCGGCGCATCGTTTCGAAACGTAAGACGAAAAAAAAAAAGCCAAGGAGCGTCGGGGATTATGTAGCCTCGGAAAAAAAACTTTTCATGCATTCCACAGTCAGAGCTAGTCAACCATGTGAAGTTCACTGGTTATGTGAGTAAGAGTGTTACAGGCAGTGGAGGAAAAAAAGGCTTTTTGGGCTCCCCGCGGTGCTCTACAGCGGGCCTAATCCTTATAGCTGACATGTCTGCCAAGGATCTAGACTATCGGTTACTCCGGTTGATGGAATGCAGGCTGCCACCGTCCTGATTGAGAAAACACTACACGTCTGTGAATCAGTGAAATCCTGCTCATGATAAGGGGGGAAAATGCTGGTAGTGAATAGGGCTGTTAAATTACCAGACCACATGTTATGTCATTTTATTTAGACTTGTTATATTCTTATTTTTTCCTTCACCAGAAACTACAGTCATGTGGAGACGTAGACCAGTTTATCGCAGTGCCTCATCAGAGAAGAGCAAAGTCTCTGGACCGCAGGACGACAGACACCGTCATGACGGTACGTCACCGAACATGTGAAGCTTTTTACTAATCAGTAGTAATTGGGAAAAAAAATAAAATTAAAGCTACATCAGGCAATAAAATAACGACAGTAAAAAATGTGAAAGCCCCTTTTGCAGCCCCTAGAGGCCGTACAGCTCCTTACCCTCGATTATATCAGAGAATTTCATTATACATATTACAGATTACACTGTGTTGTTAAGGGCATTGGAGTTGATCAGATACTTTGTCTTGTTTAATTTTCATTATTATTCTTAGAAAAAAATTTAACATATTTTTTTTCACATTTTTCAACCCCAACCCCCCCAGTGTAGGAATAAAACTGTGTATAACTGGAAATAAGTAAACTAAAAAGTTAAGGAAATATTAAGCACTGATACATTGATTGGGATAATTATTTTTAAAAAGTCCTGTAGAAAAACAGTAGAGATGTCTTTTTTTGTGTGTTTAATATTAACTAATAATAATAATAACAACTTATTGTCTGAATTGCTTTCATATGTTGTTATGCTTCAGTATAGAAATTAACTTGAACTAGTGAGTAGTAACTTAAAGTTGTGAAATAAATGGAGTTAGGTAAAAAAAAAAATAGTATTACCTTTGTAGAAAATAGCATTACTTAGTAAAATGGAATCTGCTAAAAAAGACACTTTACAGTCAAATGTTTTTGCCAAAATGTTACAGTACCTAATTCTCTATGTACAAAAATGTTTTCCATATTCTAAATTTGTACATTGGTCATTACAAAATAGATTCATTGAAACCATAATAGTAACATTTAGTGTTCAAGTCCAGCTTCAATATCCGATTACCATATATTTGCCACTGAAAATATGTTTCATTTTATCTTCTTTGCAGCCGGATTTATTAAATTTCAAAAAAGGCTGGATGGTGAAATTGGACGAAAAAGATGAGGTAAAAACATTTTACGGTCCTTTATTGAAGGAATGATTTGTCTACTGAATACAGTGGCTACTGTTTCTGAACAAGTTTTTGCATTCTAACATTACAAATGTCCTCTGCTTTCCTCTAGTGGAAGAAATATTGGTTTGTGCTTTCAACTGACTGTCTGAGATACTACAAGGACTCACTGGCTGAGGAGGTATTTGAAAACTGCTTGTTTTAAAGATTTAAAATCAGATATTGTCTGTGATTCATTCAACCTTTTAAGACATCTTCTTCCACTAGGCCTCAGATCTGGAAGGAGAAATCGACCTCACAAAGTGTTATAATGTTTCTGAATACCAGGTGCAGAGAAACTATGGCTTTCAAATCCATGTAAGACTTCACATCAGGAATTTATTATTACATTTGTCTTTCTGAATTAATAGGAAGTAAAATTAAATGTTTGTACACCACAGACCCAGAAAGGTGTCACCACGTTGTCGGCCATGACAGCAGGGATACGCAAGAACTGGATTCAGGCTCTGATGAAAAATGTGCATCCAGCTCACGCTCCTGATGTTGCCAGGTAAATTTAAAATTTAAATATATATTACAAGTACTACAACAAAAAAAAAAAAACAGGTTTTAACAGTGGTGACAATTGAGTTTTATATGTTAGAGCATAAATTGCATTTTACTCAGGTATTTAAATTAAATAAAAAGTGTCTTCAAATAAATAAATATACACATTTTAAAGATAAATCCAAGGATATAATGTCATAATGCATTAATTTAATATTTTTCAGATTATCGAAATAATCATGAATAAGATATTATTTACTCCCCTTGTACCTACAATTAATTAATATATGATATAATTGCATTCCATCTATTAGTTTTGCTTTAGTATTTAGGATCATTATGTCACGATTGATTATTGTAACGATTAATCAATTAGTTGTTTGGTTCATATTATGGTGTAAGATTTTGATCACTGTTTCCCAAAGCTAAGGATTCAACCTGAAATGTCTTTGTTTCTGTCCAGATCAACAGTCCACAACCCAAAGATCATCAGTTTACTATTATAAAAAATAAGGACATTTTCATCTTAAAAACTTGCCAAATTAAAAATAGTTGGTAATTAATGTAATAATTGGCAATTTCTACAAATGATTGTAAAATTATCAGAATTGTTGGTGATAATTTTTTATTTTTATATGAATAATGGTTTCAGCTCTACACTGCATTGTGCTATTTGTCCACCCCCCATGTTGTGTTCAGTTTACCCGGCCTCCACGTTGCCTGCAGCCCAGCCGAAGTCTTCCCCAAACCAGACGTGACTCGGGACTCCTCTTCCACTGAAACCTCCGCCGAGAGGGACCCCAACCCCAAACCCAGGAGCGTGACAGAGCGGCGACGCGAGGGACGGTACAAAACCTTCGACTGGGCCGAGTTCCGGCCTCGGGGCAAGCCGGCGCCTGAGGCGGACCCCCGGGGGATAGAAGCGCCGCGCTCGCTGGAGCTGAGCGACCTGGAGAGGAGGAAGAGGCGGGAGGAGAGGAGGAGGAGGTACGAGAGCGTGCTGGGCTTCTCTCTGGGTTGGGAGGGGGTCGGGGACGAGCCGGCGGACAGCGGCGACAGGGCGCCGAGTCCAGAATCACAGCGGAGGATGGAAGAAGAGATGACAAAGTGCTGGAAACAGGTGGAAAAAACCATCTTCAGGCTGGACAGGTCCGTCCCACTGTATGACGCCAAGGACACCATGGAGATGGAGAAGCTGCTGGACAGCTACAGGAAGGGGGTGAGTACTTCAAATATAAGAGCTTTTGGAAACACGCTTTTACACATCTCCTTTTGTGATTGTTTCCTTGAGATATTATTAGCCTTGAGGAGAACAGAAGAAGGAAGACTCCTCATCCTTGAAGCCTGTTCTCCCTGCAACTGTTGATCATTTCACAATTTTGAAACAATTATTTCAGCTTTTTAACTGTCTGTCCTTGTCCTTGTTGAAGGTGGAGGATCTGAAGGCCCAGCTAGAGGAGTCAGAGCATCACAGAGTCCAGCTGGAAGCTCAGCTGAGTAGAGCAGAACTTTATCAGCAACAGGTCTTCACCTCGGTAAGGCAGTGTGACGTCTTCTCACTCCGAGCCTCTGGCTTTTGTTGCGCTGCAAAAACTGAAATCTTAACAGGTAAAATAATTTTTGTCCTGTGGTACAAGGCTCATTTACAAATCATAGAGGGCAAGATGAAAAAAGTCAAAAACTCAATAATAAATTTAAAATACAACAAAAAACATTCTTCTGGTATCTCAAAATGTACATTTTGCGTTCATGCTGGTTTCATTTGTGCCATTTATTTTTTAAATCAAACACAATGTAACACTTTGGACATGCAATGTTAAATGGTGTTAAAAAAAAAAGAATGATACATTTAAAATATTTATTCAACCTAGAATGTACAACTTTTTTTTTCTTAGTCTTAGGTTAACTATCTGCTACAACAACTGCAAGTTTTTAGGGTTACACCACATGACTTTAGCATTATTCCACAATTAGTCCAGTATTGACTAAAATTATCTTATTCTCTAATTTTGTTTATTTTAGTCAATCGAGTACATTTTTTTGAATAAAATGTTAGTATTGTCTTAAAACAAGAGATAAGACAACAGAAAATAATTCTACTCGAATATTGAACAAGATGTCTTCGCCTGTTAACATTTCAGTTTTTTCAGTGTATTTTCTGATGTCTTGTACTGTAACAATAATCCTGTCATCGATTTTAATATTTTGTAGCTAAATCTTCCCCCCCCTTTTCTCTGTTGTCTCTTTGAAGCCTGATCCCTTACCAGGTCCTGAAGCAGATTTTTTTTCACTGGAAGCAATTGAAAAATCATCAAACCGCACACCGACTCTGAATGACGCATACAGTGAGACCAGAGATCTCCTAAAGCAGCAGAACGTTATCAGACAGGAGCAGCTCAGCCCTTCTATAATAGAGGCTCAGAATATACCTGAATATCAGACACCCAGCGTCTGGCTGCACGACACAGACGGCAATTTTCAGGATCTTCTCCCTGACTCTCCTGTGGCGGTAGCAGCACCTTCAACTACATCAGACAGCTCAGACTTACTGTCAGAGAGCGAAGGACAAACCGTGGAATTAAACTCTGACAGCGTGATGAGCTACAAATGCAAAGAGTACTGTCAGCTGTTCCCTAGCTTGGAGACTCAAACAAACCACACCGAATGTAGCTCAGGTTTGGAGGACCCCGCAGAGAGGGAGGACGTGTCGCTCAGCTGTGAGCAGCACAGACACGTACCTCCGGACCAGGAGGAGACGGCCAGGCGGCTCTCCCAGAGGGTGGAGCTGCTCGCCAGCCAGAATGAGGCGCTCAACCAGCGCAACCAGGAGATGCTCAACCAGCTGACCGAGGCCGACCGGGAAATCGGGAGGCTGAAAGCGGAGCTCAGCGGCAGATACGGAGCGGAGCGGCCGGCGCAGGAGCAGGAGCCGAGGGAGGCGGAGGCGCAGGGGGAGAGCGAGGGCGCCAAGAGGGCAGAGGGATACCTGCTGCGGTGTTTCGAGGCCACCGAGGCCAAGCTGACAGAGCTGGAGACGCAGCTGGCCCAGTCCGAGCTGGCGTGCAGGAAGCTCCGGGCGCAGAACGCCGAGCTAAGGGAGGCCGAGGAGCTTCGCCATGAGAGGGAGGTGAAGACGGGGGCCGATGCAGGGGGGCCCGGTCCAGATTCAGAGGCGGAGGGGTTAGAAGGAGGGGGGAGCGCTTCTGTTAGTGCTGAGGAAAGGATCCAGCAGGTGATGGGGGAGATGGTCGTGAGGTTGAAAGCTTTGGAGAAATTACTGGAGGTCGTCGACAGGTTGGACTTGGATGTGATTGAGAGATCTGCAGGAAGTGAGGAGGAGGAGGAGGAGGAGAAGCGTGCGGTGGTCAGTCAGCTGAAGTGGGAGGAGGAGTTTTGGGGGTCGCTGCTCAACGAGGTGAAAGCCACGACCTCCCAGCCGGGCGAGGAGGTGCCTCTAGAGGTGCTTCTCAGTGAGGTGATAGAGCATATGATAGCAGAGAAACAGATACTGCTTTTAGGCCACCGTTTGCTTTCTGAGACAGATGACGAACAGGCCGATTTAAAAGAGACACATGAGGGCAACGCTGCGAAAGAGCCGGATGTTATTTGGAATGTCGCGAGTGCGACCAAACCGGCAGACGAATGCAGGACATTTTGTAGCAACCGGCTGTGGGAGACAAATGGAAGCATCTTGGGACATTTCAGAGTCATCACACGGATGAAAAGCTCTTTGCTGGACAACGCGGCCTACTCCGCCGACAAACTGCAGCCAGTGGCCGACATCCTCTCCCGCTTCCGCTTTTCAGAGCATCCTTGGTTTAGGTCGGTACAGTCCGCAGCAACCGAAGCGCTGTACTGCTGCCACATCGCCAGGCTCCGGTCCACATACCGACGGGAGCTTGAGGAAACCAAACGGAGACTCGTCTGCAGCGACTGCGTTGACCTGACGAGAGAAAACGGGGAGCTGAGATCGAGACTGTCGGTCCTGGAAGGGCGACAGGTATCCGAGATGAGGACAGACGTGTGCTGCCAGACAGCGGCGAGTTACCTAACAGACACAGATACTGAGGCGCAGGTACAAAATGGAAATGATAATCTACCTGAATCACCAGAGGAGGCGGTGGAGGACGAATCCTCCCACAGCTGCATGGAAATCCCAGTGTCAGACGGCGAGGGTCAGCAGGGAATCCAGGAGATGATCTCAGACGAAATTACAGAGGAAAGCGAGGCCTCACGCAGGGAAACGGACGCCAACGAGCAGGTTTTGCTGCTGAGGAGGAGAGTGGAGGAACTGGAGGAGCAGCTGTCTGCCTTAACGGAGGAGATGAACAAAGAGTTCGATGGCAGGATGACTTCTGATGGGATGCAGCATGAGAAGGAAATGGAAAAGCTAAAGGTGGGATTTCCATAGCTTGTGCATTTCTTTTTTTTTTTATCTGTGGTAGAATTTAGGTTTTATTACTTTCCACATTGTGTGAAAATCATTTCATGGAGACTTACACTATCGCACAGAAGATGAGTACCACCTCACATTTTTGTAAATATTTTTAGTATATCTTTTCATGGGACAACACTGAATATATCAGTTAAACCTTGATCAAAGGATATAGTGAAATATTCCTAAAAATGTGAGGGGTGTACTGGCTTTTGTGAGATACTGTGTATCTGTCACAGTGACCACCACACTCTGTTACAGCACATATCACAGCACATATATTCCGAAATATGTCTGTACAGCACATATACCGCAGTACTGTTTTTTTGTGAAGGCAAGCAGGTTTCAAGTGTTTGTTATAATCCAGTTTTAGACCGTTTAGACAAAAATGTGGAACCAAATGGACGCACTTTTAACGCTTCATCCTGCCATAAGAAATTCTAAGAGCGGTAATTTAATAGAGAGTAGATGAAACTACATGATCCTTTAAAACTGCATTTCATACATCTTATCTGAAATCTGATTGTAATTGAAAGAAAAAAAAAACATTGGTACAACACATAAGTAAACCAGTACATTCAAGCTGCCTAACTTTGAGTTTCACTCATTCAAAGGCAGGTAGCAGAGAAACACTTCAAATTGTACTCCGCATACTTCATACTACTTTTTTAAACACACTGTATAACGTCTGGATTCATTCTCTAATGTATAAAGGTTATAAACATGTGTCCCCTGTGGGCTTCTCTTGTCCCTCCAGGCCACATTCGAGCGCGGCTTTGCCTCCATGGAGGAATCTCATCTAAAGGTCGTGGAGGAGCTGCAGCGCCGACACCAGCAGGAGGTGACGTGTCTCCTGGTGGAGAGAGACAGACTCCTGGATGAGGAGAGCGCCGCTACTGCAACCGGTGAGGAGAGGTTCCTTTTTCCTTCTTTCAAAAGCTTGTCAGTCCCCTGCGAGGAAAACAACGACTTTTCCTCGGGGCAAAGGGGTCAAATTGAGTATCCTGTAACTTTAAGATTTCTTGAAAAGGGTTCATTGACATGACAAAAGGATTTTAATGCTGCTTCCGTACGTGTGTTATATTTATCATCATCACACAAAAATAGCACATTTATGAATTTGGAAATAAAACTTTTAAAAGACATCTGGGTCTTAAAATTTGTGCAGTACGTAACTTCTCTGTATCGCATCCCCTCAAAAGTTTAAATTGTCAACCACTACTATTATTATTATTATTATTATTATTATCATTGTTATTACTTTGATTGAATGAAGAATGGCAGGACTGTCATGACCCAAACATACTGGCTCATCAGAAGATGTGTTCTAGAATTTTATGGATGTAGTACTTATTTAATACCTCAAAATATTCACTAAAAGTCAATAAATAGCCTATTTATCGTTCTGTTTGCTGCAGTACATCATTTTCACAATGCCATAAGTACTACAGGTGAGATTTTAATGAAAAGAATACTTTATATGGACTTGGTTTGCAATTAATACAAATATAATTGAACACATTTTAAAAATAGTTTTTCTTTGCCATCTGTGAAATCGGCCGTGAAACGGGTATTAGGACTAAATGGTCTTAAACAGAACTTAAAGAAACCTGCAGGAACCCTGATTCCAGTTACGGCTCACCCGCAGAATGTGTGCATGTGTCAGGAAAAGCAACGAGCTGCGTCTGATATTTAATTTATTATCCCACATGAATGTCACGAGGGGCCTGTATCTGCTTGTTTTCCTGTTTCCGCAGCAATCGAAGCCATCAAGAACGCTCACCGCCTGGAGCTGGAGAGGGAGGTGCAGAGGAGATGCCAGTCCGAGAACATCCCCGAAAACATGCGCCTGGAACAAATATACAGACAGCACACGTATGTCTAGCAAAAAAAACGTGTACTGTTTGTTGCATATTTGGAAAGAATTTGAAACCTGTGTTGAATATCTGTGCCTATGGGTGTGTTCTTTTCGTTTTGTTTTGTTTTTTTAAGTGAGGAGTTGGCCTCCAACCAGCGGGAGCTTGAGGTTTTGTCCCAGCAGTTCTCGTTGAAGTGCCTGGAGAATGGACATCTCGTCCAGGCTGTGGATGCAGAGAGGAGGGCCTTGTGTCAGTGCCAGCAGGAAAACCAAGACCTGAGGACAAGAAACCAGGTGGGAACTCTGCTCAGGTCCCACACCTCAGCACGTTACGCAGATGTGTAAATGATGTTGCTTTTACCTGACATGTGGCCAACCTGTCAGAATTGACAGGAGAGTAACATGCTGTAACATCAGCTGATAAAAGCATCACAC
Organism: Eupleurogrammus muticus; assembly: GCA_036785175.1. Lineage (NCBI taxonomy): Eukaryota > Metazoa > Chordata > Actinopteri > Scombriformes > Trichiuridae > Eupleurogrammus > Eupleurogrammus muticus. The sequence continues at coordinate 16,125,344 of JAYKQN010000011.1, read as the reverse complement.
GACATGTTGTGACACCCTGAAAAAGGATAGATAGTTACCCTCAAAACATGTTGGGTAAAAGCAACATCTTTTATATTTATTAGATAAAACATTACTATAACTATTGAGAGACATAATGGATCTCGTACAAAGGAGACTGCCTGCCTGATGAACCAACTGTGAAACATGACTTCAGCCGCCTTGGGCCACCAGCGACGTATCGCGTCAAGTCAAGTCAATTTTATTTGTATAACCCAAAAATCACAAAACAAATCAATGCAAACGTCTCTGCATGCATCAACGACACAGTGTGTTAGTTAAATATTGTAAAGAGGGCTCAATTTTGTTTTTTAAGTAAATTGGGCTAAATTTAATAAGGTAGCTGTTTTGATTTTCAGTGATGACAAGGAGAAAGTGTCACAGAGTTGTTTTTGACTTCTTCAGGAGTTGAGTGGTCACCTCGCTGTAGAAATCACCAGACTGTGCTCGCTGGCCAAACAGGATGCACTGCCGCTCAGTCGGGGGGTGGACACCTACGAAATGGAGGTAAGGATCTCACACGTGTGGCCGTGGACAGAGATAACTGTGTCAAATTGTCTTTTTAGTTTTTGTAGTTTTGCCTTTATTAAACAGGTTATTTTTCTAGAATTTATAGTTACAAGCTATACGTGGAAATATAGCGAATGTTTTTAAGTGTGAAGGCCTCAAAATAATTTATTGTGTCATTTCTTTTTTTAACTTATGAGATAAGAATGGTAAAACATTCTTGCCTTTCCCCTCATTTTCTGAAGTTAATAACAGGCAAACAAGGAAAATGTGTATATTTGTTTGTATATTTTGCAAATATGGTTACAGATGAACAAATTGTTTTTGCATTCTTCCCATTCATTAAAATCTTTACAGTTATGTCGTGTGTATATATAGTGAATGATTTTCTCCATAAACCTGCACTGTAACACTTAAGAGAAATCACCCTTGGTTCTTTCAAAGTATAATTTAAGTTCAATAACATGTATTAATGAAAATTAATGAAAAATAGAGCTGTGGTTCAGACGTTTTTCTAGAGACAACTTATCAAGGGATACTCTGAAGGGTCCAGAGTGTGAACACTATGTAAGAGTTATGATTTGAAGCTGATATAAAGTTTCATCCCAGATCACCCTGCGAGTGAAGGAGTCAGAGGTGCAGGGTCTAAAGCAGGAGATCACATCCCTGAAGGAGGAACTCCAGTCAGCACAAAGGGTGAGAGTTATACATTGTGATTGGGATAAAAAAAAAAGTGAAAGTGTGATAGAAGAGAAAAAAACATGTCTGTCACTTTGCAGGACAAGAGGAATGTGTCGAAGAAGTACAAGGACATGTACACGGAGTTGAGCATCACGAGGGCCAAAGCCGAGCGAGACATGGACGAGCTGAGAGAGAATCTGAGGCTGGCACACGAGGCGCTCAGCCAGACTTCACCATGAACCCTTCGCACTGTTAGAGAAGCTGACGCTGCTGCTTTTAAAAAATATATATATATATCTTTTTCCTGCTTTTTTATTCCGTATTCCTTTTTACAAAGTGATTGCTAATGACAATAAAACAAACACCAAAAATCACATTGACCAATAAATGAGACAAGAAAAAAAACTAAGAAAACAAGTGAAATAACTCATCATGTGACAAGATAGACAATAGAAACTTACAATGCAAATAAAATTGTGAAAATAGAAAAGCAACGAATGGTGAATTTCACTCTAACACACTGTATCGCACAAGAATTGTTTATAGAAAATAAATTATTTCCTTATAAAACCTGTTATCTACTTACATACAGCCATAAACCTCACTTCACATTTCCTCTGTTGTTACCTCCGCTTTACACCGAAACACTGTATGTTCATGTTGTCTGTAATGCCTGCCTGAGTATTTTTAGCAGACTTTGTGATTTAGGTTGATTCATTTCGTTATGGTCCTGTGAAACTGCAACAACTGCGTCCTTATCTCATCTTCTAAATATTGACCAAATATCAACATTCAAAGAGGCAATTGTCTTGTCCTTTTGTAAATATTTATACCTGTGCATCCATTTTATAGTTTTTAAGAATTCAGCCTTTTAAATTAAAAACATTTTTGACAGGTTGCTTTACTGCCACCCACAGTCTGTAATTTATATTTGTACACAACAATGTTATTAATATAAATGGATTTTCAATTAAATTAAATATGGCACTTGTTTTCCTTTTAGTTGTCTTTCATTCTCCCGCAGGTTTCTTTGTGACTTACAGCTTGAAAATACCTCATTTTATTTTTGTTTTGGCCAGCAGCAATGAGGGGGAAATCATAAAAGATATAAAGGATGGAAACAGCTGCTATGTTTTTAATAATTGTGTACTGGCGAAGCAAAAACACAGAATATCCAGGCTGTTCTTGACCAGTTTTTAACCCCTGATGTCTAAATACCTTGAAAAATGCAGCCAAATATCCAAATAAAAGACCTGATTGACCTTGGATTAATTCCATTTACTGTATATAACTGTACATATTTATTGCACATGATTGAACTTGGTAAATTTATAAACATGTTCTTCCTTGGTCCTACAGTTGAATATTTAAGCTTTAATCTGCAGAATGATGCATGTGCACAAGTTTAACGCTATGAGGCTGTTTTCACATGATCTGATGACAGTCTTAAATAAATGTTTTTAAGCTCTTTTAAAATCCAGTTTAAAGAGGCAGCCCCACGAGCATGATTTGCGACATCACAAATAGATTTGCGCCACTCCTTGTCCAATGTTCACTTTACACAAGTGTGATGTGGAAACTTCAATACTCCAGTGCATAAACACTGAGGATAATGGGAGTAGCAAGGACTATAAGTTTAAGGATTTTAACAAGATAATATAACTTAACTTTTATTGGGAACACTATATGAGACATATTATTATTAAAATTTAAATTTTAAAAATAATATGTAATTTATAATAAGTAATTTACATGCATCTTTAAACATGTCTGGAGAGGATCCATATAGTCAAAGCTGGAGCCATGTATACATCCTAAATCACTTATCTGTCATTTTCTCAAGGCTTGCTTGAACAGGAAGTAGTTGGGAGCTCTGTTTTTTTTTCCTAGGATGGTTCCTATCTAAGTGGCATCCATTATAAGCAATGTTAAAATGATCCAGTACTAAGAAAAAAGGTGAGGCAATGCTCCTGAAGTTATTTCGGTTAACATGGGTTAGCCTGGACCATCCTTTTCACATAAGTAAAATGGAAATACTGCCTCGTTCACTCCTTACGCACATTTTTCCCTTGACCCTGTGATATTTACAGCGAGGTCAAGTATAAGTAGTTATATCAGCTTGCGACACTCTTTGATCACGCTGCCATGTGATCGTGTGCTTAATGTAGCTCCCAGTAGTTCCAAACTGTCTTCAGCCTCCGTGGGAAACTCTGTATTTTAGTATAAAATACCATTTCCAATGGTTGTTATGTATTAGATTAAAGATAGCATCCGAAATGGTAAACCCTGTATCACATATTTTACAGAGATTATATGAAATTGTGTCAGTTCTATTGTGAAACGTTACTACTACTGTAAGTTCCACTCCGGTTGTGACATCACAGCAGGAGCCGTTTCTGAATGACTTGTGTTCAGCAGCATGACAGAGAAGGCCAGGCCGCATTACTTCTCAGTTTGTGTTTAGTGGGAACACTAGTGGCAGTTCTAATTAAATATTTACACACAAGCTGTGCATATCAATAAATTCAATAAATATGCATATAAATATAAAGAAGGATAATAAAGTTAAAAGTCACAAAAAACTAGATGATAGACTGCATCTGAAAGTGTAGAAGAAGAAAATCCATGCACAGGGGAAATAATACTCATATAACACATTGAGGAAAATTGAAATAATTAATAAATATAATATTTTCAGTATTTGCTAAAGTTGTTCATGTATTCCCATGAATTACTATTAGTATTTTTCGGTTACACCAGATGCGCACAAAATTGTGATTGTTGTACAAATACATGGAACAAATAGGCTTTTTAAATGACAAAACCCGACATGAACACAACGCACACTTTCAGAGACCTGATAATTGCTTCTAAATACTTCATTTTAGTTTTTGACTTTCTCATTTGGCAAACAATGATTTGAAGTCCTAACGCCTTTAACGTTTTCTATCGCGTTTTATTTTGAAAGCCCACGCCTAGACTTCCGGCCGTTTTCGCCGCGCTTTCTGTCTGACTTGACGCTGGACGGGGGGAAAAAAAAGGGGATCCATGATGACAACTTTAAAATGCCAGCAGTGAGCTCGGGTAGCGGTGATTCCCTGGCCGCCGCGTCTCCACCGAACATGCCCGTTCGCGGTTCCGTCGGCGCCGCCCGGCCCGGCCGGGCTAACGGCTCCCGTTAGCCCGCGCTAGCTCGGCAGCTAGCATGAACCGGAGCCGCCGCCGCTGCTTTTGTTTACATCCAGTCCTGATGACGGGGCCTGGAGAGGTGTAGCTAACGCGGCTACCTGCGCTGTTCGAAGGGGGCAAGTGTCATCCTCAAGCACGCCCCCCCTACTCCCCCACCCCTGGGACCAGGACCCGTTCGTTGAACCGCTGGAAGCTTAGGGGTAAGCTCTGGTACCAACTCAACTTTTAAAGGCAGGTTTGACACTTGGTGTAATGTTGTAGTGTCCTTTACTGTGCTGTTTACATGGTCTTATTTAGCTCTAGAGAGAAGAAGCGGGCTTAATATAAATTAAAAATTAACCCTTTGTCTAAAAATATAGAAAAAATATAACCTTCTATAAACTTCTTAGCAGAAGCATTGCTCGAAATATCTCACACGATGTCAAAGATTAGAGAACTAGTACAACCTGGGTTTCCTCTTCTTTCCTCTCATTATCATCTCCTGACCTCTCAGATTCATCTGCTGACCCTTCAGGGGGCCCTGACCCTTAGGTTTGGAACCACCGGACTAAACTAGCCAAGTAGATTAAAAAGAGTTAAAAGTGGCTCCAGCAGCAACAAGTAACAGTGACATGCTGATGCTTCACTATTAATAATCCAGATGTTATATATAACAATATATTGTTATATTTGACAATATATAGCAATGTATCCGTAAAGAACCCATCGCTACTTTTACTGAAATATTTTACTTACACCAAGCTCACAAAAATGTGCTTTTCCTTATAGTTTTCATGCAGCATGTTGGGCTTAATGATTGTTCTGTTTTTTTTTTTTGTTTTTTTTTTGGGCTTATATTGTGATGGTTCCCTTCGAATCGAGTTTCGGTGCACAACAATATTTTTCCAAGCATCACAGAAACTTAAGTTAAAATATTTGAGGAAAAAAATTCAGGTGAAGAAAACTGGCCTAGCTGTATGTGTTTCTGCAGTGCTGAAACCACTACTTTTAGTAATGGATATCAGAAAACTTCTAAGAAACATAAATAAATAATAAAAAAAATCTTCACAACCTGAAACCAGATAATGTTTGAAAGTTTTACCAAAAAATACCAAAATAATATGTTGATTAAAAAATGCACAGGAGGGATGATTAAAACAGGATAACGTCCATTAGGGAAGCAAACTATTTAAAGACAGATTTGAACATATGTACCCATCCCTAAAGCGGTATTACAGAGCTGTGACTAATCTATAAATCAATTAGTTGCCAACTATTACATTAATTGGCAACTATTCTGATCATTATTAATTGATTTGAGTTAAGGAAATGCTCAAATTCTCTGGTTCCAGCTTCTCCACTGTTTTTTTTGGTCTTCTATAAAAGTGAACTGATGATCTTGGGTGGAATCCTCAGGTTTGGGAAATGATAATCAACATTTTACACCATTTTATTAAGGATCCAAATCAATTAATCGTTTAATAGATTATTTGACTCTTAGAATAGTCGTTAGTTGCAGCCATGTATTATTCCATCTTTGATTTTAAATTGAAGCACAAAGTCTGAAAAACAAAACTTTTATACATGTCCTACAGTGATGGAAGTGTCCTCCCAGGATCCATCTCTCATGGCTATGGACCTTTCAAAGAACTACTCCGTCAACCCGCTGACCCGCGGCCACGCTGAAGCCATGGACCTCGCGAAGAAGCCGGAGTGGTACCACAGACGCCCGCCGGGCTGTGGCACGGAGATCGGCTCCCAGTACAGGTCCCGGGCCTCGTCTTCCTACAACTCCCTGTCCTCACAGCTGTGTCCCGAGGCCAGCGCCCCCGTCCTCTGCCGGGACATGGAGCAAGGCCCCGAGGCTCTGGGCAACTACATGAGTTCGGCGCTCGCCCCGGGCCTGGATCTGTACCGTGACTCGGTCCATGGCAATCTATGGCACCCGGGCTTCTACGGGGCCAACCGGGGTGGTGGCGCGGGCCCCGAGAGCAGCGGCGGCGAGGAGAGCGACAGCGGCTCCGACGTCATCGTCCTGGTCTCGTCGGCGAAGGAGCCGCTCCTATGTGGCCCCTTCATCCAGGACGGTGTGCGGCACATCGTGGAGCCGCTGTCCCCGGCCGTATCCCCGCTGGACGAAGGGCGGGGCTGCTACCACCTGCCTCAGCCCCTCAGCTCGCCCAGCCCCGACAGCTCGTACTCGGAGGACTCCTCCGACAGCTCCGTGGACATTCCCATCCACCACACCAGGCCCGTGGTCCTCCTGTCGGACCTCAACGCCGTTTACGGCAACCCCGCCGACTCTCTGGTGGACATCTCGAGCGACGACAGTGACGTCATCGAGGTTTCTGTCACGAGCGAAAAGAAAAGCGCTTTCCCTTGCAAGAACAGTCGGGGAGGAGGGTCTCCTCCTCAAGGTGAGGACAAAAAAGCTCCGGCCAGGGAAGTGCGACGCAGCACCAGGATCAGAACCTCCCCCCCTGAGGTGCCTCAGTTCACCTGCAGCGGGTCGCGCCACAGTTTGAGGAGGCAGGTGAAAAACAACGCCGTGGGCATTTATAACGAATGCTGCGACTCCGACGACATGATGGAATACGTGGTGAGGGTGTCCAGCTCAGACGCAGACGAGCCGCCGTCACCACCACCACCGCGGCCGAACCATTCGCGACGGGCGAGCAGCAACTCAGGGGACTCAGACGCCGGAGCTCGCGCCAAGAGGAAGTCGCCCCCCAAAGCGCCAGAGCCTCGCCGCAGACTCCCCTATGTAAAAAGTGTCAACCACAAACGGAAGAAGCCTGTCGCCGTCCACAAACCTAAAAGGGCGACGAGAAGCAGCTCGCAGAAGCAGGACCTCAGAACTGCACCAAAGCGGCCTCAGAAGGCCACGGCTGGCACCGGCGTGGCGGCAAGCAAAACGCGACGGAGGAAGAAGAAGCGGCGCTCGCAGGCCGGACCATCCGCTCCGCTTTTTCCTATAGAGCCAGAAATCATGCTCAAATATGCAAAGGTGAAAAAGGACAAGCAGGACAACAAGTCTGAACGTTTCCGCCCCTTTGTGCATGTGGAGCAGCGGGTGTGCACCGTCGTCAACTACCGGGAGGAGGAGGCAAGTGTCCGGAGCGGCGGAGGGAGGCCGCCACCGGCCACCGGCTCCCTATCGGGGTTCGTCCCCAACACGTCCTGTTTCCAGCTGGGTCGGCTCAGCTCAGAGGGCAGTTGTCACGCCGCTCTGTTCTGCTGCATGTGCGGCCAGGTGGCCAATGCCACCGGCCTCGGGGACCTGCATGGGCCGTACCACCCCACCAGCCCACCGCTGCTCTGCCAGCAGCAGCAGCAGCAGCAAACCGGTGGAATGGCGCCCAGAGAAGAGGAGCACAAACTTACCGACAGACGCTCGTTCAGCTCCCTGGCCGTCAGACGCCTGCCAGAAAGCGGCGAGTGCGCCCCCCCAACGGTGCCTCTTCATCTCGACGAGTGCTGGATCCACGAGGACTGCGGCATCTGGTCGGCGGGCGTCTTCCTGGTCAGAGGGAAGCTCTACGGGTTGGAGGAGGCCGCTCGGCTCGCACAAGAAACTGTGAGGCACAGATCCTGAAAGTTTTTATTGAATCTTATCAGCCGTTAAAGCCCCATTTGGTATTTAAATTCTGTCAAATTAGTGCCATTAAAAAATGCACTGAGAACGGACATTATTGTGAAGTAAGACACATCTCAAAATGAGAATTATATGAACATGCCGTGAATTACCAAATATTAACTGACTTTCAATAAATCGCTGGGTCCTCTTTGAATGCAGGGTGCAGGTGTTTATTATGATGAACATTTTGAGGGAATTGCCCCATTATTCCAGTTTTGCTGAGCATGATTTTGGTCAGGAAAGGAATTAATCTCCTGTCCCAAATTGGGGCCTGGTCTCGAATAAATGCCTGATCTGCTAAGTGATTGAAACGCTATCATTTAGGGTTGAATCAGGATTTTTAATGAATAAAGGGAGGAGGAATTTAAGAATGTTTATCTAATTAACTGAACATTTTGTGTGGAACACAAAATAAATATACATTATTCTAGGCATCTTAAAATAAATAAAATACAGAATATTACAAAATCAAAATAGTATAAAAAAATTATAGAGTTGAATCTAGAATGTACATTACGTAATGTCTTATATTGAAATGCAGAATGTACAAGTGCTCTGCTTTGTACAGGTATGAATAATTTAAATTGTACATTATTACATAATTGCACTCCTTTTATTTGACAAAAATCTATTAAAAGAATTAATCCTGATTTCTTTTTCCCCGTCTGTGTGCTTCTCTTTTTACAGACATGTTCAACATGCCAACTGACAGGTGCAATAATGGGATGTTTCCAGAAGGGCTGTTCTAAAAACTATCACTACAGATGTGCCATCCAGTCAGGTATGGTATAAAGTATATGTCAAGATTAGTTCAAAAGAAGTATAAAAACATGGATTAGCAACAAAGAATCAATTATATTGATATTTATATTAATATATATAATATATAAATTATTATGAATTATTATTTTTGGTTATGAGCAGTTATTTTAATGTAGGTGAATTTGTCTATTTTCAATGCCTGTCTTTTACATCATTTACCTATTAAAATATGCAGACTTTATTAGAGTAGCCTAAAGCACAAACCAGGCACAGCATGAGCAGCAGGTAGCCAGTGACGGATGAACATGAAGATGTAGACAGCAAGGAACAAAACCGACAGCAATTAGAAGAAATCTCATCTGTAGCCATTGTTCCATCTTCAAAACTCCATGCATAGGAAGCTTTGGTTTGTGACAGTGTGCAGGGAGGTTCATGGGAAATGTGGTCTTTTTAGGTGGAAAACACTTTGTCTTCCCGAAAATCCTCATAGAGCCTTTAAATGGGATATATTGTCGCTTTTTCAGGTTTTTGGAAAACAACTTTATTAATTGCAGAGAGTATTATATTTAAAAAGGCCTTGACAGCAGATGACTGTGGACATACATAGAACATAAAAGTAAAGTTTTACTTCAGGCAACTTTAAACCTGAGTTGAACTATCCTACCATTCCATAGTGCAAATTCAAAATGTATTGAGTTAAATTAAACAAAGGTCAGGTAAATCTAATTGACCAGGTAGATCCCCTTTTCATCACCAGGTTTTCTTTGCCTGATTTTTTTTTTATCTTATCCACCCACATATTTCACTTTAAGCATGTGCACAGATCATGTTCAATTTTCAATCTGAGAGGTGGAGGGACAAGTGGGCGCAATCCATTATTTTTCCAGGTGCACGCACAGACCAAAATTAGAGGAACTGTGTTACTCATAAATCCACGGCGTTGCTAGCCTAGTTTGGGCATCCTGATCTTGTGAGCTCACTTCTCTCTTTGCTCTACATATAAAGTTGGAGGCACAGCCCCATTCGTTTGTAGTATTTGCAATATAACTGTACACAGGAAACAGTATGATACTGAAAAATAATGATAATGATTTATCACAGATTACTTTGCCTCTCAAAACAATTTCAAAACTGATGTGTAGATTGAGATCCACACTTTGAACATAAATTGGCACCTTTTACTTACAATAACTGTATTTGCATGTCTATCCTTATCTCAGTGTATGTCTATGTCTTACTCACTATATAATCTATCTATTAAGACTATGTAACACTCCAACACACCCTCATTTGGACAAAGATGAAAAATCTACTTCAGCTTCTACTTTTCTATATATGATAATAAATTAAATATATATACTTCCTACAGGCATTGCAGTTGTGTATATAAATTAGAATTTGTCCATTGGTAAACTACCAAACAGGAGTCTCTGTTTCCCTCTTCCCCTTTCTATCTTGATCTCTTCCTTTTCTCTCTTTTTCCCTCTCTCGTCACACATTGGTTCAGCTTCTGTGAGGTGATGAAGGCTTCCCAACGCCTCGCAGCTTTAAATTGTTATGACTAATCGAGTGCATTTTTTCCAAATGTTAAGACACCTCCTATGTGAGCTAGCCAGACATTTCCCCTGCTATGTGCTGTGTGTAGCTACTTAGGCCTCAGGAGCTTCCCTGGTCCCTGCAGAGATAAAGAGACCTCTTGGCTTTGTGAGTGGAAAATAAACGTTCGCCCATGCACTGTGTGGGCATTACTCTGCTACGATAGCTCCATCCTTGAGGGAAACACTCTATGGACATTTTTCACACTCTTGGGTTAATTGGGGACTGTTAATATTGTCATATTTACTGCTTGTTTGTGAGGGATCCAGACTTATTTGTGCTTTTCTCATGTTGTCATTCCCACTCACCTTGAAATGACAAAGCTTTAATGATATTTTCTGTTTGTTTTCAGGCTGTGTCTTAAATGAAGACAACTTTTCAATGAGATGTCCGGAGCACAAGGTACATTTTGAGTTCTAACTATGTGTTATTGAGAGCAAAGTTTCGAAATCTTTGTTTTGGTTCAATACATTTTTGTTTCATAGGGTGTAAGGAGCTTCTTGGCCTCTAGGGTTCACTGTTGCAGCCTTTAATATCTTGCCTTCTATTTAAAGATTTCACAACAAAGCTTTCAAAGTAAAAGCACATTTAAATTCATGCTTATGTTCATGAAAGTGTGTAGAAGGGTTAAATGAGCATGTTTAACTCATGACCATCACAGAATGTTCTGTTTTGAAGAAAAAAAACATGTAGTGATGCTGCGTTTGTTGATTTAGAACTTATGTGTGTTTGCATCCATCAGAACAAACTGTGTGTCACCAAACAACACAAAAGATGACGTGAGAGATATCTGGGGATACTGGAGGTATGTAACATTTACCATTGAGACTAAAAGTGTATTTTAGTGGTTTGTAACTTGTGTAAAATTAATACATTCTGTGCTTCTTGTAGATGTGAATGTTAAATTATTGTACAGTTCCATAAAGTGCAGCACGTGAACATGTAGTAAAGCTATTCACAGTTGGGATTAAAACTGGCTACTTTAGCATTTACATTACTTTTTAACCAGAAAAATAATCTTTAGTGAATATTGCAACAGCCTGATTTTCACAATTGAGACATTTTAGACGTTATACAAAAAACACATTCAAATTAATCAAATTAATTTGAGATATTGCCCAGCTCTAGCACTAGGATATAGTAATTTACCCTTGAAATGATTAAAAAAATGAAAGTGATTGTTAGCTGCAGCCCAACTTAAATTCATGAGACTGTAAGTGTTTTATATCCAGAAATATGTTTGTTCATCTTGAATTTAATTTTGTGTAATTTTTTTTTTCCAGAATGATCCGCAGTTCTCCTCAGGGTGCGACGTGATCTGCACGACTTCACCTCTGCTGTTTCGTGACATTGATCAGGAGTGTGTGTGTGTGTGTGTGTGTGTGTGTGTGTGTGTGTGTGTGTGTGTGTGTGTGTGTGTGTGTGTGTGTGTGTGTGTGTGTGCGTGTGTGCGTGTGCGCGTGTGTGCGTGTGTGTGCGTGTGATTGGGCAAAAAGAAAAACCTTTGATAAGATTTCACATGACAGAGAGGATTTCTAATGGGCCACTTCATGAATTTTTACCGTGACTTTATTTCGTTTTATTTTTGTATGTCTTCATCATCTATTAGACTGAGCCAAGCTTGCGTGTGTCTGTGTGCGTGTGTGTGTGCGCGTGTGCGTGTGTGCGTGCGTGTGTGCGTGTGTGTGCGCGTGTGTGGGGAGGTGTGTATATTTATTTCTCTTCTTGGAAATCCACATTTGGACTAGCCGCATCACAGTTTATTATTTCAACACGATAATTATATAAGAATTTAAATAAGCTTTATTGATATGTTGTATAAAATATAATATCTTTATGTACAGCTACTTCTTTTCTTCCTACAGTTTTTTTGTACTACTTTTATATTACTGTTAGTGCTCCAGTCGTCACATAACATAATTTATTTTCATTGTGTCGCATGCACAATCCATGTTTGCTACAAAGCACTTCATAGTATAATTTTACAGTTGTTATTTATGTCTTTTTCTAGACTTTTGTTTCGCCATTTTTACTCAAATTATTTAAATGTAATATAAAGCTGCACTAAGCAAGATTTTTTTATGTTAAAATATAGAATTCCTGTTTAATCAGTTGAACTAGGGCATCAGCGTTGCTGCACAATTGTACGTTCACAATATTCAACAGATTTCTTCTTTCTGGTGTCAGGTTTAGATTCTTCTTTTCGTCGCCAAATGTCAATTTTACTGACTGACAAATACTGTTGAAGCCAGAAAAAATGATGCAAATGTCAGATGTTCAGTGTTTTGTGGCTGAGCTGCTGGAAATACAGCGCAGTAAATTCTTCTTTTGTGTTTCATGTTGCATTTTAGAAAAGTTAAGCGTCAGTTGAACCAAATCATAAAAACATCCCTTACCCAAACTGATTCGGACAGTTAGACATTTTAATGCGCTTGAGTGATAAGAAGTGCGGAATTCTAAGATCTATTTTTTAAAAAGTGTATTTTTCAATAAATATCAGATAATAATCAATGTTCTGGTTACTCTGGATAACACAAATACCAGAAAGTTATCTTTTTATCAAATGTAAAAGTCTCCACACTCTTCTCAGCAAATAAAACTAATAGTGTAAAACTCGACTGCTGGAATAGGTTGGAAAGTTTGCTTTGTGATTTGGTTGAACTGATCCTTTAGTAGTTTTAATAGCCAGCTCAAGCTGATGTTGCCTAGTGCAGCTTTTAGCATTCGTTCATGTGTAAGATGTATTTCATTTGACATGAGTTGATATGAGTTTTGACAAACAGGCGGTCAAAGCATTTTTTTGTCTAAAAAAAGTTGATTTCAAGTGAAGTTATCGTCAGGGGATTTTATGCCTTCATGCCTGCACTTTTTATTATTTGATGAATTAAAAGAATAATTAATGTTATTTAATAAAAGTGGATAAATCAGGATCATTGTCTTCTTTTGAAATTGGAAGTGCACCCAGTGAACCTTTCTCAGTGTTTGTTTTGCACTCTGAGAACTTTATAAATATTGTTTGGATATAAACTGGTATCCACAATCATTACAGCTCCTACACGGGAAGAGAATGTTTTTTGCCGAGAGGAGTATAGTGTGTCTGAGCTTTGGCAAATCTCCAAACATCTTGAAGGGATTTATTATAATATTTAAACTTGAAATCTATTTGCTCCCAAACAAGTGAAAATATCTGTGAGGTTTGTGTGAAAGAACTGCTTCAATTACTTTTTCAAGAATGGTTTCTAACTAACTAAATCTGAAAATGTAATTTCCTCAGATAAGATGTGATCACTAGGTTGTTCAAATACAGACATTAATCAAAAAAGCTTAAAGCTGTATTTATATCCCTCTTAAATCTCTTATTGGCTTCATATATGGATATATTTTACATTTTCTCTTGATACCACAGCTGTTACAGATAATTAACATACATTATGTTAATTATTACCTTTTAAGATTTCTGATTCATATTATGTAAACTCTCCATACACAGTTGCATCTCAATTATAAGAATATCCTGAAAAGTATATATAATGTGTTTCACTTTCTGAAACTGATTTTTTAAAATATTTTTTTTTACAATATTCTAACTGTTAGAGATGCATGTGCGTGTGTGTGGATGTTCAAGAGAAATTCTTTAATGATAATTCTTGTGGGGTCAGGTGATCCAACTAATCAATGAAAATTGTCTTAGAATAAATCATTAACCAGAAACAGCGGCAAAAATGTTGCCTGGCTCTAAGAAAACCTGCCTGCCAGTGCCTCCAAAGCCCTCATTAACTTGTACTTTGTTTCTTTATTTGATATTTGAAGGAAATGTTTGAATAGTTATGTTTGTGGAGGTTGTGTGCTGGGCTGTTTCTTAGTGAGGCGCAGCAACTTCCTGGACTCTGGGCTGGTTGCCTGGCAACTACGAGTCAAGAAATAAAAATAGCTAAAATGACTTTTTGTACTTTTGTAATTTGTATTTTTATGCATTGAACAAAACACTTATATTGTGTTAATTGATAAGCTTCAGGGCTCCAGATGGATTTTGTTCCCTTTGGACAGAACCACCAGGAGATTATATTTTAGCACGCAAGTGTTGGGAATTGTATCATAAAGAGATAATTACATTTAGGTTATGATCAGAAAGAAATGCTTGTTTATGGATCATTTAACATTTTTTGTGGTAAATGGACCTTCAAACAGGTGTGATTGTTCGGGGCCTCCTGGCAATGATATCTGACACATTTATAGCTTGATTTCTTTGAAAACTACACCAAAGACACAACTACCATCTACACTATGTAGCAGCCAAAATGAGGAATCTGTCCTCTAGAATGTCCGAAACACCTTAATGGACCTACATTTCTTCATATTTTGCAGTGTGCAAGCACACGAAACTGAAAAACTGAAAATGAACCAAAAAATTATATAAGAATATACACAGTATAATATATGTAAGAAATCTTAGACTTGTGCCATGGGAGAAGTCAGGGGATTCTCTGTCAACCATGAAGGTAGGTTTTAGTTAAAGAGATAGTTCATCATTTAAAAATGTACCTATCTTTATGATTCCCATAGTTGTACCATTTATTTTTTTGCCAATACAAGCTGTTTCTAGACCAGCAGAGCAGAGCTGTGAGCTGCTCAGCTTCTACTCCTAAGCTGTTTTTTTTGTCAGCAAATACACAATCTGAGTTATGACCTGGACATTCACCACAATATGAGATAATAACTGTAACGTTACGACACGTGATGCACCACAGCACAAAGACTCAAGGACTACTTTCCTCAGAGCCAAGCCACTGGGCGGAGTGACACTATTATCTCATGTTGTGGTAAATGTGAAGGTCACAACTCTTTTTTTTTTTTTTTTTCACTTATTTCCTGAGTTTGAAAAGAGAAACCGAAAAATACCATTAGCCACATGGTAGTAGCTGAGTGGCTAATGTCTCATTCCCTCTGGTCTGGAAACAGCTTTTATAACTAAAATAAGGTAAAGCACATATTGCTATGATGATGGGGAATCAAGCTACTATTAGAATTCATCCTCTGCACCGAACAAGTCAAATCAGATTTTATTTCTATAACCAACTGTCACAAAATAACAATCTCCATACAATACATTGGAGGAGCTCTCAGGAAGAGTAAAGGGATTCCACCTCCAAGATTAACAAGTTGTGTTTACAGAACACGCCTTGACAGCAAATTACAGCTTGGAAAAACAGGACTAAGTTGTTGACATATACATATGTATACAGTGTAAAGAATATGCACAATATATACTGTATCTTTATAACAGGTAATGGCATCCCAAAGACATGTTTTAGTCTATTACAGACTGAAAAACTTTCTATTTTGTTTTTAATGAAAGCTTTACAGCCTCATGTTGCAAATGAATTCCAATTGACACATGTATGCACGTCAGGCCTTCTCTGTCAGGCTTGTTTTTATTCCTCCTCTTCTATTGCCATTCTTGGCTTTTATTACGCTCTGTCTCACACCTAATGTTCCATATATTCAGCTCTCAAGGTGTGGTGTTATTTCTGCTTTGCAGGAAAGACAGGCTCCTCGGATCATGATCCTCCACATTCTCTTTACAGCACAGATTTTGGCTTTGGACAGAATCATCTAAAAATAAAAATTAAAAAAAAAACATAAACATCATAAATATACACACACGAGCAGCAGATTTCTGCTCTGAACAAAACATCAGCAAAATAACACGGAATAACATGCAGAATCAAGAACATTTAGTTCATGTTGTAGATCAGATTCTATATTATATGATTATATCATTCAGTGCCTCATGCTGTGTCAACTTTTAAAATAGTTTCACAACACAATACTTGTGAGTTTGTTGCCCCTTTTTATTATGAATTATTACAGTGCTGTTGTCCAGCATTTAAATATATGTGTTTGTTTGTTTTGTTCCTTTCCATCATAAATGCAGGACAGAAGGACAAATTCAGTATAAAACCATTATAACTCCTGTCTCCCAATGTTCTGCATAATTGTATGAGCTATCCTTGCAGGGTGTTATGTAACATGTTTTTTCTTCACCTGTTGTTGATTGTTCTCAACTGAAGAACAAACTGTGACCTCAGAGAAATACATGTGTCACAAAACCCTCTGTTTTATTAACATTGGCATTGTTTCCTCATCGTTTGGGTCTCTCTGCAGAGTGTGTGAACAATAATAGGCATAAGTAGTAGTGTTAGTATACTATTTACATTGCCAGGTCTGTTTATGGCATAGCATGCTTTTACGGTCCAAAAGCAGTGAGTTAGAGTTGCAGCAGCAACACACTCACAAGCCCTGTTCCTCCTTCCCCTCGATGCCGATACACACTCTGCTGTAATTGGCCAGAACTCAGTAAAGGTCACGCCAACAGGATCAAAAATCAGATTCAGATGTTCACAAGCACTAAATAAAGTTTCTAAAAAAAAATAAATAAACATCACAATGTGCCCAGAAGTGAATTCCTTATTCGAAAATGAATCAACTTGCCTAATACCACATTTATTGTCTTTTTATTTGCATTCCCTGTTTTATATCATTTTAAATTAATTATTAAATGTTATGTTATGTTGTTATGTTAATGCAGCTTATAATATAAGAGCCGATAAAGTAATACATTTTTCCTCTTTATGATACAAAACCAAACCGTAATAACTTTTTTTGATTATTTTATTGGCCTGGTTAAGAAAAATGCAAATATAATAACTAAGTTATTACATTTTTGGCAAAAGATGTTTACCTTAGTTCAGTTTATTATGTTATTGATGTTTTTAAGAGTAGCAACAGAGTTTTCTACAATTTCTATGACGTTGTATTAGTTTAAAAACTCCCTTACCACAGAGGAAGACAAAAAGTCTGCAACAAAACAAAATGCATCTTTAAATAGGCTTTTTTTGGTAATACTCAAAACAAAAGGAAAGAAAGGAACCTCACCTGACGACCTTCTTTCTTTTTTTAATTTATTATACATAGATGCTTTCATAGCACACAGCATCTCATCTAAACACCAGATTCTCCTCTCTGTCTCCTCACTGTTAGTGAATATGTAAACATGGTGGTGGGAGAAATCCTGAGATCACTGAGTGCAGCACTCGGCTGTAATTACTATGCTGAACATGATGACTTGCACTCCAGCTCAGCTGCGTGTGCCTCCTTATTTATTTTTTTTCCCTTCCTTTGGTTTCTTTACATCAAGGCAGATTTCCGGATTGATATTGGGGGGAACCGATTGCATGATTGCTTCTCACTCTACGTTGATCCACGTTCTGTAAAATTTGATTTTCCAACTGCTGCAATACTCAACACTAGAAAAAAAAAACATTAAAATGTCAAACCTTGCATAGCAGATGCTATTACTTTCTGGTTTTCTAGCACATCCCAGCACTTTTTTATTCATTTTTAAACATTGAAAAAACTGGTCTCTGCCCAACTGGGGCCACAGTTGAGGACATTTCTGGGACTTTGCAGTTTGCCTATGAGCCTCATTCAGGAATGGATGATGCTGTTATTTATACTGCTGATAGGAGCCCACATGCATCTGGATGGTGAAGGAGGCAGCGTGAGGGTCAAGTGGTGCTCCAGTGAGGGTTTTACAGAGAAACAGTTGAGCTTTACCATAAACTAGGTTGCAAACATGAGTATATAAAATTTGATCCCAGCTGTAGGAACACTCATCTTTGGAGATTTCATTGAAAGGTGAATAGTAGTAATTGTAGGTTATTATTACCAATCTTGACCTACTACCGGGGTTAGTCAAGGTATTTTTTATAGTGAGGATCAGTGAATCTTTAGATTTAAATTGTGGATGTTAAAGAACACACAGAGACATGGATGCAAAAAGGAAATAAGATCCTGTGTGTGTGTTTGTGTGTGTGTGTGTGTGTGTGTGTGTGTGTGTGTGTTCTGTTCCTGACCAGGTCAATTCCAGAAAATCCAAACTGGTTCAGTGAGATTCGGTTTTGGTGCAAAATATATATATAAAGAGTAGTAGTGTCCAACACCCAAGATCCACCCATTCAGATCTTTAAAAATGTCATTTTAGTGCATGATTAAGGATGTTTTTTTCAACAATTAGGGCATGACGGGGAGAGACCTTCACCTTTTACATACCTATGCTATTAATGTTTTGGAACTGCAACACAATCAATTCAGCTTTTCAGCATTCAGTATTTATTCCTTCTTATTTTTTATCTGTCTGTAAGTATGCTCCTTGAAGTATTTAGACTCGTTGTTGTGTTGATGTGCTGCAGATGTTTTTTTATACCTAACTGTAACATTATAGCAGATTCAGGCCTACCTGGGTGGGTGTGTTATGTAATACAGCTCATCTAGAAGCATGCCTGAGTGTTTTTAGAGCGTTTATTTGGGTGTAATTATGTGACCAACATAACCTGATTTGATGTTTAAAATAGTCTGAGCTGTCTGTCATTGCTGTGTGCATTGGATTCAAAGTGAGAGTGGGCAGCTCAGTGTCTATGAAGGCTAACTTGAGGTTAGTTGATGGTTCAAAATTTGGTGAGTCTTAAAGGCCAACATCCAAAGTAAAATCGATTAAAGCTCCTAGAGAATATGTCTTGCTCTGAAGTGGACTTGTGGAGGAGGTGGTTAAGGCTGTCTTCCTCAAGACCAGTGATGCTGGTTCGACTCTCTCTCTTGACATTCTTGGGCTCTGATTTAAAAAGGCTGAATTCTGTATTCTATCTAATAATAGCTTTTTTTGAGCGACATACTATAGTATGACCTTTTTTGGCGACAAACTATAGTATGACCTTTTTGGGTTATACATACTGTATACTATATACTATGTTGCTCAAAAAAAGGTCATTCTATATTATGTTGCTAAAAATAGGCTATACTATACTATGTCTCTCAAAAAAGGCCAAACCATATTATTAGATGGAATATTGTTTTCTGCCTTTTCAATTCATTAGCCCAAGAAAGTCAAGAGAGAGATTCTAACCAGCATCACTGGTCTTGAGGAAGACAGCCTTAACCACCTCCTCCACAGCAAGACATATTCTCTAGAGGCTTTTATCGTCTTTACTTTTGATGTTGGATTTTAAGAGTCACCAGTTTGAACTGTCAACTAACCTCTAGTCAACCTCAAGCCTTCTTGCACACTGAGCTGCCCACTCTCACAGAGTTATGGAAGTTTCTTAGAGGTTTCATTCAACGTTTGGATTTCTGACTTTAAAAGTTCAAAAAGGGATTATACCTATGATTTTTGAGATTCAACACAGGTGCCGTACCTGCTGAGCTATTGACACCTTGTTGCAAGAGAGGTTTCCTTTAGAGTTTTTACTCTTTTCTCTTGATGGGTCTTGAATCCAAAACCATAAACCGTATAGTATGACCTATTTTGAGCGACATACTATAATATGACCTTTTTTGGAGCTGTTGTTTGGTATTTTTAATTTAATTTGAGGCCACCTGGTGGTGATATCTGGCACCTGCATATCTTCACCTCATGCTTGGTGGAGTGCTATTATAATATTTAGCCTACTTTGCAAATCGTAAAATGGTTTAAATCTTTCAATTTAATCCTTTAGAAAACAAACTATTCTTTTGATTCAAAAAACAAAAAAAACAACAACAAAGGTTCAGTTTTTTTTCCACTTTGGGGGAGTTTATTTCAACAAATGTAGACAACACACCACAGTAACATCACGTCATGCAATACTTCTAAAAACACAAAAAAGAGAGAGATTAACAAAAAAATTAAAATTTCCAAATTCTAAATATTTTAGTGTTTTCTATTTGTTCATGGCCACTCTTCAAAGCGTAGTAACCTCAATTGTGTTAAAAGAAGATTTCACTGGCTTGGTCACCATTAGTTTCAAATCCAAATATGATTATTAAATAATTTGGTCTATTGCCAGGTGAAATATACAATTTCAGTTTCTTTGTAAATCATGCATGTAGAAAAAACAACATTTCTTATGATGGTGTCTTATTTGCAAAATTATAAATAGAACATTATTTTACATGATCATGTTGGTGGGTTTTACTAAAGGAAATGCATATGGGCCATCCTGTACAAAAGTGGTAAATTGCCTCCTTCAGGGTTGAACTGGGTCAGCAGCTGTCACAGTATTTGGTAATGGTCCCAGTATACTGAACGTTAATGGGAGGGCTTGCTACAAAGGCAATAAACACTTAGGCTCCTGCTGACCATGTGGTGAATTTTCAGCCGCTCATTTTATTGATTGCTCCTGAACTGTGAATTTAGGCATTACAGGTATACAATAAAATCCCAACCTTCTACTTTCACATCACAATGACAACATGATGATGAATCTTACAAGAAAAAAAAAACATCTCTGAAGGTCAAAATGACCCTCTAAGTTATTTATATTTTTTGTGTTTTAAAAAAGTTTAACCCTCGATAAAGAAATAAAAAAAAAGAATACAGATCACCACACAAATCATAAATATATGCATCTGATATAAATAAATAATTTAACTCCAAGTAAAAAAAAAACTAACAGAATTCACAGAAATACATCTATCAAACATGAAGACGAAGCGCTACAATGAACAAATAACACCATCAGTCACAACTGATGATCATCTAAATCAGACCGTTTTCTCTTCCTTTCACAGATTGTTTCTACAGTGACTGGATTTCATCCAAACCTTTAAACATACTGTATTGCTTGTGCATTATGGGTGTATTTTTGTAATTTTTTTTTTCCCTCTTAATCTTTCTTTTTTTTAATTTTTCAACTTCATCAAGTGAGTCTATGTACGGTTTCAGGATTAGAAACATCATCGACATCTCATGGTCATTTCCTCAGAGTCCATCTTCATCAGAAATGAAATCCGTAGTGAACCTATGACGTACGGTGGACCGTTCACCGTTCGTCACACTTTTCTCCTCTTCCTTATACCGGGAGAGATCATCTTCTCCAGCACACGCCGGGTGAACACAGCAACGCAACATTCCTAAACACAGATCTCGATGGGCGTGGCCACGACGATGCGTCCCCTCTCGTTGTTTTCTTTGTTGACCCGATCGTAGCTGCTGGTGGAGGACGGCGAGCTGTTGGTGGACATGGAGGAGTAGGTGTCCATCATCATGCTGCCCTTCGCAGTCACGCCGGCGGGTGACAGCGTCTGCTGCTTCAGTCTGTCCGCTAGCACTTCCTCTTCGGATGAAGACGGGCTGATGTCCAGAGGGGGCGCGCCGCTCGCCACGCCCCCGCAGCTGCCTCTGCTACTGTTCCTGTTCTCCATGTCCAGCATCCAGAACTGGTTCAAGTAGCTAAAGACCTCTTTGACGGAGCACCGGCGCGCCTGCTCGATGGCGAGAAGCCTACGGAACATCCGTAGAGCCCCGTCTGTGAAGCGGCGCCACTGCGACGGCACTGTGGCCGTCCGGCAACGCTGCCAGTGGACAAACTCCTCGTAGAAGGCGTCGTTGGGCATGGCCTTCTCCCACGGGAAGTTGCCTGTCAGCATGCAAAAGAGCAGCACGCCGAACGCCCACACGTCCGTGCTGTAGTCCACGCAAAAGCCCTCGTGCCGCGAGGCGTCGCACAGCTCGGGCGCCGTGTACGGGATGGTGCCGCTGACGCGTTTCACCGGGGAGCCGGCGCGCCGCGTCATGCCGTAGTCTGACAGCTTGACCTTACGGCACTCCTTGTCAAAGATGAGGATGTTCTCAGGTTTGATGTCCCTGTGGACCAGCTTTTTGCAGTGCAGGTAGTCCAGGGCGATGGCGACCTGGTGGACACAGCGCTTAGCCACCATCTCAGGGAGTCCCACCTGGATAGAGAGGGAACAGGTAGAAAATAAAAGGCTGTTTCTAGTAGTGGAATCTAGCCATATTACTTTGGGTTGTAGGCCTGTTGTAACACATGTATTTGCTATGGTGGTGAAGGTGGAATCAATTTGTGGCACGTGGTTTTTCGTCCTGTGGCGCTACGCCACAGATTGGTCGCATGGTCCTTTTCATGTTTTGATGTGAAAATTGTTTTTGTTTTTTTTATCTTTTATTTATTTATTTTTTTCGATCCAGGATTTTCACCATTTCTTCGCCAGGTCTTATGTACTGGTGTAATGCATTAGTTGAATCTCCTGTGTTTATGGAAAGGAGGGGTGGAGTCGTTTGTGGATAATTGCAATTTATTAAAAACTAGAATCTAACTTTAAAGTAAGTTGTTCTATATATAGCCTATATAGATGCTGTATTACTGCTAACGTGGGCAGCCTGGCTACACATCTGATTCATATATATATTTTTTTTTCCCATGTTTCTATAGCGGCCAGTCAGTTATCAACTGTTTTTTTTTTTGCCTCAGCCATCTGTCACTCTGAAATCAGTCAGCATATGGATCATGAATATTACGGAGACAGGTCAAATGACCCGTGCTTTCTATAGTAGCAGCAAATGCCTTGAGAGAGCACTGTAAAACTGCGTAGTGTCAATTTGTGTACTCTAAACAACAAATGTATATTATGTTAAGGATTTCACACCTTTAAATGGACTAAATTCCAAAGAAATGTTTATTTGATAAGGATGTGACAGTAGCTTTAAATTTATCAATGCTTTGCATTAATTTAAAATTAAATTAAATGCTCAATTCAAACATTGCTGATATACATGTATGCTAGTGCTCAGCCAGTCTCACCTGTGGAGGGATGATGTCGAACAGGTCTCCTGCCAGAGCATACTCCTGGGCGAAGATGTAGTACTCGTCTGTTTCGAAGGCGATGCCGTACATGTTGATGATGAAGGGGCAGGGTGACAGGTAGAGGGAGATGCTATACTCTCGGAGGAAACTCTTCAGCTTCGTGGTCTTCTTCCTCAAAAACTTCAGGGCCATTTGTGTCCCTGGTAAAAAAAAAAAAAAAAAAGAGGACAGGAAGCGTCACATAACTTCTGTCTCATTTGCATATTTCATGGAGGCCCAATTTGCACGCATGACACTAAATTAAAACCATTCATAATTTGATGAATAATTAAAATCATTAATGTAACTTAATTACATTCTGCATTTTTTTCTGTCCAAGAGATTTATACTTGTTATAATCCTTTGCCTGACTACAGCATGTTTCCAAAGTCACCAGATTTTTGGGATTTTCCAGCAGTTTACAGCTGCAAGCATGCCGAATAAAAGCAATGCAGTCTCATTCTGTCTTGATTTAAAAAAAAAAAAAAAAAAAAAAAAAAAGAGAGACAGCTGTGTAGAGTGAGGACATGAAAAAAAAATCTTGATTCACCTAGTCTCACCTCGGCAGCCACTTACTGTCTAAAACAAGCGGCGGCAATCGGAGACAAATTACCAAGACTATTGTGAAAGGCGGTGTGAAAAACAAAAGACGGTAACCTGGAGGGAGGCCAGGTTGAAGAAGCTGCTACATCTGCCTCTCCCTGCACCGACAGCAAATCAGCAATGACGACAGGGACATTTCTCCGATAGCTCCGACTCAGCTCTGCAAAAGTGCTTCATGCATTTTATATGTGTGTAGACACAGGAGGTCAGGAGGGGGGCGGGGTCTGTTTATTCTTATGTTGCTGATTATTCTGATTAACTCTCTACTTGTTGCATCCCTTCCCTGGTCATGTCTTTGTTGTTTATATTTGATTGAAAACACACACACACACACACACACACACACACACACACACACACACACACACACACACACACACACACACACACACACACACACACACACACACACACACACACACACACACACACACACACACACACACTGTTGGCAATGATGTGCAGCAAGTACAAACCTGCTGCCAATCAATACAGTCATCTCACATGTTGATCTATGTTTCTATGAATTTTTTTTACTGCCTGAAACACACTTAACAAAGGAAGATAAACTTAGTTTTGCTGATCCAAGATGTCATAGCTACTTCAATATATTTACCTGCTCACATCCAACTTGCTTCATGAGATGATCAGTATATAGTGCACATAAGGAACCAAAAGAGTGGTTTGAACATTTTATCGTCCGTTATCCTCCCTTTATTTTACCTGTTTAATAGTCTTAAAGGTTGTTAAATCGTGTTGGTTCATAATAGAGTATGAAAATCAGAATGAGAATACATTTCTGTGAATATCAGACCAGGCTCCAATAAAACAGGAGCATTTCTAATCATTCAACACATGGAGCTGAAAATGACATCTATTGGTTAGACTAGATTGACAGTAAAGTAAAATACTTTGGATTTTCTTTGAATAAAATTTGAATAACATGCTTAATAAGGAAAAACAGACTAAATGTGACTAAAAGTAATGAGGGAATCTGACCAATGACTAACAAAATTAATAAAAAAAAACAGCACAAATAACAAAATGAACACTATCTCGTGATAACTTAACTGAGTGACTTAGAGAGCTAGTGACTATTTATATGTGCATAATGCCTGATGATCGAAGTGCTAAAGCTAACAGCTAAAGTGTAGCATGGGAGATGAGCAAATCATTTGGAAACGCAGTAAACAACTGCTTTTTCTGGCCATGCGGCGCGCTGGAGGTTGGTCAGATTGGCCGGCGGCCGACAAGCGGCAGCTTGTGTTAGTTAGACAGTAGTTGCATGTTTACACGGAAAATGAGTTTGTAGAAATCATCCCGCTGGCTAATAAACAAAGACACCATCTGGCCCCAGAGAACGCCGGCTGACTTGTAAAAACCTACAACTCTAGTGATTTGGGGCAAAAACCAAATGCTAAAATAACCTCAGAAAAAAATAAACTGAAAAAAAAAATAAAAATAAAAAAACTACCCTAGTGGCCCATAAAGAAACTGTGTGGAGTTATTAACAGTTTCCAAATACTACTTCCAAATACTACTTCCAAATACTACTGAAAAATGATGTCTTGTTCTTAGTGTATCTACATAAAGAAAGTAACATCCATCCATCCATCCATCCATTGTCTATCCCGCTTATTCCCTTTCGGGGTCGCAGGGGTCTGCTGGAGCCTATCCCAGCGCGTTAAGGCGAGAGGCAGGGATACACCCCAGATGGTCGCCAGCCAATCGTGGGGCACACACACCATTCACACACCATTCACTCTCACACTCACACCTATGGGCAATTTAGAGTTTACCAATTAACCTGAGCATGTTTTTTGTATTGTGGGAGGAAACCGGAGTACCCGGGGAAAACCCACGCAGACACGGGGAGAACATGCAAACTCCACACAGAAAGGCCCCAGACCCAGGCCCAAGGTGGTCTTGAACCTGCGACCTTCTTGCTGTGAGGCAACAGTGCTACCCACCGCACCACCGTGTCGCAAGAAAGTAACATATTTTATTTAATTTTGTCACATGGCACGAAACCACAAGCACACATACTGTAGATTCTTTATCACCTTTCAAGCACACAGCTCAAGGATATATAGTAAATCATTGAGCTATGCACTTTAGAAAGCTCAAATAGGTTAATTCTGAATTTATCTGTGTGGCAGCCTGCAGCTGCTCGGGCTGGGCACAGTATAACTCTGGCTTTGAGCTCCATAAAACAGAGCAGTAAGAAGTTTGGCGCAAACACTTTGGCTTCTAATAGGAAAAAGGTGAAGAAATGTCCTATAATTAAGCAGTGAATTTATAACGGATCCTGATCCCTGCTAATTTGTTGCATGGAGGTGTTCTGTGTCACCTCGATTTATTATCACAGGAATACTCTTCACAACCTAAGTTATTTTTGATTCTGCTGCTGCTGCCGCCTCATTACTCTGGGGCCGCCATAGAAGAAAAACATCTTGTTTTTTTTTTTCAACTGCGACCTTGTAGATTCGGCCAAATGAATTCATGAGTCCGGGGAAGTCTTTCCCACATTCACAAGAGGTTATGGATGGAAACTTGAAAGGGAAAATGTCCCCCTCGCTAGGCCAAAGAAATGCTGACTCATCACCCTCAGATTCTTTTGGACTTACTTTTCACTTAGTGTGCATCATTTTAAAAAAATTCTGCTAAATGTTACCTCTGATCTTGTGGATGACCAGGTCCACTTTCCCGTAGGTGCCCTTCCCCAGCTCGCGGATGACCTCGTAGTACTTGTTGATGTCCAGTTTCTCCAGGTTCTGCGCGGCGATGAGCTGGAGCTCCTCCAGGATGTCGATGGAGCCATGGGGCGAGGAGGTCATTCTCGTGGAGGGGGAGACGGAAGGTCCTGGTGAAGAGTGGGAAAACAACCGATTAGGACTTCCCTCTACTGTAAAGCACACCTAATGTACTTCATTGAATGTGACTAGGCCAAATAAATAAACTTTTTTTTCCTCAAAATCACATGGCTTCCTTAATAAGAGAAGCAGCTACGCAGAGAAAATGCTGTCTTTATTTTAGAAGAACACACATATTCTGCAGGTGTTTTGTTAGCACAAAATAATATATAGATTTTTTTGTCTTTAAAAAAAAAAAAAAAAAAAAAGAAATGCCACACAAAACATGAACGCATCCGATCAAAGTAGATATAAGATTAGCAGGTTGCCAACAGTTGCTCTGGTGGAAGGTTTAAATTCAATAGTTGATTTAAGGGAATATTGAAATTATTAAAATGGGAATTAAATGGGGAAATATAAGGTTTTTTCTCCCTTCATTTGTTTCCACTTTTCCCAACAGCACGAGAAAAAGAGCTAATTATGTTTTCTTTATTCACCATGACAATAATCTCTCTCATGACCATCGATTATTAGTAGCTTAATGGTTACAGTGGGAAACTATGATAATAATATGATATACTGTGATAATTCAACCATGGCACTTAATGTGTGTAAAGACAATTTCACAGCAACAGCAGTTGGTTCGTACCAAGCGCCTTTCATTAGCAGATCTCAACCATTCAACCTACAATTCATAATTCCCAAAATGCTTTGCCAATGCCCAAAATTTTTTTTTTTTTTTTTATCCGGTAAATGTTACCAGATTTTATGTAAAGATTACAGAGGCTGATTTCAGGAAGATATCAAATCTCCATGCATCGTGTCCAGCATGACTTCTGTCCTCTGTGGTTTCAGCCTTTTTTGTGAGTTTGTGACTAAGTGTCATTTGACGTCATCGGCCGCCGTTGTCCTGACAAGAGCTGGAAGATTCACTGCTTTCTTCTCTTCCTTCCCTCCGGCTGCTCTACTCCAGAGAACTCAACAGTATGCATGGCCTGGGTGTAGAACAGCTGACGTTTGTGCATGTGTAGGAAAAACACAGTCTGGAGATTTAATCTATCCTGAATAAACCCTACATGTTACACATGGGGCAGTGATGATGATATTCAACCAGACATCAGCCCCCAATATCTTACTTTTATAAGATATTAAATCCCGCGACCTGTGAGAAATCGTGCAAGTCCTAAAACAGCGAGAGAGGCTGCCAGTGTTCATATTCATTTAGGGCGTAATGCCTTGAACCTGCTGCGGCGGGTCAGAGATTTATGACCCGCCGCTCAGTATCTGTCTACTCCGTTCTGTGCAGCGTTTTCATCAAAACATATTCCCTGAAAACATTGCATGAGGAGTTGCTATGAAGTCGTTGCTTTTGAACGTGGACCTCACAGGAAGTACGCTGCAGCATAGAGCACATTCCTGCCAGCCGTTTGTCAGTAATGTCGGAGCAAACACATGTCAAACGTAATACAGTCTCCAATGCTTCCTGGTATTCACTAAACTTAGGAAAGGATAAAAATTGTGGTAAAAGAAATCAACTAAATCCGGATGAGTCGTAATGGATTTGCCAGGGTTCAACGTGGGCTATTTGCGGAGCTGAGCCTCCGCGGCTGATTAATGATCCTCCCGCATTTAATGAAAGTCCGACTCTGATCCAACGTGTTCCCACTTGGCCGGGCCTGCCGGGTCCCGTTCTGTCTAACCTCCCCCCCCCTCTGCTACCGAAAGGAAGCGGGAGCTGCATCCGCCGTCTGCGAAAGGACTGGCGAGGCTTCGCGGCCCTGATGGCGCGGCAGAATTGTAACATCTCTCATTAACAGGGATGAGAAAGTGTGGAATGAGACAGGCTGCTAGCCGCATCCTGTTCATCGCGTCCATCTGTGTCTGCCCTGGAAACGGCTCCTGTTGGCCCGACAGATTGTGTACGGAGTAAAATACGTCAAAACAAGGAAACCAAACAAATATATATATATACATTTATATGCATAACTGTTCTAAAAAGAACTGCAGAGACAGTAAAACATGTTTCTTTAAAAGGGGAAGTAGGGACACATTTCCAGCTATACAATTATATTATAGCATGGTAATAAAATACATAGGTCTGCTATTCCTGGTATATTTAAATTGCGCTTCACACACACATACACACACACACACACACACACACACACACATCTAGTGTGGTTTCCCTCAAAAAGCCGCATCGTTTGCCACTCAATACAATTCTTTTTCCCCGTTTTGCGTCTGAGTCATTTCATCAGAGCCATTTCCAGCATCTCAGGTTTTTCTCCATGCTCAACACGCAGATTGGTCCCTAATGAGAGCTGCAGAAAAGCCTCAAATTGACTCCGAGGCATAACCCATCACATCACACAGACTTATAGAGTTACTATATAGCAGACGTTCTGTATTTGTATGTAAAGTGTAGCCATTTTTTTTCTTTTTTAGATGTAACTAGTATTGAAGGAACCTGCATCAAAATTTAGATGCTATTAGAGGTAATAGCCATGTACGTGTACTCATCCTTCCTTACACACAAATGCAATTCACTCTGCAATTCAATCGAAGGAGCCAATCAGAGAGCAGGGGAGGTGACGGTGAAGGTGATAAAGAAACAACTATGTTGATAACTGTGAATCCAACATGGTGGCAGACAGTAATTTACCTTTCAATGTAGCCTTAGAAAGTGTTAAAAGTAAAAAGTAATTCAGACCAGAATTTATTCTGAAAATGAGCCACTTTTAGGGCTAAACTATTCCGTCAACGTCAGGTATTCCCTGGCATCCAATGAACTGCTCTAGGCTTTCATAAACCATGCCTCCAGTGGAAACAAAAGAATGGACGCTTCCTACACGTCATCTCAATGTAGATTGAACCAGAGTGATCCAGCTCGACACGCCCCTCTCCAAAAATGTAACTGCACATCATGGTGATGGAACAGCTGTGATCCATCCCATCACTCAGCGATGCTCCGTCACAGAGAGGAATATTGACTTTCAGCGCTCTTTAATAAAGCGCTTCACATAAAACGAACCTAAAACCCCACCCCCTCAGCCATAAAACAACCCCTGACCTCCTGCCACCACCAAACCGATGACACGCAGCGATAAAACTCACCACAGAGCAACCCAACAGCCAAAATAAAACGACACAGTTAAAGTAATGCAACAACACGGCAGTAAAACATAAACTAATAGTATTAAAAACTGTAAACTGTGACACAATTAAACCAGGAATTTTAGAGACCAGTTAGAAGAAAAACTCTGCGCCAAGGCACGCAGGGACCCCCTGAAAGTGAGTGTAATGGCGTGTAACCCCCTGACCTTATTCCTATTGGTCAGGCCCTGCATAGCCATGGCTGATTTGACCTGGCTATACAGGAAGTAGAAGAGAACACGAAATCAGCTTAGCAACACAAACTATTGATTTTACAAATTTGTTGTAATTCAAGAGCAACATAGCACAGCAAGCAAACCAATCTGTATACATATCACCTCATTTACATATATGCAAATAGCATAGACACACTTAGACAGTGACTCCTTGGCATTTCACCCTTTGCTTTTTTAAATCTCATTTGCACAAGAGCTGTTGACTGTTCTTTAGATCTCTAAGCATCCAGTAACTAATAACTATATTGATGTTAATAAATAATTATTTTCTGGATTAATCACTTTGTCTACAAAATGCCAGAAAACAGTAAAACAAAAAATGTCTATAAAAAATTCAAAGACGAAATGTTCAAATGCCGGGTTTTTTCTGAACAAAACTCAAAATGATTGGAGTTTACTGCCATGTAGGACACAATAATTCATCCACAGGGCTTCAGAAGAAGGTTATTAATTTTGGTTTATTGTTTAAAAGCAGTCGTGGGTTTGTTTGGCTGCACCATTGTACAGCAGCGAGTCGTGGCCAAAGAAGCGTCCTAGGGATTTTCAAATTGAAACATAATGAAATCCTATACAAGGCAATCAATACAACGCTTTACTCTTCCCAGGGGTTTTGGAGCAAATGTGGAAATTGAAAAGAACGGGATTGTCGTGCAGGGACAGAGGTGAAAGCGTCTCCCTCTGGACTCAGCGTCTGCATCTGCTGAGGATAAAAGGAGGACGTGCTGGTGAAAACGAAGCGTCAGCCAAACAGCGGAGGAATGGATCGGAGCGGCTGTCCATCAGCGGTCCACTCAACGTCCCGCTGACAAGGTCAATAAAACACACAGCGGACAAGACGGCTGGAACGTGTTTGGAGTTGCAGGCACTGCAAAAAAAAAAATCTCACATGTTTTTACTGTAGGTTCTGGTTTTGTGGTTAGGTCTTTGGTCTCATTGAAAGACGGTTTATCTGCACATCCTCACATCTTAGTTACGATACAATAGAGCTCATGTTATCAATGCAATAAATGAAATGAGTTCATCATCAATTAAATGACTTTAAATTCATTCACGAGTGGAATGTCTCTCAAACCGGGTACATTGGCACTTTGAAATAAATTTTAGTAAGTAACTATTGGTTTGCACAAGTCACTTTGGATGAACAGCACAGACACACAACTAATCTCACATGTGCATGCAGCATTTTCAGATATTTAATGACAGGCCTGAGAGGGCGTTCTTTCTTTGTAGTGTCTTTTATCTCAAGGCAGATTTTTATGGATGGAGCAGATTTGTTGAAACCTGATTTTCATGCAGATGTTTATGTTCCCCACACATCTAAAATCTGGTGCACAGAGGAAAAAAAACATCTCCTGATTACAGACAGTCAAAAGAAAGAAGAAAAGCGAGGAAAAACAAATGTATGCAGATGATTATACACCACAGTCCTGAGTATGTAAAAAAACAAAAATCTGATACGTAACAGACATTAATCTTGGAATATTTTTTTTGAATATATTCAGGAAAGTACTATAAATTTATCATACTCAGGAAGTGAATAAATTGAGTAATATATTTTGTTATGTGGCTAAATGAAAGGGTTGAACTACAGCTGTTGCAGCACTATTGAGAATATTCTCAAAATAAATGATCTTTTCAGCTTGTGGTCATAAGAGTTTATTAAATTATCTTTCAGGGCTGCAAAAGATACTTAGTTTTTACCTTAAACTTTTAAATCATTTAAATTTTCTCTGTTTTTTTCTTGTTTAAAAATGCAAGTAAAAAAGAACTTTGTCACTTAAACTATGTCAGATGATACTAAAACCTTCACCGCTCTGTCCTAATTATTCCCAGAACTACAACAAGCGCTACAACTGACGATCAAAACAAGGATATATTTCTGCCGCCGACTGCCCTTGAAGTGGCGGGCGACGTTTTTCATGTCTTGGCTTCAATTAACCAGAATAACCCTGACATATGCATGCATGCATGCATGCACGGGAGCATCAGCACACGCTCTTGTGTGTTCTTCTCACATTGCTGCTCCGGCAAAGAGATGAAAGAAGTCAAAACCGGCACTAATTAACAGCGTCTTGTGTTGGCGACATGATGCAGCTGCCTGCATTTCTGCTCCCCCCCCTCTCCTCCCTGATAGTTTTACCTGTCTATTGCACCATTACAGGACGGGTAAATAAATAGACTTTCATTCATGCCTATACCATGACTATACTGTGTTTCCAACAAGAGGAAATGCTTCAAATAGACTCTCAAAACCCCTTCTTGTACTATCACCTATTGTAGATAAATGTAATATATTATAAACTCTGCATACACACATTTCACTACAGGCATAAATGGTCCAGTAACTACTGTAAATGCCAGTACTTTTTCTTACTTCCCAAGTCACAGAGAGGCCTGCATATGTTTTTAATTAAAGCAGCGCCAACTAACAGCGAATCATTACTCCTCAGTTCTCCACGACGTCTGTATATCAATGACAGAAGACTGCAGCGATGCTGGAACCGGAGTAAAGGGAAAGGGGATCTGCATCGTTCATGTTCTACAGTCCCCTGCACCGGCCTCTGGTTCGGGATGGATTTTAAGATCGTAGTATTTGCTCATGAATCTATTCATGGCCTCTGACTATAACTGGTATGCTGCCAAGATAATGTTCCTGCTCACTGTACCAAAAACCAAAGAGACAAACGCGCTCCGAGGCGATCAAACAAGCTCAGATAATTTACTTATTGCTACACCGAACAGAAATATTAAACGCAACTTTTTATTGGGCTTTGGCTTTCATTTTTCTAAAGTCAAAAATAAAAAAGACCTAACAATTTGTTTTCTCTTGCACACAAACATTAATGAATTTATAAATCCATGTCTTATTTTTCCCCAAGATAAGCCAACCACCTGACAGATGTGGCATATGCACATGCTGATTCAATAGCAGGTGTGTGCACAGGAAAAAAAAAAAAAACAACTTAGAACTTTCATTCAAAGACATAAAAAAAAGGGGGAGAGCAAGTGTTGTTGTTCATCATATGACGCTACACAACCGCCACGATTGCTGAGTAATGATCTCTTTGTTGGTCAAACGTCGTCAGGCATTGAGCTGCTGCAGAAAAACTGCCTCTGGCGCCCTGATTTGTACTGGGGGCCATAATCGACTTGTAAAACATCTGTACCTAATTAATCATCTGTTACGTTAAATCAATGCGTCACCCGACTGACTAATAGTTAATGAACAATGGCTGCTAACGCTGTTAGCCTGGTAATTTATGGAGCAATTCGCGTTTTAGAAAATAACAAACACACAGGAGCTAGATCCGTCTTTGCAGCTATTTTTTAAGATGTTCTATCTGAAAAGATTTTTTTAAAAACACACAAAGTCTGCACCTAAATATATATAAAAAATAGTGCTAGATGATCTTGGGATGCATGTATTTTAAGAAAGTGCACCAGCATCTCTAAAATGTCAGAAAAT
Organism: Eupleurogrammus muticus; assembly: GCA_036785175.1. Lineage (NCBI taxonomy): Eukaryota > Metazoa > Chordata > Actinopteri > Scombriformes > Trichiuridae > Eupleurogrammus > Eupleurogrammus muticus. Next base: position 16,091,988 of record JAYKQN010000011.1, on the reverse strand, counting down.
AAGTGATACATGAAAAGTTGTAGTTCCCCACATAACAAGGTGGCATTTTCAACTGTTATGACCAACCACCAATCCAAAAATAGGTAAATAAAAAAATAAATCATAAAATCCTGTCTAACTGGAAACATCAAATATTTGACACTTTTAAAAAAGCCATTTGTTGGTTTGGCTAAGGCTGCATTCGGACTAAAACAGATGTGTTTTATATTACTATATTATATTATATTATAGGTCTTCTTCAGATGCTGAAACACCACCAACAACTATTCCTTCGTCACCTGTCACCCCATAGGCTTAATAAATATCAAGTTTACAACATGATTTTGAGATATTGTGCAGACAACAAATAGGACTGACAACACAAGCTTAAAAGCATCCATTCCTTTAGCCATCACAGTTCTTCCTATACCCCAGTATGTGCTGGTTGATGGCCCTTACACATTCGTTCAATAATGCATTCCTGCGTTAACGTCCAGATCCTTCAACACTGGTAACCCACTTCTCCACTGGCGGGTGGAAGCGTTCATGCATTGTGAAGTTCGACCGCACGAGAACGAGTTCAGCTCATGCTCGGCTGCATCGTCTGCTTCCTCTCGTCGCCGAAACACGAAAAGAAAAAAAAAAAAAAAAAAAAAATGAGAAAGTGGGACCGACTACATCTGTTTCGAATGAGTTCCCGACATGCTGACAGGACGGAGGAAATGGAATCAGCGGCACTTTGATTCATGAACTCTCGACTGTGCACGTCTCCCTCGGTTATAAAGTCAATAATTGAGACTCAGCATTAAATAAAGACGCAAGGACCTGTCGTTACTTCACTTGTCTCGCAGGAAAAAGAGAATCATGATTTACAGGAAAATTCGGAGGCATTTCCCTTTAAAATGAACTGAAAATTATAAGTCTATAGTTATTATTGCTCCAGTTAAATAACAGAATATAGAAATAGTCACTTCTCCAGAATTGGAAGTTGAGTTGTGCCAGCCTAGCAGGATGTTTGATTACCTGGGCTGATGACATTCGTTTACAGCCTGCACAAATTAACTGTATTTTAGCATCACAGTAGCATATGCACCTAACATTTTGGGGTTTAGAAATTAACCAACCAGTGTAACCCTCAAATCTCTGATTCCAGCTTCTGAATAGTTTCTGGCTTCTTTAGGTTTTTATGACAATAAATATCTATTAGTTAGGACAAAACTAATTTAGCAAGAGACCTATATAAGATGTAATAAGCTGCATTTTTTTAATTTAGACACAATTAGATTGGAATCAAATCAGAACTACTAAACTAGAAATAATCAGACCTAATTTGTATTAAATAGGACCAGAGTTGGAGCCAAATTACAATTAAGTAGAGTGTAGTCTAAACAGACGGATAAGCGGAAGAAAATGGATGGATGGATAGTCTAAACAGACATATCCTAATATTTAATAAGTAGGAATATATGGAATAACCTCCTCCAATGTTTCAGTTTGTGAAAGATACAATATAATATGCTACATAATATCTATAAATCACCATGTATTCATACAGTAGTAAAAAACTGTTTAGTTATTCTGGAGGGATCCATTCATTAGTTTTACAATAGGACAACAGATGGTAGCAAAAACACTTTTATATATTTTGAAAAGGTCCCCAACATAGGAAAGGGATTCAATCACTCTTAATATTGGCAGGAAAAGCAATCATGGTGCGGTGGGAGGGTGATGACCTTTCCTCTGTTCTGATGTGGAAATCTGATATCTAAGCTTGAAAAATGGGGACAAACATCAATGGGATGATTCATAATTCAGCAGAAATGGAAGAGACCATTGGAATATCTAGACGTTAAACACAACTTGAAACTAATCTGGGTGGACACGCGCATGAAATGGTAAATTACAGGAACATGATCCATGCATACGTTTCACCAGATTGGTTTTCCTATTGTTTAAGTGCTGTGCTTCTCTCTTTTCACTCATGGACCAATCTTGTAAACTTGTTAAAATTGTAAATTGATTGTGTGTGCTTTTGAAAAATTGAACAAAGATAAAAAAATAAAGCTTTTAATAAAAAAGGAAGATTGGAGTGTGTTATCTTGGGATTTTGAAAACCTTTTTTGTGCAACTTTCTGATTGTACAAAACTTATTGATACGTCCAATTGAAATGTTGCATCTTCTGCCAGATACATACAAGCCTAAAAAAATCCTCCTATTTAAGTGATTTCTTGTGCTACCCTTAACACTAACAAATGGCTGATGACTGCAGTCTTACAGTTACTTTATTTTTTTTAACAAAATTTCCATTTCTTACTAAATATCAGATGTTTTCCCAAAACACAAATATAAAATGTGCAGACATCACACTTACTGCAGCTTTGTGGAAAATATAAATAAGATTGAAGAACAGATCGATTCAACTGTTGGTTGAAATGTCTCGGCAGAAGAGCTGTGGAGGCAGAAATGACCTCGATGGTTGAGGGAAACCAAAGGACAGAACACAGTGAAACACACAGCATGTTGGAAAGCTTGGTCGATATATAGAAAAATGTATAACAACGTGTAAGTGTACTACTGTAAATAGGGACGGTAGATATTTGTATATATTAAACATATTAAACTAATGTAAATATGCTGATTTAGCCACTAGGATGAATTTCATTTCATGGTCCCTTGGCAGGTGGAAAGCAATTATAAAATAAAATCAATAAATCCAAATCATTCAGGTTAATTCACAGCACAAAAGAAAGACAGCACATATTTGTATGCAATTCATTATATGTATAGTGGCTAAAACACTAGATAATAGCAAATACCTAAAGCTCAATTATAAAATTCCTCTATTATTTCTGCCTAACATTTTTTTCAACTATGGTTCTTCAACATTGTTTGAAAGCACGGACGTTTATAATGACAGACCCTATAGCACAGGGGTGTCAAACATGTGGCCCGGGGGTCCAGAACCGGCCCTGCTAAAGGGTCCAATGAGCAGGAACGAAATGTTCCAGTTCCTGGTGCTTCACAGAAATGGCTTGTAACTTCTATTGCTGCTTAAAATACTAAATATTGTTCAGTAAGAAATGTTTTGCATTAAATGCAACACGAGGACTGACTAAATATGAAATAACTGAGACATATTGTTTATATTGCACCTTTTTTTTCCTTGCATCCTCTCTCCTGATTTGTATATTGAATGTTAATTTATGTAGTAAATATATCGATAATATATTTAGAAAGGAGTGAAGCAATTTGTAGGTGTCAATTATATATTTATTTTTACTGGTCCATCCCACTTGAGATCAAAATGCACTGTATGTGCTCCATAAACTAAATGGAATTTGACTCGTCTGTTTTAGCAGGGTAGTGGGGTTAAATGCAGTGTTTCATATTGAAAGAAACAATGGGGGAAAAAAAAGTTTTAAAGAGGGGAACAGACTCCCGCTCCAGTACCAGCCTTTGTAGGCCCTTTGTCATTCTTACCCATTCCAGCCAGTGCCAGCGAGCTAACGTGTGTGTGTGTGTGAACTGTTATTCTCTGACTTAGATTCTGACTGCCCACTGGGATACAACAAAACCAGACATTATTTCTGCCCCGTGAGCAGGTCTTTCCCCTGGAAATGTTTGGAGAGCTTAAAACTCCACCGTGCCAACCATCACAGCGCTGCCACGGCTTTCGGCCTTCACGCTCCCACTGTGCGTGCGTGTGTGTGTGTGTGTGTGTGAGTGTGTGTGTAGTGGACCCGGATCTTCGGCGGTCTCGCGCTCCCACAGGGCTCACGGGGCTGTGGAGCACATCAAAGCCGTGAGGCTTTAACCGGCTCGGCCTCCGACATGTGTGAACACCGGGCAGCACAGTAGAGAATGTTGCATCCTTTGTCTGCTTTAATCTGTCTGTCTTCCTTTCCTCCTTCTGACTTTATTTCATGCTCATGTGTGTATAGTTATGCATCAATGTATAAAAAACCTTCAGATAGACAGTGCCTTACTGGGAGCTAAACAACAAATGCAAGGTTTGGCATTTAAAGATATCAATTCTTTAGAGACTCAAGTGTCATTAACACTGAGTCATACAAAAACTACCACAAACTGCAGCACAAAGACACAAACTGTGTATCAGCTTCTATAGAAGAGACACAAGCAAGCAAGCGTTCCATTCATCACAACATTTAGTAGGCTACGTGGGAAGTTGAGCGGTGCATGTGTTTGTAGGTGGAGGAGGGAACAGAAAAGGAGAGAAAGAAATTGGAAATAGCTAAATAAAGTGGTTGAATGATTGTAGCTGGAACACAATATCCCTGCCAGCAGATCCATTGTTCCATACAGTCAAGTGTTCTGTCACATGGTGCATGTGGAACTTTTTAGCATACCTGAATTCAAAATAATTAATATAAAACATAGTTTTAAAATATGAGAAGCCTCGCATGAGTCAAACAATGCCGGCTTGCATTCACAACAGTGTTGTAATTCTTTCTGTTGAGCCACAGCAGCAGCACAAAGACATGCAATCAGACGCCACTTTATTCAGAGATGAATCTGAGCTGCATGTGTACAAACACATATTGGGACACACAAAGTAAGCATTTATTGAGCAGTTCATGGGTCATGAAACGGTCTTCACCTTACCTTTTAGGATGTGCTGCATGCAAAAAAAAAACAAAAAAAAGAAACACCCGTGGCTGTCACTCCATTGAGACAACACTTGGCTCTTCAACAGAAGGGGGAGGTAATGCTGCAGATTCCTAAATTCTATATTCTCTACTCCTGTAATGTGCAGCTGCAGCAGAGACCCCAGTAGACCCTACTAGACCCCACTAGACCCCACTAGACCCCAGCAGAGACGCCGCTGCCTGTCACTGTCTCCTCCCGGAGCAGCCGCTCTCTATTGTCTCCGCACTCTCCGGAGGACCCGCCCACCTCACGCCGGCGACCAATCGGAGCGCAGAGCGTCTTGTGCGCTGCGCTCCTCTGCGACAAGTGCCGCCTTCGAGTGCGGTGGGAATTTTTCCTTTCGACTGATTTCTGTGGCTCCAGGGAAAATAATAATAACAATATAAAAAGAGCACGTAACGGTCTCAAAATTGTAGACTCTAGAAAATCAGCAGACCCGATCATTTATTGCACATTATTTTGTCATTTGTACTTTATGTAACAATTCAAAAAACAATTTTTATTTTGAGTTTTTATGGGGCAGGAGCAAAAGAAAAAAGGGGAACAGTGTATTGTACCTATATTATATATCAATTGTAATAAATTACATAATTTTACTGCTGTAATATCAAGTAAAACTTGCTCACCTGTACATGATACGATATGACACAATATGATATTCTTTATTCTTTTGTTCTGTGTACTAAAATGTATATTGCAACACAGCAGCAGTCCCATTTATAAACAAAAAAAAGAACAGAATTTAATCAAAGATACATAATACACAGACATGAATTCACATAAAGGACATAGGTAGGGCACCTATATAGGTCAATAGGTAATAATACATATTCTTCATTTAGAACAACAAACAATACTTCTGGATAGTCTATATGTTAAAATATATATTCAGTCATATTCATATAAACTATGGAGTGAATTTTCTTCAATCATTTATTTTTCACACTAGTTGTGATTTCAGAGAAACAGACATCCACAAATACTCATACTCACTTATAACCACAGAGTTAAATAATAAAACTAATAAAATAATTTGTTTCCTAGCACCAAAATATAGAAAGGATAGAAAGTGAAGAAAGTTAAGTCTTTGTTACCACAATAGTGGGGGTGAATTAAGTTGAATTAAGATGTAGCTCCCACATAGATTCACATTTTCAGCAAGCTGCCCGGCTTTGCTGAATAATTGTCAAGGTTCCACTATTCATAGTGGTACAGATCCAACCTATACACTGCCAGACCTTGCTGGATAGAAAGACTCTCTTGAGCCAGATTTCAGTGCAGTATGACAAAACAGAGCCCATTCCTACCATGCCAAGAGAGGAAAAAAAATGCTACAGCTCATAGGGTTAACTCGCTTCCATTTATCACCACAGTTAAATATCCACAGACCCCTCTTTAGTGATCTAAAGCTTCTCTTAATACAAACCTTCCCAAGAGAGTTCAGGCTGGCGATAGTAGAGAAGTCTTTAAATCATATTCCTGAATGTTTGATTAAAGCACGGGGCACAACCAGAACAGACAGCCAGGAGAATAGCCTACAATCCAATCAGAGGAGGGTGAATGAAATGCAGATAATGAGCCAAAGTGTTGTCTGAGAGTGTTGGCCGATGACAGGTGCACACAGAAGTCTCCTGGACAGCAGGAGGGTGCAGGCTACAGAGCCCACAACTCAATCTCTGTACACCAGAGCAGAATAGTGTTACACAGCAATGAAACCAGATGTGGATGCCAGATGACAGGTGGACTAATGTTAGCAGCCTACCTTGCAGAAAACAGACATTCGTGGAGAAATTTAAAGTGGAGTGAATAACCTCTTCTTTCTCACCACTGCATGGTGCCATATCAAAGAGGAAAAGGAAATGACACTCCGCCCTTATTAAAGGTGACGTTGGATCTGGCACCATGCAGCGGTGGGGAAGAAGACTGCTATTTTGGTTACAATATAATTCCCTTGGGTACAAAATTCTCTTTAGTACATGGGCCAAGATTTTGGTCCAGGCCTTGTCGGGCAAAGAAAGAAGATAGGATGATCTATTGATAACAAGATCCTTGCAGCTTGGCAGGCATGGGAAGGTGAACTTTCATCTCGTTGCCCAGGTACTATGTACCAGCTCATACTGACATTTATCGGGAGGAAAGATGCAGCGTGAACTGTTTCCTATGAAGTTATTTTGTTATAGTAGCCTGTGTTAGGGAGCTAAAACAGCTAAAGCTTATAGCTCAACTCTACCTTGTCTCCTGTAAGTCGCTGCTTTACACTCCTCTGACTCTCTGACCTGTGAAAAAAACTTGTAACTGGGCGGTGAGCCAGTACCTTCCTAACCTTCAATATCGTACTGTGTGTGATGGTTTTATTAATACGTCTTAATGTTTTATTATTGTTCTTATGCAGCACTCTTGGCCAGGTCATTGTTCTAAAAGAGATTTTAATCTCAAATTGCTTATCTGACAAAAAAAAAAAGGATTTGAAATGCTACACAGTTCCCTTAGGCCCTCTGGCCTATTGAATAGGTCTCTGGGGTTCTTACTAGAGGTTCAATCAGCAGACATCAGCATAAAAGGTACAATGACCATATTAATGCTCATGCTCTGACCCCTTGCGGGTCCCCCTCCTCTGTTAACATATTAACTGATGCTACAGTGAAGTAACTATTGCACATATATTACATATATATCACATATACATTATTACTATCCCGTCACAAAAAAACCAAAACGACAAAACGCAAACTGCCTGTTGAAAATAATGTTTAGTGACAGTTCAAATAGAAACAGATAGGCATTAAGCAAATTCAGTTCATCACTGTATATCTGATGTTAAACAATAATACACACCCTGCAAACCGTTTTCCTATTCTTATCTTTTAGCAGTGCAAAGTTAATCAGCTGTAGCTTTACAACATTAGAGGAATAAAGCTGAACATCTATCCCAGAAATAGAACAGAGATAGATATTTCTTTTAATTCTTTTAGATTGCAGAAATCATATTTTTGCTGTTGCATATATCTCTGTGTGAAATCATTGTCATCAACATTTTGGCGAAATTAGAGCATAACTTAGATGAATTATTATCCACTAGACTGAAATATGGAGCCACTATACAGTGGTGTGAATAAGTGTTTTCCCCCTTCCTGATTTATTATTTTTTTTTGCATGTTTGTCACACATACATTTTTCAGATGATCAAACAAATTTCAATATTAGTCAAAGACAACACAAGTGAACACAAAATGCTATTTTTGAATGAAGGTTTCTATTGTTAAGGTTAAACAAATTTCAAACAAAAGCCATGATCTTTGACTGCAATATTTGTCTGACCTGGTGCTTCATATAACATAAACTTACTAAACTAAACTCATAAAAAAGCCTATGATGGACATACAAAAGAAATTATACTAACATAAATATTCTCGTCTGACAATAAAAAAGTCATCACACTTTGCTTTGTCCTTCACTGCTACAGTTGGAATACCAGCCATCGATTGGCACGGATGTCTGTTAAAGTACCTGAGGCCTCATATCCTCTGACTGTGCTGTTTGACCAAATGAACTGTTCAACAAACTCAACCATTCATTATCGGAACATTGGTTTGAAGCACCTTTGAAACCAGAATAATGATCGTTCTCCAAGAGTAACGAGATCCCAGGGGAGAAAACAGTGTGAGGATGTCAGTGCATGTGCCTGCTGCTCTTCATCGCACGCAATACACACATACACACACACGTCAGCAGGAAAAAAACAAGCCTGAGAACAACGGATTCATTTTTTTTTTAAACATGTGAAAATGCATTAGTAATCCCAGGGGGATTTGTGCCACATAGGGCTTCGCTGTCCTTACTCGCACCAGCAGACAAAAAAAAATAAAAATAGCACCAGACAGCTGGAACTGTATCAATCAAGGTTTTAGAGCAGAAATCTCCCAGAATGCCACGAAGGAACACGAATCCCACCCTGGGATGACATCGAGTGTTTCTAATCTCATCAGGAGTCATGCACAAAGGCAGCCAGTAGTCTGTGAGAGCCTCTTCAGATGACCAGGCTCATTTTCCTAGCCTGATGACAATTTCCCTGGCAGTCCCCAGGTGGGGGAAACAGGTCAGGTGATGACTGCTGCTGTTAGGCGATTACATGTCATGTTTGCATACATACACGACTACTACTGTGGCTGGCAGGGGAAAACACATGTAGAACATCACTGACTGTGTTTTGCATATACATATCTTTTTGCATGTATGTGTGTTTTTTTTCCTTTTTTTGACTTTGCATTGCTTTGTGTTAACATGTTCGTGGGTTTGTGTAACTGTAATCTAAAGACCAGAATTGTTGTTTCAAAACAGAAAAACATGAGTTTTGCACAAAAAAAGCACTCTGCATGTCTCTCAGCATCCTGGGTCAAATCATCTTTTTTTTTTTTTTTTTGCAAATCCCCCACCACCTCTAGCCTTTTCTGCTGTTGTTGTTGCACAATAACAACAGGTGATTGGCCCTGCCATCATGAACATCTGCCATATAGCGTGTGTCCATTGTCCCACAGCTCCCCAACAAATGACAGCTCCACGTGTAGCAGACACAACACCGTGTGGACACATGTGCAGTAACTGCTTTTCAAGGTTCCTGCCCATCAGAGGCAGGAAAGCTAGAGTAGATTCTTGCCACTTTTTCCTCCACATATTCAATCATTATAATCCTGTCTGTAATCTACAGTTCATTCCCTGTTTAAATGTATTGTTTCCATCCTGTACACACAGCGCCTGTTGCAAGCCTGTCCATTCTGGAAGAGAGATCCTCTCTTGTTAAAGGGGTTTTCTTTGCACATGCATATACAAGTACAAGTTGTTCCTCGTATGATGTGAGGGTCCAGTCTAAGTTTAGTTTGGTCTATGACAATTTGGTTAAAATCTCCACCCCATTGTGTTTCATTTTGGTAAAGCCGAAGACTTTTTTGATAGACGAGCTGATGAAACAAGATAAACTTGAACCTTTCAACGTGCAGCGAAAGAGACTTAAAAAATAAGCGTTGTATTCTGTTAGTAGGTAAGTGTGTAGCCTACATAATAGTGGAGCATATGTTTTTAAAAATACCATTATGGGTCTGCCATTTTTTACTTTATTACAACAACAAAAGCGGGCGACACGGTGGTGCGGTGGGTAGCACTGTTGCCTCACAGCAAGAAGGTCGCAGGTTCAAGACCGCTTTGGGCCTGGGTCTGGGGCCTTTCTGTGTGGAGTTTGCATGTTCTCCCCGTGTCTGCGTGGGTTTTCCCCGGGTACTCCGGTTTCCTCCCACAATACAAAAAACATGCTCAGGTTAATTGGTAAACTCTAAATTGCCCATAGGTGTGAGTGTGAGAGTGAATGGTGTGTGAATGGTGTGTGTGCCCCACGATTGGCTGGCGACCATCTGGGGTGTATCCCCCTGCCTCTCGCCTTAACGCGCTGGGATAGGCTCCAGCAGACCCCTGCGACCCCGAAAGGGAATAAGCGGGATAGACAATGGATGGATAGACAACAACAAAAGCACTTCAACACAACACCTAGTACTTTCCACTTCACCAATGGAAATGATCATCTTTCCCATACCACTCGAAGGCAGCATAAATATAAACTACTCTCTATCTTCATTTTATTTCAAATATGCTATTGTTTTTCCTCTTCACTCAACCCAGCTGTTTTAGGTCATTTTAGACCTAAAATCTGTGCCCCCCCCCCGCCGGCTAATTTCATTTAGGAATAAGAATCAGGTGTCCAAAACTTCAATCTGTCACAAGATGACAGGATGTTACAGAATGAGCACAGCGACAGGGTGTGAGACAACATCCTGCAGCTATGAACTGACAACAAGCTGTCGCCTTGGATGGGAAGTGATCATATGATCAAAGCAAAGTAAATCTAATGATTTTAGAAAGTACAAGCTTGTGAGGGCGCATATTAGTTTCTAAGGCATGCTCCAAACACTTAAGATTATCGCATTAAACCGCAGTAGTTCTCAGGTCTGATGTGCATGGCCGATAGTTACTGTGTTCCTCAAGTCACAAATGAGTATAATTCACCACGTCCAATACGGCATCCATGTAATTAATGGATGCGAGAAGCACACAGAGGGGCGAATTCACAAATAATGAATCGTTGCTGCAGATAGCACCATGAATTGAGCATCATTTTCATTGCCATTTGCTACGTCCTATTCGCAAAAGATATCGCTCTAATATGTTGACACAATAATATTCTGAATAAGTGAAAACATTTCCAATGTGTTTCAGAACATAAAAGAAAGTTTCATCACTCAACACAATCAGAGCAAGATATTTAGGATGGACAAAACAGCTCTTTATGACTGGACTTACTGCTCAGAATAATCATTTTCTGAATTTTATATGACTCCAGTAAATGGCACAACTTTGTATTTTTTTATTGTGGATTTACAACCATACTGTAAAGGAAGATCTTACAGTATTAGTCTTTTTTTTAGATGTTAGAATGCAGATGAGAAGATCATGATACCAGTCTTATATGTGTAGGGCAAGTAGCACAAAATCTGAAAGGTGGGGGAAACAGCTGTAAAAATAAAATGTGTCTCCATAGCTATGTTTCTGTTTAATTCTTATTATATTAATTATTATTACATTAAGTGTCAAATAAAATGTACTTCGAAAATAAACTTTCGAAATGTTGCAAAAAAAAAGAATAAAAATGAGTGAGATTTACAGAAGAAAAATGGAGAGAGAGCTGAGCAAAGTGTCATTGTCCATGTTTCATGCAATTTTCAATGCAATGGGAATTCTGTATCTGTGAGGACACACACAGCAGAAACAGCTGTTCCTTCATGTGACCTAAATGTGTAGTCGGCCAAAAAGTATTTTAAAAATGTTCTCTACAGGAACAATAAAAGCATATAATGAATTAGAAAATATGTACAGTAGTAATTGTTTAATAACCAGTTGCATCCAGATAGTACTGAGTATCCTCTCTACTGCCCTGGCCACATACAGGAACCTCCTATCGCTGTAGCCCAGCACTATCACTACAAACTCAGCAGTAGATGGAGTCTTGATCAATTATTCTTTCATATTCCATTCACTCCAGTCACAACATATTATGTAATCATGCAGGCAGGGGAAAGGAAACACTGAACAAGTGACAAATGGATCCAAATTACAAGTTTGAGACAGGGCACGTCATTAATGTGTTGCCACCATCTGTGTAAATAAAACCACACACTCCTGTAGACACACACAATTTTCATATAATGTTTGGTTACCTCATTGATTACTGGTAAAATTCTGTATCAACACACTAATTGTCACCCTGGCTCTTGAAAAAAAAAAATTCCACATCATTCCAGTAGATGGCAGGATTGTATAGACTATCATTAGGACCTACTGGTGAGTAGAGCTCACTGTAAAGTGTGATGAACCTGAAAGTGAAAGCAATATTACTGGTTATTTTAATCCATTTTTTCAATTTCAGCAATCTTGGGCTGGGCGATTGGTGGGGGTTTAACAAATACATTCATCTTTTAAACGTCTTCAGTGCAAGGATAGCAGGCAGTGTTAGTTATGTAAGGTTAAATGAGAAACTTAGCCCAGGCCCCTCCAACACCACTTGATCCTGGACTGTATACAGTATTTGTATGCATACAGTGTCTTGCTAAAGTATTTAACTCTTCTATTTTATTGTCACATTACAACCACAGGCTTAAATGTATTCTACTTACATTTATGTGATAGACTGACACGCAGAAACACATAATTGTGAAGTGGTAAGCAAACAATACGTGGTGAAATAAATCTTAAAAGTGTGGTTTGTATATGCATTCAGCCCCCTTTAGTCTGTTACCTGAAATTAAACTCAATTGCAGCCAACTGCCCTCAGAAGTCATCTAACTGGTAAATAGAGACCAGATGTGTTTACTTCAACCTCAGCATAAATGCAGGTGTTCAGTGAAGGCCTCCGAGGTTTGTTAGAGGACACAGTGAAGAAACAGGGTCATGAAGAGCGATGGGGGGTGAAGTTGTGGGAAAGTTTAAAGGAGAATTATCTTATAAATAAAACATATCCCAAACTCGCAACATCTCATTGAGCACTGCTTAATAAGACATTAGAGAGGCCCATGTAACTGGAGGCGGGGCAGAGATAGCACAGCTCAGGTGGGAAGAATTTTAGCCATGCACTCAACGAATCTGGCTTTTATGGAAGAGTTGCATGAAAAACGCTACTAAAGAAATATAAGAAGTTTGCACTTTGCCACAAGCCATGGAGTGGACACAACAAACATGGGGGAGAAGATTCTCTGCTCAGATGAGACCAAAATGGAAATGTTTGGCCCACGGACAAAATGCCATGTGTGGCGTTAGACCTAACACCTGCTGGGCTGAGATGCAGCGATGAGGCTTTCCAGATGATTGGTTTTATTTGCACAAAATCCCCCTGCTGGTGAAAAATTGTTAAACATGTAAATATAATATGGGTAATATTAATCAAGTGGTTTTGATACTTTGATAATACTGTAATTTAAATTATCCTCATATGTATTACATATTGACTCTCATAATCATTCCTACAAATCCAGTGTTTATTTCAAATTGTTGTGTAACATGGCCATTCAAACAACTGTCAAATGCTTATGAATATATATATATATATATATTTATCGGATGTTGAATAAATCATGTAATAATGACTGGGTGATACTTGTATTTAAAAACATATGTGCAGTGTTTTCATTCTTATTTCAATAACTGAACTGCACTGAACTTTTTGTCCGATTTTAAGGGTAAATTTATTTATTTGTTTGTCTTTTCTTTTATTTTGAAATGGAATGATGATAGAACGACCCATACCTGGATTCACCTCCCTCTGCTGCTTACAAAAACCCCGGCCTTTCCTTTTACAACTTGCTAGACATTTTTGTTGATTTGCCTGGGCGGGTAATGATCATTAAGTTTTCCACGTGTTTCTCATGTTTTTATTTCCTCATTGGACTCCTATCTTAGAACTGTGGAGCTGTTTATTTTCAGTAATGATACTTGGGAAATGGGCCTGGCTTGATTGTCTAGCTGCATTATCTTAAATCGGGCTTTGATATTTAAGGATGTCAAAGTGAACATTTACTCCATTGCCTCTCAGCTCTGCATCAGTTCTCCTTTTAATGGGCAAACGGCAGCAGTTTTCCATTTTAACTTATGAGCTGTTTGTCTTTTTTTAATTCTTGAAGGAACCGCAATGTCACTAGAAGCTCTTATTTATTGTTTTTAAAACCATGCACTCGATCATCATCATGGCATTGGATGGAGAAGAAGTGTTCATAATATCAAAAAGTCCTAAGATTATCGTCAAGTAAACCTTTTACAACCGCTGCATCAAACTGAGTTGACGGACACAAGTGGTCAGTGGGAGGAACATCATTGATATAAGATATATCTATTTCAAACCCTTTTTTTTGTGATGTCCAATCTATGTCTATTTCCGTGTTCGTGGGTAGCCGCTTTGACATGTCGCGTAAAACCAAAGCCAGAAGATCTAAAAACGCCATGGTATATGAACCTGTAGTATTATTAATATGACATTAAGTTTAAAAAAAATACTCGACAAAATGTGTCCCTTACCAATTCAATGGGGAACATGTGTTTTTAGTTTCCAATTACGGGGCAATTCCTTATTCCAAAAGGGATGGTTGGCGACGCCATTAGCCTACAGGGGGGAGGAACTTCAGACCAAACTTCTGGGGTAAGATACTCTTTAACCCAGTGTGTTTCCGCTGTGGTATTGCTACTTTTACTTAAGTATAGAGGACATCTCTGACCAGTACCAGTAAATCAAACTCTCCTCAAATTCAGAGGCATCCTGACTGGCTATTCTCCGAATCAGATCGAGTCTCTTCCCTTCACTGGTTTGTCTCCGTGGGGATTTCCTGTCTGAGGACCCCCCCCCCCTCATCATATTTACTGGTCACCGTGGCTGTGTTTCCTGCCTTCATTGTTCAAGATGAGCAGGAAGGATGAGCCATCGCTAAACTATCTTGGCTCTTCTTCCCTTTTTATCCCTCCGATGGTGTAATGTGGTCTCTGTCCTACGGTTATCCTAATCCTCACTAATCCTGGAGTTTTTATGGTGCACGTCTAGTTACAGATTAACATATAACTCGATTTAGGAGGCTCATTGCATCCAATCTATTTGACTTTTTACGTCTTCTGCCACTTATCTGAGGTCAGGTTTGGTCCTGGGAGGGAAGTGCCAGGGTGGAAACCTCATCTCCTCTCAATCTCTAAGTGAGACGCATGCTATAAGTAAAGAAAGGGTAGGATGTTAAATTTAAGACACTTATAATAACAAAAATTATAATACCTTTTCCTCACCAGAAGTCACAGCATGTCACCTCTGCAGGAGTTTGTGCAGGAGCAATAAAAAAAAGTGTTTTGTATGTTGCAACATGTGCATACATTTTTTAGTTAAAATGAAGTTTGGACCATAAAGCATAGATTAAAAAACAGACATATGGTGCAAAACTGAATTACCACTGTCCAACAAGGTGCCCTAAAGTCATGAATGGTTGGGTATGATTTTCCAGCCAGTGGCACAGATGAAATCTAAATGGAAAATCTCTCCTACAGCTCGTCGCCTCGCTATCTGTTAAATGTGTTCACATGAACAGACACATTGACAAACAACAATCAAACACATGATTTTAAAGCTGCGGGGTTTATGGTAAAAAAAACAGGTGTGGGAGTTGTGTAAAAGTCTTGCTGCAGGAAAAAATAGTTCAGATCACCTCTGCAAATGGCATCTTGAGAAACAACAAAAACCTGAGTGGACATATTGTAGAAAACAAGTGGTTCATTCTGCTGCCCCAGCGTCTTTCAGGCCTGTAAACAAATGTCGGTTCCTCTTCTAATTGTTGGGTTCGGTGGTAAGGGAAGTAGCACTTTGTGGCAGTTTTGCATTCACTTGTGAAACGTCTGTTTGGATTTCTGAGTATTCTGAAGATCACTAGTCGTGGACAGGTTTGGATTTATTTATTTTTTTAAATAAAATGCTCCATTTCTACGAAGTCTTTTGGTTACATATTTATGAAATCTTTATTTCAAGTAAAACTTCCCTAATTGAATGTCATGTTTGTATTTTTTTCTATTTTTACAAACCACAGTGAATTGTCTTGAGGCACTGTTCAGGGAAGGTTTCTGGCTTTTTTTTGTTGTTGATGCAATGCATTTTGTCTACTTACATTCCGCTAGATTTGAAAATTTGTGTGTGTGTGTGTGTGTGTGGCTTGAAAGTGAACAGATTTAACAGCTGGAATCTAAACGGCAGGCTGGGTGGAGCAGCAGGAAAGCTGCAGGCGTGGCGGCTGCACGGCAGGCTTTAACCCGCCGCCACCAGCCGCCGTTTATAGCCGCCCTGTGGTTTCCACTAGCCAAGCACTTTCCACCGACTCCCAACCAGCGCAGTTTACCTCCTGGGGCCGCGATTAAATTACTTGGTTTTAAATGTGACACAGTCGGAGCGTGTTGCGAACGTTTGATCAAGGCCTCACGTGGGTTCACATCCAAGAATGAAGCTGAAGTGTGCTACAAGATGCTGAGTGTGAGGCTCCCCCCTGCCGCTTTCTGACATATATCCAACCTTCCCAGATTGTTCACAGTGTTATCTTGGTCTTTACACTGCAGCCTTTCTTTCTCCAACACTTTTAACCCACTAAACTGACACAAGTTCTGCAGACAGATACTATGGACAAAAAAACAGCTATAAAAAGGATCAGAAATCAATTTGACCTGGCACATTTTTGCTGATTCGTTAATGTTTTGCAGATCAGGACTGCCATATGATTTCTAGAAAGGACTAACATCTCTCTGGAGTTCTACTATCTATGTGAAACTTTCCCGAACAGAACTAGAATAACCAAATCTTCCAAATACTTATAACTGTTTTTTGAATACAGAGAATCATTATTCGCCTTAATTATTTAATGAACAAACAGATTTTAAATGCATGGGTCAAAGATGATTCGTTTATTGTATGGAAATTGATAGAAACATATTTACGAATATATAATAACTCCTGAGTAAAGGTGCTGCTACACATTTTACAGCTGTGCTTTTGCATATCTGATGCATGCTATTTTTTTTTTAATTGTTTTACCTTCACAGAGCATTTTCGATATATAGTGAAGATAAAATGTATATATATAATTTAACTTTAGGTAATGTAAATCAACCTGGAATATTGAAAGGAAGCAAAAAAAGAAATCACAGAGATATAGAATACTTTCATAATAAAGACCATTTAAGCAAGTTTTACCTCATTCCTCTCATTCTATAGAGTGAAAGTTGCAGCTGCTACTAGTGAGGACTGAATGGATGGTAACAAAGTGTTAGGAAATGACAGAATTTAGAGGCTGTCACCTCAATACTAAACCCTGGTTGGAAAAGGATAAATATTGGATACAATGATGAATCTGATATATAGATGCAATGCTAAAACTGGTCAAATAATTTCAGTCTCTGGTTCCCTATGGGCTGTGAACTATGGTAGTGGATTTTTTTATGAATTATGAACTATGAACTGAGCTGGTTCATTTTAAAATCCGTGATCTAAACTGAACTAGTTCATGTAGAAAGTGAAAGTGGCACAGTTAAGTTGCACACATGTTAACTTTATTAAACTTCAGCCACAGAGAGTTTTGAAACGGTTATAAGACATATTGGAGTTATGCCAATTTATTCATTTAATTTCAATGAAACTAATTAATTCATGTGTTACCTAATTTGTTAAAATACGTTTCAACTAAGTAATTGAGAGGATGCACAGAACTATGGTTTTCATGTTTATTATGGATTCAACATGACAGAAAGCCATCTACAATCAACTGATAAATAGCTTAAAAAATAGCAATTAAAATACAGTATGCATTACAATAAAAAGCTAGCGGTCAGCAATATGAGACGCCCTCTCTCGCACTCTTTTCATTCACATAAACGGATCACTATTTGATGCTAATTAATAACACAGAAGTCTGGGCCCTGTACATTTTTAATGTCAGTGGAACCCTATCGAAGCATTGAGAGCAAAAAAAAGTGGTTTGAAGCCACAATCAGATACATATTGACAACTGGATGTTTCGTTCACCACCTGAGCTGATACATTAGGTGATTTTAGTCTGGGCTCATTGACTACATTTGTCTGTAGGTGCACTAAACCGTTCTAATGCCTCTTAAAGGGGGGCCACCGGAATGTAAAATAGAGTAGTATTGCATATCACATATTGTTCTTTCTCTCATTATGATATCAATTATGTTTGACATCACACTAAATTATGACACCGATTAACTGGGCCCAAATTATTCATTCACAAAAAAAAAAAAAAAAAAAACATCACCTGCTCATCCAGAATGAATAGGATTAAAATCTCACACAAAAATGGAGACTATGTCGCCATAGTAACAGGTGTCCTCACCAAAAGTCACATCAGATGATTATATATATTGGTAGGGTTTTCCTATCCCCTAGGAGGAGAAGAGAGATAACAGTTTAATCATGGAGATAGATAAATAAATAATAAATATATTAATATTGTGAATTGATCAACTAATTAAAATCAGCATTAAAAAGTAAAACATCACTAGGACACACACTTTGTTATTCTATGAATCAGCTGCACTATGCATTTTTCAAATTGTGCATCAAGAGCTAACATTTTGTGTTTAATTAAAAACAAAATCCACTACATAAAATACTGTATATTAATCCTAAAACAAGCATAAATTACGTATTATGAATAGTATATACTGTGACTGTAAGAAGCTTTGAATTGCATACTTTAATGTCATTTAAAATATAATGTGCTTTGCATTGAAAGTGTAAATATTTTAACAGAAAGAGTAACAAATATTTGTATAATTAAGATGTTTGGTAAAAAGAATGTTAATTTAAAGCAACAGCTATTTAAAGACTTTTTTTTATTTTTACCAAAAAATATTATAATGAGTCAATATATGTTATATAAACTGAAAGAAATCCCAATGCTACTTCTTAGTTCTTAGCTGCATTATGATGCAGGATTTTACTATTAAGTTTAAGGCCTTTAAGTAGCTACATATATATGTATATATATATATAAATATATATATACATATAGTATTAGTACTATACTATATTATACAAGTAAAATAGTACTAATACTTATTCAGAGATTTATTAAATGCTAGTCTTGCTAGGTGGAAACTCACTGTGTTAAGACATCTTTCCAGTTCTTCTTCATTAGTGTCAAGTCTTTTTCCTTATTCACTTGCTTCAGGGTTTAGTTGTAGAATTTCTGAAGAACTTATCTCTGCAAAGCTCTGAGATGCTGCTCAGTCCACGTGTGAAGAAGAAATGAGTTTTGATTATTAAAACACACACATTCTACACACAGTTGAGTAGCAACATAAAAACATGTTTATATTCAAATGGGCTTCTGACTCCTGGTTTAGTAGAATTAAGAATTCAGTTTTAGTTTTCAACTTTAAAAGAGATAACCTGGGAACCTTGTTCTTCTTCTATATCTTCCTGAAGACACTTATATTCTGTTAGACATGCTGCAAAAAGTCCGATCTTAACAAGTAAAAATATCTTGATTTTGGTACAATTATTCTAATGTTGAGTAGAAATATCTTGAATTATCTTATTGTGGTTGCAGATCATTTTTCAAGCATACTTGGTGTTGGAAATGCTTTGATAATAAATGATGATTTGAGTTCTTCTTCTGCCACTGGTCAGCAGCTTACCATCAGTGGACAAAGTACTGACATCTGAATTTAAAATACTATTTAGGAAAAGTATGGTATTATTATCAAAATATACTTAAAGTATCCAAGGTAAAAAAGAGACATTATTTTGTACATTACTAGACAATTTAGTATATTACACTACTTGTGTTTAATATTGACCAATTTAGCATATCATCTGAGAGCTTTTTGGAAAATGTTTTAAGGCCTTAAAGTAGCTATACCACAGCCTGAAATGCAAATATTCAAGTGAAATAGTCCACTACTACTTTTTTTGGAGATTGAATAAATGAACTTACCTCACACTGTTGAATGAGATGCTGCTCAGCCCATGTGTGAAGCAGAAATGAGTTTTTGATTATTAAAACACAGACACATTCTACACACTGTTGAGTAGCAACGTACAAACATGTTTACCTTCAAATGGGCTTCTGACTCCTGGTTTAGGAGAATCAAGGATTCAGTTTTGATTCAAATCTGCAGTGTTGTCATCAGTGACAGTCACAGTCTCTTCCTGGTTTTATAGTTTGGTCCTTCGCTGAACTTTGACATTTCCTCTTAATATATAATACACAATATACTGAGTCAGAAATGAGGCTATAAGCATTTACACAAATATATACGAGCGTTTTTGTTCCATGAGACTGCATTTATGTTATGATTATTGTGATTTACCAATTAGGTTTGTCTTAAGGATATTCACTTATTTGTATTAACATTTTTACTTGCTGAAATATAGCGGATATAAATGGGAACATTTTAAGAAAACATGTGATATATATTTATAATGCTTTTAGAGGAACATGTTTGACCTATTTTCACAACTCAAGAGTAAAAAGGAGAAGTTCTAATGAACTTTTCAGTCATCAACATTCTCATACTGAAAGGTCATCTTCAGTAACATGCATACTTCCTTAAGTGCACAGGGGGAAGAGAGGAAATGAAGGTTCCTGCTGAAGGCTACAGTTAAAGAGTTAATAGTGATTAATGCAATCGGTAGTAAAAATTGTTACAAACAATAGTTTTTTATTCATCTTAATCATTTCATTTGTCAATATCAATGATTCCCTCTACATGACATACTCAAGTCGCTTCATCTTAATTAAAGAGTGATGGTTATAGCACGTTCATCACGCTATGTGTGTACTATGTGTATGCTGTACGATTAAAAGGAAGCTATGTTGTGAGAAAAAAAAAACGTGGACGTCAAGAAGTAAACACATGAATGTATAGATTTCTGGTGGTTAATGATGTTGACCAATGACGGTTGATTTAGTGCTGTGTGAAGATGCTGTTTTCTGATACATCACAGGAACACAAGAAAAGTGGTGATTGGTATAGTATGTCATAGCATTATTCTTCATGGAAATGAAAACAATATTTCTTTTGAGTCCATGCATTGTTACTTTTTCTTTTTCTAAATGCAATATCAACATTAAATCTGGCTGCAAGCAGCCATGAGGGAGCAAGAAGTGAATAAGGCCTATGTTGCCATGGCAACAGAATGATTTAGGCCAGAGAGATGACCGTAAGCGCCCACAAGATGTTTCTTGTCGATACACCACAGTTTGGCTAAGATATGTGGCCACCTCCTGTTTGGCAGCTTCAATATTAATTTTAAATTGGAAGCTTTGACAGACAATAAAACCACATCATCACACACGTCAGGCGTGCTCTAAACACCACCTTTGTAAAGTTTGGTGGTGAATGGCTAAAATAAGTGGTCAGCGGGATATGTTGCTCATTAGCATCAAATTGTATGTTTAAGCATTGAATTTGTGTTGATATATTTATATAGGATATGAGCCAAGACACGTTTTTTTCCCAATGACAGCATACCCTAGAGATTAAAGGTCACCAGATCTCTTGAGCGTCCTCCCGATGAGGTCTGAGGTACATGGATATTGTAGTTCCAAATACAAAGAAATATATGTGTGTGAGACTTCTATTGCGCCGGAATAATAGAACATACAAACAGACACAATCACAAACACTATTGCTGTTTATCAGATGCACTCAGGAACTAATCAAAATCATTTTAATTCATGTAGATTTGCCCTGTTTGTGCCTGTCTGCATCTTTGAGGATATTCATTGTAGCCATAGTACCACCTTGTGGTAGTGACCTGTGGATACAGCATGGTGCCTCAAACATCCATTATGAGTCAACGCATTATGAAAGGAGCTGCTTAATGGTCAGGATGAATATCAAGAAATGATTACAGCAAGTGAAACTGGTTTACGTATTTATTATTTTTGGCTTGTTGTAATACACACTTGGAAAACTGTGTACTCTAAGTTAGTTATTAATCATAACTTACCAGTCTTTGGTAGAAAAATATTAAGAGTTTGTCACCTGTCCACAGGATTTGACTGCAGAACACCTGGTGTGATGTGTCATTTTGTGCAGAGTTAAAAATCAAATCTTTAAAGCAAATTGGAAACTAATATTCCAACAATCGGGGAAGTTTGAAGCAGCAGAGGGAGGCTTAGACTTAGCGCCCTGTAGCATGTTTACGCTTTAATTTCATACTCTGATGTAAGGTCACATGGAGTATTGAAAGTTTGCATGTTCAAGCTGTTATTTTCATACCAACAAAAAAAAAAAAAAAAAAGTGGCCTCGGGAGCTAAAACCGTGAGTCAGTGGAAAATGCTTGACTGGAGGAAACCACAGAGCGGCTATAAACAGCGGCCGGTGGCGGCCACTAAAGCGTGCCATGCAGCCGCCACGCCCTGCAGCCTCCCTGCTGCTCCACCAAGACTGGCTTTAATATTCCAGCTGCAAGTTCAGCTCTGAAGCCACAAACACACACACACACACACACACACACACACACACACACATATGCGTGCGCAGTTTTCCAGATTGAGTCGCGTAAATCAACAAAAACGCAATGTTTTCAAAGTCAAAATAATATTTATTTCATAGGTTCCAAAAATACTGCGCAATATAAATATAATAAAATTGAAATAATTCGTGTGAGTCCATATACTTGTACTTTAACACTGTTAACATGGCGGATGAAAACACAAACAGACTTCAGGTGAGAGCAGCAGGAGGACGTGCTCC
Organism: Eupleurogrammus muticus; assembly: GCA_036785175.1. NCBI lineage: Eukaryota > Metazoa > Chordata > Actinopteri > Scombriformes > Trichiuridae > Eupleurogrammus > Eupleurogrammus muticus. Next base: position 16,069,510 of record JAYKQN010000011.1, on the reverse strand, counting down.
TGCTGTTTTTTTTTCCAGTTTTATAACTCAAGCTCTGGCTGTAAAACCTCGATTCAATACATTTTTTACAAACACACACACATATTGGTTTGTGTAAAGATGGTAAGGCGCTTTACTGAAAGATCCCTGAACAGCTGAGGACCAATGAAGAGGAAGAACATGGTAGGAGACTTTGGCTTTGCATGCATTTTTAATATGTGGACTTTTATTCTCTATATATGACTCTTTAAAGCTTTATTTACAGTGTTGGTCTAGCTGAATGATAGCATGTGCTTATTATTCCAAAGGGCTTTTGGGAGTTTTATGTGTAATCCTTTAATTAGTTTAGACATCACCACAATCACAGATGAAACATTTTTACCCTGGGTATTTATTATTACTCAGCACTATTATTTTCATTTTCCAATAATCCTGATTTAAAGCAGCACTGAAAAAACTGAAATCTAAACAGGTGAAAATAAATTGGTTTTGGTACAATTGGTCCGATACTGAGTAGAATTATCTTATTCCACTTCACCTCTTAGGATCTCAGCTCTTGCATTGAGTGGAAAGTGTGAACATAAAGATGTTCATGTTGATTAAATCACACCTTTCTCTTCATAAGTTGAATATCTTCAGGAATGTTTCTGTTAATATTATCTAACATTAAAACATACAGTACAGTAAATGCATATTAATCACATCATGACCCTGAATCATCTGTTACAGCTTATTTATCTCAGGGCTTCATTATTTTTTTTTGTCAGAAAATTGTGAAAAATGCTTTTTTTGTTTAAAAAAAATGTCCCAATGAGTAAACACATATTAAGTAATGCAGCTTCACTGTGTTTATGTGCTAAAAAGTGGAAAATAGACAATGCAAGGATGTGTGTGATCATTAAAAGGCCACAATCGAAACAACCAACTGGGACAAGTACAAATAAAATCATACCGCCTTAAATCCAGCTGAAATTTTCCCCCTTAAAGTCTCCCTAAATTCTCCAGTAGAACGAGCTCACTGAGTTTGTTTGCAGTGTTTTTCACTATACATGTGTAAAAGTTGTGTGTAAAAATGCCCAGTTACAGCAGATTTTACTCAAAGAAATAAAGATTTCATAATTCAAAAACGTGGTAAAGATAGAGGATTTTGCAGTGTAAAATATAGTGTTTCACAGTTATTAAAATAGCCATTAAAGCCATAATTAATTCCAAAATAATTCCAGTTGTGTCCAGACGTGTCTCGGCGGCGCTCTTTCAGACAGAACACTCAGAGCAGCGACTACACACTGCCACAGGCAGCTGTTTCCTCTACCGCCAAATCCAACGATTATGAGTGTGCAGTAAAACCGACGTTTGCTTACACGGCCAGAAGGAAGAAGCTGGAGCAGCAGAATCAACCACTCGTCTGGCTAGAAAATGCCCACATGTCAGTTTTGTTGTCGTTTGAGATCGCGTCTGCAGCAGCAATGCGGAAAATACAAGCGTTTCCCGTCGCTTCCGGCCTATTAATCTGTTCTGCTCTTTGTGCCGGATTTTTACCTGACAAGGAAATTGCGATGAGAAGCCTGGAGTGGGTTTTCCATCCTATGAGGAATACTGACTTTGGATAGAGCAGGAGGGATGAAGGTGTTATAGAACCACCGATTCACTCCATTCGTCCCAATTGCACTTGATCGTCCAACCGGAGCTCGTCCTTTCAGCATTTAGTCGTAGCCGAGCCGTTGGCCTTAGGGTCGATCTTGGCCACCAGCAGTCTGAGAGATTCCCCCGACGTCCGGATCAGCTCTCTCCCGCTGTGACAAAACGCAGGGCAAAAAAACCCAAAAACGTAAGCTTGTGGTGGTGGCGGCGGGGGGACACGATAGGGAGGCTGATACGGGCGGGTGGCTGTACTCACACATTGTACTCCATACCGACCAGGCTGACGCCGTTGACGGCCAGGATGCGGTCGCCCGTTTTCAGCTTCTGACAGCGAGCAGCGGGCGAGTCGGGCACCACGGACTTCACGTAGATCCCGCTCATTCTCAGCGGCGTCTTCTATTGGAAAGACGAAACGGGCGAAATGAAAGAAGCGTCTTTTAAAGGAATACGTCTTAGGAATACAAGCGTTGGTCCAGTAAGGGCTTCAAAGAAAACAATTTTATTCTCATGTAAGACAGAAAACATTCAAATATTCCCATCTGAGAAGCTTGAAAACAGAGGTGCCAGAAGAACTATATTATAGTTATTATAGCTGTTGTGCTCTGTTAGTTTTCTGCACTTGTTGTGAAGTATCACAAAAAAATCCATGTGTGGGATTCATTAGCTTCTATCCTAAAGGACGATTTAGAGTCGCTAGAGAAGACAACAAGATCAAACTTTTGTGTGATGTCCCAAAACATCATGATTTTTTTCCACAGATGTGCCATTAGGGCCTCTGTAGATACCCCAAGTTTGTATGTAAGTAACTTAACAGAATATTTGTACTTTGTTACTTGACACCATCATTCTTTAGAAAAGTTCCTGCAACCAATTGTTGCTTTTTTAATTAGGTTTGTCAATCCACATAAAATAAATCAGTAATTTGAGATTAGATTGTACTATTATCAGTGTTTATAGCTTCATAAACAGCACATTCATGAGATCCACATACCTACACACGTGTTTTTTTGTGCTAGTCGTCCTGTTCAACACTAATACCAAGTAAAAGATAAGATGGTAAATGATTACCAGTGTAAAAATTGGCTACTGATCTAAAACAATCAGATAAGATTAGATATTAGTAAATATAAATGTGCCTGGTCTCTTTGATGAGGTCAGTGAAATAAGGTAGAGATGAAGAGAGAATATTGAGTGGACGTATATTAGGAGGAAGCCATTTTACCGTTCCATCTATGAGAGCCAAGCCGAGACCATGAGGTCCTCTGTGCAGCTCCACTGTGAAGACCTCTTCTCTGTCTTCTTCTTCTTCCTCTTCTTCTCCCACATTGTCTGGCTTTCTTTCAGAACATCTGGCTAAACAAATACACAAGGAGACACATGCTCATGTCACTTCAGAGTGGTGTTATACATACCACAGAAAAAAAACAAAATTTAAAGGAGCAGGTTCCCTCACAACTGAGACCAGAAGACTATGGCTTATTTGAGCTGTAGGTTCAATTAGATATACATTTTATATTTTTAATATATAAATCAATGCGCCCAAATTCAACCTCATAGAAAGTACTAAAGGTCCCATATTGCAGAAGGTGCACTTTTGATTATTGTAAGCTAAGCATGGTCCCATGTTTCAAAATGTTATATCCAAGTGAAAAGCACACAACCTATATTCAGATAGCTTGCCTTTAAAGAGCCATCAGGACTTTGAAGTTGTGATGTCACAACTGAGCATCACCTATTCACCAATGCAAAACCATTCACAGGAAAGGCTCATTTATATTAAATTCCATTTGTGTTCATTCAGTCAGTGTTTCCCTGTTGAGCTTTGGTGGAAATATAGTTTAAAAAAAAGGCATGCGGCATTAAGACTCTTTTAAAGGCTAGTGGGAAGAGGAGGAATGATTACAGCAAGAAAATTGGGCTTTTAAGTGTTGATTTGCACCTGAAAAGTGACGAACCTGATGAAATTGGCCACTGAGCGGCCTGATATCAGATGCTTTTAAGAGGTGGGATGTGGACCTGAATGGTTAACTTGCAGCAGGTGCTCTAACACCAACTTCCTGTTTCTCCGGCTCATACGAGTTGGGCTGCCACAGCAACAACAACACAGCGACAGTAGCCCCCCCCCCTAAAAAAAACCCTGTTCCCACCTCTGCTGCCCCCCTCCCCCCATCTCCTCCCAACATGCAGCCTGTCTGCCCCCCACGCAGGACCTGCCCCGAACAATGCCACGGCCTATTAAGATTCCATGCACCAACCCAACTGTAAATTCCCATGATGGATCGGCCACTGCTCTTTTCTCTCCTGACATCACCATCTCTCTGTAGTTCTTGGGGTCAGATTAAAGGATTATCAAACTTTCAAAATACACATTGCCCATTAAAACCCAAAACCAAACACTGGAGGCCAAGGTACGACTTGGCATGGAGGGAACTTATGTAGTTACAAATCTGCAAATTTCTATAATGGATTCAATGACATATCAATACATATTAATTTATGTCAGGACATTTGAAACATTTGAGAGTATTAAATCTGCAATTTACAGTATTTTTGTCAAATAAATTGTGAAAAATGGCAATCAGGGTTTCCCAGATTTCCATCTGATGTTTCCTAATGTTTTTTAGCAGTGTAGAACCCAAAGACTTTGAGTTCACTATCCAAGAAACATGAAGAAACAAACAAACAAACGGGAATAAAAAAAATTAGAAATGTGTTCTTAAAAAGAGACCAGGAAATATGTCGAGAATCGCTTATTACTAATAATTAGCAATTAATTTAGAAGATATTGGGAAACTCATTGATTACTCATTCACACAAATTTTAGAAGAAGAAATTTATTAAAAATCTGAAATTTATCTCCTCTAAAAATCTTTTTTTTTCTGTTTCTGAATAGAAAATCTACGGCTGGAGTCCTGGACATAGACCCTATTGCTAGAAATAAAGATAGTTGCAGATTCTAGATTTTAATATGGGCTGCACAGATTTAGAAAAGAATAAAGGGTATGATGCAACTGATGATAGTTCCAGGTAACCTAATTTCAGTCAATCCTCAGGCCTTTTAAGAAAATTAGTTTAGATAAAAGACACTAACAGAGAAAACACAATGCAACAAGTACCTCATGCGAGTAAAGACATCTGATTAAGATCAACCAAATCCTCCAGGCATAAATCTTCTTTGTAATCACACCCAGCCACAGTCTGTTAGACAGCACATTAGCACTGATGGAACCTCTTAAGGAATGAATACAATCACATGTGATGAAAAGTGCTTCTGAAGGTCTGGTTAGAAAATGAGAAGTTTCATGGAGCAGTAAGCGATAGAGCCTTACCAAATAAATCTGACTACCTACCTGAGGTGTATAGTGGGAACCTGGGAAAATGTTACTAAGCTAGAAACAACCAATATGGGCACAAAACTTTAATTTGTTCAGTTCTGACCAAATGTGATGTTACTGCATTGCCTTTTTGTCAGAAACAAATTTAAGTGACTGTTCGGCTGTAACATGACATTGTATGTGGTGCAGACAACCGCAATCATGGATCACCTTTATGAAAAAAAAAACAAAAGCACAAAAAGTCTAGACTAACTGCATTGAGTCAACTGCTAATGTTAGGCAGGACCCCTCAGATGCACATCTCCCCAGAAACACCCTTCAAGCTCCTCCTGGAAAATCCTGAGGCATTCCCAGGCCACATAAGCTAATATGATTTAATCCCTCGAGGTAGTTCTGGGCCTGCCCTGGAGCCTCCCCCCCCAACCACTCCTGCCCAGAAAACCTCTAAAAGGAGGATAATCAGAGGCCAGGACCACCTCAGCTGGAGGTGGAAGGAGCATCTATCTATAATTCTCTAGCACCCTATTTCTAATGCTGAGCCCAGCCGTTCTGCAGAGGAAACGCTGCTGGTTTTCCAACAATCTCATTCTTTCTCTCTAGTGACAATAGACCATAAGGGTTGGAACATAGCTGGATGAGCACACCCCCTGGTCCCTCTCTGACTGACAGCCTCGGCCAAGCCCTGTTGTCCCTTCCTGAGTCACAGGGCAGTTGACCAGAACTTCCTTGATGCCAACAAAAAGTCTGGATAAAAGAAAATTGCATACCAGAGTGAGATATTTCTCACCATTTTATTTTAGAAAATAATCAACAGATTAATCAATAATAAAAAATAAAATACCTCCCACCTAACTTCTTTAGGCTGTTTTCAGCCGGAAAAAGAGCATTACTGGGATTAGTAATGTAATGCAATTACTGAATTCAGTGTGGTAATCCATGAATGGTAATCCAGCAGTTCTTACTGAAAAAAGTAATTACATCAAGGATCAGCAAATGGGACAGTTTTTTATCATTTAATTGTCTCTGCTCTGCTGTTTTTTTGTATTTCTATTATTAGTTTAAAAAAATATATATAGTGAATAGGAAAACTGTTGCATTAAGGACTGTATCCACAAGTAAATATCATTTCCTCCAATAGTAACAGGATTTATATAGCTTTATAGATTTTCTTTTTAGAAGGGCCAGATTTTGAAATGGAAAATCATGCACAGCTTGGTACCAATTTATATTTCCTTTCACAAAATTAAAAATCCAAAAAGTATTTGACTCTCACACTCCCATAGATGACCTCATGACGGAGGCTTCTAGAAACAATATGAGAGAGGAAACGCTCCTTCCTCTGCACGGAGAACCCACCCTGCACGGCGTTCCACTTGAAATTCCTGACTTCCAGAGTCAGTAAAAGATGAAGGGAAGGACAGATAACGCTCAGCCGCTTTTACGTCATTGTACCTTTATGTGGACCTGGGACAGGCTACGGACAAAAAAATGCGGTGAGTTCACGTGGGGTCAAGTCACTAAATACTTTCCTTAACACATTCCTTCAGTAAATGAGGTTTAGGGAAGAAATGAGGGCTTGTGACCTCATTCCAGACTGTTAGTAATACAGGATGAGGTTGAAGCCCAAGTGACCATATTAGCAGTGACAGTGCTGTGTGTCATTGGAATTAAAACTTACTCTTTGTAAGTTTGTCAGTGAAGCCATGAATAGGCCTTTTAACATGCTGTCAGGTTTTTCATGCTGCGTGGCAGCAGAATGGTGTACCCGTTCCATCGTTTCTTTGTACAGTATGAGTACTCCTAATCTCGGTTAGTCAGCCAGGAAACAGTTGAGAAGAAGGATCCACCAGCTCCAACAACACAGCAATAATTTCTGTGGAGATGTGACATGGACCAAGAGTTGTCGCTCCACTGTGCCATTGTTGGGATCTTTTTTCGAAATTCTTATTTATTAAATGTCGAAGGACATTGAGTTTCAAATGCACTAAAATATTTTTTTTTAAAAGTATTGATTCTATATATAGAGAGATATTGCTCAAATTGATTTTATTATATCACCAAGCTCCTACAGCAGCATAACCTTTGACCCAATGGCAACAGTGCATATTCACTAGAATGAGGACGTGACTCACTCACTCATCAATTACTTGGAATTCCAACATGTCTGCTGGACCATGAGGGGACATCGAAGAACCACCTCCTCCTACCTTTATCACCCGAGGATTTAAACCTCCTAACCTTATAGTTGTAACAAACCCTTTGAGTAGGATTAACAGATCTTACTTTATGACAGATTTTAATCAAAGTAACAATTTCTGCATTATGTACCTGTGTTAATACAAATTTAAGGAAAACTAATACATTACTTTTTACATCTTTTTTAGACTCAATACAAACTTGTAGAACATATTGTTCTCCTTTTCCTTTTTTGGACCTTATCAGTATAGAGTGATAATTGGGTTTCTGTTTATATATAGTTTTCTGTGATTTGTTGTCTGTGAAGGTTCTCAGCCATCCAGGTCATCTTATTCTTTTAGAGTTGTAGAAAAAAATCAATTGGACTTTGTTATTTGAAGAAGTTTCACCTCTCATCCAAGCGGCTTCTTCAGTTCTGAGACTAATGCAAGAAAACCAAGGTATTTAAAGATCCTTGATGCAGACTGTTGCCAGATTGAAATGCTGCTCTGGTTTAATTACATTTAACGGCAGCTATTAATGCAGTGAGTGGATCTTTTATCTGATCCACGTCATTTCTGTTACCTTTCTTCTGCTGTCGGGTGCCCTCCTGCAGGTCTGCTTCCAGCTCAGCCAGCTCCATGCCTTGGGGCGTGTTGGGCGGCGTCAGCAGGCAGGACGGGTCCAGCGCCAGGCTTTTGTGGTAGCCTTGGTCCGCCTGTCCCGGGAGGGCGTTTTGCAGCTCTAGGCTCTTCAGCTTCTGGGCCAGGACCGCCTCGCAGCTGCTCAGGTCGCCGTGAGATTCACGGGCCTGGCTGGGCTCCGCAGGGGAGGCGCAGGCCGGGTCCGCCTCAGGGCAGGGACTGGTAACAGGGTCACAGGCTACCTGGGGCGCTGAATCCTGGAAGGAGGGCGAGGTCGACGACTGGCTGCCGTCTGTTTTCTTTCCACTAGGAGCCTGGGTCGGAGAAATAAAAAGTTAATCAATAAAAATCTAATGTTTTGAATGCCACTGGCTTCTTATGATGCTGTTGAGTTCTTGCGGTCTTTTTACCTGTCCTTCCCCATCAGGTTGGCTTTCACCGCAGCGGAGCCGGGATATGAATTCTTTGAGATGACTAAGCTTTTCAAACAGAGCGGGCTCCACAATGGGTTTACCGAGCTCCAGGTGAAACGTGCTGCTGGGCAGGATGAGTGGTGGGTGGTTGTCGAAGCTCTCCAGGATGTCAGCTGCAGGAGGACAGAAAGACCTGCCGTCATACATCACGAACCTAACTATTTTATCTAATAGTCAAAATAAACAAAAGCCTGGAATTTCAAGTAAATTTCCTGTATTTGGGTTAACTTTAAAGTAACCACAGTTTACCCAGCAGGATGCAGTAAATGTGGGTGAAATAAGTGGCAAACAGGACAGAGAACTTAAGTTGATTGGTGGAGAAAGACTGACAGGCAGGGTTACTCTAGAAGAACACTAACATGTAGGCATTTAATTAAAAAAAACATTCAAGTGTACTTCAATATACATTAGCCCACACATAAGGTATAAAAAGTAGTTGTATTTACACGTTTCAATCAAGAATACTGTTTATGCAACATTGTGCTCTCTTCAGAGCTAAAGTCAAATATGTATCATCAATTTGTGTGATGACAGTTTGACCAAACAAGGTACACAATAGATTGTTCTGATTCCTGCTGCAGTGGTTTAATTAGTCTTCACCAATTAACAGTTTGTTATAAAATTCCAAATAACAGCAAAATATTCAAGTTACAAGGTATGGAAAAGAAAGTCTCATTTGAATATGTGTGAATATCATAATATTTACTTGTTCTTTTTATCACTTCAGTGGTCTTTGTGACTCACCCGTCCTGACGGCGTCCTCTGCATCGTCCGGCATTGGGCTCCATCTGGTGGGACAGGCTTTGCCCGAGTTATACTCTCTCAGCATGTGGTAGAGCTGGGCAGGGTTCAGGGCCGCAAACTCTGTCCTCAGAGACGTCCAGGACGCCTGTGCGGACGTAGAACAACAGCACATTAAGAAACATGATACTAAGGCCCTTTCATCATAGGTATGTGATTTAAACATAAAATTACAACAGTTTAAAGAATGAGCCACAAAAACTCGTTGTAGTCACGAGAATGACAAGGTGGGAGAAACAAGCATTTCCCCATATTGCTTTGTTTCCCCATGAGAAAACACAGACATTGCTACTCTCTCATTTGCATGCACAGCGATTTAAACCAATTATATGATTCTAGTAAATACTTCTTGTCCCTGTCCCTCTTGGGAAAATGTGTCTTAGCCTGAATTGGAATACAATAGCCCCATTCTTGTGTTTGCCGCCCTTCTATGAAAGGTGAAAGCTTGATTATATCCACGCAAAGGTTTACACTTCAGAAGTCATACGTCATATCGGCTCGCCTCTTGACCTATCCGGTTGCTTGTGAAAGTCCATATTTGATCTTTTGATGAGTGTGGAAACCTGCTCGAGGATAAGGAAGCAGGTGAGTCACTCGCCAGCGGCATTCATGTGATTATTACTAGACGAGTGTTATAAACATTCCATAGTTCATTCAGTCGCTTTCCATTTGAATTGGTGGAAGTTAGAGTTTGCACAGACATGTCGGGTCCACAATAGAAACCTCAAAACTAAATGTTGTGTCCCTCTAGCAGAACACACTGAACCCAGCAGAAGGTAAAGTTTAAATGCTGCTTATAAACAACAGACACCTAAAAATGTCTTGTTTGTTATGTCTGAGATGTAGTGTCTGGCAGCTACCGATCTTAAAATACCCTCCTCAGATGTTGCAATCTCCATAACTGCAGGCCTGTTTTTGCCACAAAACTCTCTGGTGCAATTTACAACTGTGCCAGCAGGCCACTTTAATTCTTGAAAGCCCAAAACTCCAGATGGAAAACTAAAAAAAATAAATAAATAAAAAATGTTGAGGGCATGTGCTCTGTTATGGCTGCCGCAAAAATGACTTCATGTCAGGGAGGGGAGGTGGGGGGGTACATGAAACCACCACTCCTCACAACCGTCCAGTCGCACGCATGGATGAGTCACTGGCTTCATGGATAGGCTGGTGCCATTGCTCTGGAGACGGATCACACTAGATTGTGAATCATGCACTGGAACCTCATTATGCCTTATATTTGTTTACAGTTCCTCCGAATGTAGGAGGCATATTCCGCTGACATTTTATCTTTAAGTCCATGAGTAATGTATCTCAAGTTCAAAGTCATGTTCCTACATGTACATTTGAAAAAGTTTTTGGTGGCTGCAACAATCTCTAAAGTTTATGAAGTGGTTCAATACACAATATTTTTTATGTGATCCAATTTGTTAGACAAAAAGAACAAATACATTGTTAAAACAATTATATCAAACCTGTGGAGTTGTTACTGCTGTGTACTACTTAAGGTGTGCTCAGAATAAAAGGAAAAGGGATTTTCTTACTTTCTTACTTTTTGAAAACACTGATAATTAGCAACATCAATTCTGTGTTTGAAGTATACTATATCTACACAAAGTGTCTGCGAATTATAAGTTTCACTAAGGGGAAGAACGGCGGGAGAGCATCATTTCTGGTAAGGAGGGTCCCCAATGGTAATGTCAGGGCGTAGGTTTGTTAGCAGCCGTTCTCGCCACAACCCGATTTAGAAATACCCAGATGATTGGCGGGCAGGGCGATCTCAGATTGCCTCGCATTGCGAGCTGATGTATTTTACAGATTTCTCCATTTTATGAAAGATTCTGGGAGGACCAAGTTGTAAATAGCTGTCACAATGGACATAAATAACTTCTTTGTGAGGTTCACAATGTTAAAAGTATGTTGAGCATATTTCACGGAGGACTAGTACAAAGGCAGATGAGAAAGAGTAAGAAAAAGTCTGACAAACATGCTTGTGCCATCTTGAGTTAAATAAAAACTTTCTTCAGTACTGATCAGTACATAAGGGTTAGTAATCAGGGAATAGTGAATATGATGTGTGAACATAGTAGGGAAAAGTTATTTTGTTTATTTTTGGTGAACATTTTTTATTAATCAACTCATATTAAACATGTAACTTGCAGTCAGTCTCTAACACGAACCAGCAAATGATAGTAGATCGGTGACAGGGATGCTGTTTTCTGACAAAACATAAATTTGCAAGCAAAGTTTATAGTAATATATCAGAGTAGGATGATGAATAAATGATAAATACAGACAACATCAATAACAACTTCTCCGAAGTTGTGACTGGTTAGTCCTGAGGTAAATTATCCCGGTTCATGCACACATAGCAACCATCCTGACAACGACACAGAGATTCGAACATTCTAACCCTTCCACCAAGTTTATCTCATGTCACGGTCAATCGTCAACTAGAAATATCATCAATGTCTCATATGTCTTGGTTTTCCCCCCTCGCCCACAGGATAACCGCAAACATAAGTCCTAAACTAAAAGCCTGTCTGTTGAGCTCAATATGAGCTTCAGCACGTCACTGGTGAGTGTGCAGGCCGTACCTCCTCCAAAGTTTTAGATAGCCCCTCTTCGCTCCTGGCCTTGTCAACCACAGCGATATTGCTTTCCTCTACGGACAACAGCTGCCCCGTGTTGCATGGCAGCAGTTTGTGGGCTGCTCAGATGTTAGGGTGAATTATAAAGGCTGGTTGTCTACAGGGGTGATACAGCTTAGCTTGTGCTCATCACCGGTGACACTCACTCTTTTGAGGGTTCCTATCTAGGTGATATGACTAAGAAGTACTTGAGTGGCAGCCAAGATAAGAGCTGTTTGAGTTATCTAATGCTTAAGAAAGAAGCACCAATGCTCCCTAAGTTACCTTCTTTAGCAAAGGTTAGCCTGGACCGTCCTTTCATGTTAGGAAAGCAGAAATGTCATCATAAAATGAGCCGCGGCCACAGCCTAATTCAGCAATTCCTTGTCCAATCTCCTTACTTTCATCTTCCCTTAACTGTGGGACGTTTACAGCCAGGTCAAGGGAAAGCAGTTGAGAATAAGAGCACGGCACACTCTACGTTGCAGTCAGAAGCTTTTTCCTTGGCTTCTCTTCAAATGGGCATTTTCAGATGTCCCCGTGTGGAGCTACTACCATGAATCGTGTGTGAGAGATCTACAGCAACAATGCACAATGAACAGTAGCACACTACTATGTCACCACAAAAACATTCAACAGGTACCACAACATTTTTTTTTCCCCAGGCATCATAAACCCATGAATCCGGAAAGGGTTTGTATAACCTTGACCCGTCACACCTGGGTACTTTTTTACGTGTTTTGTTTCTCTTTAAGACTCTGAATACTTCAGTGTTTAATCACCGGCCACGTGAGAACTCGGCTCCGTCCTGCGGTACAAAGTATAAACAAGATTTGAATGGGTAACTAAGAAAACATGTACTTAACGAGAAGGGATTAAGTGTTGAATTGCCACGCTACCGTACATGCCTGCAGGGCAAGGGATGTGTACAGTATTGTTTGAGTGATACAGAAGGACTTTCAAATGCATTTTGTGTTTAAACATCAAGAGACCAGTTGACTTCTTAGCTGCATGTTTCCTCTAAGTAAAATATAATTTAAGATAACAATAATCAAACACTGCTGTGTTTTAGTAGAACCAGAATCATTTCTGTTGCTCATCTTAACAGGATAAACCTCTATCTGTGTGTTTAAATTGAGAGAATAAATATTAACCAAGCTTTTCCTAATATCATCATGGCATGTTTCTCTTTTGTATTGACACTAATACATCACATTCTATTTCCTCAAATCTGATCAAAGGTGCTTGTCTTGTCATTGCTACTATATCCATAAATCATTAACATTTGTACAAAGACAACACTCCTCAGCTTTTACTGCATTATTAGACAGTAGTGCACTAAGTCTGGCAATAACAAAAAAGCTGCTGCAGGGAAGAGTAATGTGAAGCTCAGATTTTGTGAACATGAACACACATTACTAATTTTATGCTGCTGACATCTTTAAGACAATGCAAACGTTCGGGCTGATGCAGACACGAGCGGACTCCCAGACAAACAGGAAAGGAGAAACAGATGTCCTCTGACCTGGAGGAGGGTTTCTTTGGGCGTGGCCAGCAAATTGACAGCAGCAGAAAGCTTCTGGAAGAACTCAGCAGCCAGATCGCCTAGACTGATGCTCTGGATCCAGTCCATCAGCAGGTCCAGGTTGGCCCGGATCTGAACACCTCTGGACCACTGGTAGAACCCAGCGACTGATCCTAAAGAACAACACAGTAGACTATTATTTGGTGTTTTTATTATGAAAAGTTCGTTCTTATTTCTTACATATCCTCTAACATGAGAAAGTCATCTACAGGTTTTTACCTCTCTCCATGAGAGCGTTGAACAGCGATGCGTTGATGAAGAAGAACAGGTAGGCACAGAGTTGCAGGGAGATGTCGGGGTGCACCTGGAAGGCTGTGAGGAGCTTCAGCGCCTCCTTCAGCACCTCCAGGATGCCGCTGAGTCCGTCAGGCATTCGCAGCTGACCGCCCTCCGAGAACGGGTTCCCGTCCAGCAGCCCGGGCAAGGCTGAGTACATACTCTGTGGAGAGATATCATCATTTCATAAAAAGACACATGAACTACGACCTGTCTGTGGCCTTTTATATCATTCCTGAGATCACAATTATAAACTCAGTGCAATATGGACAGTCATGTTTCTGTGTCTCATCTTGCTCAATGCTTCTGCAATATGCATGACATCATGTCTCAATGAGAGGAAGGTATTTAGAGTTAAAGAAAGTTACATTTCAGTCATTTTAGATGCTAAACACTGTACCAAACTCTCAAACAAAGATCAATACATGCAGGGAATTTAAATAAAACATCCTATTTTTTTGCCATGTGGTCTGTCACTGTCCTGTCTGTTTTTTCTTGTGTTGGGGATTTTAAAAGCAGCATATCAGGTTATAAAAAGATGACTCTTACTAGGATGCATATGGTGCTCTGCTTCTTGCCAGTATATTAGAAGACTACAATAAGCCAACTAGACATTGGACAAAAAAGTTTGGAAATGTGTGTTAAGTAGGTTATTCCTCTGGTGTTACAGCACTTCCTGTTGTGGAATGAGCAGCACGGCGGAGTATGTGGGTTGTGCTTATAAAAAATCCGCCAAAACCTTCTCTGCAAATGGCAAACAGCTTATTATGCTGTTGCCATTGACTCTTGTTTTGAACTTTGCAAGGCCATACGGTACACAGCTCTCAACCCAGACAATCCGAAATAGATTGCATGCTGCCATTCTCCCGAGTTTCTGTCCACCTGAATGTAAGAGCGATATTCACTCTTATAGTTCTTTTTTCCCTCTCTACCAACTACCTGGTTCATGAGGTGAACAAAAGAACGTTAAAAATCAAAAAAAAAAATCACCCAGAAGCCGCTTTAAAAATGCCAAATATAGCATTTTCAAAATGGTTTAATAAAGAAATACGGATTTCACTCAGAAACGGTGTATTTGAACAAAGCAGTTCTGCAAACAGAACCGTCTTGCGAGCTATTTTATTGAACGCAATCTCCTTCTCAGTTCTCACACAGATCCGGCTCTTATCACAAGTCCTCCTTCTGACACAGTTCTTCCATTGTTTCAGATGTGTGACGTCACCCTGCTAGGTACACAAACACTCTCACTCACCACAAGTAAGATAATGACCTCAGACAAAAACCTAAAGAGGTCATGAAGACAATAAGCCCGTCTGTCTGAGACAACAGGTCAGCTGATAATTTACAAGTGAAGCTCTTTGTTTGGCAGTTTCAAGGGCCTCACTTGTGTCTCATCCCTATTTCCTGAGTGCCCCTTTATTCACCACATTCCCTTTCTGTAGCTCTGATAGCTGGCTACCTTCTCTCCATGTTGCCTTTATCTTGGCGTCTAGCCATCTCTTCCATGGCGGGTACTGGCTTTTAAGTGCTGAGCCCATCTTGTATCTAAGCATCCCAAGGATTACTGTGTATTAGTGCATTTGTCTGAGTGATGATTCCTGTAGTGATTGTCTTTAGTGAAACATTAAAACTACTTGGCAACTCCGCTTTGGGCTCTAGGTTTCTGGGTCACAATCTTTCTTCCCCAATGAATCTTTCTTTTCAATGAGGCTGTTGGTATCTGTTGGGGCTTGGAAACCAATTGCTTGCTGTGGGGGTGCTTGAGCATTGTTGTAGTATTCTATCAATCTATAGTTGTGATAGTTTTCGATTACAGATGTTGCAACACTGAGCTAAGAGTGGTTTCTCTGTTAGCCTTGATTGTCAAAGTATTGTTTCAAAGTATCCCCCGTTCCCACAATCAAGAGATCGAACCTCCTCATCATGACGACACTAAGCCGAAAGGCTAGGGCCACGGTCCAGGATGAAAAATGCTGCAGAAAATGCAAGAATACATCAAGAAGATGGCCCCCAAAGAGTAGCATGTACCACCGCCAAATCAAAGAAGTGGCTAACAACAGGAACCTACTGGTGGTGGGAGATTGCTAAACTGGCAAAGAAAAAGAGCCATATAGGCCAGGTTGCACCAGACCAGATCAGACCCAAGGTGTAGGCTATGCAAAGGAGTGTAAAATGCTGGCTGGATCAGCGTACCTGGAGAAGCCCAACCAAGTTGCTGGGATAGTATAAAGGAACATCTACATATAACTAGTATGGAATAGAAGTACTCAAATCCCAATGTGCCATACCATAGAAGGAGGCTGACTTCGAGACATATGGGGTTGGGTAAAGAGCAGGAGAGGGTGGCGGTGGTGACAGATGACTGATACCAGCTGACGCTAACATCAGGAGGAAGGAACATTGAGAAGTATCAAGGGATGAGACAGCAGTTGGAAAGGATGTGGAAGGCTGAGCCTGAAAGTTCCCGGTCCGCTTGTAAAGGACCCGAGCATGAGGAGGAGACATACCACCCTGCAGGAGGGTGGGAGGGATTTTTTTTTTTACACACTTTTTTGTGCTGTATTTTAAAGCTGCAATTCTGACATCAAGTGCCCTTTGGTCCAGTTCATATTCTAATTTTATCCAACTTGGCGTTAAGAAGAAGCAGAAGTAAAGAACATGTGACCAGATGTTATGAACAGTCAATCACATTTCATAGGAAACTGACAGACAGACCTCTCTCTCCTCCTCCCTTCCCTTCCTCTGCTGGATGTTCTCTGACAATGGTGCGACTTCCTCTACAAGAAACACGCACATAGCTGCTAATCCTTCTCCTTTCTCTTTACCAGAATAATACTTCCCAACAAACACATGCATAAATAATGTCTTGCCTTATTAAGAGAGCAACTGCAGTATAAATAACTGTTGTTTATGAAGCTGAAATTGAATGTTTAAAAAGGAAGCGAGAAAAACACTGTGAAGAAAAGCCAAAAATGCTTCACAAAAAAGAAACTAGCTGATTATGACTGAAAAGCATAATGTGCAGTTACAACAGCTTTTGCACCAGTTTTAAGCAACAAAACAAAAATAAATATGCCTAGAAATTCAGAACAGCACGCACAGTTCCCTCCTTCCCTACCTTACTTAACACTGTGTCACTGTGCAGGGTGGTACAGTTTTTTTTCCTTCTACAGACTCTGCAGTGAGGTGTTTGTGGGAATGTTACATAATTTCAGTGTGAGAGTGTCCTGTTGGGCTGCTAAAAGGAGAACATGACGGCTGTCAACACTGTATGTCAGCAAATCAAAAGGATACATTAAAAAATGCAAAAAATGCAAAATTTTTCGTGTGGTATGATTACATACAAAGTCAATGCAACAACATGAATGCACACAACTTGTGTATTAACTGAGTTCTATATATTCAATTTGATTGAAGGATCAGTACAGGGAGGGATTGTTGTGCTGCTCGCTAACAGGAGGAGAGAGACGGGTAACCAATCTAGAAAATCCTGCTGCTGCTGCTGCTGCTGCTGCCCTGAGATGTTTACACTCATTCTCAGAAAATCAGGCGTTCTGGTTTTGTTATCCCGCAAACCACCATAACCTTGGAAGACAAGATTGTCTGTTTATAATCCAGTCAGTGGAAAAGACACCCCGCTCACTATCTCACAGGCTTTTCCTGGTCGAGAGTGCCAGACAAAAGTCAGTGTTTCCATGCTGTTATTGTGTGTTCTGTTTGGAATACACTCAATGAAAACAGAATATGGTGTTTCTACAGCTGAATTTCCTGCTTCACATGTGACCGACAGAAGGATTCTATGGGTCCAAAGGATGTGAAAATGTTGATGTCACTATATAAGTGTGTACATGGTTTGCTTTATTCTGTACATTAAAAAACATTAAGTCGTGTGTGCATGCATGTGTGAGGGAACCAACCTTCGTCAGATAATAGACGGACTGCTGGAAGGTGAACATAATGACTTCCTCCAGGACTGTCATGGCTTCTTCACAGGCTGTCCGTGTGGATAACATCTCGGAGTCCAGCGCCCCTGTCGTGAATACTTTTTAATAACATATGTAGGTGCCAGCTGCCAACAGGCATGGGCATGACTGATGCAGTGAAGTTTGTTTTCACGTAGTATTTCTACCCACCTTCGTCCTCCTGGTCCTGCCTCCAGGGCAGCAGCTGGGGGACCTCGTGCTGGATGAAATGCAGCAGCTCAATGGAGTTGGCCATCCACAGCAGCAGTGGCTGCAGACCTGGGATCAGCTCGTCCATGCTGAGCAGCTGCAGTTGCTCGGCCTGTCCATCACTGGAGGTCCTGATGTGGAAACAGCAAGTGTTAAGCATAGTTTTACTGTGTATTGCAGATAATTATGGAAAACATTTGTTACCAATCTATTTAAGCAGCTTTTATATGTAGAAAATATACATGGAGAAAATACTGTATCTAATAATACTCTAAATTAACTTATGTCTTGTTTTGACATTGAGATGAAGGTTTCGACTTCAGGCTACAACAAATAATTATTTTCACTATCTAACTAATAGTGAACAGAACATTTTTTGGAAAACCTTTTTGCAGATTTTTTGTCTATAATTTGTGTGTATGTATATTATTAAATATACCATTCCCTACATTTTGTAAATGGTTTACACACTGGATGCCATATAGGGTGCTGACAGCACATTGGGAGGCTAATCATTCACATCCACATTCACACACACCGATGGAGCAGTCATTGCAATCCGGTTTGAGTTGGTTAAGTATCTTTCCCCGCAGATACATCCACATGCAGCCTAGAGTAGCCAGGAATCAAATCACAGATCCTCTGACTATCATCTATCCGATCATTTGTTTGCACAACCGTATTTAGTAAGTATGACTGATGATTTAATAGTAATATTTGTGTAAACAGTACATTTGTTGTGACATAATAGAACCTTGTGATGTCAAGAGAAGTAAACATTTTTAATTTCATAAAAATGAACTCTATATTGACCTCATCTGATTTTAGTTCCTTTTATAAATATTTTCCCCGATATCAGCAAATTTTTCACTTTAGTCATACCTAATTTGAGCAACTGTTCATTACTCAGCTTTTTGCTTACAGAGTTTGTTTCAGTTTTAATGACGTTTCTCCCTCCTTGTCTAGACTCAGGGAGACTAGATGATAAATCTGACAACACAGTGATCATGTGGAAGCTCTCAGCTGTTATATTTTCATAAAGATGTGTGGGAATAGCTGTCTTTGCATGACGTGCATATAAAGAAATTACATTGCTTTGTGACTATGTGAGCAGTTGTAAAATCAGACTTTAACTCCTATTTTATTTTGACAGAGTGACTTAAAGAATGTGGTGTATATCATAGCAGGCGGCAGCTGCAGCTCTTCTCACTATGTATTTTTAGGGAATTCTGAAAACGCTTGTTTGTCTACTCACGTTTCTGGCTGGATTGCTGCAAGTTCCTTTGTCTTCTCCTGAGTGGGAGAACACATAGAAAAAATCTCAATCAATTTCATGCATATTACACTTAATCCCGGCAGCACTTTCCCTGGGGAATATGGCATTGTATGCACAGAGATTAACAAATCCCACAAAAGCTTGATTATCTGATTGCAAAAAAGAGAGCAGAGTTTCATCCTTACCCACATGATGAGCTGGATCTGGCTAGCTATCCTGAGCAGCAGCTGTCTGAAGTGTGTCAGCTCAAACGTGGAGGCCGAGTGTTGGATGCAGAGGCTGATCAGGAAAGCGGGTACCAGCTTGGGTTTATTCCCACTGGGGTCCGACATGTCCAAAATCTCCTGCAGCACCCTCTCCTCCTGCTCCAGCTCATAGCTGAGCGACGCCTCCATGCCCTCCAGGTCCTTCCAACGAGGAGGCGTGGGCTTTCTCAAAAGCAGTCTCGAGGCAATAGAGGAGCTGCACGATAAACAAGAGGGCGACATCTTCGCATCAGAGTTGGGGCAGAGTCTGGTCATCCACGGTGGGGTCTGGAGGGATCCAGACATGCTGGTAGGATCTTTAAACATGAACAGGTAGTGTTTCCCCAAGCCCACCAAGTCCCCCGGATTCAGCTCCACCTCCTCCTTCAGGAGAAAGCCGTTCCTGGTGACGGGAGCGCCGTGGAGGGGCTTCAGCATTGTCAGCGTCTTTCTGGGCTCCCCCGTGGCCGGCGGGTTGCTGGAGTCCAGGCGTCTGACGCAGCAGTGTTGGGGCAACACGTCGGGAGCAAAGAGCAGGATGTCGACCTTCAGCCTCTCCTCATCTTCTCCGTTACAGTGCTCCCTGCAGCAGCCAAAGATGGTAGTGGTCCCGCTCATCAGGTAGATGACGAAATCCTGCAAAAAAAAAAACATTAATATGTTATTTTCTTGCTACTATTTCCCTAAAGAGCGTCGATGCTTGATTTCTTATGCAACATTTTGGAAGTCATCCAGCTGTACGTGAGTGAACAGTAGCGGGATCAGTCTGTGTTGGCAGCGTGACGAGACAGGAATGGAAGGGCTTATGAGTGGGACGTCAGTGATGTCTCAGGGTTAAGACTCTTAGTCAGAGGACAATACATCTCTGCTGGCCTGTAGGGATATCCCGAATAATTAAAATATTGTTAGGGTGGTACTGAAAGCTCAATTCATTTAAGCTTTGATAAGGGTTTGGATTGTCCAAGCTCGTTATTACTTGCTGCTGTTGTGTAATAGAACGAGATACACGCACCTTACATATATTTTATTTTTATACCCTGAGTGGTAAGAGTGTGCTATGTGTGATTATTTATTGCCATTGTGTTCTACTTTGCCATCTCTTGCTTGCACTTGTGCTTAACAATACCTCAAGATACCTATTATTTTTTATACCGCCAGGAGTCTGTTATCTGTTGTTATTGCTGTTGTTTTATTGCACTTGAACCTTACAATGCATACAGACACATTCACCTCACATATCAGTTATTTTTGTAATACTCTTAGTGGTTAGTTATGTCTGTTATCTGTTATTATGTGCTGGTACCTGCAAAAGCTGCAGGCTACCTTCGCCACAAGGCTTTTTCAAGTTAGATGAAGGAAACGCGCCTGGCGAGACAGGATTCAAAGTTTGTAAAACGGTAGGCAACACAGCCCTCAAGGCCTCTGACAAGCGAAGTAACAACAGCATAAGTGAGGATAGTGCTGCTTTACAGGGATATCTTGTGTTAATTATCATAAAGTTATTTTTCTTTCATAAAACAAAGCAGACATCTCCTATCGTTTCAAAGCCAAATGAGCTGATTTATGAACATCAGAAATATTCTCTGCAACATTGTGGTAAACAATTATATAATGAGAATCTTTCCATTTTTAGGAAAACTTGTTCCATGCTTTTTCTTTTGGTTATATATATAATGAGTAAACTGATTTGATGAATAAATGATGATTGATACAAGACTAAATGATAAATTGTTTATTCTGCAGAACAATCATCAGTTGTAGCCCCGCCGCTCAATTTGTGAGGTCAAACCGGCAGCAGTTTCTGTTACATGATGAACCACAGGCCCGCCTCGTTCCTTTGGTTTGGCTTTGGGTTCACCTATTGTTGCAGAGTAAGATTAGGGCCCGCTGTGGTGCTACTAGTATCCTGCACAGTCAGCAATCTCCAATGGGGATAAACACCAGTGCGAGAAAGAGAGCTTCCTGTTCCTGGGAAATGGGCAGGGCCAACGCCACAGCCTGACTCTGAGTTGCTGTGAAAAATGATCTGTGTAAACAACACAGGAGGTGAAGTGATATAATATGTTATTAAGGAGAGTTTATAGCCCAGTGCATGTATATGGTTTGCTTATATACCCTGCTCCTGTCAACGTTATCTCCCTTTACAGTTTGTTTTACTAATGGTTATCGCCTAGAATCCTGAGCATATTTCCTTTGTGACTTGCTGGTGAGCACTCTGTTCCTCGTCCTTTCACTGGTACATGCTGACAGACTGCTTGTCCCGTGGTGAACTCCCAGCAAAGAGTCACTTCTGTTTCCTCTCCAGGACTACGAGCCTCTGCAGGACAATGGGATCCTGAGTCCTTTCTGAGAAATCCACAGAAGTTTCCTTCCCCTCTCCGGCCTGTTATAATACGGGTGACCAAAGGCACCTCCTCTCTGACTGGGATTTTCTCATTGAGGTTCTTTGCATAAGCCGTTTAATCCACACTCATGTACCTGCAGTCTCTTATAAGCATGTGTTTATCTTAGCCTGCCTACAAAGTGCCACTACATTCTCAAGGTCCTTGAATTAGCTCCAGTGGCCAAGGACTCCTCCTCTTAGTTAATGCATTGTTCTCTGTTATTATTTAATTACAGTCATTATCACACAACCCAAATTAGTTAACACATTTATTTGTAAGGCTCAGTGAAAAAAAACTCTTGGTACGACAAGATTTCTTAAACCTATGAATTAGGTTTAACCCGTTAAATGCCAAGGGGACCCTGAGACTCACTGCAGCATAAGACCTACAACACTGACCTAATTACAGTAGATAGCACATATAAATCATTTTTACACAATGCTTATATTTCTTTCCTAAAGATAGGGGGCCTTTTATTGCTGACTTTGGACTATATGAATAAAATTGACTTGATCTAAATTAAGCAAAGACATTAAAGGTCCGGTAGTAGATTAGATTTTAATATTTTTTTGATTATAAGTAGGTCTAGGTGTTATATGTGTTTTTAAATAAATAAATTTAGGTTTTCATTCTTTTCTGTTAGGTGATAGTACAGGGATTTGCTGAGGGTCTTTGCACGCATCTTGGAGATGCTGCAGCGAGCATGTAGTGCGCTATTCCTCTCTGAAAGAAGAAAAACAGCAGTCCTGAATGTTTCTTACAAATTTTTATGTTTTGGCTTGGACTACAGCTAACGTCAGCTGTGTTATCGGGAGTATTAATGTAGCAACTAAACCCCCAATGTGTTAGCATGTGGGGTTAGAGAGACATTAGGGACATAGGTGAACGCTGTTCTATGTAACTTTTTTGTATACATAACTCTGATTTCTGTCTTCTAAATGATAATTCTGATACCAAACTAAAGCAAATTCAGTATAAAACAGTGTTTTTCAGGTTTATCTTACGGTAAAACTGGTTGAAGTTGGTTTTATTCTGGTATGTGTATGAAATCCTTCCGGATATGGAGCTTTACCAATATTGTCATTGTGAAACATACAGCTGCAAGACTTAATAAGGTCTGTGGAAGTCTGGAGTGCTTCCTCTTGTATATTAATTACTTGATCTAGGAAATAACAACCTAAATAACACTTGCTTCCTGTCTTATATGTATAGGAATCCCTTGAATAACCAATTAATTGATAATGAAAATGATCATTAGATTTTCTGTTCAAGGTGATTGCAACAAGTATTACAAGATCATTCATCTTCACATTAGCGGCGCCCTTACTCCCCAACTCACCTGTCTGTGGCTGTAGCCCTGGAGCAGCAGGAAGTAGGGGAAGTCGAAGGGCGGGTGAATGGAGTACTGGGTGGTGTTGTCGTCGCTGCTCTCCGTCTCCTCCTTCTCCATGCCCAGCCGCAGGACCTCCTTGTCGGCCTCGGCCTCGGGGTCCTCGCGGAGGGCGCCCTGCTGGCTCCGGCCGGCCTCCTTCCCCATCGCAGACAGGTCCATCTCGCTCAGGCTGCGCCAGATGCCGAGCCCGTCCACGTCCTCGGCGCTGCCGTCCACGAACAGCGAGGTCACCCTGGAGCGGCTCTTCTGCAGCTTGCGAGCCTGAGCGTTGATGCCTGGGTTGAAAAGAAGATAGTAAAACCAAACTCAGTAGTGTCTCAAACCCATCTGCAGTGCATAGTAAAGCTGGAGTTACTCCAACTTACTAACTCATTTCTGTGAACTAATTCATGAATTTTTTATTATTGTTATTATTGTGTTATTACAATTTATTCAATTAATACATATTATTATGTATTTTCTTTTTCAGTGCAGGACAAAACAAGATATTAATAAATATCTAATTACTAATATTAGGATTTAGGAAATGCTGATTGATATTTTTCACTATTTTATTGAACAACTAGAGAAAGTAGAGAAGTAGAGAAAAAAGGTCAAAAGATGAATCAATGCAAATAAAAATGATCGTTCCTTGTATCTCTTAACTACTGCTAATTAAATTGTTGACAAATTATTGCAGCTCTGCTCCTGATAATATGTTTGGCAAAAGAAATGAGCAGAAACTACCACAGCAAGGACATATTAGAAGCAAACATGTACAGAAAAATAAATTAAGTTTGCTATGGATTCATATTAAATTATTGTCGATTCTGTTTTAAAGTAAAACATATTAAGCTCAACATGAAAGAAACCATTAACCATGGACCAAAACTCCTCTGAAAATCACTGTGGTCAATCAAACTGACTCCAACATTATGGTTCAGTGCACTGGCACCGATTCAAACGCAACATAACCAGAGGAAAGAGAGGAAATGTGCAGGGAAAGTGAGATGTGGCCACCTCTATCTGACACCAACAGCCGCTCTGTCGGCCCTGACGTAACACAAACACTATTCAGCTCATTTGAACCCATTAAGCACCATGGAATGTCCAAAGAGCCCAGCTCCATACCCGGCGCTCTGTCGCGCTTATCAGCTGTGGAAATGGGTGTTTTCCACATTGTTCACCTCCAGTTTGACAGACTGGGTTCAGAGCAAAAAAAAAAAACAAGGAGGTAATGGGAAAGTTTCCTCTGGTCAGTAAGAGAAGGAGGGTGGGTCACACAGGAGGGAAACATAAGAACCACTCCTGGACTGATAGAGTTATCAGTTACTGTTGTTGGACGATATTCAAATCTGCAACAATTATTTGTCGAAAGTTGTCAAACAGCATCAATGGACTTCAACAGTGTATTTAGAGATTTTGGGATATCATGTTATTTTCTCTCCTAACAAGAGTAAATTACCACTCTGTAGAGTAAATATGAGCTGCGAAGCTTAGAATAAGGTGTAGAAAAAGCAACATGTCTTACTGCAAACTTTCTGAGAGTAAGTTTAGCATCTTTTTTCAAAACAAATGTGTAAAGACAAGAAAAATCACCTACTAATAGTGTGTAGGGAATATTTGTTGGATGGGAATGGTACATTTTTTAAGTCTCTATGCATTACAAATAAACTCAGCACATAACCAGCCTTAACATTAAATTAAAATAGCCAGCCTATTTATACAAGAGCTGCAATGATCAGAAGATTAATCAATTACATCATCAATAGTAAAGTAATCTAACAATATTTGCCTATTACTTTTTGGGAATTATTCTGATAAGCAAATAATCGTTTGTGTAGTTTAGCTCTTAACATGTATGCAAAACGTGTTATGGTTTCCGGTCCTGGAATGTAACGCTGCTTTTGTTTGTCATATATGACAGTAAACTTTATAGCTGGTTGGTTTTGTGATGTTGGTCACACAATATATAAGATATGTGTAGACCTCACCTTTGGCTCTAACAGGTATATTTCACAAGTTTCTGAGAATTGTGGACTAAATGACATTGATTAATTGAGTGATTGATCTGCAGATTAATACATTAAGAAAATAACTAAATAAGATGTAGATGTACAACGTGTATGGCCATTTGTTTACACTCCAGATTTTATATCATTATTAAATGTGTTCAATGAGGAATCTCCAACTTCTTGGAAGTAACTGGCACAAAGAGAACATGGTTAATTAAAAACTAGAATGCCCTTAAGCAGCAAAACCAAGATTGGTCTAATGCAAATTAGAACCACAACAAACTCGTGCCAAACTCAACAGGGCATGCAGAGCCTCCAGCGTGCAGGAAGTGATCTCTGATAGAGAAGAATAACAACAGTGGTGAGTGGCCACATTCTGGCGGCTGCAGACCCGGTGGGAAGAGCCGTCCAGTGCCTCAGAGCTTCACAGGGCCATGATTGGCCCTTGCAATAAAACAAAGATAAGAGTGGGGCCGCTCTGACCTCCTCTATCCCTCACTGCAGCTTTTGTTTCCTCTTGACCTCTCTCACATGCTGGCCATCTCCCCCTGCTCTAGCTGGTGATAAGCTGGACAATGAAGGCTGTTGGCCTGCAATAAGAGACAAGGATAAAGGCTCCACATGCCACCACAACAGGGAATAAGTGATTGATAACTCTCAAATGAGGGCGTTTGGGTCACATCACTTAAAATGGTAAGTTGTAAAATGAAAGAGCATTGGGTCCCTAAAGAAGACCCTTACCAAGAGACAGATGAAGTGTTACTGTAGCGAACATAGCTCTTATCCGCCGGTGTACCTGCTGTGACCGTGTCCTGATCCTTTAAGCTTTGCTCCTCGACGCTCGCTCGCAGCTGGATTTCAAAACGTCTGGAGAAGCCCTCCTTGGGTTTCCAAAGCGACTGAAGCATGAGGGGTTTCTCATTGTCACCCACCACACGGAAGCACTCCCTCTTCCACTGGTTGTCCGCCCCCGTCTGGCCAATCACGTCACACAGCATATAGTCGTTGGCGTCTTCTTTTTCTAGGCAGTACCTTAGCAGAAATTAAAAAAAGCAGAAATTCAGTCACTATAACTAATGACTTAACAAACCGGAGGTCAAAACTCTTTTTAGCCATGTCAGCAGAATAGGTCGGAAATACTGGCCAGTCAGCTGGTAACCACTTTGGTGCAGACAGAAATATTGATTTGACTATTGACATTCAATTTTCTACAAATAGGTACGTTTCCCAAAGCCTGGGTATAACCATCTTTCCTTGCATGCGAATTCACTTCGCTCTGCAATTGAGTCTGGACACCAAGGACCCAATTTCCCCTTCAGTAAGGGAGCCAATCCTAAAAGCCACAGAACAAAACATAGAAGTGGCATTACTCATAACTGTGAATCTATCATGGCAACAAATGGAAATTGACCTTTTGAGGCAGCCTTAGAAAGTGTTCCAAGTAATTTAAACCACATGTTTAAATTGAAAAATGAACAACTTTGAGAGTGAACCTATTTAATCGTCATCAGGTACGTTTGATAGGATTTCCTATAATTGATGTAAACATGCTTTTGATATACATTTTTAGCACCCAAAACACTTTAAACCAATAAAGCTTTGGGCTTTCATAATCACATCTAATAGGAACAGATGAACAGATGGTTCCCAGAACTCATCTCAATCTACACCGATATGAGGTATGGTGTTAGTCAGGCTATGGAGGAATCCTAATGTCATCAGCCGTTCTAAGTTTTCACTTTTCATGTGTTAATCATTTGGTCTATGAAATGTACATTAAAAACAACCAGGAGTATAAAAATAGCATTGTTTCTTTTGTTCAACTTACAAAAGATATTCCATTCATTATTTTATATTCTTTCATAGGGAAATTGAAGAAACAAATCCACAAAAACTGGATGATTCAATTCTGAACTAATCACTTCAGTATATCAATTCTGTGGCATTCCGACATTTGTTTCTAACAACACCTTCACAGTGCTGCTGCAAGCTTGGCTGGCACCATTGACGCAAAGAATATCAAATCCTTGACAAGTATGTTGTGCAGTTCAATTCATATCTAAAACAGTTGATGACAAACTTTAGGAGTTTGGAGTCCCACCAGGAATCATTATCCCTCAGTAGATATTGTTCCAGAGATTCTGTAGCAGAAACTAAGGCTGAAAGATGTAGCCCCAACCTCAAATCTAAGATATAAAACGCATTCAACTCTCATGAAACCCCTCACCTGTCCAAGGCCTCCTTCACCAGTTCCTTTGCACTGGACTGTGTGGTAGCCAGCACACTCTTGTAGTTTGTCCCCTGGCAAATGTCGCTGCCGAAGACCTTCAGGATGCCGGGAACGGACATTTGGCTGGACAGCTCGGCCGGGTCGTCTGCAGCCTGCAGGTCTCTGGCCAGCGTCCTGCCGCCCAGCACATCCCCACGTTGTCCGCTGTCCCGCAGGTTGGGGCTGTAGTTGAAAACCGTCGAAAGTCTGTTGTTGTGGCGGCGGATTTTGCTCTTGGCCGGCTGCCGGACACCCGTGCTCTCCGTGGAGCGGAGGGTGCTGTCTGAGTTGTTGGACCTGAGAGGGATCAGAGGAAAAGATAGTGAGATAATCCACACGTGACGATGCTCTAAGGGCGGACAATAACTAGACAATAATGACCATTCTGCTGTAGATCCTGTACACTAAGAGGTCATAAAATAAGTAAATAAACAGGTAAACTATGACCTCTGACCCATAAGAACCCACAGTGACCCTGGTGTCACCACCCCTTTAAATGTTCTGCACTTCTATCCTTAACTTTAACTGATAAACTGAATTGATAAACTGATAAACCTAAGTGACATCTACTGAAAATCTGGTGTGGTCATGTGTGTGTGAGAGAGCTGACTAATTTAATTTAGTTTGATTTATGTTACAAAAGTTGCTAAAATTTCAACCCATTGTAACATGGCTTATGTACATTTGATCTATTCTGAGCACAATTCCTAAATAAATTGGTTAAAAATAAGTTAGGAAAAATAGTATATATCATATAATATATATCACTATAAGAGAAAGTGTATAAGCTGCTATTAACTTCACTGATTCACTTATTTTTAAATTAATTTAGTTTCTGTTTGTCAAATGTTTTAAAATCTAAGCAGCAAAGTTTTATCTGTGATATATTTTGAGGAAATGCAAAAAAAAGACAAATATGAGCTACAAAGCACACATACATACAGTATATCACCATGTGATTGATATATATATATATAGATGTTTCTGGTGCGATTTGGTCTGTTTTATAGTCCCCATAATTTCCCTTCTTCTGAGATAAACTTATCATCATACAGCATCGCAGCCACCAAGTTATTTTCATTATCCATTAATCTGCCGATTATTTTTCCTCAGTAATAAACTTAATTTATAGGACAAAACCGTCAAAATGTCCCATTTCACATCTTTGTCAAGGTGATTTTGAATTTTCAACAGAGTTAAAAATCAAAATATTATTTTTTTCTGTTTAATATAAAGTTTAGACATTGTACGAAATGTTTGTCATTTTTGCTTGAAAACAGACTGAAACGATTATTTGTGATTAATGTGTTAGTCAACAACTATCACTTCTGTTCTGAAGCACATATATGATATGTAGGAGGTAAGTATAAGGGTCAGTGACAAATCCTGGGTAGCAAGATGAGGAGGTCAAAACCTTTTAAAATACAGTTTTAAGAACCATTCATCAGATCTCTTAAAATGCACCTTTTGTGTTCATGTTGTTTCTTGTAATTTAAAAGTCCATTTGAACCTTTTTTGTACAAAAATCACAACGATGTGAGATTTTTCAACACAAGATGTCAAATGGTGTAATGAAAATGTCAAATATTTATTCCGCCTGGAATATAAAACTAGTTGATAACTTGTGTTGTTGATTTCTTTTTGACCCTTTTTTAGGGTTACACCACGTGACAGTTTGACATTTTCCAATAAAACTAAAAAATATAATCAGTTCATTTTAAAGTCTGTCTTATAACAATCATCAGTTGTCCATATAAGGAGGAAAAAAGTGGTTTTCCGCAATGTAGATAGTAATAATCCAGTGCAAAACTACATTATTGAAAGTTGATCTGAAACTTTGTAGGAAACCATGTCAACCAAGTTATTTCCCTCTTTTGGTTTCTCTGTTGATCTGTGGTGAAAATCAACAAAAAGAGGTTCTTCACTAAAAATATGTTCCCTTTCAACTTCAATAGCAACTTTTAACTCATTTGAACGACTGAAGCTTCATGTTAATGCTTCTGATAAACTTTTAAAACATTTTTTCTGCACAGATCGTGGATTTCCTCCCCACATCAGCTCATTGTAAATGGAATATGAATACATGTACTATCTACAGTAAGTACATGTTAAGGTGATCATTACAGACAGACTTTGAGAGACTCACTGGACAGACCCATTGCTGGGTTTCCTCCCCAGCTTGGCCAGCCGCTTCTTCGGGGAGCGGATCAGTAAACCCACCGGGAAGTTCAGGGCTTGCTTATTTACGTGGCTGCTTCTCTCCTCCGAAATCATTTTTTTTGTCGCTTTTCAGTTCACGTAAACACAACAAATCTACTGAAGCGGTCGAGATGACAAGAAAAATGCATTATTCGCGACTGGGTGAGGGATAATAAAGTGAAATAAAACATTCGGGACAAAATAAAAAAGATATATTCCAAAATGTGATGAATCTGGATCCATTAGATATAAGTTGTAAAAAGTTTTAAACGTGCTGAGCTAACGCTCCATTCCCACGTAAGTTAAGTTGGTAAAAAAAAAAAAAAATAGCACCGGTACGTTAATTCAAAGTTCCAGCTTTTCTCGAAGATAAAAATCCAAACAAGGAGAACTGAGCAAAAGATGAGGAGGACGGGGAGATATGTTCACACACAGCTTGTCCGTGTCTGACGGGAGGCGACTGGGAAACGGTCCGGTCCATACTGACGGTCAGAGATCCGTTAACTCCGCCGGGAAGCGATGAGCGGACTGAATGAAAGGGAACGTCGCTGCGGGAGTCTCGAGCTACTACGGGTGACGTCACCGTCAGCGTCACCGCGCGCGTGCTCAGTGAAGTCGCGGGACGCGAAGATTCACACACCGCGCGTCGCGTCTATCTTTGTGAGGACTTAAAAAAAATGTTAGTAAATCTTCATGTGTTCCATTGTCTTCCATTTAAATAAGCACGGATTTCTTCTAAACTCCAAAATCAGTTTTAAGGCTAAAGTCTTCTCCATGACACACACACACACAAGCATGAATACACACTGAAATGGGGAACATGTGGAATATAGATAGCACTTTATTGTAAGGGCTATAATTTCAGTGAAATTAACTGATACTAAATTATTAGTAATTTTTAAGAACTAAAAAACAATGGAATTTGGTAAATGTACTAATTATAAGGGATACATAGACAATGTTTAAAAGCACATTTCTAAATAATCAATTCCAAGTAAATGATTGTATGGCATAGAAATAGTTTTCGTGAGTGCACAGTATGATTTGCTGAAAAGCTGCATTTTGTCTCTGTTAATAATAAAAAAAATACCATACTTATTACCAGAAACTTTTAAGAAAGTTACGAAGAAAAAATAAATAAAGCATTACTGTCATATATACGTAAATGCAAATTCTATATTGACAGTTAACGAATTTAGTGTGACACTTTAATTAAGTGTCATACTTGAAATGTCTCCATAAATGCTGGATTCTCCAATAAACATTCATTATTGCAAAATAAATGGACTCTTTCTTTAGATCTCCCTTTTCCCTCCTGCTTTTATCAAATACCACATCTCCAGTTTGTAATACTTCTGTGAAGACTATATGACCATGATTATAGCATTACTGGTCATTCTTTAGATTTGTTGAAGCTTCGTGTTTTTACAGATTGATTAGACCAAACTTGTTCAGTGCCCCCAAAAACTGTTTGACCTCAGTGTTTAGAGAGAATAAAGATGCCAACAATTGTCAATTAACACATCCATCACCCACTGGATGGCCAAATGATAATTGAAATGTAGCAATATTCACTGAGCTACTATAATTAAGTGTACTCCTAAGAAATTTTGCTGCTAAATGTTTGGTAACTTGTGGAGATGTTTTGAGTATACTAAGACTCACAAGGACAGTAAATATAGACTAATGCAGAAAATTATCTTAAAGAGCTGAAAAGATTGGCAAGAGTTCCCTTTAGGTCTGTCACAATAACTAACATTTGTGTTTTAGTAGCCTACTAATAATGATTAATGCAGCTTAGGATTTTAAGCTTTCAAGTTTAGTTACACAATGCTTGCATACAAAAATGATCAATGTCTGTGCTAATGCCATCTTGGCCTAGACTGCGGAATAAATGAGAAGGCTTAGATGAGGATTATTTTATTTCTGTGCGGGTGCCATTTAGAGCGTTGACACAAAAATCAAATAATAAGGCCTGGTGATTACTGGATGTGCACTGCCACACACCAAACTGTGGCAAATGGGGAGGGAAAATGCCAATCATAAAAGCATAATTATGTGCAGATTTAAGTTATTTTTAGCTATTTCAGTTATATTTGTTCTTCAGTACAACACACAGTACTCTATTGCCAAAAGTATTCACTCACCCATCCAAACAATATAATATCCCAAAGTCAACTGTCAGCAGCCTCATAGTGTGAACAATTTTCTGCAGAGTCAATCGTTACGGATCTCTAAACTTTATGTGGCCTTCAGATTAGCTCAAAAACAGGGGTCAGAGACCTTCATTAAATGAGTTTCCATGGCCGAGCAGCTGCATCCAAGCCTTACATCACCAAGTGCAATGCAAAGTGTCAAATGCAGTGGTGTAAAACACAGCACCACTGGATTCTAGACCAGTGGAGGCTGGAGTTCTCTGGAGTGATGAATTGTGTTTCTCAATCTGGTAATCTTATGGACAGGTCTGGGTTTTGCAGTTGCCAGGAGAATGATACTTGTCAGTCTACATTGTGCAAAAGTGAAAATTTTGCTGGCGGGGGATTATGGTGTGGGGGTGTTTTTCAGGAGCTGTGCTTGACCCCTTACTTCTAGAGAAAGAAATGTGAATGCTGCATAATATGGAAGACATGCATCATATTGAACCCTATAGACTAGGAATATTATGTCACTTAAATTCATATACAAGTTAAGGCAGGTGAGTGAATACTTTTGGTAATATATTGTGTTGCAATATCATCATAGGAGCGATGTGGTGAAGCAGTGAGTAGCCCCCTTCACAGCAAGAAGGTTGCAGGTTCAACAATAACAGTCCAAAAAAGTGCTGAGGTTGATTGGAAATTATAAATTTGGTATGAGAGTGTGTGCCCCGATGATAGACGTCTTGCCTATATTTGCGCTGGGATTGCGCTGGGATTGGCTCCAGTAGACCCCTTTGACCATAGTGGGGAAAATGACTCACCTGCCATTATTGTAGTTGGAGAAGGTGCAGGGAAACAAATCATGCAACAGTCTTAGCAGGAAATGTATTTGGTCTAACAATGATTCATTAGTTCGAGTAAAGAGGCAATGCTTTCAAGTATGAATAGTTAGTAGGATGTCTCATTGAACCAGAAAGATAGACAAAGAATACAATTATTCCAAGATGAAACATTCATTGTGATAGGAATTTTGCAACATTTCTCTTCACTACCCATAATTGGAAACAATCTGGTAAACTACATCATATGCTCTTATATAGCTCTGTTGTTTGTCTCTGTTAAAATACAGCCCTTTCAAATATTTTCAAGCTATTATTAACATGATAAATCAATATAGCTGTGAAGCCTTGGTGGATATATGGATAACCTAAACATTTTTTGATTGCTTTTTATCTGTCTGCTTTTTATCTCACACACACACACACACACACACACACACACACACACACACACACACACACACACACACACACACACACACAAACACACACACCTAGATATACATTTATATATTTTAAGCCAGAAAGCCTCAGCCCAACTAAGGGTTATTTGCTCATACATTTGCTGAGATTACCATCTAGTGTTAGAGTAGCGTAACTGCAAAGCATCTCTTCATTATAACAGGAAAAGCACAAACACCTGAACAGTACCAGATGTAAACGTTATAGCACTTATTTTTTTTTATAATGATAGGTTAGAATATGCATTACATTTATGTGATATCAGTAAAAAGTATTGTGCACCGTCAACTGTCAGGAGGTGGACAGGTGGAGGTGAACATCAGTAGGTAAATATTTATCAGCTAATACATTGCAACTTTCTGCAAAGTTTTTATTATTTATTACTTAATTTTGGATTGTAGTGTGAGTATATGATATGATTGTAAGTGCATCTGTTCACATGTTATGGCTGATATAAGGGTTATTGTTGCTTATAATGAAGTGTTTTAACTGATACTTTTATTCAAGTAGAAGTTGTCGTTCTAGCACTTAATACATGGCCACAAGAAACACCTGCAACCTCTACCTCTTTCCCTCTCTGAAACATACACAACCACACATATACACACACACACACACACACACACATAGCTTATAAAATGTTGTGGTATTGAGCAACGTTTTGCAAGGCGGATGTGTGTGACCTCCATCTGCAGCTGCAAGCAGTTTGAGGAGATGGTTCAGGTCAGACAGGCGTTTTTAGGCCTTTCTGCAGACTGCATGTTTCTGCTCCCTGCAGGGGAATCATTGCATTAAATGAGCGAGGACAAAACAGCTGACAGGAAATATGTCAATATGACAATATGTCTATGAACTATGTTAAATGATATGATCAAATTAAGATGTATGAGAAATTGTCATAAAATCAGAGTAAAGCTATTTGATTACACATATAAGCAGTTTTTGTTACAGCATCTAAATATATAGGAACATTTTTAGGTTATAAAAATTGGCTTTTTAATATGTCTTAATTTGTTTCTGTGGAAAAATACTGACACATTGATCAAACCTCATGCAGAAGGATAACAATGATCACATCAATAAAAAAATCATTGCAAACTATATCAAAATAACATGAATCATCATCAATATCATCTTTGTGCTGATTTGTATGTTAATTGATTCATTGTGTATTACATTAAGATGTTTGTTAGTTTGCTGTGAATGTGTGCCTAAACCACATCTGCAGCAGAAGTGCTGAGTATAGTACTTGAAAAGCGAGACATTCCGGTGATGAAGGAATGATACTGGTAAAATATATAAGAAGGAAGAATGAGGAAGCCGCATCCAGTTACCCAGCTAGAGACATGGTGATACAGGAAACTGTCTTTTTTGTAAACGTTTGTGTTTTGCTCCCCTGCAACAGCAAATGCTTAAATTGAAGAATATTGAGGAAAAATTACCTTTTTGCTTTGCACTCCACTGGCAAATTTGGCAAATCATTCATATCCACATTGAATTGCCAGCAGAAACAAGACTGTCTCAGATCTATTTACATAGATACCAGAAGAGATAAGTAACAGAATAGCTCTAGAAAGAGCAGGTCTGTTTCCTCCTATGTAACTCATCTACAAAAAAAAAACTCAACAGAAACATTAAGAAAGTGTATTTTGAAAAATGTTAGTTTACTTTGAAAAAATTGCTAATTTTAGTGCAAAACTATTTAATCGTCATAATATATTGGTTACATCATCAGGTATGTTCGATACGATTGGCTAAAGCTACGTACAGACACATGTGATAGACGTACGAAGCACCAAATAAATGACTCTAGGCTTTTATAAAGTGTGCCTCTAATGCGAACAAATGAGTGAATATTAATGTACAATGATATAAGATCTGGTGTTAAGGGTTTTGCCAACCACAATAAAATACTACAGAAGACTCCTTAAATCACAGAGCGAGCTCTCCCCACTATTGCAACAAGGCATCAGGACAAACAAAACTCCAACAATGCCATGGGTCAAACCTGCAAAAAGTCACATTGTACTCACAAGAATGCTTTACAAGCATAATGGACAAGTACAGTCCATAACTATGTTGGTTTGCATTTATTTGGCTTCCAGCACCACTATGAGGAATCTGGGAATTATCTGAGATGAGGATATGTCCTGCATATTAAAAAAGAATTCTCAAACTGCCTTCTTCATCTATGCACCTGTAGCAAAGATCAGGCACTTCCTGTCTCTAAAAGATGCAGGAAAGCTAGTTGATACATGTGTTACTTCCAGACTGGATTACTGCAATCCTTTATTGTCTGTCTGATCCAAAATGTCTCTAAAGCTTCTGCAGCTGATCTAGAATGCTACTGCCTGTAGCATATTAACAGGCACTAGAAGAAGAGCTCATGTCTCACCAACATCAGCCTCTCTTCGCTGGCATTCTGAGAAATCAAAAATACAATTAAAAATGCTCCTACTCACCTAGAAAGCTCTGAATGGTTCAGGTTCCATCATATCTTAAAAGACTCATAGTTCCTTATTATCCTTTGAGTACATTTCTCCCACACTGCAGGCTCACTAGAGGTTCCCAGAGTCTCTAAGTAGAATGGGATGCAGAGCCTTCAACCATCAGGCTCCTCTCCTGTGGAACCATCTCCTAAATTCAGTCCATGGGCAGACACCCTACCTACATTTAAGAATAGTTTAAAAACTTTCCTTTTTGATGATGCTTATAGTCAGGGCTGGCCTCGAACGTTGTTATGCTGATAGTTTAGACTGCCAGGGACCTCATGAGATACTCTGGACTTTTCTCTTTTTTGCCATCAACACTCATGACCGACTCATGTACCTTTCAAATTTGGTTTGTTGGACTCCTGCTGTGTGGTTTTCCTGCCACCCATGACGGTCCCTTCCCATTTGAGATCATATGGCCTGGACCTCATTTGGTCCTGATGGTACCCGGCAGCCACCATAGATGCTTGCCACCTCATTCTCCACAAATGCTAAAAAATATGTATAATTATGTCTTATAGGGGATATCATGTTAGTGATGTACAAACTTAAGCAAGATTGTTTAAGATAAACCAGTAGAGTAGGTTTAGAACCCACTGGATTGACTAGCCAACTGAGCCATTTGACACTAGATCCACCTATAGCAGCCTACTACAGTAACATGCTTCTTATCTACTGATGATTTATATTAGTCTAGTGATGTCATATCCTGTATCATAAAAGCTAATAAGAGGAACCAAACAATTGCTTTTACTGACAATACTTTAAATAGGCTACACCCTATAATACTTACACACATATAATGTATGTATTCCCATAACATTGACAAAAAGTCCCTTCCAGATGACTATTTTTTAAAATGTCTTTACATGGTAAGTATTTGTTTAATGTAGTCTCAACAGATTGTTCTCCCTAAACGTTCTCAGAATATTGTGTAAATGTTTTAGTTTAACATAACCCTCCCAGAATGTTGTAGGCACATAACACATACATTTGATGTCAGAAAAATAAAACGTGCACATTGAGAAAATAGGTGCGAATGTTACACAAAAATTATTCTTGAAATTTCAAAATGGCATTAGTTGTGGCCTGTCCATTAATGTGAGTACAGAAAAAACTCTTCATAAATATCAATAAGCATAGTGAAGCTACAAAAAAGTCGTTGGGCGAGCGGTATACTCTTGACATGAAAACCTTTAGAAAACGGCTTTTATTTTGAAAAGGAGGACGGAAGTGACATGCAGTCTCCGTCGCTGGGAGCAGACGGAGCAGCAGCGGAGGCGCGACGAGACGACGGAGTTGAGACGAACGGAGCTCATCTTCCGTCTCTGTTCGACTGCATCCACTTAACAGACGTGTATCTTTCCAAAAAAAACCTCTGATTTTATATTCGTGAGTTCATATACATATATACTTCTGCTTCACAAAT
Source organism: Eupleurogrammus muticus (assembly GCA_036785175.1). Classification (NCBI taxonomy): domain Eukaryota; kingdom Metazoa; phylum Chordata; class Actinopteri; order Scombriformes; family Trichiuridae; genus Eupleurogrammus; species Eupleurogrammus muticus. The sequence continues at coordinate 16,032,682 of JAYKQN010000011.1, read as the reverse complement.
ATGCTGCTGTGTTCCCACTTTGGAAGGAGAAGAGGCCACCCTTAGAATAAACTTCACAGAACTTCAACTCCAACGAGGAGGTAAGGTAAGCTGGAGAATGTTGATTGCATGTCAGAAAACTGTCTATAGAACTATTAAAAAAAAAAAAACAGCCACCACACTTCCTTATAAAACTGATTGATTTTAACAGCGCATTCCCTTCCTCTTTTCTCTCCTTTCTCACTTCTCTATAGTTCATCTCCGCTTTCATTAAAACAAAATATAAACTTTCATTTCTTTCAGTAGGATTAAACAAATTTATCTAATCCCTTATGGAATTCTCTGCTAAATCTATAATAGTCAATTCATTAAACATCAAATGGAAATTAAATCGGTCATTTCATTTAAAGAAAATGGTTATGGTCTATAATCTGGCTTTTATTTCTGACCCGTGTTTATCCTTAAATAAGGATAAATTTAAATAAGGATATCCTTAAATAAGGATAAACACGGGTTAGATTATCACTTCTGGAGTCATTTCTTTGCTCAGTATGTGTAGGTTTATAGAATCCAATATGATTTGCTTGTTGGTTGTTCATTGCACGTTTTTTGCTCTCTTCACTTAGGGGAAGTGGTTTAACAGGCTATTGTATGTGTGTGTGTGTGTGTGTGTGTGTGTGTGTGTGTGTGTGTGTGTGTGTGTGTGTGTGTGCATGTGGGTGTGTGTGCGTTTTGTCTGAAATACTCTTGAGGTACACTTCAAAACATGATGGAGTATAACATGTCTATTGTGTATCATACATTCACCTGACAGTTAAATTAAATAAAATAAAATAATTAAATATATAATTAAATATATATATATATATATATATATATATATATATATATATATATATATATATATATATATATATATATATATATATATATATATATATATATATATATATATATATATATATATATATATTTGTACATTTGAGAACCTAGAACCAATCAAACTTTATGTCCAGAAAAAAAATCAGAATTCTTCAACAAAACAGAGAATGTAACAGATTTTGTGAATAATAAATTAGAGCAATGTCCTTTACGGTGTGAAAACAGGGTTAAATATGTCACGTTTTGACATAACATATTTAATGTCCAGTGTAAAATCATGTTAAAACATGACATCAACGATACACTGATCTGCAGAAAATGTAAAGTGCCCTCCTTTCAAGTGTTGAGAAGGAATATGTTTATTGGCATTTTTACGTAAAATTACGTGAAATAGTAAAAAACATTTTTTTAAAAAGTATATGTATTGATGAATACATATACTTTTTAAATAAATGTTTTTCTTGTGAGCACACTTATTCTGTTCATGAAAATGCCCGAAGAGCATCTTAGCAATATTATTAGCAATCGGAGCAAAGATGTGCTACGCAGCTCTGAACTTACGGGCAGATATGCTGCCAATTATAGCAGTGAGATAGTAGATTGAAGAAATTTTGCAGCTCTAAAAAAAGATCGCTTATAGAATGAAATTGTCAAAGAATAAATCTTTTTGACTCACGACCCCTAACAAGAATTAGTGGCCACTTTGAGGCCCTTTGCCATATTTTTCATGCTGAAAAGTTGTTCCAACAAAGAGATGTTTCCCCTCTGAACTTCTCAATTAAATAATTGTGTGTTTGGTCCAAGAAGATCAAATTATCTTATATTTTAAAATATATATATATATATACAAATTGTAAACCAGTACTCCCAGTAACAACTTTTTATATTATGATTATTACAGAGGTTTGAATGTAAGGCTTTCATCTTTGTATTAGTACTTTTATTTAAAAGTCCTACAGCAAAGAACCACACTCCTGTTCTGTAAATTACTTTTCCTCTGTTCGGCTTTGAGGTAATATAAATATATACATATGAGAGTGAGATAACATTACAAATTCACATTACAGATAACATATTTATTGCAGTTTAAATTTTCCCTATTTCTAACATCTGGACATTGACATTAATGACACATGGCTACACCTCTAATTATAATCTGATTCTATGATATATCTTATAATACCACTACTAATAATAATATTTATGGAGTACTCAAAGATGCTTTGCAGCATACACTAAGGGGGCAGACACAGACGATGGACGAATTTAACAAAAACAAGTACAGGAATAAAGAGGGGGGCTAAGAAAAGGCAAGGGCAGAAGAGGTGGGTTGTGAGGAGGGTTTGGAAAGCTGGGAGGGATTCTGAATCTGGGACTTACCCTAGAGAAGGTTTTGTCCCAAAATCTGTGAAGATTGGAAGAAGGCTACTTTTACTCCCCCAGGGTTTTCATTCTGCATTATGAGTACTTTTTCTTGCGTATGTATATTTTGATGATCATACTTAATTGATTATACATCAATTTAATACTCTGTACGCTGTAATAATTATTCCTTTTTATTCATCATTACAGATGATACTTTATTTTATTGATTTCCATCCATATGATCCATACGGTGAACAGTATTATTACAGTATTATATATATATATATATATATATATATATATATATATATATATATATATATATATATATATATATATATATATTCCCAAATCCTTATGAATTCCCAACAAATTCCCATAGTTATTCCCATAATATTCCCATAAATGTTGGTGAACATTTCAGTTGATCAGTTCATCAATTTATCGATCCACACAGTATTTATTCACTGACTTTGTTTCACTGGTATTTCTGATACACATTTCTAGGTCTAGATTTTAAGGATATCCTGCATCTGTGCATGTTTTACAGTAAAACGTATTGCCCCCCTAAGCGGTCCCTCATTCAGGCCTCTTATCTCTTTAAGCTCCCTTCCCACTCCCAACCCACTCTGCTTTTAAATTCTTCCAATTGAGGAGACGACACAACAAAGCAGGATTTTACTTATTTTACTTGTTACTCAAAACATCAAATTCTCAAAACACTTTCTTATATTCCAAATTCTTCCAAAATAAGCTTGCGAGCAACCCCTTATGCTGTGGCTCAGCATTAGGGCAGTTGTTCACTAACCAGACGGCCATAGTATGATCCCAGAATACTGCTGTCTGCATGTTGAAATGTCCCCTTTAAATAAAATATCAAAGGACGTGTTCCCTCCCTGGTTATCTTATTATATCTAACAACAGTATGTTTCACTGGGCTGGTAAACTACTGTTTATTCCATAGAAAAGGATCTTGTTTTCTTGTGTCTCCTGTTCATGTGAATCTGCACACAGACCATGTAGCTTATGATGCAGGGCAAGAAAGAACAAGAAAATCTGACACTGAAGCTATTATTGCAACACTGCAAGCAACACTTCTTACAACTGAAACTATTAATTGCAGTTGGTTGTTCACATTGAAAAGATGATTGCATCCTGATACGGACATGCTCCTAAAATGTCCAAATTTACTGGTTGAAACTTTTACAGTTACAGTAATTTACAGTTACACACAATTCTGGAAACTTTTAAGTAAATGTACTAACAACATTACAACTGCTGAACTTTATGTATTTAGCAAAATATTTTATTGTACACACATAAACACACACACACACACACACACAGAGAAGTCAGCATTAACAGTCAGTGATTCTCTCTCTCACTCTCTCTTCCTCTTTAATACTTGATATGTGGTTTTATTGTTTTAACCGCCTTTAACATGACTAGATAAAAGTAAAAATTAATAAAAACTTTATCAGGCTGCACTTTCCCACACAGGGAGAGATGCTGAATCATTTTAACCAAATAAGGTGACACTCAAAAAAACAAAGAATTGACCTCACTGATATACAGGACCTTTTTCAAAAAATTAGCATATAGTGCTAAAGTTTATTCTTTTCCATAATGTAGTGATTAAAATTAAACTTTCATATATTTTAGATTCATTACACACCAACTGAATGTTTCAGGGCTTTTATTGTTTTAATACTGATGATTTTGGCATACAGCTCATGAAAACCCAAAATTCCTATCTCATACAATTAGCATATCATGAAAAGGTGCTCTAAACGAGCTATGAACCTCATCATCTGAATCAACAAGATAACTCTAAAGACCTGCAAAAGATTCCTGAGGCTTTTAAAAACTCCCAGCCTGGTTCATTACTCAAAACCGCAATCATGGGTAAGACTGCTGACCTGACTGCTGTCCAGAAGGCCATCATTGACACCCTCAAGCAAGAGGGTAAGACACAGAAATTTCTGAATGAATAGGCTTTTCCCAGAGTGCTGTATCAAGGCACCTCAGTGGGAAGTCTGTGGGAAGGAAAAGTGTGGCAGAAAATGCTGCACAACGAGAAGAGGTGACAGGACTCTGAGGAAGATGGTGGAGAAGGGCCGATTCCAGACTTTGGGTGACCTGCAGAAGCAGTGGACTGAGTCTGGAGTAGAAGCAGCAGAGTCACGTGCACAGGCACAGGCGTGTGCAGGAAATGGGCTACAGATGCCCCATTCCCCAGGTCAAGCCACTTTTGAACCAGAAACAGCAGCAGAAGCGCCTGACCTGAGCTACAGAGAAGCAGCTCTGAACTGTTGCTCAGTGGTCCAAAGTACTATTTTCAGATGAAAGCAAAGTTTGCATGTCATTCGGAAATCAAGGTGCCAGAGTCTGGAGGAAGACTGGGGAGAAGGAAATGCCAAAATGTCTGAAGTCCAGTGTCAAGTATCCAGAGTCAGTGATGGTCCAGGGCGCCATGTCAGCTGCTGGTGTTGGTCCACTGTGTTTTATCAAGAGCAGGGTCAATGCAGCTAGCTATCAGGAAATTTTTGAGCACTTCATGCTTCCTTCTGCTGAAAAGCTTTATGGAGATGAAATTTTCACTTTTCAGCATGACCTGGTGCCTGCTCACAGTGCCAAAACCACTGGTAAATGGTTTACTGACTATAGTATTACTGTGCTCAATTGGCCTGCCAATTGATATTGTGGGATATTGTGAAGAGAAAGTTTTAGAGACGTCAGACCCAGGAATGTGGATGAGCTTTAGGCCACTACTGAAGGATCCTGGGCCTCCATAACACATCGTCAGGGCCACAGACTGATTGCCTCCATGCCACGCCGCATTGAAGCAGTCATTTCTGCAAAAGGAAAACTGAACATAATTATTTGAAGGTTGACTTTTTTTGTATTAAAAACACTTTTAGCGGTCGCAAATTTTTTTAGATAGGGATTTTTGGTTTTTCTTTACTTTTTTTCTGAGAAGGACCTGTAGAGAATAGAGAAGTGATACATGTTAATAGCATATATATATATATATATATATATATATGTATATATATATATGTTCACCATACAGATGGATAAACCAATATCGAGAGATGACTCTAAAACCCCTTGATATAAAAGGTGTCGTAAAAATAAAGAAGACATTTGCCAATAAAAAGGGACAGACTGGTATTGATGTAAACCTGATCAGAATATATATAAAAGCTGAGGCCTACCACCAATTATATGTTTAACTACTGTACTCTAATCTTACTTATAATGTAGACATATTGGTTTAATAGAAAAACAAGTAAACTACCATTTTTGTAAGGAAGGAATTCATCTGCTGCCCCAATTAGTTGCCTGGTCTTCAATAAATGTCTGTTCTGTTAAAGTGATTAACACAAAAAGAATAAATGAAACAAAAATATGAATTAAAAGCTCCAGTCATTTTTCAAGCAAAAAGCCAGCAAAATGCGTTAGTTCCAGCTCATCAAATGCAAGGATTTGTTGATTTGTGAATTTAATATCTTGTGTAGTGTAACTGTCATGGCTACAGGCCGTGACAAAAAGACAGTGCTGATCCAAAAAAGTTGTTTATTGTAACATAAGTGGTAAAACGAAATAGAACAAACATGGGATGTGCGGGTCAGCAACATCAGTGGTGTAGCTGTGGAGATGTAAAGAGATAATAAATGATTTGGGTTGATGATTAAACATGAAAGCATTTCTGTCTGTAAACCTCTACTCCTAAAATAAGATAGTTGTAAACTTGCAGCTGCATGAGTGAACTTAAGGTGGAGTCAGTTTTTTTCTTCTTTGTCATATCCGACCACATCCTCCGTAACCACAAAGAGAATAAAGTTTTATTCATGTCTGTGGGAAAAATAACCAAATGTCACACCCAAGATACAGCAACTGCTGTCATGGGGTTTTAATCTGGACCCAGAAGATTAACTTTTAATTGGAGAATTACATTTTCCTTAAATGACACACTGACCTCCGCATTCCTACTGTCCTGTTGGTGTATCTGTAGGTAGCAAAATGCAGAAGTGTTTTTTTTTGGTCTCTTCTTTGCTTCCTAACTTATAAATACATAAAATCTTTCCAGTTCCTTTACCCCCCATTTATCATTTCCACATCTTTCATTCATGTCAAGGACCTTTATAGTAGCTGCGTTGCCTGTAACCACAGACAGGAGGAACTGAGATTGTGAAAGGTTGATTGAAATAATGCGCACAGGTATTTGTGCATGGGTGTGTATGCATACTAGGAATTTAGTTTGTTCTACATAGTGCTTGTAGCTTTTTCCTCTTTATTGCTTCACCTAAACCCAAACTAGAAAGACTGCTGTGTGTTTAACTAACTATTTTTGAAGTATCTTTCCCATTGACACACTGAGTCACATTCAATTTGTTACCTCCACCAAAGAGGATATTATTTTGCCGGCCGGCCTGTCTTTATGTTTGTTAGCAAGACAACCTTAAATTTTCGTCAAATTTTTCAGCAAATGTTGGGAATAGTACCATTAACAGATGATTACATTTAAGTAAAGAGCCAGATGAAATCCTGGGTTATGGATCGCTACAGGCATCATTGTTTAGTGCCTGTGCTCTCGGCTAATCTGTTCATTGTTTTAATATACAGGAGGTAATACAACTTTCACCATTTCAGCCTCACGTACTGTTTCACAGCTTGGAACATGAGTTGTTAAATGTTATTTAATAATATTTTTTCTTTAAAAGTGGAGAGGTGCATATACTGTATTTATGTTACAGTAGAGGTAATACTGTATGAAGTTGTGTGGATTCATGCATGGATCACAAATCCCTCCCTCCTCCCACAGTAATGACAATCCCACCCTCTCAAAGATTTATATCTGCATTTAGTCAACAATGGGATGATTATGATGAGAGTAATATAATAACAACATAAATAAAACAAAATCAGACATCATGTTACAGCCATGTTTCTGTCCATGATGATATAGTTTTTTTGATTGACATCACGCATTTTGATTGACATCCTGCAGTTTTTTTGATTAACATGCATTTTTTTTGATTGACGTCATGGTTGTTTTGATTGACATCATGCATATCTATGTTAACTATTGTAAGAACGTGTTAATTCATTTTCAACCCGGGAGCTCTCCAGCAGGGAGCTAATCAGCTATTTTTTCGGCTGCAGTCAGGCCACCTATTACAATGTGTTTTGATTTATTTGTATGTAAATTGTTAACCCCTTAGTGATGACATGTCATTGAGAACTGGAGCAGATGGAGAAGAATAATAATGGTTCCAACACTGTTGGACTCATAATAGACAGTTTAAAGAAAAGGATCATTTCAAAGTATTTTGTTTCATGGTTTAGCCATGAATTGAAAATCAATTTATAATCTTCTCTTCCCCGCATGCAAAAGGTGGGTTTGGAACTCCAGATCCAGTCCTTTGCTTTTCCTGGGTTTCCCAAACCAACCTCAGCCCATGGAAGCTAAAGGAAAGTATGACTTTTCTGCTACAGCAGAAGACGAGCTCAGCTTCAGGAAAGGTGATGTACTCAAGGTCAGTGTGTGCCGAGTGAACAACGACCCCTTAAATGAATGTTTTTATCACCTCATGTGACGTGTCTTCTCGTTCTTATTTCCTGGTCAGATTCTAAGCTCACAAGATGATTGGTTCAAGGCAGAAATGAACGGACATGAAGGATTCGTACCACAAAATTACATTGAAATGCAGACGCATGGGTAAGGGGCACTTGAACTAATCTCTTAGCAAGTGATGGATGGCAACTCATTGTGTGAGAGGTGTTTACCATTGGTGAAAATATTTGCCATTGAAATATCAAGCTATCAACCTCCACAAATACTGTAAATATCCTGAATTCAGAAATTCTTCATTGTTGCTTTATGCACTAATCTTCCTTTATTCCATTTTTAACTGTGCCACTTTGAAACATGCCGTATGTCATACAATTAAAGCTCTATATATATATTTATATTCTCTCGAGAATATACAAAGGCAGTATAAAGCGACCTAAACTAAAACCTACAGTGTCAGTGCAGCAGGGAAAATGGAAGATCACATTTTTAAATAACTACAACTCAGAAACAGAAGAGATTAGTCCTGCTCTAACAAACAATTGAGTTGGAAAAATCTTCAACTAAACTGGTGTGAAAACTATTCAACTCAAAAAACATTTAATCAGTTGAGGATGACGTACTATATATGAAGAACGATGCTACCCTTATCTTTTAAGTAGCATCAAATACCGACTTGCAAGTTAAACGCGTAAAAATATTAATAAAACCTTCTGTCTTTCTTTAATCTTTTGTTGTGTCTCTACCCGTATTTCTGCAACTTTATCCCATGGTCAGGCATTGCTGCTTAAAAATAACAACTCTCTCACAGTCCACCAGTTTCACTTAAACCTCATTGACGTAACAGAAAAAAAGACTGCCCTGATGAATTGAACACCTGCTCTGATTGGCTAGTACTCTTTGCTGTCAGGATCAGAGCCAATTAGAAGCAGGATGTGGGTGACTTTGCTGTCTCCTGTGTTTAGGTTTGTGTGGTGGGGGTTGGGGGCAGAATAACATGCAATCTGTCCTACATTTAACTTACATATCATTAGTCTCATTGCATGATGGCCTGGGTCGTATTCCAATGTTTTTGGAAAACAAGTAAAAAAAAATGTTTATAAAATGCATTGATATTTTTTAACAGTACAGTTAACAAGATTTATGACCAAATATGCAAAAAGAAATTTTGTTTTGTCTTATATAAATGCCAACATAACATATCATAACCATAAAGTAACGTGACCACCTTAACCAAAAAATGGGCATCTACAGGAAGCAGACTGGCCAACTCACTTCACCTTTGAAAATTTTCTATGTGATATTTCTGAAGCCCAAAGATTTGTTGTTGACCCGAAAGTAGGTAATAAGAAGTAATTACAATAATATTAATTGATTAAATACACAGTTCATAATCCCTTTGATTGATTGCATGGAATGACATGTGGTCAGACACTTCCTGTCTGCCATTTTGCTTTTTATTTAAACTGCCTAAGTCAAATGAATGACCCGTGACTACAAATATAAAATAAGCGACTCTACAGTAAAACAAGCCCAGAGGCGCATATAACAAGCAGACGGTAATGCTATAGAGGGGTCATTTTTTTGTAGCTTTACTTTTACTAGTTCCTTACTACTCTTCTCTTACTTCTCTTACATACTCACACGCACACACTTCATATTAGTAGAGCTCAAAACTCACCTGGATGAGTCCCATGCAACATTTGAAGGAGGCTTTTGTGCAGGAGATCAATCCATTAACAAGGACCCTGGTCTGCAAGGAATCCCTCACCAAGACTGGCTGACTCACTCCTTTTTGTGCCCTTTAATACTTCTTTTGATAAGAAATTCCCTATTGTTTCATTTGATCATAAAGGCCTATATGCCAGATACATTTTAAACCCTTTAGAGAAGTACCTGCTGCCTGAGACGTCTTGATCCCTCTGAGATCCAGGTCCCTTAATACAAAGCATGCATTCTTATTACTTATGCGTACCCCATGTTTTTGATAGTTTGCATATACAATTAGCATATTGTGATAAAGTTCATTCTTTTCAATAATGTAATGATAAAAAATTAAACTTTCACAAAAGTTTTGAGAGATTTTGCAAAAATGTATTTTATAAACCCTATGTTTTCCCCTATGTCCCTTTAGGGGCTCCACAGATTTATGATTAATTATTTTGCGGGGGTTCGTGGAGCAAAGAGGTGTGTTTGTGAAAGGGAAACAGATCAGTGACACGGTGCTGTAGGTGTGTATGTTTTACATTTTTTCCCAACTGTGTGTCCAGGTGGTTCCAGGAGAACGCCAGCCGCAGCGCTTCAGAGGATCACCTAAAGTACAAAGGTGTGGGAGCCTTTGTGATCAGAGGCTGCCAGAGCTCCCCTGGAGACTTCTCCATCTCTGTGAAGTAAGTGACAAGGAAAATCTTATTAAGGCAACAGCAACAACAAAAAAATTGTAAATTATTTGTATCTTGTTGCAACTCGAGGTGCTCATGTCGTTGCTGATCTTCCCTCAGACACGAGAGCGACGTTCAGCACTTCAAGGTGATGAAGGACAACAAAGGCCAGTACTTCCTGTGGTGTGAGAAGTTCACCTCTCTGAACAAGCTGGTCGAGTTCTACAAGTCCACCTCCATCTCCAAGACCAGGGAGATCTTCCTCAATGACGGCAGCATGGACAGCAAAAGCCCTTCCATGGCCCACTCGGTAAAACACGCTTCTGTTCTCTGGCCATTCTCAACCACAAAGCTATTTCCCATTCATAAATAACCTCTTAGTGATTAATACATGTGTAATTAAACCTTATTGGACTAAAATATGATCCTATGGAACCTAACATAGGAAATAATATTTTATGTTTTCAAAGAACATTCATGATTGTGTGAAGAATTCAATACCTCTTATGTGTCAAAAATATGAATCAGCTGCATCAACATTTTTTTTATTCTACATTTATAATTGTCATAGTATTTAATGTCAAACCAAATTATTTTTAATGCTCTTAAATGTGAAATCAAGTCAAATGTTCACACATTGACCTGTGAGTAGAGTATAAAAGCATAAAAAATTGAATTATTAGGCTTGGGCAAAAATTATTAGGGTGTTTTGTAGTTTAAACAGAACACTGGTGTAATGCTTGTTGAAATGTTTTTGATTGTATCACAATACCATTCATTGCAGTATATGGATTTCAAATCTGAATGAGGTTAAGAATACAGTACAGCAGCAGGGCATGTGTGGACATGTCTAAATTTGACCTAGGCACTTATACACAGTGTTCTAAATGTACAAAAACCCACTATTTTTTAAATATATTAAAGTGCTTTAAATATTAAAGTAACACAAATATAGCGGTTCTTAAATCCCCTATGAAAACATTTTTTTTTTCTTTTTAAGTTCCTGGAAGCTTGTATTAATAGTTTTCTTTGCGGTATGCTGCACTGAGTCAGCAATAATTTAGAAAAAAAGAGAATGCAATTTTTTTTTGCAGTGTTGATCTGATAAAAAATATGTTTGAAGATGTCCCATTTAGAAAAGTGTAGAAATTATTTAAATTTAAATTACCTACTTTCTAACCTTATATTGCCGAAGTGTGTCAAATTTGCTCAGCATTTTTTTAAAAACCCATTAACATTTTTGGGGGTTCAAATGAATATATTTTAGTTCAAAGTTTTGTCTATGTCTATACTTCACTGTAAAAAAAACACCTTGGTTGAGTTCACACAGACTGTATCTTTGACACCCACCATTAGATTTTGTTGGTCATATAAATATCGTATTCTGCTGTAGTTTCTGATACACCAACTTGATCTGACATGCATCGCATGCTCTTATCTCCTTCCTGCATGTTTCCTTCTCACAGCTGAAGAGGGGAAGTTTGCCTGAACAGCGAAACGCAGCTGCAGCCATGGCACCGCGCAGAGCTTCAGATCAGCCCAACAACCAGCTCGTAGGCCTTCCCCCTTTATTTAACCCTGTCATGTTCCTTTTTCATCAGTTATATGAAAGTAGATATTACAAGATGTTTTTTCATACATTTTTATTGTCAACGCCTTGGTTGGTTTACATTTAATTTTACAGCAAGTGTCAAAAAGCGGGCAATTTATAAATTTAATTAACCATTTATTCTGCTCTTTCAGCTTTTAACCATTCATCATATACATGAATCTAATGACACAATAGTGACCTGGATGGTGTTCGTTAGTAGGGAGTTGAAAATACTTTATAAACAGGATAAGGCAGCTCTTCTGGTAGAAAATTAAAAAGGGCCTCTTGATTTTAGTCTTATATAATTTTAGCATTTTCACTGTTTATCTATACCTTTTACAGAGCTGAAAATGTCAATAGTTCAGACTACATTTAACTTTTTGACAGATTAACCAATACTGGTGATGTATAACTTCATATCTATTTATTTTAACTATTTATCCATTTGCATACCTTAATTTTTTTCAACATTATCCTTTACTTTAAGTTGGTTTATTATTTATCAAATATGTTTATAATTTAGAATACATTTAGCTATTTTAACTAGCTTGTAGACATCACCGTTTATCCATTATGATTATTTCAAACATGTACTCCTGTTTACACAATTCATGCAAAACTGATAAATATTTTACTTTACACAGCTAAACATCCTCTGATTTTAGCTTTTTCCACCAACTTTATAAATCATTTAGCTATAATATGTGGTTTTTCATTGGTTTTGTTTTTGTTTTTTAGCATTAAAATGTTTAATTGAATTCATTTATACATATATCCCAATAGGCAACTAGCATATACATTTTTATGCACTCTCAATTGTAACATTAGTGTTTAGGTGATAAAGCTGAATCATCAGGGATGAACATTATAGTTTCAAAACTGAAGATAAATGTTTTCAAATTGCAATTACGCTACTGCACAATCGTCCCACGCGCCGTCTGGTAACTGAAGGGGTAGGCCGACCACTGCTTGGAAATCACTGCTCTATGACTCAGATAATGTTTAATCAGTTTTGGTTTAGGCAGAGGTGTAAAGTGGAGGGTTATTCCTGCTTCCCCCCAGGCCAAGAGAGTGGGTCTGGAGGAGCGAGCTCACACCATCGGCCACATGGGAAGAAGCAGCAGCCCAATCAGCTCAGCCTGTCCTCCCCGTCGCACTGAAACCATGCCTCTGCCTCAGGTAGGCGAGCCGTCCTTTCTCCTTTGATGAGGATGAAACAACACGGTCTGTTGTCAGATTCTGATTAAAATAAATCTCAGAAGTCAAAGAAAGAAAACACATATTTTTTTTAAACATTGATCATTATAGTACATCTATTGGATGGATTGCAATGAATCATTAAATCATAGCTGGGATGTTTATTTGTCTCAATCAGGTGAATAATTCCTTCCTCAAAAAAAAAACATTGCTCAGCAAAACGGGAAAATGCATTTACTAAAATACTTTCATTAAACTGGTACGACAACCATATGACATGATTTTTTTGAATTTCAGGTTGAACTTTTTTTTTTATTACTGCATTGACAATTGACAAACTCTTTTTTTAATAAGAGACTTAGAATTTATTTAAATAACTGGCAGTAATTTATCAAAATATACAGCTGGTGTTTAAAGGGAACCCTGCCATTAATCAAATCATTATTTGGTATAGCATAATGTGTAAATTTGTTAGTTTAATATATATATATATATATACAGTGGGGAAAATAAGTATTTGAACACCCTGCTATTTTGCTATTTCTCCCACTTAGAAATCATGGCGGGGTCTAAAATTTTCATCGTAGGTGCATGTCCACTGTGAGAGAGATAAACTAAAAAGAAAAATCCAGAAATCACAATGCATAATTTTTTAACGATTTATTTGTGTGATATAGCGGCAAATAAGTATTTGAACACCTGTGTGTCATCTAGAATTCTGACCCTGAAGGACCTGTTAGTCCGCCCATTAGAAGTCCACCTGCACTCCATGTATCATCCTTAATCAGATGCAACTGTTTGCAGTGGTTAGCTGCATAAAGACACCTGTCCACCCCATACAATCAGCAAGACTTTAACTTGTAACGTGGCGAAGACCAAAGAGCTGTCCAACGACACAAGAGAGAAAATTGTACACCTCCACAAGGCTGGAAAGGGCTACGGAGCAATTGCCAAGCAGCTTGGTGAAAAAAGGTCCACTGTTGGAGCAATCATTAGAAAATGGAAGAAGCTAAACATGACGGTCAATCTCAATCGGAGTGGAGCCCCATGCAAGATATCACCTCGTGGGGTCTCAATGATTCTAAGAAAGGTGAGGAACCAGCCCGGAACTACCCGACAGGAGTTGGTCAATGACCTGAAAAGAACTGGGACCAACGTTTCCAAGGTTACTGTAGGTAATACACTAAGACGTCATGATTTGAAATCATGCATGGCACGAAAGGTTCCCCTGCTTAAATCAGCACATGTCAAGGCCCGTCTTAAGTTTGCATATGACCATTTGGATGATACAGAGGAGTCATGGGAGAAAGTTTTGTGGTCAGATGAGACCAAAATAGAACTTTTTGGTCCTAATTCCACTAAGCGTGTTTGGAGGAAGAAGAATGAAGAGTACAATCCGAAGAACACCATCCCTACTGTGAAGCATGGGGGTGGTAGCATCATGCTTTGGGGGTATTTTTCTGCACATGGGACAGGACGAGTGCACTGCATTAAAGAGAGGATGACTGGGGCCGTGTATTGTGAGATTTTGGGGAACAACCTCCTTCTCTCAGTCAGAGCATTGAAGATGGGACGTGGCTGGGTCTTCTAACACGACAACGACCCAAAGCACACAGCCAGGAAAACCAAGGACTGGCTCCGTAAGAAGCATATCAAGGTTCTAGCATGGCCCAGCCAGTCTCCAGACCTGAACCCAATCGAAAATCTTTGGAGGGAGCTCAAACGCCGTGTTTCTCAGTGACAGCCCAGAAACCTGACTGATCTAGAGAAGATCTGTGTGGAGGAGTGGGCCAGGATCCCTCCTGCAGTATGTGCAAACCTGGTGAAAAACTACAGGAAACGTTCGACCTCTGTAATAGCAAACAAGGGCTACTGTACCAAATATTAACATTCATTTTCTCAGGTGCTCAAATACTTATTTGCTGCTATATCACACAAATAAATCATTAAAAAATCATGCATTGTGATTTCTGGATTTTTCTTTTTAGTTTATCTCTCTCACAGTGGACATGCAACTACGATGAAAATTTCAGACCCCTCCATGATTTCTAAGTGGGAGAAATAGCAAAATAGCAGGGTGTTCAAATACTTATTTTCCCCACTGTGTGTATATATATATATATATATATATATATATATATATAGTTATATATATATATATATATATATATATATATAACTATATATATATATATATATATATATATAGTTGTGTCCACTAGGTGGCAGTAGAGAACACCTACTGATTACATGAATATCACACCTACAGTTTAATGTAAATCGGCTGTTTGCCACAATGCAGTTACTCCTTGTTCCCAATAGGGGGCCCTATGACTCTGAGTCAATTTTGTTATGTGTTTAGGACCTAGACACTTATGAAACCTGAGCAATCTGCTGAAGTTGCGACTTCCTGCTTGACAGGGAAGCATCAAAACTGACACACTCTTGAAAACTCAACCTTTTGATGTGATTTTTCTTCACAAAGAGAAAAAAACAGCGACAAGACACTAGAGAGACAAACACAAAAGTATTGTCAGCAGGCTTAGGCCCTGATATATTAACACAAATTATCAAGTTTTATTTGTAATTTAAAGATGCACATCCGATTCATTGACATGTTTTCATCCTCATCAATTATGATGAGCAGTATAAAAACATGGGGCATAATTTAATTCTGAATACAGTTTGCTGTGCAGTGACCCTGTCAGTCACTCTTCTCTCCGCCATCCCACAGAGGGCCTCCACGTTACTGGTGAAGGCGCTGTACGATTTCAAAGCGGAGGAGGACGACGAACTGGGCTTCTGCACGGGGGAAGTCATCGAGGTGATCGACCACTCTGATCCGTCATGGTGGAAAGGGAAGCTGCGGGGGAGATGCGGGCTGTTTCCTGCCAACTACACGGCCCAGCTGTGATGCGTTCACTTCCCCACTGCGGACATTCATAGGCTTGTTCAGCACTGTACCAGCGCTGAAAATGTGTTTTTGACATGTCAATACTTCATCCAAGAGGCCAAAGGACTGTTACATTTGCATTTTCAGATCCTTGTATGCAGTGTGGCACTCAACAACGGCGGTTATTTATTTGCAAAAAGTGCCCGTTGGCCAGTCTGCTGATGAATCGTAACCTGACCGTTTCTGCTCATTTTGCCAGAGTAGTCACGTTTCATACCATAAAGTTTTTTTCATAAAGAAATTAGCGGATTTCTCAAGAAGTCTGCATGCTTAAGATAGACATGTAACCTCCTTGCAGCTCATTAGAAATAAAATTATTTTTTATCACTTATTTTAATGTTTGAATCATATGCTATCTCTCAATCACATGGGTCAACATATATTTTATACTAATTTCTTGCCTATTTTTACTGAGAATGTTTGCACGATTACTGCTCATATGAGGGACCATTTCCAGCTACATAATGGCTGTACAGAGCAAAAAAATATTGAAAACTATAAGCAAGAAGAGCCTAATGAAAAAATAGAAATGGTTTATATATTTTATACATAACTTTATTAGATTATTAATACTGAGGCATCACTTTGTATGCAGCATGCTACTATTAAGGTGGAGCTAATTCTTTTTATTTGCCAATTATTATAGATGCATATGTAGATTAGTTCAATGGTTTACAACACAGGACTGAAGCCCCAAAAGGGTAGCCAGATAAATGTGAGGGGTCATGAATAATGGGAGAGTAAAGAAGAAAAAACTATGTTCCTATACAAAAATACATTTTTTTTTTCAATTTTGGGAGTTATTCTCAAATCTTTGATTTTTTAGTGAAATACGCATCAGATCATTTGAACATTAATTCAAGTTAAACCATATGAAAGGTTTAGATGAAAAAACCCTTTTGGTGATGTTGAAACTAAGAAAAGTAAAATGCGACCTAGACCTAACACTTTTTTGTAAGATGCCAAATGACAAAAAGGTTGGAAACTACTGGTTTCATATTTGTGTGTATTTTAAAAGATGGTTGTATTGGCCATGTCCAATCAAATCATAATTGTGCATAAAAAGTATGAGTTTAGGTTTTAGAAATTTAAGGTGTGTACTCTTTTAATCCCTCAAATCACAGAGAAATGGACACCATATTCACAAACCTTTAAATGATCATTTCAGGATTTTGAACTTAGAAGTTGTGATGTCAGAACCATACAGTTACCACATACCCCACATTCATAGGCAATCAGGAAAATCATCATTTAATCATTAATTTAATGTGAGACAAAAAACAACTTGTTATTTCTAGAGATCCAAGCCTGTGAGAGGAGATGTAAAACTACAAATATATCTTGCTAGGTATATCAAAAGTTTAAATACACCCATAAATTGTACAAAATGTGATGTCCAATAACAGCACTTATATTCAGTTACTTTCCAGCAGTGGATGCACTAGAGCCAAGTTCTGAATAAACTGCATTCTAATTCAAATTATAACCTTTACTGAACTGTAAATCCCCCTGATAATATTAGTGTTATTCATTCACACATATATACAGTAAGTGTGTAATTGTGTGTAGCTCTGTGTGTGTATATCTCAGTATAAGTGTGTATGTGCGTTTATGTGTGTTTAGTTGTGTGCATTTCTCAATGTGTGAGTGCATGTATTTCTCTTTCCTTCCTCAACTATACTGTATGTGTGTATGTGCATATGAGAATACCAGGCCGTGCTGTTTTCGTTTATTGGTTTTAATTGAATGTGACGTATTCTCAGCATGTGATCTGATTGGTCCGCGTGAATCTTCATATATATTTGATTTGTTCTCTCATTTCCATAGCATGATGAAGCTACGAGGAGGTCGTTATATTATTTTGCTAGCGAACGTGCAGGAGTTTTTGTTTTGTTTGTTTTTTAGAAAAATATTTACAACCTCAAAAAGAAAGAAAGAAAATGTCTGAATTAATAACAATGTCAAAACTGTCATGATGTCTCTCCCTAAAACCTTAAAGCTTAAGTCTCTCAAAATATTTTAGAAATTAGTCATATGCTAATAACTACTTAGCTTATCGGCTACTCTTCAGGGAGCTCAAACACCGTCACTATTATTTTGAAGGTATTTTAACAGGAAGTCAGGCACCAAGGCGGCGACATTGATTCTAACGGTAGCCCCGCCCCCACCTGGCTCACCTGTACAGGCACGGCGGGGCTCTACACACACAACCCACAACCCACACGGGTTTTCTGGTCTCAGGGTCCGTCGCTTTCCGGCCGCCATGGCGGAGTCCCAGCTGCTGTGCATGGACGACGAGCACGTAAACGAGCGGATCCCGGAGTCGCGGCCGGAGTTTTACTACAGCGAGCAGCAGCGGGCCGCCCTGGAGCAGCTGCTGCGGCACGGGGACGCCGCTTTCAGGACGCGGCTGCGCGAGGACAACACCAAGGACTTCCTCTGCGCACGCGAGGTCAAGTTCATCCGCAAGACGTTCCAGGAGTACGAGGCGGACAGCGACGCCGAGGCCGGCCCTGGAGGAGGCGGCGATGGCGGCGACAAATCAAAGGAGGCGTCCAGCGCCGACTCCGGGGTCCACTCCACGTACTGGCCCGAGATGTCCGACACCGAGGTGCCGGCCCTGGACATCGGCTGGCCGGGCAGGAGCGGCGTGTACAAGGGGGTGACCCGCGTGGCCGTGTACACGCAGCCGCCCAAAGAGCCCGGGCCGCACATCAAGGAGGTGGTGAGGAGGCTGATCCAGGAGGCCCACAAGGTGAGGTGGCCTTTTATTCTCATGTGTGCTAGGAGCGCGTGGAATATGGAATATATATGTCACTAATTTATAGAGTGGGTCAGTGACAGGTCAAGATGAGAAAGGCCAAACCTTTTGTAAAGTACAGTTTTAAGAAGCATTCAATGAGTCTCTTTTTTTAAATATACAAAAATATAAATTCTGTGCAATTGTAGACACAAAATGTCAAATGTTGTAACCTAAAAATGAGTTGTCAAATTGTATATATTGAATCCACCTAGAATATAAAACTAATTGATAATGTGTTTTTCTTTATTTTTTGAAACCATCTTAAGAGAAAAACTGGTATCAAGTTTCTCGGGTTACACCACATGACTTATGATTTTTGCCATTACCCCAAATTTCTACCTGTATACAGCATAAATTAACAATAATTATCCTAAAGAAGATTTGTTTCAATACTTTTCTTTTTCCATTTATTGGCATATAGTGTACATTTAAATTAGGCACGTGGAGAACAAAGCTTAGAGGCACCGATGCGTGACACACTTTCGTCTTTGTAACAACACTTCCTCAAACTGACTCATTTGTATGAAGGCAAGACAAGTTGTATAATGTTGTATTCCAATCAAGTATAAACATGCAAAATAAAGAGCAAAGACTGGGGGGATTTTCAACAAAGCATCTTAAAACTCTAAGATAATAAATTACTTAATGGATGACAGAAAGTTGATGGGTAGGTTTTTTTAGTTTTTTTAGTGGTTCTACTTTAGCTTCTGGTAACAAATGTAGATCTACTTGGATGTTGCTTAAGGGCTCTAAAGGTCAGTTTTAATATTTTCTGACAGTTTAAGTAATAAATGATTATTTACAAAATGCATCTGCAATGAATAATAATTTGCAAACTGAATCAAATAAGGTGGATAATCATGAATTTAGAACGTGAAAAGCATGTTGGCTTTATGGAGCTTTTTTATGTGTAAATTATGCCACAAAAAATACAAGCGTTTAGCGTAAAGTCTACAGGTTTCACTACACTAAAATACTTCTATACTTCCATGAAAAATAAATAACCAACCTTGCATTAAACAACAAGTAGGATCTTTCCCTTTGTGGTGAAAGTCTCTTACAGGTCCCTAAGCAGAATAATTGCTGTAATTGCAGGGACTCACGTGACCATCTCCCACAAGTGAAAGAGACAAAGACCCTCAGGCTGAGAGCAAACCGTCACTTTGCGTGCGTCCTGTCTCTGGTTTCACTCCAGACTCTAGACGGCCTGTTATAAATAACAGCTGAAGTCAACTTTGCAGGTTGGACGGAGCGTTCCAGCTCAGTTTCTTTATCGCAATGAATCAGGAGTGAAACTGAAAAAACAGCAGAAGTATAACGCAATCAACCAAATGTTGTCTATACAAAGATAACTATAATAAACATTTATGAATACTGTTTGCACATATTTCTTTTGCTGCTAAAGCTATTTAAATGACCTGTATGCAGGATGGTGGTAACTAACATACAAAAATGAACATCCCTTTTCTGCTATTGCCTGACATGCTTATCAGCATCTTAGGATGAACTTCTAAATATACATTTGAGATAGCATAACTAATGACTGTTCATAGTATGACTAATGACAGAGACAGGTAAAAACATCTTTTACATGTCTGTGATAAATGCAAACATCATATGTCCATTAGCTCTTCTTTTGTGATGTCTTTTAAACAAGCCTGTCTAATGTTTTCTCTACTTTTTTAAATGTTTTATTTAGTGGACAATGCTGGTTCCCCCTCTCCTGTATCCACCTCCAATCCACATTAATTTTATGGCAAATTTTACATCAAAAAGACTTTATATGCTTACGCCAATTGTATTTTAGTTTAAAGCCTTACTACAGAGTCTATATTATATAATTTTTCTACAAAAGTTGCCAACATCCCTCTCCTCCAGCTCATATGATAGCCGTTCTGATATCATTCTTTCCATGACCTAATGGAGGGTTAGGTTGAGTTGAGTTACTGCCAAGCACAGTTCATCTGCCTTCTACTTGGATCTTCCATTGTTCATTATTCTGCCTTTTTTTTTTTCTTTTTTCAGCCTTCTAGTAATTTCAGTAAAAGTATTTTTGTCAATGTTTTTAGCTCCAACTGCACTCGGTTTCTATGGACATTACTTTTTGTACAAGAAGAAGTCAAAAGAAACTCCTAAATATGAATGGTGATCAATGGCGGAAATACCTTCTTTTGATCCCATTTAAATCCTACCATGAATCATACATACCGTATTATGTTTGTCTATTCAAAAGATACATTTTGTAAAATTTGTAAAAGTAGAAGGCTTTGAAAACACAGGACCTTCCGCGCCTTCTCTCTCCTGCTCTCTTCCCCACTGTGGGACAATATAAGAAATCATATCTCGTCCTATCTACCCAGATCAACTGAAGCTAATGTTAATGCGATGCTGTTTTTAATGTATCTGGGTGTTTTCAAAAAGGCAACAGGTTTTGCTCGTTCTTTCTCTTCCCTGTTAATAAGAAGATCATGGCTCTTTAGTGGGAGAAAGAAGGTGCTGGTGTCAAAATGTACTGAATTTCTAAGGATTTATACTACAGTCTTAACAATGTTCTCGAGGTGCATATCCTCTGATTCCCCTAGTATGACTAGGATACATGACCCTGTACTAAACACTTATTCTTTTGGGACAACACCACTGGGTTCTCTGACCTGATTTTCTTAAGTGTGTTCTGCATTTTTAAAAATGCTTTTATTTGATTTATTTTTTGACTAATTAAGAATTCACTCCACTCTTGTCAGAATACTGAGTGTAGTTCTAATGATCAGTTTGAACAGGAGGAATGATTAAAGCAAGAAACACATTTCATGCTTATTTAGGTTGCTGAAATATCCCAATTGAATTCCCCCAAGGCCAAATTTTCTTTTTATTGCTGACTGTGAATTACGCCATAGAAAACAGCATTTCTCCTCAGGTGCTCTCAAGCTTCCCCTCCCAAAATGACTTTTTTCTTCGATAGAATGATTAGCAATTTCAAGACCCATTTAAATAGCAAAGGGTTACCCACACCTACGGCAATAATATTGAAAACCTGCATCAGTGAGTCATGTGCAGGTTTTTACAAGCTGAATCACAAATGTCAACTTCACATCAGGACTTGCAGCAGGAGGATGACGACTGTTACACTTCCCACGCGCATACACACACACACACTCACAATCCATTCAAATAATCCCACTGCTCCCTCTCTGATTGGTTGACTCCCAGGTATGCAGACTTGAAATAATGATGGAACGATCGGTTCCCTGCCAGAGGCTATAGTAGCACAGTAAAGAGAGAGGAATTGTTTGAACTGGCACAAGGAGCAAGCTTCCTCTTTCTGAAGGAGTGGAAGACAAGAACGGACTGGTTAGTCGGTACCCGGCTGCTCATGAATGATCGAAAATCCTCCAACACAGAAGTTGATCCTCTTTTTAATAACAGTTTACAGTGGCCTACTTGGATCTCAGTGTGACAGGTGGAGATGGATTATTATTTATGATTATTATTAGGGCCTGAGCTAAAATTGTACGACTTGGCAAAGCCCTACTGTGTTTGCTTTTGGTATTATTCTTTATATTCTGCCACCATAGCCTCATTTTCTTCCAAAGTTGGTGTGATCATGAAAATCGACACGCACATCAGAAGTTCAATTGTTCTGTAGAACTACTGCATGAACCGCAGGCCCCATAGAACCCCCTAATAAGGGGCCATTTTTTTTTTTTTTTTTTTTTACATAGCTTCATTCATCTATGCTTTTTTGAACCCTTTTAGAAGAAATTTAGGCTCATAAACTTTAAACTCATAAAGCACAAGTCCATATTCCATAGTCCATATATATATATATATATATGGTATTTTATCAATGTAGCTTTAATATTCAATATTAATACCATATTCACACAATCTTCCCAACAGTTGAATTGTTATAACTTTTTAAATTTTTGTATTGGGCCCTATTAGAATGGAGTCTGCCGCACCTTAAGAGGATAGTTGTATATATTTGAAAATTCACCCTTCATCATGGCGTAGCAGAGCCATGAGCTGCTCAACTACTACACAGCTAATGGTATTTTTTTGGTTTCCCTCATCAAACTCAGCACCTCCCGAACACGCAATCAAGTGGTGGACGAGTTGTGACCTGCACACTCACCACGCTATGAGATAATAACACAACGTTAGAAGACAGACCTGTTTTAGGGTAAATGCAAAGCCGGACTTCACATGCTCGGTGGAGTGAGCTCGAAAGCGCACGTTTAGAGCAGCTGCTTCTGTCAATAAAACAAGTACAACACCACTGGCGCTTGCTGAGATCACACGCTGTGTCACTCCATCCAATGGCTTACTGAAGAAAGTAGTCCTAATCATTCGCTTCACGTGTCGTAAAGTTATTGTTTCATAGCGTGGTGAAAGTGCAGGTCACATCTCCCCTACCACAGCGTTTGGAGGGTTGCTGGATTGTGTATTTGCAGGGTTTAAAGAAAAAAACCAGAAAAACCAGGAAATACCCTAACAGCATGAGTCTAAATGGTCAAATAACTCTTTTTTTTTTTTTTTTTTTTTTTTTGACAATATATCCCAAATAGAAATTGCTATTCACAAAGCACTTGCAAAGGGAAATACTGTGCCAAATGGGTAACTGTCATCATTGTGTCTCTATACATTTGCTCTGGTTGCAGGTAATTTGACATTTTGATAAGTTTAATTTTAGTTTTTTTTGTTCCTTAAAAATCATTTCAATATTTGGGAAGCACTGGTAGCTACATTCACAAGTAAGCAATTAAGAGTTTTTAGAGGGATTTTGGGACAATAACTCGAAAGTTGTGCCAGTATACTAACAAGATAGACTGATAGTAAAAAGTCATTTTGTGGTGCGGTTGTGATGTTCAGATAAAATCTATTATATGCTATTATAAATATATATTATATATAATAGACCAGGAGGTTGTAATTGGACAGTTTGGACATTAAGTTCAGATTGGCTTCATAGCTGGGCACTATAGCTTTGAAATGCTCCTATGTACTCCCACTCATCATGTTTGCTAATAAAACATACTGCATATCTGCTGTAGAAATACTTGCATCACACTTTGTGCAAAGCCAATTTTCCTCGTTGTTGCTTTGTTTCAGGTGGTGGCCATAGTCATGGACCTCCTGACGGACCTGCAGATCCTCCAGGACCTGCTGGATGCGTCGTCGCGGCGCGGGGTGGCCGTCTATGCCGTACTGGAGGCCAGGGGAGTGCCCCACTTCCTGGACATGTGCAGTCGGCTACAGGTCAACGCCGTGCATCTGCGGGTGAGTGAGCTCAGCAAAGAGTGGAGGGCATTACGGAGATGACTACAATACACAGTCATGCCAGTTTTTGTTTGCATAGCCCCAAAGTCACAGATCCCTTTACAGTTTGTACAGCAGCAATACATACATATAGTCGTCTGCCCTTAGGCCTCACAGTTTACGAGGAAAACACTCCAAGGAAACCAGGAGAGACTAGAATACATACGCATACATAGAGAGCAAATTAACATTAAAGGTTTGAAAGATAGTGTCTCGCACTGCAGCTCCAGTACTTGATTTGATCCATATTGACTCAGTCATTCCTAAATTTCTTCTTGTTTGTAATGCTGAACAGCCTGCATGTTTGCTGTCTCACCCTAACCTAATTTTTCCCGAGTGTTTCGTTGTGTTTGTTAAGGGCCGTTACAGAACAGAATCACTGAATAAACAAAGATATAGGTTATCAGCAAAGTTAACATTCTTATCTAGTTATGTGAAGTGAATTACTTTACAAAACATTCCTGTTATTTGTGTAAATAGATTTAGAAATATGGTGGTTTCCTTATCCATGCATGGTCTCTCATCATTCAGTTTAAAAAAAAAAATGCTATTTATTTTTTTATATTTTTTTATTTTTAAAACAATAACGGAAAAAAAATCTATTATATATATTATTATTTGTGATTTATTTACATGGCCAAAAAGTACTTTTCGCCTGATTGCAGTATACATTTCAAACCCTTCTCTCGCTACGATTGTGATTGTTGGGGTTACAAGAAATGTTAAAGTTTCACAAACACACATGTTTGATTTAGCTGTTTTCCACCTATGTCTGTGTGGGTTTTCTCTGGGTTCCTGAATTGGAGATTCTAAATTAGGTAGGTGTGAGTGTTTAATGAGGAATTTATGGCTATAGTATAAGGACAGGTAGATGGACATGGCCCTGTATTGGGACAACTGATGAAAGCTAGCTGTGGGCTATAATTTGGTTTAATTATACATATGCACGATTGCATTTTTTCATTAACATACACTGTCCCTGTTTATAAATTCACTCCAGCTCTGAGGAACCTATCATGGCTAGCCTGGCTACAGGCATCTTTAGATTTCTTTTATTGCCAGTGAGTTGTTACCAACCAGGTAACAACTCAGCCATCTGTCAGCCAGTCAGAACAGAGGCTCTTCAAATATTAATGAGTCAGGCCAAATATGACCCGTGTTTTCTGGAGTGGCAGCAA
Organism: Eupleurogrammus muticus; assembly: GCA_036785175.1. NCBI lineage: Eukaryota > Metazoa > Chordata > Actinopteri > Scombriformes > Trichiuridae > Eupleurogrammus > Eupleurogrammus muticus. The sequence goes on along the minus strand of JAYKQN010000011.1, from coordinate 16,007,459 downwards.
TGGTCTTAAGAGAGTATGTGAGACCACATTGGGTTAAATTCCTGTATTTACCGACAAATATATCGTATAAAAGACATTGCATTTCAAATAAAACCCAGGGAATCTGCATGAAATAGGACGTTTTACAGCATTTCAGTCCGCTGAGGCAAACGGTCACCTTACAACCACAGGGACACAATACCCAATCTTTATCTGCTCCATGTAGAGTTTTGTCGCTCCAGGCTGGTCTAACTGGAGCACAGGAATAAGCGGAGGTGGTGGTGGTGTCAGTTGATAAGGCAGTGAAAGGCCTTTTCAGAGCACCGGGCTCTGTTACTCTTACTTCTTACAAATGAACATTCATAGTTCCTGAGAACAGATCCAGAGAGTGTAACTCGATGCCTCCACCCTCCGTCAGGTCGACTGTGACGGGAAAAGCCTTCTCCAAACCTCCACTGAGTATTTACAGCTCCCTTTCTTTATCTTCCCTTTACGCAAACACTCTAAGCTCACAGGTTTTTTTGTTTTCCCGCTTCATTTCCCCAGAAAGTTGACATAACGTGTCGCAAGGCGCGGCAGCGCAGTCCGACTTGGCACCAGATCGGCCGCTGATTTGTGATATCACCAGGGCACCTGATAGCTGCGGTGGAGTGGGTTTACCCAGTCTGACGTGCGAGGCGTTTGAGGCCAGCCGAAATGTGTAATTAAGTGGGTGTCCTCTTTGCAGAACCTCCGCGTGCGGATGGTGAGAGGCGCGGGGCTGGCCCTGTCCTTTGGCAAGCTGCCGGGCTCCCTGTGCTCCAAATACATGCTGGTGGACGGGGAAAAAGTCATGTTCGGGTCATACAGGTGAGCACGCCTCTTTGGAACGCCATAAAACAAATGAAACCAGTTACAGTTACAAAGACGGCATGAACGCACAACTTTTTTTCACCAATATTTTTATTGATTTTTGCATGTGCAAACCCCTAACAATCAGAATAGGTCCTAAAATGAAATCAAGATTTTCACATTTTTGGTAGAAAAAGTCATAGTGTTCCACATTTTTAATGCAAACAGAATGGGACAAACAAATAGAAAGTAGTGAAAATAAGTAGAAATATCCATGACAACATGAAACACTCAGCAGATCACTCCTCTGGGTATAGACCTAGGATACAGAACTTTGCTTGCTACATAAAAGGAAAGTTCCGCCTCCTTCATTGGTTGAAGAGAATATTACCTTGGCATGATAGATTTAAATTTTAAAATACGGAAATTCACCTCAATATAGTTTCATAGTCCTCTCTAAAGCCCCCACTGGTGCTCCAGACAGCACAGGTCATATTTAATCGGTCTCATTAATATTCCTGAGGCCTCTCTTCTGGTTGGCTAATTTTTCCTCGGAAGACTTGAGTGGGGACAGGCGGCCATCTTGCAAAGGGTGCTACTGCATGACCTCCTAAAGAAATGAGCCGTGAAACGACCAAGTTGTAAATGCAGGTCGATTTGAATGAGAGTGGCCATTTGCAGAAAATTGTGAACGGTTTGAAGGTCGTGAAGGGAACACATCGATGAGTACCGCCGCTGTGCTGGGACACACTGGGATCCTTTTATCATGCAGAGAATGGCCGTTGTTATGGTCTTGTGACCCCTGCATACTAATAAAGGTCAAGTGAAATCAGTAATTTTAACTTTTTGATGTAACGGTAGAGCCCTTTTAAATGACGGGTGTGAAACGTCTTCTTGGAAAATTATGATTTCAATATGATGAAGAGATTATAAACAAAATCTTGATAATTTCCCTTTACCTTTGGTTTTACTCTCCTCTTTTCCCCTCCAGTTTCACGTGGAGTTCCTCCCGGATGAACAGGAACATCATCACCGTGATGTCGGGCCAAACCGTGGACTTCTTCGACAACGACTTCAGGGAGCTGTACGCCATGTCGGAGCAGGTGGACCTCTACAGGGAGTTCAACATCACCAAACTACCCGTTCCCACGCCCATCAAGAAGCCGGCGCCGGTGGCGATGGAGCCGGTCCAGCCCCTGCCCGTCTCCACGTCTCGCTTCCAGGTGTCTGCCGAGGACTCCAGGGACATGAAGGTGCCCGCCTACAAATACCACAATCCAAAGTACTCTCTAGTTTTTGGGAACAGTAAAGGCCTCACGTGCTCCCTGGTGGACCTGTCGGCCTGTCAGCGGAACGACTCGCTGGTTGGCCACGGCAACGGCGGTTTGGTTCCCAACGGCAAGACAGAGCAACCGGCCCCGCGGAGCCCCGCCCCACCCACGGGCGAGCAGAACGACGAGGAGAAGGCCGGCGCCAAGAAGAATCCGCTGAAGAAACGCAGCTCCTTCAGGAACTTCTTGAAAGGCAGAGGAGCCAATCACAGCGCGGATACTATAGAGGAGGGCACGGCGACGCCACAGAAGACCTCCCCCACGTGTAAAAGCTCGGAGATGAACGGCGTCGTGGTGGGCGAACAGGAGGACTCGTTCGACATCCACGAGAAACCAAGTCCACTGAAATCCATCATCAAGAAACCTTCAAAGCTCATCCAGAGGAGTTTGTCTCTGCAGACCCTCAACACGGCAGATGAAGATGGTATGATCTCAAATAGTCTGGATTATTATTATCATTATTATTATTATTATTATTATATAATTGTTATTTTCACCATGATCAGTGTGTACACAGGACACAATACAATATTTGGGTCTATGAAACCATACAAATTGTGTTCACATTTGTGTTTCACATTATTTTAAAAATGAATTGTATTTTATTTACAAAGATAAACATTATTATCCTGTTTTAAAATGGCAATCATTATATCATATAAGCATAATGGCCACAGTCATTTTGTGTAGAAATTGAGTTTTTCGCCTAAAACAATTATTCTAAAATGATTCTCGGACGAATTTATTCACCAATCTATTGATCTGTTTATTATCATAAGGCTACAGGTTATATTTTACAGTAATTTTGTCTAAATTTCACAAGTTATACTTTACCAATTTATTACAAAGTGCTGCGCATATCAATACAGTGATAGTTGAGTTACATTCAATTAAAAAAAAAAAAAAAAAAAAAAAAAAAGGCCAAAGGCCAAAGAAAACCTGGGAAAGTGATGAAATGGGGAACTGCCTTGATTTGCCGGACATTTGTTTTTTAACTCCATATACTGTAAGTTTTGAGTTTGCAGTATGGACTGAAAGTCTTTATACTTTAAATTTACGTAACTATCGAGGCATTTCATTGAAATAATTAAGAAATATAATCTATGCATCTGTGTTTTCTCAAAAATATGAAGAAATGAGATTTTTTTTTTTAGGTCTGCATTTGCATTAAAAACACACATAGCCACAGACTGCAAATTGTGCTGAAAATTAAAACTAAACATACCTTCTTGTCCATTATACCTTAATTAATAAAAATGTCTTTTTTTTGTTATATCAACAGGATTCAAAAGCCGGCGGCAGCATCACAAGAAGAACTGCATACAGTCATGAGATCAACAAAAAGAAAAAAAAAAAAAAAAAAAACACAGTCTGATATTGGAAAGAACACTGATCTGATGGATGAACATTCTGCAGCAGCCGTAAAGTCTCATTGTGATTTTACTGCATCCTGATGAAAGAAAGGGGGGGTAAAAAGCAGCTGTTAACACTGCTGTCAACTCTGTTAAAGTCATTTCATCAGGAAAAAGTCCAGAATATCTAATCGGTAAAGGAAAGTACTGCCATTATTTAGTTTTCAGGTTTTTTTTTTTTTTTTTTTAGGTAAATTATTCTCATGTTAAGTGTTTTTATATGTTTTTTTTCCCTTTGCATGCTTGAACCACAGAGCAGCTCAGGTGTGGCCTGGTTATGTGGACGGATTATATCTCCCCTCCGAGTTAATCCGGTTGGTATGGCGACAGGAAAAGTGATCAGTCGTGCTGAGTGTCATGTTACGGAGGACCCTTGGTAACGGCATAAGTGCTGTGATGTACAGGCTGTGAATAATGTAGCGCGTGCCGAGCGGCCGCGTGTCAACGCCGACCAAACTGTGCAGGCTCATATTTTCACTTAAACTGGGCCGCGATTAACGCCTGAATTCTTGAGAACCACTTGAGACGCAAGTAATCCAAATTTCATAGAAGTATTTTAAAACACTTGAATACGACTGACCCAGAACAGTTTGTGTAGGACCTGTCACCTTTCACAAACGTTTTATGCACAAGTTTAGAGATATCTGTAAATTACAATGTTTATACACTAAAAAAAGTGTAAAAGTGTAATGCAGGTGGTTCATTGAAACTATTAACTGTCATTTAAAACATGATAAAATTATTGATTTGCAAGATATTAACAAAGAACAATTATTAAAATATCTTATTTCATATAAGATATTCTAAGGGCAAAATAATTCAAGTCAAGTAGACATCTGAAAGATAAAAAGTACAGATAATAATAAAAAAAACTGTTAACGTGACACACATCAACATCAACTTTTAAATGTATTTTTGCATGAAATGAATATGTGAACACTCTATAGATTTTTTTTAATTTTTTTTTTATAGGGGGGGTAAAAACCTTTCAGGAAATGGTAGCATTATCTTGCAGCCCGTCATGCAAGATGCACAATTCTGCATTTTGCATGACAGGAAATGCACAGGAAAAGCCTTCATGTGTCAGATCACCTCAAAATCTGATCATTTGAGTGCCGAAAACGAGAAAACATTGGCTCAATTTAACATGACTTGTTACATGTTCAAACATGACGGGATCAGGGACTGAAACCCTGGATCTTTGGATCCCCACACGGCGTCACATCCAGACAGAGTCCAAACAGAGTCCGCGAACTTTCACAACTTGAGGCGATGTTATTTTTGAGAACCCGTGGTGTTTATGGTAAAAATGAAAACACAATAAAATGTGAATTAGGAAATTCTGATGATAAAAATCCTGCTGGTTTTGTGTGTTTTCTTAAATGCTTTACAAAAGTAAATCAAAATTTAGATGGAATAGAAAATGTGCCTTCACTACAAATTACAGAGAGATATTGGATATCACTGCATTTATGCATTTGATCTGAACACCATTGAAATGTGATATTCATAAAACATCCAAAATAATTTAGTAATTAAATGAAATGAATCGATGTATGAATGGAAAAAAAATCCAATGACACCTTTCTTATTTCACCATAGATTTATTTAGAAGTTTAGAACTTGAAATGTGTAAAAATGTAGAATTGATACCAAAGTGACTTAAAGCTCACCCTTGATTCTGCAAACTGAATTTTGTACATTTCTATGTTTAATGTTCAATTCTATGGACTGGTTATGAAAACTGACAAACAAAAAACAAAATGTGATAACATTGACATAAACACATGCCACATATTTGGTTATATAATAACTAACAAATTTGGATTTATGAGTGTAAATGTAAAAAAGGACATAACATTGTCATATTTCTAGGAATGTTAGACCAATAGTGTATGACTAGTTCAAGAAAATTGGGTTTTGAGAAAAAAAATCACAAAAATTGACATTGAGCAGAAGACCACTGGATGCACATAGACTGAAATAAATAGAACTAGGCCAATTGAGCTAATTTCAGAAATGTAAAACTGTGTCATAGCACCACCTTGTGGCCAATAACTCTCAGTGTCTTAGTTGGAGGAAGTTGATTGCAATGAACAGGCCAATTTCTGTATTTGTTTTTCTTCCAGTTTTTTGCTGCACCCATAAATAGGTGATAAAAAATGTTCAGCCTGTCCCAATTAAAGTAAATATTTGAGCTCCCTGATGAAGGATATTGAGCCACCATCTGCTGAACAAACAGCCACGCGGGGCCGACAAGCAGGAAAACTTTATTTGTAAAAAACAAGTCATTTCTTTTTCGTTACATGGAATTATTAGAAAACACATGAAACAAACATAACTCAATAATATATACTGTACAATTTAAACTTATATATACAATTTGACCAAATAAGTATAGCTTTTTTACTTTATTTACAGTTCATTTGCATATAAGTCCACTGAAAGGTAACTTATGAGGAAAATAATTGATAATTACTACTTTATTACCTACACTTCATATTTTCTTAAAAAAAGAAAAACTAGTAAAAGTAGCCATTTTAAGAAAGTGTCACATGCATTTCTTCTACTGATCAAATATTAGATTTGATCTTCAGCGATGTGCTAGGAGGAGTTATCAGCCCCTGAAGTTGGAGCAGTAGTGCGTGCAGTTTACAGAAGTATGAAAACCTGTGAAGTGTCGTCAACAGCCTAACACGCATGCTGCAAATAGCTCACCAGTCTCTGTTTTACACTCGAACAGGTGTCTGTTGATAATTTGCGAGCTGCTGCGATGTGCTGCTGCTACAAATTTGATTCTGGACTCGAACACAGACGTCACCTCCACTCGGGTCATATTTTGGTCATGTGAGGAAGTTGCTGATGACCTTCCTCTTTCGTAGAGACACCAAGTCATAAAACGGGTCTTTGGTGATACTTGCCCTGGGGAGGAAAAGAAAATTCAGTTTTATTTCCTGTAATGCAATCATTGTTTCTTTACCATACACATATTCCCGTATTTAAAAAATATTAATTAAAGGTAGGGTGTAGGATCCTGGGACGAAAAAACAGTTTAAGCATGCAGCATTTAAAAAAGGGAATTTTAAGTGATTATAAAAACACAGCTCTGGTGGCTCACAGCCTCCCGTGTGGTGGCTTTCACCTGATGGCGTGTATCCAGGTGTCCCGCTCCTCTGCGCTGGCGGCGCTGAACTTATAGAACTGATGTTTGCCCTGCACCACCCTGCCCTTGTTCTCCGTCTTGCAGGCCTTGATCTTTTGCCCTTTGGGGTTGTACAACTCCAGACAATACTGTTCAACACAGACACACATGCATTTTTTTTTTGTTTAATTTACTGGTTTCCTGACAGCATTACTTTTTTGCCCACTTGCGTTAAAATCCATGCAGCAGCTGCTGTGCCATTCATTCATTTGTTTCGACATGCTCATACTTTACCGGTTTGCTTCCGTACTGTGTCTCCGTGACACACAGGTTCTCCAGGGGAATTATTCCAATCGGGTCTTTATCCTGGAAGGAGGAGGAAGAGATGGATGTTAAAGACAGAGTGGACATTTGGATGTTTTACAAAGTTTAATATGTGCACCTAAGGCCTGATATGTTATTCCTCATTCTAACAATTTTTACATTTAGAGGCTGCATTTAATTATCTGAAAGTAACGTCAATATCAACATCTTTTTGACTAGTCGTAAGTACATTTTAAATAGTTGCATTTTTTTATTCAAGATATCTGTAACATACGGTAATTGTGATGAGTGGAAACGACATATAGAGTTTGGACTCTGACTCTGACTCTGAAATGTCATTCCAATCGTCACACATCCTAAATGTCATTTGCAGATATCTGTAATTCAGTTCTGACTATAGACATAATGAAAGTTAGAGATATCTCAAATGTCATGGGTGACATTTCTGGCCTCGTTGCCAAAAGTGGAGGCGTTTCAGCAATCCACTCAAAACCGTACTTCTGACTAGGCAAAACTAAAGTTACAGATTTCAGATGTCAAATCTAATCAAAATCAGTTCAAAATATCTACAACTTAATTTTGACTAGTCAAAACTTAATATAAGGTATCTGTAAACGGACATGCAGATATCATTAATTGCGGTAAATTAAAGATATCTTGCACTGGAATTATGACTTGTCATAATCAAATTGTAGATATCTCAAAATGGAAGTACTACTATTCTTAATTTAGTTACAGAGAGCAAAAACAACATAGGTGAGTCAGCCAGTCTGCTTCCTGTAGATGCCAATTTTTGCTTATGGTTGACCAATTATGTTTATGGTTACTTTATGTTGGCAGTTATGTAAGTGACTTAACCAATTATGCTATAATGTCATGCTTTGGATACACACACAATACTTGTGAGAAGATCGCTTGTTGGTTTGGCGTTTTGGTTATAGCCTTATATTTTAAAGCTGTTCTTTATGTGTGTGTATTTTATTATTATTCAAAAACATCAATATTAATGACAGATGCTTACTGTGGTGTATTCAAAGTAGTACAGGCAGCTGTCCGTCAAAATGAACCACCGCCTCTTCCAGGTTTTAACTCGGCCACCTTCAATGAAAAAAAACAAGATTTAGAGAGATGGGATAAGATGAAATGTTGTCTTAATGCCTTGTTAAGGCTGGTACAGACTACACAACATTCAAAGTTGTCAGATGTCTGTTTGTCTTGCGATATATACAGTATATATGTAGCATCTATCCAGTTGGACATCTCATCATCTCACCCATTTTAAGCAGCCAGCCCTCTCTATCTGGATTAAAAAACGTCAGTGTGAGGTCATTCCCATCATCCTCTGGGATTTTGAACGGCTCGCTGCGGATGCTTGCGTACAGTTTCTGAGGGAGGAGACAGAAGAGAATGTCAATTTTTACTTGGCAAAAACTATATATATATATATATGCATATAACAATATATGTATCACAGCGCTATCTTGCTGCAGCATATATACAGTTTAAAGCTCTGTATTAGAACATCACAACCTCTCCTCAGTGATAATTTAAAGCTCCATTGTCCCGTTTAGCTGCTACTTTATTCCTCGGGTGGCAAAGGCCTTACCCTAAAAATTTTATAGACCCTCAGGCAATCCCAGCACTATCACACACAGAACAGAATATAGGCCTCAACATGTTTATTCATAAACACATATAACGTTAACGTGCCCAGGTTGTTACACTATACAGTAAAAAGTGCAAAATAAGACATTTATCATAAATCTGGTTTTACTTGGCCCACACAATGACTGTATTTGCGTGTCTCTCATCTCACCATATGTCCATGTCTTACCCAATGTACTATCTGTCTATTTAGACGATGTAACAGTCCTCAGTTAGCCACACATAAAAAATGGACTCAAGCTTCCCCTTTACGATAAGAACACATACTTCCCACACTCAACTACTTTACATAAACCATACAGACGCTTATTGATGATACATGCCTCCCCCTGCATTTACATTATCAGCAACCCTGATGTCCACACCTCATCTTTGAATCATTTGGCACATTTTTAGTTTGGGCAATTTCACTTAAATAAACATCTTCTGTTAACAGCTGCTACGACGTGTCTAATAATATTTGACAGGACACCACACATCATTCAGTAGGACTTGAGTGTCTGACCGTCAGCAGTTCGGTGGGCAGGTCTTCGCCGTTGTTGATCCCTCGGTTCATGGCAACAAACCGCTCCAGACTTGGCTTGTCCTTCACGTTGGGGTTGTGGAGACTCGTGTTGAGCATGATGATGGCAAAGGACAGGATGTAGCACGTGTCTGTAAGAGCATGGAGAAGTGCAGCTTTAGCAGTATAAATTGTGCTCTTTAAAAACAAGTGACAGATTTCTATGAATTCTGCCTGAGCAATAAAAAATATATATAATATTGAGCAACGTTTGCACTGACAAGGCAGGAAGACACAACTATGGCTGCACTTATGGAAATAACTATTTTTTCTTAAGGTAACATGCCATTGTTGCTTTGTTTTTATTATGCTTTTTTAAATCTGAGATTAAATACAGTAATGAAGAAAAGTAACAATGATAGGATGAATGAGGCAAATCCCTTGACCATTAAAATGGGTGACACCTTAAAGTGGAACCAGAACATCTTGGTCCTGGCTGCAGTATACTGTAATTAATGAATCCTTTATTTTATTTGTTTGGTCAAGTGCAAGTTCTTTGAGTATTTTCCTTTTTTAATTATTTGACGGCATTAATAGGGGATTGGACATCATACCTGTGGATTGGAAGACGCTGGGGTTACAGTCACAGTAGCGGGTTGCAAACGCCTCCATCATCCTGTCAATCTTTTGAGCTTCTCCCGGGAGACGGAAGCTCCACAGAAACTGCCTGCAAGGTGCAAAAATGTACATGGTATCAGAAAAAAAAACAAAGCTGAATTTAAAACAACATTTCACGTTTCAACAAAATTGACACTTGCTAATGAGTTTTGTGATACAAACCTCAGCGCCTGCACTAGATTCAGGTCTGAGAACTCGTGCAGCCCCACGAAGGCTTTCAGTACTTCCAGATGCATCTCTTGCCTGCATGAAAATGGGAGATAACAGGGGCAGGAGGGAGGGGAAAGAAAATATTAGGTATGTCATAAAACTGAAAAAACTCATGTCTCCCTGAAGAATTGCGATGAGAAATACAAAACTTTACAAATGGCGGCAAAAATGATTCCTTCACAACCCTTACATTGCTATGTCTTTATTCAACTTGCAGAGAATAGATGGTAGAAATTTGATTAAAACCTGGCTAAGCTACATATAGGAATTGCCATTACCTGTAATACCACTGTTCCCCACTAGAGGGTCACGCCCAACAGTTTGAAAAGTACTTGTATACTACATCATTGCTATTTTCTAGCCTATTTAATAAACTTTCACACCAATGAACCTCACTCAAACGACCTTCAACATTAAATTAAGGTTTCTTCTTTGACATTTCACAGCATCTACGTGCATAAAACAAAATGATTTGCATGCATTTGACCCATCCTGCACTCTGTGAGCAGTGGGTAACCACACTGCAATCAGCTTTAGCAATTTTGCCTGTAACTTGGTTTAGGGGAACTGATACAACTTTTAACCCTAACATACATGCAAACCAGAGAACCCTGAGGACACACAATCATGGGAGAGCATGCAAAGTCCACACAGAAAGGACCTGGCACGCAAACCCAAATCCTTCTTTTTGCGAGCCAACGCGTATATCTCTAGTTTTAGAAATTAGTGCAGTGGGTAGATTTAAATGACAATTTTTAATAGCAGCATGTGTTGTGTGAAGTGCAATCAGCATTTAGGAATGTTTTACTTTAATTTTATCTGCCTTGTTTACTGTAATATTATTATATTTGTCCCATATTTTTACTATTCTACTATTCTATGTGTGCTTGTTTCATATTTAATCGTTTATAGTAGTCATTTTTAATAATTCTATTTATTTCTATTTCAAGCTTTCAGCTTGTTTATATTATGTTTATTTCTTATTATATATATTTGTTATTTTAATATTATATATTTTTGTATGGTATATATTTTACATATTTATCTAAAATGTATTTCTTTGTATGAGGTGTGTGTGTGGGGGGGGGGGTGTTCATTCAGAGCCCCTGTGTATCCATACAGATCAATCTAACTAACTTTTGTGTAAGTACTATACCTCTCTCCAAGAAAGTTTCCAATGGCAGTCTTGTTCAGTCCCTCCTCTTTGTACAGAAACTCTGCCACTGACTCTGCTCTCCATTCCAGCAGGTTGTTTTCAGTCAGGTACTGAACACCCTGTGGCAAATAAAGGAGAGGTCACATTATTTATTTGAATGAACACTGCAGAAAACAATATTTTCGTATTGGGAATTGTGTATTTCAACAATGAACGGTGACACTTTTTGCATCATGTGTGTCATATTAAATAGGAACATTGCATAATCTGTATTTCACGTGTTTTTCATTTTACTTACAGGATGAACAATTTCATGTAAAAGTTATTGCATTCATGTGGATGAGTAAGTAGTTGTCTTATCTTACATTTGAATCACCAGAGCAAAAGGGGAGAAAAATAGTGTTTGCATCACATTTTATTCCGAATATCTACGCTTGCATAGTAGTTCTTGTAATCATTTCTAAATAAGACACCTTTAACTCAGAGAACGCTTCCTCTTCTGACTCATACATGATCTGAGGCCTGAGAGCGGAGCAGCCACTTAACTGAGGGACCTTATCTCTTATGAGACACGTATAGAGGAAGGAACAAAAAAAGAGCGCCCGTGAAGCAGCTTTGACCCACTTCAGGGAACAGGATGTGGTTTTTCTCGCTATTGCTCGTCCTCCGTGTCTGTACGCATGTTTGCGTTTCTGCACGACGCACACATCCGCTCTGTGCGGAACTATCGCGGTGTACGAGTCTTTGCACACCAAAGATATGTTGAATATGGAGGGCTCAGGCCTTTAAACGTTACTCCTGAAACACGCAGCTGCAACGCGAACAACCCTAAGCAAATTGCTGTCATATGTTTGAGCTATATTTGTTTTATGCAAAATTATTATAGTTATTCTGTAATAAAGGAGCAATTAATGGATGAGGGGTGGGCTGGTGATGGTGGACAAACCTGAAGACCTGAAGATTATACACTAGCACTCATAAAGGTTCCCCTTCTTATGATTTGCATAAACAGTCTATGCATTGTACTTCTGCAACTATATATTATGTCAAATAAATGTTGCATTAGACTTCAACACAACATCAATACATCTTTTTTGTTCATCACAGTATTGTGTTTTGCATCCAGCCATATTAAAACACAGTGGTTATAGTAATGAAATGCATATTAATGACTTCATGTCAGAAAGGTGAAGGGGGTTGTGTTGGAATGAATGTTGGACATCAGATGGCTTGATACTCAGAGTTGCAGGAAACAACTGTCCAACACTAAGACTTTGTCAGGTATCTTGCACGTTGTGCATCCATTTTTGTTGCGAATTGATCATTTTAACCCAAACCTGGATGTTATCCTGAAGCCTGACTAAGTTGTTGTGTCTAGGCACAACCACAACTACACCTGTTGTGGTTGTGGTTCAATATCACTATCTATCGGAAAATCATTTAATCAGAGGCTGTATCACTGAAAAAGGAGTGTTTCCAGAACATTTTCCGAGAATTCTGAACAAGGAATTGACAAAAAGTCTGGGGGAGGAGGTGTGGTTTACCCGGTCACTAGGTATGACTCAATTTAAAAGTCATTTGTGATACCAGGAAAAAATGCACTGTAAAATCTATTTTATCATAGAATAAACTCTATGTGTATTTATGAATAAGGTCTAACTATGAATACTATTTAACATAAAAAGAACATTACTTACATGTTGATAGTTACATTTAGTTTCTTAAATTTAATTACCATACTGGTGATTTAGATAAGAAATTTGGCCACTAGGAGCACTTTTTGTACAAAGAATCTTTAGTATCACAAACCCACATTCACTGCATAAATATTGTTCACCAGCTCACATTAAGTTTAAAAAGTCAAATGACAAAAAATGGTTGTAAACAAAGACACATGTCAGAAACCTTCAAAGCAACAGTATACTCATTCTTTTTTTGTTTTCATATTTCATATTACACAAAAACTTACTTTTTTAGGGTCCATGTTAAATTTCTTTTTCCCATGTAAGAATTTTCGGTTCCTTGCCACAATTTTACTGCAACAAAAGACAAATAAATGTCAGCAATAACTGCATATAATCAGATTTTTTTTGGCAATACATATTTGCAATAATTTTTTTAAGTCTTGGTTGTATTATGTCTGGAAAAGTGTGTTAAAAGAGGATAAACATAAAGAAACTTTAAAATACTAAACATCATGTTCTCCACTCAATGTGACGTATTCAGATCGATCATTTCATTAGTAGAGGGAACTGTACTACATGTAATTATGCCCAAATCTGAGCTACTTCTTCCCTACATGAGTATTAATATTTTACACAAGTTAACTGAACTTTTTACACCATTACAAGTTCAAATTTTAGATACAGAATACATTTTTGCAGCTACACAACATTAAAATGCAATCAATGCTGATGTACACACACACACACACACACACACACATATATATATATAGAGAGAGGGAGCGAGATTGTCAACATGTATATATGAATAAGTATTAAGTATTAGTTTTAAAACGGATGCATATTTTAGTTATTTAGAAATAATGATAAACAGTTAAAAATAAAATTATAATACACAATTCATCTTAAATAATCAATATCTAGGTAAAACACATAAAAGTAATGGATAGCACTCTAAAAGTAATGGTAAACATATTAAATAGTTATATTAATAGTAATATAAAAGGTATAAATCTGAAAGAAGGGCTAATGATTCATAGTTATAACCAGTGGAAATACAATAGTTAGAGTTATTACATAGTAATACATTTAAAAGCTTTGAGCAGCGGGGTGTTGAATTGAGCTTCAGCATCTAATGTAAAAAATGTTGAACTTTTATAAACATAAATAGCAGCAAAGCTCATTGTGTTAGTCCATTGGTAGTTTGGGTGGTATGGAAAGCTACTGCACCAATGTGTCACCTAAATGAGAGGAAACAGCCTTGTGTTGCACAGTTGATCTTCACTAAAAGAAACTGCTCATACTCACTTCTGCTCCTCCAGTTCAGGGTTGTGCATTGAAGGCACGCCATGATTGATGTCTAACCTCAGCTGCAAGAGAGGGAGTTGGAGAAAGAGCGCAGTGATGAGAACGTGGCGCCAAGGTTTGTTATACATCACAAACACCCATCCACACAATGCTATATGACTCAAGGCTGTTTCATCCTAACCTCCAAAATCCTGTATATCTTAAATAAAAGTTGGCAAATGAAATACTTCTGTGGCTCTGCCGAGGAAGCAGGATGTAAGGGATTTTTAATGTAAGATCTAGTATGGATGTATTTAGCAGACCGTACCTGAATGTCACCCAGCATCTCCAACTTGTGATTCCTGATGGTGTCACTGTGCCTCCTCTCCACCAAGGGGAGTTTCGGCGGAGCTGTTGGACAAAAAAAGCATCAGCACAGGCACAAGTTAGTCAGAGCGGTGACATTTATTCATGAAGAGGCTAAAAGCAGTCAGCTGGATCAGTGGATCACACCTACACATGTTCTCACAGGTCATCACCGCTAGGCCTATGGCCTCTGCTGCTTAGAGAAGTGCTGAGTAAATGACGTAAATAGACACGAATTGCTGCTTCCTTCCTTTTTCCTGATCTGTTTTTACATTTTTCCCACCACACGGCCATTGAAGGATAATTCTTCCTCCCGTTTGTAGAGAGTTTTACAGTTTAACAGTCTTACATTCAAGTGAATTTCCCTGTCATGATAAACAATCCTACTCAAATAAAAGGTCACAAATGACACAATGTAGAATAACAGGTCTATTAAATGCATCTTCATTGTAGGCTTTAAATAAAACATTCCCTCTTGATTCGGAAAGAAGTTTTACACCATAGCAATTATCTTTCATTGTAGTGGTAAACACTAATAACACAAAACATCAGAATAATTAGAATCAGAAAATCATGTATTATATAGTCATGCCCATATATATATATATATATATATATATATATATATATATATATATATATATATATATATATATATATATATATATATATATATGAAGAATATTTAAATAAAATGTTTGTTTGAATGTTTTTTTACCTCCAAAATTAGAAGTATCTTAGTTGAGTATTTTAAACAAAAGAATTCAAATAAATTGGAAACAACTCAACATAAACCTCTAAATTTGTACGTGAGATGAAAATATGTAAAGTAATGATTTATAGTATTAAAGGAAGGAATGAAAGTGTACCTTTTCCCCAGAGGAAGCTGTCCTTTCTGCATATGGCCATGTTGTTGATGCTGCAGTGCGACTGAAGGCTCGACAGGAAATAAACTGTGTCAGAGTGGAGAAAAAAAGAAAAAAGAGGCTGGCGCTGCTATTCTAAGCACGGTGACACTGAAGAAACATACTCTTACAACATTTGGGGGATGACATTGACAAAATGTTGACGTGCGGCTTGAACTGTGGTCACTTTGCAATAAAGTGGAGTCATTCATACTGTACTTACTGACAATTGAGAAGATTTCATCCAATCTACATTCAACACAGTTGACCATGTTACATATTACTAGAAGAAAACTAAATTTGAGATTGTTTATCGTCACTATGACAACACAGTAACAACACGTGAGGTCTGTGTGAGAGTATTTTTCTGTCTGTCTGTGATTTAGGACACCCCGTTTCAAACAGAAACCTTGTTACATTGAGACTGTTTCGGACCATGGTAACAGTGGAAATTTGGTGAGTTTCTAGTTGAGTAGCTCTGCTTTAGTATGTGGCTCAAAAAGGTCATACTATAGCATTTCGCTCAAAAAAATCAGCGTATAGTATTGGTCATATACTATGACCTTTTTTGGCGACAAACTATAGTATGACCTTTTTGAGCGACATAGTATATAATGAACTTTTTTTAGTGACATATTATAGTATGACCTTTTTTGAGCGACATTGTATAGTATGACCTTTTTTGAGCGACATACTATAGTATGACCTCTTTGAGCGACAAACTATAGTATGACCTTTTTTGAGCGACATACTATAGTATGACCTTTTTTGAGCGACATACTATAGTATGACCTTTCTTGAGCAACATACTATAGTATGACCTTTTTTGGCGACAAACTATAGTATGACCTTTTTGAGCGACATAGTATAGTATGACCTTTTTTTAGGGACATATAGTATGACCCTTTTTGAGCGACATACTATAATATGACCTTTTTTGAGCGACATACTATAATATGACCTTTTTTGAGCGACATACTATAGTATGACCTTTTTTGAGCGACATACTATAATATGACCTTTTTTGAGCGACATACTATAATATGACCTTTTTTGAGCGACATACTATAATATGACCTTTTTTGAGCGACATACTATAGTATGACCTTTTTTACCTAAGTCATACTATAGTAATACATAGAGATAAATACACATTTGTGCTGCCAGCGGGGAGCAGTCTTCTTGCTTTCATTTTTAAAATGAAGATGGTAACTAAGATGGTTTTGTATAAAATAATGGAGGACATTAAAGAAACCCATACTCCTGTAGATGTACGAGCTTATCAAGATTTACTCTAGCAGCCACATCTATATTGGGTAAATCTATACACTATTATCCAAGAAAGTTGTCATGTTTAGGTTATCTTGTGTGGATGTATATAGTTCTGAATAGAATTCTTTAAAGGCAAATGCTGATCTATAGTCTGACTGTGAACTCTTATGAATCTTTGGGATTAAACGCATTGCAGATCTACATTTCATCTGACACGCCAGAAGACAGCCTGCTTTCTCGCCATGCTCAGAATAATGACTCTATGACCACAGCTGGTGTTTCTCAGTTCTTATTGTTGATAATAAATCACATCGTGTTTTCAATGCAAACCCACTTTTTGTGTATCTCTGGAGTTGGTTTGTTGGAATGTTGCTGATCTATGCTCCTTGTTGATTCAATGAGTTCTTTCCCCCCTCTGCTTTCTCTCTTTATTCCATGAAATAGTGTATGATGTAATGTCCCCCCTCATAAATACTTTAAGTGCCCCCCATAAAGTAAATGGAGATATGGAGTCTGACTTGTTAAATTGCATAAAACCACCTATTGCCTTAGATATGAAATTGCAAAAGTGACTCTCAGTCAGTAGCGTCATATTTAATCTCCAGGCACTTCTTTTTGTTGGGTTTTGAGCAAATTGAAGGTCAAGAGACACCAGCGCCTGTTCTGACTCGACAATAGCAGTGTACTCTTACAGCAGAAAGAAAAGTTGTATCAATAAATTAAAAAGAATTCCTTTTCATGTGGATAGAAAATTCTCCTTGGATCAACACAATCAATTTAATCTGTCTTAAACTTACTCTGCTTTAAAGTTACTGAGAGCTTTAGATGTTGTAGAGCGTGTTAGTCTTAGGCCTCGATCCATAACAACGTTAATGTCACCTTAAGAATCAGCCTGTGTTAATTGAAATTCAGAATAAGCAAGTTTTGAGGTATATAAATTAACTAGTACTACTGGAGTGTTAAAGAGCAATCCTGGGACTATTAGAAATTGTCCCTCGCTATCTGACAGTGTTTGAGTAAATAATACATTTATTTTTTTATGAATTAAGATTGCTGCCTTCACGCTTTGGTGTTGGACTTAGAGAGGAAACTCTGCCCAACCCGATTCCTCCTAAGCTTGATGTCATCTGCTATTTTCAAATGTGTTAAAAAGGTAGATAAATATCTTTGTTCTCATTTGTTCTTTTTACATTCCACGTAATAAAAGGGTTGTCGCACCTACAGTACTTCAGCCCTGAGATGATTATTTCTGAATCTGATTATTTCTCAATATGTGCCATAGTTATTTCATCATCTCTGGATGAGATCAGGTTGAGGTCTATGGTTGACCACTCCCTTGAGGACTCAGTTGAGGTGTAAATGGCCTGCATTTATATAGCGCTTTTCTAGTCTTTTCGACCACTCAAGGTGTGGTTTTCAGCTCTCAGTGCACTGACATGACACTTGAAAAAAGTGTCATGTCAGTGAGTTCTCCAACTCTGATTAAGACACCCAGGTAATGTGTGCATGCTCCACTGTCGTTACTGTCAATAAACCAATGTGAATTGCACCGATGCAGTCTGATCCATCCTTTTCCGCCATCTTGGACGGCAACTCCTTTTGAACAAACCCCTTTTTCGTCGGGTTGCAAATCATTTTGAAAGGTCACAAGTATAAAAGCTTCATTACTCGTAATTTAGATTTTTTTTCAGTCGTAAAGGTGTTTCCGTGAACAAAGAAGATGAGTAGTATCAGGTCAGCTGCACACAAGGTCAGATTAACCCTTTGAAACAACACATACCGCCCCTCTAGTGTTGAGAGGGAGGACACGTTTTCCGTCCATAATTCAGTTTTCTCTGTTACATGTAAACCTGACCAATGACAGAAATGGGATTGGATTGGATTGCCAAAGCTGAATCTTGAGAATATAAAACACAGAGAGAACGCTTCACATGAATGTAACTGATGGCTTTGTTGTCTATTTACTTAATTATCTCTGTTTTATATGTTGTATGATAGTTTATTTTTATTCACACTTCTCTTTTTCTTTATTTTTACATCTGAGCTTAAGTACTGTTGCTATTGTTGTTGCAATTGTAAAGTTAAGAAATAATACCTTAAAAGATAAATACAAAAAATATGTGAATTTCTTGTCAATAACCATTAAACTGTTTGTCACTATAATAGCAACCCCACTTCTGTGTGAAAATATTGCACTAATACTCTAAAAATACAGCATTAGCTTGTTCTGCTTGCCAAGAGAATGACTTTACAGCCATAAAAACTGAAAATGTTCCCCAAGACATTAGGAAGTGAATCTCTTGTAAGAGACAATTGGAAGGTATAATTGGCAATCTAATTTTATTTGGTGTTCTCCTCTTCAGCTTGAAAGATAATTCACTTGCAGCCATATAAAGTGAAGCCGTTGCACAAGGCTTTGACAACCCCTATTTAAATGTATGTAATTATGATGGAAAACCTGCTTTTGTGTGAAAATACTGCACTATCATTTAGGAAACAAAATCATTTGGTGTTATAATAATGTATATTTGCTTATTTTAGTTGTAATGCAGGATTTTAATTCAAAAAGAAGACATTGTATATGAGTAAATATACAGTACACTATTGACTTATATTGACTTCTGTGATACATATTCAAGCATGAACGCCCATGAAGACAGTTTCCCAGAAAGCTGGCATGAAACCTATTAATTTACATGAAGCCAAATAAAGAGATGAGAGATGAATGCATGATCAGTAGAGAGGGAGAGGAGATGAAAATGACACTTGGCTGTCTGTTGCTCTTATATCCTTGCACTAATAGTAATCCAATACTGCTCTCTAGTGTGTATTCGGCACAATAACAATTCCCTATATAAAATCAAACCATATTTCATCTGTTGAAAGATATTATATATATATATATATATAGATATATAGATATAGATATATATGCAATGCATGCATACATGCATGTTTAAACATTGAAACATTACAATATTGATTAATAATTAATCTAATTTTTTTCTCATAAAAGTAAAAGTTATTTAAACCTCAAATTCTTGAAATTACACACAGTCCCACCCCCCATTTCAATTAAAAAGTGCAATTATTGGACACAAGATGCTTCTTACTTCATTTTATGTCACTTGGTAGTGGATAATATACCAGGATTGGTTTCCACATTGTTTGTGAAACAAATCATGCATGCCCCTTAAAATTGGATTTTCAATTACAACAAAACAAACTTTCCACTTCCAGTGGATGAATGTGAAAAAAGTTTCTTCTGGTGTCAAACTGTTCCCATCCATCATTCTGTCTGGGCCTTTAAGCCCAAACCTTTCAACCGTGGGCGCGTCATTAAACAGCTACACAACAACCACAGCCACAATGAACTCAAACTGGCTGGGAGCTCCAGGAGCATCTGCAGCCAACCGTTGCAGCTTTTTCATTTTGTAACCGGGGGCCCCTGTGACCTGTGACCCCCAGTGGGATGCCAGTCATAGCCGGTGCCAGTTTTTGTAGAAACCCACTTAAATATTTCAGTAAAATGTCTTAGTGTCCAAACAACCCCTTTATCCCCAATCATACGGGCAGGATTCCTCTAGAAATGCCTGCGCCAAGCGTGCCAAGTCGGAAATCAAGCGGGTTTGCGTCTTCAAAATAAAATAAAATTTAAAAAAAAATCTTGTTACGTTTGACATTTTCTTTTTATTTTGAAAGCTCCAAGCGGAAGTACCCCTGCCTCTCTTTTCGCTTGACACTGGTGCAAGATGTCGCTCCGTGTTCTTTTTGTGCCGAAGCTGAAACGCAAATGCGCATCGCTGATCCGACGCGTCTTCTTCCTAAAATGAAAAGTCTCCCGTTGACGGCATGCTACACCTAGTCCGACACCAGCGACGCACAGGGGGCTTCAATTCGGAGATGGAGACGTGAATGGAACGTTACAGCAAAAAAAACATGTTTGAAGCAATCGAGATTTTTTGCCAGTGTATAAAATCGGCGCAAAAATAACGGATTTTCAACAGATCAGATCCGATGAGATGCTCTTTGTCAAACGAGTGAACTTAACAGATGTGGTTACAATGGAAAAGACTATCAACATTTGTCTCCAAATCTGTTTGAGCTGAAGGTGGAGCTGGAATTTCTGGGTAGGGGGGGGGGGTCCTCTATTTCTCTCTATTAAAAAAAAGAAAAAAAAAGGTGGAATAATGTGCTGCGCATCGCTGCTTACATTCATCTGAAACGTATTTGAGTCAGGAATTTATTCTTGACCTTTTTTTTTTCTTCTTCTTTTTTTTTGTTTGTTTTTTTTGTTGTCCTCTTAGGATCTCTCTGTCTTCTGCAACGCAACGAGGAGGATGGTCTTTGCCCTACATGTGATTGTCATGTCTTCAGCGTTTTTCAATCCCAGTTTTGCCTTCAGCTCCCACTTTGATACAGGTAAGGATCAAATGGACAAATCAATTGAATAAGGGCGTTTCATCCATCTGATATATATATATATATATATATATATATATATATATATATATATATATATATATATATATATATATATATATATATATATATATATATATATATATATATATATATATATATATCATAAACATAAACATCATCACTGTGAGTCTAAGGCTTTTTTATGCAATCAGTCTCTTCTAGTTTGATGACGAGATGATTCCAAGTTGAGGCAGAGGTGCATGTTTGTGTTGTTTTAGGTTGCAGTGCTGGGGGCTGGTTGCATGCAGTATCATCCCTGATGCTCCGGGGTGAAGGAGAACTCAGGTGCTGCTGCAGTGCCACAGGATAAATAACTGTACACAATTGTAAAAAAAAAAGGGGCCCGACTGAGAGAGTCCCTGCCCCCCCCTGAGAAGGGGGTGGGGGGGGGTGCAGGGTGCTGTCGAGCATGCAAACGATGAAGATGGGCCCCCGTTGCCTCTCAACTTTTTAGGCTCAATCCATCCTCCCCCACCGCCACTGCACAGTCATCACTCTCTGCTGCGATTGAAAAAAAAAGGAAAAAAAAATCACCCTTTTGTTCCGTTTATTCCACCCTCATTACGTGTCAAACTCATGCTGTGTGTCTGATCTCTGTTGTTCCTCAGCCAGGAGGTTACACTAAAAGACAGAGGCTTCTGTTCAAAGTCTGCCGCTGTGCATTTGGGAAGTTTCTGTGCTTGCAAGAAAAAGGAGATGATTTTAACGATGAAACAAATACACCGTTTTATTGTGTAAAATACCATAGCAAGGCATACATATTGAGAGCTTATTACCATATTACTATATGTATATATATATATATATATATATATATATATATATATATATATATATATATATATATATATATATATATATACAAACATTTGAGTAAATTTATCCCCACATATGACTAATATAGTGCATTGGTATGACATGACAGCTTTGAAGAATTTCTTCTCCAATATACTGTTTGTACACAAACTCAGACCATTTTACCACGACAAACGCACTTCTTTGTGTGGACTGTGCAATGGGTGCTGAGCTGGCTCTGTTCGGGGTGTGTGTGTGTGTGTGTGTGTGTGTGTATGATACAGGCCTGCCAGGGGAGTGGAGGCTTTTAATTTGAAGCAGGATAAATTGCTCTCCGATGCATTACGGGTAGAACCTTGGCTCTTCTGGGGCTTCTCCTCATTCAATTGTGCCTCAGTGTTTTCCTTCTGGAGCAGACCGCAGGTTTTTTTTAAACGCTCCGCTCTCAGGAATGTGCAGGGAAGAAAATATATCTCTTATTCCCCCCCCTCCCCAGAATGATTGGGTTTCCTGAATAAACAATAACACCGGTGACAGTAAATCAGCACATGCGTGGGTGATCAGTTAGTTTTACGTACAGGGTCGCGTATCAGTGGCTTGATTTGAAGCTGGCATCCCTCTCTGCTGTCATAATGACATACATTTCTCATAAGCACAGCACCGCGCTGGTGATCCTATTCCTTCCAAGTAATTGGAATGAGAATCAATGTTGCCTAGGCGATGGAAGGGGGCGTGTGAGAGGGAACCAATCATTCTCATAGCCTGTGCTAAGGACAGAGAAATGCTAATGTTCTTAAAGGGGGAGGGACACACTTTGGGAGGAATAGCATTCGATCAGCTGTATAGACTGAGGAAAAGGAATGGATGAATACAACGTACGTTGACAAGTGCAGGAAAATGAAGGCAGGAACAACACATTAGATAAGAGGTCAGATTAGGAATAAACACTCAATTGCAAGGATGAACAAAATTATTCTGCATCCAGCCTTTTGGAATATATTAAATTCTTACATACATACTACTACATTATACACTAATACACTACACTGTTTAGCAAAAACTGTAGCAAATAATGTAGTGTGCATATGTGTACACATCCACATTCTCACACACAAATAGAAGCACACTTTACTGAGGTGACATCATCGTGTCTCACATTCAGATAGACTTTGAACTGCCCTAGGCTGTGTGAGAACATATTATGATGATCTACCTCTGCACATATTCTCCCTCTGTGTCCTTCTCACATCTCTCTTTCTCTCTCTTACACATATGTGCAAACACGCGCCCAGAGAGAGGAGAACAACTACAAGGGCTATATCAGTCGTCACATATCGCAGCTTTATATAAGACAGACTGGACTGTAGCAGGGTTTAAATCTAAACACACTTAAGGTTTTTTTTTTCCCCCCTCGCGTCCATGGAGAAAGTAGCCGACCGTACCACATGTGTAACTTTCTGCACCAATGACAATCGCAGCCAGCACCTGGCTCACTACTGCTTCAGCACCACGGAGAGCTCTTGCATCAGGATGAGGAAGCAGGAGTGGGAAGGATGTGTGTGCGAGCAAGCGTGTGTGTGTGTGGGTGTGTATGTGCGCATATGTCTGCATTCTTCCTACAAAATTAATACTGTATGCATCACTTTGCTGTCAAACAGAAGACTGTGCAGGACTGTGGGGAAACTGGTCTTTCTGCAGGCTCCACTGATGCCTGGAGGTGGCAGTGGCAGCCAGCCTGCACATTACGGAGGGTAGCGTACATATGTGTTCTGTCATTCTGTCACACACTAGTAATAATCATCCACAATGCACATTTCACATACAGGACAGTGTATGTGTGCAAATGTGCCCACATACTTCTCGACACACACGACTGCAGGTTCCAGTACGGTTGCCAGGTAGAGAGGATGTTAACAATGGTATCTTGAGTTATTTATGTCTCCATGTGTAACACCGAGCACTTAACTTACATAAGTCTGCCTCTGGGGGAACTAGACTATGAAGTGGATTGAAGCACTGAGGGGGAACCATCTACATCTCCTCTGTGCTGCGTGATGATTTGGGGGAAGTCTTGCGCAATCAGACGTTTTAGACCGGGGTAGGGGAGTCTATAAACGCGAGAGCCTTTTAGTAACACCTCACGTGGAGGCGGATGGAAGCAGAGAAGTATATTAGGAAGCAAGGAGGCGAAGTAGCTGCCTAATTCCATTGATCCATGATGAAATCACGAAAGAAAAATGCAAACCGCGTGCGTTGAAATGATGTAGAAGACATTTCAGTGGAATTCCTTGAGGCTATGAATTCGCTGCATGTGTGGAGTATGATCAGGCAAACTGACATAATGTGTCTCATAATACACACACCCAGGCTATCCAAAGTACATATTTACATGTTTGAGTATGGTTTACACATGCTTGTGTTTATCAGCCAGAGTTCCTAAATAATGGTATAATATTGTTTGCAGATGTGTTTAGAAATTGTGGTTAGAAACTGTGTAAAAGTAATCTTTTGTGACTGTTAAATGAGTTAAATTATTTAACGATTTTTTATCATATATAGTATTGTGTTCTTAATTTGTGAGCTAGACAAATGTGTATAGCGTAGTAATAGCAGGAAGTGACTCCGCAGAGGATACATGCAGAAAGACCTCTCTCAAAATGTTTAACATTGATCAGTTTACTAAAGCTGAAGTTACGCACTTAAATGTCTTTTTGTCCTAACCAACATTCCACAACCCAAAAATCATCAGTTTACTATTCATAACGACTAAAGATATCAGAACATAATAAAATTTGAGTCAGAGGAACTAGGACATTTGAACATTTCCTTTTGATGATTCAAATCAATTAATAAATTATTGGAACAGTTGGCAAATAATGTAATAGTAGATAACTGTTTGAATAATCAAGTCATTTTGCAGTTCTACTGCATAATAAATACCCAGTGTTTGAACTCAGAATTTGACCCTGCAGCCCACAATGCAAAATGCAGAATAGAGGCTGACACAGGCTACCAGGCTCCTCTGCATTAATTATGATAATATTTCAAATAATTTAATCCAAATAGTTAGCAGATCTGTCAAAAGATGTCACCCGTCGAAGAGAAGAGTGAATATGCAAATTCTTTTACCCGCTTGCCTTTGCTCAGGCTGTCGGGGGATGGACCTGACAGCCCTGTAAAGCTGATCCATGGTGGTGTTCCCAGGCTCTCACTCCCAGTTAATGACAGTTATCATGGTTCACTGTGGGCCAGAGCCTCCCTCTGCATTCACAGAGAAAGGCAGAGAGGATGTAAATCGGTGGAGGATACCAATTAATGCCAGCATGGCAATAATAATGCCATGCTGTTTCCTCTGATTGGCATATTCGTGTGTGTGTGTGTGTGTGTGTGTGTGTGTGTGCGTTTGCACAGTGATTTCTTCACACCCCTGTGACCTCCCTCGTCACAGGCTTTCTGCTCTCACTTGCTTTTATAGCCTCAGGAACCATTATTCTATTTTTTTTTAACTTCTGTTTTTTTATTTTTAATTTTAGCTCCTCCATCTTCCTCCTCTGTCCTTCTCTCTCTCTCTTCCTCTCCTCGTGAATGCCCATGAGCTCTCCACTCCTCATGCAGCCTTTAGGGTAACAGAGGGTGGCTATTTGACACGTTTTCCTCCTGTGAAGCCACAGCTGACTGATAAAAAGAGAGCCAACTCTAAACACTGATGAATATTGAACATGTCTGCCATCACAAGTATTTTAAAACCAAGTGTTCAAATCCGACACTGACAGTGAGCCAACCATTGATCTGTATTGGAATGTTTTCCATCTTATGTACACTTGCACAGAAGTAGTATAGACTCACCAGTACTGTAATAATAATGTATGTAATCATTTTGCAGGTACACATTTCTTCCACATTACAGTTGAATATCAGTGCAACTGAAATACAAATTACATACTGTCAATTGTTTGCAACAGACTCGGCTCTGCTCCAGCTATCACTTGTAAATCTACACCTAAAGGTCACATTTCTCTCTCCTATCTGCTGTAGCTCCCCCCCTTCCTTCCTTCCTATTCCTACTTCACCACCACTTTGTGCAGCCCAGGCTGGACAGATGGAGGAGCCCCTGCAGCACAGTTAAGCAGCTAGATAATGGCAGCAGGCCTCCTGTTGCATACTAGGGGAGGGACCATTTGCAAAAAAAATTCAAAACGTGTACACTAGACCATTGACCATTGTGCAAGCTGTTACACATTTGGACTGCTCTTGCCCTATGTAACAGCTAGAGAGCGCTGTCTATATTATAATATGCCCCAAACCCATAGATTCACAGTAGTTATGGAAGAGTTCACATGTTTTTTCTCCAAAAAACTGACACATAAACGCGTGGACACTTGCTAGCTGCCATTGTATTGGCAAGTCGACTTGTACTTGCATTAACAAATTATAACATTAACTTAAGTGAACACCTTAGTGTAAAGCAAGTTTATTTAATAGTAAAATGAAAAAATATGGGTGAAACAATGTAAACACATTTCCAAAACTTTATTGATAGAAGACAGTGTATAAATATATATTTACATATTTATATTTGTTATGATTATAATGTTTAGGATTTGCTACTGGCTACTAGTGGCCCACAGTATTGTTATGATGAGTTTTTTTTGTAGTACAATATAAATAGACTGCTTTTATATAGCAAATTGCTAGTGTTTTTGACGACTTAAAACCTTTTATGCTACAAATGTTCATTTACCAATTCCCACACATTCACACACTTATGGAAAAGGCTACCATATAAGATGACAATCACACATCATGCGGCTACTCATTCACATACCAGTTGTATAGCCATAATGGGGCAAATTGAGGTTAAGTTGCACATCAACATGGTGACTGGAGGAATTGAGCCTCCAGTCCCATGACTGGTAGGTGATTGCTCTACCTCTGAG
The DNA here is from genome assembly GCA_036785175.1 of Eupleurogrammus muticus. Taxonomy (NCBI): domain Eukaryota; kingdom Metazoa; phylum Chordata; class Actinopteri; order Scombriformes; family Trichiuridae; genus Eupleurogrammus; species Eupleurogrammus muticus. The sequence continues at coordinate 15,980,497 of JAYKQN010000011.1, read as the reverse complement.
CAACAACCACCCAATAATACAAATAATACATTCAGAAGAGCCATTAGTAGAATCTGGACATGCTCCTCTAAACATATGACTAGTAATAATGTTACACTGCTGCATGGATGGGAACTTAACAAGGAACAAGCTCATTTATAAGCATGGCCACAATCCACATGTGAATTGTGAACTTTAACTTACACTGGTTGCAGATGTCCCCATTAGTGATCCATTGTGTGGCTTATAATACTCAATGCAGACATTTTGTCTCCCACTCACTCTTTCTCAAGTTGAAAACATTTGCAATGGTGTGTAGTTTGGCACAGTGCCCACCCTGCAGCACTGTCATTAGTTGGTCCCTTGGTCACAAACAAGAACCTGTCTGTGTGCATTTGTACATGCATAGCAACGATACCAGCAAGATAAAACCTGGAGTATAAACAGGCGGGAGGGAAGATGAGGATACAAAGCGTTTCTGATGGAGAAGGATGTTGATTTCTGCTCCCAAACGAAGCACACAACCCTATCTGTGGTGTGTTAGGCTTTCTGTGTGGGTGCATGTTCTTATGCATGCGTGTGTGTAAATACAAAACTGGTCTCTGGCCTTGATATAGGCGTAGGAGGCATTGTAATGTGCCTCATTCTGTCTTAGCTGCAAAACTTGAATAAATCTCCCTCTTTTCTCTGCACTGTCCTCTCTCGCTCCCCGCCTCCTGAAAGTGTCCATGTGAAGCAGATTTGTTGAAAAGATGAAGGCTACAAGGTTACACAGCAGCTGTACGGCCGATGTTCAGTTGCTTTAGCTGCCTGCTGCAAGCTGCACAGCAACAGAAAACCCGATCTCACTGATGCATGCTTTATTTATGATCCACCATGAAAAGTGTGCTGTGCTCAACACACATACAGTACACACACACACACACACACACACACACACACACACACACACACATTCCTTTGCTTTTCTGCTTCATCCCCCAGCCTTTTGTCTGTCTACACGTCTATATTTCTCTCACTGTTTATTGCTTACTATGAGCGTGTCTGGTTATTTATGACCTCAGACAGTAAAGTATGCTTCTAGTTTTATTTTTGAACACCTTATTCTTACATAACATGATATGTTTGTGAAGCAATTTAGTGCTGTACTGCATCCTTGGATTTGATGTTTATGATACACATCATTTTCCATTATTGAGATGTTTGTAAATTTGAGGTAATTAGCATCCGTGTCATAATGCATGGCACAAAGTCATGCTAAATAAAGTAAAACTTCCACTGACAAGTCTTAGTTTTGTGAAATTCATTTCACGTCACCAAGGATGGCAAATGTCAATAAAAACAATTAAAACAATGAGGTAATAGCCTCCTTATCTATTCTTTCTCTTTAAGCCTTCACATTTTCTCTCGCCCTCCCTCCCCCATTATCCTGCTGCTCATCTTCCTCCAGTCCCGCGGACAGCTTTTCAATAAGGCAGGTATGAAACCTGACTTTAAGTGCCATATTTTCATTTTGCTGTACAGCTGGTGAAGTTCTGTGTGTGTGTGCTCCTCAAATATTTATGGAGGAGCCTGGGCCGTCACTCGCTCGCAGCTCTGCAGAGAAAAAGGAGGTGAATTCTCCAATTGCCTTATGAACCTAGTAACACTGCTTTTTGGGCTATGTTATATTTTTAGTGATGAATTAAAAAAAATGTATTAACATCTATCTGTTGTATTTAAAAATATATATATGCAAGCAAATCTACTAAAATAGATTCTATCTGTGTCCATCTGTAATGCTACAAAATGCCTAATCTAATCCATACCAGTATGTTTGCTATTCAATTGAATTGATGTGAGTTACGATTTCACACTACAGGGTTCCAAATTGTTCCACTTTTATTGTAAGAACTTAACGCAAAAGAATACTGACTTGAAACCAAAAATGAAATTCTTAAATGTCATTATGTCAAGCTCATAATCCAAGGGTTGTCTGTTAAGAAGATTTTTCACTAACTTAAGTCCATTACCAGGTTGAGGGCCTTATCCAGTGGTCATTCACAACCATTTCCTATCTTTTATTTCAGACCTAGCGATACCAGTCCTCGGTGTGACAGTCAGACTGATAATTGGCATCGGTTAGCTGCAAAGTGCACGAGGTCAGCAGCGAATTGCAATCATACTACCAACCCTGATGCTATCCTTCACCCTAATAACCTAATTTAATTTAGACTAACATATAGATGAGGTTACAAGATACCCTTGCCAGAGCGCTGGAGGGACAAATGACACTTCTCTGACTAAGACTTACAAAACAAATATAGGGTGGATTTATAATTTCTTACTTTAGCTGAGGGAGTATAAGATGTTTTTCCACCAGCTGCTTAATCAGGGCCTGTAGAAGCTACCTCAGCCTCAGGCTAGATAACATTTGGAGATCGACTTATGAGGATGGATGAGGTTGGTGTAGGAAGTATGATCAACTAGAAAAGAACTGATAGTGTAGGGCCCCTGCCTATTGTGACTCACCGGTGCAAGATATTACAACAATGTGGCCCCAAGCGAGCACCTGTATGAAGGTCCAATGTTACATTACAATTTCTTCTGGTCCGCTACAATCTGATCATCCTTTAAAAGGGGTCATCCCCAACATTTGCTGACAATTTGATGAAAATCCATCCATGACATTTTGAGATACCTCTCAGCAGAGCTGACAAACAGACATTCACAGGCGAAAACATAACCTCCTTGGCGGGGGTATGTAAGGGGGGAAGTGGTCAAGGTTGTACACATTTTTCTTCCTCGTGTAACGATGCCCTACTACTGAGCCTATTTGAATAGTGCGCACACTCTTTTAAGCCTATTAGCACGAGTGCCTGGCAATGGCAAACAGAAACCAGAGCCATCGGTCAGCCCTGGGGACTTCGCCCATCATGACAGGCATCTTAATGTTCTCCTCCAGAAATTACAACATGTTTGTGTGTGTGTGTGTGTGGGTGTGTGTGTGTGTGTGTCCTTCAGCGAGCCCTGAGTCACCATGCCCTCTGATTCAGCATGTTTCCTGCACCATCTGCACACAGTGTCCCTCCTCGCTGCTGCATCCACAGACTTCACATGTATAGGTTTAGCATTTATTTCCTCAAGGAGACTAATGCAGCAGATGATAGAGAGGGAGGAAAGAGAAGCTGTGAAATGTTTCAATTTTATGGAGAGTATTATCAGCCTTTCTACACAATATGTCCTGTCACTACCCACTCAGGCTGTGTGTGTTGTGGTAAGTGGTACATTCAGAAAGGGTACCGCTCAGTTCGGCGACATAATCTCTTTCTTTTCCGCCCCGCACGCAAACACACACAGACACGGACGGACCAGACACACGTACGAGCAAATAGAGTGAGAGAGAGGTCCGGTGGGTGAGGCGACGGCAAAAAAATGCATTCTTCCAAAAGTGAAGAAAGAAAAAAAGGGGGCATGAGGTTTACCGCACCGTAAAAGCCAATCAACTAATGTGTGTTGGCCAGCGAGGTTGTTACCATGGTGATGTGTTGGCTGTTCAGTGCCAACACACACACACACACACACACACACACACACACACACACACACACACAGAAAGAGTTCTTAAGCGAGGCTTCAGGACCTGGATGCATTGTCCCTGTCTGTTTGCATTGTTTGCCCATGTGTGCATCTGTGTGTGTTGCTTGGGGTTGTGACAGTGTGTGACAGCGTGTGCTATCGGGGGCTGTGGGAGCTGTCAGAGCTGGAACAGTGTGTTTCCCACAGCCAAATAGGTCAGGATTGCTGGGTCTCAGTCACTGGGCTGGAAAAGCATCTAGACACAAGCATCACAAGCATTGCCGACCGACGGGGTGAGAACATATCGCCATTCCTCTTCTTCAACGGGCAATGAGGAAGAGATGGAAGGATGGATGGATGGATGGATGGATGGATGGATCATTTATGTCCCTGGGTTGGTAGAACTGGGAGATATGAGTGTTTATTATACTATTTTTTGAAAATCAGCTTACCTTATGATCAGAAACACACCTTTATCTAATATCTTGTCTATAGCAAACTCAATGCTAAAATGAATGTGGGTTGAAACACATACACAAGCCCGAACAATGATGAATAGATAAGAAAATGAGGACCCTTCTTCCATTTGTTGTTGCCAGATGACACTTGTCGCTGCAACGGATATCAACACATCAATTCAGCAGCAGACTGGCACTTGAATAAAAATAAATCCAACTGTCGACTAAACTCATTTTAGTAAATGTGCAAGCTTTCAGTTGTTTTGTACACTGAAATCAACCGCAGCGTTTGACCATAGCTCACCAAGCAGCTCAGTATGGGATAATACAAGGACTGATTTAAAGAGAAAGACATTTTACACTAATTTATCATGTCCCAATGCTTCTAAAATAAAGAAAGAAAGAAAGAAAAAGAGAAAGATCTAAGGTTGAAGCAGACCCTTGCATCTTCTAACTGTTTATTTTTACTTAATCAAACCTGTTTTGGTCTGATACACATTATTGACTGTTACTGAAAATAAATAAAATACCTTTCATTCAATTTTATATAATCTATTTTATTGATAACCTAGATGCTAAAATTCAGATATTATAAGTGTTATTATTTTGAGTTAATATTATGCAAAAGTTGCAATTGGAATGACAGGTGATTATGGAGATGATGGTGGTAATAACTATGTATTATACTAATAACTAATATCTGACTGTTGATTTGGTAATTATAGGTGGTAGTAGCAAATAATAACAATTGTCTGTTCCTGGTGGTAGTAGATATCAAGTTAGCATTGATTTGTGTTTATTTATTCATTAAATTGTCTTTTCACAATTCCTACTATATTATATTAAACTTTTGTGAGCACAGGAGTCCTAACATACTATTTGTATACATGCTACAGATTTTAAAATAAATTCAAGGTCCTTGATGTGGATAGAAAATAAGCTGCATGATGAAGAAAGGAACGAATGTTAATGTACTAAAATGTGCTGATTTATTAGTTTTGCTAAACGAGACTTTGGTTGTTTTAACTGCAGTTGAGAGCTTTAACCTCCACTGTGTCAAGTATAGTGTATGTGCTGAGACAATAGAGGACTGTTTCATATTTATTGTTATTGCATTTACCTGTAGATGGAAAGCTCCTTATGTAGTTAAAAGTGTATATATCGAGTTGGCGCCTTGAGTGCACCGATAATGGACTTTCATATCTTTACTATCCCTGAGGGGCAATTTGTTAGCAGCAGTAACTACATAACCATCACACAGACAATAACCACAATACAAACATCATATTGAGTTATTTAAAGGCCATTGGTAGCACGGTCTAATGTCTGTTGGCCCTGCGTTTTTACAGATTGTGATCTTAACCTTGTATGGGTGAGGAAAGTCATTCAAGGTCATGCCTGCAGTTTTGCTGCACATGCCTTGTAATGTGTTTCTATATTTGAGGGTAAGTGACTGGTACCAGCTGACAAAGGAGAACGCCACGACCGATTCAATAAAACAGGAATAACACATTTGCAAGTCCGAGCTTATGATTAAAAAAAAAAGGTCAGCTTTTCATCAGTGACAGAGCCAAGGTGTTTGTACTGCTGCACAAAGTCAGCAGCATCATCATTAATCACCACGCGAGAGAGATGACCAAAACATTCTTTCTAAAAAAAAAAAAAAAGCTATTGTAATCTCTTTAGTTTTGGGAACAGTAATGGACACAGGAGAAGAAAATATATTGCCAAAATCCTTCAAACTGTGTATCTTTTGCAACTCTTTTGCTCAGTATTTGTTTCCAAAATCAAAATGAAAGGAATGAGTCAATGTCAATTGAATGTATTTTTTTTATATATCTGCAGAGGGATTTACTGTACAAATGCTGATGGGTGTCTGTGTGTTTTGCATGTGTCTTTCATCTCCTGCTGTTTTCTTAAATCTTTCTACCCCCTTTCTTCCTTGTTATCCGTGTTAGCAAGAATTGAGGTGCTCTAAATGTCAGGTTCTCTACCCTCATCTATTCAGGTCAAACAACAAGCTGACACATGGGGGCTGCACATGTACACAGGAGGACGAACACATATCGTGACATAGAAGAGAAATATTCATGCACACACATTGTGTCTAGATGCTTTTCCACATAAACACTGAAGCAATTTTCTTTTTCTGCTGCCATTGAATCAGAGCCCTTTTCAAAATGCACCTTGTGCGCTTTGCTCCGGAAAGCAGTTACTTCAATTAAACACCGGTTTTGGGTTGTGTATTGATTTACCGAATTTTTCAAGGCATTGCCGAGTTTCATTCATCACGGGTTGTTTATACAGAAAACAGAAACGGCACTACACCCACTCTTGTCGCCACTTTATTAAATTATAATGAAGCGGCAATGATGGTGTCTGTGTGGGTGGTATCAAACTTTAAGCCTCCGTGACTCAGAGGTGCACAGCAACTCCTGTAATTAAGCCTGCGGAGACAGAGCCCATAGGCATGAATGGGAAACAACAGGATGATAATGTGCTTCTTTCTTTAAGCTGCCAATAAAACAGTCACGAAAACACCCACACATATACAAATCTCATTTATCTCTGTAGGTTTTAATTTTCTGTTGGTTTTTTTTTTTGTTTCTTTTAACGCCCGTCTTTGTGCTCTGACGTCGCAGATGGGGCTCCGCTGAGCGAGCTGTCGTGGCCTTCGTCCCTGGCGGTGGTGGCTGTCTCCTTCTCTGGCCTCTTCACCTTCGTCTTCCTCATGCTGGCCTGCCTCTGCTGCAAGAAGGGCGACATCGGCTTCAAGGTGAGCTCAACTGCCGCCCCCTGCTGCGAGTGGTGGGAAAAGCACCAACTACACATGGCATTTACCCATGAAGAGCTGATATCATGAGAAGGGCAGACATTATTGCATGTAAAAACATACAAAGGCCTGCTATATGTTATAATTTAGTGCCATTCCATGTTCTTTTTAGATGTAACCAAAGGTTGAAGCACAACAGTCAATGGAAAAAACTAAATTGTGCTTGAAATCCCAAGGTGTCAGTTTGGAACTGGCAATTCAAAACAGATGTAAATTATGACATTTATCACATTCGATTATCAAATATTTGCATTTAAGAAAAAACGGCTTTAGCAAAAATTGTTAAAGCAAAAATCATAATCAATCAATTATTTGTCTTTCTCCATGACAGAATTTTTTTTTTTTTTAAGATTTATATTTTTGGGCTTTATACCTTTATTTTCCAGTATGCGACAGAGGCCGACAGGAAACAAGGACGAAAAGACGGGAAATGACTTGCAGCATAGTTTGCAGGTTGGAATTGAACTGGGGACGCGGACATTATGCGGCATGCACCGTAACTTCTAACCTACCAACAGCAGTCTAACAATTTCTTTTAATAAAACTTATTCTGCATTAGATAAGCAATGAATTTTATTAAAAAGTCTTCCAAGTATTTCACCTGTTTGATAAAAAAGGCTGAAATCTCCCTGGGGGGTTTTAATGTATTGTATTAATGTATTTTTTATTTTTTTTATTGATCACCCAAACTGCACAGATTGTAAATCTGGCGGTCTATTGCTTCATTGTGTGTGAGTGAGGTGACCAAGTACTCTTACCCCGTCCCAGCCTGGCACACATTGTCCCTCCAGCTGGCGCCATGACTCAGCCATGCTGTGTGAACATCAGCGCTAACCGATCCAGTAGACGGGCTGCAAACAGACAGACGCAGCATACAGCCGCCGCACCGGCTGCTCCTTGTCATTACGACTTCCCCAGGAACATGGCGCTCATGTTATGACCCCGGCACTACATATATCTGATTAAGAGGGCGCCACAAAGCAGAGGAAATGAGAGCAGAGCCGCTTGTTTTTAGCGGTTATGTACCGCAGGCTCCAAGAGTCTGACACCACTTTCCCCTTGACAGGCTCCGACTTTTGGACTTTTGGACCTCCCTGGGTCTGCGTTGCAGTGGGAGCAGCCTGTGGTACGAATATGCTGCAGGGATAACAGCATCCCTAATGAGCACAGCTTAAAAGAAGGACAACCACCAACGCGTTCCCACGTCCTACCTCCTCTGCCCCACTATGTCGACCTGCTAAAATAATATTCAGGGACAGCGGGAGGCTTGGTCTGTGTCTGCTTCTCCTCGGCCTGCCTTTCACTGTAGTCAATAATCAAAGAAAAAAAGAAAGGAAAAAAAAGGATCAATGACAAGAGGACAGTCCCAGCTGCTAAAATTTGCTTTGCCACAGCCAAAAACAGCATCAAACAAAACTTGATTATCATCCTTGATTGTGGATTATTATGCTAATATCAATCACTATCAATCCAGCAAAGATATCGTCTTACATTACCCTGTCATCAGGGTGTTACGAATGGAATTTCTGCTACAAAACATTCTGCATTCTTGCCTACTGTTTGCTGTTTTACACCCACAATTCTTCAAAAGTCTAAAATGCATCCTACAATGTCAAGGCCAAAGATTATAATCAGAGAGACACCTTTAAGAGAATGAAACCACAAAAATAGTTATTCTTTTTCTTAAAAGGTGAAGAGTAGTACTGGGGGATAATTTCCTAATAATCTAAAAAAAAAAAAAGACTAGTGAAAAATATGAAAAAAAAGAGAAAAAAGACGGTGTAAATGTGGTCGACACTGTGTTCATACATTATTTCGTTTTCATATCTCTTTCATAACGCTTTCAGCTGAGTGTCTGCTGGTGCTGCGTTCGTGTTCATTGTCATGGTCATTAAAGTGTGTGTCATCATTGTGCTCCTCTGCAATTGTATGTATTAAAAGAAAATCATTAAGCCTAAAATTCCCTCCAAATATTTAATATGGTCCAAACTATCAATATCAATCTATATTTTCTGATGGCATCAAGAAACAAAAAGCCAAGCGCCCACTGGAGCCATTGTTTGATTTGTCTGTTCTGGGCTGCCGTAGAAACATGTAGACGCATCATGGAGAGGGGAGCAGGTCCCCCGCTGAGAAGCCTGCCATACTAATGAATATTATATTACATTTCTTCCTAGCTGCAGCCAAATGCCACGCATTGTAATTCCAGATAAGACGAGCCAGTGCGAGGGCTGGTGTCCGTCGGTCTTTAAACCTCGAGGCGATCAAATCACCATCTTGCCCTTTTAATTTAGCCTCAAACATCACAGAATGGCTAAATGGTTCCCACTCCTCATCCCGCTCATCGCTCAAAAGCCTCGCTTGTAAAGTGTGTTCCTGCAACGCCGCTGTGCAGTTCAGGGAAAAAAAAAGCTTCATTATTCCTCTCCATCAGGCTGCTCTTACTGGAGCATGTAGTGCTGGGTATTTAGTGCTTTCTAAACTGAAGGCTCGCTGGGGAGCTATGCAACATTGACTCACAGCCAGGTGTTCACTTTAACACTCCGCTCTGTGGAGAATGGCAGATGGATGTACTGAATGAAAAACGCACGCTCACACACACACACACACACACAAATACACACACAAATACATCCCAATGCACAGGAACGCGTAAAGGCACACGAACACAGATCCACTCAGTATTTGACATTAACCCAGCGTGCAGACCACTTTCTTACTCACCTCCTCTTTTATTACCTTTTATTTCCTTTCTTTCCCTATTTGCTGCTGTGAGTGGAAGACAGATGTGTCACAGTGTCACGTTTTATTGTAAAGGGCTTGGATGCACGATGGCCAGTTCAGTACTAGAAACTACTACCGAGCTTGACACGTGGATTTTTCAAGAATGCAAATTTATTGAATGCAGAAAATGCAATAAAAGAAATGGACCTAAACTAGAAATTTTAAGTATGATCACGTGTGAATGCATGAGAATGAATGGGTGGAGTGTGCAGGTGCAATATTGTATGTAATACAATACTGTAATGGAGCTCCATGAGTTTTTTCCACTAAGAATGTCACTGAAACACAACAACAGGCAAAGGGGGGGTCGGCCCCCGAAAAGCCATCACTTAACCTTTAGGGAGCAATTCTGGGAAAGAAAGTGCATCCACAGCCACATTACCGAGGCTTTTACTGTCTTGGATATCCAGATCACAGCCCTGCAGGAAAGAAAGATCAACGGGTTGTGGTCTCTTGGTCTTTTATTCCCTAAGGATCTTCTCCACTTACCTTTTTACTGTCACCAGGGCCACTCTTTTTACCTTTTATTTTACTCTTTTACACAACAACTCATCAGCAGGGTAACGGCTCCCAGGGACAGAAGTTTCTATACAGTTTATTTATGATAAAGTTTGCCTCAATTACTTATGAATGTGTACATACTTGTCTTCTTATTTTTTGTTATCTTATCACATATTTGCTGAACAAAAGTTGCATTGTTTTTAAACAGACTATAGATATATAACAATATGAAAAAAGTCCCACAAACCTTGTCTCACCCTGACAATACCCTGCAACCAATTTTCTAATACAGTGAATTTTCTTTTTATAGCCTCCTCTCAGCTGTCCACACCTGTGCATGTGCGACCTGTTGCCGAAACTGTAGGACATGTGACCTTCCTTTTCCGTTTCAGATCGGCACACTTTAGACCGTACGTTCAGCGCCCCGCAGAGACCCATAGGGACACACCACATCAATCAGAGAGACAAGGACACTGCAGCAGGCCGAGGAGCTCAAACAGATGGGGGGGGGGGGAGAATTGTAACAGGGATAAACCAGGCAAGACAGAGCACATGATGTGGGATATGGTGTATAGAGGGAAGAGAAAGGATCACTGTTTCCCCCACCCGCAGGCTTTTCTCTGCAGAGCTCTCTTTCTTGCTTTTCTATATGTAGTAGAGGCCTTTAAATTGAAAATCTTATTTCTGGGTTTGTTTGTTTTTAATATATTTAAAATCCTAAAAAAGGATTTGCAGCACAGTTGTGCAATATGACCAGTGAAATGCACAGATTTAACAGTGCAGTTTTAAAATAACCAGGACACTGGTCTTTTATTTTCCCTCAGATAATTTTGACATGCTGCAAGTCATGTTTTAATTTTCCTAAAACTAGCACATATACCAAGAACAAGATATACATGTATGCGTTGAAATGAGTCCTGAAACGTAATTTTCACTCAGTACATGAAGAAACAACTATAAATATAACTACTTTATAAGCCCTCATAATTACTTTAAAGCCCTGTTTTATTTAAACATTTGAATTGCTCTTTTAGGTTTTTGACACTGTGTTGTGTAGAGAATATGCGTATACAAGTGAGAAAGAAACGACAGAACAAAAGGAAGAATGGCTTTCTGTATTCAGTGCATTAGTGAGCTCCCCTACAGTGTATGTATATGGGTAGGTGGGTGTGCCTCAGTGCATTCGGAACCCTTCACAGTCGAACCATTGTCTCCCAGTATCTTAGTGGTGGGATGGCCTGCGAGTGGATGACTAACGCGAGTTTCTGTCCCTGCATCAGGAGTTTGAAAACACAGAGGGAGAGGAGTACCAGGCAGATCTCTCGGCCCTGGCCTCGCCTTCCTCCCAGAATGGCCCCGAGGTCTACATCCTTCCCCTCACCGAGGTCTCGCTGCCTGTCTCCAAACAGCCCGGCAGATCCAGTAAGACACGACGCAACACTATCAGCACATCGCCTGTCTATGTTGTCTGTCATGTAATGGCCCTGTGGACAGGGCCGGAACAAGAGAAATCACTCAGGTCAGGAAATACAGTCCCAGAGAGGCCACTTTTGGAGCAGGAGGTCTGAGGGACTCCATTCCCCCTGAGGAAATTTCAGTTACAAAGACATCATTTACTGCATTTGCAATGTGCTGTTATATACAATTGAGGAGGGAGACGATGCATGAACTTATGTTATTACACGGTTATTAAATATGATAGGGATTTGTTATAAAGAAAAAAAATAAGTAAAAATAGTGAATCTTTCCATAGCACCCCCACCTCTGGTTCAGTGGTATGCAAATTCAAGTTTAAAAGTTTAAAAGAAACTGATGCATGTGCAATATGAAACCGAAAATTAAAAATCTTTTACTTAGATAACAGTGGTTTCCTGGTAAGCATAATTTTTTATGATTGGGGGTTGATGACGGGTGTAGCCTGGAGTCTCATGGGGTTAAGCAAACTCACTAATGTAACATAATATTAGACAGTCATAACTGCATTCGCATCCCTATCATAAACACTGGACATACACACGCATGGATTATATTTTTATTGCTTGACGTGCAGAACACCTCGCAGCAGCTTTTAGGTAAGATACCACTGAAAAGTGATACAGCTCGTCACAGCAACGTAACACCACTATCTATATCATCACCATATATAGAACACTGGATGACTCACCCAATGCTACTCCCCAATGAACCGGCCTCCCTACATGGCCGCCATCTTGTGTTGGCCCGCTCGCTCCCTTGGAGCATTAAACCTATGGTAGATAGATACTATTAAAATAACCACAACTTACTCAACAGATTTTCAACTTATATGGTTTGTTAAAACATCTTTAATATAGTACGTAGATAGTTGAAATCATAGTTATACACACATGACAGAAGAACCTTGAGCAGAAGTAGATACACCAAGTCAAACTGAAAATGGTTTATTGCAATTAATTACATTGCAATGACTATTACATGAAAAGCTGCAGTCATCCTGTATCATAACTGCACCAATAACGTGTTGAAGTAACTGGTTACTTGAATAGCAAAACTACTCTCAAACTGACATTAGGCAGAGGAAGTGGCTTGACACTGCAGGCATTCTTTTTTTTTTTTTTTTTTACATTTTATAAATAGCCTGCAGGCCATTCAGCAGGCCAGGCCAGCGGCCACTGGTAATTGCTTCACTTCTCTTCTTTTCTCTCTCGTATTGCGTATCTCAGTATAAATTCCCAGTCTATTTTTTAAGAATTAACAGGGTTTGCCACACTTACAGAGAGCAATTAAAACACGGTTGTTAGATCTCTGGAGTACACCATAAGTGGATTATGAACATCTTACTGGCACTATTGACTTGGACGAGATACATCTGGCCGAGCTGAGTTAGAACAGCAGTCTCTTCCTTATGTTATCCCGGTTGTATTGTAAGTCTCTTCTTTTGTTCCCTTCACCTCAACAAGGCAAAGACATCTTTCTATTGTGTGATGCATTTAGAACTCGACCCCGCTGCAGCAAATGATCGTATGTGAAAACCTGCAGCATGCTGGAGAGGAAGGAGTGAATACAAAACCCAGAAATAGAACTTCAGTTCACAACATTATTACACCGTTTCTTTTACTGTGTATTCTGTAGCCATGCTCCTTCCCAGCAGCGTCACAGGCGGCTTGTTTTTTCCTTCATCTTTTTGTGCCACCTCAAATCCGGCCTGTTAAAATGTGTACAGGGCTACAGTGTGAGCGTGTGTGTATGTGTGTGAGATGGTGAACGTGAATATCAGTATAAGCCAGATAAGGGGTGCTCTAAGTCCCTCTCCCGCCGTATGACTCACTGGCTGACTCCTCTCGGCTCTGCTCGGCCAGAACGAGCCGGGCTTTGCATCCCAGGATGTGAGCGGCGGACGCCATTGGACAGGGCAGCCTCAGACTCCCAGCCAATCGGTGGCGTCCTCCGTGGCTACCACTGTGTGATTGGTCCAGGTGTTGCAGGGTGAGGAATGGATAAACGGCACAAGGAGAAGCTAGATTGTGAAAGAGTGAGATTGGCAGGATAAGGAGGAGGCAGAAAGTCTTATAGTGTTTTTTTTGCCTCCTTTTCCTATTCAAAGACAGCAAAACATTTCTTTTAATCATAACAGCCATGTTACCTGTTCGTATTATGTTTGCTTAAATAGTTAATGTAACTATGCTAATTTTTGCAGTCTTTACATTGCTGTGCTACTATTCGACAAGCTCATGACAGGAAATTACAATAATGACATCACATGTGTTGTTGATGACATCAATAAGCGAATGGGGTCAAGAACTAGAACAGGTCGTGTTCTGTAGCGCCAGGCGTGATCCCTGAACGGTCCTGCATATGTGTTAACATCATGTCATAAATTATCCGCCCTCGCTGTAACGTGAAAGATCCCAGTGACTGAATGTGGAACAAAAATACCACTTGTACACTTGCCATGAATGGCGTTTTCTGTCATGAGGCAAAGGGAGTCTCATGAACACGCAACAGGGTTAATGTCTGCGGATGATCCAGCGCTGCCGTTTTCTTTTTTCCTGCTTGTTCCTTCGGATCTTTTTTATTCAAAGAGGTCAGGCAAAGCTTTCACACCCACGGCCGCGACTCGATATGCATCAAAGCTTAGCGCGTACAGGGTTTAAGACAATCGTGCATCTCTCTTCACCCCCCCCCCCCCCCCTCCATCTCGACCCCGGCCCCCACGGGCTCCTACAATCCCGCCGGACTCCAGCGTCTTCTCTGGGAATGCCGGGAGTGGGAGAGGACGGGAATGTGCACTCATGCTCACACATTCCACATTTGGAATAATACCACTTGTTAATGTGACTCTCGGTAGGGTTGGGGGTAAGTGTGGGATTGTTATCACCGTGACAACTTCTGCCCAGCGTTCCAGCGGAGAATGGGCCTTGTGTATGAGTGTTTGCGTGCCTCTGTGTGTGTGTGTGTGTGTGTGTGTTTGGTGTGCTGGGTACCAGGAGACACAGTGTGAGCATGTGAGTGAGGGAGCCAAACAATGGCCCCGATTTACTCCGGCTGGCCAGTGGGTCAGCATAAGGCCGGACTGGAACGTCCATGGAACGCACCAGCGGAGGACTGGCATTATGGGCGGAATACAGTGAGGAGTCTGTGACCCGGGATGAGGAGAGACAGGAGGAAGGGTGGCGGCATGCACCGGGACCTAAAAGCGGGGAGGGTGGTGTGTGTGTGGGGGGGGGACGCTTGAGATAGGGGTGGACGAGCGCGTATGACAGAGGCCTTTTCTCTGCGCCTGACAGAGCGGCGTTTGTGTCCCGCTCGGCCCCGAGGAATGCTGCCGTCCTGACGGAGTGGGGTGTGGGTGTGTAGGGGGGGGGGCATTATGTGGGCCTTCTGTCACTGCCGGGTGTCTTGAGGCAGCGCACGGAGCTGGCGCGTCAAAACCCCGCACGCTACCGACACGCGTGACGGTCTCGTCAGGCGTGAGGCATGACCAGAAAGACCTCGGCCATTCCCGGCGCAGAAATCCTTCCCCCCTGGGACTCCGCCGTTCAGTTTCCTACCTGGCCTCGCTGAAGATTCCTACAGCTTGTCGAGAGCTCGAGAGCTAAAGACGAGGACGGCGTGTTTGTGTGTGTGTGTGTCCCAGTTGGACAGGGAGAGGCAGCGTGGCGAGCTTGTTCAGCTGCGAGAGGGCTCGGAGGGTTAAATCCTGCCGAGGCTCTCACTCTCTCTCTTTCTCACACACACACACACACACACACATACTGTGACCGTGGGTTTCTCTCCTCTCATTGCACACAATGAGGCCAAGGCGCCTGGGGTTAGGACCGGGGCCGCGGGCTCTCGGTTCTCACACTCTGAAGCCGTGCTGCATCCCCGCCCGGGACTCGGTGCTCAGAGTGGCCGGCCGCTTCTCCGCCATCGCGTCCTCGCCGTTATCGCCGCCGCCGTCTCCTTTCCTGAAACATGAGGATCTGGGGAGGTATTTGATTTTGTGTACAACGTGGATTAGATCTGCAGAACAGTGGTTTGTCCTTTGTCCTATTTGTGCATGATGGTGGTAATCTTTTACTTGTATGCCAAAAATCATTTAGTTAAGCTTGAAAATTAGGTTTATATCAATTCAGGCAATTTCTGATTGTTAGTTCAGTACAAAAAGCGACTTTTATAGTTTGGTTGAGGTGGGGGATTTATTTTTTTTTATTTCTAATCTCTGAGGGTTTTTTCTTACTATTTTGGCATTTCTTTTTTTAATTGACATTCCTCTACACTTTTGTCCTGAAGGTGATCCTCTCCTCTTTCTCATTGTCTCCTTCCAGTCCAGCTGCTGAAATCGTCAGACCTCGGCCGCCATAGTCTGCTTTATCTAAAGGAGATTGGACATGGCTGGTTTGGCAAGGTAAAACATGTTTTTTGTTGCGTTTGTAAAATACACACACACACACCGACACAAATGATTTGGTCGTGAGACGCCGCCTCTGTTATTCATCTTTGGGCCACTCGTTACTTCAACTGCAATTTTACAAAACTGCAATTATGCTTACTGTACTGACTGTACTCCAGTGTGTTTTCTACTGCGTGTGGAATGCGGGGGTAATGTGAGGATCATGGTGAGGATGATCTCATTCCAGCGAGGCTAATCTTTGGCACTTGTTGATTCCATGGGAGTTGAGATTCACAGTTACGCCAAATTCCTTTCCGATTTACCGCGCTGCGCATGCCTCCATAGCACTTCCTGGATCCGCTTTTTGCTTTTTTTTTTTTTTTTTTTGTGACCGTTTTGTTTGTTTGTGCTCGCGTTCCCATAGTAGAGCTGCGTGCATGCTGATGTGATCTGCAATGAGTCCCTGGAATACTGTTTCAGGTCCTGCTGGGCGAGGTCAACGCGGGCCTCAGCACCACCCAGGTGGTGGTGAAGGAGCTGAAGGCCAGCGCCAGCGTCCAGGACCAGATGCAGTTCCTCGAGGAGGTCCAGCCGTATCGGTCAGTTCAATACTACAGAGCAAAGAAATGAAGCAAACTCATAAATAACTGATTTTTCATTGTGATCTGTGCAGTGTCAAATGAAGACTTCCCTTTCCTCTTCCAGAACCCTCCAGCACCCCGCTCTCCTGCAGTGTCTGGCACAGTGCTCGGAGGTTACTCCTTATCTGCTGGTCATGGAGTTTTGCCCTCTGGTGGGACACGCTCTAATGAACGAATATTGCTTATGCATTCATTGCTCCGTGGTGCAGTGTCATCACTCATAAACAGTCAGAACGGGCTCACGGTCTTCATTTCTTCCCCCTTTCTTTCCTTCCCAGGGCGATCTGAAGAGCTACCTCCGCAGTTGCCGGGCGGCCGACTCCGAGGCTCCCGACCACCTGATCCTCCAGCGGATGGCGTGCGATATCGCCTCGGGGCTTCTACACCTCCACAAAAACAACTTCATCCACAGGTCAGTGCGGCTCTGTTTATTGCCTTCGTCGGTCTGAATATGAATGCGCCACATAGGAGAATCCGTGCCGGGCGGTCTGCTGCGCCCCCCGCTGGTCTCTCCCTGCAACAACATCCTGGTGCTGCCTGAGTAGTTGCCATGAACTCCAGCATCAGTGATTTTGTTGCCGGGGGCGAACCCCTCTCGCCCTTTATCTCCGTGCGGTGGCTGCCATGGCAACTAGTCAGCGACAGCCTGGCTAAAGAGGTCCCTGTTTGTGAAGGAGGTGAGTTTAAATGACTTGGTTTATTCTGTCTAGGAAAGATTATCTTCAACATGTACATTGTGCTATTAATTGTATGCTCTCATTTAATTCGTTGGCTAGATAGAATTATCAATTTCCTATATATCAGTGTATATTGACTATTGCCTATATATCAATGTATTTAAAGAAAAAAAGACAGCTGATTTTCCCATTAACATAATGGGAAATTCAATGTTTTTCATAAAGCATTCAAATAATTGTGTTTATTTGATAATTATGAGAAATTGAGACATTAGCTCGTCTTTCTGTGGTCCAGGACAACATTTAGCAACTTTACTGGACACAGGAAAGGAACTATGTCAAAAGTAAAGTTGTTAAAGAGTTGAATCATGAGAGAAAACAAGAAACACATTGAAAACCATGAGGTCAATGTCAGAATGAAATAAATATAAATTTATTATTTTTTTTAAACAAATGCTTCATTTTAATAACTGTGTATACATTGGGAAACTATTCCTTAATGGACTTGTATTGGACAGTGTATTGAGTTAAAATAATTCTATTTGGTCTGGGTAGAGTCTTTATTATTACAAATCATCACTACTGGCTCTAAGTGTTTAAACCGTACATTTTTTGTTAAATACATTTTTGGGTTTTGGAATTTTTGGAATCGGATTTTGTATGATTTTATGACAATATATAAATGAGCTGGAAAAAAATTCTTGTTTCAACACTGAGCTAAGTAAACCGATCATGTATATATGTAGTCTAGAACAAGTCTGACTGTTAACTGCAATTTAAATGATGAAAGTAGATGACCAAACAACAGAGAAATAATCCAAATGACAAATAAATAAAGAGAAAACTATTTAAAAGCAGGTGAAAGAAATGATGCTCATTGTCCATTATTCACTGCTGACCTCCCCATTCTAAATACACTTTATTAATGTGATAAAGTGAGGCTTGTATTTCTTTGCTTGTATAGTTTGGCCATCTATTCTAGTGGTTTGGTTTAGTATCATCACCAGTTTCTGATTAGAACCAAATACAGTGCAAAGAATTTTTGACATGTTTAACAAGGACATGCTTATGGTATGTTTATTCTCACAGTGACCTGGCCTTGCGAAACTGCCTGCTAACTTCAGAGATGTCGGTTAAGATCGGGGACTACAACCTCTCTCACAGCCGATAT
This sequence comes from Eupleurogrammus muticus, assembly GCA_036785175.1. Taxonomy (NCBI): domain Eukaryota; kingdom Metazoa; phylum Chordata; class Actinopteri; order Scombriformes; family Trichiuridae; genus Eupleurogrammus; species Eupleurogrammus muticus. The sequence continues at coordinate 15,962,041 of JAYKQN010000011.1, read as the reverse complement.
AAGGTTAGACTTATCTTTTGATAATGTCAAATTTGTACGCTACTTTATCACCCAGAACCATTTATTTCTATACACACACATACATATTTGTACTTCTTTAGGAGGACTATTATGTAACACAAGACCAGATTTGGGTGCCCCTGCGCTGGATTGCACCCGAGCTCATAGACGAGGTCCACGGAAACCTGCTGGTTGTTGACCAAACCAAGTCAAGTAACATATGGTGAGACATTTAGGGATTAACAAACAGGAAATATAATTGTATCAACCATGACTTTTATTTGAAATGCTAAACTTTGTCTACATGAAAGTGTGAACTAATTGCTCCAATTTAATAATCAACATTGATTAGAATTCTGGAATGTTATTAGGTATATGGTATGATATAGCTCATACAAAATCATGGAAAACAAATCATGAAATGCAATGTGTACAAAGATTAGATTGAAGAATAAAGTACCACCGTAACCTCACTATATGAACAGTACAACGACAATTGTGATAAATACCCTTATGACTGACTTTTTTCCCCCGGTTCCAGGTCATTGGGTGTGACTATCTGGGAGCTGTTTGAGCTGGGAAACCAGCCGTATAGACACTACTCTGACCGACAGGTGCTGACATATGCTGTGAAGGAACAGCAGCTTAAACTACCCAAACCCCTCCTCCAGTTCCCCCTGGCTGAGCGTTGGTGAGACATCGTCACACGCCGGCACACTCATGGAGACATAGAAACACATACACCACTTGAAACCCAGAATGTTTCATATGTTGAATCAGCCACCTTTCAGACATTGCTGATTAATAAGTTGTTTATTTCTCCCTGATCAATCAATGTCCTTTATAGCAGCACCCTAACTAGTCAAGTGTGTCTTCTTTTGAAAATTGCTTTCTGCTTATGGTGGTGCACCATTTCTTTGTGGTAATATTTCTTTTTGCTAGCGAGAGAAGTCGATCAATACTCCCTATGCTTTATTATCCTTCTGGCATTGAGTTGAATCCGCTCATTCATCTTTACCTGGGAATCCAGCCATATGTTGTTTTTATTTAAGTTTTTTAAGGTGCTCCTCAATAAATTAAATACACTTGGATTTATACACATACACAAACAAGGAGGAATGTCAACATCTTCTACCTGTCAGCATCTGCATTAAAAGTTTAGAAACTTTTTTTTTTCTTCTTATTTGTTTCTCTCCTTGCATAAAAAGATATTGATTTTAATATTGAACTAACTGATATGCAAAGTTGAGGAGAGTAACACAATTATGACAGTTTTTTTTTGTTTCTGATCTTCTCCTCTGTCCTATTTCTGTGCAGGTATGAAGTAATGCAGTTCTGCTGGCTGCAGCCAGAGCTACGACCCAGCAGTGAGGAAGTACACCTTTTGGTTACATACTTGTGTGCCAAAGGCTCCAGTGAGGCTGAGGAGGACTTTGAACAACGCTGGAATGCCTTGAGACCCAACTTGCTGAGCAGCAACTCCCACACATCTACATCCACAGCCCTGGTTCTGACCCCTACGCCTGCCTCAGCTGACAACCCCAGTGCTGATCAGATTCAGGCAGTGGAGCTGGCCTCCTCTGCTTCATCCTCCTTTCCCCTCCTCGAGCACTTCTCTGACAGCTTCCACTCCGACACAGGAGATGACCTACTGACTGTCACAGAGACCAGCCATGGTCTCAACTTTGAGTACAAGTGGGAGCAGGCCCGAGCTGAGCAGCTCTACTGCTCCTCCTCCACCAGTGGGCCACTGGGCCAGGGGAACCCGCATTACCAGGATATCTACTATTCAAGTAAAGAAAGCACCTCTGGGGGCTGTAAGGCAAACAGCCTGACCTCGGGCATTTCTCCACCCTACTATGAACCTGAGCACCCGGGTGTGGTCCCAGTGTTGAGTGCCCACAGCCCCTCAGTCAGCAGTGAGTACTATATTCGCATAGAGGAGCCAGTCGAGTGTAACATTAACTTAGATGACAATGAAGAGGACTACAGCCCAGGCCTGGAAGCTAGCAACAGCAGGTTGTCCTCTGAGAGTCGGACTGGTTCATCCATGGCACAGCCCAGTGCTTATTGGTCAACCGCTGACAACACCAAATCTACTACTTATAATTCAGATTCAAGCCCCACTGTTGAACCAACCATTGAGCCACTGCTGAGGCAGGTATCCAGCACCAGCCCAATAAAGCTAAGCCACTCACACAACTGCTTGTCATCCTACCAGAAAGACACTGTCTACAGCGAACAATCCACATACAAAACAGGCCGCCATCCCTGTCTGTCTGAGCTGGATACATCACCAGAGCCACGATTGAATGTTGTCCATCCAGTGGGGGGTTTAGAAACCCCACGTAGTATGTTGCAAGTAGTCAGCAGCCCCAGTTTAGGGTTTTGTGATCCATATCTCGAAGCAAGCACAGCACGTAGCGCAGTTAATGATAGCTGCCATAATTTGATGGGTCCCCTCCGAAAGACACTACCAATTGTTAACCATATCAGCATTGATGTAGGAACAGATGATGGCCTACTGGTGGGCCAGCGAAGGGATGCGGACATTGAGGATGACTTTTTCTTTGAGGGAGAGGCCACTAACTGGACCTCAAACCATTCAGCAAACAATAATAGCTTGAGCTTTGACAGCAGGCAGACAGGTAGTGGGCCTGACGGCTATCTGGACCTCCAATATACCGCAAATTCTAACACAACAGAATTATGGTCTTTGACTAAGGCCACCACTAGAACCTTTAATAACTCCAGGTCTTTTGACACCTTGGAGGCAGAAGGAGGTAAAGCTCCTAGCAATCCCAGTGAATTAGGTTCATACATTCACTTGTGCCAGAAAGAAAGAGAGGCCACTCCAATCGGAAATAACTCACCTGTAGATAATTTAAGAAATAATGATTCTCTTACCGGCTCAGGTATGAATGCCATTGGTACAGACTATGGGAAAATAGAGTTAAAGCAATATGAAAAGCAATTGTCGCTTAATGGGGAGAGGCTGTATTCTGTTCCTAAGATGATACCTGATGCAAGTTATGTAAAGTCCCCTTCCACTTTCAAGGAACCTCAGACTAGTCAAACGGGAGTCTTGACAGATAAGACAAGGGGTACCATCTGGGAGGGGGTTTCAACAGGAGTCTCTGTTGGTCTGAGAGACAAGAGGCTAAACTATCCAGAGTGTAATAGAGTTTTAGACAACAGAGTGGGGGTCAGAAATTCCAGCATTAGCCTGGTTGAGCTTGGGGACTACAGTGAGGATGATGACGATGACATTACAGACATCACATCAGGGATCTTTGCCAACTTCAACCTGGATTATGCTGAAGTAGAGGAGGAAGAGCTAAGCCCCCTGAAGAATCCAGAGGAGACTCCTGATTCTGTAGACACCCTGAACCTGTCCTCATCGATGGCAAGCCCCTGTGACCAAGCCTTTAGCCCAGATCCCTTCAATACTCCCATCCTACCCAAATCCCTGGACAGTGGCTATGACACAGAGAACAATGAATCTCCAGAGTTTCTCTTTAAAGAACTTGGTGAACCCAGAGGTGGCGACAGGAGCCCTAGTCTAGGTGGAGAATCTGAAACTGTTCTGCAAAAGGTTTTGGGCCAAGGTGTCAGCACTACCACCAGTACATTAAACCTGCAGTTAAAGGGCCTGACTGATGAGAACCCATACAGGGATTCAGCCTATTTCTCTGACTATGATGCGGAAAATGACAGAAGCCCTCGAGAGGAATGGAGTAAGTTCTTTGCAGGTCCAAATAGCCGTGATTTGTATGCTGAGAAATTGAGCTCTACTAGAGATGATGATCATATCACAAGGAAATTCAAGAAGGAGGAGGAACAAATAATTACTCTGAGCCCCATCAAAAGCTCTGTGTTGGCAAATCTCGCAGAGGCTGATAGTAATTCACATAATCCCCTTTCTACCCCTGGGTTGTCCATGCTGTCACCGTTTCCACCGCAAATGGGTGGGTGCCTGACCAAAGAGTCTACTTCTGCAGATGATGATCTTGGATTGGAGACAGAGCACTCAGGAGAGGAGCCCTCCTCAGAACTTAGCTCCTCCATCGCATCTGAGCCATCTACTACTGTCCAGGAGTCCTCAGCAAACCACGACGAGGGAAACAGGAAAGCAGAAGATTTTGCTGATGTCCAGTATTTGGGTTCTGACACAATAGCTGACTACGGAGAAGAGAACCCCAAAGAGACTGAAAATGGTGATGGATCCACAGAGGAGGAAGAACTGCCTGAGTTTAATCATGACGAAGAGGAAACCGTTGACAGTAGGGATGGTGTCAGAATAAATGAGGAAGATTTTGAAGACATAGATGCAGAAGATTGTGACTCACAGGACAGTTTATGTGAAGAATCCAATGGCCCTGCTGACCTGTCCAGTTCTTCATCATTGCTGGAGCTGTGTGGAGAGATGGTAAGAGCTCCACTGGAGGAGGCAGAGGATGAAGACGACTCTGATGACAGCGAGTCCGACGAAGAGTTGAGAACCTACAACATCCAGGATGAGGACAGTGAGGAGAGTGAGGAGGATTTCACCACAGTCCCAGTGGTGGTAAGCGACTGCAGCAAGGTGAGGCACCTCCGAAGCCTCCTGAAGATGCCCTCTCTGCTCACCCAGTCCTTCTGCGACGAGTTGGAAAGAAAGAAAAAGGCAGTGTCTTTTTTCGATGATGTCACCGTTTTCCTTTTTGACCAGGTATCAGATTAACTAAGGTCAAAATTCTGTATTGTGTTTGTTTAATAACGATTAAAGAAATAATGTTTGCTTCTGACTTCCAGGAGAGCCCCACAGGAGAGCTGGCTGACTTCACCTTCTCCACAGGAGCAGAGTCCAGTGTGCAGGAATCCTCAGAGGAAGTAACCTCAGAAAACCAGCCACATCCTGATGCTGAACTTGAAGCCCAATCCTGTGAGACATACTACGTTTCTGAAGAAACAGACGGGAACAACTTAGAAGAGGGCGAGTATTTTTCCCAGGACATAAAATGCTATGCTTCCTAGTTAACCTATACTAGATCATTTCATTGTTAATCTTGACTTTGTATTTAGGCAGTGATTTTGAGTGGGAAGATGACCTTCCATTTGAGCCCTGCTCATCTTCACCCGACGCCATCCCTGAGCCCCAGTCCTCACCCACATCCACACCCGAGAGTCCCGAGGCTCCTAAACCTGCAGCTGTAGCACTAAACCGTTTTATTGTGTCACGATTCTCCATCACACACGTCTCTGACCCCCCTATGGGCTCAGCAACAGGTCTGTATTAACCATCTTCCATACAGAGTGTGGTCTCTAATGTAATGTGAACTTGTATTAAAAGAAAAAAGAAAAAAAAGGCATCAACAACATTGTCAAACACAAAACATTTTATTATTGTAGCCATAACATACACATTATGGATTAAATAAACTGCACCAGAACAGCTGTATCAAGAAGAATTAGCCTAACATCAGTGAGGTTTGCTTCCTCATTTCTGAATAGATGTTTTTTTTGGAACTGGAACTTTCTTTTCACTGACATTAGTCGCTATATGGGTCAAAACATGCACATATTTTGCAGCTACATTTCAGGCACAACGTTGGATACACTGATCATGGCGTTTTATGGGAGAATATTCGCTATTGTCAAGCTATAATACTCATATTCAATCATTTGTGTCTAACAGGGAACAGTGAAGAGAGTCCAAAAGAGTGAGCACCCCCCCCCACGAGCCCCGACCTGGAGGAGGACGAGTCCTTTTTTCTTCTCAACACAGAAAAAGCAGCATTAATATATCTAGATGTTATGAAGAGTTTTATTTTTATCGATGTTCGGGGCATCTAACCCTGGTGACCCTTTATGAGACAGTGCCTCATATTGTACTGAAACACCCTTGATGATTTGCACACTTTTTTTTTTTATTATTATTTTTATTTTGTGAAGAAAGGACAATAGCTGGAAACCTGACTGAAAAACCAGGAGAGTGGATACAAAAATCTGACTATATAATTTGCATAATTATAAACTTATATTCATTTACACACGAAGTGCACAACAGCAATTTATTTGCTCAAAGCAGAATAAATTTGTGTTGGGGATATTATAGGTCATTAAATTTGTGAATTATAAAATACCAGTAATCATGAAAATGAAAGGTTGAAGAAAAACGTGAAAAGAGGCTTTCTAGCTCTTCCTCTCATTGGCTGCCTTGGTCCATCTGCTTATTATTGATCTTGCTTTTTAAAAACAGTTACAGCGTTAATTGTTGGTATATAGTTTGTCCCTTAATCAATTATTACATTTCAGACTCCACAAGAAAAAAGAAATGTGCAGCCCCTCCTAAATTATCACCACCACTGGCTCTAGTTACTGATGATTTACAGCGTCTGTCCTTTGTTACTGCATCCGTCTGAAGCACTTTGCGTAAAAAAAAGGGTCCTTATTTGTAGAAGTGATGCCTCTGTTGCTCTACATCTCCCCTTTCCCCGGAATGAAATCTGTGAACATGTGAGACTCCCTATTTGTGTCCACGGTGCCAGCTACATGTTCACTTCAGTCTCATGGCATATCCGCTTACGTTTCATCCGCAATAGGAACGACACCAAAGGATCGGAGCGGTGTTTCAACACAATTTGCTGGTGCCATTTATAAATGTTGAATATCAGTCCGTATCATCTTTTATATGTATTGTCTATAGTCTCATACATGATGTTACATAATTCTATTACAATCGGGCTGATGCCCAGGTCTGAGCTGTACAAAAAAAAAATAGACATTCAAACACGCATATTGTATGAATGTTATATCAACATGTAGCAGGTAGGTTGACTTGAATTACTACTGCTGTATCGACTGCTCCCTCCGCCCTCGATCCTTCTGTAGCTCAAAGTGCCAATTATCGTTTCCTCTCACATTGCCTTTTAAGTTCTGCAAGAAGAGAAAAAAAGAAATAACGTTGGTAGTATTTTTGTACGAGGGTTCGAAAAAGAACGCGATCCGGGACGACTTGTCTTTCAAATTTGCCAAAGAGGTATTTACGAAGCCAATTGGTTAAAATGTGGCAGACACGTTTGGATAAGATGAGGCAGGTTGTTCTATGCACCAGTAGTGACATCATTGCTGTTTTCCATTTCTCCCTCACTCATGGCTATTGTACTATCCCAAACAAATAAATCCAAATACTTTTTTTTCCCTTCTTGTGTCTGTAATATATTCATCTGCAATAAAGTATATTTTTCCCCGACACATAAACCATGACAACATGACACAACACATAAAAAAGTATGACTTTTATGCCCGTTTAGATTTATTTCTGGACAAGAAAATTTATATGCACTTTCCGTACAGTACATATACACTACAAACAAGGACAAAAGTGGGAAATGGGCAAAACAGAAGCTATATAAAAGTAAAAAAAAAAAAAAAGAAAAAGAAAAAAAGAAATTTGCTGCCCAAATGCGTGACGTAAATAAAGTGATCATATCACCCAGTTTCGAGGACTCTCATCCATGGGAAATTCATTTTTTTTTTTAAGTTTTAACTGTCGATTTATTGCAGTCTTAGGAGGCATTTTAGCTCACTGACATACAACTCTTGCTTTTCCATCACATACTGTTTCACTAGTATCCATGCACAGCATATTAAACACGAATGCCTCTGCTTTAAGCTCTTGTCCCAGATGAATGTATAATACTGAGAATGAATGATCAAAAGCTATGATAATACTGCACCTTATCTGATAAGCTACCGCCTTCCCCAGCTCAATATAAAACAAAGCCTATTATGTATGCATTGTATGTCACCTGTTGGCTATCTGGCAGCTTAGATATTATTGTAATTAAAAGAGAAGGAAAGAACAGCAATTCAAAATATTGTGTTATTTCAGTGGAAATGCAAATTGCACTGTACTGGCGCATGCTCAAGCAAAAAAAAACAAAACAAAACAGGAAAAAACATAATCAAGCAAACAAGACAAAGGGGGACATAATTCCACTGATATTTTAAGAAATATAAAAATACAAGTAGAACTGTGGTGCATATGCCCTCAGACCAGTTTACAGGATGATTTGGTCAATGCTGCATGAAGCTAAAAAAAAATAAGTAGAAGGCACAGTTCCCACATTGAAAGTCTGAGTATAATGTATCACAACTATATATAATTCTATATCACTTAAAAGCAAAAATTACAGTTTACTCGCCAACTGTTCAATTCTCACCATCACGTGGCAGTGCCCGATCTACACTTTGTCTTTGAGTGCACGTTACAGTGATGCACTGAAAATGATTCATTACCATCTTACCGTATCTTCACCATCAATCCTTGGTTTATAAAGGAACAAAAAAATGCATGTGTGTATATGTGTGTGTGTGTGTGTGCAGAGTGAGCGTGCCCTCACTGTTCATTAACATAAATAATTCTCATATGAAAATGTACAGTGTATATATAGTGTTAAAGAAAAGAAATCCCATAGCAGAAGTGCAGATAAATAATGTGACAGCATCACTAGGAAAACCTATTAGCCATACCTTATCCACAAGTGGTGTGATCTAACTAACTAATGAACCCTACTGTCACACTTGCACTTGAATGTCCAGAATGAGACATTCCTGAGTTTACCTGCAGTGTCGCGGAAGCGCCCGAAACCAGAAGTTTCCCAGAGTGACTTTCCACGTCATATAAACTATTGTCTTAGAAGTGTAACATGTTTCCTTGTAGTAATTTAAAGTCATTTCCCCCCCCTCCACTAATCGCACTTCCGTACCCCTCTTGTGATAAGCATACAACTCAAACGTGCAAATGTTTCCAGTTTCTCTTTCTTTCTTTCTCCTTATGAAAATAGAGCCCGAGAGTAGACATAAGTGAGGGGAGGGGGGAGCAGTCCGCTAGTAGAAGATGGGCGTAGATCGGTCATCGGTGAAGGTAGGCCGGAGGTAGACCTCCATGGAACGGTCACTGTGGGGAGAGGAGGGGTGGGGCAAGGAACAGGGATAATTAGGTTGAACAAATAAAACAAAAAAATATATATCTGAAGATACACAATCACCTATGTAATCACACCCAAAAAAAAAATCTGCCTTCCTAAAGTAGTTTTTTCTTAGTAAGTTGAGCAAATATTTGCGGCATGTTGTGAATTTTAGCAAGCGTGAGTAAAGGTAAGAAATAATAATAATTAAAAAAAAAACTTGAAATAGGCATGCATACACAGTTAGTGTATTATCTGTAAGTTATTGTGTTACACACTCAACAAAAAACAACATTATTTTAAAACCCAAGGCCAGCTGGACTGACAGAACCAAATGCTGCCACATCCACAGAGGCCAAAAGAGAAAAAAAAAATAAAAGAGTAAAAATAAAACAAACAGTGATTCCCAGCATCAAACCGCAGCCAGACAGCCAATGACAGCAGAGAAAAACCAGGCAGTAAAAGAGAGGAAAAAACAAAAAGATAAAAAAAAAAAAAAAAGTGATTTGGCTGAAAGGCGATGGAGGCTGGTGACTTACGGAGGTCCTGTTCGCTCAGAACCGGGACAATTCTGGACCCAAACTGGAAGGTAAACAGAACCCCTGGGTTTGAATGGCTCATCTCTTAGGTCATGCATGGGTCACATTTTGTAACGACACTGCTGGTTAGTCTGGTGCAAGACGAACACACGGCCGGTCGATAATAGGAACTAACGCAGATGGGGGGGATGGAGACGGAAACACACACTTCATGCTCAACATGCCTTATGTGCTCATTTCAAACCCCAAACTGAGGAAACGACGTCCGCATTTCAGCTTTTACTGTATGATGTGGTCGACAGGCAGGTATTTCCTAAGCTGTGTGTGCTTTTATTGTGTGTATCATCGCCAAAATACCACACAAACACAGGCCAAATATATATATATACACTTGTATACAACCAAGATCAAAACGGAAGCAGGCAAGTTCAGATACTCACAATACTGTCCACAACACCACCACACGCAGACTACAGGGTTTTTTTGGTTTTTTTAACAATGACACAGAGTGCAGCACAGATGCTATGGGTGTTGGGGGAAGGGCGAAGGATGAAACCGCATGCTTAAGTCACCGCTGTGGCTTGAAATGATTCACAAAAAGGTTGGCAGCACTTTCGAGGAAAAAAAAAAAAAAAAGAATTGGTTTAAACATTGAGGCTTCAGAGCTATTACTTTGAAACAGGAAACAAAAACAAAAAAAAAACAAAAGTGAAATTTCAAGTGTCAGAACAGATTTCTTGTCACACCAGACTGTTTATTAATATATAGAGATAGGTTTTATTTAGAATACCTTTGTAAAAAGTCACCATACATTCAAGGTCAATTTTTTTTAGAATCACATTTTCTGGTATCCCTCCACAGCATGCATAAGATAAACAATTCAACTAAATCAGTTTCTCATTGTTTCTGGTATTTATTATCATAATTTATTTATTTTTTTTGTTTGTACAAGGACAATAATCGCTTTGAAAAGAAAAAAAAAAGGACCAAAAAAACTACATAGCCACTCAGGGAATACAATCATAAATAACACTAAGCTGCAAAAGCCATTGATGTCATTTAGGACTCAGAACCGATTCAAAGCTGTTGAGGAGAGTCAATAGGAGATTCAAGACCTCTCCAAACTCACTTCAGAAAAAGGGAAAAATAAAAGGGACAGAAATTAAAGATTGCTGAAGTGAGGAATTTCATTTCACCTAAAAGAAAGAATTCTGTTGGGCTCTCTGATAAAAAATTGAATTGGAGATGTATACGAAAGATGTTTTGCAATGATAATAATATATAACTGGGTGGACTGATGGAAACAATTCATATGTACGTGCATATACTGTATATATATATATATATATATGTATGTTAATTTTTTTAATTGTGCTTCAGTTGCATGTAAAATATATGTATGATTGGAAATTTTTTTTAAAATAAATAGATAAAGCAAAGTAAGGCGTATGACACCTGCCCTCTGGACAGAAAATCAAGTCTAGCACTGACACAAGGCAGCACAGTGCAACCTATAGGATCTCTCAGAACGGAAAGTTATAATCTGCGTCACAGCCTTACTTTGAACAACGCTTTGAACGTGTGTGTGTGTGTGTGTGTGTGTGTTGGGTGGGAGCTTGATATTACTGGGCCCAACGTGTGCTTAAAAAAAAAGGCCATTCAGCCAGTGGCTATTGGTTACGACGACACTGAAGTCTTTTGGCACTTGTACAGTACATGAACATGTCCTTTTAGTTTTTGACAAAATGACACAACCATGTACATGCATGAAAGACAAGCAGTAGCAAAGGCAGTCTCTGGAGAGAGAAAGAGAGAGAGAGAGATAGAGAGAAAGAGAGAGAGAGAGAGAGAGAGAGAGAGAGAGAGCAGTCCACAGTGGAGGACTGCAATTCAGAGATAAAGAGTATTCAGAGTCCATATCGCTGCATGCCGAGCAGGTAGGCCCCGCTCTGGCTCTCGCGCTCAACGCAATCCTCCACCCACCAACCGCTACTGTCCACACCGACACCACCAGCGGCAGCACCACCCAGATGGAAGGAGGAAAAGGAGGGACCCGGGGAGGAAGAGAGGACAGAAAGGAGGGATGAAACTGGCCTCTTCCATTCGGAGAAGGGGGGGGGTGTGTGGAGGCAGGGGAGGAGAAAGGTGGACAGGAGGGAGGCTAAGAGGGGGAGGGGTGGGGAGGAAGAGGCCCCTGTGCTATCCGGAGCTTGTCTGTGTCTGTCTGTATGTCTGTTCTCACACAGTCGAAATCAATTTGCCATCAGGACTGTCACTGTGGAACAAAGAGAGAAGGAAGCTTGCCAGATCGGACACACTCAGAGAAATGGAGAAAGACAAGACAGGCACAAGGAGGCAGGGTAGAGTTTAGGAGAAGTGTAGGCGGCGGTGGCGGCGGGTGGGGTGGGGTAAGGTGGGGGGGGGTCAATAGATCTTACTTCGCCCCACCTGCGACTACCAACTCCTAACACGCCTCTGCCGTGATCAGGAAGATTGGACTTCCGATTCCCTCATCAACGCGTTTTAAACATTTTATCCAGATATAGACAAGTTACTGTTGATGAGAAAATCATCAAGTCATCCCCTCAGCTGAAAGGATGTAGTGATTCGTTTTAAGATTACGTCTGGTGGGGGTGAATACACCCTGCCTCAAAATACTGATACAGAAAAAGGAAAAAAAAAAACAAACACATTTTGGAGCAGACAAGAGTATGTGAAACAGCTTGGAACTGGTGCACAAAACCCCAGGCTGACAAGCAGTGATGACTGATATGAGGTCAGCATGATGTCTGCAGTCACAACATGTATTCCGCCAGACACCAATACGGGTGTATCTAGTATATTTCTCTCACTCACGCGTACTGAGTCTCTCACACGATTACACACATATAAATATATATATATATATATGTACACACACACGTACACAAGTATGTACTCCCTGATTACACAGAGAAGCAGAATTCCTAACCCTGACCTCAACAAAGGCCAGTGAGTCAGCAAAGATGTGATTCCAGTAAAAACATACTTGGCCAAGAGCATTCTAACAACTTTCTGTAAATGAAGACACTGGACCCTGTTATACTACTTTTTTTTTAACATTGTAAGAGCATAAATACACAGTGGAAGAAAATATTCAAAAAAGAAAACACTGCATATCTGATGACTTCACTATAGCAAAAATGAAGTGCATCGCTTGAACTTAATTAGCGTCCTCATTAGACCTCATTTAGGTGCCTGAAAGAAGAATCAATAGCTGAAAGAGTTGTTAATGAATTCATTTTACATTTAATTTGAAATTCAAATGGATTTATTTAGAAAAACTAAACCGCCCTCCCCGTCTCTATTTAGGTTTAATTTTTTTCTATTTTTTATATGATTTGAAAAAAAAACAGTAATCAGGAATACTTTGGCCCAATTCTACTCATACTTGTGTAAATGTATGTTTTTTACCCTGTGGATGAAAAGCAGGAGTCTAACAAGGTGTCCTATATGCAATACTACATACTAAATGTACATGGTAGGTATTCATTCAGTCTTATTATACTCTTTCTGCAGCTTCGTATAATATAAAACTACATATATATTCTGTAGTAATGTGAAATGTTACAATTCGACATCAATTAAATTGTCACTGCCAATTAAAGAACATTATTTCTTGAGATTTCATTTCTATCTTTTTGAGCTGTGTGACCACCATCCACAATTTATTTGATTATTTTGCAGTTGTGGGGAACTATCCCATGTGCACTCACACATCATTGTTTTCCAGTATGCATACAGACATTTGTATACACAAATATGCACACTAGAACCTGATAAGAATTTTTGCCGTAGCAATTGGGACACAGCACACGATTAGCTGTCGCCTTGCATCTCTCTTGAGATGTTCGAGCATACGTCGCAGCTCAGGTGAAAGGGAGCGGTTCTCAGGCCTTTCTCCTCGTGATAGATAGCACACACCTTTCATCACACTTTCCAAGTTCAATGATTGAGATGGCAGCAGCAGTCAAATCATTACTTAAAAAAAAGGAAGGGAAGAAAAGGCACTTACCTCGTGGCAAATCGACCATCGTAATCCTCTATAGCTGGCTGAAAAGGTAAAAAAAAAATTACATTTTTCACTCGTGTGCACATAATAGCTTGGACTGAATTGTCCGCTATACTTGGGAACGCGCACTAGGTGGCGGCAGAAGACAAGCAGAAGTCTGCTTCTTCAGTTGCTGCAGGATTACTCATATCCACTTATGCAACATAAGACTAAACCAGATGGGGGCTACAGATTAACTGAGCAAGTGTAACAAGTGTAAAATAGTATTGTTCGCCGATACGACACATGTTGAACTGCACCTACCTGCTGTGTGCCGAAGCCTGCCATGCTGTAGGGGCGTGGGCGGGTCTGCGCTAGGCTCTGTGCCAGCAGTCGGGCGGTCAGGCCGTAGTCAGGGGTGGGCAGTGATGCATCGTTCTCCAACAAGTTCCCTGTGCTGCTACTTTTCCCATGATGCAGGCTGGGGAGGCGGGGAAATAAAAGTCCTGAGACCTGTGCCGATTGCGGCCATTATCTGACGTGCTGCATTCTAGGAGAACTGCGACATACTTCACTCTGAGCTTCTCGCTGTCGCTCTCAGGCAGCACGCGTGTATAGGAGAATGGGAACCAGCCACGCCTAAGAAAAGAAAAAAACCTTGTTATACTTCAACTCTACATTGACTAAAACACGGGACTCACCCGAAGTCACTACTTACATTTTGTTCTTCTCGTTCTCCCCGTAGTGCCAGCCGTCCCGAGCTTCAGGCACTAGCAGGGTGATGACATCTCCCTCAGAGAAGCTGAGCAGGGTGCTGTTGTCACCTGCAGCGTGGGAGAAAATGGCCTGGACACGAGAGCGCCCGTTCTTTTCCAGACCTGCTGCCATGGAGCTGGACCTGGGCAGGGTCCGTGTCTCCCCTTAGGAGTTTTGTAGATAGGGATAATGGTCAGAGACATGATATACAGAGGACCAGAGTCATGAGTGACCTTGAAAACTGGAATCCGCAGCAACAACTACTGCAAACGTACCATTAAAGGTGTTTCCCACACATTGACCATTCTGTGGCGCAGTACCACAGAATGAAAACTGAGTGCCATGAATTGATTTTGCCTCTTTTTTTTTCCTCCCCTGTCAACGTGTTTAAATATATAACAACCCAGTTATTTTAAACAGTATAGGTCATGCTTTTGATAAACTCAATCATGAACTCCCCTAGCACCACACAATGCTACTTGGTCTGTGGGGAAACACTGACCTCTGTCTTGGTAAAGTCAGTAAAGCAGACGTTAAACATTTTCGCCTTAGCATCAACCTATATCTTTTAAATTATGATTATCATAAATAAACAAGAATGTGAGATGAGATTAGAGGTGGATGCTATTTTTTTATAGACGTTGCTGATACTTTTCCCTGGTCCACATTCAAAACACCGAGAAGCAGCCACAGTTCAATTCCTCTTTACCCCCTCCCCAACTAATCTGGTGCCAACACAAATCGGCGCCTTGTTAAATTCAAGCAGTATTTGGATATCTTCTTACCGACTGGGTTCTTATTCTTGGCGGGGACAGGCCTGCGGACAGGGAGGGTGTTGGAGTAGACATCGCTGACCTGTCTCTGAGGCTGAGCAGGGGGTGGGCCCTGCGCCTGGGTCTGGGGGGACGAAGGCCTGACTTGAGACACGGACATACCTCCCCCATCCGTCCAATATTCCTCCCCATGGACGCCGGTTGTCCCATTGACCATGGACATACCATCAGGGCCCAAGAGCCTCTGGGGAAAAAAAAACAAACAAACAAGTGGACTTGTGGGTTCATCATTAAACCTTCGACAATGTCTTACCCTGCATGACAGCAGCAATGACCTCATTAAATATTTGGAATACGCTATGTGATGATGCATTACGATGTAATTACAATGTACTGATCTTATACTTTTATCTTAATTCATACTGATAAAAACCACAACTACAACTACTACTACTGCAAAAAAGAAAAGGACAAACATAAGGGATCCCATTTCCTAAACTGACCCCTGGGTGTCCGAGGCCGCTGCCCATGAAGACGGCCAGTTCTGGGGGCACAGGGAGAGGCTGGGCTCCGGGGATTGGGTCCGAGATGACCAGGTTGGATTTGGATGTATGCAGGGGGCTCGTGCCCCCCAGTGCTGCGGAGCCCATCTGCTGGGCCAGGAGCATGGCCCTCTCTGGCAGCTTGTTCGGATCCGAGCAGGCCTGTTGCCACACTGGAATCTTCTGGGTCAGAAGGTCCTTACCCTGGAAGGAGGAGGAAACATTCGGAGCACAACAGAAACAACTAAATTAAAACAGGCGGACACTTTAATTTCCTCTGTGTTCTTTAAAAAAAAAAAAACATGTTGTCCTTTTGTCCTGTGTATCAGTGACCACTGCCCTCTGATATTTGCTGTGTGGGTGAGTCAGTGGAACAAGACAAAATACACACAGCCTGTGGACAGGGCTGTACTTTCTACAAAAAAAGAGATAGTTTAATGGGCGGAACGGCTCACATTTGTCTAGGAGTGTAAAGTTCTGCAGACAAATTTTGTTCTTTTGCATGCATTCATTCGTAGCTCTCTCCATCTCTTTCTCCCTCACACACACACACACACACACACACTCTAGGAACCCTCTGGGAGAGAGTTCTTCAGTTTACCGAAGATGAATTCTTCCCACACACTTCATCGTCCTGATTAACAACTAGACTCCATGTTGGAAAAAAAAAAAAAAAGACACAGCGGGGGAACTCATGGGACGCCGCCAACATGGCACAGTAGGGGAGCCCCCCCCCCCTCCCAAACCTGAGACAATAAAGACCCCAATATATCCAGCAATGCAAAAAAGTGTCATTGAAAATGATATTCTGTCAACAGGAAAACAAAGAAATACCGACTGAGGAATGTGGGGACCTAGTGGGGCAGACTGGAGACCCAGCCAAGAGAACAGATCTTGTGAAACTAGCAACCATCCAAGCTTCTGGGATGTTCTAGTAAAACCAGTGGAACTGCCGGAGGTAACGGCCTAGCGGGACAGAGCAGGCCACACTAATGAGTTAATCGGCCCCGGCCAGCGTGAGAGCAGGGCCTCCTCAGGGGGAAGCTGAAGTTACCCCCCACCCTGCCAAACTCGAGGCTGAAAGAGCTCATTGTGCCCCGGTTTCAGGACATTAGGATGATTCCCCACCAAGATCCATTGTGGCGAAATTATTGAATTCCAGAAATAAAGAAGTGCTTATCAAGAAAGGCAGGGAGGTAAAGACAATTAGCACATGATTTCTTTGTGGAGGCGACACCAAAGAACAGGGTGTAAAGGGCATTTCAGCTGACGATCATCAAATAGGCGGAGAGTTAGACTGATTAAATGCTGAACCTGGCAAACAAGCAAGGACAGAACCGGTCAAGATGTATGGAAAGCAAAGAGACAGGGACAAGGTTAGATCAAGAAAAACACAGTTTTCAAAGGTTTTCTTTCAGACTCATTTGACTATCAGCGCTCAGACCAGGTTGAGTAACAGACCTCACTAAAGGAAGGTTTATTTGATGTTGTAATATAGAGTTTTTACACCTTTTTTAACCAAACTTTTGTTATCTTTGGTCAACTAGTGCAGCTTGTTGGAAGGATGTCTCCCTATAGAAAAGAGGAAGCTTAGAAGATGTTGGCCAAATGAGGGTGTATTGTACTGTTGATATAGACTTAATGGACAAATTGTACAATTGTACAGGTTTGTTCTGTTAGCGTTGTGTATGTATGGGGTCCACCTGACCTATTCACACTGCCAGGGCTTCACTTTAACATTTGCACATGAAATATACCCCAAAAACATGAACAATTCCATTACCAATATTAAATTCAGACAGGTTTTATACGATGCACAGGCTTTATGAAAGTGACACCAAACACTCAACACAGGTGGGATTGGTGTCACCTGCCCGTGAGGTGTGGATGTACCTGCTCTGATCTCTAATTCTAAGAAGAATTTAGGTCTGGCTGGTTAATATTCTGGAACGGACCACCGCTCCCAGTAGGTCCTCCAACAAGATTCTCTTCAGAGTTGAGGCCTTCAAAAGACCAGATCAGATCATTGGTAACGACATTCAACACAGTCCCACCACAGTTCTAAAGAAGCATGAATGCACTTTTTTAACCCTGTGAACACCCCCCCTCCCCCCCATACAAAAAAAAAAATCATTCTTGAGCCCATCATCAGACAGTATATTTGTATTATATCTTCTCTGCCTCATCAATAAAGATATGGGTGAAACACTTGAACACATTATGGCTACTGTGCACTGACTTCCTGTTACGTTCCGAATTTCCATTAGACATACTCCTTACATACAAAGCCCTAAATTAGCAAAGACAGAGTTACATTGGTAATTCCCCAATAAAAACACATGCCCTCAAGACCATAGTGCTCATCTGCTATCGGTGTACTAAAGGTTCCCTGTAACAGCCAAAAGAAGATCAGCAGTGCAGCCTTTATGACTCAACTATGGAACACACAGCCTAAAAATATCAGGAAAGCCAGCTCGCTGGATGTTAGGGAAAAAAAAAAAAAACAGCGTAAAACTGATCTCTTTTCCCAGGCATTTAAGTGACTTCGGCTACTAGTTTTGTGCTGATGATGTACGGTTTTGTATTATTCATAATGTTGCTTTTATTTTTTTACTACCGTCGTTTTATTTTTATATAGATGCTATCTCTGTGAAGCACTTTGGAATGCAATTATGTATGAAAGTCGCTATATAAATAAAGTCACTCACTAGGGTCACAGGTGAGAATACACCCCAGACAGGTACCAGCCTATCATAGGACACACACACACACACACACACACACACACACACACACACACACACACACACACACACACACACACACACACACACACACACACACACACACACACACACACACACACACACACACACACACACACACACACACACACACACACACCATTCACTGACACACTCATACCTACAGGCAATTTAGAGCCTCCTATTAAACTGCTCCTATACTGTAAGTCTGGTATCAGCAGCCACATTCAAATTCACTGAGGCCATTTTTAAAATCTCACGTCAACATAAACAGGAGGAAAGAACCAGAAACAGACCAGAGACAGAGAAGGAGGAAATCTCTAATTCGATGTCACATCATCATTAATATTCAACCAGGAATACTCTTCAGCATTTTCCCTTTGATCTCAGCACTTCCTGTTAAGCGTTTAGACCATTATCCCTCCACTTCATGCGTACTCTGACTGCTTCGAGAAATTAAAACTGGCTTTGGAAAAAAAAAATGTACAGAAACAGTTTAACTTTTCAAGCCCATGGATCTTCTTTAGCCCGATCAACTTCTGATTCCGCACCATTATTTTCTTTATCTCCTCTCTTTTCTCATTCTCATTCTGTTCATCTTCACTCACTGTGGCCACTTTGAACACTCTGCTGGAGCTCAGGAGCCTGTCTCTTCTGAGTAATCACCCTCCTTTCCTCTACTACCTACATCGGCACTCTAGGCCTGAACACCCCTCTCCCCCCTCGACCTGAAGTCCCAAGTCTCACTGGCCTGAGACACTAAACCCATCTATCCTGTCATTGCTAAATGTTTCCTCACTTCCCTGCCTCTCTTTCCTCAGCTGTGACTTTTCCTTCCTTTTGTCGCTACTCCCCCCCCCCCTTTCTCCTCCTTGTGATTCTGTATCTCCCCTGCAGCATCGTGGTCTGGAACAGCGGGTCACCCCCACGCTCTCACACGTCCTCCTGGGACTCACTCTAATAACGTGTCCCTTTCTTACCGGAGACGTCAAGTACAAATTGTTTGTCACCGTGTTTAAAGTAGAACTTTTGGGTAACTATATTTTACAGGAGTAATTATTCTTTCGGCTGATTTATGACTTCTAATCGCTTCTACTACTTTCACTTTATAAATAGCTTCATTACTCCCATTTTATTTCAGCTCGTCATTTTTCAAAAAAACACAGGCAAAACATACCACAAGCATACACCTAATCAGCCCCATCTACTTTACCTGAAATGTCCTTAAATTAAGACTTAAATCCACGCTGTCATTCACTTTCATTAATACCCATCTCCATTTCTACAACACATGTCTTTCACAACCTTATCCACCACCGTTTATTCTGACCACGGACGTGACGTCGTCCGTTCCAACAATCTACGCCACCGGATAACTGAAACCTTCCACAGAACATGCAGACCCAATCGTAAGGCCAGGTGAGGGCAGGTTCATGTTTGCAAACCAGGATAACGCAATGCCTGACAAACTGAAACAGAAGGCTAACAATAAAAAATGGGCCGGGAACAGCATAAAGAACAGGGAAACAATGTGCAAAAAAATTTTGTATATATATTTTAGTTTGCACATTGAAGTAGAAGGTGTTAAAGATGCATTAGTTAAAAAAAACACACACACTAAATCCAAGGTGGCCAACTTCTCATCATTTCCCATTTTTAACTGTGAATCAAAAGCAATGAAGTACTTAAGGAGTAGATTTACCATGAGATTTAATTATAGTGTCTACCCATTTGACCCATTACTTTAGAAGAAAATCTGATATCGGAGTATCACCTCGAGAGAAGAAGTGATCACAATGAATATACTTCCTACTTTACTGTACTTGTTCCCTGCTAGGCCAGTGGACAAAGAAAGATTTCAGAGAATAGGATATAAAGAAAGGCCAGAGATCAGATGCAGATCCGTGCAGCTATCGAACGCCGGGTTAGTTCTCCCCCGCCTCAAGAGCTGTTATCAAGCTGGACAAATAAAATACTGCAGAGTCTGTGTGATGCTGCTTATACAGCAAGATGGAAAGAAATAGAGGGGGGACACAACAGACAGGCTATAATAGGAAATATAGGAAATTGAGAAGCCATCCCAAAGAAAGAGTTGAATCGGGAATATCCCTTTAGACGGTGGATGGAGTGATTGCAGGAAATAACTTGAAATAACACATTTAAGCATTGAGACGGATTGCATACAAATCTGAATTTATACCAAGATGCCCCATTTAAATGGGAAAGAGAACCCATGATACACGATTACCATGAAGGGGGAGGGGAATATAGAAAGTAGTTGAAATATTTAAAATGTTTACCTCAGCACATGAACCAGAATTGGAATAGAAATCTAATGTCAAGATTCTGCAAACAAAGGAAAAATCCAAAGGGAATGGCACGCTATATAAAGAAAAAAAAAGCGGTGGAAGAAAGAGGTGAATATTGTAATTGTCAGTCAGGAATAGGGGGGAAAAAAATGAAAGATTGGAAAACGATGCTCATTATTCTGGAGAGAGCACGACTGAAAGAACATCACAAGGTTCTTCATAAAAACCTGCAAAGAAAGAGGAACAACAGCGAGATACAAAACGTCGGAGAATACGCCGTGCAAGTAGTCAAGCGGTTCCGTGTATTTTATTCAAATGACTTCTACTGGCAGGAGGTAAAGCAGAGGGAGGGAGGAAACATTACGGTTTGAGTCATTACACCTGGAGAAAACGGACATGGGACCCAGAAGTTTAGGAAACGAACACAATTTCAGGATAATGTTGCAAGTAAAAAAAAACAAAACAAGCCTTTACCAGCTGAGAGACAGTCATTAAAATGTCTGTCACAGTACCCTTTACTTGGCATTTGAGTTTGTTTATGGCACAAATGACCGATAGGAAAGTGAAATAAAGGATAAGATTGAAAAAACACCCAGTGACTAATGGGTGGAGAATGTTTGGGATTGGGATTAGTTTCAAAGGTTATTTGCTTCAAATATCTGCAGCCCTGTGAAAATGACAAGAGAATAATAATTGTTTAGTGCCTTATTGTAAACTATGGATAAGAAACCGTTCTTCCTGATGAACTAAACGGCAAGCGGAGGTGGTTCGCTACGCGCCGTGGTGGCCTGGACACTCAAAGGTGCAATGATGGATTAACGGCTTCAGATATGCATGTCAGATGGGCATTGTCTACCGTCCTAATGAATATTTGAAATGAAGAGCCCCCCTATGAGCAGTCAAAGCTAATGCGACTTTGAATTATACATCTGCTAATACGGCGGGGCCCTCTCGGTTGAATAATGGTGTGGAGAAGGTGAGTTTCTAATAAAACAGAGATGACAGATGGAGAGTTGTTGGCTGAAGTTAGCGCAAAGGCACAAAAAAATGTAAAAAAAAAAAAAAAAAGTTACATCATCCTACCCAGCTATGCACATTCATTTCGAAACATAATAGACAGAAAACCTGTACAAACACCAACAATACTGAACACTCTATACTGAACACCTATGATGTGCATGTCTGTCTTTATCTTTCAAACCTTTTACTCTCCCTCAGTGCTATTAAGGTTGCCGTTATCATAAAAGCTTTTTTCTCTGAAGTGACCCTCTGACGTACCTTGCCATGATAAGCGCTGTTGTTCTTGGCCACGGCGCACTGGCGGTCCACCAGGAAGCAGTACCTGCGGCGCTCCTCAGACAGGGCTGTTTTGTATCCCTCGGCGATGAAGGTGTCCAGCTCAGTCTGCTTGCTGCTGATGGTCTCCACGAACTGAAAGGGGGAAACACAAAATTGACTTTTTATTATATAGCACCGAGAACTGGTAACGGGAAACACTCTGTCTTAACACTGCACAGCTCCATCTGCACAATTAAGGGTGCACCTTTGTGGTGATAGCTGTGCAAGGAAAGAGACTCAGCAGATTCCCCTTGCTCGAGAAGAAAGGGAATAATAGGTGTGGGCTGGGTTTTGATATATTGCAATAGTTGCTGTTGCAATATAATGCCAGAACTGCCATGTGGTGTAACCCTAAAATCCTGGCACCAGATGGTTCAACACTCCTCAAATAGGTTTTCAAACTTTAAGAACACATGCCAACAACTAGTTTGATATTTTAGGTGGATTAAAAATAAATCTACCATTGTTTTTTTGGTTACACCATATGACATTTTTCGTCAAAAATTGCACAAAATTGTGAATTCTTTGTACAAAAAAAGTGGTAGAAATGGAGTGTTAGGATGATGAACACAAAATGTACATTTTGAGAGACCTGATGAATTGTTCTTGAAATAGTATTTAAAAATAAAAAAAAATAAAAAGTTTTGGACTTTCTCATGTTGCCAAACATTATTTGTCTCTCCAGATTCTTCATTAACTCTTGTCATGGAGTTGCCCTAAGTTAATGAGGTAAGAGCAACACTGGGAGATGAGGACGCTGGTTTACGATGCTCAGCTCCACCAGGCATTGAAAAAAGTGGAGTTCAAAACATGTTCATGCGTTAATCACAGATTAGAGACACAGTTTATTACACATTTAGACAAGAAATCCTTACATTACTGGGTGGTACAACCCTGCAGGAGTGGAGGAGGAACTGCTAATTCATTGTAGAGGGTGGACAATATCAATAAAAGTTACGGCACACACCAGGATGCCAGTTGGTAAAAACATGTTTTCCATTTTATTTGTTATACAATACATCAATCGCACATAATCAAGAGACATTTAAGTGTATATATAATAAAAACTAAGTAGTTTTGTTGTTTATTGCCATGTAGTAACTCCGTATTACAGTATAAAATAAGGAAAACAATGTAAAAATAGTTCACATTGCTATAAAATTGTATTAAGTCTAATAATGTGAAAATAAATTTAAAAAAATGTGTCAAATATGATATACTGCAAAGTGGAAAGTTTTTACAAAGTGCATCACTATGGTGTGTACACCAATGCAATTGCTAATGATGTTACCACAACTAACATTCAAAGAATTTTAACAGTGCATCTGGCAAGTTGAAGCTAGAAACAT
This sequence comes from Eupleurogrammus muticus, assembly GCA_036785175.1. Taxonomy (NCBI): domain Eukaryota; kingdom Metazoa; phylum Chordata; class Actinopteri; order Scombriformes; family Trichiuridae; genus Eupleurogrammus; species Eupleurogrammus muticus. The sequence goes on along the minus strand of JAYKQN010000011.1, from coordinate 15,938,686 downwards.
GCATTACTCATCATGGTTGTGGACCCTGTGGTCATAAAGTTTACAACATGCATTTGGACAAAGCCTGAAAATGACTGAAAACACAGTACTAACAACATGACAGGCCAGAAAAACTCATGATGGTGCGGTGTTTCCAAATGGCACTGAAAGGTTTTTAAAGCAGTTTTCAATTACTTAATGATTAGATACAATGCTAAAAATGACACAATAACAAACTTAATTCATCTATATCCATATTTATGCCATATTAAAAATGTCATAAATATCCTTTTTGGGGCGATTCCAGGAGCAAAATGTTGAGGCTCCACTCTGTGAAGAAGTCTGTGGAAAAGGCTTTTAACAAATTTAAACAAAGTTATTAGTTCTCTTACGGTCCCACTTCTTTTGAATACCATTGCATTATACACGGTGATGTGCTGCATGTGTGTGTGTGTGTGTGTGTGTGTGTGTGTGTGTGTGTGTAGCAGACATAAAAAACTGGGTTTGTTGCCATATGGCACAACGTCGTACTATAAAGGGTTAAGAGTGAGTAATAGTAACAGAAAGAAAGCGAGATCCAGTGCTGTCAGTTTGTCTTAGCGTGAGCTCTCTAGAAATGGGAAACGGCAGTGGGAAACGTTGCAGCAAGTTCATCAGCACACGCGCACACACACACGCACTCACACGCATGCACACACACGCACGCACAGCAGTGTAGCAGTGAGACTATGGGGAGTTTTATTTTGAAGAGGAAATGACATTTAGTGAAGGTTTATATATATATATATATATATATATATATATATATATATATATATATATATATATATATATATACGCATGTGCTGACAAACAGCAGAGTTGGAATATTGGCAGATGTGTGATGCTCTGCTGAAAGTTTCACACCGTGTCTTAAAGTAGGCCGACTCAACCGAGACCGGTTTCAAGGCTTTGATACTGTAACATCTGCTGATGAAATACTGACCCAGAACATGCGTTATAGTTACTTCTATTCCATTATGGGGTAATGCTTCTCGTTTATGACTTGGAGCAAACGAGCATGCATGCAATTTTATTTTTCCATACGATTAATGCTGCCTTACTATAGTCCCGGCAAAAAGCAAAAAGTAAAAAAAAAATATCGATGCTGCTTCAGGTCAATGTAAAATGGTTCTGTAGTGAAATGTTTAACTATTATATTGTGTAAATGCAGAAAGCACCCTTTGGCTAAATAATGTGTTTAATATAGTTGTATTATGTAGCAGTGCATATTCAGTAAAACAGAAAAGCTTACAAACCTAGTTAAAACAGCCATGAGAGAAAAAAGAAAAAAAAGGAAAAGAATGTTGCAGCAGTATATCATTAAAGAACAATGGTGGATGTGTGAAGATTTGTTGTCAATAAGTAACTATATTGGTTAAGAAGAATAATGAATTGTGGTAGAAAAGATGGAGAACAGGCTGCTGCTCCTTTCTGTGATTTTCCTATATAAAACAGGACAAATCATCTGATGAGAGGTAACTCATGTCTCGAGGCCTTTAACACGGCCATACAGTGTAGAACACCACTTCTACATGCCCCACCTACAAGTTATTGTAAATTTTAAGGAGCGGGGAATATACTAAATGAGATATTTATAAGGATCGCCAACAATGGGAGGAATGGTCTTTTGCAGGTAGTGGACCAACCAAGCGCTGGAAGAAACCTGCCTAAATTATTACATAATTCCACAGAGCCAAGTTGTCAAATCAAGTAAAAAGACGGATGATAACGACGATAAATCCTCTTTTCTCCGGAGAGCAGCCTGACCTTATTCAGTTTTTTTTCTGCACACCTTAAGCTCAAATTAAGTCCTTTGAAACTAGTTCAGACAGTTGTAGGTCTTCAAGGAACAGCGTGCAGTTAAAAGACTCGGAGGTGACAGACCGGGTCTTTGGTTACACGAAGGCAGCCACCTCACCATTTAAAATATCACAGACACCTCCGCTTCCCCTCTCCCTCTGAGCTCAGACTGCAGAGCTAATAGGGAGCTGCTCAACCAGCACGTCCCTTTTCCACTTCTGCTCTGCTCAAATACACATGGCCTAAAATCTCAAAGAAAAGGTCGCCGAAAAGTAACCCAAGACAATGAGTGCGCTGGGAAAAAGCCGGGGCAGACACTTGCCATTATAACCGAGTGACCTCAGGTTACATCATGGCTGGTGCTGGAGCCACATCCAGCATTTTAAGGGGGTGCGTTGGCCGCAGTTATCGGAGCCTGCGCAGCGGAAGTCAGGGCAACGGGGACTGAACCTGAATAACAAGGAGAAGCGTCGCTCCTCTTGCTGTGAAGTTTTCTCACTCAAGAGCCACTGGCGATGCATCACCTTTTCCACCTTTTGTATCATGACAGATGATGCCCATGGATACTTCATTCATCTGTTCACTACACCCGTTTATTTCACTCACTAGGGTCACGGGGGGTGACACATACACACCACTCACACACTCATACCTATGAACAACTTAGAGTCTCAAATTAGAACCCGAAGAAAAAAGGAAAGATCCAAGTCCAGGTCCAACTCCACCCACTGAGTCAAAGGTGGAGCAGCTACCCTCATGATCTGGTTTTATAAATGAAAGCAGCAACATACTCAAAGGAGGAGTGGGTGGTGCTCGTTTCAGCCAACAGAGTTTCAATTCAAGCTTACGATCTAACGTGATGAAACCACTAGCTCGCTTTGTTGGAAATAAAGCGTTTTAAATCGTTTTTCCACTGGTTTCTCTGGTGGCTCCATGCTCCTCGTTCATCACAGTAATTTAGAAGGAGCGGCTCAGCTTTTTGACGGACAGCTGTGCTGCCCAATCAGGTTTCTGGTTTGCCTATTGACAGGCAGCTATGTGAGTGTATCAACCCTGCTGGTCAGGAAGCTTTGATGGTGATCATGGTTTTTGAGGATTTCATTTTTTAAATGACAACATTTATGGTATATCATCAATATTTAATGACAAATGCAAATATTATAAAAAAAAAAGTGCATAGAAATCTCACAGCTTTCCTTTCTGGAACAGTGCTGCCACTGTTTCAGTGAGTGTCCCAGTACGCTGACATATTCAGGGCAACATCACACCAACGCTGTTTCCAGTGATTGCAAGAACTGGGGAGGAGAAAAAAAGGGGGTTTCTCCCGCTTCAAAAATAGAAAAAAAAATTGGAGGATTTATAACAACGAAACGGTTTATATGATGTTTCATTCAAACATTTTCCCTTTGCAGTAAAGAGCCTATTAGATCTGCTAATCTGTTCCTTAACTGTCAGCACTTTTTTTTTTTAATTCAGAAGAGTTGCAGAGAGGACGCTCCAGGGCATGAATGCACATTTGTCAGTTTGTGCTCATCTGCAACCCAATTAGTCAACTGATCTATAAGTAGAATACTATTGAGTGAATTTGCATCTATTTTGTCAATCTCTTAATATTTCCACACTTTTTGGTTTCCAGCTTCTTTCAGATCTGGTTTCTTGAGTGTTCTTGACAGTGAAATGCTTATCAATGGCTAATGGACTGTTGGACGAGACAATATGAAACATTGAAAATTATCATTAAAAAAAACTATGATTAAACTATTATTATTATTAATTGAAATTATTTTCAGCTGTAGGAAACAACAATCATTATTTTTCACAATTTCATCAACCAAACAACTAGTAAATTAATTGTTTCCATAATGGATAGATGAACAGAATCTGTATGATTCTATGCATACAATTCTAACTTTTGAATATTTATGCAACCAAGCTAAAGAAAATGATGTTAATTCTGAACCAACTTTGTCTAAAATCTTGCTGTTTGGCCTCTTATTAAAAGCCTATGCAGATTCAAGGCGTTTATCCAGATGAAACCCCCTTTCTTACAGTATCCTGGTTGACTCCACTGAACTACATAATGAGCTAATTTGCATCTTGGCAGGGGCACTTCGCCCATTGATGAGACGCCACAAGTTACAACAGCTGAAGAGAGGACAGAATAGGAAATAGGAAAAGACAGACAGACAGAAGTGTGTGTCTGTCATATGTATTCGCTGCCAGACATCCTCAACATTTTAATGAAAAGAAGAGATAAAAAAAAATGCATCTGATAATGTTACACAGACGTGTGATAGGGGGGGAGGGTGGAATCTCGAGCTACTTTTAACTTGCAGCTTATTGGATGAAAGGAACCATCTGCACAAATGAAACTTTAGACACTCTTTAGGCTTCATCTCTGTAGTCGTTCCCTATTGACGGACTGGACAAGGCCTGGTGGAAGTGGGGGGGGCGTCGCCCCCTCTCCTCGTGTCATACATCCATGGGGGACTCCTGCATAAAACGGGTGCTCTTGCATGCCCGCAGCTATGATGGGATCAAGGGAAGATAGCAGGCAAAAAAAAAAAAAATAGAAAGGGAAATTGATTCTCCTTTTTGCTGCTGACAGACTGTGCCATATGAGTCCAGATGAGCCCATGTGTGCAGAATGGTTTCTCTGCACAGATACAGACTCTGCAGCGTTTTGCGATACCATTCTACAGATCTGGATGTCAAACACGCATCAAGTTAAGCCTTTTTTGTTGCATTGCTATTGATTGCTCATCTACAGCAAGATATTGTACTTTAGTGACTACTCATGCTATCAATGCCCAAATAATCAATCAGTCTTTATTAGTGACATGACCACAGTAAAATGTAATTGTGTAACCAACTATACCAGACCTGACAAACGACATGCAGAGCCAGAAAATATGATTTTCAAAGTAAAAGAAAAAAAACGTCTGTCATACTACTTCTGTTTTCTGCTCGCCACAGACTGTGTCCTCCCTCGCTTTCTCTTGGAGATACTGAAAATCAATGCATTGTGCCTCTTGCCAGATGTTTACACTCTTTTTCTTTCTTATCAGGTTTATTCTTCCCCTTACCGTGCCTCCCCTGCAGCCCTTTGCCCCCCACCCCTAGGGGGAGGAGTACCCTTACAGTTTGAAAACCGCCAAGAATCACAGGAATGCTGACATTCACCACCAGGGGCTAATCGCCCTTCAAATAATAGCTGATGGGTTACGAGATCACATGTAGGTGTAAATCTTTCTGCTGACATTTTTCTAGTTTAGCAACTTCCGATACGACGCTACATGCACGGCAGACTTTGATGCCTTCAAGATGACGCCTCATCTCCTAGCGGCACGACTGACACAACGGAACAAACTCGACATGACGCCGCAGTCAGATCAATCAACGCCAAACCATCCCAGTGTGTGCTCGTGTGTGTGTGTGTGTGTGATTGCATGTTAACTCCGAGCAATGAACGACATTCAACCACACGTGTTGATAGGAACACCGTTCCTCGTCTGGCTATCGATCAAATCCCGTCATCGCGCGGCTATTCTCAGCAATACCAACAGTGGCTCGGTAATTATCCCGCAAGCCTTGACCTGTTTGAGTTTTTTTTTTTTTTTCCCTTCCTCATCCCTCCAGGCAGCCCGACTTCAGGCTTCACAATGAAACCATTGTCACACTGATGCCATTTGTCATTTTTCAGTTTGACAGTAACAGTGGCGACGGGACTAAGCAAAGACACACAGCACGGAGAAGGCCTACGATAGGGGGGGGGGGGGGGGGGGGGGGGGGTGGGGGGGCTTACCACAGATGGCGTGTTTGCAGACACGCATGTGTGTCCAGTGATATTAAAACAATAATTAAAAATTAGCCTCTATTATCTTCCTTATGAGATTTGTCTTGTGGTTTAGGTCCCAGGGGATTGCCAAGGCCCCGCTTTTTCCTCGCCGTCTCCTCTCATCTCACAGAGACAAGAACGTGGGCAGCACGCATGCCAATTACTCTCCGGCCCTTCTGAGTACAGTGTGACGACTTCCCCTGGCAAGTAGGCGCTCGAGTGGCGGAAAACTAAATGTGAAAGAGAAGTAATTACGTTATGTCTAACACTGAAGGGTTGATGCGTGCATTAAACTAATTTCAACTCATCAAAATTCATTCCGCCACAAGTTGCTCTGCCACCGGTTGCCATGGGAAATAATCACATCAACGGGGGGGGGAGACTCCGAGAGCAAATCCTGCCGCTCGCTGCGGTCAGGTGACGGCTTTCTGTTTTGACGCGCAACCTCCTCGACAGGTTTGACACGGCGTTACGTCTATGCTGCTGACAAAACAACGATTACGGTTTGAATATGTAAGCAAAATCCCTGTATAAACCTCACAGTATTTCACAGTGAGGTTTTATTTGAAAATTTAGTGTTTCCTCATGAGCTGGTCATCTGATCTCGTCTGATCTAATTCTTTGAATTGAGATCACGATTGCCTGATGAAGGATCAGCGCATCAACGTCAGATGAAAGAAAGGTAACACTCTTTATTCATAAATGTCAATAATAGCAATAAATTGCAGTTTCTTGTCTTTACTTACTCACACAACCCTTTGATTTGTGATTTTTTTAGGCAATGCCAATGATGGTTAAGATGATTTAATAAAAAAAAAAAAACTTGACACGAATGTGTGCTCAAACCATTTTTTTGTGGTAATAGCACAGTTGGATTCCTCTTGTTCTCACCGGCATCAGCGAGGTTTTCTTCCTCATCAGTTTCAGTTCTTCCGACAGTCTCCTTACATATTTTTTTTTTTCCTCCCTCCTCACAATCCATGGTGTCTCTCGCTGGGTTGATTTCCGTGACTGACAGGTCTTCTAATTCTGCCGGTCTGCTGTGCTTAGTGGCTCATTTCTTCACGTGGTGCAACGCCGCACACATTTGGCAGTTGTAACTCAAAGAGAAGGGGGAGTTTTTTTTTTTTTTTATTGTGGCTGATATGCTGAATGTAAAAATGGCCGAATTGTTGCCAGAAACATTGCTATTAAAAGTTAGATTGCCTAGAGATATGAATCGAGATTGTGATTTTAATAGGATTTAATCAGACAGCTCCAACTCATTCTATTAAAGCCTGTCATCAAAACCATGTGCAGAAGCACATCAGCTTCAGTTAAGTGCAGAGTCTCCCAGTGCCCCAGCGATTCTTTGTATTTTTCTATGCGTGTGTGTAGAACCTCCCATTCAGCTGACCTTTTCACTGCCTCCGCCCCCATCCTTAACATTTTGTGCATTTCACTTTACTTTCTGAAGAATTAAGTCATTATTTTACACAGAGCCTCATGAATCCTCAATCCAACAGTCACCCACATGCGTATGGACTTAAAGTAACACCGAGTGTAGCAGCGTCTATTTCCTCGGTTTTGTGCTCTGTGATCTGTGGGTGTTTTGGTGCTTTTTTTTTCCTCAACAGGCCTTTTATAAAAGCAGGAAAAGCACAACTACGATTAAGAAAGTTAATGATGGCTGAATGACCCTGGTATCGAGCGAGTTGGCTCATCATTCGGACATGTTAAGTCCCTACTTCGACCTGCTGTAGCAATGCAGTCGGCCTCCTCACACACTTACTCTGAAACCCCCCCCCACCTTCACCCTTCCCCATCAAAATGCAAACATAAAAATGCAACAAAAGTCACGCAAAGTCAAGTGAACTCCGGAAAGAGAGGGCAGCTCAGCACAGGGGGTAGCTAATATGACTTTTTTTAACTCCTGTTGTGACATCACAACAAGAGCCATTTAAATATGGCTTGTGTTCAGCCAGGTTGCAGCGACACTACAGAGGATGCCGGACCACAAGAGAATGAGTGGGTGGTCTTATTTCACAGCATGTGAGACCTACATACAGTATTTGCACACAAGCACTGAGTGTTTTAGTCATTACAGTGTTTGGACACTTTAAATGGATCTAAACCACTTTAACGATTTCCAGTCAGAAAAAGGATCTGGACCTTGTCTGGTTATGCGTCCTGCCTCTTCCTTCTGATCACTGCGTAGTTCCTAATGACCACAAGTCTCAACCAAAAGTCACGTAAAGCAAGCGGCTCACCTGCATCTCCTTTTCCCCGTACTTGGAAGGGTTCTTGCTGCCCTGGCTCTTCCTGCGCAGTTTCTTCAGTTCAGCCTGGCACTTCTCCAGACTCTCCCCTTTGCTCTTGTGCTCCATCTGGTATTTCTTCAGGGCAGCCTATGTGGGGCAACGGACAGTGCACAAAAAAAGGCAAAATCAGACCTCTTGTAGGGGCCACAAAAAAAGCCGGAACATGCAAAAAGCACTGCCAGTCAAACACTTTTTAAAGTAATCTCAAAGTTTCGAAAGCAGCCACTGAATTACCAGAACTATGGAAATCACCTCACACACAGTTGTTGGAGTTATTTGTCCTTGTTGAGTGGCACTGCAGATGCAAGCTGGGAGTATTTTAAAAGTGCATGTCACTGTTGACTGCAAAAACTCTCTTTTTGGTATAATAAATCTATGGAATCATGCCAAAATGTCATGTGGTATGACATGAAAAAACTTGGTATCTCTCTCTCTCGCTCTCTTAAAAATGTGGTAAAAAATAAAAAAAAAAACACATGCTATCGCTTAGGTTTTATTTTCTGTTCTATTTAAAATGCATCATTCTGTTTCAATTGCACCATTTGGCATTTTGTGTCAAAAAATAATCCTAATCTTTGTATGAAAAAAAAAATAAATAAAAAAAGGGGGGGTAAAAATGGACTTTAAAATTATAATAAAATCAATGTGAACACGAAATGTATATTTAAATTTTAAAATTAAAAATTTGAACTTTCTCATCCTGCCAACCATGATTTGTTACTGACTCCTATATAGAGTAAAATTATTTTATCTCTTTTATTTTATTTATTTTTTCGTGATTTGAGTTAATTTTTTTATGAACACTTTTATGTTGTTTTCCTAAAAAATGACCCAAATCAGAGGGAAAATATATACATATATATATATATATATATATATATATATATATATATATACATATATGTATACATATACATATATGTATATACATATACATATATATACACATATATATAATATATAATACATTGAAAGACATAAGCAATTTCAGATAGTCCTTTATAAGCATGCTAATTATTATCATACTTTAGGTTTTATATTGCAGCAACACATCTCATGATTGTGTCTAAAAAAATCCCCTGTAAATGATCACTGATCTCAAGCAGGTTTCAGGTTAAATATAACATAAATAGCCTGGAAATGTAAACCTACAATAACTGAAGTAGTCCCTTTCACATCCAGGGTCTATTTATTTAATTTCCTTTTTCGGTTTATTTATTGAGGGAAAAAAAAACAACAACTTTGTTTCTGCACTGTACCAGCTCCGTTGCCATGGTAACTGAGTCTGGCCTGATAAAGCTCATGTGGTTTCACTATGAGGAGAATTTGGCGGAGGAGAGCTCATGGGTTCAACACCCACATTTGCATACTGTAAGACGCCGAGGATGTAGGTATCCCTCTAGGTATTGTTTGGCTGAAAAAGGAGCAGGAAAGAAGCCGTTATTGTCACTGGGAGGCTAACGGTATGACACATGCTGCGCTCGGGTTTCAGAGCAAAGACGGCTTGTTTTACACCGCTAGAAACTCAAATCTTAACAGGTGAAAATATCCTTATGTTAGTATAAGTGATCCAATATTAAGTAGAATTATCTCATTCCACTGGCAGATAATTTACCTCATTTTTTTATTTTAGTTGGATGAATTCTTTCCAGAAAATGTTAGAAGTAATGAATGAATGTTTGAAAAAGGCTTTTCCAGGGATTAACTGTGTTTTACTTCCTCATACACACAAAGTGAAGCCAAGGATTGTTTAGTTTAAACTTAATCTACTATTAAATCAACGAATCAATCAGGATTTGTTTGCTATATTTCCGCACAAATACGACAAAACCTTTGGCACAAATGTAACCCGATGCCAATGCATGCCCTCTGAGTGTGTAACGGTTAGGGGAGGACGTGATCGGCTTCTGTGAGCAGTCTGCAGGGTCATATTGGGTAAACACAAAAATATCCCATGTATCTGCCTCATTGAGCTGGAATGTGCTGCTAATTAACAAAGCAAAAGCCTGTTCGCCCTTTTGTTGCCAGCACCCCTACCCACAACTCTCAATCGCTGCTGAGAAATATTTAGCATGATTGATTCAGCTCGATAAGAATAGAGTAGATCAAGATTTGGTACATTCGGAGACGCATTCACGCACACACACACAAACCAACAGGGAACTGTCAGGGTAAACTCCCAAGAATGGAGAGGGAAGTTGAAGTTATCTATCAAATGTATATCTATCAAAGAGTGGACTTCCACATAAAAGCTAAATTCAAGTTAATTGAGACTAACTTTACTTTTATAATTTTCTCTAATAAAGTAAGAATTTGCATACAATTTGGAAGCCCTGCACGCACACACACCAACATTCCAGGTGAAAAATTCACAAAACCTGCATCTAAATGATTTCTTTTTGTTATTGCAGATCTGCAGGAAATCATGATAAGTAATGTCTGTAAAAACCAGAACAGATATGCAGAGATAAAAATGTCCAACTAATGCAGAAGGGACATTTAAGAGTTAAAGATTACGTCATCCTGTGTGCTCACCCTTATTATTAAGGGTGAGCACACAGGATGACTTTTATTTAAACTAAAAATCTGATTTCAGTCACAAGTCCCTTTATTAAATTAAAGGAGCAGGAGCCTGAGTGACTCAGAAATCAAACTTTGGTCCATTTATATATAAAATCACTACTGTAGCAATTATGTGTGTGTGTGTGCAGCATATGAGTAGCACTGTAGGGGGCCTTCCACCAGAATACGATAATGGAAACATTATCCCATCCCCCAAAACAACATGCAGCAGCGCCGCTCTACACCGAGGCTGCGGCCCACTCATTCTAAAGATATCACATGTACACCAGCTCCATAGTGCTCACACATGCACACACACGTGCAAACACACACACACACAAACAAGAGGCTGTCCTCAGGCTTTGGGAGAGCAACCCAACTCTCCGACAGACACTCACAGTCAGATAGCGAGCGTCCAGGTCCACCTTCTTCTCCAGCTCGGAGAGCAGCTCGTTGTGGAAGGATTTCAACTGGGGAGTAAACGAACAAACAAACAAAAACAATTCGATAACTTACTCATGACAGTTCAGTTCAAAAAATAAAATCATGTGACTAAACCAATGAGCACCTAAATGCATGCGCTGTCCTCAAAGAATCAGTTACCAAAGTTACTATTTCTGTTGATACTGTTTATTGTTTAAGATGAATTGAATTTTTTTTTTTTTTTTGGGTGGGGGAGGGGGGACACTGCAGTGGCAATACTGAGATCAGGAATAAATCGTCTACATAGGGGCTGTGAATACAAGACGGAGCGAGACTTCAACTCAACTCTATTAATCCCACTAGGGGCCATTATACAACAAAAACAAGCACTCGAGCGTTAATTAAGATAGACTTAGAAAAAAAAACAGAAGCTGACCCATGGGTGCCTAAATGAACTACGAGCAGCACACAGAACCCCAAGCCAATTTCCCAGAATGCCCCACTCTTCAATTAACTCACTTTACTTCCCCCTCCACCAACACCAACATCTGTGTCAGCAGGTCTGTTTATTCGTGTGAGTTCATGTTCATTTAATTTAATTATCATGTACACACTCTGCATCCCACAAGGGGGTTCAAGAGTTCATGGACATTAATAAACTCTATACTACACTCTTTGCTCACACGGACGCTATCTCAGTCTCCGATTCAAAGCACAGATAAAATCAAACATCATGACAATATCGAATAATGAGCCAACTTGAACACAACTCCTGGCACGGCAGAACTTTCGGGCCGTGACATCTCTGCCACTTTTTTTCAGGCTAAAATATTTAATAAAACAGAGAAGTCATATACTGCACACATTTTGTGACCCAGATACCCATAATTCAGGACTTTTTCCAAGTCTTCTTGGTGGTATTATTTCCAAAATCATAAATTCAATGCTTTCAAGACTCTTTAAAACCCTGCGGGAACTTCTTATTAAGACCCTTTTAGGTATAGCCTATGATTTATAGCTGCGCTGTTGATTTACAGTGCTGAAAAACTCTTTTGAGCTCAGAATACCAACCATCTCCTCGAGCTGCACTTGGATCTGTCTGTGGACCTCGGCCATCTGGAACAGCACATCCCCTGCACGGAGAGAGAGAGACAGAGAGAGAAAAAAGAAGGGAGATGAGGAGAAAACACGAGCAAACAGCACTCAACAATGCAAGCATCTCTAGAGCGGAGAAGACGACAGGAGGAAGGTTAGAAACGATGAGGAAACACAGAGAAAAAGAAGAGCTCCAGCGTGCAGAGCGCATGCAAAAAAAAAAAAAACACACAAGACGCACAAATATACAGGACAAGTGACTCGGAACTGGGACGATGTAGAAGAAAGCCAGGGAAGTTTTTTTTGTTATAGGCTAAAAGGAACAAAGAAAAAGAAAATAAAACCACAACAAGTGGAAAAACAATAAATGAAGTGAAAAACCTGCACGCACACACACACACAAAAACAACAAGCCGAAGAAGGCAAAATGCTTCAAATTAAATTCCGATTCCTCAAGCGTGTAAAGTACTCATATCTCGTGGAGATCAAACTTTCCTTTCTTTGATTCACCTAAACATCAGGCAATGAGATTGAACTAGAGCAAAACCAAAAAAGAAAGGAAAAAAAAGAAAACCTCAAAGAAAGGTTCCACACAATAAGGACTGAAAAAGCAAAAAAAAAAAAAGAAATAAAAAGGGAGGATATAAGAGGTGGGTCATGCAGCTACCATAGTGAGAGTGTGTTATTTTCATATACCTACAGGCTGCCTCTTCTGAATGTGCAGTGCATTGTCAAGAAAAAAAGGAACACAAAGAGCCACATTGAGCCAAGGACACATATACATCGAGATCTGGCGGAAAGACGAGTGTGACACCTACACACACACAAAAACAGACACACACACACATATTTCTCTGACCAAAAAAGGTCCAAAGCCCTTTAGTGTTGCATTTCCTGAAGTTTTGTGATATAATGCCGTTTTGTGAATTGATGTTGTGTTTGCCACCTCCATCGACTGCATTCAATTATTCAGGAAACACGGTCATTAAATGTGAATTACTATGTATTGATTTTTGGTTGTTTTGCGGCTCTGTTAATTCAGTCCTCTGAAAGCTATTTTGACAAAGCCTTGCGTCCCCCCCCCCCCCACTTCGGTAAGTAAAGATGAGAAGTTCAATAAGATGGAAAGCTAAAACATCATTTTGTCACACCCACAGTTTCAAATACAATCAAGCACACTCTCACAGCAAAGCACTTGTAGCCGCGTATAGGAGCCACTGTACATAACGAAGAGCAGCGGCTTAGAGTACATCCGATTTGTTTCTCCTCATTTCTCCCCTGCTGTGTCCTCCTTTCACAAGCTGACCTGTAAGAGAGTACATCCCGACCTATCTCCAAACCAGTGAAATTTGAAATAACTCTTGACGCCCTTTCTAGTTCTAAACCTTTTTTTTGTCCTAACCAAAGGGCTTTAGAGGGATTTCCCTTCTCAACTGACAGACAGACAGACAGAAACACTTAAAGTGACTTTGATGGAGTTTACTTCAACTTCTGAAAATTGTTGAAACAAGTTTAAACAATGTCATAAACTGACTTTTTAAAGCAGCCGTTTAACTATAAACACTCATAGAAATAATGGCTTTGTACTATTTTAACTGACTTGTTGACTTACAATATAATTAAGTGCTGCTTTACCCTTACAACCCCCCGATAAAACCATCCCAGTTTGCCCAAGTCAACCAGGCCGTTTGCCCACATGCAACGTGCCTGCTGATCTGGTGTCTCATGGGAGTAGAGAAGCAGGCCAAAGCATCCTGTCAATTCCCAGCAGGCCCTGCTAAGCAGCTTACAGATACTCATCCCCGATCACAGCCGTTCAGGCTTAGAAAACCCGGGCATTCTGTTGGCGGCTTCAACTAGCTGGATCAATTAACAAATGAGCAGCCACACACACACACACACACACACACACACACACACACACACACACCAACACACACGACGCTCGCAGACTTGCAGTAAACTGGCTGGAGATGGGGCGTTTGCAAAAAGCCACAAAGGTAAAGAATGAATTGACTGTGAGAGATCCTGTCTTGTCATCTGCGGTTTCATTATTGCACAATGAACGATGCAAAAAAAAAAAAAAAAAAAAAAGCACGGGGGGGGGGGGGGATAAAAATCACACTTTTGGATATGCAAATAGTTACCATGGCAACTATGAGACCACATCACACAACAACGTTAACATAAAATTGGACTGCAACCTTTGGGGGCATTTAGCTGCAGAGAGAGAGAGGAAAAAAAGAGGCATAATGAGGGAATTTTCATTTCAGACTTGATAATGTTGTGCAACATTATTGTTTCCTAAAGGAAATATTTGGCAGGCGTGACACAACCCGCGAGAGTTCTGTGTTGAGAGTTGCCAGCCTCACGAGGATATCCGCATACCGGTGTACAGAGTGACACGACAGGTTGATATCCACGGTGACGAGCTCACACACACACACACGCGCGCGCACGCACGCACACACGCACGCACGGGCCCGTGCACACACAGGTTTGTCATTATTGTATAAAGATTTCCCCAGCTCGCCCCAGCCGCTCCCGTGTCCTGGGCTGAGAGAAAACAATAGTTCCTTTGTGGGGAGGCGAGCTCAGGTTGATCTGCACCTGCAGCTCTGCAACAAGCAGCCACACGCCTGCGAGCTCGCTGAGTCAGAGCTTGAAGGGTGCACAGACACGGGACTTATGAGCAGACTGTCTCCCGGAGTACGAAAATCAGCTTTCGAGGCTGTGTTGCCCTGCTTGTGTAACTACAGCCGTGGTAAACCCACACAGGTAGCGAGAGAGAGAGAGAGAGAGAGAAAAGGAGGATAGCAGAATGGGCTATGGAGCAGATCAAATAAATAAATAAATCAGAAAAAGTGGAAGTTTGCTATGTGGAACAGAGACGGAGGGACAGGGAGAATGGAGGTGGATGGAGAGAGACACTGAATCACTGGTGAAGGTCAAACCGGATTCACTACGGGTTGTCATGGAAGCAGGATAATGCTGGGGGTCGTTGCTATGGGAGAAGTTGCGGATACAGGAGGCAGTGATTCGAGAAGTGCCGCGTTACAAATCCCCCGCCCTTACTATCGGCTATCATTACATCAGCATCTGCACTTCCCCTGGGAAAAAAGAAAAAAAAAAAAAAAAAAAAAGGCAGAGTGAGTCCCACCTAGGTCGTCCGTGTGTGTGTGCACGTGTGTGTGTGTGTGTGTGAGACAACAAAAGGACTGCGACGTTAAGGGCCTGCCTACCATGCTAAGTCACAAGGGAAACAAGTGGGCAAGAATAATGGGGCAGCGGGATAATGTGCGAGACGTGGATAATAGCTGAGTCTGGGTGGCCGCACGAGTGTGTAGGTGGGTGTGTTTGTGTACACATGTGCAAGTACACGCCCGGCGAAACCACACCATCTAAACACAGCTCTCCCTCTCGCTCTCGAGTTGTGTAAACTGGATGGTAAACCCAGTTTGTTTCATGTAGCCTCCCAAGAGAAAAGCGGGGGGGGGGGGGGGAGAAAAACCTACTGATATACTACATATATGACGCGGTGCTAAAATCAGAGGCCCAGCCATCACAGCTGTTCAACCTACTAGCCTAATATAAATTTGTCCAGCAATGGTGTCATGCATTTAGGCCATAATGAAGGCTTAACAGGGGAAGTAAAAGTGCCAACCGAAAGTAGGCCAGAGCACGTTTTAAGTAATCTTGATATCTGTTCTTAAAAGGTCTCCGGTACAGCACGGGTGCAGGGTTTATGCAGCAAATCCAAACGCCCAACATCTTCGCCTCCTTTTTTTTAAATTTAAGCATCTGTTCCACTAACACTGACAGATTTTTGTATAACTTAAAGCAAACATGTTTTTAACATGTCCTGCTTTTATAATGCATAAGTTAATAACTTTAGACCATTGGTCTAGAACACATATGTCAAAGTCAAGGCCCGCGGGCCACGTCCAGCCCGCAAGAGGGTTTTTTCTGGCCCCCAGGATTATATACATTTATTTTTAGAACTGGCCCGCAGGCAACTGCACGCCAGCAGCATCCAGGTACTTTACGCGCACTAACGCACTACATTTCCCACAATTCAACGGTGGCGCTCCGAGCAGGAGGCCACTTCCTTTCATTAATTATCAGCGGGCATTAGCGTCATTTCAAAAGTTTCAGATAGCATACCCATCAAAATGTCAAAACGGAAGGTGGACAATGCGAACCGGACTTTTAAAACAGGGTGGGAATCGTACATGTTCACGGAGGTAGCTGGAGAACCTCTGTGACTTTTGTGTGGTGATAAAAGAGAATCTGAGACAAGACAGAAGAGATCGCTAAATTAGCCCGGACATTGATGAACTTGTTCAAAAGAAGAGACACCACCAAGTATCAGCCACAGCTTCAAAAAAAACATTACTGTGCAACGTATTCAGAGTTTTTTACTTAGTTGAAGTTTAGAAGTGAACTACTTGTTTTCACAACACATGTGACTTTTCCTTTCCTAATGTTTATAGCTTTTTGCACTTTATTATTGTATTTCAATCCAATTTGTTTTGAAAATAGTTTAATCGAGTGAATTATAGAAAATTGCTGATATTATGTATTTATTTGAAGTAAATTTAGGCCATTTTTGCTATATCCCTATGAAGTAATACTGATGGTGCCTTGAATAATACCGCTTCATTCATTTAATGTTCATGTTTTGGGGATTTATACACAAAGCTTTTGTCTCTGTTGAAAATTAAAATATACTAACAGAGCCATAAAAAATTATTTATTTGATCATATAGTAATTATTAATATGTTATAGGTATTATTTTTAGGGTTTCAGTCTGTTTAATGGGGATCACTAGACTATATGCGGTCATTTTATTATTTTTTTTCAATAAACGTTCGATCAGTCCGGCCCTTGGCTTGTTCCTAAATTTTTCATTTGGCCCCCATGTCCATTCGACTTTGACACCCCTGGTCTAGAACATTACTCAGTCCTAGGTTCATTCATCATGTTGCTGAGGTCACAGGATCTACTGCTAGTTTGACGGTAAAAGGGTTGGAATTAACACCATGTCAAAATATCACAACATGACAGTCATGAAATATCAACTCATTATCATTCATATCCCTGGTAATTCTTCCTGATAAAAAAACAAACTTTTACAGTAAGGAGGTTAATAACAGTAACAGACTCAAGGCGGCAAAAAACAATCATAAAACATGACATAAGCTTTTATAAAAAAAAAAAAAAGGAAACTTTGATTATTGCAGAAAAGGCCTTTTTGGATAACGTAATGTATCATCTGTTTTTTTGTAGCTGACAACATCAGCAGCATAATTGATGAGAGAGAAGAGCGAAGGAGAACAAAGTCAAATAATGGAAAGACAAGTAATAAAAAGATAAGAGCCGTTATCATGACTGACACATAAAATTGAAGTGTGTGCGTGTGTGTAATTCTTTCATGAACTTTTGTCTCTCCTGTTTGAGGAAAAAAAAATGATTGAAGTTCAAAGTAAAGGAAGCTTAACATGAAAGTAAAGCAGATTTTTCTATCCTGTTTCTGAGCTGCTTTAGGCAGACAGGGGGAGCGACAGCACCTGTAGGAAGTCAGAAAGTGGAGTGATGCTTCAATCACTTCACCTTTTGCCCCCGAGAATGCAGTAATAACAAGTAGCTGAACGTAACGGAAGAGGCTGTCAGGAAACGGGAGAGGAAGCGGTGTGTGTGTGTGTGTGTGTGTGCACGGTTCTCTCCGTGGTCCATCCCAGTTGCGTTTAAGCTCACCTTCAGCATGTCACTGCCATGAACAAATGAAGGGCAATGCATGGAGAGAGAGAGAGAGAGAGACAGAGAGAGAGAGTGTGGGGGCCACTGGCTTCCCATCATGCAGTGCGTGTCTCAGAAATAGAGCAGGGAAAGGCAGAGACCCCTGGGATGGTGGCGCGGAGCTAAGAAAAGAGTTCCTCTGCTCTCATTTAAACAGGGACAGGTGCTGGTGGAGGAGGGAGGGAGGTAGGCCACACTAAAGACTGAGAGGGGGGAAAGACACACACACACAGTGAGAGAGAGAGAGAGAGAGTGTGTGTGTGTGTGTGTGTGTGTGTGTGTGTGTGTGTAGGAAAGGGGGGTGTACAGTATGTGAACATTCAAATAGAGTATCTCACAGTTAACGCTTTAACCATCACCACTAACCTCTGCTCTTAACAGCGGGCATGCCGTTTAGCTTTTTTTTTTTTTTTTTTTTTTTTTTGAGGGCACCCGTGTACATGCAGCGCCCGTAGGGGAGAGTGGGGTAAAATGAGTCAGTGGTTAAGTTGATTCCCGCCCCCCCCTGTATCTAGGCAACGGTACCCATTTTTTGTCATGTAACCATACATGCTGCGAGCACCGTTTATTTGTCTCTGCCTTTGATGAAGAGAAGCACATGGTAAATATAAAAATATTACATATGTTTTTGCAGGCCAAAGTAAAGTTTTTACATGTCGGCTATAATAACGGTTATGTGAATTCAAATGTATCCAGGTCTATAGTCCAAAGTAAGGAATCAATGGAGGTTGTGAGGCAAAGTGAGCCAAATGCATTCGGGTTTGGAAAAAAAAAAATAAACTCGGTAGAAACCGTATTTCTATGTTATATTACACAACCTTTTTTCCCATAATATTTTAAACATGGTGGAATAGCCAATAGTGCCAAAAAATGCGAGCAAAAAGACAGATTGGAGCCCTTTTAAAAAACACACACACACACACACACACACACACACACACACACACACACACACACACACACACACACACACACACACACACACACACACACACACACACACACACACACACACACACACACACACACACACACACACACACACACACACACACACACACACACACACACACACACACACACACAGCTAGAATGCCAGAACAGGGTTGTGACGTTTTAATGATGTGCGATTATGTGTGCAACCCCTTATTTTCATCATTTATCCTTCAAATATACTTTTTCCCTATATAAATGCAGCTGGTTTGCATAGCAACAAAGGTTATTGAGTGTTTGAGTGTTGTGACATTTTGTTTTTTGTTTCACCTTCTAAACACCATCAGAGCATTAAGCAGCAGCCTACTGGAGACCTCTCAACCTACCTAGTACATCACTGCAGAGCCGCTCATTGGCTAATTGTAGCTCTCTGATTGGTATGTTTGTTTTCTCTCCCATTGATTATAGTAGTTGTCAGGCTTGTGTTTCACAGGTAGACAAGACGGATGGTGGGGTTAGCTGTCACACTAGACGTTGACGCTTTACAGATCGCGTCGCTCAAATCTCCGATTCTCGATTGCCAGAACGCTTTTCAATAGTCTTTAAAAGTTAAGAGCAGCATGTGTGTTTGGGGCTTGGGGCTCAACAGCCCTTGAGGAGATAAAAAGATTATTAATTATGCTCGATTTAAATTAGAAAAACTAAAATCGATCAATTTAACCTCAGGTGGCTCAATTTACCCACTTAGTTGGATTAAATTTCTCCTAAATTGGGGCTAATTAAGCCAGAAGACCACTTTTTATGGTCTCAGAAGTCATATTTTTAAAGCCCTTTATCCTATATTTGTATCATTTCCATTGTAAACACTCACTAAACTTATCAATCTCTCCCCTATATCCTAAATGTATTAACCTATCAAAAAATTGTAAGTTATGTCAGACTGCTGCTTCCTTTTCTGTGAGAGAACCCATTTTTTTAGTATAATTATGGAGAACTACCTTCTCCCCATTATAAACCTCTAAAATCCATTGGATGACTACAGTTTAAGATGACCTTTTTTTCTCTCCGCATTAAAATGCCTATAATTTCCCAAAAGACGTGTCTTCCTGCTGAATCGTACATGCATGTTGTTAAAACCTGGAAATTAGTAGGGATGCAGGAGTTGATAAGTGCAGTGAAAGATATTTGATTTCCTTCGGCTGGGGAGGGCAAGGGGAAATAAGTGCTTTCACATTCCTGTCTGGGTTCTTAAAATCTGACTAATCAGCCAAGTCATCTTACTGAGGGAGAGAGAGATTACTGTGTTTCATTGTTAACAAGAGGACTGAATGAGGGAAAAGCCAGCTAGAGTTTATTATAAAATACATTATGTTCCATGCTCAATACACGGTCTAGAATTACTAAGTACAGAGTAGCCCTCATTTCTTCTCCACCTGAGGCAAGAACAAGAACAGGCTGACCCAGGGATGGACTTGAGGAGGGAGGGTGGGAATCCTGTTCTCGGGTTTGTAAAATAGCTGTAAAAGTGCCCTCTCGGGTGCATCCAAGGGGGTAGACTTTTGGTGGTATCCGATGTGATAACATGCCCTCTGTGGGTGCTCAAAATGTAATAAAAATGTTCTCTAGGGTGCTCTACCAGTAAAGGGAGAAAAAAAATGTCCTGTAACATGACTTCCAGTGGACAAAATGTGCTAAAGTGCACTCCGGGTACCCCTGAAGCCGACAAAATGCGATGAGGTGCCCTCTCACCACACATCACGACTTTCTGCACACTCAGGGGCACCCTGCATACGCTTGACCATATATTGGCAGGCTTTTGCCCGAAATATACCAAGAGAATAATACACATTATGTCCTTTTACTTATACAAGTGTGCATTAGACTAAAGGATAATCTGTTAAATGCCTCTTTTAACAAGTCTCTTATTTCTGAAGAATATATGAGCAGAGCAGAGCTGTCAGGATTGTCCTTAATATCCTAATAAGTCCAGTGCTGCACTCCTGCATTCCCTCTGACCACAAACGCCATTGAGGTAATAAGCACTCGCTCAGTATACGTGAAAAAAAAGGGGGGGGGGGATAAAAACAAGAGGAGGGTGTCAGAAATGGAGGGGAAAGACGGCACAGAGGGAGAAACGAAGGGAGGGAGAGCAGGTGCGTGTGTGCATACATGTATGTGTGTGGGTGGCGAAATGACAGGCGATGATTAGCCCAACCAGAGGAGGATGTGTGGGAGGAGCGTGTGGGAGTAGTGGGGCTGGCAAGAGAGAAAGAGAGACCGTCTCTTTCGCCGGAGATCTATACACAAGTGGATTAGAAGAGCGCTCGTACTTTAGAAACGCACAGGCATGATGGGAGATTCATGCACAGAAAATGCAAGTATAAGAGGCATGGATACATGCATGCACGTATATTCAGACACGGTTGGATTCCCGCGGGAACGAACTGCAATCTGACAAAATGAAATCACATTGTAGTCGAAGATACTAGTATGTTGATTTGTTGATGACTAAAACAGTGACAGAGGGCATTATTTCACAACGTAATTACACATAATGCGTATGTGTGTGTGTGTGTGTGTGTGTGTGTGTGTGTGTGTGAATGGGGGGAGGATAAAAAAAGGGAGGGAGGGAGAGAGAAGGAGGAAAGAGATGGAGAGCAGCTGCGAATCTTAGGTGTGTAGGTGGGACCATTTGCAAACTCATACATGCAAGTGTTAGCATGTACAAATAGGACTTAGAGGTTTTTAGATGAGGATAAGATAATACAAAGATAATGCTAATAAATCCCTTTAAACAAGTAACATAATTATTTGGTCAACTGATTAATTGAGTATTTGCATAGGCCCAAAAATATACCTCTTTCAAGAAGGGATGCGATTTTTAAAATCTCTATTGGAATACACATTTAATGCAGTAAAACTGAGTTCCTTTGATATAAAATAGGATGCATGTTCACTAGGGGTGCACATCTCTCCAAAAAACGACGATCCGATACTGATCCAACTACATAGGGCACATATGATTAGTTTCATTCGATTCCAGCGATTGCTACACATTAACCATTATGTGGTGCTGCACCACAGAATGAAAACCAAGTGCTACAATTTAAACTGTCTCTTTTTTTTCCCCCATCGTGATTCCGTCATTCTTGCTCAGAGGCACAGAGAGAAAAAAGTTTAATTAGACTAGACAAAACTAATAATACTAAAAAAATTCTATATTATATTAAAAGATAACAGGATATAGGTAATTGTGTGCGGTGTGCCGATTCAATATTCTCATGATGTTATACAAAATATTGAGGTCACCATAATAATCTATGAGGAATATATGATTGGGAAAAATAGATTTTATTCAAGAGAAACAACATAGAAAACAATGCTGTGCTTTTGCCCTATTTTTATAATTTGCTTTATAATGTTTATTCATTTATTTGTTTATTATTCACTGACAGTGAAGTTTTTCACTAACAGAATTAAAAGCAAATCACAGGTATGCATCATATGCATCTTCAGTTTCCTTACAGGTAAAACATATACTGCCACAAACTGAATAGTATCTCTCATATACGACTTGACTTTTCTCTCTTTTCCTGAAATTTAACAACGAAAAGTGAATCGAGCCCCAAACTTAAAATGTCAACTTGGCAATTATCATAACAAAAGGCATCCGTCAGCGTTGCCTGACCTTTAGGGAATGTCACTGTGTTTGCAGATTGTTTGCACCTCGTCAGCCACTCACTCAGGGGGCACCTTGTCGTCTACAACTGGGAAATCCAACATGCCGCCATACGGGTGTCTTCTTTTGCTACTTTGTTTTTCCAGTCTGATTGCGAGTCGTAATGTGCTCCATTGAAACAACAGGCAGGGGAAAGATGGAAGCGGGGTGCTGCGTGGATTAGTTAACCACTAGATCAGAGCGCCTTCTTGTCGAATCAAAATCACTACAATGACAAATGAAATCATCGCCTGCTCGTATTGACTGGGCAAACATGTCCCCATACACGCAATGTTGTTGTATCGTGAAATTTGATGGAATGAGATATTGTTATAATATATCTTCCATTGCTCACTTAGCTAGTGGATATTTTTGGGCTCTCCTACCAAGCCAACAGGAAACCAAGCTTTGGTTTTTCACCCCTGCACATAGTTGGACAGGAGGCGTCAGGGTGGGGACTCCAAAATGTTGCGCGCAGTAGGCTGGAAACAAAACAGCAATACTTCCTCTGGGACCCACCGTGGTCTCCACAGGGTGTTGGGCAGATGATTCATTGTACTGGATGTCATCGAATGAGAGGCTGACATCTCACCTTTCCTTTTCATTTTACAAGTGCATAGAGTGACTCAGTCGTTGGAGTAGTTTCATGAAAACAGGCCAAAACAGACAAAAAGGCATGAGGTGAGTCTTTTGACCTGGAAAATGCTTTTTTTCCCCATAAAAAGTTCATCTGAGGATGCCTGTCACATACAAACACACATATTTACATCTATATAGTACAGACACCTTCTCATTCAATTGAATTAGAAGATGCTGTAGGCATACACACACTAAAAAATATATAAACCACTTTCGTTTTTGCTCTCATTATTTTACATGTTGAAATAAAAGATGTTTTATTTAAGCTTAGTGGCCAAGCAGTAAAATGTCCTGAAACAAGGAGCTGCTGCCTACTGATTTTCAGAAGATGGGTCAAAAGCAGAACAAACTTTCAATTCTTCAGGATGTGATGATCAGAGAAACTTAAAACCTGTTTTTCTTTTCTATGCAACTAAAAGGCATATTTCTCTCAAGTTTTCGAAACACCCGCTTCATCCCTAGCGAAACATAGATACATAGACACAAAAGCATGCGCTCATGCAGACGGTACAAATGGAATCTGGTCAAACAGGACCAGATTTCCCAAGGGCTGGTGACAGCAAATCCATAGTGATCACCTTGGAAACTGCTCACAATGAGAGGATCAGGTGTGGGCTCTCCAATTGACATCTGTGTTTGTAACCAGAACACACCTAATTGACATGACATGCACACACTGTATTCAGTGCAACATTTATGACATGTCACCTCAAGTCAGTTTTTATTTGTATAGCCCGAAAATTCACCTCAATGAGACATCTGGCATACTGATACATTTGTCCTTAGAATCACCATGGGACAAAAAATAATAAAATTGGCACCCCGAGTCATATAAAAAGCCATTTTCCCCCAAAAAAAAAAAAAAAAAATGAATCTTCAGCTTGGATGAAAACATGTTGTCATCATCTTTATACTGCTGTGAATAAATGATGTTCAGCTTCCACTGCACTGTGCTGATGCCACTGCGCTGTTACCCTTTTCTGTCTTTTACAGCATTTTTTCTGACAAGAAATAAAAGACAGCCCCATGAATGAAAAAACTGCTTTTGGAGGTCAATGATTGGGTAAGGGCTCTAATAAAAAAATAAATTAAGATTACCAATAAAGGGCAGTGGGCTGCATTTGTATTCTAACAAAATCTGCATGTGGTTGATAGATGTTTTTGCAGGTGAATAAGAATAACCGCGTGAATGACAACAGTGCAAATGTGGTGGAGACGGCAGAATTCAAATGTGAACACACGTTTTTACACAGGAAGAGCTTTAGTAGATTAGGTCCCATTGTAATACTGTACTTATGCTGCTGTTGAAAAGGTCATAGTGACCAGGACCGAGAAAGAAAATGCCGAAAAACTGGTGACTATGAGGTATATGTCAGCCACTTACCCAAATCTTTGGATCCTTGACTCTCACTGGCCAGTTCGCCCATTCTAACCAGAGCATCAAAGTAGCCTTTGGCAGCAAATGTCACATCTAGAAACAAAGACAGGAACAAAATGGAAAGAAGCAAGGTTATTTTAATTGAAAGGTTCCAACGCAGCGAAACAAGAGACAAACCGTCACCCAGCTTAATTTGTGTCAACCACATTGACGGCGTTCGGTGACGCCGGAAAACAAGCCTGCCCCCGCTTTTCCCTCGGATGCTTTTTTTAAGGGGATGAATCAAAAATTCTGGCCATCGCAGAGTAGCCACCAGATGCGCCGCGGGCCTGTGCAAGAAGCGGCCCAGAAGTGACTCGTCGCTACGCTCTGCTAAAGATACACGCCGGGGCTATTTTTGATGGAGCCGCGCTGTAGCGAGCTGCACAGAGTAGACCGAGCCAGACAGGAAACCAGACACAGGAAAGGCATAAAGTATCCCCGAAATAGTGAAAGTTGATCTGGGCTTTGTTGAAGCTTCAACGCTTCAAAACATGCTTTGTTAACTCGAAGCTTCGGTGACACCGTGCTTGGGTAAGACATCTAGTGGTCAATAAAATGAAATGTTGAGATGTGATATTTGTTGTTTCACAGAATGTCTGTATCAAATTCCTGTTGTTGCATGGTTTCAAACTGACACAAAACCTAAAATAAAATGAAGTTGTCACGGTTGACTGACATAGGCTAAATCACTTTACTTTGATGTTTTGTGGTATAAATCATATTATAACCAAATTAAGTCTAAATAGCCCATGGCTTAAAAACAAATTCAGTAGACCAGATGCCAAATAAGATTTCATTTAAAATGTTAATGAGCTAAATAACACTCAGCCTTGATAGAAATCAAACCCTTGATGCTGTGTGACTGTGAACCGTTGGGCACTGTAACTGTGACTCAATATTGTCATGTCATTGTATATCGTGTGTGGACCACATCATTTGAATTTCACGTAAATCAGATGCTGTTTGCCGAATTTAAATAACTTCCTGTTGCCAGAAGGGTTGCTATGGCTGCTCACGTTGTAACGACATCGAAATTTTCAGCTTCACCAAGCCTATACCATTCAATAAAAACTTACATTGAAAACTTTTTGTCACAAAGGTCTTGACATGGCACAGAAAAACAAAAAATGAAGTGGTTGAGATTAAATAGTTCATATATGTGTTTAAAAAACGGTGAGAAATGGCTAATTTGATTCAAGATGGCCGAATCCCTGTTGGTGTTTGGGTATGGGTTCAAGAGACTTTTTGGTGTTTTTTGAATTATTGCACAAATGTAGCAAATTTAGCAAAATCTGCTCTTTTGAGGCATGTTTCAGGTGGAAAAAGGCCATTGATTTAGAAAGAAAGAAAGAATGAAAGGAAGTGTAGCCGCCACCCTCAGGTCCTAATATTAAATACAATAACTATTAAAGCCAATGCTGCCAATTTGGTTCTTTTTTTAACCGTTATTATTCATTTATATTTTGCATTGCGATACATCTAAATGGTGCTGCTAGAGTCATGAGATGTGCTCCACAAATACAGACTGATGTTATTTTCACATGAGACTCGCATGAATATTTTACAGATGTTGCTGAAGTATGTTTTGGGGTTAATTGGCTGCGTGGGTGGAGAGGGTTTGCTCGAGAACAGGGAAGAGTGTATGCTTGGGATGCAAATCAGATCATTCCTGTGTCATTCAAGTGCTTCCAACCTACTTGACGTGACGTGTATGTATGTATGTATGTATGTATGTGCAAGCATGTCACAATAGGCCAATAAATTGAAATATTTGTCAACTAATCACTCAGTTCAAAAGTACAAGAGAGTCTGAGGGTCACTAAAAAACACAGACAGTAGTCCTGTTTACACAAAATACTTAACCTTTGTTCTAGATGTTCAGCATGCAAAAAATGTAGGCTTAATCCCAATCACAGGCCTATCTCTTCCTCTCTCTCACTGTCTAAATAAAGATTACCCGCCATGAGTAGTACCCGTGTTTGTTCAGATCGATATCCACCTTGGCCCCCTATTATTCCAGCTGCTGCTGTGCTTTCCAGCAAAGATCAGAGGGCAGCGTGAGCTTCAAGTGATTTTTCGCCAGACTGCCATACGTTCTGTCAATCATCCCATCTCGGACGTCTCTTTTTTGGTGTAAATTCAGCAGTGGTCCAGGTGACAGATGGGCCCTGTTCACGCAGACAGCTGTCGGGTGAGAGACACATTTACAACAATAGCCTGACAGGGGCAGGCTAATTCTAGCAGACAGATGTACCCCTGCGATACAGGGACACTTCCCAGGCTGGAGGCCTCGGAGGCTTGCTCCAAGACTGAGAGACATATGCTAATGCTAATCCCAATTACAGATGAGTCGACAGCAGAAAACACTGTGTGTTTCCTCCTTCCTCTCACGTGTGAGAGCCGAATGCAGAGCCTCCAGAACATCATGGCTGGTTTCCCTTCCCACACATGTGAGATTGCACATGTGTGGTAAGAGCTCGTGAAAGTAGGACAGCAGATTTTCAAAAGGGATCGCTATCCTTGTGCTCACTCACAGTTACTCCTATCCAAAGGTAATACCAATTAGTACATGTAAAAGGTTACAAGAAGAGTATTTTCTGTAATTCTCTCAGACTTTGATCCATTTGGTTCAATTAAGTTTCATGAACAAGCAAAAACCTGCTCTGCATTTCAACCTTTAACCCCTATCCTAACCAAAACAAATCAAACCAGGAAATTTGGAAAGTTGAAGCAGCTGCGGCAGTTCAGCAACAGGGATTAATTAATATATAATGTTAAACAGTGTTTTCCACAGACCGAGTATAATCATGTGGTGCTCGAGGCTCTGAAACCCAGACAGAATCGCCTAACGTCTAACTGTCTGGGGGGTGGTGGTGGTGGTGGTGGGGAAGGGTTGCTCTGGTTTTGGCTGAAAGTGTCATGCCTTCGACATGTGTGTGAGGTTGTCGATCTTGCTCACACTCACTTGCCGTCTGTGTGTACGAGAGAGCACGATTGAACGAATTGCGAGGTGCACTAGGTTCAATGCACTAGGTTTTTATTGTGTGGCGCAGCGCCACACAATGGTCAGTGTGTGGGAAACCAAACATGGTTAAGGTGGATAGCAAGTTTGTGTGGTTGTGTGTGTGTGTTTGTCTGCCACCCTCTGCAGCAGTCCACCATTTTCACATAAGACGAAACTAACGTAAATGGGCCCGTTTCACTTTCTGTAATTGTAATTGCATTATTTCATTTGAAAATGTCATTCGCCAAACTATTAGTTACCGCCATAAGTAGTGGAATTACATTAACAATGATTTCCACTCTTCAAACACATTCCTCTTGCCAATACTGCTGCTGCTGCGTCAGTATATGTGTGTGTGTGTGTGTGTGTGTGTGTGTGTGTGTGTGCAGTTAGGTGGCAGAGTAGATAAGCTGGATCTATATGGATACTTTACTTCTGTCTAATGAAATGTGTGGCGAGGGGCTCACAGAGATGGAGAGGATTACAGGATCACAGCTTGTGAGGCAGACAGGCAATCAGAAGGGGAGGGGCTCATCTCAGAGTTACTGATCCATCATCTATGCTACAGAGGAGGAGGAAGACAGAACCACACGTCTCCTGGTCAGGAGAAGGAGGTCTCCGCTACCTATGCCACCTCCGTCGTTTGCTGGGCAGCTGGTTATAGCAATCACTCGGTTGCATGCATCCGTTACTCCTACACTCACTATGCTAACACTGCGATTTAGAGAGATTAGAGATTTAGAGATTTATCCAACTCACAGCTGTGTTGGTGAACCTGGAATGCGTCGAAATCCAAATCTAGCGGGCCTATACCCGTGAAGCCCCTTTCGGCTCTTCTGGTGTGGAATAATTTCAGTGATTGCGCCATATGGGTGGAAGGGTGTCCTCCCGTCCCCTGCCCCCGCGAATCAGAGCCTCTAAGTCCTCTGAGGGCTAGCCAATCCTGCAAAGTGGCTCAGATAGTCCCTACTCAGATAGTCCCTACTATCTGCCTCATACCTCCAACGAGGCCGGGATTAGTTATTGTGCGCGTCAGGGGGGGGAAAGAGGGGCCAGCTTGGGGAGGGGGGGGAGAAACCCCACCTTGGAATAAGTTTTAGGATGTTGGGGCTTCAGGAAGGTTTTTATCATGTTAGAGGGCAAATAACAAAAAATGCTTTATGCGTTTAGGATGAGACAAAGTGTCAGGATAGCTCACAGTGAATCTGCATCAGATTAGAGGTCTTTTGTGCTTCTTTCAATACATCTCCACTACAATATAAAAGCTGCGCCACAGGCTGTGCACCAGATGATAAGGCCTGCCCAACTGGCACTAGGAAAAATACTGCCTTTTTTTTAGTAAGACAAAAGGGAAACTATAGGCGGATAAGATACGTATATGTACAGAGAGAAAAGGGGAGAGAGATAGGACAGTGTGTGAGAGAAGACACTGAAAATGCCAATGAAAAGCTGCAGTGACAGGGAGCAAGGGGAAAAAAGGTAATAAAGGACTTACTGGCAAGGGCTTTCTCATAGTTCTTCCCCATGGCAACAAAGTTCCGTAAGCAGGGGTTGAACTGCTCCATGATGGTCTGAAACACAAAACAAGAGATTGATGGGAGGTTAACTTATCAACAGAGAGGAGTCAAGGGCAGAGGAGGAGGACATTATGCCTCGCTCTATTCATCCTCTACCAACACTTTTTCTCCTGACGCGCGCGCACATGCGCACAAAAATCGTTCTTTTGTACGGAGTAAATAGCTATTGACGGAATCTTCGGAGGCTCGGTGGTCGTCTTGCAGGCAAATGGGGGCAGGGACAGGTTCCTCCACCTACACCTGGCCCAGTTGTACTAAGAAATAGTCCAGGTGGGAGGAGAAGGCAAGAGTGGCGGAGGCAGAAAAAGAACTCGTGGACTAAAAAAAAAAAAGGCATTAATGGGGAATTTGCATTGAAACTGATGCGAATAGTCACCCTGATCGACGCTGAGGCTCATTATAGCTGAGCATACTTCTAACTGCTAGAATATTCGACTAAGGTTATTGTGTTAAAGAAATAAAGGCTGTGGCATATTGTTCATACCATGACTGGACACTACAAGAAAGAATGTATTTTCTCTTAATAGCAAATAAATGAAAGAATATACACTATAAAATATTCCATTATTATAAGAAATATTTTTTTTTGGCATGGCAACAGCAATATGCTGCATTACTGTAAAGATTTAATATGACGCTACACTGCAGGCAGCTGAAATGCAGAGAAAGCACATCTGACATCTCCCGCACGCCACCGTTCCCTCCGCTCCCCTTCCACCTCT
Source organism: Eupleurogrammus muticus (assembly GCA_036785175.1). Classification (NCBI taxonomy): domain Eukaryota; kingdom Metazoa; phylum Chordata; class Actinopteri; order Scombriformes; family Trichiuridae; genus Eupleurogrammus; species Eupleurogrammus muticus. The sequence goes on along the minus strand of JAYKQN010000011.1, from coordinate 15,908,834 downwards.
CCTCTCCTCTCCTTTCCTTTTCCACCTCCTGTGCTCCTCCAGGGCTTCCTCCAATTAACCGGCTCTCAGTCAGCGAGTCTGGAACAGCCTGCGGGACAGGGAGACAACCACAGCACCGCCGCCGCAGCAGCAGTCCCTACCAAGACGTCAATACTGCGACGAGAACACTTAATAATCTACTCTCCGGGCCCGGATCCGCGCTGTAGCAGAATAATATGCCACCAGTGTCACCCTGAAGTAACCCCCTGGATGCACAGCAAGCTGAAAGCCACATGTCTCTTATATTCAGACAGACCTCTGCATTTTTTCTGATTTTCTCCTTCATCTTGCAGCCTATCTTTTTGGTTTCAATGAATATGGGTATTTGTGATGCATGTGTGTGTGTGTGTGTGTTTGCAGCAGTGTGTGCACCCCTGTCAAGAGTTACGGCTCGAGTGGCTTTAATGTAGCTCAGCCCGCCCACAGCAGAAATACCAATGAATCAGACACAAACACCCGATACTTTTATTACAAAGAGTAACTGATTTGCTACACATCAAACTCACATCTAAAGCAGAGGAAACAACGATATGACATCATATGAAAAAGATCTGGATTTCGTTGCCTCCAATTACAAACCATAGCATACACAGATTGCCCCATATATGTTTTTCATGACTGGTTCATTTATGCTGACAAAAAAAAAGCTTTTTTATAAACTGAGGGTTTGCATGCCACATGGTCAGCTGCATGTCGGAAACATATAACCCCCTGGATCGAACAAACGTGGAACATCGCCCTAAAATCTGCTCCTTGTGGTAGGAAACAACTGTTACTCTGCCGCTTACAGCTCTGTAAAGCAGGAAGACAGGCCAGGTTTTACTCAAGTGTCCCCACAGATATTGGCTGACTGAACTGAAAAAGGTTCCCAATCTTCCACCTTTAAGTTAGCCTAGCCCTCAAATGGAATATGGAATAACAGAAATGGAATTGAGCAGCTTACTTGGGAAAAAAAGTAAGTCACTGAAGAGATTTTGAAAAAAAAAATGAAAATGCATACCAATCTACTACAGACTCTTGAGTAAACAGCTGATTGCTTTCTGCACAGGGCATGGCGTCGGCTGATTGTTCCGCATTAACGACACTGCGACGTCCGGATGAACGGTGTGAGCGACTCCAGCAACAACCGCTGTTTAAATGAGCTCCATTTTATTCACCATCTGGCTGGCTGTGTTATTCAAATATGTTTGGGGGGGGGGGAATCCCATCTTAAGGCAGGCACGGTGCTCGTAAAAGAAAAAGGAAAAAAAAAAAAAAAAAAAAAAAAAAAAAAAAGAAAAGAAGAGGTATCCCCACTCTCGCTCTGCCTCTGGGAAGATCAAACGCTAACACGTCCCTCTGGGCCTCGCTGAGGCGATGTTTATTCCTAAATGTTTCCTCATTCAGCCGGATTGTGACTACATCCGTGCATCTCATTGACGAAGACGGGGGAGGAAGGGGGTCACCGTGCATGAATGTATGCATGTATGCATGTAGGCACGCTCGTGCACACATGCCTAACATTAACATGAGGCTTCGAATAAAGAGTGGCGGTGTTTTTAAACTGGTGGGAGGATTACATAACAAAAAGCAAAGCCCGGTGCGGCATCATTACAGCACACTCTCCCACTGATGAGGCCAAAGGTAACACACACACACACACACACACACACACACACACACACGCACAACGATTATGTAATAGATGTCAATTAAGCACATATTAACTGACATGTGCAAATAGGGAGTATATATATATATATATATATATATATATATATATATATATATATATATATATATATATATACACACACACACACCTCAGTGTGTATATATATATAATATATATAAAAACACACTAAGGTTCTTTCGTCATCTCTTCCCATTGTTGCTAAATTTGTCATCCCAGTTCTCTTGTACTACATTGTTACCCTAATTGTGGCGGCTAATTGGGAAATGGGGCCAGGAGGCACTTGAAGTTGTGCAACTGAGAGAGCAAAAGAGATACACACACACACACACAGACACGCGCATGCACACACACCTAAAAAGAGAGACAGAAAGAGCAAGAGATAGAGTAGAAAATTGCAAGGGTGAAGTATTCCCGAACAATGGCATATAATCATGCGCCGCATATCCCGAAACGTTTCTCTGTATCATCTTTTAATTAACGAAATGAAAAAAAATGTAAAATATGTCACGGCCGAGTTGTAATCCGCTGTCCGTTTTGTGTGACTGCCTCCCGCGAGGACCAAAATGAATTCATTATCGGCACTCTTGGGATAAAATAAAGCCGACAATTCTTTTTACGAAAATCAATCAAATCTGTTCGACACTCCTTCCACTGCAGGGTGACACAGGAGGAACATGCAGCATATGGGAAACTCAACCCTTAAAAGGCTACAGATAAGGGAAAATATGAGAGGATTAATTTGACTTAACCAAATAAATTTCCCCTCACATGAAATCTGCGATTTGAACAGGGTCTGCTGAAAACTATGGGGATATTCAGTCATGCAGAAGGGGTAATTTCAAGTAACACCAGCTGATTAAAACCAGTGGGAATCGCGCGCAATCAGAAGCCAGGATGCCATCATCTGTTCCTTCTCACCCCCCTGCGCCCCTCGCTCCGTCTTCCTCACTCCTCCCCCGACACAACAACCAGCCCAGGGCCCTGAAAATGCCTGAGATCAGATGAGCGCTGAAGCCACCAATTACTGTATTAGCGAGGACTATAAGGTCATGTGGTGACAGGCAGCGCGGGCAGCCCAGCTCTAATGATGTAATCAGGGGAAGGAATGTAAAGAAAGTGGATAATGTGTGGAACAACGTATTACAATCTATCCGTATTACAACGGAGCACCCAAGGCTTCTAAAAACTTTTTTTTTTTTTTTTATTTAATGTCAAGCACTTTTAATTGTTTCTCCGTGACAAATACATGCTCTACAAATAAATTCGCCTTTGCCTAATGAGGAGCAGTGTGAATTAAATGACAGGACTCAAAACAGTTGGAGGACAGCCAATACCGTCGGCATAAACTAATTACTTTGTGAGGAGAAAATAGTTGCAGACAGTAAACAGGCCCGAGTGTAATCTCTTGTCTTCTTGACCCTACTGATTGAAGAGGGACACTAGACCGATATCTGCATGTGTACAGGTCCGGCCCAGGGTGTGTAGGTTTCCTGTTGTTAAGTATTGATCTACATGATTTTTAATATGATAAAGAAACAATATTGCTTTATTTAAAACTATGCGTTTGTTGTTTCTTCGTCCTGCTTCTCCTGTCCTGGTCAGCATCTCTATCTGTGGATCCCTCTCTCCCGAGCAGTCTCAACCACCATCTGTTGAGTCGTCTGACTCGCATGATACAGTCATCCTTTTCAGAGCCCTCCCAGTCAACGCCAGAGGCTGGATACACGAGCAAGTGGGTATTAATGCGTAAAACGCCAACGTGGCACACTAAGAACTCATCCTGGATTTCCGGCGAAACAAGAGGAGCCGCCCCCCTTTACATCAGTGGTGACTGTGTAGAGGAAGTAGAGTGCACATGACAGGCCATGTCTGTAGGTCTGACAGACCAGAAGAGCTCCACTTTTTAAAAATAATTGAATTGTGTTTTTTTTTTTTGGTAGATATAAATTCTAGATTTTCTTCAAATCAAGTTTCAGTGCTATATGACATTTACAAGCATCACAGAAACTTAAATCGCACCATTAAAACAATAAATGCCACAACTCTACTGCAGAAAGAAAAAAATTAAAATCAAGGATTATTTAAATAAACAACCATAGGCTACATAGAATGCTTGAGCAAAAGCTGCTATTACAACTAAAAGACTATGCAGTGTGTCTTAACTGAAAGTCGAGCAGAAAAGTCTTAACTTAAGTAGTGCAAGGTCAGGGACTCAGTATACACATGTAGAATAGTTGATGAAACCAAAACCAGTGTTAGGAAAACAGGAGCTATGGAAATCACAAGATACATATGTTTGCTATTGTCATTAGGAAATGGGGAGTGGTGGTTTATTATTCACATTCTGACCCCCTTTATTTGTTTTTCTGTTGCAGCTGTTTGTCTGATTTGCAGCAACTTTTAACTGCAGGCGAATTTTATTAATAAGAGTGTCATTTTTTGATGTTATGACGACAGCGAGAGCGGCCCTGGGTTCTTGGCCTGGAAGATGAAAACAACTCGCGGACGCACTGCTAGCGACAGATGATCCTCATCTGGAGGTATCGCTAATAATACCAGAAGATGATCCCCTCTGACACTTGTTGTTTCTCGGCGTGGGAATGTACACGAGTATCGCTTTGCTCCTGAGGCTGTTCTGACTGAAGATGAGAAGCCGTCACACACTGACGAAATATTCTAAATGTTGACTTGACCCCAAGCAAACAAGCTACAGACCGTCAGTCAAAGAGCTTGGTAGTTACCCTTCATTATTTTGACGGCATTTTGACAATTTATACTTTAGGGGTAGTCGAAAAAAGATGATCAAGCAGTGGACAAAGCTTCCATCAACCAGTGGGCTTGAAGAAGACACTCGTGGCAACCGATCTTCTGAAGATGGTATTAAGGCGGATGTCCACTCTGGTAAGTATGGCCATTGAATCAGTTTAGAGCACATTTACGATATGAAATACGTCACAGTGGTGGAACTTATGATCATATAGAACTGCTTTATTATTATTTTATCAAGTATAAATTATGCTGTTGAAACTGCAGAAACAGAGGTGCCCAATTCTGCTCCTGGAGAGCTACTATCCTACATGTTTTAGGAATTTCCCTACGACACACCTGATTCCTATTATTCACAAGCCCTCGGCAAACTTCAGCTACTTGATTGTGAGTTGATAAATAGAATCATGTGTGTTGGAGTAGGGGGATTCCTAAAACATGTAGGATAGTAGCTCTCCAGGAGCAGGATTGGGCAGCCCTGACTTAATCTGAGGTGTGTTTTGTGTGTGTGTGTGTGTGTGTGTTGGCGTCCCGAAGCAGAGAAACATGTTCTTGACCTGAAGGTTTGTGTTTGTTGCTTATTTTATTTAACCCGATACGCTGGGATGTTTTTCTCACTTAGAGGGAGCCCCGGTTTTGCAATAAAAGACTTAATCAGATTCATACAGTAGCACACACATTCACACCTGCTTCCCATCCAATAAGACGAATAAATACTTTATTAATACAGCCGAGGTGTTTGATTAATGTTCTCCGTGCAGCTCCACTGGAGCGGCTGAGTTTAGGGGTCTTGCTCAAGGCCACTCCGGTGGTGTCGGTGAGAGGGAAGCAAGCGTGATCTGTGACTTTTCCCCCACTCAGATTTGACCTCTGCCTCTTTAGGGATGGAATTGATTATTTTTTCCCCCCAACATTCTTAATTCTATTTGAGGCTGCTCTTGCTCCAGATTCGCGATAGGCTTAGAGGGAGAGGAAGATATTCTACATGGAGAGACGCAATAATATATCTCACATAGACCCGTATTTCACAGATGATGAGATTAAATGCCCATCAGTTTTGTGATTAGCTCTCATCGTAACTGCATTAAAAGATAAAATCAAACCTAATCAGATTACATTTGGTAATTTGAAGGATGAGCATGGATGCAGTATTTGATAAGCGGTTATTGGCCTATAGGTAGAGTAAAAAGGGATGGTTTTTCTGTAAGCATTTTTTTCCTCTTGAAAAGGAAACACTCCTAGGAATGATCTAGTGCTCTTGCATGACCAATCAGTGCTTACAGTGGGAACCCCGATACCTCCGCCCTGTAAACACGCCAGGTCTCACCCAGAGAGAATTAAACCGCTAGTTTGTTCATGCAAGTTCACACATTCACAAATTAAGAACAAATATAACCTCAGAATAGGAACCCTTTTCATCTACGGAATATATCCTAAAGTTTAATGAATAAGAATATACGTGATAAAACTTTATTGATCCCACATTGGGGAAATGTGTGATGAGTGATGTGGTCCATCGTCTGACAGGCGAGCCGTGGTGGCACTGCGGGTGCAGTAGCACGTCCAGTTCTTCTGAAAAAAACGCTCCTCCGACTGCTCCAGATACAATCACAGATAATCACACAACTTACCGATGGGCTGATTTTTCAGTTTTCCTTGCATTGTGGAACATTAAGGGTTTAAGCAGTGAAGACATCTGAACCACTCAGCATGCTTCTAATGTCTGGATTTCTTTGAACTAGCTTATTTTTAATGTGATTTTATTTATTAAATTGTGCTTATATTGTCTTTATTAAAAGTATAATAACATTGTTACTGTATAAACCGTGTGACTTAGCAAACAGAAGTGTAAAAAACAGGAGATCAAGTTACGACAGTATTTCCCCACATATAGACCAATCAATGGCACAGCACCACAGGATGAAAACAGAATGCCACAAATTGATTCTGCCTCTTAGGTTGTTTTTTTTTTTCCCCATTGCGATTCTTGCACGAGATACAGAGATCAACAGCTGAACTGTGGGAACCGCCATCACCAGTTACTCAACAATCCAGTCTTTTTTCCCCTCCAAAACAAGACGAACGAATAAGCATCAAGGAGGTCACACTAAAACTGATCCATGTCACACCCAGAAATCTGGATTCATTAAAAAAAGGCCAGTTCTCAGAAAATCATCGGGCTGGTCCTCAGAAAAAAAAAATCCACACCATCTTCAATCCACTCCAACTCAACTGTCCACCAGAACTTTACACAACTACACCTCAGTGCCGTCACTCCTGGCAGAAACAACACGGCGAAACCCAGAAACACCATAAGATGTCTGATTATGTTAATTAGAGACACTTAAACTCACTCGGATCAGTAATTCCACCTGTTAGCGTATACACACGAACTTCTCTTCGCTGTGTCATGAGGGCTTTTCATCATCTGCAAAGTTTTCAATAGTAAATAGTCTTTATGTATAGATTACTTTTATGTCATTTAACCATAAAGCTATTAATTTGTAATTAGGGGCTGTGATTTGTTTAGAAAGAACTTTAAAGAGGCATTAGGTGGGTGGGAGAGAGGAGGATGTTGGCAAAGCTGACATCCATCATGGACAACCCCCATCACCCTCTGCATGGGGTAGTGGGTGCGCTTAGCAGCTCCTTCAGCCAGAGACTCAAACACCCTCGTTGCAAGAAGAAGCGCTTTCACAAATTTCCCCGTTGTGGGATCAATAAAGTTTTATCTATCTATCTATCTATCTATCTATTAAGGCATCTGTAGGAGAGAAAATGGATATTGATATATTGAGATATATTGATACATTGATATTTATGAGAAATTCATTCTGAAGTTGGCTGAAAAAAACCATCTTGGCCTTAAATGTATGCAGATTGAATGCTGACATGTACTTTTTTTTCCTAACACTGACAATATTGACCAACAGGCAATGATGATAATTTGAGCCGAGCAGACGTAAAGTGATGCAAGCAGAGCTGGTGAGGAATACTGCAGAAGAGACAGCCACAACATTTACACTGTTCCCAACGTCAAGTAGCAATTTAGATAATGAGCGCCACCGTTATCGCACCTCTCAAAGCAGCTGGTTTAAGTATGTCTATCAACAGCTTTGTCTCATTGGTGGAAAAAAGGGATTTTTGAAATACGCAACCAGGCTGGGGGCGTGGCTTCACCGTGTTCATGGCTACAGGACACAGAACATAATTTTCTTTATCTGTAACGCTGCAGTAACACACAAATTTCCCCGTTGTGGGATCAATAAAGTTTATCTATTCTATTCTATTCTATAAGAGCAGAAGAGAACAATCTTTCCGAAAACATCTATTTTCATATTTTGAACTCTTAAGTTAAACTAATCAACTTCCAGAGAAATGGGTGAACCAAAAAACACTGATTTGCCTATGTTTCCATTTTGGAAACTCTGAAGAGATTTTTTTTTTTGCATAAAGCATATTCAAGCCCAGGCACATTCCCAAGGAGGTTGTGTATGCAGACATGACAGATGCATTTTTTTTAAAGAAATTTCCCTGTTTTCTATTAAGAAAAAAGATACCTTGCAGATAAAGCTCTTCTACGACGACTTCGAAACTGTCAAACAAATGTCTTGGGGGTCCAAAAGGGATTTACACATATTTAGTGCGATGCATTTTTTTCATACATTTTCTGACAGTTTTAAATTCATATATCACTTATTTTCATTTGTGTGCTCCATGCACAGGATATCAAAATATATCAAAATACTGATCCACTACTGAATTATCGGTGTTAATTGGTATTAAGATCTGACAAAAAAAAAAAAAAAAAAAAAATCTAAATATTAGTTTGTAAAATAAACACTTTTCTAAGTTGATTTCCCACTGCAAGAGAGTAAAACAACCACAGCTCTGTGCAATATGGACATTTCTAGTTATATGACCTACCAACTTTCAATAACTCAATGTAGTGTTAAATATGCACTGGAATCAGATGATGAGCTGTTATCACAAAGGTGTGAATTATCACACTGCTGGGGATCAGATCAATACTCTCCAGAGTGATTTAACCTGTAGTGTTAAGATTAAATATCAGACATTGTGCGCCAGTGTGGATTTTCTACTCAATTTTCGAGTTAATCTTACACTGTAATTTTAACACTGTTAAGAGTCAATTTAACATTATTTCTGATAGGGACCAAATACACTTGGGATTAGTGTTAAATATGACTCTTTATGTATTGAATTTACTGTGCTGGTAGTGACATATCCCAAAAGACTTGCAGCTGTAATTGCAGGAAAAGGTGGGTCAATAAAGCGGTGACTCTGGGGGGGCTGAATACATACACAATCATCAGCAGAATAATCTGATAAAAAGATTTAGAAAACTTTTCATCAGCCAAAAATCAAATACTCAGCTGTGCAGCTAATCCTACAAATGCATGTTCAATGGGGCACCCTTTAAAAAGAGAAATAAACAGGCTTCCTACATTATAAAGCATATTGCCAAGAGTCAATATATCCATAGTTTATTCCCAAAATGAGTCAATTTAGCACCAAACTTGGTCATGGTTCATCATACGTTGCTGTTCTGTTTTGAATTTCTTCTCTTGCTGTCACCACTGGAAAAAGTCCGAAGGAAGGAAGGACAACAGCCACTTGTGAGAGGATGAATTCCATGGAAATCTCATTACATTTCAATTTAATTTAAAGCTCAAGCTAAATAGATAAGGTCAAATGTTGTGCAGTCTCCCGTTGCTTCAAGAGATGGTAGCAAACGCCTTGTTAGATTAACAGGAAAATTACAGCAATATTCTGGCATTTCCAATTATCATCATCAACCACACGTTAACTGCGGATGTAGGAAAACAAGGAGTCTGGAGAATTGGTGCAAAGCTAGTTCAGCTACACAACACATGGACAATTTCATTCTGCAATAGGTTGGAGAAGCTTTTGAAGCACAAGCGGAGGAGGCAGGAAAAAAGTGTGCCGACATCGCCGTGGAACAACGAAAACTCACAGGAGCAGAACTGATCATCTTTCAGTTTCCCATGTACCGGTTTACTGTAAATCTCATGCAGACACAAGCACAAACCTATTTGGGCCTCGGTATACACTTTGAGCGAATGCCATAAAGGGGTTTGTCATTCTTGCATATCTAAAGTCTTAGTAAGATCGCAGAAAACACAGCATGCAGTTGCAGAGGAAGCTTAAGCGATCATCAAAAGCAAGAATATGCCAAGTAAATATTTGTGTGTTTACATGTTGCATTGAAGACAGCAAACCTTACAATGATAAGAGAGGACTTAATTTTGTGTTCTTTCATGGATGTTCTGTTTTTTCTCTGGATTGTCAAAGAAACCAGTGCCAAAAAGTTGTCCTCAGGCGATCTCCCTGCCCGGCTTTATTAAGCAACACAAAGCACCAGTTATTAGCGCAAAACATATTAGTAGCAAGGATCCAATTACGGGAGGTGGCCACCGAGGTCATATTAAAACTCATGACCCGGCAGAATCTTTATAAAGCAAGACAAGGAAAATCAGCACTCAGGCATTCCAGCTTGTCCGATCACGGCTCAGGCCAACGTGACCCAAACGGCACAACTTTGTCAATACGGATGTTAAATCACTCCATTACTCAGTCCTGGAAGTACAATACAAAATGTATAAAGATCTCCACAAGGATTTATCACTTGTATGCAACAACAGCTTGTAGAAACATGATTGGACGATATCAGCTGCGGGCCTGGACCTTCAATAGGACTACTTGTGGCAAAAAAATAAATAAAAAATTCAGCAAGTAAAATATCTAAGCATAAGCTACTCTTTGACAACTCAAGGTGGCTCTAAAGCTAAGACAGTTGTGTTTTGTTTAAGCAAAGACATACTTGGAAATTTAGATGCAATAGAGTAACCGGTTTTCATTTATTTATTTATTTATTTTATTGTTTCTATCTATCATTATTATTATTCACTTTTTTTCCTCTCCCTCTTTCGCTTTCTTTAATAATCTTACATTCGGTGATGTACAATATATACAGTTTATATATATATATATATATATATATATATATAAATAACTTCACTCACTCTTTATATATAGTATAAAACGTTGCTAGTAGATATCTGCCTGTGGTCCTGTTCACTTTTACATGTGTTTTTTGTATGTATTTTGTATGTAGTAAAAACCAATAAAAAGTGAATTATAAAAAAAAAAGCAAAGACATGCTTTCTATGTAGGTTTTTATATATCTTTACATGAAAATTTACTAAACAAATGTGTTTATTACTCATTGAAATGTGTCACGTCTGCACAGGCAAACAGCCCGTCCTGTTTAAAGCGTTCTCCCGCCTCACAGAGAACATTGTTAATAAGTATTTCCTCCTGCAGATGTTGCATTCGGGTAAATGTTTGTCTTTTCAAGACTCCCCGCCAACACCAACATAAATATTCATCGAGGGGGTTTATTTTGCCAGGGAGAGAGAGAGAAGAAAAAAAAAAAAAAAAGCGACAATTTTGGCAGATTCAATTACAACCTGACTAGAGATGAGTCTTAATGACTGTTTGGCTGTCGACGAGGGGGTCTCAGCTGGAAGGGCCGAGTCGGCCGTCAAACAAGCGCACAGGCCTGCTCGCAACCTTTGCATTGCACGTCGTCTCTCCTGCTGCAACTATTTACCGTGTTTGTTTGCTTTGCTGTTATCTGCAGCCTGTGTGTATGTGTGCGCGCGCACAGCCCCCCCCCAACACCAGCCTCGCTCCCCTTTGGGCCCAGCATCAGCCAGTCAATTAACCCAACACAGGCGCTGGTTACCACAGCAACCAAGACCTAGATTCATTTCCCAGCTTTAGTACTTTGACCGGCGGAGGAGTCGTTCATTTTGGCCGCGGATAAGAAACGCATTACTCCTGAAATCCTTGAAAAACATTCAATAAAACACAAATCAATTTGTGAGAGGCCGGGCTCGGCTGTTATTTCATGGCGACGGATCTCTGAGGGACAAAAAAATGTACATGTAACAGAGTTCGAATGAAGGCAATTACTCAAGTAAGAGATATAAATGCATTGCAAATATACATCATCGTCATAGGGGTGTGTCTGCAGCATCGGGCGCCCAAAACCCATTTGGCAAAGTTTCAAAGCATAGAAATATCCTTAACAACAGGGATATTCAAAATCATGTGGGTACTATGCATGCAGGATTTCCTTTTTTTGGTACAGTAGCATGACTGGTATGGGGCTCGGTGGAAGCGTGCCAGCTCCGCGGGCCTAAGTGGGCGTTAAGTGTGGCCCGATGCGTCTTGAGAGTAGCGGCATCTGCCACGGAGGCACACAGTAGCGCTCAGCCACAGGCATGCTAACCGTGCGATCCGCCACCCGTAAAACGCGAGGCCATTGTCCAATGCCGCCGCAGCGCCGGCTGAAACGTTCCGTCCCCGCTCCCGTGTCTCTCTCTCTCTCTCTTTCACTCCCGTGTAATTACAGCTTCACCCTTCCACAGTAATTAGGGACTATTTCAACAAGGATGTGGAATGTCTCCGTGCATTTCTTCCCCTCTCTTCGTCTCCTTCTCTCTTCCGCCCTCACAGTAAAGTGTTTTAAACACGCGCGTTTAAAAAAGAAAAGCAAAGAACGTCTTTGTGCACGATTTTTTAAAATTTTTTTGTTGAAAGATAGTCATACGTTGCAGAATAGCCATGCGAAGTAGGCGATTTTTAAAAAGAAAAAAATCTCAAGCATATCTGTCGGCAATGGCCATGAATTCTTCTTCATAGGACAGAGCACAGAACATCTTCAGTCTCTGTCCTTGGAAAAAAAAAAAAAAAGCAATGATAAGTAAAAAGAAAAGAGAATGCCTCTAAAACATCCGCCCTCGGGTTTGTGCAGAGGTCTCTCTCTCTCTCTCTCTCTCTCCCTCCCTCTAACTCCCTCCTGGCAGCAGCATGCATAAACTTGTTGAAACACTATATTCTGGAGACAGATGTTCGGGAGCTGAAGTCATTTTAAACTCCATTAAATCTCATATCGGCGGGCCTGATGAGATAGATTGCCTCGGAAATACGGTAAATAAAGTGATGGATGGCGTCTTCGTCCGAGTGCCGGCAGTGAAGAGGCCTTCCTAATGCAGGGCCACTTGACTGTGTATACAGCGGACGGGGCTAGGTTTACACTGGAGCCCTTTTAGGTATCACTTTTCATTAGTTACTTAAGACAAGTTAAACATCCCCCTGTGAAACACACATTTTTTTTTGCTCTCGCCCTCCCGTCTTTGAGCATGACGATATGGCGGAAAAAAAAAAACGCATAAAAAAATAATGGCGTTGCTAAGAGACAACCTGTTCAAATCTCCCAGGTGAGATTGTGGTGAAACTGGTACACCTCTTATCGTCGTCAGAAGAACATCATTCATCCGAAGGGGGGGTGGGGGTAGCGAATGTCACGACAATATTGCATCTGAGGGAGAGGAGCCTATTATATAACAGAAAAAAAAAACTGAATTTCAGATCAGGGATTTTTTTGTATCAGACAGCATAATGCAGCAGTGTCAGACTCGTGGCACAATGAAGATTTCATAACCGCAGAGTATAGTGTGTCACACTCGATCAGGTTAACGTCAAACAAGTATTTTGCTGTTTCCACAACAGCCATTTGAGAAAATGGCAGTGTTCTTCTCGTTTTTTTCCCCCCTTTAACCAGGCGCTGTTGACTATCAGGGAGTGGCACCGCTGCATGAGAAAATGAGTGTTGTCCTGAGGGCTGGTAAAGACGAGCCACACCCTCCTGTTGCTCCCCCCTTACCTGCCTGGGTGTGTTCAAAACCTGTATCAGGATCAGATCACACTTCTTTGTGAACAAGTTAAAGTTGCGTTAAGGGGGCGTGTTCAATGCCTAAAACTGTAACTTTACCACAATCCCTAACACTTCAGTGGGAAAGCTGGTTATTCACTGTCTTAACACACTCCTCCTCCTGATTGATCAGTTTGTTGACTTCAGCTTGTCCACACCCCCCCACCCCCTAAAGCCAGGTCAGTGCTCAGACTTCAGCAATCGGCATGTTTAAGAGGCTTGACCCCGGCTCTCCAACCTCCCTCTCAGACAGGCCCGTGACACAACCAGATGACTGTGGCGCACACGCGCGCGCAGGCGAACAGAACACGGTGTGTGTCGGTTAAGTATCCGTCTCAACCCGTCAGCATGGGGATGACTCGATGCTAAATCGCCACTTCTCGGACCGTCTGCCAGTGCGAGACGGGAGAAATTAAGTGAGTCACGCAGGGATCACACTGAGATTGGCGGGTTTTACCCGGGCAACCCTCTGTTGATTGGGATAAAGTCATCTCATCTTAAAAAAAAAAAAAAAAAAAAAAAAACCTTAAGGAGTGCCTCTGGCCACATTGAGATTGTGAATCCTGAGTCTCGCCCTCGCCGCGCCGACAGTCCCAGCCCTGTTAAACACACACACTCAACTGGGCTAACATGAGTCACGGCAGTGCAGTTTTCCCCCTCTCTCTACTCCTGCCTCCCACTCCACGACCGGTGCATGGGAGTCACCGGTTTCACTCATCAGCTCTAATCACAAAGAATTAAGATTCTCTATTAAAACAGGCTTAAAAATAAAGGGTATTAAAAGGAATGACCACAGTATAATACAACAGTGGTAAGAAATATCCAATCATCCTTTATTAAGCATACTGTCTTTTCTATCATCTGGGTGATGGGGTGAACTCTTAGATTATAAATACATTCTTTTCAATTCCTTAGAATTAAAATGTATAGTTCTGTAATAGGCTAACAGCATCACTGTTCCCTCAGTGTGGCTGCTGACAAACTCATTTATTCTCAGTTGACAGTAGGTATTTCGACCTCAGATAAATCAGTACATTTACATCTAAAACATTATTTCGTTAGTCAGACTAAAGCTGGACTTTTAAAGCACACGTAAATCATGTTTACAAAAGGACTCGCTGATAATACAAGAGAAAATCAAGCTACTCCCGGGGCCCCTCCAGACTGGTCGGACTGGACCTGGTCGAGGTGATCTGTGCTACAGGTCCACGGCAAGCTCCAACATGGAAGCCAGACAGCATGTAAAACAAGTAACTTGGTTAAATGGAGTATACAGAAATTATGCTATGGATGTTTGCAAGCCAGACTTTCCACTTTTATTGACCAAAGAAAAGGTCACATGGTAGCAGCCCAATACTAATAAGCTGAGAGAGTGCACATTTCTAAAAGGACCTAAAAAGGAACCAATTGGGCCATAACCATAGCTTTACATAATTATGCATGTCATTGTTAGTTTGAGTTAGTTTGACTTTGAAATAGAAGAATCCAAATTAAAGGCTCTCCTCACAATCAAACCTACAGACAGAACCTTACAACCCATTACCTTATGTATTAACACATGCTAGGAAACGTGCTCATCTGCTGTCCAAACAGAGTGCCAGCTAAGCAGTGACTATAGAAAACATCCTTTCTGCCCTCCTGACCTTTGCCACTGGGTGAGATCCCAAGTGTGGAAGAGGTTCCCATCAGCAATCCTATAGCTGTCAGGGATCTGACATGGGTGACAGACACCCACCAACGGGCTTGGACCTTGAATGAACAAGACCATCTGCAGAAGAACCTGGAGGTTACGTATCCACAATACCAAAAAGGTGTCTATGGGTACCTTTACACAACCTAATTATGGCCCTACTCTAGAGTATAACTGGATAACTGTGCATGTAAACACGTTACTTTAATGCCAAGATAATGTGTTTGGAATTTGGTTTCCTCCGGCATGTGTACCCCTTGATGGGAGTTAATCTAGACAATGCATGTGTGCATCGTCTGGTCCACACTCTTGACACCCATGGTAGCCGGTCGCAGAAGTAAAATACAATTACAGTAGAATAAATGCACAATATTACATGAGAAATGGAAAAAAAAGCATCTTGTTTGAAAATGCCGGAGCTGTACCGTGCCCAGTGTTCATTTATGAGCGACAAAAGGCATAATAGGTCGACTGGAAAAGGGGGTCCACTCCAACCACTTCAAACAGCACTCGTCGCCCCCTAGTGTTGAGGAGGAATACGCGTTCCCATCAGTCATTTGGTTTTCTCTGTTACATGTAAACTGGGACAAGGCCGGAACGCTGATTAGATGCCAAAAAAAAGGAATTTTTTACATCTCGATTAAGCCGTGTAAACACACAGTTTGTTGATTAACCCATAATCAGTAGGTGCAAACGCTTGGTCATGAGATTTGCATTGAAAAGGGATACACTGTAGGCTATGTGGTCAATTCAGTACAGAAATAGACACCTGACATTTTTCCTTCCCTTGTTGACTCTAAAAGAAGCATGTGTCAGTTTGTCTCTGCTAGTCTGACCTCCTTTCTGATGAACATCTATTCCCTGTGGCAGCTTCCCTCCACCCGCTGTGGAGCTTCTGTTAAGGGAGCTACTGCAGCCCTAGGGTGCAGGGGTCATTCAAAGCAGAATAATGTCGAGCTTTTATGGATAAATAATGAGCTGTAATGTACCTTTGGTATCGGTTAGGCTCAATCAAAACATGAACCTGAGTTGATAACAGGTGTGGTGCCCTGATACTGTAACAGAAACTTTTCTTAACATAGTAAACCAAAGCCAGCAAGAAAACTGTTATTTAATTATGCAGAAATGAGTTCGGAAATCTATCATTTATTTTGATAAAGCTTCTTTCCAAGTCTTTTATAAAGCAATAGCCTATGGCTTACATGTCGGTTCCAGTTGAATATAAAAAGTGTTGTTTTTTTTTTCCTCTCTTTTGTATCACAGTAATGGATTTGGGCTATTCATCGGACAGAAGCAGCAGTTTAGAGACTCAAATTGGGGATTGAGGCATCTCCTTACAAGGGCAGGTATGTGTTTCGTTATTCATTCAGAATCAAAGTTTTTTTTTTTCTTCCCTCCCAAGTCAGAACAGATTTGAACGTTGAAATCACCAATGAGGCAAATGGTTACCTGTTGCAACAGAATAGGCCAACTTTCTCTGCCCCTGCCTCCCTCAAACACTGCCTTGAGGAATGCACTGCGTCTCTATTTCAGCAAGAGAAGCACAGAGCTGCAGGAATCCAGGTAGTAGTCTCCAGAGAGGTGTCGGCGCAGTAGGTGGAGTGTATACAACAGGCTACATGGGCCTGCATGCACAGGCTACACACTCAATCGGCGACTTCTGCAAATTTGTTCTTCGCTGTCAAATCAAAAGTGTCGAGGAAAAGTGTCTATGTGCAGGTTGGAGGAGACCTTTTACAATTCATGCCATGGTCAATCGGCAAGTGAAACAATCAGGCAACTGCGCCTCTTTCCCCGAAGAGATTATAGGGGATGAAGCTCCGAGTGCGACGACTTGATAAACGAATAATAAACTCGGGTTTTATAAGGGAGTTAGACTGTGCGTCTGACAGATGAAACCACATTAACATAATGCGTTTCGGAAAAAAACTTTGGGATTAGTTCAAACCTTACCTTGTAGACATTTTCCGTGAAGCGGTGAACCTCGTCGGTGCGAGACATCGTGTAATCGTCAGCCAGGACCATAAACGTTGTTTTTTTTTCCTCCTTGAAACGTGTATTCGCGTAAAACAATAATAAATAAATAAAAGGGAAAGGGGGAGGGAAGAGGGTGAATAAACGAGTTTAATAAAACAAACAGGCGAGATAAATGTGCCAGAGAGTGATCGAGGCGATGTTGCGCTCCCAGAAATCCCACTCCAACTGAACACACCTTCCCCTCTCCAGTCAGTCAGCACACAGCTGACAGCGCGCGTGCTGCCTTCACGGACCCCCCGGGAAGCTCCGCAGTTCACTCCTGTAGCCTCGGATTGCGCGGTGCGTGATCAGTCGGAAACGGATTTAAAAAGAAACGTGCCGGGGCGCAACGTTTCGCATGTGTCTCATTTTATCTTGCGAATCAAAAGGACAACGTCAACTCGCACCGAGTGAAACAAGCGCACTTTAAATCCGGATCCAGTATGCATGTCCTGGGGATCTTCAACGCAGCACCGTTTTGTAAAAGTGCAGATTAGCAAACCCGCCCACACATTTCTGTACCAATTGAGCTCCATCGTTCTTTTAATATATATATATTATATTATATATATTATATTATATATATATACAGAACGTTTTTTCTTATTTCTTACAAATATAAGGGGACTGCTTTTTGACTTGACAAATGAGAGGAAAGGCTCATATGGAGCCATCTGAAACTGGCCTATGGCAGCAAGGTAAGGTTGTTTCAACATTACATTGCTAATAATAAATAACCATTCTTCTGTATATAAATTACATATTCATTGCATCACACAAGTGTTTCTCCAGTCATGAATCTTTTTTTTCATCTTCCATTTGTTTGAACTTTTCTGTATAGAAGCCTGTTTTCACGCAGACAGTAACATTTATCTTCAGGGTGTGAAACGTTTCTCTGAACTCATTGAAAATCTAATGTAATGTACAGTGGTGGTTTGTGACATCACAAATTGTTTGGAGGCCAATCCAGTTCCAACATTCAATTTTAGTGTGGAAACTTAATGCCTCCAGTGCACAGACACTAATTAGTGACTATACACTCAAGATAGAAATCTTTATTATTTAACATAGAATTCCAGATACATTTTAAGGTTTTTCTAGTGGTAATGCCTATGTACTTATACCTAAATAACATGTTGAACAGTAGACTTTATTTTTAATGTGATATTGTCACTTTTACCTAATAAAAGAACCTAAATTATTTTTGTCTTCAAAGCATAGTTCTCTCCAAGCAGTAAATCAAACCTACTTTCCCCTACCTCACCTGATGTTCGTTGAATAACTCATATAATGATGTGCTGTTGTCAAGATGTTGCCATGGAGTTTTTTTTTTTTTTTTTTTTTTTTTTTATGAAATAATGTTATAATTATACTAGTCATACTTTCAACCATAGGTGATGTTTTTCTTACAGTGGTTAATTGGTGTTAGCGTCATTGTACCTGTCAATTAGAGATTAGGTGACGATTTAGTAAATACCATATTGTCTTCCTATTGTTTAAACATCTCCCACGTATAAGCAACAAGAGCTTTGTACTTTCCGTCAATAACTACCTATACTCTATTGCAGGGATGAGAAGAAGACACACCTGTTTTGTACATGCTTTAGTCAAAATACTAGTGTGGAGCTCCCCCTCCTGGAGATGAAAGCCAGAGAACCTTCTATATTGTCAAAATCAGGAAAAAAAGGTGATATGTCAGTTTTTATAAGGGAAAGATCTTGCCAATTTATTATGCAGAAAACAAAATGTGGCATTACTTTACTAATGTGAGTCAGACACATAGGAAAAGGAGTTCCTAACAAAAATATGATCTGCAGGTCCCCTCTAACAGTAGAGGATGAAATACTGAAATTAACAGAAACCCCTTTAGGACATGGAGAGCTTACACCTCACTGAATGTAAGCCATAAATCAAGTCTGTTAGGCGGCCAGCATCTCTCTGTCCGGATTCTTTTTTACTTCTCTCCTCTCTGCAACACAAAGCCAGAAAAAAAAGGAAATACATTCAGTCGTTAATAGCAATATTAAATATGTAAGGAATGGAAAGCGAAATGAGACCACTTGATACCTGGTTCAGCTTTAGCGGCCTCAGAGACCTCTGGTAGCGGGTCAGCGGGGACCTCTGGAAGAGCGATATCTTCTCCCTGTTGCAGTAGGAAGAACAGAGACAATATGTTATGCAGAGCAACAAGTCAATGGCTACTAAAACTGTAATTGAACTCAGAAAACATAGTTTTTCTCATTATTGATACAAACATAAATTTCAGTGCAATATACTCTAAATTGGAATGGGTGTCTCAAATTTTAAATATGGAACATGTATGTAATTTGACAGGCTTCAATTTATCATTACTTAGAGAAAAAAAATAATTATAAATCAACCAAATTACAGACTATTTTTTTACATAAAGGACACAATGACTTTTTTAACATTCGTATAATTATTCATTAGAATTATTACTTTTCTCAGAAAACAGATTCTCTATGAATCTGAGGTCTGAAAACTGACTTTGAATCACTGCTGTAACTACAGCACTGCTCCAGTGAAAGTGCTGAGTGACCAGCAAGTGAAGCTTTGTGGTTACTCCGGCCTCCGTGTGTAACTATAAACGTGAAACACAGTGTTTGAGGGAGCAAGAGTGCACGCTCAGGAAAATCTTCTCTGCATTAACAAAGGTTAACGCCCACCTGAGTGATAGCTTCCAGCTCTGCTAAAACAGCGTCCTCATCCTCCTGTGTCAGGGATCCAGCCAGCAATTCATCTATTTGCTGAAGCAAAAAAAAAAAGTCACTTAAAGAACATTTAATACACAATTAGTTGAAAAGTAGAACAGTAGACATTTACCCTTTGATATTCAATTGATTCCTGGGTCTCATCTAGGATTCTCTCCACATCTTCTACTGACATGATCTGTCACAAAGGGAAGGAAGCCTGTGTTATTGTAGAACAAAAAGTCGTTTCCAGATATTCGGGCTGGCTTGAGAGTTTTCCTGGGCAAAAATCTGTAAACTGTGTCTAAGCATGTGCAGCAGTCACACCACTATAGTCAAGGCTTTGCTTCTTAATCCTTTAATCTTCAAACAATGTGCACCAGCTATGCTAGAACCACAAACCACTGGTGGCTTTCCTTTGTCACCAGTGCTCCTCACCCAAGGATAACATTAAAGAAAGTAAACTTATTAATATACATTGCCACAGTACACAACTACATATCAGAACAGGAGATCTTAGTATCACAGGAATGTTAAAATGCAAATTTCTTAACAAAAATCAAGAACAAAAAAGACAAGATGATGAGTACCTTGTGCATGCTCTTCAGACAATCATTGCCAACCTTAAGTCCCTCGATGACTTTCATCTCAATCTGCATGAATTCAATATCATGAACCTGTGGATAATGTCAGAAATTCAAATTTCAAACATCATCAAGACAATAACAAATGACCAAACACAACATAAACAAAAACAGCAGGTAAATATGCTATGTATACATCTTAATGCCGTTACATTTTAATGAGGTTGACTCTTAGATAGTATTGAATTTTAGCACAAAAAGAAATCAGACGAGTGCTTCTTAACCTTTTTGGCCGGTAACCCCTTTAAAATGCAGCTTCAAATTTTTGGACGTTTTGTCTGATCAAAAGTTCAAAACTCCTAAAATTCATTGATATTTGAACACCATTGGATCAGCATGGGGCCATCATTAATTTGTTCCACGTGTAATGCCTTTTTCAGGTGCGACTCTGCCCTTGCTGCCCGACACCACCAGTCTGTGGAACTCCCAAGAGCCAGGACCAGGTGGATTGGCTGGTGGAGGTGAGAGATTGACAGCATCTATGGAAGAAACACCATGTTCATGCCCTGTATCTAAGCAGGACTGAAGATGCTCTCTCTGAATGTGGCGTTCCTGGGTTTCCCTTACCTCGGCAGAGCAGTGAATGACTCTTGTCGGAGGTGTAACTCTGGTGTCACTCTGTGGGATTTCTCCCTGAGGTGGTGTCAATCTCCAACCTCAACCAGCCGAAGCACCTGGCCTGATTAAACCCCCTCTGGAGAGGCGTAGGATTTATATTGTAGCTTCCGCAAATCTATGGTGCCGATCTTTTGCTGCTACACAGCCCCTAAGAAGGGTTTTGCTCTGTCTGGTTCTGTGCGTCAGATTCACAGATTTGCCTCTGTGGGAAACACTGCACATCTTTTAGTGATTTGATTCGTGGTGCTCATGCGCCCCCCCACCGAATAGTAAACTGAACTAATATTTACATTTCTTTGATGATCTGAAACATTTAAAACTGCAAAAAAAATAAAAATAGTTTCTGATTAATCCTTTGTCAATTCAATCACTTAATTCACTAACCTTATAGCTCTAGAAAGAATGTAGATTTTATGAATAATGATGAACTTTTAAGAGAAATTTTATTTTGTTTGTTAAAAATAAATTTTCCCTTTATCCTATCCTGTTCTTCAGTTTCCTTTCATAGCTGGTTTCTGAGAAGCCATTGGAATAAGTATTACTATGCTCAAAAGCCAAAAGCCAAGTCAACAAGTCCATCGACTACCTCACCAACAGACCACAGTATGTCAGGCTTCATGACTGTGTGTCTGAGGTGGTAGTCAGCAGCACGGGGGCGCCACAGGGTACAGTGCTCTCACCCTTTCTGTTTAGTCTGTACACCTCAGACTTCACTTACAACTCAGACAACTGCCACCTACAGAAGTTCTCAGATGATACGGCCATCATCGGGTGTGTATCAGATGGGAACGACCAGGAGTACAGGGGGGTCATCAATGACTTTGTCAGCTGGTGTGAGATCAACGCTCTCCAAATCTACGCCAGCAAGACAAAGGAGATGGTTGTGGACTTCAGGAGGAAGTCCCCCCCCACCACACTGGTAAGCATCCAGGGAAAAGACATTGAGACAGTGGTCTCTTACAAATACCTGGGTGTTCACCTGAACAATAAACTGGACTGGACCACAAACACTGATGTCCTGTACAAGAAGGGCCAGAGTCGACTTCACCTGCTGAGGAGACTAAGGTCCTTTGGTGTGTGCAGGACTCTGTTGAAGACCTTCTACAACTCCGTCGTAGCATCTGCCCTGTTCTACGCAGTAGTCTGCTGGGGGGGGCGGATGCTCAGATGGGGACAGAAGGAAAATTGACAAACTGGTACGGAAGTCTAGCTCTGTACTGGGATGTCCTCTGGAGTCGGTGGTGGTGGTGGGAGAGAGGAGGATGTTGGCAAAGCTGACATCCATCATGGACAACCCCCATCACCCTCTGCATGGGGTAGTGGGTGCGCTTAGCAGCTCCTTCAGCCAGAGACTCAAACACCCTCGCTGCAAGAAGGAGCGCTTTCGCAGATCATTCATCCCGACAGCAATAAGACTTTATAACAACACATACAAATAACCCTCACTGAAGTCACTGTCACTTTTTCACTGGTCACTTTTCTCTTCTCTTTCTCTTCACACACACCCTGCACCTTAAGTGTGCATTAGCTATGTATGTGTACATGTGGGTATGTGCGTGGATATGTATGTCCATATATATATATGCAAATATGTGTGTATGTGTATGTATGTAGGTATGTACGTGCATGTATGTATGTATATATGCTTTGCTTATGCATACTTTTTTTTCTTACTATTTATTAGCATTTTCTCTCCATTCTGTCGATAATGCATAATGTGTATGCAGATTAACAAATTCTGCGAATTTGTACATTGTGTTGTGTGTTTTTTTATTTTTATTTTTTATAGTTTTTTTATCTTCTTCAACTTTATTTTTTCTTTTTTTCTTTTTCTTTATCTGTAACGCTGCAGTAACACACAAATTTCCCCGTTGTGGGATCAATAAAGTTTCATCTCTCTCTTAAGTGCGTTTTTTGTTATGCTTTGAAAGTGGAGAGACCATTCACAGTGCAGACAGTTCAGACAGGCTGGTGTTTAAATTATTATACTGACCTTAATTAAATTGTGCTAAGAATCGTTGCTTTTCTAAGTCCAGCATGGGTAGAAGATAAACTCTTACCATGCACTCCAGATTAGAAAGCTGATTTTCGGTCTTGTCTAGTAGCTGATCCTGATACCGCTTCTTCTTAAGGAGGAGCAGAGCCTTTCTGCAGGAAAAAAAAAGAAATTAAAATGCTCTGTCAAGTGAAAACAATAATTAATTACATGATTTGTGATTTAATTTCAGGAGAGAAAAAGTGTTTTCTGCCCAAAAAGACCACAATTCCCACCAGCCTCCCTGCACACTGCAACCCGTAGCTACCTGTTCAGAACAATAATCCAAAAATAAACTATATAGAAGAAACAACATTTACTGAAAGTGGGAACATGTGCAAATGAGACAAAAATGAACTCCAAATGAACTCTAAATTAAAAACGTCTATCAGTTTTTTTCTGCGATAAGTATGTAAAATTTAATTCAATGGATTTTGGTGGATAAGTGAATCAAAGAGATGAGATTTGTTGGCCACTGCTCCCTGACACCATACAAGCAAGTCTAGACGGACAGTACGTGTGATTCAATCACAACTGGTCACTTGAAAGGCATGTTAATGCTAGGTACGACCCCATAATGGACTGGCACTCAAAGAGCGGCCTATTTGTGATTGGCTTAATCAGGCATGTGAAAATCTTGTTTTTCAAATTCCACAACATTTATGTTCTAAAGGCCAGATTTTGCCCTTTGCCTTTTTTTACTCTGCAGAGGGACTGGTTAAACAGGCAAACCAGCATCATAGATTACAGTTAATCAGATTTATATTTTAGATTGTTGAACATCTGTTTGTGTATTTACTCTGGGAAACAACAAATATACAGTATTTAAAAGTAGTACAGCTCAAACGTGTTTGCTTTGTTGTGTCAGCCTACAATGTAACAAAACCATTATTTCAGATCAAAGCTATACTAAGTAAATGAAGCGACAAGTCTTTTAAATACTTACTCTTTTCTGCCATGTTTGAGCAACCACTTGGCCAGGAGCCGCTCTTTCTCCAACTGCAGGGTGATTCTCTTCTGGTACTGCTTCAGCTTATCTCTCTGCTGTTTCAATTGCTATGTTAAAAAAAAAAAAACAGGAAATATTTTACAACTGAATTAAATTCGCTTTAACTCAAAAATATGTTCCTTTAGTTTATCAGCTTTATTTATTTATTTTTGTAGTTTGAACTTCACTGTGCAGAAAAGTGCACATGCAGACACTAGAAGCTTGTTTTCAGCTTCACCTGCAGAAACTGGAATATAATTCAGTCAAAGTAAAGAAGCAGGCCCCTAAGCATTAGACGCATCACTGAATGTCCAAAAATATATAATATCGATCACAAATGAGGCCAATCACATTTACCTTACACGACTGTGATGTGGACAATGAGAATGGATTTTACAACAAATACGTCTTGTGTCCTAGTTCAACTTTAGAAATGAAACAAATATCTACATATTCATAGATACGGTATTTTTAATGAGAGAGAAGGAAAGGAAGCCATTTAAAAGATTTTTTTGGGGAAAAAAGAAACACACACAACACAAATGAGTTAAACTGGAGTATTATATATTCTATTTAAAGGGGAATTTGTACTACAAAAAAGTACATACTACAGTACACAACTTAAAATATGCACATGGTTAACATCTTTCAGTATAACAGTATAATACATGTGACAACTTGTTAATAGCAAATGTACAACATATCTCACAATGGTGATGAATGGCTTTTTTGGTAGTAAAACAGACGGCTGACAGCTTTCTTCTTTCTGTCCACTCGATCTATCTGACTCCCACCTTTAGTTAAATTCCAGCGCTAATCCACAGTGTGCGCTGCTAACTCGCTAGCCCAACGCTAGCCTTTTCCCGGGGCTGTAACGTTAATGTGCCGCCTCAGCTCACCAGAATGGCTCTGTCCTGCTCCGTGACACGGGAAGGGACGCTCTTTCTCCCAAAAACGTTGCCCATTATTCAGCCACATCCCCGCCACATTTTTTTTCCGCTTCGGCTAGCGAGCTAAGCGACTTCCACTGTATCTGTTATCCGATCATTCCGTGTTTCCTACGGCAAGCGAGGCAGGACATCACGGCCCTTCCAAGTCTGGAACTCTGACACATCGGTCATATAGCGATATGACACAAGTGCATTCTTGTTACGAGCTACCATCTATGTATGTTATATAAAATAGTATCAGTTTAACGGCACTAAAACAGCAGGAAGTAATAAGACGCTTCCAGACCAACGTGATTTTTGCATGGTGTCCATCGCTGTGATTGGATCAGCACCTTGGACAGCGACCACGACCTCAACTGGAAATGGAGGCGATCCTCACCCCAAACACTGTCTGATGACACTCTGTGCAAATTAAAAAAAATGTATATATTTTACATTATTAGTAGACACAGGGCTAGAGCAGCTTTGGGGATTTTTTTTATTGTCTTTTCCCCCACAATATCACATCCTAACCACAGGACAGACCTTTTTGAGCTATCTGGGGTTACTTGCTGCTGATGATTGGTGATTCTTCAATAAAGGAGTTTTTTTCTGTCCCCATAGTAGATTCTTAAGTTTACTTTTAAAGAAAAAAACATTTATAGTATTTGTTAAGGTTAGGTTGTAGTAGCTATGAAAACATAACTGTCACAGTGTAAATTTTAATACCTTTTCAGTGTGTTTAAAATTGTAATGATTTTCACCATTTTGGGCTTGTTCAAAGTTTCCTTATTATTAATCTGCATTATTCATATTCTTACTGCAGACAGAACCTCAACTGCTCCTTATCAAACACTACAGAAAGTCATACTACAGTCAACTTGATCAATATGTCTATTTCCAACCCAAACGTTTTGACATCTCCTCTGTAATAAAGTAATAAAACATATATCTTTTGCATTTCCTCGTAACACCATAAAAAAAGACCTTCTTTTACATTCATATAGTTTACTTTGTTTAATTTGCAATCAACATTTTTGGAAAAGAAATACCATTTCTTACATTGTTGGATGCAAATTAGATGCATCAAAGACATGAGGCAGAAGCCTGATTTCTTGGATGCCCACATATGTAAGTAGTTCATGGGTTCTTGTGGTTTCAATAATAGAAAATTTCATTTTATTTACATATTGTATATTCAATGAATATTGTATGCTCGGTGACCCAATACCGTATGAAGTCTGAAAATGACATTGTGTATCATTACCATCACACAAGTGAGGAGATTTTCAAAACAGTTTTCAACACATTGGAAAAGTATTAAAATGTCATCATTGAGACACAGTCACTTTTTCATAGCTAATACAACATAACCTTAACAAATAAAGAGTGGTTTATTCTTAAAAAAAATCTACCCTTGGTACAGAAAAAAGTCCCTTAACTAAAGAATCCCTCTGTTAGAAATCTCAAACATGAAGATGATTTTTCCCATAGGCTTTTAGGATTTATGTTAAACTAATCAAGTAAACTAAAGTGAGGGGACACCAAACTTTGAAAAGCTCTGCCATTTGGGTCCAAAACTCTTCAGGCACATCGAGATGCATGGAGTCACGTTGAGACAGACTAACTGCATTTTCTTTTCTTTTCTTTTTTTTAATTTTAAGTCTAATTGTGTGGAAGCATTTTCGTTAATTGCAGTTCTGTTAAGGTGGCTGGCATGCAAGTCTGCATGCTAAATTAATTTCATGAACTACTGAAGACGCAGTCTCTCAAGGCTGGCATAACAGAGAATAAAGACACAATAACACATGTGGTTAAATACAACATTTTATGGTCAAACATCAGTTTAGTTTGATACATCATCCAATGTAAAAAATAAAAACAGCATACAGCCTATTTCTCCAAACACTGAAGAGAACATTTTTCCCCATCCACGGATGCAAAAACACAACTACTAATTTCTGCATACTCTGTTCACGTTACTGGTCGCACCGCTTTGTGCATGCTAATATTTATTTCAGACTGAAATGCTACAACAAACACAAACAGGAAAAAAAAAACAAAAAAAAACACAGAACTGCATTGACTGTTCCGTCGATGTGTAACAGAACTGGTCGTTGCCGCTGTGGTTGTGTCACAGCGCAGTTAGTTATAGCCTTTTCCTCAGAGCTAGCACTGCTCTGAATCAGTCCACTATAAGTACCCACCATAAACTGTCTGACTGCCCCCATAATTGTCTGGCACTTACAACACGGTGACAGCTGCTGTAATTAATAACCTAATACTTCGCCCATATTGTGCTTTTATGAAGACTCTATATCTACATTTCTGTACTGTTTTGGTTCCTGTGCTGCATTTAACTCCTGAGCTGTTTGCACTATTTAACACTGCTGGACACTGTTTATACTATTACATACTTTTTTTATGCTGTGCACACTGCACACTGCTTAGAATGGTTGTTATTTAACTGCTACTTTGCTACTTCTCCAAACTATATATTTCATGGAGCTGCATTGCATCTAAATTGGTTGCATACTTATTGCTGTCAGTCACTGTTTAAACCAAGTGTCAATTTATTGCCACTTTTTTATGCTATTTCGTTTTTTGTTCAATTTTTTTTCACCTTCTATATTGTTATTCATAGCATCATTACAGGAGTCGCAAACCTAATCTCATGTGCTTGTAGAATGATGATAAAGAAATACCTCCTTTCGATGTGAATTAAAATCCACCCCATTATGCTTAAACAGTCCACGGTAAAATTCTACACACAGTCGCTACAGTCACCAATTGCAGCAAAAAATAATCAACCCCTCAGCTGTGACTAGTCCACTAATCCCTGATAAGCAGGTCGTACAATGCAACAAATGCATTTCAACAAGAACAAGATGCTTAAACCTGTGACAGTTACATAATAAATTGAACCACACATATATCCTCTTTGGCTGTTCAACAACATAAAAACGAAGAAATACTGTCAGTGACCTGTTTTTTTTTTCCACAAAGCACTATTAAAAATTACACAGACCGAAAAAAATGAAGGAAATACAATGACTTCCAAAGAGTAGGGATATTGCATCAATCTAAATACCATGATGGAAAGAGTGTGTATTAGTGCTATTGAGCCACTTAACATCAAAGTACTGACCGTGATGATGATCATATCCATGCAGACCACCAGAATACAGAAAAAAAGCAAAGAAACAACAATTTTTTGATCTAATCAGTTCAAAGGCTCTTGATTTGGCTCACATAAATGCTTGTATTGTTCAGAACTTCATGGCGGGCTTTGTGAGCGTTGCATTTGTGTGGTTACTGAGGTAATTGCCTCATATGGCCCGCTATCATATTTCAGATTTGATGGAGGACATACAGCAGCCCCCATAAACAGGATTATGCCATGAAGGCAGTCTTCTTGGTAAGAACACAGAGTCTCACATAGTGCTTTTCTGAAAAGGCCTCAGTAGGTAGCAGGCTATGCCTGGAAGTCAGTCCCAAAGTGTCTGATCTGGGCGTCCGTCATTGATAGGTAGGTGGTTCTCATACTGGGCGAATACTGCAAGGAAATGATTGAAAAAAAAAAACAGGCTTTAGCTGATTTGCATTTAAATTACAGCATCTTGAAGAAACATATTCATATTGTGTGATCAGATCAATGTTCCTGTGATATATTCTATTTAATTAGGAGATTTCGAAGCAAGGGATGGCACTTTAAACTGTGACTACATTTAGGCAAAGAGCAGACAGAGGGCATAAGTCAGGGGTCATAGACCAAGTTACATTTGCAAGCAACACTTTGTCACTGCACTTTGCTGCAGTGCAGAGCTTTTCGAATAAATTTGAGTTATGCAAAATTATATACTGGTATTTGCAATTTAAAATACAAAAATTCAACCTAATGTAGTTTTACAGTGCTCTCTGAAGCACCTCGCTGGAGCTTTTCAGGGCTAAATATCCATGAAGCCTCCAGGCTGATTTTCGCTTGAATGACTTACAGTCCAGTAGCTGGGAATCTCTATAGGTGGATGTCTACTGAATGACATCACAACGTCAATGAATGGCAAACAAGCTTTAATCTAGCAAAGTTTCTAAAACCAGTGTGCATTACCCCATTTTTTCTCAATAGTAGTTTTTATATAGCTCCTAGCAGGAAGGGGGGTGTAATACTGTATACTTACTAGTAAAATGCACCAAAGGCAGTTTAATGGATAAAAAACAGTTATTTTACAAATATGTAAACACGTGAATTAACATTAACCATACATTTATAAGAACAAGAAATACAATTCAAGGCCATACTGAAAAAGCTATATACACAAGCTTACAATTTAGTAGCAAGAGTGCATCTATGAATAGATAGATACATGCAATTCTGTTAATGGCCTGCAGAGGTCAGTCTTTCATCACTGGCAAATAGTGTGAGGAGGTGCACAGTGTATATGCACCAGTATGTCTACTGTGCTGAAGCTGCAGGCTTCCTGTTAGTTTTGAATTGTCTATATATGTTGATGTCAGTACTAGTATCATCATCATCATCACACTAGGATCACAACATACCGAGGGTGGTGGGGATCCTCTCCC
Source organism: Eupleurogrammus muticus (assembly GCA_036785175.1). Lineage (NCBI taxonomy): Eukaryota > Metazoa > Chordata > Actinopteri > Scombriformes > Trichiuridae > Eupleurogrammus > Eupleurogrammus muticus. Next base: position 15,879,315 of record JAYKQN010000011.1, on the reverse strand, counting down.
TATCAGTGGCACATTCTCATATCGAGGGTTGCCTCCAAACAGCGATGTCTGGTTCCTACCACAGACGGGGAAAGAAAAGTAGTGAGAGATTTAACACACATATACTAACGCGCTGTCGTCATCCATTGATCTTACATGTATTCAGGAGGCGGCATGACATTAGATGTTTGTGGAGGTGGATGAAGGCTGGCCTGGCTGCCAAGGCTGCTGGCATAGCTACAGAAACTTTGGATGTGGGACCTTCTGGGGTTGTAGGCTATCCGTCGCGCCTGGGGATTGAATGGGTCTTCTTCATCTATGTCATCATACTCTTTGTCCCTGGATAAGGATTGTATTGTACAAACACACACACATGGACACCATGCACGGACAAAACCCAGAAACACAGAGAATGCATCCTGCATCTGTTAACACTTCACAGGAGTGCTTTTCAGGGGCAGTATGTAATGGGATAAAGAGGGTTGCTTGGCTGACCTGCTGCCTATTACTGTCCACACTCGGAAAATCGCACACAGCATGGCGGAGAGTGCGAAGGCGGCCAGGAGGGCAAACAAGGAGAGGTAGAGGAGCCCTTCCACCCCATCGTAGCATACACCCATTAGGGCATCCAAGTAGTCCTACAAACAGCAGTATATATGCAGAATATAGTACAAGTCAGTTATATTCCGTATCCAGTAAAGAAATTAGGGCTGACATGATTACCGTATTAGAGCCTTGGTAAGAAGCAATTCACAAACAAAGATGTGCAGTGGTAGACCAACCTCAGAAGCAGCATAAGGAAAAAAAGGAAACACTTGCACTGGCCCGACGTTTTCCACCAACCCAACCTCAGCTCGGACACAAAAAGATTATTGTAGTCGCTCAACTTCTTAGACATTTTTTTGCCAATGAGAAGAGGTGTCAACTAGTGGTGTTGCATGCATGCTATTAAAATAAATAAATACAAAAAAATTAAATCATGTCCTTTATGAAAGATTACTATTTCAGAGATCAATACTTTAACTCTAACTCACAAAGTTAAAAATGTAGTTTACGGACAATCAGCACCTGTAGCATGCTGACAATTAATTGAGTCAACATTAGCCCACACTATTTTATCTGATGGGAAAGTAGGTACATTTTTTCACACCACTTGTGTCCAATAAGCCACGTTGTAATTAAAATGTGTGCACTGATTCAATTACCTTAATTGCATTTATATCATTAAACATTATTCACTAATGTATATGTTAGTGCTTAGTGATACACACTAAGTATGGGAAACAAATTCATTAAAGTGAGGTTAAATTATTCAAAGCCCAAAATACTATATGGTATAAAACCTGAAAATAGTCGAGTTAAACTGGGGGGAAGAGAAAGAAAAACTGGGGGGAAGAGAATCATCATACATTGCAGCCTAGATGTAGCTCACAGAGATAAGGTCAAGCATGTTTAAAGATTGCATTTTAAAGGAAAAGCGTGTAATAACATTCAGCAGAATCTAACATAATAGATTTGGCAAAAAGTGGAATATAATATTTATAGGAATGTTTCAATTTGTATATAATTAGAATAAAACAACAATTGTGGTGTTCTTTTTTTTTGCTTTAGATGCCATGTTGCACTGCCATGTTTCTACAGTAGCCCAGAATGGACAAAACAAACATAGTTTCAGTTGCTATTTGTAACCTCAATATAATACTAATACATTTTAATGATACATATATTGTTGGAGAAGTTGTAGAATCATGGTGTTTGCACAGCCACCACCATCAGTGTATGAGTGTTTGTGTAAGGATAAAGGAACATATAAGTGCTTGACAAGACTAGAAAAGTAGTATACAAATTCTGCCCATTACCATTCACTGAACAGCACTATTAAATGGTGTCATGGATTGTATCTGACCTTACCTTATGTAGCCCCCGACAGTCGAGCAAGGCTGTTAGCTGGTTCAGACTGAACTCTGTTGAGTTCAACAGCTCCTGGATCCCCAAAAGGTCTCTCTGTGTAACGTGACGTGAAATGGTGAGAACGATGCGCACAATTCAACATTCTTCCGGTGGAATAGCCTGTCGGCCGACCACTCACCTCAGCGGTGGGAAACAGGGGCACCGAGAACTGCATCAAGCCCTGGATCTGGATTTGCATGGTGGTCAGCGAGCGCTGGCAGATTGTCAAGGACTGTAGAAAACATAATCACGCAATGAACATCTCGCGCGGAGCCGTCCACTGCAAGCGGCGCGATCGCCGAGGGAGCAGCGTGTCAACGCGTAATGTAGTCTACCTGTATCACTACAATGTATAATGTATACATAATGTGCTTAAAACAGATGACTCATTTCCTTCCAGAGAGAATGGGCCCAGACTACACCCACCAATCACTGTCCCTCCTCCCATTATCATCAGCCATTCACAAGCACAAGCAGGAAGGGAAATATTCTTATCAACGAGGCCATCAGAGAAAAAAAGATTATCCCTACTTAGGAAGCATCAATGTAATCCCTATATGGAAACCGCAACAAATGTATGTAGGTTTTCAATAATTATTAGTCATGGATCTAAGACGTCATGACACATCTACATTTTCGTGTTCCAGGACTTCACATGTGGTTGAGTCATAGATTGGGGGGTGGGCGGATCGTGGAACTTCGTAATGAATTCGCTGTTTCCAAGTCAGCACCATACATCCTCATCACCATGTGGTGCACCTTTGTCAAAATTCGTCACGCGAGACATTCACACGTGACTTCATTTTGGTTAAGGATTACAACCAAAGAGAACTGGGGTTATAAGGTTTTATGTCTGTGGTTTCCAAACTTGAAATCCAGTGATTTCTGTCATTCATATAGGATGTTTTTGAAACACTGTTTACTGCATTTGCAACTCAAGTATTAGGATTTAATAATTAGGCTCTTTTAGCTGTGAGGAGTGAACATATTTCTTTGAAAAGCAATATAACTAAAGAAATGACATCTTAAATGAATAAGCATTGCATTAGCTGCCTCTATACCAGAGCTGCTTTTATGCATGATAGAAAATTGAATGAATAAACAAACTATAATAGCACTCTGAGTGCAGATGCCTGCCAAGTATATTTGATTCCCACCCAAGATTGTTAGTGTCTCTGGTGTAGTGTGCATAGAAAACAAGCTGCAGGTGCCAGATATCACCACCAGGTGGCCCCCACAATGTTTGAAGGTCCATTTACCAAACAACAAAAAAGAAATGATCCCGAAACCAGGATTCCTTTCTAATCATTAACAAAATCGAATCATCTGTCCATGGTACCATTCTGAACATTTGCTGAGAATGTGATGAAAATCTGACCATAAGCTTTTAACTTGTTAAAAGCCAGACAAAAATAGAGGAAGGAATAGTATTCAATGTTTGATCAATGATTATCATTGTATGTAATTAAATTCGTGATGGGGGCTTATTTTTCAAAACAGATGATTATGAAGCTGATGATGATGATTTCTCTGCCTGGCATCTAACAACATATATTCTTTAGTATGCAAGCCAAGCAGACTTTGGATATCAATACTGTACCTGCTGGAAGGGATTTCGTAGATTCGGACTGCAGAACAGGTAATAGTGTGCAACATCTGGAGGGTGGGAAAAAGGGAGCAAAATAGAAGGAGGTTGGCCTTCTGCGTTTTAACATTCAGTGGCAGAGAGCTAGTGTCTGGGCAGTTCGATTTTTTTTCAGAGACAAATTACCTGCAGTGATGAAATCCTTGGTTTGGTTAACAATAAACTTGTCTGGAGACACACAGAAGTCACTGGTGCCCTGTAGGAAAAACAACACAAGACCAAAATTTATACAACTAGAGTCACTTTCTTGTGCAGCAATGGACTAAGATGCTCCATACACTGGGTAGTTATTGATGATCTCACAGTGATACAATGTTCTTTTATAACATTTTGTAAAAAAAAAAACCCTGTGAACTGTAATGTCTTCTTACCGAGTATACAGACACATTAATACACAAGAACACTAAAAAAATGCGCGGTATGTGGCAACAGTTCCCAGCCTTTATAGACCATGTAGAACATGTCGTACTTTGTTCACCATGGATAAAAGCCACAACATATTTTCACGGCCCTTTAATCCATCCATGGAGAGTTGCTAAAATGCATGCATAAGCAATTAGAGGTCAAGGTCACGCCGTCTGTGTGCAAAAAATAAAAAAAATAAAAAAACTGAAGAAATAACTGAAATATACTAATTTATCACACATATGCCTATTTCCCAGTTGGGGAAAATAACAGAGTGCCCATTCAAAGGGAGTGGGAAAATCTGCTGCACTGCCATTTATTCCTGAAATAGTCTTGTGTTGTCTGTGTTTCATGTCAGCACCAGTCAAAAGTAACTTTCGACAATCTATTTTATTGGAAAAGCGTGGCTCAGCAGGAACAAAGCAATGATCAATACAAATTAAATCGGAAACATGACCTACAGTGAAGCAAGCGGACAACATAAAACACATATAGCTAAGTTTCTTTTTCTCTTCCTATTGCATGACACACTTCTCCCTGTCTTCCTTTTTAGATTATGAACACATCCCTAAACTGAACTACAACTAAATGACATTTATTTCCAGGAACAGCATCATGTCACTGGATGTTACCATCCTTGTGTTTCTCCTAACACTAGCAGGGACTTCTTGGTTTATGCCACATCTCATCAAAAATGTATAAATCTAAGATCGTTATCTAGGACAACACCATCATCTACTTTTCTTTTAAGATCTACTGTTTTTTTTTGCACATAACAGTTTGAAGTAATGATGCACAGGTGCAATAAGTTCACTTGCTTGTTTTGCTTTATGCCCCACATTCAAATTTCATTACCGCAAAGCTTGTGTTCTTTGATCATCCACTTCTGTGAGGAGGAGGATGATGAGTTTAAAGAGGTGAAGTAGCCTAGAAATCCCGCGATGGGTAAAGGATGCTCAACAACTATATGCTGTGAAACACTTCTGAGAAAACAACTCCGCTTGTAATTGAAGAGGTTGGATTGCCAAATGCAAACTTAACTACAAAAAAAAAGCCTGTTTGTATGGAAATCTTAAAAGAAAATGACCCTGCTTCTCGCTTTAATTATTACCTCAGTACACACTTCCTCGCTGTGTTTACAGTTTCAACATCCAAGTCTTCTTTTTCAACACAGCATGATGTTCATTATGTAAACTAGAAAAGCCACTTACTACGCTGACAGTGCAGGCATAGGGCCAAGCTATGCAGGTGCAGGATATCACCACCGGGTGGCCCAACAAATGTTGGCACCTGTTTTAAGGCCTATTTAACACAACCTACCAAACAATGGGACATTTAAAGCGATCTAGGAACCAGGATTTCTTCAGGATCATTACCACACTTGAATCAAAATGCAGAAAGATGAAAGTCGGTCCCTACCTCATTGACTTATCTTGCCAAAAAGCAGACAAACGCTGGCAAAAACACATCCTCCTTGTCACAATTTAGAATAAAATCTACTCTTCTTCTGAGAGGTCAACGGGTGGGTTCTGCGTGCTGCACCACACAATGAAATTGCAGTGCTTCGACTGGCCGGGTCGCTTCGGCATGAATTCTCCACTAGAGCGTTCACACCAGAGCCTTCTGGCTAACATCCAGTACAGGTATACAGTAATTACTGAGGATATTAAACTGTCAATGACAATGACAGGGAGCTGCATGGTAGGGACAACTATTCTGGATAAGAAGGTCAGAGGTCTTAATACAGGGTCGTGTTCTACAGCAGGGGGGAGGCAACCCTGGTCCTGCAGAGCCGCAGTGGGTGCAGGTTTTTGTTCCAACCAAGCAGTTACACGCCCGATTCTATTCCAGATCTTGGTAACCTGGCTTTACAGTTGCGGAGAAGCACTGACAACCTTAGCATATTGAAGTCTGCATTCCTATGTAGTTAAGTCCGGGTTAAAGCCAGTTGTCACCCTCCTGTGCTTCTCTCTCTCTCTCTCTCTCGTTTACTCTCTCGACTGCCTCACAGCTTTCCAGATGTAAAACCCTGTGGGATAATCCACAGAGATCTCTTCACAGGAGACAGGGAGACAGTGGAGGAGAGGGATGGAGGAAGGCTGGAACCAAAGGGGGTGTTCTTTGTACCCCGAGCACTACCCCTAATTCAATCTCTAATAAAACCGCCAAGCTCAGATGTGCTAAACACATGGTGTACAGTCAAGAAGACAGAACAACCTGACAGGCAGAAGGAAGGAGAAAGGAGGAGCTGCAGTTAATGCTATAAACAGCTCTGTTTGCCGTAATGGAGCAAATAGTTGATTAACCTAATAGGTAGGTTCTGGTAATCAGCTTTAGTGCATGACTGGCAAACCAAACAGGCAGATACAGACACAGGAAACAGTCATTTCATGTGGTGGGAAATTAATTACCATCACTGTTGAGCATGATATCTATTGGTTTAACTTTTTGTGTCAAAAAAAAGAAGCAGGGTTCAATTTAGTTTTTTTTTTACAAGGGCGGGGGTTGGGAGGTGAAACAAATAAATCAGAAGCAGGATTTAAAAAAAACAAAAAAAACAAAGAAACTGTTTTCTGTTTTCTCACCACAGCTGTGGCAGTGCCCGCTCCCAGAGAGGCCCAGCTCAGGATCAGAGACAGCATTATAAAATTGATGATCCTGCAGGAAAACAGCAAACGGGAGAAAGAGACGGGATGAGAGGAGACACAGGCACAGGCACCATGCGAATGGATCAGTGTTTCTCTCTCTCTCTCTTTTTTTTAATTCAGTTCATTTGATTTATTATTGTTCATCTTTTGCTTGGGTAAGAGATAACACAGATTAGGCGATAAGGCTGAAATTCAATTTATTATCGATATATGGAAAAAAAAAGGAATATCTCATGACTCATTGCTGAATTATCTTGTTCCCCCGTTCCCTCTAGACGTGTAAAAAATCTATTCTTTCAGAAATATGCTTGGTTAAAGCTGAAGAATTGTTCCGTAGAGGTTAATACCACTTGACTTCCCTCTTTAGTCATTTCTACTGGGCCCAAAACATTTAGAATATCTGCACTTTCTATCAGTCATGTTATTAGTCATTAGTCATTACGCATTGCACAGATTTATCACCAATAAAAACTTTTTCCTGTTGACTTTGTTGGTTTTATTTGCCCCCTTTTGTGTGGAAATGAAACTTTAACAGGGCCTTAACACGAGCCACAGGAGCAAACATGAGCATTTTTAAAAAAAAAAGACATAAAAACACTAATCACCACACTTTCTCAGTGACCGCCGGCATCAGCTAGGAAAAAGTGCCGTGAGTTAGTGGGGGCGATAAACCGAATAGAAAAGAGGTAGAAGTGCCCCCCTGATGGATGCAACGGAGGCTACAAAGTCCTCCTCAGACCTTCTTGAAAGCACCAATAAAGTGTCCCGAGAGCATGTGATAATTAGGTAAAGGGAGTCGGGCTCATCCTGCCCGGCCGATCAATAGGCATTAGTGAGGCCTATCGGAGGGGGATGTGAAGAGTGATCCCGGGCATCATCTCCTCACACTGACACGCAGGCTGCACTCAATTGGGCAAATTGGATAGGAAGTCCGGACTGCTTTGCTTGTCAAACATTGTTGGTTTAAATTACTGGTTGCAATTTACCCAATCAAATGTTTCTCCTCTTCCTATTTCATTCATTGCCCTTAGAATCTAAACCTCCTTTTTCTTATTTAGCGGAGGGAAACTATAGTGGTTTGGATCTAGATTGGACGTAATGTATGAATTCTACAAGTGATTAGTTGGTGTGATTGAGAGAAAACCTAATAGAGAGTTACACCGACTTATATGCGGATGAAATGAAAGACGCCGAGGAACGGGGCTGTGTCATTATCAGTGTTATTTGATGATGTAACGCCATCATTTGTTCTGTTAATGGAGCGACTCCATGGTGCCGGCGAGGCTCACCGGCGTCCTGCCTATCCGTCTGCGGTCTGTGATCCGGGCAGGAGATGAAAAAGAAAAACGCCTCCACTCACACGCATTCGGGGTACTTACGTGATAATCAGCCATCGGGACGGCTTGGCCATTACGATGCAAATGGCCAGGCAGATGACCAGGTCCAGAATCAGCAGCAGCAGATACGACAGCCATCTACGACACAGGAAAAAAAAAACGAGAACAAAAAGCCTCATCACTCACTCCCGACTTTGCCAACAACATAACATACATGTAGAAGCCTCGGGAAGTGCTGGCCACAACACGTGTTTGACGGTAAGTGTGTGAGCTCAGCGGGTGACATATATCATTCCGTCTCCTTGTTAGAGTCCATCTGTTTCAGGTAATTTCCAGACTGTCGAACTTAATAATTCAACAGATCCATAAGACATGAATTTTTCAAGCCCTGAAAATGTCCTTCAGGAATGGCCTACACTCAGCCTGGAGTTCATGTGTGTGTGTTTTGTGTGTGTGTGTGTGTGTGTGTGCGAACCAAACACTTAACTCCATAAGCCCCGGCAGAATTGTAAATTATAGACAATCAGAGAAAATATTGATCCCCGGGATGTCACGCAGACACGAAACGTGGTGTGGTGACAGGAATGTTTATATTGAAATAGACGTGCGGTGCAGCCGCTCTATTGTGGTAAATCTGTACACCAGGGTCACTACAGAATATGATCCTCTCACGCTGCGTGAAACCATCTAGGGGGAGCCTAATAGACTTTGAAAATGTACTGCAGGCCGGCCGCTCCTCTGCACACAGAAGAGGGGCATATTGATGGGGAAAACCTTAGAGAGGCCATGCTTTATGTGCACAAGCAGAAGCGCTCTACGATGCAGCCGGGCGCAGGGATGAATGCGAGAAAACAGAACAGGGACGGGAGGACATAAAATTGGAAAACAAAGCGGCGTCATTTTGAATCAAACAAGACCGGGGCCGGCTGTAAAATTTGCTGTTTCATCAATAAAAGCCTACCACGGGCTGTTCATAGCCCAGTGGTTGCATGAAATCCAATCAGCAGCCAGGAGGATGGTGTCAGGTTGCACAATGTGTCAACTGAAAGTCCAAGGAGAAAATCTGGCATCAGGATAGAGAGAACATTTCACGTGGAGCCATGTGGGAATATGTACCGCATGTATGGACCATATGATCGGAATAGGCCCAGTGACACACGGTGGCTAATTGTGCTCCGCGTCCTGTCACGACAGGAATCGCGACAGAAATCAAGAGTTACATGCTGTCACCAGAGCTGAAAAAGTATGTATAGAAAAAAAAAATAGAGGAACTTTTTTTTAATATGGAAACTTAAAAAAATTGTTCAAATTTTGATAATAAACCAGAAAAAATTGCGTCTTGTTTTGTCCAATCACCTAGTATATGAACTACAGGCACTACTACTGTTCCTGCTACATGAGGGTTTACATGGCAACAGTAGATTAGACGGACACTTGAGGTTATGAATTATAGCTCAATTTGAACATCTAAATATATAATATTGAAACTCCCAGAAGTCCAAAATAAGAAATGCCCACGTCACAAATATTTGCGAAACGTAACACACATAGTTTATCTCGTGGTGGTTGTAGGCTTAGGCCTTAGCGTAGGAGAACCTGTGGTAGCTACACAAAACATACATATAAAAAAAAAAAAGCAAAGAACATGAAAAATGTGAAAAAAATGCAGAGAAAAAAAAGTGAAAAGTGAATCGCACTACAGAGAGAGCAGCTTGTAGATAAAAAAAGACGTAATCTAAAGGAGTAAAAACACGCCACTTTTGATTGAATTATATACTATACATATACATTTTCACTCTGATTAACAGAATAGCTGAACTCTGGTTTCACACGAGTTTCACATAGTTTGCATAGTTTTCATTTCACAATGAGTATTTCTATTCGACGACCTCGACTCAACACTTGGGCATTCTGGGGATTTGAGACAAACTCAGTTTCCTCATTTGTAGTGCAAATATACAGATATTCACACTTTCTATTGCCCCAAACCTTCAGTTGACATTGTTTTACCAGCTGCTGACTAGAAGGAATGATAAAATACTCTATACGTCCATGTGGGTAAAATTAAAATGGGCTCCTGTTTAAGAGATAAATGAACATAGAACTAACTTAATATGATTTTTATTATTATTATTTATATGATTTGCAAGTTCATTTTTGGTCACTTGAAGACTCCCAGCAGGTCAATCCATCCACAACAAGTGTGTTTCACTGCAATCAAACTATTTGGCCACTAAGAGGCACACAACATCCAGCGGAATTAACTATTCAGGAAAAAAAATGCAAAAAAAACACCAATGTTCTCTGAGAATTAGTGTCAGAGTACAGCGAACAGGTTGCAAACATTAAAGCTCCTCAACACAACTATGACATCTGAAGTTTTTTTTTTTTTCTGCTGAAAAAATACACCTACAGTGCGGAGCGGCAGCCTCTCACAAATTAGTGTTGCCCTCCTGAATTGATGTCGGGGTATTTTATTCATTTGGACTACTTTATTGCTGATTAGGTTTGTTTTTTTCTCCATCCCCCCTCCCTCTCTCCCGTTGATTGAATTTCACTGCTGGCCCCTTAATGCTTTCTCACAGTTCTCTTTTGAAAGAGCACCACATCAAAGTGATAATTGCAATCAATGTGAGGAATGGTCCGCGGGTAAGGAGATTATTTATGGTCTAATAAACGCCTCGCCACGCATAACGCTCGGCGAGAGCAACACACGCCCGAGCATAAGCTCACTCTCGGCTTTTATTTATTTAGCAATCAGGAAAAATTGCTTTTCCTGTCTGTGTTCCGGATGGGGAGGGGGAAATCAATAAAAATCCCACCTGTTCCGTGTCTCTCCCGAGCAGCTTGTTTACTTCATCTACAAACAATAGACAGATCTACAAAGTGAAATAATTGCCCCCCCCGGGGAGCAAACGCGGCGCCGCCTACCTGTAATACTCAATGAAGGCCGTCTGATCGGCTATGGCCGCCAGGTCCACGTTGGCTTTGTTGATGTCGGGCAGAGCGGTCATCTCTCGGATGACGTTGTTGAGCATCAGCTGCATGAAGCGCAGGGCCTGGATGTAGTCGGGCCTGGTGGCGAAGATCTCGTCCAGCCGCTGCAGGTGCTTTTTGAGGCCGGACTCCACGCCGCCCACGGAGCGCACAACCTTACGGGGACGAGACGAAGAGGGATGAGGGCGAAAATTGAGAAGAAAATTAGCAATGATGTGTAGTGGAATAAGGGAGTCGGGGAGGTGAAGGTGAGTCGAGGGGGGAAGGAGCAGAGGGAAACAGGAGGATAAAAAAAAAGAATATAAAGCAGGTCTTGGTATAAAAAAGATTGAAAATAAAGGTGGAAAAAAGAACTAAAGGGATTTTTTTTATTTTGAGAAAAAAGGTGATCTTCTCTCCTCAACCATGTATATTAGTTAGATATGCAATTACTAGGGTGGAATGCTGATAAGAAAGCAGGGCGACCCGCTATCAGGGTGTTCTTTGATAGCGGGTGAAGTTTGGGGAGGAATGGAGGAGCAGAATAACTTTTAGATTTGAAGAAAAAGGAATGAGGCACAGCTGCACTTTTGCAGCATCAATGGAGCTAGAAATAGGTACATTTTAGCCCTGTGCTGACAGAGGGAAAGTGCCGCTTTTCATTGAGACTCCGAATAAAAAGGTTTGCACCAATGCTCAATATATCAAAACACACAACTATGTCGTGATTTGGGGATATTGGCACAAGGCTCGACCCAAATCTTAAAAAAAAAAAAAAACTAGAGGCACAATCCAATTCCTAATGTTAAGAAAAGGCTGATCCTGTCAAAGAATCTAAGCACTGAATGAAGACCGTTTGAGAAAAATGATTGACAATAACATCAAAAAAGTGCAAGGCAGAAAAAAGTTCTCATAGCAACAAAGATACGAGAAAGATTCAGCAGAGCATAGTTTAGGAAGGACACACACACACACACACACACACACACACACACACACAGCCACAGCACAATGACTCCTATTTTACATAATAATATAATTCAATATCACCATGATTAGAAGGCTCCACTAATTCTGAAGAGAGGGTGCTGTCTGTATTGTAATCTGCGAGGCCCATTTTCCCTATCTGGCATTCTTCCTCCATTACACTCATGACTTCTTTTACACATTCGAGCATTCTGAGCAAGCCTGTTCATTCCCACGCTGCGAAAAACCCTCCAGAACGTGGATTTGTAAAAAAAAAAAAATGTGCCCCGGCCTCTTTAGCACTATAACATTTCAGACAGCCGTTGATTAAATTCTACTGAGTGTGTGATTCTGATGGACTGTAACTGAAACCCCCCCCCGCACCCCAGAAAGAGTATCTGTGCAGACATCCTCCACTCCAGCACTCCCAGGGGTGTGCGTTTGTGGAGGGGATGAAGAAGAGGGGGGGGTTGTTATGCGATTGCCAGTAAACCGCTCTCACTCCTCCCCACCTATATGTTCATCATCTCCCGCCGTTCCGGTTTCGCGCGGAGTGTGGAGAAGAAAGAAAAAAAAAAAAAAAAAAAAAAAATGGGCGGCACCGGCACGCCGCCTGGGGGGGTGATCCACATTTCCCTAATCTGGACCATCCCGTCTTCCTTTAAAATGGATTAAAAGCTCACTTTTGCTGAAAGCGGGTCACAAGGAGGCCTCTCTCCGTGCCGGACGCGCCTCTTAAACGAGACCGAGTGATTCGCGGCTCACAGCAGCAATATTGTGAATGCCAACACCGACAGGCAACCAAACCGTCCTGTTTCTTCACTGATTTCATATATGTGTATATATATATTTGAGAGATCTACTGCATTAACTATGAAAGTAAAACAATATATATGCTAGCAGCGGTTTAACATTAAGCCAGGTAATACATTTCCTGATGTAGGACACTGAGGAGAGGCGTTCAGGGGGAACTGATGTATGGCACTGAAAGCAGTAATCATTTTGTTCTAAGAATCACAAGACAGCTTTTACTTTCAAAGAGGGGGAAGAGCTATATATAAAAGTGTAGCCACAGTTGCAAATTGGAAGCGCGTATTTCTTGATGTAGTGCAATTGCCATTGTTTTCTCATCAGTTATTTCCTGGCGGCGTTAAAGTTAATATTGTAAGCAGAGCTGTAATGAGACTGAAATAAAGGATGCCCGCGAACAATGAAAAGCCCCCTTCAATGGAAAAAGAAAAAAAAAAAAAAGAGAATGGCCCTCCTCATTAAATCTTTCCCTAGTCCACACATTTGTTACTTGGAGGCTGGATTATTGCGATGCCTTATTGTCAGGCTGCCCCGACAAGTCCCTAAAGACTCGCCGGCTGATTCGGAATGCTGCCGCCTGGGTACTGACGAGAAACAGGGGTGAAAAAAAAAAAGATTGTATGTCTCCAACATTAGCTTCTCTGCACTGGCTCCCAAAAAAATCAAAAATAGTAATCTTTTTTCTCATGTACAAAGCTCTTATAATGGTCAGGTGGCGTTGAGTAGGCCAGGCCTTCAACTTTCAGGCTCCTTTTCAGGAGTCTCTCTCTCTCTCACTCTCTATAGTCGACTTTTCATTTTTGATAAATCTTATATTTAAGGTAAGCGTAGGCTCTCTTTAGGCCTAGTTATGCTGCTATAGGATTAGACTGCCTGAGGGCCTCACATGATACACTGAGCTTATCTCCCCTCTTCTCCCTCTCCTCATGGCATATCCAGATTTTCTGCAGTTGTAATGGCGTGTAAGTGGCCCATAATTAACTGTCATCGTGTTCACACAATAGGTTCAGGTTGTGTCTAAATATTGCATAAACAGGTTGTCTGTTGAACTTGTGTCCGTTTGGATACTTTATTATTAATATGCTGCAACAACACGCAGCCTTTCACACATTTGCTCAGCTTGTTTCTCTGATAACTTCAAATCAAGACATCCAATGGCTACATTTATCCATCTGGTTAAAAGATGCTAGTTAAAATATGCAAATATCAAAAAGTGCATCAGTAAAATGTGGTTTAACACCAGATTAAAAGTCAGTAAATTAACTGATGCATGCACACAACATGGGATAAAGGGAATATGAAGCCATGGATGCATTTCTCTAGATTTGAAAATAGTTGAGAACATTCAGTGCAATGCAAGTGTCACAACTCAACAAAATGCATAAGATAGGTTCACTCATTTTAGTAACATACTGGGTATTTAAAGTGATTACTTTGAAACCAAATTAATGGAAATGCATATGAAAGGCCAAGAAAGGATTTGGTGAAACCAGTAAAACACAGTGGATAAATGATTCATTCTGGAGTCTAAACAAAGACTAAAGCAGCTTAAGCTTTACCGGATGGACAACCAGCCAACTCATCAGCTCTGTAAATCGAGAACATCCCATCAAGCTGTGATTTAGCGAGCGAGGAAGCCTTTTGTTTCCCCCCCGGGGGGAGAAACGTCTATGTTGCTCATGCAGTCATAGTGTACATCGTGCTGCAGGATTAAATCAATACCAAGATGCCACGGTGGGAGATGTCTGCAGCAATACAGAAATCTGCATCACAATAAGCCCTACCTTCATGAAGGTTATCGTGTTGTTTCTGTGGAAACCATTCTAGAGCGGCTGAATTCATGGTCACTTTGAAGGCTGCGGTCGTGGTGGCGAATAATACAGAGCTGCGTTTCTAATATTTCATCCAACACATTTATATTCAGTGAAGGCGAGTGAAATATAGCCTAAAAAAAAAAGACCATAACGTCGTACAGTACAGACTGTTTCGACAAAAAAAACTAAATTTATTGCAAGGTTGTCATATTAGACTGCATTAGCGGGACGTGCTGCAAATATTTCTTAAGTATCACTTTATTCTTTATGACCCAAAGTGTTGTCATCGCACGTAAGCTACAAATGGATTACGTTTCAATCTGCGCTCCCTTCAGTCAGCAGTATTCAAAATGCACAATGAAAGCAGGAGCACAGAGCTGTAACTGTATGTGTGTGTAACAAATATTAAAAACAAGCAGGCATATGAAGCCTTTTTTAAATGTTTGATACACAAACACAGAGACACACACATGCACACAGTACAGATAGTAAGCAAGATGGAAAGGGAAGAAGCTTAAATTCCATTAATGCGCCGCAGATGGGAGTTAATCCTCATCTTCCTCATTGTAATTATTCCCTTTTGCGGGGCCTTTTTCTGACTCTTCTCCCTGTCCTCCCCTCCTAAGTCTCCTGTATAAGTTCTGGAATGCAGGTCAAGAAATGTATAGAAAGAATCCCTATTTGCAAATCTCAAGGCAACAGTTGCATCAATTCACTGTGACAAAAATACAGACCCCCTCCCAGATGGGTACCAGCTTGTGTTCAGTTTAAAAGAACAGATCACGCCTTGTGTCATCATGAATAATGATAATAAAAAATGGAAATTGAAAAAAGCCACAATAAAGGAAGCATGGGACTAGAAGTTATTAATAATAAAAATTAACGTCAGAAGGAAATATATGGACATTATTGCACAGACATGTTTTAAACAGTCAAAATCAATAAACTTTACAAAGACAGTGTGTAGTATTTCGCCGCATTTAGTAAGATATAAACAGACTTGTCGTGAATGGAATTTAAAATTCGTAAATATATATTTTAATTTGTATATGTATAATTGAATCAAAATAAAATTGTTTTGTATTTATTACCTTAGATTGAGCCATTTTCATCTACATATTGAGCTGGTCTCCCTCTGCAGAGCCGGCCATGTTGCACCGCCATATTTCTGCAGCATGTGATATTGGAAAAAATTGATATTGCAATATTTTTCCCTTGTGATGCTGTATATATTATGATATGAAAAAAGAGGCACTGATGAAAAGACTTCCTTTTGGCAAGGAAACCATTCTTTCTTCTTTATTGCTATACAGTTGGTTTTCTTATTAACATGCCGCTTTAACGACTGCCATAAATGATCATGTAGCCTAATGTTTCCAACTGGTTTAATGGTGTCAACATAAAGTATAATCTATCTTCTTACCTTTCATAATCACATATCATTTTAACTTGTAGAATTTTTATTAAAAGCTATATTTAAAAAAAAAAAAATATGTCCACAGTGCATTTAGAGGGGCACACAATAAAAGTAGAGCGTGTCCGGAAAAGAATTGTATGTAATGTAAATGAATTACTGTAAAATACCAAATAACAGCCTGACTATCTATTTGTTTCAATTACTTAGCAGACCAGGTGTTTATTTGAGTCTAGTTTAAGACAGGTGATTCATAATTAATTATTAGGCTACTTCTGCAAAACTGGTGAAATGTAATTTACTAAAATTATTATATTAAACCAATATGAATACCACATAACATTTTTTCTCAAAAGTCATATTCCACTACTAGAGAGATTACAGTACTCTTGTTAAACATATCCTGACTGCCCCTCCAGAGTTTTCCTCTGGCGGCTGCAGCTCAGAGGTAGAGCGAACCACCAGTCGCAAAATTGGTGGTTCGATTCCCGGCTTCTCCGAGTTGCTTATCGTTGTGTCCTTGGACAAGATACTTAACTCTGATTTGCCTCCGATGGCTTGTGCCATCAGTGTGTGATTGTGTATCACCACCGCCATCAGTGTGGGTGAATGGACACTTGTAGTATAAAGTGCTTTGAGTGATCAAAAACACTAGAAAAGTGCTATATAAATGCAGGCCATTTAGCATCTTTTACCACAAAGAGTTTGTACTTTTTATTCTTTTGCTGCACAGACAATTAATCAATATTATTATTTGAGGCTGTTCTTTAAGATCATCTGAGCACCACAGTGATGCTTTAGGATCAAGGAGCTGAAGTAAAAAGACTCAGACTTTTAACAACTAAATAAAATCAACAATTTTGCTGAAAGGTTTTTGTGAGCATGCTTCCTGTTTCCATGGGAATACACAGGCTCTAACTATTGATTGAAACACAATCAGTCACATCAATCGAGTCCTGTGTGTAATAGAACGTAGTTCACTACTGACGCAAAAATCCCAAACCTTAGTAATAACCTAGCAACAGACAGGACAGTCTAGACCCAGATGAGTGAACTTTGAGTTTATGCTTTAATGAAAATGAATGAGAAAAAAAATGCTACTTTGATCGGCCAAGCTGTAAGATGCCGTTTTTTTTTTTCCCCAGAGATGTAGCTTTTACAACCACAAACTCCTCATGTAGCCTATTTGATGTTATAGCATTGCACCGAAACCAACCGATGAAAGACAAACATTTCTGCCATTTCCTGCTCTGGCTCTGGCAATTACACTGTTGCCATGGAGATGGACACAAAGTTGCCACAGACTTGTGATATTATCAGTGAGCATGTTCGGATTGCTTGGTCGGACCTACTTGTTGTATAAGTCTATATCTTGCAGCCCTAGATTCTACATTAGCCCAGAAAAGGACAAACCAATCGCTGGCTTTTGTGACAGATTTCCACCTTTTTTTTCCCCACAAATTTCGTAACCACTGTGGTTGAGTTGTTGATCAGTTGCTTTGCAATCCACAATCCCACCACTAGATGCCACAAAATCCTACACACTGTATCTTTTAGTCACCAACTCACTCACACTGACTCCACAGAAAATGTGTTAAATTGCATCTTGTCATTCCAGGTCATGTTTAGAGTTGTGATACAGTTATAGCTCATGCAATGGTGCAATTGATTAAAAGCTTCGCATGCTCCTCTCACCAGATTGTCGATGCCACCCAATGTGTGATTGGCATTGTAGAGCGAGAGGGTCAGCTGGTACACCCCATCATTGGTCTCACTGTTTCCATAGAAACCAACTCCTACAGCAGAACTGTGAAAAAGAGAGCTTCAGATCAAATGCATAAATAGAGCAACAAAATGAATTGCCTGTTTGTTTTATTGTGTTACTTTATTCATTATGGTACTACATGAGTTTGTAAGAGTTTGTAATAAACACCAATATTTCACCAATTGCTTTAGGGAATACGTGTATCATTTCAGTAAAAGCTTTTATTTCTATAAAAAAAGCATAAAGCATATCCTGGCCTATCACCTAACCCCTTTGATTAATGCAGCACCCCACTTTTGTGGGGTTTGCTCGTTCTTATCTTTCACATTTTGGGATTTAAAGTTTAACATATCAAATCTAATTTTCAGTTAGGTCTGACTTTGTTCCCCATGACTAAAACCACATCTGAATTCTGTTCCACATCCGGAGCATATCGGAGTGAAATGCACAAGATCCCCATTTCACCCCTTTTTTTTTTTCTGCAGCCGACACTGTGCCCAAGCTCCTGTAATAGGGGAGGATTAGTGTCCTTAGCCTCGCAGCCAGTGTCCCCCCTCCTGCTGCAGCTTCAGCCAACACTGATATGAGCAATGACACCATTTCGTTACGCGCGATCGCTCTGAGGGTCGTTCTACACAAAGGTCGGAGGTTAGTACGATTTTTGACTGCATTTAGGGGCGGTGTCCATAGGGAGGTGAGGGCTCATCAATCACGCAGCAGACTGCAAACAGACACACACACGCACACATGGGGAACTTCAACCTAGTTTACTTTCACAATGACTCATATTTGGAGGAATTTTAACGTCTTCAGTGCGCCATGTGTTCCTGCTATCATAGTGACAGAACAATGAAGGAAGTTAATTAAGTGCAGAGAGGAGCTGTGGAGTCTAATATTATTATTTTAGAATGTAATACATCCTGTCAGGGTGTATGTGATGTGCGAATGCTTATGTGCATGTGCGGATGAGTGTGTGTGTGTGTGTGTCACTTTGTGTTTTTCAGGCATCCTGCTGCTGTGGGCATAATGAAAGCCACTGCATGTGCCTGACTAGTTGCCCCAGGTTATGATTAAGGACCTTTGGGGCATATCCTGTACAATTCAATACGAGTAACAGGAAAAATACAATTACTGTAATCCATAGCGAGGTCGAGATCTTCAGCCAGACATGTAGGAGGGGACAAATAAAGCTGAATATTTCTGGATGGAGAGCTACTGTTGGAGGTCTGGTAGGAAAAAGGGGTCAACTGACCCATTAAATGGAAAGGTTCAGACCCATTAAACAAAAAAAACACATTTATTTTTAGGTGGGTTACTTTGGACTTTTAGGTTGGTTAAAATAAAAAAATGTCCTGACAGCTCTGAGCTCAGATTTATCCACAAGGGTTATTTTATTATTATTATTATTATTATTATAAGTGACACTGTATACAGTGGAGTAAATAATTATTTTAAACCACACTGACTTTTTAAGTTCACCCCCGTCAAAGAAATGAATGGCCCATAATTTTTGCATGTATGTTTATTTTCACTGTATTTTTTCGGGGGGCTGTGAGAAAGCCGGAGAAGCTGAAGGGAACCCACGCAGACACAGGGAGGACATGCAAACTCCACTCAGAAAGGTCTGAGATCAAGGACTTGAACCTGCAAGCCCCTTTGTTCCTCAACATGGTGGAGTTGACCTGTGCCCTTAGCAGAGAACCACCTCCAAGTCATAGCTCATAGTCTGAATTCCTCTTCCCCCAAATCATGGCGAGTCCAATTGATTCCAAACAGCTCAATTCTGGTCTCATCTGACCACGTCACCTTCTCCCGGTCATTGGGGGGATCGTTATCAAACTTCAGATGGACAGACGTGCTTTATCGAGCAGCAGAACCTTGTGGACGCTGCAGGATTTTAATTTATTATCAGTGCAGTGTGTTCCCAGTGGTTTTCTTGGTGACTGTAGTCCCAGCTGCCTTGAGATCATTAACAAGCTCATCCTGTGTAGTTCTGGGCTGATCCATCCATCACCTTTCTCATGATCGCTGACATCCCAAGAGTGAAATCTTGTGTGGAGCCCCAGACCAAGAGAAACTGACAGTCATTTTATGCTTTTACCATTTTGTTAATTATCATATGAACAGTTGTCTCCTTCTCAGCAGCTTTTTGCCAATGGCCTTGTCACCCATTGAGCAAGCTTGTCCCTGATGTCCATAGTTCTTTTTTTACCCATGATGGAGAGGTTGGTGCCTCACTGATTGACTCTGTGGTGTCTTATCAAATTGACACAGTGATGTGAATTTCTCCATTCTGGAACAATAAAGAGAATCTTATCTTATTGTATTAAGTAACGAGTTGAGGTTATGAAGTACTTCTTTTAAGAGAGATAATTAGTCAATGGGAGCCAGAATTCATTAGTAGGGGATCAAGTACTGATTTCACTCAATAAAATGGAAATGAAATAGAATCTTTTTTTTTTATAAGACTTTCTGCATTTCCTTTTTTTTAATGTTGTTTCTCCCTGTTAAAATAAACCTACCATTAAAATTATGGACCATTCATTCCTCAGTCAGTGGGTGAACTAAAAAAAAAAAGAAATCAGTGAGGGATCAAATAATTATTTCTTCCACTGTAAACCTGGGGTTTGTGTGTAACAGCTGAACGGTCAGATGTTTTATCAGCGCACAGACCATTAATGACCATATTAATAATAATTTTTGGCGTTGTAAATGATGTTGCCGCTGCTGTTCCACAAATGTAAATGTGCACATCAGTCTCTCCCTTGCACTTTTTCATAATGAAGCCAAAGAAATGACTCTGACACGCAACAGCTGTGGACAACACGCAGCATCTCAGATTACACTCAGTCAGTGACACCTGAACACCATCATTGTAATATTCAAACATTAATCTAACACATTCTGGACCTGCCTGAATCACATTAAAAGCTGCGGTGTGATGGACATTTCAGCACGCCGTATAATAGATGCCAAGTAATTAGATAGAAAGGATTATCAAAAGAGAAGTTGGCATGTGATGTTGGAGAGTTCTCACTGTATAGTGCATCGTAGCTTATAAAGCCACACCAATGGTGACATTATTTAAAAAAAAAAATTATCAGCAATTTATATTATGGAATGTGGAGAAAAGCACAAAACACCACCTCTGTCCACTGTAAATACCAACTTTACTGTCTGATCCATGGCCTGTATGCATCTTGGGTTAAGGTCAGCGACCCCCGCCACTCAACACTTTATTAACCTCTATTAAATTAAATTATGACTTTCGAGGAGCAGGAATATGGAGCTTGGCTTATGGCTGAAGCATTGGCCCTTTTACAGGAAACGCTGGCGCCACACCTGACCTTACATGTTACACTGAACGGGTGTGATCATTAGGACATCTGAACAATTTTGTATCCCAATTCACAAGGCACCGAAATAATGTAGGTACCTCACATCAGTTCAACAAAAATCTATGTGCTTGATAACTGATAAATTTGCTGTCAGAAAAGATGAATAATTATCTGCAACAACGAATTAATCATCAAATACAGGAATGGTATTATTGAATTAAAGGATGAGGTACCACCTCTCCAAATAATAGCCAATTCTGTGATTCAATCTCATTAAATATACTTAGCTATCAATTTGGACTTATGATTAATAAGTAACCTAATAAAATACAACTAACACTACATTTTTCGAGGGTTAGGGTAAGGGTTAATGGATTTGGAGCTCTTAAAGTAGAGGTTAGCATTATTCATTCTCCGTAAACCATTAACGAGGCGGCGTGTGTTACTCAGAGAGGTGCTCACGGTAAGTCCTTGAGTCGCGGTCTTAAGCAGGTTCTTTTAATGCAGCCGTGAGAGCAGTGCACTGCACTTTGAGCAGCTTTCAGGCCCGCAGCTTCTCCTGAGCAGACGAATCGCGTCAGCTTTGACGAGCAGGTGAAACCCGAAGGTTTTTTTTTTTTTTCCTGCAGCAACCGACTTCGGTTTAGTATCAAACGAACGTTCACATGCATCTGTAACCTCTACGGTGATTTGGACGAGGAGCTCTTCATTAGGCCTGTGTAGCTAACCTAGAGACACATCAGTGACAGTAAAGAGCCGCTAATGACGCAGTAATGAATTAGTGATGTTACGGGTCATCACGGGACGCACAATAGGGCTGTCCTGGTCATATGTGCATGCTGAGATTACATAACGACTATACAATTGTATCTTACTTTTCAAATCACCATGTTTGCTGAACAAATGCTCATGCTGGATAGATGCTGGATGAAGCAATAGCTGACAAATGCCTTGATTATGTGGACACAAGTATATTGCTACCTATAATAAACTGCATCCCAGTTTATAGAGACTGACACAAGGTGTAGTTCATCCTGACTACTAAATTGCGTCTTCTAATTTTATGACATAAAACGCCTAAGGTTCACTATAATACAGGACAAAATTTGTAAAGGAGTTCATTTAATATGCATCTATTAGTGGATCCCTACAAGCTTTCTTTATTCCAGTCAATCTTTAAAAAAAAAAATCTAACATGTACCGCTCAAAGCTCCCATCAATAGCAACATCGGTCAATAGGCATATAGGTTAAACTTGGAAAAATGTATCCAGGAATGGCTTCACTATTGTCCATTGAGACAGGCTTGTATAGAGAGAGAGAGGGAGAGAGATGAGAGGTCTGGAAAGGAAGGAGATAAGAGCGCTGCTTTGCTAAACAGCATCATGCCCAGTCACTTAACATTACAACAAGTCTTGTGTGCAGTAGCGGTAGCTTGTGTATGGACGCAGGGAGCTAACAAAGTTAAAGCTCGACACTAGGATAAATGTCACAAGTTTGAGCGGATCTGGGAGCAAATTCAATCAAGCCTTTTTCTCGGGGGACTCACTTGTTCTCCTTCCTTTTTGCCCAGATGATTCTCGTCAAAGTGTACGAAACCATAGGAACAAGTACCATCATGTTTCGGGACGCAGCTCTGTAAATTCTTCGGAAACTGCCGGCCCGTTAATGCACTGCATAAAGTGGCAGTGCATTCATAGTGCTTAAAATGTACAGCCTGTATTCTGGGATATTGAATTTTACAGTGTGCGGCCTGTATACTGGCTCCATGAATCTTACAGCATATAGCCTGGTTAGCAGTTAATGGTTAGAGATGAAGATAATCGCAACGGACAACACAATGTGAAAGTATACTGATAAAATCAGTCAGCGTGGGGACGCATGGTGGCTTCGTGGATCATTCAAATGCACCATCTGATTTGACAATGGGTGCTGATATTTCTGGGTACCTAACCCTCAGCTGAACGGGGGCCTTGCTGATAACATTAGTCTGATTTGTATTCTTCAGGGAGAAAAAAAAAAGAGTTGCACCTTGAATTTGATCAGGAAGTGGAATGACGTATTAGCATATCCTTTGACATAATTTACAAAAGTTTCGGCTGATGCGCCTAATCTGAGGAAACAGCTCTGCTACAGCTGTGTGTGGTACAAACCACAGATGGAGTCATTTGACTCATATTAGTGTTGAGCGTAATTTCCTTTGACATCCCGATGCTTTGATGAAGAAAACCTCCCCATGAAACTCCGACTCATCTTATTTTCCTCTTTAATTTCCCGTCTCGTTTGCCCTTAAAAAGCAGGTCGGCTTTATTTTACCATTCAGGACTCACCATATGACAAGACCGGTGATGACGATAGCCCAGGTTAAACAGCAGGCGCCGGGCCTCTTGGTGTCATCGTCCATGTCCCTGCGGCAGCAGTACAGGAAGGCCAGGTAGACCGCCAGAACCAGCAGACTCAGACCCAGACCCACCGCGCCAATGCATGCTAGAAATATCAGAGACTGAGGCAGGAGAGAGAGAGAAAAGACCACAATTTCAGTTGAAATAAAGAGGTCAGTGACAAATCATGGTTGAGATGATGAGAAAGTCCATTTGAACAATTTCAAATGGTGTAAATGAAAAAGGAATGATCCATTTTTTAATATGTGTTTATTTATTTTTCACCTAGATTATAAAACTAGTTGATAGCATTGGTTTTAAATTTGTTTTAAACTTCTAGTACCAAGTTTTTAGTTGTTCCTTTTATATATATAGAAAGTTAGGAGGTACACCGTGGCCATTGTGCTCCAATTTGCCTTAAATTATGCTGGGGGAAAATTTTGCACAACACCATTTTTTTTTCACATGACAGTTTTGACATTGTCCCAAATAAATAAAATGTGTACAAAATACGTTTTAGTTACTATGGAGACAATAGCTGTAAATAGATTTAAAGAGGCACGTGGATATTATGCGCGGTCTTGTCAGATTAGGGGCGACCCCAAACACCCAAAAGGTCGACAGCCTGAGTGAAAACAAGCCCTGTTTTGAAGCCAGGGGGTTAGCGTGTAGCCGCCTCGTCCATCGATTATCATTATCGGGGCTGACACATGGAAACATGAGACGTTTCACACAGTACTAGACTTTTTTTTTTTTCACTTCCAAGTGGCATAGCAGAACTCTGACTGTGACTAACGGGAAAACAGAAATGATCCACGGCTGTGGGAGGGGAGCATCATGTGACGCCATGGCTTTCATTCAGTCTTGTGATTTCTGAGTGTACAAAATATTTCAAGCCTGAGGGATCGAGAGAAACAGAAGGACACTGACATAGAGAAGGGAACGGATATACTGTAGTGATGTAGTTGCTATCTACTCTTGACATGAATTGCATGTATTTTAGACTACCTAATAATGAATTCCCTATGAGCCTTCCATGATTGTTGGTTTATTTTCTGCAAATTGTTTCTTTTATCTATATAGAAAGTTAAGAGGTACACTATGGGCATTATGCTCCAATTTGCCTTAAATTATACTCTGGAAAATTTAGCTCAACACTATTTTTTCTTTAGAGGGAAAAGAAAACAAACACTTTCATCTTATTCCCATACTGCAAAACTGAAGTTACAGGCAGTAGACGCAGCAATTGATCTGTTTCTCTTTCACAACGGCGTCTCAAAATAAACCTCATAACCATTTATGAGGTTCCATTTACAAACACAACACTGTTTTTGGCTGATGCTTTTCACACGGTCGGTCTTAGAATTTGAGTGAAATGACCCAAACGGGAGCAAGAAAAAAGGAGCGTTTCATTGATCCCTGCGTAGAAATTGATCCTCTCTCTGTGCATTTGACCCATCCTATACACATACATTAGAAGCAGTGTGCAGCCACAGTGCGGCTGAGAAGATTATTAACCCTAACATTCATGTCTGTGATGGTGGGAGGAAACTGGAGCACTCAGAAATTAATGATTTAATTAGATTATCATCCATTCAACCTGGGAACTGAGAGCCTTAAAACAGTGTCAAAGATGAATGCCAATCATGCCCCAAATTAGCAATATCAATGCACACAGAAATCTAATATTTATGAGTTGAAATTATCGTGTACTATATGTAACTTTAAATGCAAAACAGATCAATGCTTGGATTGGTACCAAAACCTTAATCTAATGATTTTCTAATAAGTGTGTGTTGATGAGACCAAGAGTCTTCACTGGTTTCAACCCTGGTTAGATTTTCTATCACTATCAGTTCAAGCCCTTCATAAGCACAACGCTGTTAGTTCCACTCTCTCTTCTCTAATTTTCCACTTCATTGTTTTGTAATTAGATATGCAGGCACTCTAATTACCACAATCATAAGGCAAAGGACGCATGAGAGGGTGGTGGAGATGGAGAAAGGAAACAGCCACAGCATCTACAGTCAATGACCGGAAGGTCATTGATCATTTATCCCCAAAGAATGCTCGCACAAAATGCACACAGGCTTTATTATATATTTAGTAGATCTAAATATGGAAGCCTGTCTAATTAAATTAAACTGCAAAAAAACAAGCCCCAGGAAATGCGTCTACTGCCGCTCTGCGCCTCGCACTTTATCAAAAGGCAACAGATGTGTCATCAAGTCATATAAAGAACAGCGTTTTCAGGCTCGGGATGCGGCGGAGGCTCCGTGACGCCAACCTGGCACTTTTCACTCACCGCCGACTGGTGCCGAGCCAGTGGCAAGCCGCTGGGATTCAATGACCCGGATGAACCCGGGATGCAAGGGAAACAGGTACACAACAGTGTGGGCCATAATTCACAACAGAGAGGTTTAAAGGATTCTGTTCGCATAGATGACCTGGGGCAAAGGGAGCTTGGGATGGCACATGGTTAGGACTTACACAAACCCACATAGTGTACAGGCATAGAGTACAAACCCATGCACACACACACACACACACACAAACCTATATTAACTATATGAACTTGAGGTCATATACCTCAGCGACTCACAGGACTTTTATTTTGAAAATAATGCAACCTCTCAATTTCCTTCCCGCTACACAAGTATAACAATACTTCCCGCTACACAACAATCTTAGAGTGTGCTTTTATTTACTTATGAACTTTTGGAATTCAATTTTCACCTATAAACTACTGTTGTGACAACATGTAACGGTTGTGGATTCCAATAGAAAGATTAAAACAAGATAAGAACTTATAGCTACAACTGAGCATGATTTATGTATTTATTTATCTTTTTTATACATTCTACAGCCTGTGTATCCATAATGACCCAGGTCATATTGCCCACAGTCAGTTCTTATCACTAAACATGACAGATTTGCTATAGGGAAATTTGAATACATATATAGTTTTTTTTTTTTTTTTTAATTTTCTATTCATTTTTAAGGCTTTGCTATGAACACAACTATCCACAACTGTGCACAATTACACAGAGGGTCCATACAGAGCAGGATTAGTCTGACTTTTACAGCACATACATGCACGCATGCATGCATACGCTCATTATATAGTTGTTTACCATCTCGGCATGGTGGTTAATACATGTCATGTGTCATCATGTGAGAACCGCAATACAGTATGCGTTCTTTCTCTCTGACATCAGGATCCACACCGACGCATCACGTAAGAAGCTGAAATTAAAAGCAGCTTTAAAGTCTAAAGACAACTTTGACTAATTCTACAATCCTCTTCGATCTTGTTTTTTTTTTGTTTATTTTTATCTTCAAATAGTTTTTTTTCCTCCCCCTATTGGATGTCAGTGGTCCACAACAACATCAGCGGCTACGTGCGCTTTTACGCACGAGTGCAGTTACCGACCTGCTGATAGTTTGTCGCCTCCGGTCTGAAAGTGTTGCCGACGGTCTTGAAAAGGAAGTTAAAGCGAGGGAAATTGTGCAGCCAGTACGTCCACCACGGAGCGACGTAATCATGCCTTATAGTTGCCATCACTGCTGGGGAAAAAAACAAACCACCAACGGCACGATTCCCTCTGAGACCTCGCGACGCTCAAATATTCCTGGCGTTCTGCGTAAAGTTGAACAAAACCAAAAACAAAACACAAAAAAGAAAAATTAGATAATCGTCGTTACACAGAGTGCGAAATGTGGAAGAACTTCCTCTATCCCATTACATCTTCCATCTCACCATTACAGTTTCCCACTCCGCTCCCATAGTTCAGTGCTCCAGTTGCCCCCAAACAAAAAGTCCTACACAAGCTTCCAGCGGGCCAAGCCGGAGGCGAAAGGACGGAGTGACGAGATGAACCTACCTCCTTAACAAAGAAGGCGTGACAAGCGCATTTTCGACTCAAGTGGGCCAGACTAGGCTCTAATTTAATAAAAGTGAACAATGAATGACCCGGAACTGGGGTCATGATGAAACCCTTGTGGAAAAAAAAGAAAAAAGAAACACTACTTAATGGATTTACAAACTGGAATATTAAAATTAATCACTGAGACGACTTCCTGATCACACATGTAAGCTCTGTTAGAATGACAGCAGAGGCTCTTTAACATATATCAGTTTTTTTTTAGTTTGTTTGTTTCTTTCCGAGGATCCTCTGAATCTTGATTGCACATTATAATAATTAGCTGACCCGACCTTATAAGTGCTTTGTTTGACTATTTATGACTTAGACTGTTAATGTCTGACCTCTTGTGGACAATGAGGCACACTGAGGTGACCGGTTTAATGGGCAACGTGGTAATGAGATGCTTCATTCCGTTCAGAAGTGCAACTTTGCATTTACGCCCGCATTAACGGCCTATTCATTACAGCGAATGGATCTGGTGGAGGAACTCTGAATTTCCTGCACAAGGGCATCAAGGAAGCTTCAATAGAAAGGATTGCATGGCAAAAAAAAGGGCATGGAGAAACATTGAGAATAGAACCCAACATAACTGTAATTAGCGGCAGAGGGTTTGCAATCAGCACAATTGCCCAGAAGTGTCCGCTAATGGTGAATATTAACACAATTCTTAGCGTGACGGGCCTCAAAGTGTCTCTAAACAAGGCAGGCCAGCTTATGATGTGAAATCTGGCAATATGGATGGCAAGTGAAAATAAATCTGGCAATTTGATGGAAAAGGAATGCTAATGAAACAATAGTGTTTTAAAGCCAGAAAATATACAGCCAATTTCATATAACTTCTGTGTGATGTATAGTCTCTGTATATGTATATGTACAGTACAGTACGACTGTTGTATCTGTTAAAGTTAAAAAAGTCTGATTCCGCCAGAGCTACTGAATTCGATTTATGAGCCGGTTCTATCTTTTGTTTAATGGCACATTGAGATTCCAAATCTTATTTACGACAGATGCCCGGCCAAGAAAATACAGCATATAATTACAGAGCGAGTACCACAATATATAATGATGTAAACAGCGATCCTTAAGAAATTGACAAAATGAAATAGAAGTCCATTAATGGAAAGGATTTCATCGGTGGATACAATGAAATATGAGAATATTTCATATGTATTTTTGCCCCGAGGAGGGAGTTGTTTTATCCTCATAGGGCACACGGCGAATGTGCTCGGAAAAAGCTAAACCATCTTGATATCATATGGCTACTGGTGTAATTATTTGGATGCTTTGATGCACCTCCACGGCCAGAGAGCCTCGAGTGTGCTCTGAGTCGGAATGCTCCGAGTGGATGACACTTGAAATACACTGTGTGAATATGAATTCCGGCTGTGCTCTGCATTCACAAACAGTTGTGTTCCGGTGCCAGAAAACTCTCCGGTGATTGCAGCGCCAATCACTCTCAGCGTTTAAAAACCGAGAGACCGAACGTGGGGCAAAAAAAAAAAAAAAAAAGGAAAGAAATCATTTTGCATTTCTTACATGATAACATGTTTTGAGCCTCCCCTGCCTGCTGTTAAAATTATTCCTGTTATCTCAGTACAGACAAAACATCTTGCACCCTAATTATTTGGCGTTAGACCACAAAGCCTGTTTTCACTTATCATTTATCAAACTCTTATTCAGTCGAATATGTGTGTAAAATAGTTCACCGATACTTCTTGATACCAGCAGAGGATTTACGATGCATATATGCAGCTGTGGCAGCTTAAAGTACTGCAGATAAAAGCGGCCACAAAAATGTAAAACGGTTTAAAATGTTGCTCTCAATGAACACTCCCATGCACAGGCAATGAAGTTAAAACCATTAGGTGGCAGTCTAGCACTTTAATGTATAGCTGAGAAAGTCCTCTGCTCTTGTATCTTTGCAAAAAAGAAAAAAAAAACTCTCAACCCATCATTGTACAGAAATCCTTGGTGCATAATACCATCCATAAAGTGAGATATAATCTTAATGAACTGTGTCTTATAGATCATATCCATTTCTCTCCTGGGCCTTTCATCAGATAGAGTCTCTGGGGTCAGCCATTTGGGCACTGATGTTACAGGAAATTACATATCAAAGAGGGCTTTGAAGTCAAGTAACTTAGACTGCTCAGTAAATCTAAAAGTGTGTAGAGAAGGATTAATGTCACATATTGTTGGTGAGTAAAAACTCTCAAGGTCGGTAATATTTATTCTTGTAAATATATAGCTTTAATGTAGCTTCGTACAGAACCTGCTGAATTTCTGATGAAGGGACTTTAGAGGGGGAAGGTGATAGTCCAGGTGAGTGCTCTGAAGGCAGCCCCACGTTTAACCTGAAGCCGAGCGGCACGGCCTTCGAGAATAACGTCACACCGCCAGACTTGAATTCGAGAATTTGACGTTCCAAATAAACCTGCTTTCTAAAGAGAGCGCAGTAAGAAATGTAAGAGATGCAGAGGCACTCCGAAAACGCAACTTCCAGAAGCATTTGTCTGAAAGCACTCTACGTTGTCCTTCAAGCGTCCTCACCTGGTGCCGGGTTCACCTGCTCCCCGTAATAATCACAGGTGATTGGTTGATTTAAAACTATTTTGAAGGGCCTTGTGTCCTATCGCCTGCTCCCTTCATGGCTCCTTCCAAGCCAGGATAGCGACTGAGCCGTGGAATGTGGATATGTGTTGTCTTGGACTTTCCCCTTTCATTTATGGTTATTGCTTTTTTTTTTTTTGGACTTGGGAATCAAATCCCCTTGCTCTATTTTGAGTGATTTATACATATGAATGAAGACTTATGCCTTGAGAGCTCAATGTGCCAGCATTATCCAATCAAACTGGGCTGCTCAGTGGCTCCTGAGATTGCATTAAAGTGTAATATCAATGCAGCAACCCTTGGGATATTGCCACTTTGAAATACCCAGGGTCCCTTCCAATGCTACAGCGTGCATGTTATGATCAAGGAGATTTGTCTATTTAGCTAATATTTCATGTAGGAGATTGCTTTGATAAATTAGTGAAATGACGGCTATCATGTTTAATTTATTTTTACGAGCGATTGGATAGAGATAAGACTGAAACGTCAAAGTAATGCAGGTGACCTAGAAATAAATAGATAAATGCATGGGGAATAACCAGGCTACAACCTATCTTTGTACTGTAGTATAAATGAATAGAGCAGGTTCTCATTACAAAAAAAAAACTCAAATCACTCTCTTCGGTTTCTTTGGACTTTAAACAGAATCAAGCCTATACATTTATTTTGTCGCCAGTGTTAACTGAGGATAATTTGAGAATTTTGATTGGTCCCTGCAGCAGTCGGTTAGTCAGATTATCCAATGAGCTCGCAAGGCAGCCGATCAGCCATCAGAAACAAATTCACACCCACCGGTTCTATGCGAAGGCCCTTTAAACCTGGCTACTTTTTTTTTCTTCTTTTCCTGGTTCGCAGCCCCGGCTCCTGCCACGGATCGATCCGTCAGGCTATTCCACTTATGTCAGGAGCGAGCGCCCCGAACGCTGCTCGCCTCCCTTTGTGCAGCTGATGAGTTTTCTTTCACCAGTCAGCAAGTTGCTCTCTCCTAACTTCACACCATCACTTCATATGAACAAATAAATAAAGCCAAAGCAGCAATCAATAACACCAGAGCATACTTAGGCTGCCATGATCACTGCAGGAGGCAGAGTAACAGCTAATAGCTGCTAAGATAAAGTAACTAACTATGGGGGATTTAGGGGTCAAGTTGCTAAAGGGTTAAGAATCTTCCTTTGGTTTCTAATGGTAATATCTATCCATCCATCCATCCATTGTCTATCCCGCTTATTCCCTTTCGGGGTCGCAGGGGTCTGCTGGAGCCTATCCCAGCGCGTTAAGGCGAGAGGCAGGGATACACCCCAGATGGTCGCCAGCCAATCGTGGGGCACACACACCATTCACACACCATACACTCTCACACTCACACCTATGGGCAATTTAGAGTTTACCAATTAACCTGAGCATGTTTTTTGTATTGTGGGAGGAAACCGGAGTACCCGGTGAAAACCCACGCAGACACGGGGAGAACATGCAAACTCCACACAGAAAGGCCCCAGACCCAGGCCCAAGGCGGTCTCGAACCTGCGACCTTCTTGCTGTGAGGCAACAGTGCTACCCACCGTACCACCGTGTCGCCCTGGTAATATCTAAATGAATGAAATTCATAGAAATTAAACAAATAAGTTATAGTTACTCCAACTCATCGTTCAAATTAAGTTAAGTTTCTTAAAGCAACATAACTTGTTTTAATTGGTAACATATAACTGAATTAAGTTCATTGATATTAAAAGAATAAATTGTAGCTACTCCATTTTTTTCATTTAATTTCAATGAATTTAATCTGATCTTAAATCAATTAAAATTATTTGTTTCATTCGGTAACATCTAAATGAATTAGGTTAATTGAAATTAAATGTATATGTTTCAGTTTCTCAAACATTTTATCTAATTTTAGTGAACTTAATCAACTTAACTGAATGGTTTCAATTGGTTAACTCTAAAGGAATTAGGTTTATTAAAATTAAATAAATAAGTTGTACTCTAAACTAATCATTTTATTTCAGTGAACTTAATTCATTTAGATTTTTACCAATTAAATTAACATCATATAAGTTGGTTCAACTAATCAGTATTGACTGCTGTGAAATATGTTGGAGCCTGTATGAACTAATTGTGATCAGTGGCTGATCGATCACACACTCATGCATCACAAAACCAAACATGATAGACAACGCAGATATAACATCACCCTAAGTAAACACAAACAGTATCAACTCTCTAGGCATATTTTAGGTAACATCTGCATGAAGTCTACATGAGGACACTCTACAGACGCTCAATGCAAACACCATCTTAGAGCGTTAGAAGGCAAAGCTTTCTCTGGCTTTTCAAGAGAAGAGGTAAATTATCAGGAGTAGAACAGTGTGTAGCAAAGTGCTCCATGTTGTTTTTTTTATTTATTTCTTTGCAGGAGATCGTGTTCTCATGCGCCAATTAAGGACGAGTTTGTTGTCAAAATCACATGTAGACTTTTATCTTTCGTTCCACCATCAACTTTGCAGTCAAGAAAGGCTTTTCAATTTCTTTCTGAAGAGGAGAGTGCTGTGAAACACTCCTACGAGATCAAATTCTTGTTCAGCGTGCAAACCTTTTGGGCCCTGTTCGCTCCTGAGCGTGTCCAAGCCTTTAAGCCCTATTTCGATGACGCTACAATGGCATGCATTGAGATTGACATGGACATAGGTTCTTTACTATTAAAGTGGTGCAAAAAATGAGATGATTTTTATCTTTTTTATTTGTGTTGCACTGTCCATGTCTACTCTGTAAGATCAGAAATCGTGATGGTGAAACAACAAGAGCGTTGCAAAATCTTTTGGTGACTCCCAATTCTAAACAATTTAAACCCTACGCTTGAGCCTTTTTGCCAAAGCTACTGTTTACACTGTATGATTAGTTGAATAATTGTTATTCACCTGTGAATACTTTAGAAACCAAATACAAGCCCTCTGGGTCATCTGTGGTGTTCAAATTTAAAAAAAAAAATGGATTTGGTACCATGTGAGTATATGAGACAACAGCCTCGATACAACTGCCATGTGCTAAAAGGGCTATTTCATGCAGTAATGATTTTTTGAAGAGAAAAACTGAACTGACATTGGCACATTTGTCCTTTATTTTTTTTTACTCCCCTGTAGGAAAATGGCTTTCTTAGCCTGCAATTTATCCAATTACAGATTTACAGCAGTGCAAAGTCACCCGTATGATGCCTGAAGTCTATTTTTCAGCCTTTGGAGCAAATCCAATCATTCCGAATGGTTGCTGATGGTCATAATTGTAACAGCATTGTATTGATCTAGTAAGTCCATGGAGTGGAAACAAACAAAACACACTAAGAAAAGGAGCAGGTGTAATAATATTTGGGTAGTGTATATAACTTGGTGAAGATGTAATGAGTGAGACATTACGGTAAAGTACAGGATTGAGGTTTGATTGGCTGCTGGTGAAGTAAACATCCTCACTGATACGTCTGCTTTCTTTATTCAGTCTTAGCGTGTTGTAAAGGGAGAGTATCATTGTGCTTTTTTGAATTCAAACGGAGCAGCAAGAATGACATTACACAGAAGATGTTCACTTTCCCATACCGTAAGTGGAAAAGTCTGATCTCACAGAAAAAAAAATCTCTTCTTTTGGTAGCACTGCCTATGCATAACTATTCACTAATCTCTGTATGCTATAGAATTCAATGATGGAAAGTTACCAAGTATATTTACTCAAGTCCTTTACTCAAATAGGCGCCATGCTCCACTACATTTCAGAGAAAAAACTATTTTTCTTTTTACTACACTATGTTTGACAGCTTTGGTTACATTTTAGATAAAAATTTGACACAATGGATAATGTAAAACACTTTGAAAATACAACACGACACAGGTGGTTTACGACTTGTTAAAAGCTCCAAACTTAGATTTTTCCCTATAATATGGTTTCGTTCCAATAAACGTCCAAATGATGCACGATTTCATCGAAAAATCAAATAAGTACTAAAAGTGAAAACAGATTTGTGTGTCCACACTTAGATTTTCCCCCTTCCTCGTCCATTAATCATCTACAGGCCCTCAGATTTTGCTGGTGAACCTTTGGAGGGGCCCCACACCACAGGTTGGGAACCAGGGGATTTGACTTTATAACTGTATATGAAGTAGTTTAAACTGTCAGACACAGAGAACACAGTCATAGCAGAATTTATTGGTAAGGAAAAAAAATATACCCTTTTTTCCTCCTAATATTTTAAGGTGGCATAGATGCGTTTATTATACAGTAGCCAGACAGGAAGTAATGGGACAGAGACAGTGGGGAGACATGCAGCAAGGGACAGGATTTGAGCAAGTCTCCATGTGGTAAATGCTCTACCCCTACACCACTACATCACACCTAAAGCAGACACTTCTTAAGAGAGAAATGAATGAATGAAATAAATGGCTATTAAATTACAGAGAAGCTATTCTGGCTCTTGGCGGAAAGGCAGACTAATCTGAAAAACATCTAAGGCAAAGGGGTGTCACACCAAGAAGAGACTAATCACTACAGCAAAGAGAATAAGTCCAAGAGAACACAGTCACAAACAAAAGGTTCAAAGGCTTACATGTGGCGATCTCTGTGGCTGTGTGCTGGGAGGTCAGGCGAACTGACCAATAAACAAAGACACTCTGGCCCAAGACAAGGGTAACACAGACTATTTGAGTGCATGGAGGGTAATGGGGATCAGTGATCAGGGCAGATGCACAGGTGACACATGGCTGGGCGAGTGCTCCAAAACAATAGGAAATTTAGAAATTTCAAAATAAAACAGGATGTGGCAAAAAGAAAAAAAAAGACAATAATAATAATAATAATTCTATGCTTTCACTTATGCTAGATTTTTATGCATGATTTCTACTTGTAATGAAGTGGTTTACATGGTTGTACTGGTAGTTCATCCCCATAATTCGTGCCCATAATGTTATTGTTAATTTTGTTGACTTTTGATATTTGGTACTTATTTGTTGCAGAAATTGAAGAACTGACAGGATTGCATTTCACTTTGATGCAGTGTAATCACATGCAACAAATAGTGATCGGTTTATGGATATTCATTATATGTATGTATGTATTACCGAGCCATATGTTTGGCCAAATCAGATTCTAATTCATCTTCTGTGGCTAATACTGCTTTAACATGTGCTTTTCCTGGTAAATTAGTAGCTTTGCATGGCTTGTAAAGACATATCAAGACAGATTTGCAGCAGAGAAAGGTGTGCTTTGCCCCATGTGCCCTCCTGCTGTTGCTGCTGCTGTGTTGCATCACCTTAGTCAACCATGATAGGATTCATTAGGAAGAGGCGTGTATGCATGTATGCACTAGATTCTCCTTAGCACCTTAAATAAAGAGCTTCAACTAGCAAGTGCTACAGTAAATGCTCTTCTCCTGATACATATACAATAATACTCTTTCGCATTGCTTTTAGCTTCTTTGTTGTTTTTCTGCTTTACTTCACAATCCCTGTGTGTGTAAGGAACAGAATGAATGGGCATTATGCACCCACCTGTTGGAACTTACTTAGCTTACCTAACTTACATAGCACAAGGTGATATGCGTGTGTGTGTGTTTGTGTGTGTAAGACCTGCTTTTGGTCAATCTTTTTGCATGGCATTATACTTTCCTCGTGTGATGTGGACAATGGGCAATAAATTGATCATTTCACTGTTGAAAACTAGCAATTAGGATTGCATTTCAAAACTACATATTTTACCCATTTGAATAGGGCCTTTATGTAGTAGACAATATCAGAAAATACGAGTTATATTATTCTAAGATTGAATTACTCGTACTGGCTGAGTTTATGTGTATTTCCATTGTTGCTTGCCCTGTGCATGTAACATGCATTGCAACCTGTATGTTTTCTTGCAAATGTAGAAAGATATATATATATATATATATATATATATATATATATATATATATATATATATATATATATATATATAAAACCTTTTGTATTAAATAAATGAAATGTGAAAATAATATTAAAAAAAACAAGAGCTGCATGCTCTAGTCTAGATTAGTTTTATTGAAGGCAGAACAGAAAATAATTGAATGGATCAGAACAGGAAATTATTATGATGCTTCTTTTGAAATTATATTAATAAAAACATTATGTAGAATAAAATAATAGTTGGTTACAGTGGTGGACTGATTATTTTCACAGTATTGCTTTCTTTGAGTTGACAATAGTAAACCTTTCCAGTTTTTGCTACTTTGCTGCTGCAAAATGTGATTTCAGTTTCTCTGTGAGATTCTGATGATAGTGTCACCAGTGGTCATATGATGTTGACATGATGCAGTGTTTCCCGTGCATAGACAATAAAAACACAAATTGTTTCCGCCTTTTTATTTTTTTTTCCAATGCAATTCTGTCAATCTGTCTCACATGCACAGAGTGAGAGATCAACAGCCACACATACATGTCAATGAGGATACACTTGCACTGGACTCTTTTTGACCAATCCCTCCCGTCACACAGCCACCACCAACACACACTGCTACTTGATCTTTAGGAAACACTGTGATGGATATACAGCATGTATATATGTGCACATAGACTAAAGAAACACATTACCTGGGAAGGACAATAGGTCATAAATACTTTACTTTTCCCGTTAGACAAACTGTGAAGGGGTATGGGCATAATAATTATTGCGTGAATAGGCCGACCTCCATGGGCCAATTGATGGGAAAATGATCAAGCGACAGGGGTCTAACTAAACTTCATCCAGTGCCTGATTTGTCATGATCTGGATGCAGGTGTCTCAAGCAGTTGGTCTTCCAGATCATAGTAGGGAATCTCCAAAGCAATGATAAAGAGCGGCGGGTGGTAAATACCTGTAAGGTGGATCCTCATCCAACATGAACCAAGGATAAGTTGGTCTTGACCTCCACCAGGCCATCCCATGTTGTGATGGGACATTCTGAACAAATAGACATGTGACTATGGGTAGTATGGCTGGGAAACATTGGCTTCAAGAGCACTAAGAACTAAGCAAGTTTACCCTTGTGCAAACCACAGATACATTGATTGTCATCGATTGGTTTTGGCACAAAAACCACTTCGTCAGGGATAGAGCATGACTGACATGATCAGACAAACGTCCATTAAAATCTCTGGTTGAATGCCAGTAAAATACCGGATGTAATGGAACAAATGTCCTGGTTGAAAAATGCAGGCATAGGCATCTGCTGTAACTTTTTTTTTAACTCAGTCCATGAAACAAGGCATTACGGCGTAATGATTACGCCATCCACCCAACCCTCCTGCATTTCACATCCAGGTAAAGCATTAGTGTTGCCACAGATTGCTTTACTGTTCTTTATATAATAAATATGTCTAACTGAGCTACTGTTTTATTGCCATGCTCATTGTAAACCCTAATCTCTTTGTCATAACCATGAATTTGTGGTCATCTGTTCCTTATCAATGCAAAATAACATTTCATAAGAAGAGATTATCCAAGCTCCGGGCCATGAATTAAGTTAATAATTATCTGCAGCATAGCTGATGTGTCTCAACTTGATGCTGCATATCAAGTGGCTTGCAGAGTGTAGATTTATCCATTATAATTCATCACACATTCTATAGTTGTTATAGGTAACTACTCAGGAGTTTGGCTAAAAAGAACTTCATTCAGGATCTCTACTCTGCATATACTGCATATAAGACCTTAATGCGTGTATGTGCATGTGGTTTATTTTAAAAGGTTTCTCAAAAACACCTTCTTAGAGCGGCATGTTGAGGTGTGTCAAACACAGTGGTGAGCTAAGGGAATAATAAATGGTATTGCCACTCAAATGAATGAAGTACAGCGAGAACCAAGGTAGGATCTATCCTTCTTGACACTTATTGTGGTCATATGGTACGATCGTACTGGATTTCGCCAAATTCGATGGTCAGCAACCTGGCTGCCAGTTGACAGCTACTTATCTATCGCAATAAACTCTGTCTCCTCATACATCTAAAATTGAGTTCAAAGCTATGGTACCATTTGAATTTTCCGTCAATACCATTACTCATGATGGCCTTGGTACCCTTTACACTTCCACTTGAAATCCCTGAAAGGAATCCTCAAGCATGCGTAGGATGTGAATGTGATTTGTTAACACATGTGGCACAAAGCAGACCAACATCGTAAACCCGAGGCATCTATCGTATTCATGAATCCAGTCCCTATACCGTCCTTAGCCTGTGCACATATATTTGACACGTCTTCTATGCCTCTATTATCCGATAAAGTTCATCCATGTGCTCGCATCGTAGGAACTGAGCTGAATCCATGCAAGAATAACTTGGACGGCATCTTCTCATAAGTCATTTCATACTACTTAATATTTTTAAAGAATACTTCAAGAAAAAGGGAATCCTTTTAGATTTTAACTCTTCCAATATGTTTGAATGTGTATAATGACTTCATGACATGGTCTCAGATTTATTCTCATGTTAAGTGCCTTGACTGAGTGACAAGGGCACATAAAGAGTGGGCTTAATACCCGACAATACTGTGGAACCTGTATAGAGAATGTGTGTGTGTGTGTGTGTGTGTTTGAGTGTGTGTGGTAGATATGTACTCTTTAAACTGCTGATATACTCCAATGAGTTTAATCGCTGAATTTTAAGTAGTTTTGTAAGTGTTTAAAATGCAACATATTGTATAATTTAAATAGCTAAGAATGCAAATCAATGGAGTGCAAAGTCAGTGGGTAATTAGACAGATAGACTCCCTGGTGGAATATGTCCAATTGTCTCTCGGATGTGGAGGGAATATATAAAGCCACAGTCAAGGGAAATCAAACACTGTATGTGAGGCAACAAATGGCAGTTCATTCTGAGGCAATACACAAAAGCTATATTTTTACGTCCCTGGACGTCCATAAATCTGCTCTCGATATTGTCTTGTTTTTTCCTCTGCAAATTAACATGAGAACTTAATTATTTACCTTGATGCAAGTTGTATGTTTTAAAACATATATAAAATTATCTACTTTGTATAATAAATGTTTATGTATTTGTCTAACATAGTTTGTTTTAATCAAAAATTTCAACTTATCTTAAAATGCTTTAAATTACATGTACTACGTCTCCCTCATTAATGCTGCAGGGACTTTTACATATGAATTAATTCAAGTCCTTCAAGCCCTTGCCAAACATGTTCACTCAATGCTGATGAAGCCGTCACCACCGGTAGACTGAGCTTTTTAATCTTATGTCTGCAGAGACAACATTCTTACTGAGTTAATAACAATTTAACTCAATTTTTCCCTCCATGTTCATGTAATTCCTTTACCCCCCATCAGATGGAGAAAGGAGTCCTGCACTACAGCTTTAAACATTCCAAAATACATATTTCATCTCAAAAGTTGTACTGCGGGACACTGCTGTAAAGTACATTATTAGTGATTATGCACTCGAGGCTTCAGGTTGGCACATTTGTAGAAGTTGAATATTGGATTGGCTTGCAAACCAGTCGTGATGGCGCATACCATGCTCGTAGGCACACCTCT
Source organism: Eupleurogrammus muticus (assembly GCA_036785175.1). NCBI lineage: Eukaryota > Metazoa > Chordata > Actinopteri > Scombriformes > Trichiuridae > Eupleurogrammus > Eupleurogrammus muticus. The sequence goes on along the minus strand of JAYKQN010000011.1, from coordinate 15,839,824 downwards.
TGAAAATTGGATTTCAAGTGAGCTCAGAAAACCTTTCCACATTCAGCAGATAAATGTTAAAACCGTCCGAGCCCACACATACACCATTTTGATCAAACTTAAACATCCAACGGAAGGAACTAAAAGAAATAAATGTTTTTGTTTGTAGTGATACTACTCCAGGCTTGTTACATGCAAACAGCTGTGTCCTACATAGTGTATTTAATATTCTGCTGCTTCTCAGTTCTTCTGCAAAAAGTTTTATTTGGCAGGGAAGGAGCTGGAGAATATGAGAGATTGATTTAGTGTACTTCAGGCTCCACGGGCTGCTTTTGTGTTCTGGAGTCACAATTTAGATTTAGTAAACACAGAGCCTGCAATCAGTAAGAGGGGGTAAACAATTTTTGCTTAAGTGTGCAAGTATCAGCGAACAGATGCATCCACTTCTCATCACATGGCCCCATTTGTATTACCTACTGTGACGTTGTATGTACATAACATCATTTCATCACCATTCTGTCTGAATATGATAACATATACATATGTATATAAATATCTATGGCATGTAATACATTTAAACAGACCAACCAATCCAGAGAAATGAAGTTTATTCTATAGAATCTAACAAAAAAGACAGTTTCTGTTTGTGTCTAGAGCAGAAAAATGACCAGTTAGCTGCTGTTGATGGATGCTCCTCTTCTAGACAGTTGCATGAATTAAAAGCACATTGTCACAGAATAACGAGCAGTTTGTGCAGTTTGTTACCCTGAACATTTGCCCTCACACAGTACAGAGGAGGCTTATAAGATAGCTTCACCGAGTACTTTAGCATCGCTTGAGGACAGTTAAGCCAGCTGGGTCTTCATTAGTTTGTAAAAAAAAAGAAAAAAAAGGCACACACACGCTCTCACAACGTGTGCAACATGTTTTCACTGGGCCCCATGATCATGTGAGAGCGAAGGAAGAAAGATAAATGAGCATACACAAAAGAGTTAGTTTTCAGCTCGAGCACTGCATCACTCTTCTTGACTTATTCTCAGGATACAGAAGCACATGGCGTGTAAACAAAATCGATCTGAGAATGATATTCTGAAGTCCTGCAGAGAATTGAACAGAGCATCAAGCGGAGCTATGTATTCTCGGAATTATCACTGTGCCTATGCAATATCACTAAGTAGAAATGGTTTATTGGAGCGTCAATAGTTATAGACATTCCCCTCGAAGAAACAATTAACGTTTGCTTCATGTAATGACTGCAAAGTACAGCACAGGCTGGATGGACAGGCCTGGTGCAGGTTTCTGGAAGACAGCCGCTTCGACCCTTGGGCCCTGACAGGTGCACAGTGTCTGTCTTTTACACGAAGTGAACCGCGAGGTGACAGCGTGCTTTTTTATTTCATGCAGGTGTCTGGGAGTAGAGTTGTGGTGTAGCCGAGCTGTTGCTTTAAAACAGATAGTCCGAGAGCTCGCCTGGAGTGTGAAACTGTCTCCCTAATGCTACATCAGCACCATACATTTCTTTCAGTGTTCAACACGGTGCCCATTAACTGCTTATTTACACTATATAGGCCTCAGTAAACCCCAAATCAGATGTACAATCTAATGTAATGGGCAGCTCTAATGCACATAAACCACTATAGGCTATACTGGATACTGCAAGGACTATCATCTGGGCTCCTATGTGAGTCCCTGAAACCATGGCTCCCTCTCCTGCCTCATTATAGCAGACGTGTGGTATACAAAAGGGCAGTGCAGGACCGAAAGTGACACACACTGCACATAAACTAGACTGTGATATACTGTAGGTGGGCTGGCTGCGGATTGGTTAGACTCAGTTTATCATATATAAAAATGCATGATGTGGACTTATACAGACCTATCTAAAAACATTTGCTTGTATACACTGCAAGGGGGGGGGGGGGGGGGGTATTCAGGTCTAGTATGTCCACTCTCTGCTGGGAGAGGGTTAAAACAAATCACAACACTGGAATGGAGGAATTGGAAATTTTCTGCAAACCTCGGGCCCTGTTCAACCATGAATTAATGATCTAACACCCATTAGATTATAAAAAGAGGAAATATCAACATGTTATGCAAATTGTCAAATACTAGTCTAATAGCTAACAGAGCTTTAAAAACATCCTGTAAGTTTATATAATAATTGGAGGAAAATTGTATCCTGCATAGACCAGACTCCCTGGCAGACGGCATACTGTATCTCAATGGAACATTGCTAGATAAATAAGGGATGCATAAACAAAAACTAAATTATTCCTTCGCATTTGATGTAGACATTATTTTTGCTGGAGAATAAATTACTTTTAATCTCAGTATGAGTGTTTCCAGAGTTAAAGTGACCCTCACTGAAGTCAGGGAAATTACTCTTCATTAAATCTGGACTTTACTTCAGTCTCAACTTCAGTTAAATAAAAATAATTATGACTTTGACCTTTCAGGGATCACTTATGTTACAGCAAAGTTTGCGTAATTGAAATAATTATTTCCGCAGTTATAATAGTTTCAACACAGGCAGGCACACAATTCTTGAGCACCCCCCCCAAGTTTAAAAGATATACATCTAGGTCAAAGATTAAAGTTGTAATATTTTGGTATGGTGCATAAATAATGCCGTCAAAGCCATTATTATATAATATACATATGCTTGAGTCCAAAGATTTTCTGAAATGTTCTCTTTCATGACAATCACCGAGTCAAGAGTGCAAAAAGTTCCCCAATGGATGTGAGGTGAAATGAATAATGAACAAAATGCATGAAATATGCAAACATGCTCACAAATCACATGAACATATTATGCATAACTGCCCTTCAGGGGTCAACATCTGAGAATATTTTAGACATATCCACAGTCCACTGATAATATACGGCGTATTGGCTAATTGGGGATATTTCAACTGTTTTCCCAGGTATTGTCAATACACAGTGAGGAACTGGCACGATAACAATCAACCATAGGAAGTATGAATAACTTGTCTGGAATTAAAAAGGTTATATTACAGCGGAATACTGACACAGAAGGAAACCCATTTGCTAAAAAAAAATATCATATATTAGCATTCAAAGCCTGTAGATCAAAGCAGAGCAGACATATATGTAAACATTAACATCAAAGTGTAATGATGCATCTCCTCATTTTATTTCCAGTCCCGCACAAATCACAGCGACGGCATTGCAGAAACACCTTTTGAAAGTAGATGAGACTGCAACCTTGATTGTGATTTGCCATCAATCTAACAGAAAGAGCCGGATTGTAACTTAGCAAGATTAATTTCCCCCAATCTAATGAATTTGACTCTCGAGGCAAAGTGATCTGGCTGCATCTGTTCCTCTGTTTAAAACATAAACACTATGTCACCACCCACAAACCGAAATCACAATTGATGCATAATCACAAGAATCAGTTACGGACCCTTACTCGTTTTGCATTTCCACAATTTGTCATCCCGGCTAAGAAGAATGCTTTCCCCTTTTTTCCCTCTGTCTCATTTGCTCTCCGTTTTTCTCATGCATGTCAACAAAGTCTGTGTGACAATCCCATAGGTGCACGGTGCAGATTGCTTCAACTTTGTGTTTCGGGGCAATTCCATTTGGCAGTCACTTAATGTAGCCCCTCCCCTCTTCTTCCTGTGTCTACTCTGCTCAGCTGGTTAGATTTCAGACTGTCAGGCAGAGGCACTGACTGTCATCGCAGTACGACAAGTGCCCCGACCAGTGGGATCCCCTTTGAAACCGACGCCTCGGGTTCTGCCCCGGGATTGTTCAGGCATGTTGGAGTCTGCCATAGGGGGATGAGGCGTGCAGCACCTCGGCTCATTTTGATTAATGGACCTCACTCTGCCCCTGAGTGAGCAATTATCAGACGGTAGGCAAAGTCGTTCATCACTGTAACCGAACAGCAGGTCTCTTCCTCTGTCGAAAGTCGTACCTGCAGGGCTAAAGGTGTACGTTCACATCCTCTGGCGGGGCGAAGGGTGTAAGTTCGCATCCTCCTCCTCACCCTCCCCCGTCAACCAGGCTCACCGCCACGCGACTGACCAGAAGGGTCAGGGAGGCGAAGGCTTTGGACGGTGCAGAGGGCCTCTGTATACGAGCGGTTTTCCCACGATAATTGTTTAGCTGCTCTCGGGCTCGCTTGTTTTGATCAAATTCAGGCCCGCACGTTATTATCGGGGCGAGTTCCCAATCAGTCCCGTAGCCCCCAGATTGGAATTCTCTGACTTCTCTGACAACATAACTGGCACATGTTGTGAACAGCAATGGTCTGGCACTGTCGGTGGATGTGTTCAGTATAGCAGAGAGAAAGCTGCAGTATTCCCACTAAGCACATCTTCAATAAACTGCTAAAGTGTCTAGATAACCTTGGCCACCAATAAAACCTATAACACTAATAAAAACAGTCTTACGTAAAAGACATACTGTACATGTTTACCATACAAACTCTTCATTAATTTTACAACAGTGTTAAAATGTGCAAAGGCATTCATTTTGATTTCCTGTTCTTGAACTTCCTTGAGAAATATACAGCAAAAAATAACGCGCTGCACTCCCAGAGAGAAAATTTGTTCTATAAAGCATGTTGATAATAACCACGTTATTATACTAAACCAACCATGTGCTTGCATCAACAGATTGATGGACTCGATCAATAAATAATTAGCGGGGCCACATCACGTTTTTTATCAGTGCACATTACCAGGCTAGTAGCTGACACAACATCAACGTGAAATGTGCACAAACAAGCCTCTTATTTGCACTTCAAGTGTCAAAGACTTACGTTTCTATTGGTTGGCCTTTGTTTACTGTCTGACAAACTCCCATAAGTCCAAAGATAAAAGCTAATGAAAAGCTAAACAAATTTAATGGCCATAAGTCTTTTTGCCGATGATTCTGCCTCTGTGCAGCTCTTCACATGCACTCCTAGATTGCATGCAACCATAGGAACCACAGCCTGCTTAAATGTGTCAATTGATCAATGCGACCCAGACTTTTAATTGGTTCTGGAACTGTTTCCAATAACACAATGATTGTCCCTTTACTATAGATTCTGCATATTCACATGTGGTGAATATCTTGCTGAAAAAAAAAAAAACATGCACACAAACATTCACTTTCATTCACATCAGGTTTCTTTGTATTTCAGTATACACTATAATGCTTCACCATATTAGTCTGGTGTTTGCATATGTACTGGGGAGATATGTGTCCACAGACCAGGATGCAACAGGCTTGTCTGATCGCTGGGCCCATGCATTGCAGAGCTGTCATTGCTACTGCAATGGCTGTAATCCAAAACCTGTTCATCCACTGTTAAATATGCAACTAACAAAATTTGTTGCTGCTCCCGGGGACTAACAATTTGTCTGCGATTTACTTGAATACTGGTCAGTTCATAGTTTGTCTTTGGGCTGACCCCACCAGCTAATGGCTTTGGAGGAAGGCCAGAAACTGATTTCCTTTTTTCTGCTGTCTAATGGGCTGTCCACCTATACATTATGAATGCAAACTTACTGAATAAAAAGCTAAACAAATTGAAACACCTATAAATCATTTAGCCAATGATTCTGCCTCTATCCAGCTCTCCACATGTCTGGGAATATACTCAGCCAACCAGGTCACTGTTGCCTCTCTCAAATGGAATCAAGGCAAATAGACTCGTAATTGTTTCACTTTGATGGAGCAGCCTTCACATAGGTGTTTACAGGAAGCCCACGCCACAGACTAATAATAATACTAAGGAAATGGAAGACAGATTCAAAAAAATATTATCATTCCATATGTGTTGGCAGTCTCGGAGAAACCAAGAAGAATTTTTTTTTAACAAACATCAAATCCCTGTATGTTTCAAACCCAATAACACTCTCAGACAAAAACTGGTACACCCAAGATACCACAGAATCAAAAAAGCGACCTGGTATATGCGGTTCAATGCAGTGAGGAATGCAAGGACTTACAGATTGGTGAAACTCAACAACCTTTAAACAAACTCATGGCCCAACACAGAAGGGCAAATTCCTCCTCGTCCCGTCTCTGCTGTTGATTCCCATGTACTGTAAAGGAAGAAGCACACCCCTTTGAAGATAGCAATGTCAAGATTCTGGACAGGGAGGACAGATGCTTCAAAAGAGGAGTCAAAGAAGCCATCTATGTATAATGTAGAAACCATCCTTTAGCAGGGGAGGGGTTCTGCGAGACCACTATCTACAATGTTGCCTTATACCCCGGAGAATCAGCAACTTAGTCTCAAAAATTTTGGCGAATACAACCACAGATCCTAAAATACCTGGTTCTCACTAGTCAGTGCGGACTAGTGAGACCGATTCCTATGTCTTCCTAGACAATTACGAGTTCATTTGGCTTGATTCAATTTGAGAGAGCACTCTCAACATAGACTCCTCGCTTTCATGCAACCATAGCAACCACAGCCTGCTTAAATGTGATTGGTCACTACTACACAGACTTTGCATGGTTATGGAACTGTTTCCATAAACACATTGACCGTCCCTTTTCCTATGGATTTCTGCATATTCCCATGCAAATATCTTTTGTCATAGTGGTGAATATCTCGCTGAAAAAAACCCTTAATATATACAGAACCACTAGTTTTCTGTCTTACAATTTGTTTAGAAAATTGCACTTTTAATTACATGATTCACCAGATTACAGTAGTGTTTGCATATTTACTGGGGAGACATGTGTTCACATGACTAGGAGAAACTGACTGGTATGATCACTGTACCCGTGCGTTGCAGCACTACAGCTCTAACCCAAAATCTGCTCGTCCACTGTTAAATATGCGACTCACAAAATTTGTTGTTGCTCCCGTTGCTAACAATTTATCAGCAATTTACTTGAATACTGGTCAGTTCACAGTTTGTCTTTGGGCTGACCCCACCAGCTAATGGCTTTGGAGGAAGGCCAGGAACTGATTTCCTTTTACCGCTGTCTAATGGGCTGTCCACCTATACATTATGAATGCAAACTTACTGAACACAACCTGTCCCACCATGCTATTAGGGCCTTTTGCTGTTTATTGATTTTTAACTTTACTTTTAGCTAATGATATCCCCCTGCAGTATATGTATGCTGGTGAATCTGTTAAATAATTTCAATGTAGAATAAAAAATGAAGAATGGAATGCATCTAAAGTAGAATGATGACTGCCTTCTTATCAATTCACAGTATGTAATGCATCCAAAATTGGGCAATTTCTCTCTCATATTATATTATTTGTATAAGTGTCTCCACCTGTCCACCTGAAAAGAGAGCAGGGATGTTTGGCTTTGTTTCACTTCACCCATGAATTGAATACTAAGCAGCCAAAGAAAAGATGCATGATATTTTCAATATAGATATATATATATATCTGTTTTAATGATTCTCTTTTTTTACTTCTAGTAAACTGCTGGTTTTAGTGTTAGTTTTCAGTAGTTTATATTTTGATACTAGAAGGAAACAGTTGATAATAAATAATTTACTGGAGTCTCATACAGAGTTTGTTTCACCACATGAGTAAAATCTATCAAAAGAAATCTGGTCAAGACTTTTTTTTCCTGTGCACTGGAAATGCTGAAATGTTGTGTTCTGTCACCTTGGCCCGTGTTCACCATCTCTGAATGTCATCTCAATGTCTAGCTCCGCATCTCTATATCACTCCAATTTTCGCATGGTGAGATGGAAATTGAGTGGGAGGACTGGGTTCTGGGATAAGATGGAGGTCTCAGAGTCTCAGAGTGGACAAAAATCCAATTTACAAAAAAAAAAAAGTCCATGTTTCAGCAGGAGCCCATGTTCCCATCTCCAGAATTAAAAAAAAAATGACATGGAGGGCCAAAAAGAGAGGGATCACAAACCAATCCCTCTTTCTCAACTTAGATTGGACACACACCATTGCACTTTTTGTTTCTTTTAAAACCACCACTTGCTTTATATCATAATAGATAGAGTGCAGCAGCCGCAGCTGTGCTATGAATAATTCCTAATCCTCAGAATTGCACTTTTAAAAGATCTAAACAATTTAAGGAGTGAGAAAGAGGAAGGCACCTCAAAGGGCTTCCTGCTGCTTTTTTAAGACAGAGCCTTTTGATGAGAAGGTTTGATTTGACTCTGTTGGACAGATAGGAGCAATAAGCTCCTTGTAGACACTTCCATGAAGTAAGCATGGAAAGGCTCCTTTTGTTTCTCTTCAGGGGGGAAAACGCTATATACCTCACATGGCAATGTCTAATCCATTTCCAAAACTAAGCTGACAGCTCAGTGTGAGCGTTGATGGGCGAATGGAGAACCAATGCATAAAATGAAAAAGAAAGAGATTCAAGTTTTGAATAACAAGCGTCTCTTTGATTATCTTCTGATATTTAGATCAGACAATCTTTGCATGTACAGGGTTATAAAGCGTACAAGGATCCACTGATATCAGCTTTGTTGCATCGGATTCAGATTTAATCGAACATTTCTGTTTTGTACCCTTTTCCCCTTCTAAAATGGGCAAAAGAGACATCGGGCTGGTGATGTTAGGCGTCGTGTACTTATTTTTGGAGGAGGGTGAGCAATAAGGATCCTCTGGAGCTGTAATCTGCTTGACTGACAGCAGCACACAATGCCTTTCTCCACACCTAACCATAGGACATTCAGCAAAAGCAATACAATTCATGAGAGAGAGAACACAGGCACAGCGAGGTGGGAAAAATGCACTCAGCCACAAAGAGATAAGAAAAAGGGGAGAAGATGAAAGACAGAAAGGTGGAAGAAAAATTCTCAAATCCTAAATTTAGTTCTTCTAACTGTACACTTTTTGTGGCAGATCCTCTATCATTGGGGCCTCATCCTGTCTTTCTATTACTGTTACAATGTGTGTACCCACATTCCATATATATATATATATATATATATATCCATCCATCCATCCATCCATTGTCTATCCCGCTTATTCCCTTTCGGGGTCGCAGGGGTCTGCTGGAGCCTATCCCAGCGCGTTAAGGCGAGAGGCAGGGGATACACCCCAGATGGTCGCCAGCCAATCGTGGGGCACACACACCATTCACACACCATTCACTCACACACTCACACCTATGGGCAATTTAGAGTTTACCAATTAACCTGAGCATGTTTTTTGTATTGTGGGAGGAAACCGGAGTACCCGGTGAAAACCCACGCAGACACGGGGAGAACATGCAAACTCCACACAGAAAGGCCCCAGACCCAGGCCCAAGGCGGTCTTGAACCTGCGACCTTCTTGCTGTGAGGCAACAGTGCTACCCACCGCACCACCGTGTCGCCCCTATATATATATATATATATATATATATATATATATATATATATATATATATATATATATATATATATATATATATATATATATATATATATATATATATATATATATATAGGAGAGAGAGTTAATGTGATTGAAGTATGGAGAAGGCCTATTGATTGAGATTCACATATTGTACTGGGGCGACACGGTGGGGCAGTGGGTAGCACTGTTGCCTCACAGCAAGAAGGTCGCAGGTTCAAGACCGCCTTGGGCCTGGGTCTGGGGCCTTTCTGTGTGGAGTTTGCATGTTCTCCCCGTGTCTGCGTGGGTTTTCACCGGGTACTCCGGCTTCCTCCCACAATACAAAACATGCTCAGGTTAATTGGCAACTCTAAATTGCCCATAGGTGTGAGTGTGTGAGAGAATGGTGTGTGAATGGTGTGTGTGCCCCACGATTGGCTGGCGACCATCTGGGGTGTATCCCTGCCTCTCACCATAAATGCGCTGGGATAGGCTCCAGCAGACCCCTGCGACCCTGAAAAAGGAATAAGCGGGATAGAAAATGGATGGATGGATGGATATTGTACTACTTATGTATACTGATTTCTTATTTTTGTCACATCATTCTTCTATTTTTGTCACATTCATCATTTCAGATCATCAGACATATTGCAATATTTATCAAAGACAATACAAGTGACCAAAGGTTTCAATTTTTAAATACAGACATTTATTATTAAAGGAGAAAAATCCAAATGTACATAGCAATGTGTGAAAAGATTATTGACCTCTAACCCTAATGGTAACTGGTTAGGCCCTTAGCAGCATCAATTGCAATCAATCATTTGCAAGAGTTTGCAATGAGTCTCGTACAGAGCTGTGAAAGGAAATTTGGGTTTTTGAGCATGAACCCCATTTTCAGGACATGCTACAATATCTCAGTAGGATTCAGGTCAGGACTTCGACTAGGCCTCTCCAAAGTCTTCATTTTGTTTTTCTTCAGCCATTCCGAGGTGGACTTGCTGGTGTGTTTTGGATCTTTGTTCTGCTGCAGAATGCAGCTTGAGGTCACGAACAGGCTGGACATTCTCCTTCAGGATTTTTTGATAGACAGCAGAATTCATGGTTTTATTTATGACAGCAAGTCTTCCAGGTTGCAGCGAAAAAGTCGCAGACCATAACACTACCAACACCAGACTTTACTGTTGGTGTGCAGGCACCCATTTCACCAGATTTAATAGGACACACCTTATAATATTTTCCCAAAGGTGTTGGGAAACATCAAGATGTTTTCTTTCAAAATTGAGACGAGCCTTAATGTTCTTTGTTCTCAGCGGTTGTTTTCATCTTGGAACTCTGCCATGTGGCCATTTTTTGCTCAGCCTCTTTTCCTATGGTGGAGTCATGGACACTGCCCTTAATTGAGGCGAGCAAGGCCTGAAGTTCTTTGGATGTTGTTGTAGGGGCTTTTGTGACCTCCTGTGTGAGTCATTGCTGCTTATCTTTTGTGGTTTTGGTTGGCCAGTCAGTTTGAAAGGGAAACATATTTTGAGTTGGACAGAGAAAGACTGGAAAGGAAGAGAAAAGAGGAGTGATATGGGTACAGCCTGTATACTCTCTGTGGTAACATTTTCCTCATAACATTTTATTTTAAGCTTCTTTTGATGCTGGGACGTGGCCTCCTAAATCAGTGGAATTTCTATAAACCACCAGGATAGTAATATACATGTATACAAAATACCTCATACACTGATGGTGGTAGCTGACATTCAGAAATGATTGCGTTGGTTTCTCACTTTACTGGGCTTTTTGCAGAGGATAGGCATACCCACCCATTGTTTTAACCACACACTAAAGGTTTTTTCTGAAGTAAGGCACCAAAGTTGAACATTTAATAGTCCTTCTACAGAATCCTCTCTTATCTGACCATTTTAAATAATACTTGTTTCTTCCAATCAACTTTCCTCATCTGAAACACCAACTTGTCTTTGCTGAATAGTACAGGCAAACCTGCACCGTTTGTCAAAAGGTAATGGATACTGTAGGAGGCTATGCACTGCATTGCAGAGTGCACTGCTATGAGCCTCGTTGTCTTTTCAAATGTGTTGGCACCAACTGTAGTAAAACTTTTAACACTCAGCTTTCAAGGGCCATTTTTATCATGTGCACAATGCACCTGCTCTTCAAGCTGCTATAGCTGTTGCTGCAGTTTTTAAAATGTGCTGTTTCATGATGTGCCCACCATTTTTTTATACAGGGAGAGCGCTAGTGCCTCACTTAAATGATCATACTGGAGAGGGCAGGACTATGTTGTTTCCACTAAGTGGTTGCAAGCGTGTGTTTGCAGAAAGGTCATCGTTTACTGCTCACACGTGTGGGATGCATGAAGCGCGCTCCCCTGATAGTATTGATGACATGAACACGGTCATCAACCTCAGCCCCCAGATGACATTCTAAGTACAGATGCTCCAGAAAACACAGATGTAGCCATGCCAACAGCTAGTGCAGCCAGCGATATACCAGAGAATGTTAGTCTGTCTTATCTTAAAAACATGTACCTCTTTTACCCTGCTGCTTCCCCTATATCGGTGAGGAAATGCAAAATGTCAAATTGTGCCCGACTTAGGTCAAGCCTACACAATGATAAAGGTAAGTTCTTTATGAAAAAAGGGTCTGGATGGTGACAGAAACCTAAACATGATTTATTCTATTAATAGTGGCTACAACTGAACTGCATCAGGCATAGGTATCACTGGTACCTGCTCTTTGATATATATATATATATGAAAAAAAATACATGTGCTCTCTGAAACACTTTTGAGAGACAGATCAAGTGTGCCAAGACATCTGCCTGAAGGTATACAGATGTCACAAATCTGTAAGTCCCACAGAAAGCGTAAAGGCCCTTGGCTGTAGGGCATTTCCTACTCTCTGCCTCCCCTGCCAAAGCCCTAAAAACAGCAGCCAGCTTCATTTGCAGCATTTGTATGGCCTTATGCTGCGAAAGCCAGACTGTGTCCTTTGCTTCCTGTGGATGTTTATTGACTTTTTTTTTTTATTTATTTTTTTTACAATTTTATCACTAATTAAAATACATACACAGCAGTTACCTTAACCTTCAGGTAAGTGGCACCTTGGGTAAGGGATGTAACCTTTAGAGTGGCGGTCCTATTAGCAAAAAGTTGTAAAAAAACAAAATAACAGGTGCAGGTCTTTTGTTACTTGAATTCAGACAATTTATAATGCCAAACAAACATATATAACTAATACCAGGTCCGGGAATTGATTGCATACGTTTTCCTCTCTGTCCAAGTACCTGTAGAAAACATTATTTAGAATTCACAATTATTTCTCCAGGGTCATGATGTATTTGATTCTGACCTGATTATAATGAACTGCCTGATATGCAGATCAAGTCGCCCAGACACAGAGGCATCCGTGCTTTCATCCATTTCTGGGCTAATCGCCCATAACAAACGGACATCTATCAGAAAAGGTTCCTCCTGGACTCTGCGAGGATCTCCAGCATTTCATCAATAATGCAAAGAGACTTATAATTATACCTCTGGTCAATCTTGACATTGTGAGAAGAACAAAATCAATGTGTAATTTGTCTTATTCTGTACAGTTATTATTAAAACAAGACTGAATTGTTGAGATGATTTAATCTGTGTGCTGCCTTTAATTTTTCAACCAAAAAAAAAAAAATACTCTCCGAAAGCTCCGCCAGGCCCATAGGCTGTGAGTAGTGTGTGTGTGGTGGGCTATTTCATTTTTTATAAGCCAGTAAAGGCACTTGAATCCACCAATTATAGTACTGTGCTCCAACACAATTATTGGGTCAAACAAGTCCATTATCGATATACCCGTTAATAAAAACATATCTGAAAAAGGATTGGACTACTACATGAAATTGTATTTTATTTATTTCCCCTTATGGAAAGTAATGCCTGGCATTTGACGCTCTCCTGGTGGTGCTCTCTTTTTATGTCTCTCTATAAAGTCTTTGTGGTATGTGGCTGCAGAAACTCCCCCCCCCCTTCTTCTACAGGCTTGTGCTGCAGAACATCCCTTAAATAATATAAAAGCCAGTATTCTAATTCGCTAGATGAAGCATGCACTATTATGTGTAAATAGAAAAGTAGATCAATAAATGAATCAATATGCTGAATACCAAGCTGGGTGTGGTATCACCATGGTTTAGACTGGGGCATAGTTAAACATTCTGGATTGAATCCAGTGCTCCCGTGTCCTGCAGTTCTCCCCCCCTCTGGCCTCCCTCTACCAGGAACAAAAGAATCAAATTACTTTGCCAACTTTTATTGTTTTAAATTTAGTCTACACTTATCTGTTCCTACCTCACCTGTTGTTTCAACAGTAGCTGGCTGCTGTCCTCCTGGCCTATAATTTCCCCTGAACAGCCCTGAGCAGCGGGTTGTTCAGCACCGTCTGGTGTATTCAAATTGGAAATAAATGAATAACACATGCTAGCCGTAGAAATTTGACTGTTCAACTTTATTCTAGACTCATACCTCCGGACGAGGTGAAGTGCAAAAATGTGAGGATGAAGTCTGGAAGTTATCCCTCCCCCCCCACAGCTGACAGACATCGTAGATCTTATTTGTGCTCAGAACATTTCCTTCTCCCAGCTATCTGGACATTTTGATCCAAGAGTACTCCGAGATGAGGAAGACGTTGTTTCCTAAAATTCAACCCAAATAGCCCCAAGCAACACTATTGTGCCATTATTCAGCACTGTTCTCAATTTGATCCATTGATTAGATTATGGATTATAGGTTACAAACCACTGATTATAGATAAGGTATGCTTAGGTGTGAGAGTAAGTACAGTCATTTTAAATTGAAAAACTACAAAACCATTTGTCAAACTTTGTCAAAGTATCATCAGATGTATCAAGTATATATAGTGGCTGGGCACGAATCCAGTAAAGTGCTGCCAATGAAGGACGACTGGAGCTGCAACGTGCATTCTTACTATGAGGGATCTCACCTCTCTACTCCATGCCATATCTAGAACAACCCAGACGGAAGGAAAGAGTGGTTAATTTGTCCTTTTGGCCAAAAATGTTCAGATTTAAAGAAGATCTTGAGGAGTATTTAATCTTTGTTATATATAGGTAGCTAATATGCATGTTGTACTGTGTATGTTATTGAAAATTAATCTAATTGTTTTATAAATCATAAACTGTACAACATTCTAGACAGGGAGTTTGTATTGCTGTTGTGCACCTTGCACTAATAACCATATTTAAAGAGACTAATCTTCTGGAGTATTTCAAACTGGCTTGAGTCATATTTAATGGAAACCATTGCATGTTGCTTCTTTGCATGTTATATGCATTTAAATAGTTTGAGGTCATATACCATGGAACATTCAGGGAGTGTGGACATGAAGTGTAGGCTTTTGTGCACCTGGCACTTAGACTAATGTCCAGGTTGTAAGAGTCTCATTAGGGTCACAGGGTTCTGCTGGAGCCAAACCCAGCTCATTACAGGTGAGAGGCAGAGATACACCCCTGACAGGTCATCAGCCTATCAAGGGCCACACACCCCATTCACTCACACACTCAAACCTAAGGGCAACTTAGAGACTCCTATCAATCTAAGCATGTTTTTAGATTGTGGGAGGAAGCTGGAGAATCTGCAGAAAACCCACACAGACACGGGGAACAGGATTTGAACCTGTGACCTTCTTGCTGTAAGGGAACAGCGCTACCCACTGTTTCACAGTGTCGCCCATATGCTGTTATACCAGGTTAAATAAGGTTTTTGCTTGCTACATGTAAAAAAAATACAGGAGAAACTCTATTTATATACAACACTGTCATATGAAATGCACACTTTTTTGTGTGTGCCATTTCCTCGCTCTAATGCATTTTACTTCTTGCCTCACCTATCTGTTCCCTCTACCATGGACCAGAGGAATCAAAACAGGAGGAAGCGATAATGCACCAAAAGGAGGCAGAAACCTTGAAGGACGGCCACATCAGCCGAGGAACGCTTTGATCACGGGAGACATCGGAGCACCTCCTTCACCCTCCTAGACCACATCTAGGTCACCCACCTCTCCAGTCACCCTTTCTATCCCCCCCTCCCTCTTGCGAGAGTGCGAGTAAAAAAGGTGGAGTTGCCTTTTCCTGGGAAACAGAGCCTTCTCCCGGGCAGCTGCCAGGTTCTAGAACTCTCTCTCTCCCCACCTGACATCAGAGATTCAGAGTCTCGCACAAACCTGCCTCAAGACTCACCTTTTCTCCATCACCCCTTTACCAACCTTGTGTGTTTGTGTCATGTTTGTCCACCGCCTGTCCCCTCAGTGCCTCCTTCTTAGTGGAGCGTACTGTGTGAAGTGGCTTTGAGTCCTTGAGCGCCATTACTTTGTGTAAAGATTCCATCCAATGCAAGCAGATATATGGAAATGTAACTTCTTTTAAACACGTGGCTCTGAATTCCTCCTTAAAGCATATTAAGCATATTAACCTTTTTCTTAGCTAATACAAACATCTAGCACACTTTTATACATTTAGACAATTTCTCTCACATTTAAAACCAAAAATCATACAAACACCATGCAAAACATTTTTTTTATTTCGGGAATAACCATGCCATAAAATATTGCAAGAAAAAAAAACAATTTAGCTCACAAGTGCCTGAAATCACGGACAAAATCTATATGCGTGAAGGATTTGCTTGTGCAGATATTTTATTTGCTCATGTGATTTATGCCAGTCTTCTATTCCCATACTTCCGTCTAAATCGGAATGTTATATGCAAAACTAAATGTTAAATTTAAAGCTTAATGTCTTGCCAAGTGTAAAGCAAGATGCTTAGAAAATTTAAAGGAAGCCATCCCCTTTGCAGCAGAATTATGCTGCATTCACTTGATGTAAAAAAAACCTGGAAAAATTGCTTTCCAACTGGGAAAATTCACAGGAAGGAATAAACAACAGGCTGATGATTGTTTGACATGAACCCCTATGTTTATACACACTAAATATAACCTCCTCCTCTCTATCATCCATGTTCTCCTCATATTATAACTTGCCAACTTGGGAACTCTGACCTTCCGACACCACTTTAATGCAACATAACCTTAAACATAATACAGGTCCACATTAACATGAACAATGCCGGTTCTCTTTTGGCAAATACTGCAGGATTTTTGGCAGGAGGCCTTGAGTTAGGAGAAATATTAATAACTGCTTTACTTGATTCAAAATATATAAATATATTATATGTATTACTATATAATACTCATATATTATTTCCTGATAGTTTGATTCACATGTCGATACTCTAACAACACTACATTTCACTCATAAAATTACTGTTAAAATGAGTAAATGCGGGGCGACACGGTGGTGCGGTGGGTAGCACTGTTGCCTCACAGCAAGAAGGTCGCAGGTTCAAGACCCGCCTTGGGCCTGGGTCTGGGGCCTTTCTGTGTGGAGTTTGCATGTTCTCCCCGTGTCTGCGTGGGTTTTCACCGGGTACTCCGGTTTCCTCCCACAATACAAAAAACATGCTCAGGTTAATTGGTAAACTCTAAATTGCCCATAGGTGTGAGTGTGAGAGTGAATGGTGTGTGAATGGTGTGTGTGCCCCACGATTGGCTGGCGACCATCTGGGGTGTATCCCTGCCTCTCGCCTTAACGCGCTGGGATAGGCTCCAGCAGACCCCTGCGACCCCGAAAGGGAATAAGCGGGATAGACAATGGATGGATGGATGGATGAGTAAATGCAATGTTATGTCGGGACCCAATTTAAAAAAAAAATCCTTAACAAATAACTTAACATTGAAAAATGAACAGTAAACAATTAATAGATATTAGAAAAACGAAAATAACAAATAGTAGTAAAAAATAATCATGTAATATTGTTAACTGTCGTGGTGGTCATGTGGTTGTCATTTCTTCTCTGCCTTGGTGTCTTCCCTGATATCACAATATTTCATGTTGCATTACTTTAACGTACAGAAATGACAGCAGTTTTAAATCTACATTTGGTTGGGAAAAAATTTCAGGACAGAAAACAAAGAAGTACATGGAGAGATATGAACTGCAGCAGTAACGAGATGAGGGCAGGGAGTAGCATTTTCAGTGAAAACAATTTTATATCATTTTTCCTATGTGAAATAATTTTAAAAAATGGCTCCCACATACCTGAAGGCCTTATGAGGATTAACCTATCCCTGCTGCAGCACGCTGGCAGGTTGCATGGGCCTGGTGAGATGAGATGTTGTTATTGGAAAGAAATAGTTCTCCTTGGTCCTGAATCATGCATGTGAGAAGGATGTTACCTCAGCAAACATCATAGCTGCCTCCTGGAAGGCAGGAATCCATCCGATGTCGAGAGATGAAGAACACTTGTTTTAACCCTAAGTAGTGTCTATCTAGGTGTAAAACCTGTATCCACTGGAACTCCATTGCACCTTCAGCCTTACCTTCCTCCTCGAGAAAGCCCAACAGCTGACAACAGTGGCCACGGTGCTACCTGCAAAAACGGAGCAATTGATGAAAAGTTTGTGTTATGTTATAGACTAGTTCCTCTTAATGTATTATATATGATTAGTTATTCTGGTCTTATTACTAAACTTGATATTGAACTGTTGTAATTTGTTGTCTAAGTGTTAAGTATTGAATTTGTTATGTCATCTTAACATCACATGTAGAAAGGGTTATACATAATAAATATGCAATATTTGCTAGTTATTATCTAACATGTGTGATTTTATATTATTAGAAATTACTCGTTCTCACTTGCAGCTGACTGCATATCTGTGATCAGCGGTTGTTTTTTCGCAATTTCTCCAAAACCATTTGTGCAAAATGTGTCAAACAGTGACATGTTCAAAAGGCCTTCCCTCAGAGGCGTATGCACCAATCAGGCCCGTCTATCCATGCATCAATATCTTATGGGACTTACACTGTGCCAAGTGCTTGTAACGTGTCTGGAATGCAGCGAGTCCATATTGAGTTATTATTGGGGCTCAGCTTCAGTGCTGCACACCACCGAACCACACATTACACAAGCTCATGCGAGCGTACGACATAAGGCACACAAAATATTATAACGTGTCCGACGAGGGAATCGGACGCAACCATATGGGGCGGGTTGTGGGCGCTTAATTGACACAGCTGTGGCTGATTATCGGCGGTCGGGGTCTGATGGCGCCGGCTGAAAGAACATGCGCTCGCTCACTGATTGGATCACCTGGTGTGTACCTGGGCTTCATAAGGCTGAGGGCGTGTGTGCATAAATTCGTTGGATAGGCTGGTTGATTGCGGTTCCGGTAGCGGGTTTGAGGAGAATGGCGTCTGCTTTCTAATTGGGACGGTTTGTGGTTTTAATATTAAATTTGCTTTGCCTGGCTGTAACAAACACAGCAAACATTGGCTCCTTCTTCTCCGATTCTCTTCCATCAGTATTACACTGCACTTTGTGTTGTTGTGACCCTTCATCCACCACCACAACATGATTTTTAGGGGGTTTGATTAATGTCTTTCTTTAGTTTGTTTGGTTTATTTATTAGTGTATTCAACCCAGACCCTTTCGAATGTTGCAGAATAAGACAGGATGTCAAATAGCTGTTGTTTGAGTCCTGGGTGGGACGGTTTTAAAGTATAAATATGTCTGTTTAAATGCCATCTGGGTCTTTTCCATCATGGATCCCTGGATGCAAAACTGACCTGCTTGCAAAGAAATAAATGGTCTGTTGGAACTATATCTATATTACATTTCTCCACCAAAAGCCACAGGAAGACATTTTCCATAACAGTAGCTAAATCCTTTTGTTTGTGCCATATTTCTTTATTAGAAAGTATATTTTGCGGCTTTAACTTTTAATTGGTTTCTTTTTAGTTTTTTCTCTTCAGCCATTGTGGGGCCTATTGCCAACCTCAGGTCTGCACCCACAGGATTTGGTTTGCTTTGTTCCATTATAGTTCAGTATTTGAATTTAATTAATTATTGGTTCAAGCATTTGTTTGTTTATGTGTGGGTGTGAGAAAATATAATGCCAATATTTGCCACGGCTATGTGTGAGTGTCTAAATATTCTCATTCATCCACGTCATTGTGCACTTTCTCTAAAATTTGAATCTTAGGCAGCTGGACTTGTATTTGTCTAAGAAGACATTTTATTCTAGTTTGTAGGCTTTAGTCTGACTAGACCGCAATATTATGACAAGACAGTGGAGTGGGACCCAGGTCATAACCTCTGTGGGTGTGTTTACCAAAGTACCTCTGAGAGTACTGGTTTTACTTGACAACTGTTGTTCTCCAGGGGTCACGAAGACTCGTTCGCACAAGATACCAACAGTCATTGGGTTGGGAATAAACCCGTTGAATGACGATTGTTGAGACAGAGTTGAGGTTAAGTTGTTGATTCTTCTAGGGGTAGATAAAATGGCGATGGGAGATAGATGGTGTCTCAGCCCCCAACCCTGGTTAAGGGATGTTTTTTCCACTTTATCATAGATGGCTTCTTTTACTCCTCTTCTGAACCATCCATCAAGTGTGCCTTTTCCTTCAGATGGGAATAGGAGCGAGCTGAGATTGGACCTGAGCATTTTGCTCTTCTGTGGCCATGTGGTTGTTTAAAGGTTCTTTGATTTCCCCGATCTATAAGTCCTTGCATTCCTCACTCAGCTTAAGCCATGTGCTGAGTGATGACAGCATGTACCGTGATGCTTTATACAGCATGTACCATGTTGCTTTTATGAATAAAGTCCTTTGGACTTGTCCCAATAGACCACACAATCCAAAAGAAAGCAACACGGTAAGCCTGCGACATTCTTGTAAAACCCAAGGTGTTTACTTGCCAGGCAGTAAAAAGGTTTTCCCCAGGAGGCGAGTAGGGGGTTGCAAGTGAACAAAAAAAATCCGCTGATATAAATGTTATTGTATGTCACAGTAGAAGTCGACGCTGTTGCGTCATGGGTCACATCTCTGATGCCGGAACGCTGGTGAAAAGTCCCACAAAAGGCTTGTTTGGTGCAGTGTAAAATGCACAGACTGAAGCAGAGGAGGAATAATAATGGGGAAACTTCATTGTGCCATTATGGTGGAATGGCTGTGTAAATAAAGCTGTCTCAGAGATGCTGCGAAATGGGATGATTGTGATATTGAGCCCAAGAGAACAACAATGGTACACAGATGAGTAGATACCGTGCCTTTTCCGAGCTATACGTGGCACATAGATGGCAATCATAAACTGATTAGATGGAAATTAGTTGTGCTTGGTGCAATGGATGGTTGCAGAATGTTAATATTTCTTCAGTGTTCCAACAAAAATTGGGCTGAGGCTGTTCCGGGCCTCTTCAGCAGAGTCATCATCATGCACATGGCCAGCCACTTCATATTAGAACTGATCACATAACCAGCAAATCAAACTATTCAGTGAGGACTTGAAAAGAAACCGCAGCAGTGTTTGCACCAATTTTCCATGAGCGAGAGTCAATGGAGGCCTTGGATGTAGACAATGAATCAAATTTATTTTCACTTCATTATGTGTACATCCCCAGGACAACTCGCACATTACGGGAGTTTAAAGCTGCATTTGATAGTCATCCGGTCTCTTCTAAAGAAAACATCTTCTGTTACTAAACTACCAGGCTGAGACTGTGCTAAGAATATTGGGCTCAATCAAAAAAACGTCATGCACATTATTACTTTTTTACAGACTTACAAGAATTGGTTATTACAGTACTGCTGGAAATGATAAAAATGGGAAAAAATGACTATTTTTATGCTATTCGTCACCTGCTGATTGTGGCCAAGAATCTACAGTATATGTATCACATAGATGGCAATTATAATCTGACTAGATGGAAATTACTTGTGCATGGTAAAGTGGATGGCTTCAGTAGAATGTTATATTTCTGTACATGACATGGACCAACAATTTGACTGCAAATTACAATTTATTTGTATAAGTGTGCATAAGACTCCTGTCATGAAGATGAATGAATGCTTATGGCGGTTGTCATTAAGTGTCATTCTGTCAATGATGTAATTTTATAAAAGGTTGCCAACAAACACATGTCAAACATTGTCAAGTTTGCATCAAAGGTATTGCAAACTTTAGTTAAACCATGTTTCAACTGTGATCATATTTTGATATTTACATATTCTGAGCTTGTAAACTTCACATCCACCTGTCCATCCAAGAATTCTGGGCTTGAAATTTACAAGCCATGTTCCTATTGTTATTGACACGAAACTATCCATCCATTCATAAGAGCTACCAGAAATTGATCAATAGATTAATTGTCATCTGCCAGATTCTTTCTGTTAACAGTGTGTGAGCAATGGGAATGAGTTTTTATTTCATCATGCAGAAAATTTTTGGACTGAAAAGAAATCCAATTGCAGAAACTTTGCTGCTTCCTGTTGCAAAGTGTAGTATGTGTTGTGTACTTAAAATCAGGATAAATGCCTTTTCTGCTTCGATGAGGCACCTGGTATCAAGATGTTCCCCAAGCTTCTTCCCCACAAGGTTGAAAATGTGCAGAACAGAAAATACAGACATTACCATTCTTTGTTACAAAATAGAACTATCTGTAAATATCTTGACATATTTCCTGACATTCTCTCAAGATACACTTGCCACAGATTATAGATAGAGAAAAGAACTTTTTGGAACTCAACAATTATGTAGAAATAATGCAGGACAAACATGTAAAGCGTGTTTGTTTTATGACATACTCCTATGAAGTCATACTATGACAAACATTTTGTTCTTCAACCTTGTGTTGTAAAATATTAATAAATCTTAAACCTCATGCAAGTGTGCATTTGGAAGTATATGGAACTAGGATGAGTAATCCATCCCTGCAATATTTCTGACAATGGGTACAGCTGACTAATGCATAGAGTATGATATTTATTTATATAAAGTGAGAACTGATCAGGTACAGATACATTTTCAATCTTACTTCATTGTTCGTCAATTCACGTTGTGTAAAAAGCAGGAGCTCTTGGAATTTCAGCACCATTAAGTCAGTTTTTGTCTTCTATTGCTACCCAGAACAGGTTTTAGGTGGGTAGCGACAGCATCTGCTGGGCTCTTTGGGCAAATCAAAGAGGCGTCTTTTTCTTTAGGAGTTGCATAACCTCGTCATCAACAAAAACTTCATTACAAGTTTCCCAGAATCTGTTAAATATTAAGACACAAATTGAAGCAATAATCCAAGAGATCTTTCGAAAACATATAACTCACAAAGATTATTCGATGTTTGTTACCTTTTAATATTTTCAATCTCTTTATGCAAACTATGCACAGTGTGTTTTCCCCGCACACAAATCCTGATAATGGTTTTGCTTCTCAAGGAAATTTGTTTTTCTGCATTAACCTGTCCAATATTCCAAGCGGGTTTTTTTGGGCCACTTTCCCCTAATGTGCAAGGTGCCATATTCTGAGTGAGTGAATAATCATATTTTGAAATATTTGACAAGAATAGGAAACACAATAGATGAGGCATACGCATGGCATTCTGACCAAACAACAAAAGTCATTGTATGAACCAATCTTTCTGTACCTAACAGTGCAACTTGATTTCATGATTTAAAAACTATTCTACTAATACAGTTATCCAATAAAAGTTTTACCTAATCCACACTTAATAATCATTTTAAACCATTTAAAAATGTTTAATTTGTAATAAATAAAAAAATTGTAAAGAATACCAGAAAATTGAGCTGCTAATTGAAAAAGGAAGTAGGGTATGCAAATATACTATAAAACAGTATATACTGTCAAATAAAATACATTCAAATGTGAGAGAAATACGTTCATAGATATTCATATCTTATTTCATTTTTTGACTTCTTATGGACATGTGCAAAAATAAATAAATCACATTTTTTTATTCATGTTTAAACTAATATATTTTAACCTACAAAACCTGCTGGCCTGTTACATCCTCTGAAAGTCCTAAAGTGTGGTTTATAATTCACAGTCATTTTCAAATAGGACAGAATTGTCTTCCAGCATACTATAAAGTCATCCACAACCAATTCACTTTTTGTATGTTTTTGTGCATTTTGTAAATTGTGGTTTTTTTGCAATTACAATATATTTTTTATTTAATACATTTCTTATTTTTGTTTGCAGATTACAGCAAACCAGCAGGTCCCTATAACATGCAACAAAGCAACATTTTCTTCCTGTTCTCCCTCTGATTCCCTCACTAAATAAATGCTTAAAAAACATGAAACATGAAAGACAAAGAATAAATAAATAAAGTAAAAGCGAACAAGAAAAAAATGCTGATAACAATAAAACCATGGATATGGTATACAATACATACTTACCTGCATGGATTCATTTGGACCATAAGCATTTATAAGATTCATATTTTCTGATAATAAAGTACCTTATCTGCTAGCAGGATCTCCCATTAATGTTATGGATTTGGAATTGTACTGAGTTATGGAATATGCAATATATTTATATTGACCAAAATTTGATCCTTACAAATTCAATTAAAATAAAAATAAAAAAAAAACTTCTGGAAAGTTTTCATGGAGAAAATTCACATTAAATTTCAGCAGATGCTTTGGTGAGTGTAAACAGCTATCTAATCAAAGGGGATATGAATTAAAATGAATTAAAGCAATTCAAAGGAACTTGAATTTTGTGTTGTGTTGCATAACACTTGTATTAGTATTTTGAGTAGCTTATAATACACACTATACTATACTACTACAACCAACAGATTGGATAATAGAACAGTTAGTAGTTAGTGTTGCTTGTTTGGTTTCTTTATTATGTAACAGAAATACCATTAAAGTAGTTTATTGCACTTTTATTTTAATTTAGTTGGTTGATGTAGATTAAAACACTCTAGGATCTGAAAGTTAAATAAAAGCTATACGGTAGTCAAGATTTGTATCTTAGTTACAGTCAGAAGTGAGAGTTGCTTATATTAGACAATTTATGATTGGGTGATACCAATTACTACACTAAACCCTCCAAACTGTGTTAATTCTAATTCCAAATCATGGAAATGGTCAGGTATTAAAAAACCCTGAAAAGTTAGCATTATGTTCTGAATTATTCATATTTCACCAGAGAACATTCAAATGCTCCACTTTTTTTGTAGATTGCTTTTTCAAGTAGACAGAAAAAATCTCACCTGGGCCCTCTGAGGTCTGTTACGCCCTCAGTGGTGTTTTTTTCACTGGCAAAGGAGACATACAATATATCTGTATTTTCAAATCTCACAAATCCCCTTCTACTAAGCTGTCAGAGGGCAAATGTCCACACACTGCCTTGGCTGATGTAGCTTGGTCTTTATGTTGTTGTGAAAACCTTCTCACTGTGTGCTTTTATAACTCCTGTAATTTCTTCTTTGCTCAAGGTTTCTGCAAACCTTCAGTGTAAAAATAATAATAGCTATAACCATCACGCGTCCATTCATTCATCCACCTTCTTCCACTTATTTAGGGGCAGCAGCCTAAGCAAAGAGACCCAGACCTCCCCCTCTCTTGCAATTTCGTCCAGCTCATCCAGGAGGACCCCAAGGCCTTCCAAGACAAAGACATAAACTATGTCTAAAACCTTAGTATACAATGCCTACTGAGCAGTGCTACTGTTTGAACACCACAGTAGTAGCTTCTATGTAGGAAGTTAGCCAGGAGAAGGCACAATTTGGATGCACTACAGCATCACGATCTTTCCCTTCCCAGTGACTTTTGGGATAGCATAATCCTGATGTAGAAAATGTCTGTGTACCATACGCCTACCTGTTGAAAGCTCATTAAGGTAATTAGACATTCTATATAAATGATTTTTAGTCTGTCCAGCATGTCCTGGAGAAATCTGGCCATACCTCCCCAGGGAGGTGTCCAAGAGGCGTCCTCACTAGATGCACCTGCCAGCTTATCTGGCCCTTTTTGATATGGAGGGGCAGCGGTTCCAGTGAGCCCCTTCCAGATCACAACACACATGAAACCAGACTGATTAAGAGCAGGGAGTTAAGCATAAGCTAAGCATGCATACCTTGAATGTTCTGAGGACTGCATAAACCTTTCTTAAAGACTGCATCTGGAAACCTCCTCAATAGCTCCATCTTTATCAATAAGAGCAGGACTAGCAATTAAGATACAAGATTATTAAAGATCAAATGTTCATACCCAATATGGAAAACATAAAATGTATCATAAATATGGATGTCTCAATCTGATCATGCAATAGTAAAGTGATCAGGTAGGTGCCAGGTGAGGCTCACACTAGTGAGCTGGTAGCTATATATTCAACACTGGATAAATGTGGTGCCTGGTGCCTTGGAACAGAGACAAATATGATAAGCCATATGTAAAACAGACACCCTGCTCATTTTCCTCCAAGTTTACTGTGACAACTCAAGCTGATTTTTTTTCTTGTTAATGCATTGCTAAAGTACCAGATCAGTATTCGGTATCGGCAGATACTCAAAATCAAACTACCAAAAACATGTGATCTGGACATCCCTGAACATAAATGTTGAATGTGAAAACCCTCTATCAGGAACCCATCGACATGAACTCCTTCACCACCAAATGCATCTCTCCTTTCTGTCATTCCACCAATCTAATAGAGACAAATTAACTGCCAGCTGACCCAATCTCACAAGCTGACCTTACCTTCACTCTCACCTCCATGAAATTCTCAACCTGTGCCCCCGACCCTATTCTCACTCACTTAAGGCTTGCCTCCCATCGCTCTCCCCACATAATCAACTCCTTTCTGTCTACTGGTCTTGTTCCATCCACCCGCAAGCTTGCTGTCATTATCCCCATTCTGAAAAAAAATCTGATCTTGATTCTGACATCCACATCAATTTCCAACCTTGCCTTCCTGTGCAAAATTGACAATAATGACCTCTATAAACCATTCCATTTCATCTTCCGCCCCACGCTACTACTCCAAATCACCAATGACATTCGTCTCTCTGTTGACTTTGCCTCCCTCACTATTCTAATCCTCCTCGACCTCACTGCTGATTTTGACACCATCAATCATTCCATTCTCATTTCATGCCTTGAACATTCCCATGGTATCTCTGGCACTATACTTCCCTGGTTCACCTCCTACTTCTCTGATAGACAACAATACATCTCCATCAAAAACTGCAAATCCTCCAACGCCCCCCACTCACTCGTGGTGTCCCACAAGCTGCAGTGCTTGACCACCTTCTATTCATCATGTACACACTCCCCCTTGGACAAATCCTTCACCATCATGTCCTCCATTTCCTCTGTTATGATAACACCCAACTCTACCTCTCCTCTTAGACCAGCACCTCAACCATCCACTCTACTCTCACTGCCTGCCTTGCTGATATAAAAACATGGATAATACTGAATTTTCTATGACTCAACTATAGTAAGTAAAGAAAACATCAGCCCTGTCCTTCATAACCTACACTCAAGACGCACCTCTTCAGACTCAGTTTTACCTACTAACGTTCATCCTACCCAGTGATTTTAAATCAAATACCTTTACTCTGTTTTACTGTATCTTTTTCCCTTGTTATCTTTGTTTTATTCATTTGAATTTATGAAAATTGTGGTTTTGAGTGCCCACAAAAGTACTCTACAAATAAAATGTATTCACAGTCTGCGGTTGACACACACAAGGGAGAAAGGTAACATCTTTGTATGTGATGTAGTCAACATTACATCTAAGGACCCTTACATCTAGGCATGTTTAAAGGTCAAGTCATTAAGAGACAGCTCAAGTGAGGTCAACTTCATAGGAGTCAGGAAATACACATTTTGATGTAGAGACTTTATCATCTAACTGATTAAATGTGCGTTTTCACTCTAACCTTCGGAGTTATTATCTACCACACTTTAATGCTCCAACAGGTTCACTTGTGCTTGGAGCTTCCATTTCTGCAATGATATACAGACACGTGTTGGAACAGACAGAGGCAACTTCTTTACAACCCCGGGGGAAATGGGAGGTGACCTTTGTCTTCATCAGTTTTTTTTTTACACCCCTTGATGGTGCTCAAAAGCTGAAATGGAAATGACTGCTGCTCTGATAACTCAAATATTCCACTGAAGATAGCTTTTATTTCAGCTCTTACTGGTCTTCAGACCATTCTGTGTAAAATGAAATTTTCAGGCCAGCCTGAGCTAACCTCGTCTGCGTGTCTCCTCTGGGCATTGTGAAGACGGATGCCTCTGGTGAAAAAGGCAAGCATACCACTTCTTTTATGTATGTTTTGACATGCCTTCAACTCAAATATCCTGATAGGACCCAATTACGTTGAGGAATGGATGGCAGAGTAGCCTATTGAAAACAAGCAGAGTATTTTTTTTCTTAACAGAGCACACAGTGACCCTTTTAATCAGGGAAGCTGTGCAGAACTGCCTACAGGCCTCTATTCAGATTTTTTATGTTGTGCCATCATGTCTTTTTGCTGTGCAGAGGATGCAATAATTATGCCACCCATGTTAATACGTTTCACATTACATTTTACAGAATTCTATAACACACACACACAAAAAAAACGTACAGTGAGTGCTACCACAGGGAAGGACACAAGATCAAATATCTGCAGCCAGAACCAAATTATCCTACTATGAAGCTGCACAGTAATTCAGTTAAACAGCCAAGTAAACATCACTGATTAATTTTTAAATGACAAGGTTTATGGGTACAATTTAGGAAGTGAGGTAAAATGCAATGTTGCACACTTTTGTACAGTACACTGTAAATGCTGTGCACCATTTCAGTGCATTTGACTGCAGACAAGATGCTGCTTAAATTCTGCAATAATGTTGCAACCTTGTGGGAACAGCAGTGGAGAAACAGGACACACAGGAGGTCAGAATAAAGGTACACCAGGGAGGACCTACCATTTCTACACGTTTATTTCCCTTGGTCCTGAAATGCATTCATTCATTCATTCATGAAAAATTAGTTGTGATGTTCACATAAATTGATCCAAGGCCGATGAGTCTGAGACAATAATTAAGTGTAAAAAATTCCTTTTATTAATAAAGACAAATTGATCCCGCAGACCTGTATACTCTACAAGGTTTGCATTTCGTTTGATAGAGGGAACACAGGTAGCCTAGAGGCAACACATGGAGCCAGTCAAACATCCTTTTTTTCCCACTACACTTTTATCAAGAATCCACAAAAAACAACATGGGAGGCACAGATGTTCCCTCCTCCCATTGTTAGCTGCGAGTGTGGAATGTCTGTGCCTTTAGCACCTCACGTTTCCCTCATCCGCCAATCTGAATTGTACTAACCTCTTCTGTGTCGATTGTGTTCAAGTCCTAGACTGCTTCCCCTTTTTCTTTCCTTTTCTACTTAACCTCTTTTTCTAAAAACTACTTTTATACCTGTTATACTAGCATCAGTGAAGTGCTTCTTCTGCTGCTTCTGTCAATAATGCCAACAAATTGGCTTAAGCTCTGGTTCAAAGTCAAGTCGGAGACTTTTACATATATTACTATGAAATAAAAGAATGCCTTTCTATACAGTATATCTATCCAATCCTGCTAATGAAGCACAAAAGCACTGTTTCTCATGTGCTCTACAGCCTGTGAATACTATTGCAGGGTGCATCACAGGTTCAAGGTCAAAAATGCTTAGACTTATTTTCAGAAATCACCTCTGGGAAACAGAACATGTCTCTTCATGTTACACTGTCATACAAAGATATTGTCCAATATTCCTCTTTGTCCAAACCCAATAAAACCTCTTCCTGTTATTTCAAGCGGAACAATAGCTTGCACCATACAAGAGTTTTTTAAATTCATAATGGAAAAAAATATTCAGTGTTTTTTTTTCGCCCAGTGCAAATAGCCTGAGAGCAGCAGATTTGCTATGAATAGCCACCTGTTCAGAGCCTTAGAGAGGCACTAACACTGCTCCTTTATTATTTGAATTTGTATTTTGTTGCATAGTTGCAAAGTGTTTTGAGAATAGGTTTGATTTTGACTTGGCTATACCACATTAATACAAGTGGACAAATAAAGTGACTCTGGGTTTCTGAACCAGTAACTACCGGCCTGTGTAGTGGGTAAAAATGAGGAATCCACTATCTAGAAAGTCTGAAAACCATAATAGGGTTTCAATTTAATAGGTAGGCGAATGGGACCCAGATGGTTTTCTACACCCATTCACATTTTGCATTGTGCAAGCAAATCACACCTTGTTATCTCAGAAGTCATTGGGAGGCCAGTAGCTAGTGGCAGTAGCTACTGGTAAGTCAGCAGTTTCGGTGTCGTTTTTCCAAATATAAAAGGTAGGCTACATTATGCAATAACAAATTAAACATTCTATTTTCTCACTTTTAGCATAATTCAAACACATTTTCCTGAAGGCATTGTGATGTCACAAAACATTAACACTGGACCCACCAATATGTCACCTAACTGCCAAGAGGTCATTTGTACCCCTATCTTTGAAGTTCTTGAAGCAGTTAAGTTGTTATTTTTTTCATTATATATATATAATATCCATTGGGGACGCCCACAGCTTGAGGACCACCCTCTCCCCTAGGCTCTGCTCCTGCATCCTTGTTGGATCCTTCCCTAGATTCGGATATCCATTCAACATGTACTTTGGGCCCACATCAGCAGCGAGCCAGAACTCTACGGCGAAGTCGCCCGGTTCGTTGGGCATGTACTGCGTAAAGGGGCGATGTGATTTAGTCGAGAACAGCTGTTCACCTACTGTAATATCTGCTCGTGTTTTAAGAGGCGATGCTTTTCTGAATCGGCCTGTCCCACACTTCACTGACCAAGGTCAAATGAACGAAGACATTTGTCATTTGACAGCCGGATGCGCCTGATCAAACTGTGTGTAACGCATTATCTCTGTGTAACTGATTTCTGGTGAGCTGAAGGAAGGGAACCCCCGTTCTTTTGACCAGAAATCCTCCACGTCTGTCTTCCTGACAATCGCTCACTCTCGTCTATGCAGATGGAGCCAGGTGCTTCAGTCGAAATGTCGTGTGACTGTGCATGGTTCTGGCTGTACAGCTGTTCAGACAGCTCCATCCTTGGCACCTAATGATATAAATATTCATAATTGGCTTATGCTAGCTAATGCATTAAGACATTTACCACTAGAAACTGCTAAATTGAATAGGCTATGTGTAACTAGAATAATGTATGCGTAGGCTTACCTGCCATTCGCACTCTCACAAGGTCTGACAGCTGCAATGACATGGTAGGTCCCTCTCCTGTCACCAGAAGCCCGGGCTTTTTTTCCTTTGCTGTTGAGTCCTCATCCTCAGAAGGTGATTACTCATCAGGCGAAAATGACAGGTGACCAGTCTCTCCATGTAGGATCCCTCACTGTCGACGTAATCTCTCTCCAAACTGGTTTTAGCTTACTCCATTGTCTTAGAGCATTGTCAGAGCTTCTTGGACATTCAAATTTATTCTTTTGTACATAGTTTTTAAACTAGCTTACCTAACTATTGATCAGTTTATCTACTTACCTACTTAAGTGTGAATCTTGAGCATGGCATTATACCCACCATAATTCAAAGTGTATTTCCAAAGCTTGGAGCTATCGATTCGTGTGCTCTTGTTGACATGATACATAGTATTGTTAAAGAGCAACATACTATTTTAAATTTTTCATGAGCCATTTTCAGTCGCACTTTATTTTATGGCCTTACCTATATAAGCATACCCTAATACGACCTCATACGACCCCAGTTTGACTTACCATCCATTCACACTGACTTATTTATTCTATAAATAATGTACCACTAAAGAAGAAGAGGAGATGTAATTTGACCTGCGACACCAGCAGGAACAACAGCAGGCAAGTTCTGACCTTTTTTTTTACATTCTCTATTTGCTTCTTTTCTATAATGGATGGAATCTGTCAAGCTCAACCCAATGCAAAATATATTGTGTAAACCCATTTTGTAATTTATTATTTTATACACTGTTAATGCAATATATAGATCACGAGGTAAAGAAATACATCAAAACATAATTTTGCTATATTAAATGGTCATTTTCTCATTTTCAATTAGGTATATTTAATTATGTGCAGTATTTACTATGGAAGACCTGTCAGGCAAGTGGGAAACATTTTTTCAACCTCATTTTAACGTCTTTACGAACCTGAAATTGTAGTTAATTCCCTTCAATATAATATTGTATTATCATTCACATTCATGATGCTTTTAGAAAATGAGACAAATATATGCATCTAAATGTGTCAAAAATGTATTGCTATGATGGCATATTGCATTGATTTAGAATAAAACCATTCAGAATTTATACTCATTTTAGTAATTTATTTAGTTTTTTTCATAGATATTCATAATCATTTGGATGAAAGTCACAGACCGTTATATGGTCTTTTAGTTTGTTATAATTTTCTTTTAGTTTGTTATAATACTGAATTATTCCCACCCATTAGAGTGTGACACATTTTTTGTATTTTCCCATACTCGAGTTGTGAGTGTAACTTTTTGAACTGTGCTCTTTGATAAAATTAAAAATCCTTAACAAAACCTATAAAATCTGTGAGGATTCCGATGGGGAATGGTCATGATACTGTTTGTTCACGCATCTTAATAACTGGCTTCATTCCACACACACACTGCACTGGCTCTTTGTCAACATAGATCAACTACAAAATCCTGCTGCTCACAAATGCATCACTGGACATGTACCTACATACAGTAACTGTATCACTCCACTCAAACCTCCACCCGTTCCCTCAGATCCTCAGACAGCCTGCTCCTTAGGGTCCTGTACAACCAGACTGGGATTAGGACAACATTGAAATTGATAGATTTACCACTATCAGGTCAACATGAGCTAATTTAGCTTAGTTTTAACCCTACATTGGATGATGTGTGCTACTTTAAACAAGCCTTCGTATAAAAGACCTATTTACCACTGAAATGCATTTCTACTATCACTGAAATGCACTCGGAAGTGAACAATAAAAAATTGCTGGATATGTTCCATAGTTTACTTGGCAAGAATTTCCGATGTCACTGTGAATTAAATAGCTCGAATAAATCTTCTCATTTAGTCACAGTGCAGCAGAAATTGGCATCCGTCTCCTCTTTGTTGAAACAAAGGACCCGGATTCCAGCCGCATGTAAGAATCTAGAGGAAAACACTGCGACGCTAGGTTTAATTGTGTGGGATCGAAAAATAAAGAATCTTTTGTTGGTTATGTTCTCACCACAGGTCACCCCTGCTAGTTGCACTTAGAATAATATACTCAACTTATTAGCTCTGTACCAGACAGGTGAGGCAGAGAACACAGAAGGTGTAGCTGCAGTTTCCTGAACACAAGCCAGAGCAGATGTCCGTGCACATCTGGCAGCAGACGTCGCGCCAGCGGCCAGAGCAACATTTCCAGTTGTCGCGCAGGCGGGAGCTGCAGCCACCGGCTGGACCAGCATGCATCTCTTCGCAGGCAGGCTTTGCAGGACTCTAACCCTCACGGGTCCGCCTGTTATAAGCATACCGACACACAGACGGACACAGAGAGATGAGATATTGAAGGAAATCACTGTCTGGAAAAATGATCTCCTTTGTGTGTCCAGATTTGGAATTGAGGACGTATATACTGTACAAAAGGAAATTCTGTGGAGGCAAAAAAAGAAAAAACAAACCTGACAATTGACTGTCAGGCTGTCTCAAAAAATTGGAAAAAAAAAAAAAAGTTTTTCCTTATCTCACGTCAAGACTGGAGCTATTGCCACATGGCACTTTCTGATTTCTGTGAGAACAATTTGGCCAACTTTTTTAGATAAAATGCTTGATGTCATCTTTTCTATGGTTCCCTATAGTCAGTCCGAGCCGAAAAACGAAAAAAAGAACTCTGCCCTTCGAAAGAGCACGGCCACATCAGACGTCACGGTCAATGTTCTCAACACCAAAGGAGCATTTGCTCCTCTTCTGGGCACGAACTTTAGCTTGTCTCAAGGCGATCAGGATAGAGATGGTGGTAGACACGGTTAATAAGAAAGGTGAGAAAAATAACAAAAAAAAGACAAATAACACTCATTCAATTACATGTAAAGGGAAGCTTCGCTATTTTTCTTCAATCTGGGCCCCATTTATCCCATCATTTTATGTCAAAGTGACTAATTGGGAAGCGATTTTTGAAATTAGTCCAATATTGAGCAAGATTGCTTCAGTCAGCTGTGAAACAGCTGCAATAATCTTTTGGGACAATTGCTTCCATCAAAGTTTATTTGCTAAAATTGCTTGTTTTTGCCTTAAGCTGCGCTGGTTACAAAGCCCGACGCAGTTAGCGCATAATGCCGCTACAGGCAGCTATTCCATTGGTTTAATGTTAATTTTGATGTCAAACACATTTTATAACATTCTCTGGGCCCGTCTGGGCATAAAAAAAACACTTTTAGTGGGTATATTTTGACGGGTGCATTTGCTCTGAAGAATTAGCCGACATTGTGGCCCCTTTCACGGCTGCTGACTGAAGCACTCTCGCTCGATACTGGACCAATTTAAAACACCAGTCGTGTTTCTCAGTCACTTAGACACAACATAATGAGAAAATAGGGTCCAAGCCGAAAAAAATAATTAACTTTCCTTTTTTTTTCCGTCAAAGTTTTTGAATAAGTAAGATACAGTATAAATAGTTTGTCTGGATGTTTGAACCAATATACATAAATGGCTTTTTATTCTAAGTTTAAAATAGAAAACAATGAAGGTTGTGATGAATCAAATCTTTGCCTGATCATCAACAACGGCTATTTTTTTGTGTTGATTCTGCTTTCCTGTAACATCCAACTGGGAGGTATTTTTTGCAACTTACTCAAATAAGAACTTTTGTTAAAATCCACCAGTCACTCGTCCTTTTCTTTCAGGCTAAATGAAAAAAAACACCCTTCCAAATTAGTAGAAATCTATCTGACTAGCAGTCACATTACTGGCATCTATCTGTATTTGTTTTTGTTCATTCTTCACAAAGTCTGGGGAAACAGTTTTTTGCGGGCAAATCTTGGCATTGTTAGACATAGTTTTATGCATTCAGCTCTGTTATTTTACTATTATTAGCTGCAGATGCCTGCAGGCCTCACCAATACACCGTTGGTTTATTGATTAGTAGATAGAAAAGTCTTTATTGATTTCAGCGGGACAATTCAGTTGTAGCAAAACAAGCAAAATAAAACACATGTAACAGAAATAAAAATATGCCTTATTAAAGTAAAAAGGAACAGTCCAGAATTGTACTCTATGGTAATATAGTGTATACTGCAGTGTGAGGGTGATAATTGATAATACAGAGTGTAACGTATACATAAATAAAATAAACACATGCTTAACTTTGATTGATAAAGTAAGGTCAAGCACAACATCTTCTGTCCTATAAAAATCAGGTTGGAAAAATCTCTCCCTGTAGACATAGTGAGATATTAAATAGTAAAGATGAAACTGTGCCAACAGGCTGGTTTCTGTGCAT
Organism: Eupleurogrammus muticus; assembly: GCA_036785175.1. Classification (NCBI taxonomy): domain Eukaryota; kingdom Metazoa; phylum Chordata; class Actinopteri; order Scombriformes; family Trichiuridae; genus Eupleurogrammus; species Eupleurogrammus muticus. Next base: position 15,805,120 of record JAYKQN010000011.1, on the reverse strand, counting down.
TAGGTCCTGTGGTAAGTGAATAACCAGCAGACGCTCACTACTCCTGTTGCCGCCTCCTGATCTGTGTTCGTAAATGTTACAGCGTGAGGTGAAACATCTCGTTAACGTGCCGCCGGCAGCCTTTCTGCCCAGGGCTCTGCTGGTGTTGGCAACAAAAATGATGGTGTTACTGAATTTCTGGATAATAGCTTTTATTTCACTTGTTTCACTTGTTTGTTTCTGGTCCGTCTCACACTCATCAGAATTAGAATTAATGCATTTGTAGTCTGTCGTTTGCATTCTATCCCTGGTCACTGGTCAGTTTGGCATGTATATGTGTTCTTACTCCATTTTTTTAATATGCATAATATGCATTTTTATATGTTTATGGAATGTATATGTACAGTATGGGAAAAAGTGTAGTCCCTACTGGAATAATGAAGCCATTGATAGAGTTATTACACCTTTGTTCACTTTAATTATAAAGTAATTCAGTAGTTACATTGTGTAACTACCTGTAATAGGTAGTGTTACCCAATGCTATGTTGCGTCTGTTTTTACATGAAATACTGACGGACAGTGTAATGTTGTGTTGATGAAATTATGCAGCTTTTTACTTTGACTTGAAGCACTGATAATAGTGCGACGCCGTGTTCTATAATTAAACACTACAGTTGTTTCTAATTAAGTTCTTGACATCAATAGGTGACGTGTCTGAGTATGCAGGCCATATTCCCTCACATTAACATTCACATCTCACTGTTGGTAAAAATTGCACAAAGGGTTGAAAAGAGAATTTAAACAAAAAAAAAAAGTACTTTTGAGGAAAAATAAAACTGAATTTATGAGGGCCTTAGTGTTCTTGGTGATGCAATGTAGTCCTTTAAAGTTCATATTCATTTGTATGTGCGAGGCTGGGTCCTGCTCTTCCTCCGTTGCCCCTATCTCTCTTCAGCAACCTCCACTCACATTCAGCAAATCAAATGATGATTATTACACACCAAATTAAATTGCTAAGGCGGAGTTCATTCAAGGTCCTGGAATCCTCATAATCCTGGAATGATGAGATTTATTCTGTTTTTCAAGGACTGGAAATCCTGGAAAATAGCCCTCTTCATGACAAGGTGCTTAAAAGTGTCATCGAAATTTAAATCTCAATCCCTAAAAATGTCACGGCAGAGTGAACCCAAATGCACGACTCAGGAGGCAACGTAGGAGAAGGCAATTTATTATAATGACAAAGTAGCAACGGAAAAAATAAAAGGGTTATACAAAGCAGGAATACAAACTATCAAATAAATATAAACCAGCATCAAAGCATTTGTCAACTGAAAAAAAAAAAAAAATATATATATATATATATATATATTGTCATTGTGTTCATTTTGGCTTGTCTGTATGAGGCCTGGATAGGGTAACAAGAGCCAGTGTATTAAACTGCAAACAGACCATGATGCTCCGTCGCTGTTTGACAAAGAAACAGAACTATATGTTGAGAAAACTCCACTTGTATATTGCAAAATGCAGTTGTCATATAGAGAGCCATTCAGCATATATTTGTTAATAATATTGACTTTTTTTGGATAGGAGCAAGAAGGGAAAACATTGACATACTATAAATAAAGAATCCAGAGCACTGGTGTCTGTGTGGGGAACTGTTCAGGGAATCCAGTGCCATTTTACAAATATGTGCAAATGTTTTTGTTCAGCGTAACATTCCCAAGACCTTCTAATAACCACATTAAAGCGACATTTTACACAGGCCATTTTTGGAACATGGCCTCGGGGTTCATTTTGGGTAACCCTGCCATGACATTCAAAAGATTTTGTGCACATGTTTTCGGTCAACACGACTTTCCTAAAATGTTTTATTAACCATATTAGACAAAGTACCAATTTTTGTGGGTATTTTTTGTAACATTGCCCTGAGGTTTCCTTCTGTTAGCCAAACAAGATTTAAATGATGTGATGCAAAAGTGTTTATTCATTGTAATTATGAGAAGAGGAATAAAAGATGCAAAATGTTTGGGTAAGAATGTCTATTTGGATAGTGTGTGCAAAGTTTAAAATTGTGATGAGATCCTTTGTCGGCTATCGTGTTCACATCACTGATGTTAATATTGTGCAAATGTTGCCCAACAAAAACAAGTAAGTGTGTCAAATTAATAAGAAGCAGTACTACTTCATCACCAGCTTGTGGTATAATACGGCTGGCCTATACTACACATCATATAAAACTTTGACAAAATATAATGCAAATGAAGGTGCCACTCAATAGAGTTTATAACAGAAAGTGTCAACTTATTCACAGGTTATTCATAAAATAAAATATTATATACTATATGATATATTCTGTACAATACTATTGTTAAATTGCAAAGAATGGCAGCTGTGATTTTGTATAAGCATTATTATACAAAAAATATGAACAGTAACCAAGGATTTAGTAATTATAGACGGGTCAGAGGTCTATACCAAAAAAGCAAATTAAATGGACCCAACATCATTGTATTCTACATCTATTCATTGGAGGGAATAAACTGTGTATGCATACTTTTTTTGAATAAAAAGACATACTTTGGATTTCATATGCAGTCATCCCATGTGATTCTGAGCTGCAGGGAAGAAATCAGTGTAATGTCATGCACACGGTCAGAAATCATTTCAGGGACAGACAGCGTGTTAATTAAGCTGCAGGGAACATCATCATCACCTGTAGAGTGTAGGGAAAAAACAGTGGAAATAAAACATTTCTATTGACCCATGGTGGTGATGACGCTGATTGGTTGAGGTCATGTTACACCCAAAACTGTAACTCCACTTTCAATGTTATCAACCTACATGATACTTATTATTTCTCGTACTGCAAGCTATGCCATTATCTGGTTAAAATGGCCTATATGCCTGCACTTCTACAATGGAAATCTGAACCTTTGATAAAGCCACATTCAAAATTCTTCTTCATTTTGTTGAGATGTCAGAGACAAAGTTTGGGGAAATGTCAATTCTTCTTTAAAAAACCTTCAGAATAAAGATAAGAATAAAACTGGGAGGTTGTGGAAGTGCCGCCGGAGTACAGTATTTATAACTCTGGGACTATAGTTATTTTCTTGGCGCATGTAAATTTAAAGGGAACTTTATTTATTCATTTTACTTCAGCAAATAGAAGTTTTAAATGGTCATTTTTTATCAAAAACACCGTCTGAACTTTTAAAGCAGCGGCTGTCAAAGTAGGAGGTGAGCCTTCCCACGAGCAGACTGCAAAGCTCAAATGTGTGTGATTTGGTAAGAGACAGACAGAAAGTTCAGATAAATTTGACCATTTCTCAGAGGTTTCCAGAGTCAGAAATAAACACATTGGAAATAAATACTTTCATACAAACCTTTTTTTTATTTATTTGATACAAAATCAAATCAAAGTCACAAAGTCTATGTCACAGTCTTTCAAAAAGCATGGTGTTTTTTTAGTAGTTTCAGAAAGTTTGAATGTTCATCCTTAAGTTCATCCATTTTTATTCTGAAAAACTCTTTTTCCATGTCTCTGTTGGGTTCAACAAAGCAAGCATTTAGCAAGTTGCATTGCGTTGTGTTGCATTTTTTTTTTTTTTACATCAACTGACCCCCTCTGTCAAAATGAAGCTGAGCAGCTGTGCGTTGAACAAATCTATTGTTATGTGGCATAATTCATTAATTTAATTTAAATGAATTAATTAAACACATTGTGCATAATTAAACACACATCCAGGTTGAATGAGCTACACACGCCCACAAAGGTGCTTCTACAAAATAAATAAGAATAAAGAACACGGTTTGAAAGGAGAGTAATGGTACATAGTGAAATCAACAATAAATGGAATTCAGTTTAATTGTGTTGTTGTTAAATATGTTATTTTAGGATGAAATACTGATATGACTATTACTTAAACATCTGCATCTGCAAATCTACAGATCTCATCTGATCAATTATCGGCAGCAGTGGAAAGTCCATTTACTCTACTATATTCAGTATTTCCCATGTAATTTCTACAATATACATTACCCCACTACAAATCAGGAAAATATTGTAGTTTTTACTCTATTATGTTTATCTATAACTTAATCCAATTACATTTCAGATGATGATTTTTAATATTTTACAAAAATAAATATACTTTAATATGATATTAGTGCACATTGTATGCATGACACACCTCCAAATCCTTGAGACATATTTAACACATTTGAGCTGCATATTGTACAGTGAGATACAGAATAAATACAGGACTGTATTATGAGGTTAAAAAAATTGCAACACGACAGATGAAACTATATTTCATCTGTATTTTATAAGTGTAAGTGAAGTTTTTTTTTTTTTTCATAAAATCAAACAACCATCAGCCCACTGTTTAGCTGCATGGGCTTTGTGCAAATTCCTGCTTTGTGACGCGTTTGACATGTTCAAAAGCGAACTCCGCTCGCTCTGCTCCAGTCGGAACATGTCATTACATTTAACACACTTTTTGAAACCACTACACGACCCATTTTCAAAAAAAAATTCAAAAAGTCTCTTTAGAGGAAACCGGGGCGGAGGCAGCAAAAAAACCCAGCAGCGTTCACTCCCTCCGTTCCGGTTTGAGCAAATGGGAACTTGATATTGCATTCATGCTGTTTCTGAAGCCATTACTAGACGAATAGAATCATTTTAGAAAAACCCAAAATGGCTGCACTCCGAAAGGCTTCATTTTTTTTAAAAGACATTCTGTTTCACAGATCTTCAGTTCCGCCTCAACTGTCTTTGAAACTAATCACTTTTTTTCAAAAAACCCAATGATATTGCATATTTTTACTTACATGTTGTCCATCTCCTTTGTCATTCTGTGCCTTTCCCTCTTTCGACCAACTTTTTTTTTTGTACACAAACACACACACACACACTCTTTCTTACACAAATGTCAGCAGGCTCGGCGTGACAGGTGAACGACGGTGAAGCCGATTCAACCTTGACTGCTCCAGGAGCAATAAAAAGGCTGTAGTGAACTATTGTTGGCCCAGGGGCATCCATTAATGAATGACGTGAAACAGTCGTGAGACGCGCGGGGGGGGGGGGAACGGCAGGGGAGGAAGGAATGATGGAGGACGGGTGACAGCAACCCACACGCGGGGGCCCTCGCCGGAGATGAGCTCAGCCGTCACCTTGCTCAGGGTGCACACTTTAACGCGCGCTTGACAGCTGCATCCAGATGCTGATGTGTTGTGAGGTGTCGAAAAAAAAATCAAAATGCACGACACACACCGACAAACACTTTTGCCGTCTGAGGGAAATTCTGTGAAATGAATGTGTTTACGGTGGAATAAATCACCGGTGATTTCATTACATTATTCATGTGCTAAGTAGACCTCTCTGCATCTGAGGGTGACTTACATTTTTTAATTTTTTTTTCTTTTTTTTTTTTACCTCCCACTCACTCTTACTCTCCTGTACCCGGATCATGTGCTGATGCTGAACCGAACCCTCAAACAGCATTTCATCTTAATCCCCCTGCTGCAGTGCATCCTGTGACGGGGATTTCAACCATTTTACAGTAATTCCAAAGCACTGAAAGCACAACACAGTTCCTTACAGTCTAGCAGAAGAATTTTCCGGTCCGTTCGACTGATATCAGGCTATTTAAGGATAATGAATTGATAGGGGTGATAAGTGTCAGGCCGCTAATGGAATGCAGCACTTAACCTCCATAATCCCTCTGTGCCCTTCACTTAGTGTCAGGATAATTAGATTACTGCTGCCGATACCTTCTTTACCTGCAGATACGAACTATACTTTCCACACACACACACACACACTGGACACAGTGGACTGACAAAGCAATATGCACACAGGAAGCAACAGTTGAAAATCTATAATGATATTATTGCTTTAATATCAGGACAAAAAAGAAGAACCCATATGACCACAAAGCAACCACAAACGCTGTAAAACAAGACAAACACAACAACACAAACAAGAATCAAACAGGGCTTTCTCAAAGATTTAGGCCGAGCTGTTAGTTGCACGACACACTCAAGCATTATCTGAACATTATTCAAACCAGCAGCATTGATCTACAGCAAGTAATAATCAATAGTTACATCAAACTTACCATGCATTATCTGAAGACAAAATCCATCTTCTTTACATTACATTAGCCTGCACCAGGAAGGTCAACATATATATATATATATGTGTGTTAGTTATTTCGTCACACCCCTCTGCGTGGGCCCCCTTCATAGTTTTTAAATGCAATGAGATGTGCAGTCATGCTTCTTCTGCTCTTTAGTAAGCTACAGATGACGTGTCTGTTACAGAACCTCCAGGCATTTTCACACTTATTTTAAGCTCTCTCTTCAAGTTCTGGACTTTAGACATGCATTTGAGAATATAAATATAAAGTTTCCAGGTTTTTGCTTTCATGTGTTTGTTTTTTTTAACTTGTCACATTCCATTGATATCAATATGTTTGGATAGATAGTGTATATATATATATATATACATATCCATCCATCCATTTTCTATACCTGCTTATTCCTTCATTAGGGTCGCAGGGGTCTGCTGGAGCCTATCCCAGCGCGTTACGGCGAGAGGCAGGGATACACCCCAGATGGTCGCCAGCCAATCGTGGGGCACACACACCATTCACTCACACACTCACACCTACGGGTAATTTAGAGTTGCCAATTAACCTGAGCATGTTTTTGGACTGTGGGAGGAAGCCGGAGTACCCGGTGAAAACCCACGCAGACACGGGGAGAACATGCAAACTCCACACAGAAAGGTCCCCGACCCAGGACCAAGGCGGTCTTGAACCTGCGACCTTCTTGCTGTGAGGCAACAGCACTACCCACTGCTGCACCGTGCCGCCCCTATATATATACATATAGTATATATATAGGGCTAGAAGTTGTTCACTACAACTTTAATACATGAAAATTAGCAAATGATGATGGGAATGTCCTTATTTTTGCAGGTGAAACCAAAGTCTGATGATGGTGCTAGGTGAGAAGTTAGACTAAAAGTAACTGGATTCATCATCAGGGTATAATGAATGTTTGTACCAAAACTCACACAGATCAAGAGTAGACATTAAGCTATTGTCCTAGATACAAGTACAAAATTTTGCCAGTTGGTGGCACTATCTGCTAAATTCAGGGAATCCTTAAACTTAGTTACGATTCATCCTCTGGGAGCCATGAATACAATTATTAAGAAATTCCTTAAATGTGTAGCACCCACTTGGCAGAGCATTCAGGGCTGACCTCACCCCACGCTGCCTTGCGATGGCGACTCGGAATAGCCAACAAGTAGCAGTTTAAACTGTGAAAAACGGCGAGAGATTGACTGAAGCTATGGTGTGTGCCTGGTGATGTATGTCAGCGGGGAGGGCACACGCTGTGGAACCAGGCAACTCTCACATTTCATCGGATTTGGCAAGACACTCATTTTACCCCCAGACACCTTCGCTTTGAGGAGGAGAAAAAAGATGTTAGCAGGGGAGGGAGCTTTAGTGGGTTTTAGTGATTACAGTATTCCTTCATAGTGGAATACTTTATTGAAATGAATGTTAGGATGAATGAGTAGGTGACGGAAAAACCTGCAGCTTGGCTCTAGAGTTGATCTAGTGACGTGGCTGCAGACAGTACGGCTTGATGGAACGCGTCTCGTGGAAGTGGATGTTTTTGTTCCATCCAGCGGGCCATCTGGATTTGTGGGAGAACTTTGGGCCAGCGATGACTCAAACAGCACTGATAGGTAAAACGTACCTCATCTGTTGGTTGGACTGACCGCCATCCACAGAGATGCATGTGCTTGCAGACGCCATTTAACCTTTCCTAAGTCCCACCCCTTTTTTGTTCTAAACTTCAATAATATAAAATAATCTACATAACTTTACTTGTTTGGAGTAATACCGTACATTTAGATATAACAAGTAACCTACTACCAAGGCTACAAAGTGTATGAGAACAAAAGCGAACAGACATCTTGAGGAATGTTTGGCCAGTGGAACAAATTCCGGTTGGGATTGTAGTTGTTCTTTATTATCTATTCCTGTCTTGTAGGAATAGAAGCTTGTCATGTGAATGGGTGAAAATGGCCAAAAAGGTCAGGAGGTGTGGAACCCCGGTCAGAGGTCGAGAGCCATGTGTTGTACTTTCTTTGGACTGTCTTGAGGCAGCTTTTTAGCAAAGATAGGAGCTAATGGTGAGTTATATAATAAATAATAAAGACAGACAGATTTTTGATGTCAAATTTACTTGTTATTCCCCCTCAAACAGACAATTATCAGAGAAATTCTGAAGATTTTCAGTAAGCTTTGAAGTATGTTTGCCCTTTCCATGAATAACCAATCATCTATGGACCAGGGATTCAAATGGCCATACAATTGTTTGCATGCAGTCTGTTTCTACAGAATTGCAATTTAACGTTGTTGCAACAGAGATCCTTAGGAGAAATGTAGTCAAAGTTAAAGTTGATAGAAATAAAAAAAAAAAAGAACATACGGTACAGTTATAACGTTTTTTATGTTTTAAAAATGTATGTTTGAACGAGGAAACAGAAGTGTGCAGAAAACCAGAGAACAGATACGCACCACTTGATTAAGTTCTGTTGCATGCTTGGTTTTGAGACATTGTTCTGTACAGATAAGTAAAGTTCTTCTGGACTAACCATCCTCAGTGATTATGAAGAACAGTCAAAAGAACTTCGCCAAAGGTTCTTTATTCGGCTCTCTGCAACCTTAGTGCCATGGGACCATTGCAAAAGTACAAGTTTCAATTGAAACAACCTTAAATACTGCCATGATGAGTAGGTTCTTTACAGCAATATGCTCCTGTAGTGTGGAGTAGGGGGTTTATTTCACTTTCCCCTGATATCTAAGACTTAGTACTTTTTATTATAGAATATGCAGCCATGACAGGATCAAAGTGTTACTTTAGCATAATGCTATTTATTCCTGCATAAATGTTACACTTATAATTAAGTAGGCAAGTACTGAATTTATATGTTATCTGGACTGAACACATCATGTATTTCTCACATTTTCCAACAGTATCACTATATAGCCGCTTATATAAGAGCAGAATGGTTGGTGATATGATGATCTCTATGTGTTAGTGATGTCAAAATACAATAGATAAACTACTATCTGGTTTTGACTAATTTTTTGAGCTAAAAGCCAAATAGTTTCAAGTTAGTTCCAAGCCCTTTTTACTACTTCATTACGTTACAACACTGACTTTGTGCCATGTGTAAAACTTCTTGACATTCCTGCAACATACATCATGGCTTTAGGTCTTTTTCAACTCGAATCAACTCCCTCTAAGTTGTTGATGAGTTAGTGCTTGTTTAAATGTTGCAGACATTGATGTATCTTTCCAAACACACACAACCCTAACGTGTGAGTATTAATCAGCTGAGCACAGACAACAGCCCCTGCCCCCTTATGTCAGCCGGTGACTGACTACAGCATTTCCATCATCGCGCAAACGATCAGAAGATGATTCTGGGAGCTTCCAAAGGGGGGGTTGTGTCATCACGCCGTCTTTTTTGAAGGAGTGTGTGTGTGTGTGTGTCTGGCACTCTGCAAGCAGGCGGGGACTTTCTGTCTCCTTCTCCCCCCCCCCAGGCTAGGAGATCGATTACACGATCGGCTCCTCTCCAAGTAGCGGAGCTGCAGGATTGACTTAATGGGTGTTGACATGGAGATCAACCGAGCCAACGCAAGCAGCTGGTGTATTAATGAAGCACGGAATAACAACTGTTGTTAGCTAGTGGCTGTGCAAGTCCTCATTCCCTCCCATTAAGCACAACCCCCCCATCCACAGCTGGACTTGCCACAAACTAGTTGCCCGTACAAACGAGACCCTGATTAATAGGTTCATATGGCAATTAACAGACCCAATGTCATGCAGCAGATCTTAGGTTTCAAAGTATGACCTTCTTTTCTTCTTTGGGTGAAATGACTTGAAAACTGTAGAATTTTTTTCTTTTTTCCATTCGCTATCTAAAATGTTAATCTAGCTCACTTGGATTTTTTTTTTTCCTGCAAGCATTTATTAATACAGTTGCTAGGCTTTAACAATTCTTCCAAACTTGCCGTTACAAATTGAAAACAAATCCCCGTCATATTATCACTAAAGCAAAAAAAAAAAAAAGGAATCAAATAAAGCTTCTCGGCGGCATTCTGCTGTCAGCACTCTGTGCACTGTTTTCTACATAAGGGGTATTAAAAAAGCAGGGCCAACGGGAAGATGGATATGCTGCTGCTTGCTTTAATACTGTTGAATCTCCACCGCTCTGTGTTTGTGTGTGGACGATGCGCTCTACTGGAGCTTAGTTGGCATCAGGGCTTTTCTCTTGCCTATTCATCAAAAGGACCAGTGCTCTTGTGAGTGAGAAGATTTATGCACTATGGAAGAGAGGTGGAGAATTAGCTCAGATTTATGAGCACAGACTGCAATGTCAAGGCACCGGCAACCGCTGCTTGACATTTGAACACAAAATGTGAAAGAAAATTGGAGACAGGGGAAAACAGGAAATTGGAACAACAGAAAGGTGGAGAATGGCTGAGGAATAAATGTGACATAAGCTGGTCCTGGGATTTTAAACGAATGGCTCGTGACTGGGGAAGCTGATCTCTGGATAGTGAGGTCTGAAAGGAAACACATCAATAAACTATCTCATCAACCCGATTCCCTTTTTCTATTTTCAGATGATGACTAAACAATAAAAAAAAAAAAAAAAAAAAAAAACTCTAGTTCACTTGTTGTGACACTTGTAGAAAACATCAAGTCAGACTTTGGATTCACAACGTGTACAACAGGCGAAGACAAAAAAGCGAAACACCTAAAATCAATCATCATAATTACTGTCATTAGAATACTTGTATTTTCTTTTATTCCACAGCACTGCAGAGTAGTGTATAAATACACAAATTACATCCAAATGAGTTCTAACAGAAAAGATTTCTGCCATCTCATCTGACCAGAATTATTAAGGAGTGCTGTGGAACCGGTGCTGAGTTAACTCTATAAGTACAGTAGGGGTTTCTGCCAGTCATTCTTTAAATTGAATGATTGTTTAAATATGGCTATACTAAACATTTTGTGAATCCGTGGAGTTATGACTATTTAAGTTTTTGTTTTGTGTGTCTGATGTCTCTTGATGCCACAGCACAAAAAGAAAGTAGACTGTTTAGGTGAAAAAAGATGTGCCATTGACAGAATGAAGACCTCATATCTGTATATTTATCAGAAAGATAACAAGGATGGCTTACATGAAAGTAAGGGAAAAGTAGTTAAAATGATACCAATCACAATATAAAATTTAGAAAACAATGTGCCTAACCAGAATGTGCAACATCATCTATAACATTATTTATTTGAGGGGGGGGTTAACTTCATGAGCCTTTTGCAGTGACCAGTGACACAACTAAAGAATGAATGTAGATAAAGCAGAATACATTAAATAGACATTCAGCTTTTAAAAAATTCTAAATACATTTTCCCACCTTTAGTGGTACTGGAATCTTTATTTAGGCTGCATTCTAAATTTTGACTTCATCATGAATACCCTACATCCTCCATCTGTGACACGGAGGAGGCCACTGTCAGCTGACCCCTGCTATAACTGGCTGGATGCAAAGAGCTCCGGCTCCAGCTGGTGACAGTCCATCGACCACCGCAGACAGATTTTGGTCAGAGGGCTGACAGATTCACTTATGGCCTGCTGAATGGAAGCCAACTCTTGAAGGACAGAACTGTATTCAACCAAAATTGCTGTTTTGTCACACCCATCTACTGCTCGTCACTGTTGAACGCACTGGGCTGCGTGAGCTTCTATAAAACTCCTGAAATATGTGAACAAATGCCACAAGACTGATGATATAAGTCACTACAAGGTGGCAAATGTCCGCATTTGGAGGCAGATGGCTCGAGACCACACATTTCCACCTTTAATCTGAACATTATTATTGTCACATTGGGCATTTGACTAAATATTATTACCTAAATCAACCAAGTGTCAATATTTTGCCTGAAAAAATAGTGTAACGATCATGATTCTCAGGTATATCTATATATATATATATATATATATATATATATATATATATATATATATATGACAATGGGTATACAGAATATACCCATTGTCAAATGGGATATAATATAGTTCTGTGACAGCTCTATTCAAAATGACAAAGTGTTACAGAACTTACAGGAGCACCTCACGCATACATTTACAGTACAAGTGTAAAACACTGACTGAAACATGTTTTACGATCTCCTAGCAGCAAAAAACAAAACACACCACAGAAGCAACCACACCCTCTGATTATACTTTATCATAAGAATACTGGAGCAGGAGTTGAATGAGGCCTAACGATAATATGTACACCTCTGACATAGGGTCAGCGAGTCTCCTAAACCTCACCCGATTTTCATTCTAAATAAAAAAAAAAGATAAATAAGCTAGGTTGTCAATATCTGAAGTATACAGTTAACTATCCTGTGCTATTTGTATTAGCTGTACCGTGAAATGGTATGAAAGACCATACCAGCAGATTTGGAGGAGCCAGCCAAAAAGGTCATAAAGCCTCAGAATGTGGGTCACACAGCAATCAAGGCTTAACCATTGAACAGAAACACTCCACTCTGCTTTGTGGAGCTCACACAATTCTGTTACAGATATTTCATAATAAATCATGTGTATTCAAAAGCAATGCACTTCAATATTAAGATCAGTAATGTCAGGAGTTGCATACCTGTCGAGTACCCCTACCGGTTTGTGCTACCTTTGAACTAGTAGCAGACATCAGTTATTAGGCTCGTTGGACAACTTTGGACATGGACAACATATGAATCAGATCATAAACATCCTGTAAATACATATAATAAGTACACAAATATAAAGTCACAAGTACACATGTATTGTACAATAACTACATGTCCAAAAAGCATAACCCCAACTATATTGTGGACCATATGACATGGGCAACCATGGATATAAATGCTGGTCTGTTTTTCAGCATTCTGAAGGCGATGAGTGTGAATCTATGTTTACAGCAGTATCATCCAGAGAGACACCAGCACTGTTTTATAATAGGATAGCCTTTTATCCCAAGGTGATGTGCATCTTACTGAAGATCACTTCTCATGTCTCGTCCGCCTATGGTGCAGACCACCAGGAAGCGATGGACAACCATATTTTTAGATAAATCTGGATAGTCAGGGGGTTTGTCTAATCTTCTGCAATCCTGCAGAGATGGCATAAGCAAATAAAGCCTTTCATCTTTTCAGATGCAATATTTAAAAACTAGCTCTTGCCTCGTTATTGTGTTGTAGAAAAACATCATGTACAACTCAATGGGAAATATCTATGTCATATGATGTATGATGAGGTTGTATGATCCTTCCCCATACTACACCCAATTCAGAAATAAGAAAATGAGGATTGTGGACTGAGGGGTCCATTGCCTTTCCTGGTGGCTCCTACTCTTGATGTACTGCATCTTAAGCACCCTGGTGGAAACATGTATTTTTAACATGACACAGAGCATCGGTAACATGTTCTGAATCTTATTTTTTTGTTGTGGTCGGCTCATTGTTAAATGTGCACTTGTATGCTGCAGCGCTGCATCTGGATTTTTTGATGATATTCTGTCTGTCGCTGTTCTGTCTGTCGCGGTTTTGTTCCTTGCTGTTCTGACTGTTACTTTCTTCTCGTCTGGCTGGCTCTTTTTGTAGGTGGGTGATCTCTTTGAAAAATAGAGCAATAACTTCCTCTTTTCTGCTGCCACTGGTCCTGCCAGCTCTTTATAAGGCACACTTGAAGCCTTCCAGTATTGAAATGGTCAGTATTGGGAAAGTTCACTTTCTACATGAACTAGTACAAAGTTCAGTTCACAAATTTTAAAATTAACAACTTCCTTTCATAGTTTATAATTTAAAACTTTGAACTAAGCTCATGGTTCCAAAAATAAACTAGTTCATAGTTTTTTTGTATGTTTTTTTTCCCAATATCTGTGCTATGAGCTACTGTATTTGTCGAAAAAATATTTTCACAGCCCATGGAGATCCAGAGACAGCAAATATTTTATCGGTTTTCAACATTGAAATTATGTGTCTGATTCATCTTTGTATTCAGTTTTTAATCCTTATCCAACCAGGGTTTAGTGTGGAGGCGAGCGCTTGCGCTCTCCAATTATCTAAATTTTCTAACACTTAGTTTCAATCCATTCAGTCCAAACTAATAGCAGCTGCAACTTTTACCCTACAGTATATTCTCAAAACATGATGAAAAACATGCTGCTTAAATGGTATTTATTGTGGAAATAAAAACAGGACTGTAGTCCTTAAGGTGCAGTCTGGGTCAGTACTGACTTTTTCAACAAAATCAGTTAATATTCATAGCTGTGGTGCTGCCTTCCTTCACGCTCCTGGCTGTTGCTCTCTGTTTTAGTGATTTTTTTTTTTGTTAATGTGACAGGTATGACAGCTGCTGCCATCTGGCACACTCGTGAATAGTTATATTATGAGAGAGTGTCATTTACAGCCACCAAAATGAATGTGTTCACAATAATGTTCATCAAGATAAAATAATACAGCACAGTCAGTTCATTTTTACCCAGAATGTGAACAAGTTCATGAATGTTCAATGAACACGTTCAACCTTAGAAATGGTCATGTTGGTTTCCTATTATAAACTAATGTACCAGTTACAACATGCTATGCTACTAGTCGAAATACTGTGTCTTTTTATTGCTTCACACACACACACTAAATCTTTGCCCACCATTTTTTAAAAGGTTGCCAGCCAGTGCCAGCATTTTTGACAAAATTCACTGACCTTTCTGTGCTTCCAGAATATATTTTTTTTAACACAGAATACATCACAAGAACGAACAGAACTTTAAGCTTATATTTTTCTTCACTTTCATTACATGTGCAATGTTACCACTATCATCACTGTAGTTAGAATTAGCAGTCAGTGGCAGCTGTCTGTGTATTTACTGAGGGATTGAACAGTCTGTGCCCGCCTGGAGCTCGCTCTCTACCAGCCGCTGAAGGGTTCAGATTCACAGGGGGTACACAGTCATCCTTTAGGGTGCTATGTCCCGCTGATCTGCAGCTGGGAACCAGCATGTTTAATCCTATAGGCTGCCGTAAGGGCTGTGTATAACATAGATACAGGTGGTTTATATGACATCTGTTTACTTCTCATCTGAATGACTCGAAGGTCTTCTTTCACTTTGACCAAGTGGAAGAAGATGATGCGCAGATGATGCCCAGAAGGTGGCCCAGAGGTGCCCCACCCCCCACCATAAAACAGTGAAAACAACGCTACGTGTCACAACTCTTCAATGGCATGGAAGTGTTGTGTCATGAATTATGCCTAAGGTCATTGAGAAAGAGTTAAAATACATTCAATGTTTAAGAGCAGTGCTCAAAATATACACATATCGTACCTAAAATGGACACATTTCACAAGGAGCTCTGTGAAGGATGATGCAATCAGCATAAGCAACAAGCAATGGCGCCAATTCAGGTCAACACCAGGGGGTCAAAATATTGAAGTTTTGATACCCTTAACATGAGTGATGTGTTTTTCAGCTCTCTTTTAAGCCTCCTGGTTCCACTCCAAAAAAAAACAGGCTGTAGTTGACCTGTCTTAATAATATACATGATCCTGTCTTCTAGGCTAACTGTTTCTGAGTGACAGACAGCTTAAGACAATCAGGTACCAACTTAGTTTGTTAGCTTGCATCATTGCTGAGGTTGCAGCGTAAGGCTGGTGTGACTTTGCTTTTTCGATGAGTAGAGGAAGAGCAGAGACACAGACACACTTATAGACCCCAGTTGTGTTTAGCTTCCGATGGGTTAACTGCCTCAGTTAAGTTTAGTGTTCCTGACTCCAATGTAAGAAAGCAATGGGGCAAAATGGCAGCGTTCCAAGATGAAAACCACTGCTGAGCAAAAGGAACATTTATTTAGCCAGAAAACATCTTGATGATCCCCAAGACTTTTTGGCTAAATGTTCTGTGGTCTGATGAGACAAGAGTTGAACTATTTGGAAGGTGTGTCCAATCACAAGTAATTCCGCATTTCAGAAACATGGTGGTGGTAATGTGATGGTGTGGGGCTGTTTTGCTTCTTCAGGACCTGAAAGACTTACTGGGATAAATGAAACTATGAATTCTGCCGTCCGCCAAAAAATCCTAAAGGAGAATTTCCAGTTATCTGTTTGTGACCTCAAACTGTAATGCAGGTCAGGTATTCAGCAGGACAAGGACCTCTGAAAGGCTGAAGAATAACAAAATGAAGACTTGGAGAGGCCTAGTCAAAATCTTGATGTGGACCATACTGAGATGTTGTGGCGTGACCTCTAAAAGGCAGCTCCTGTTTGAAAATCCTCCAATGTGGCTGATTTACAACAATCCAGAAAAGATGAGTCCCCAGTGCTGTAAGAGGCTCAATGCAAGTTATCACCTGATTGCAGTTGTTGCTGCAAAGGGCGGCTGACACAGTTATTAGATTTAGACGGCAAAAGTATATGGATAACACTGGTGCCCCTGCTGGTAGGCTATCTATAAAGGGTACCTCAAGCTCACGTCATAATGTCATGGTAGTACAGGCGGGCCATTTTACAGGGAACTTTCCAAATCTAATTTGTGTGTTTTTGTCCCAATTTTTCATATTTGAGATGACTTTCATATTACATCTAGACCTTATCATAAAGAAAATATGATAAGGTCTAGATAAATATAAATATATATATATAATATATATAAATATAAAATATATATTTGCATTGTATGGTCCTTTTAATAAACTTAAATTCAAGTAAGAACATTTATTTGTTATTTGTTAATGTTATTTGATTAAACAGCTGAATAAGGTAAATGTAGACTCAGTACACACTCAAAATCTAAAAAAAATAAATGAGATAGGCACGTGGATGTGTGATGGCTTTCTCTTCTTTAACAGGGCCATAAATAATGGACCATATGTCTATATTCAGACGTTTATTGTAATTCACTGTCTTAATAATACACAGTCTGGTAGCATGTTGTTTTGCTAATGCTGGTAACATCTGGCTGAGATCAATAGACAAATACTGACAATGGATATATCAAAATTGGAGCAACCACCTGTCAATCAACTTGCCCTTTGCAGACCTCTGGAATGGCTGAAATGTTGCCAGTAATTCTTTGTAGTGATTGGAGAATTTATTGAGACACAAGGACACTTTGTCACAAAATGACAAAGACAAAATGGCAGAGACAGTTTTATGGAAAATGTGAAGAGCAGTGTTGAGTTGTGCAGATGTACTTCTCACTCGCTCATGTTTTTTGACCTGTGCAAAATCTGTTGTTTAATATAGCTGATCCTGATTCATTTTACTTGGAGTAAAAATTTGCTTTGAACTATCACTTCCATCCTTGGGAAGTGATTGAATCATTTCTTGTAGATACGTATTTTTGTTTGAACTTTTAAACTTCTGTGGCTGTGTGTTAATGTATGTGAGTTACCTGTCCGACCTGCTAAGAAACCTCTATTTTTTTTTTCTTTTTTACACAGGCATGCATACAAGCGGGCGCACATGCACACACACACACACACACACACACACAGTAGCAGTGACTGAGAAAGTGAGAGAGACCGGAGGGCATATGTGGTCCCCCCCTCCTCCAATTTAATTTTTAGAGGTGCATGAGCCTCCCACAGATGGCACCTATGTAGCCAGGCATAACTAATCGATCACGTTTGCCTTTCCTGTGAACCAATGGTTCAGGTCTATTCCGCTTTGAACTTAAACATTATGCTTTAAAAAAAAAAACGCTTCACCATGAGATACTGAGGGTATGGTGTGTCAATTACAAACGTCTCGCGATCAATGCATGAGAGCTGGCAGCTCTGGCGTTAAATATATGTGCAGCAGATATTGGTAGCAGGCCTGGAATTTCATCATTTTAGGGGCAAGACTGTTGGGTTTTAGGTGCCATCAATTTTTCGATGGCACAAGGACCAAATTCTAGGGCAGCGAAGCCATCAAATAATTAAATGTATTATAAATATTATTTAAGTCCTTAGACATAATAATTTAACTTATAGGGTTTAACGATTATTCATTTTGAATTATATAGTATAATTATGCTCTTAAAAGAAAAGACCTAAACACCTAAAAACTGAATATTCATTCATTTACATGCCCTTATTGGTCTCAAATGACATTTGCCAATAATATTACTTCCTCCTGACTGAAGAATTTTTTTATTCTGTATTTACATTAAAAAAAAAAAAAAATCCTATGGAGGCTTTTATTATTTTTTTCTTTCTTTTTAAGTTTGTTTTTGTTTTCGAAATCAAAGCCAGAGCTACTGAAGAGAATGGTGAATGCAAGGAGCACAGCGAGATGCAATAGTCACTGCCCCGGCGAATATGAAAGCCTGCACTGCACTTTCTTTAAAAATGCATACAGCATACTTATCCCGCGCATCAAGAGACGCGAAAAAAGTGAATAAAAAAGGAGACCAGCGAATTTTAAAAAAGCAGGGGTAAACATTGGTGGAGCTTGTACTAGGTGGAGCTAATGAAGGAGAAAATATTTCCAAACTGGATGCTGATTTTTGCCTCCTTTCTTCTTGACAGGTAAATCAGGAGCGTTTCCACTGTGTGGGACTGCGTGCTCCTTTATAAAAAAAATTAATATCAAGTTATGATTGACTAGTCTGATGTGTGTAGAAGTGTGTGTGGTTTTACTGAGGCATTGTGATCTCTTTGTTTATGTGGATTCATGAAGGTAAACTCAGAAAGACATATTCACAAGCCTGATGTAATACTAAGAATAATGTTTCTCTTTATTTAAAAAAAAATCATACTACTCCCACTGTGCCCATCATGAACTTCCTGATCTGATTGATAGGCGTCCATATATCGTCCCTTAGTTAGCTTAAATGCATATAAATTAAAAATTCAGATTTCTACATCTGTTGAAAACCTTCAAGATAATAAAAAAACTACAGGACTCACAATATTTAGCACCGATTTCATTTGTATTCATTTTAATCAGCATTTTGAAAGGAAAAATTTAATTATAAATTATGTGTGTTCAAGTCCAATTGCTGCCTAAGTAAAACAAAATTGGATTTACTAGTTGTTTTACTTCTTCATTTTTTTTCTGAATTATAAGATTTGTAATTAGAATCGGTAATTCATCATGTAACAGACTGGGGTGTTTCCCAGTACTTCTGGAGGTGGAGTCTAAACAAAAATATAGAGGGGATGCCTTCATAGACTCTTCAAAGATGTTATGGGTATAACAGGAACTCAAACAATCAGTGTCATTTGCACCAGACCACGACTGCCTTATTGGAGGATTTAGCATGTTGGAGAGGTATGTGTCATCACCATATAAGAATAATTGGGGCAGATTGCCAACAATTGCTACATGGTGGTGGGCTTTAATAAATTCTTTAATGTAAAAGCTCCTTTCCCCTCTTTGATGCAGATTGGCTTCTGTTTCTCTCACACCAGTTAAAAAAAAAAGAGCTAAACCCAGTTAATCAAATTGATAATGATCTCTCATGATTATTGGTCTAACAGTGGCACAAGGTTACCATAATATTTTTAATTCAATCCTTTTAAGTTTACATAATCGCACATCATAAAAATGGCTCACCTCCACTTGAACAGCTCTTAAAATCCACAATTTTCAACCGATTTCTCTGATTCAACTGTCCGTGTGTTTCGGAAAAGTCTCACTGTCAATTATCTCGCCAACACTTCACAGACCTGTCAATCACGCGCTGCAGGCCGATTTATGAACGTCGGCTTCCTTGTCTCATTTCTGCTGTCAAACACATTTTCTCACCTCTCTGATCATACAGCTGACAGTACAGTGTTATATTGAACTGAAGGAGGAGGTTTGGTTTTAGCTTTGATAGGGACATTGTTTTTCAGATGGCCGAAGTAATTGTACAGGATGTGCACACGATGTATGAGCTCTCTGTCTACTACATGTTTATATATATATATATATATATATATATATATATATATATATATATATATATATATATATATATATATATATATATATATTGTACTTTACTAATAACTTTATAACTTCTTTTCATTGTTACACTTTAGTTTAATTGAATACTTAAGTCAGACATCACAATCAGTATATGAAAAATAACACGTTCGTCTGTCACATGACAGGTTACAATAACATAATGGTATAGAAACATATCGGTAATCTGTCGCTCTGTAGCAGCTGCTCTAAGGTTTTCACAACCTGTCTCAAAAGCTATTTTTCATTTAACTCCTGAACTCATGTCACAATCTTGATTCCAGTGCCTCTCAGGCTGCTACTGATAGGAAGACTAGAATAATGCCCCACAGTCAAACGAGTCAGTTTTGCAAACTAAAGGCCTAATTAGCCTATAAATAATACTCATGTCTTGCTACGATACAAGTAGAGGCACATTCAATTTACATTTGAGACAATGTCAAAACTGACATGTGGTGTCACCCTTAAAACTTGATGGTAAAAACCTGGTACAAGATTTTAAGAAAATTAAAGACACTTGGTATTATCCAGTTTTATATTCTAGATGGACCGAATAGTTACAATTTATCATTCTTTTTTGGTTACTCCATTTGTCATTTTGTGTCAAACAAAATTTTTATATAGTTTAATAACTCTGTTCTCAAACCACTATTGGAAAAAGGGTTGACATTAAACAGTTAATATTTCTCATGCTTATTTCAAAGATTTTTGTTTGAATTAATTCCAGAACATTCCTATTAACTGTGCTTATTTTGATTCTATGATAAAAAGGACCAATTTGCTTTTAGGGAGAATTTTCATCAACATTAAAATAATACTTTGCAATGTCCAAGCAACCATCCCAAATAAACTAATACCACCTGATAACTGGACACCAGAATTTATTATATAATAGCTAATGATCTTGTGGAAGTCGTCCCTATGAAAGGCTTAAACTTAAATACTGAGTGTTAAATACTTCACATTCTCCACCTCACCAACTCCACTGCTGCTGCTGCTGCTGCTGTTGCTGCTGGCTGCTCATCAAAAATGCATAGCTTGAAGTTGAGGGTTGCCAGATCATCAAGTTCTGCATCCCACATATCCTGATCTCTCACTCTTTATCATAACAAAATAGCATGTTATTTATTTATTTATTTTTTCACTAAAAACACCAACCTGGCAATTCCGCGTTGTTATACCATTAGTATTAAAAGAATGGCGAACCATATTGTTGGGAACAATGCCTCTACTGTCCATACAGATATGAAAGTGTCTGGAAATGCTGGCTAATCTCCTTCTATGTTTATCTGCTGTGTATACAACTCATGGACAGAGACAAATTTTAAGAGTAAACATTTTTTTTTTGTGGATTGTATGCAAAATGTATTGAAACTGTCATAGGATGCCGCCTGTGCAACAAATCCAGTGGTGAAACTGGTTTATTATACGGAAAATGGAAGAGTTTGGGAACAACAGAAACTCACGCTTCAGTGGCTACAGAGCTCCAAACTTCATGTGACCTTCAAATTATCCCACGTACGGTACGCAGAGAGCTTCGTGGAATGGGCTTCCGTGGCCGAGCAGCTGCATCTAAGCCATACATCACCAAGTCCGATGCAAAGCGTCGGATGCAGTGGTGTAAAGCACGTCGCCACTGGACTCTAGAGCAGTGGAGACATGTTCTCTGGAGTGATTAATCACGCTTTTCCATCTGGCAATCTGATGGATGAGTCTGGGTTTGGAGGTTACCGGGAGAACGGTACGTTTCGGACTGCGTTGTGCCGAGTGTGAAATTTGGTGGCGGAGGAATTACGCTCTGGGGTTGTTTTTTCAGGAGTGAGGCTTGGCCCCTTTGCTCCAATGAAAGGAACTTTGAATTGGCAATTCCATGCTCCTAACATTGTGGGAACAGTTTGCAGTATCGACGATACTGATAGTCTTTACAAAAACATAATGTGTTTGGAAATTCGAAATAAGAAGCATTTCAAATTATAGCTTCACAATGAATACAAAACATCAGACTATTTGTTCTTATTGTGTTGTCCCTGTTTGTGTTATTACACATGAGCTATGACAGGCAGAGGAACAGTATTTCCTACCAGAATTTAGAAGATCACCATACTATAGTTACTTTCCACTGTGTTCCTGGTAATGACGAACAGCCATTTACTCCAAATTACTGCAATATCGATATTTTAATACCAGAAACGATTCCAGAACATAAATTTCTGGTATTAGAAGTATTGATATTTCAGTATTGATCGACACGCTACTAACTGCCACCCGTGGTGATATGCTGTTATCCAGGAATAACGTGCTGCGAGAAGAATTTCACTAATAATAAACATAACTTTTCAAAGGGAGACATTGACGACTGCTAGTATTTGAAAAATATATATTTTTAGGTGGTAGGATATGATTTAATGAATAGTTGAAAATGGGTTCTGCGTGGCATTAAAGAGGTCTATGGGGGTCAGAATGTCAGCTCCTATTTTCACCTTTTCATCAACATTGCACTCCATCATCGTCTCCTTTTCTGAGGAGTTCCGTGTCACCTTTTCGAGGCACATGATGGAGAGAATTTAAATGAGTTTTATACTGAGTCACGGGCCCGTCACTCGTGAAGTAGAGTGTTTTCTCACTGGGGGTTGCGGAGCGTGCTGTCCTTTAAAAACTGGCTCGATGTGTGCCCACACTGCTGTCTCCTCGTGGCGGAGGCTGTCAGCCACCGCTGCATATGACTGAGTCTCCTCTGATGTGTAGACCACACGCGAGTCTGTGTGTGTGTGTGTGTGTGTGTGTGTGTGTGTGTGTGTGTAGTGGCCTGGTTACGACTTCCACCACAATGGAAAGCTCTGGATTTTGCAGTGATTTTTGCAGGCATAATTTTCCAGTTTTCAAGTTTCATGTGCACTGATGGTGTCTTCCAATTATGGTTTCGTGTTATAGTGCTACAACCATTTTTTCTCTTTTCCATGACTAACTATACAGTACACAACTATACACCGATTAGTATGTCCAACTAAGAATGTAGTTATGCATGTACACTGTACATGATTGCTGTTGCAACACTATTAGCCTGTTATTTAGTGCGTTTGCTATTATTACAGGAGGAAATCTTTTAGATTGTGAATTCTAGAATACAACACATAACTGCTTACGCAATACGACATCTTAACTAAAAGCATTAGGCAGTATTTTTTTTTAATTCATAAATCTGTGCAAATTTGTTCACGTGGACCTCCTGACAGAAGAATTCAGCAGCGAGGTAGAATTTGTTAGATGAGTGAAGATCAATCGGAAAACAAGGGAAAACTAATTTCAAATCCGACATGCTGTAGCATATTTGATCATAACAATAGTGTTGCATGAACCTTTTTCAGCCTATGTAAGTCACTTCGACAGTTATTGTAACCTCAGGTCTCCAGTGCATGCTGGTTACTGGGCGGTAGCAGAGCAGCTGTGGGTGTGTTAGATGGAGTGTTTTGTGAGTGTTCATTTAATTTCAAAATCCATAAATTTTACAGGGGAAAAAAAATCTCCTAAATTTCCGGTGCAACTGCAAGAAGCTGTATTTTACACTGGGTGGTCAGCCATGAGGGACACATTTAAACCTCCAACCTCCTTGACAGGGCTTACTGCATTATTTCCCACTTTTCCTACAACTATATACTCCAACACCAAGAAGAGGCAGCCTGCACACTCAAATTCATCCAGAGGTGAGATGTATTTTTCTTGTCTTTTTAATGACATGCTATTGCACATCTATACATTCGCTGCCTTTTTAATGTGTCGTTTTCCGTGTGAGTTACACAAATTGATTTTTTACACCGTATCTAAACGCTATCATTTTTCAGGCACTTTGTGGAAATAACCCTGAGAGAGGTGCCCGGGTTGGATGAGGTGAAATCACCTGCAAAAAAAAAAAAAAGACGACAGTCAAAAGGTACTCGCTCTGCTCCTGGACGTTGAGTTGGACGTCTTTTAAAAACGGTGGGATTACTCAATCCCATTACTCAAAATACCAGTTTGTTTCATTCCTCTAATTCTTTCTCCCTTCCTCTCTCTCTCTCTCCGTTAGAGTTGAAATTCTCAACCCCTCTTTCATTCTTTAACTATATCATTTTTATGATCTCAGTCATTCTTACACTTTACAGTGCAAAGTGTATGAATCCAGGCTGTGTGCATTCCTCCATTTTTTTGAGTGTTTTAGCATGAGACAGTTTTTATTCAACCCCTATACCATATCATGATTTAAACATTCCATGGAAGTGGCTGTAGGACATTTAACACATATCCTCAATCAAAACAATAAGTTTAGTAACACACTGAATAGTTGGTTAATTGTAAGATACGATCAAAATAAAAAATAAATAAATACAAATGTGACATTAAAAAAATGAGTGTGTGTTTGGAACACTGATATGGACCCACTTATTTCTTAGCATCATTATAATTGAGAGCTGATGTCATTACTGTGCTCAGCTCAGGCAGACCTTTTTCTTTAGCTGTGGATGTTAAAAGCACCTACGCAAACCTTTACAGAAATTAATTTTGATTGACTAATTACTCACTACACACGGGTATGTGCGTCTTTGAGGATACGTGTTGAAGTGAGAGACTGTGCTAAAAGGCTGCTTAAATTAATCCAAAAAAAAAAAAAAACAATAAGTGAAATTCTGACAGGAACTTTTTCTCACTAGAGAAACTAAAACAAAGAAAAACTATTTAGAAATTGTCTTCACTCCATTGTTTTAATTGCATAGCTTTGTGTGGATGCTTCTGTGCATTCAACTTCAAATCAAATCAAAGACATGAAACAAACATTCCAAAGACTGTCATCCACGTCTTTATGGACCCTGCTTCGTGTACTGGATGCTGGATTTGCATGGGTGAGCCCATACTTGTTGAAATATAGTGTAATAAACATGTTATAAAGCAGCATGGCACAATTTCAGTTGTGTAGCACAGTGGTTTCCTCGACCAAAAACTTCCACATTGAAGACCTCGTGCGGAAAGGTATGACTTTCAGCACCTCCATTACCCATCAGTCGGGGAATTTGCATTCCCTTCCCCCCGAGGACAGCAGAAATATTGTGTATAACAGTTCTCTTCTACGAGTACAAAATGCTCTACGAGGCCAATACGAATTACGGCGTGGCAATCCTTGATAGTTGATCATCGAAATCCTGCCTCCAATTTGAGTCTGAAAATCTGCTGCTCATATTGTACATAGGATGTTCACAAAGTTCCCTTTTTAAATGTTTCCATGCTCCATAGAGAGTTACCGTATTACCGTATTCAGTATACGACCTATAGGACATAGTTGTTCTATATAACCAATACTATAAAATGATTTGGACTCGTGTGTAGTAAATAGTAAAATGATGATGAAGATTTTTGTGTTTTCACATTGTTTTAACAACTTGTTCTGTAACTTATCTATCAATACATTCATGAATCCATAAAACAATGGATTTTCGGAGGGTCTGTGAACACATCTTGGAATTGAGTCTCTGATAGTTTAGTAGACCCATAAAAGCCATAATTCAAAGACATTCAAAAATAGCACTTGATCACTATGGTGATAATTTCACCAGGAATTGCAATAGCAAAAGTTGTGTGGAGAACGTAGACTTCATTTGTCCTGCCAGACAAATACAAAATACATATACACTAACCCATATTACCTCTTCACTAATGACCTTCTCATGACCTTCAAATTACTCAATATCGTTGTGCTGATAAAATACGGAGTGAGAGCGTAAGGAGTCCTTTTCGATAGCTAATGTTTTTACATTCCTGCAGATTGTTTATACCGAATGTGCCCAAAATGTGTAAAAAAACAGGCTGTGTGTGTTTGTCATAGTGATTATGTCTTATCAGTTCTCACAAAGTCTCTGTGTGTGTGTGTGTCTGGGGTTCCGTTTTTTTTTTTTTTCCAGGCGTGTGGCAAATGCTGGGGAATGCTGATCCCCATATGGAACGACTTGACTCTGTGCTTATCTCTGTTTCTTTTTTTTTTTTTTTTAATAAAAACACAACAAAGACAGCTGGTGTAAGGGTTGTTATTCATCCTTTCACTCTGATAGCAAAAAAAAATAAATACAATTCCTGCCACGCTAGATGCAGCATAACAAATTAATCCAATTATTAAACACATTTGCGTTTTTGTGATTAACTGATGTGATTGAAAAGAAGGTGAGATAAGGTCTTAAACATTATGCTTAGAAAGCATTATATTTCCCCCTGAAATGTAGTGGAAGTATAATGTAACACAATGTGGAAACACAATGTGCTTGAATCTCCCTATCTGCAAATGTCAAATAGTCCTCCATTATTTTTGGTGTTCCATTCAAATTTGACCAGTCCAAAAAACATGAATCAACACCAAACTTCACTTCACAATATAGTAAATATACAAAGACGCTGAACATGTATTCCAGTGGAAAGAATCATGAAATTGATGAATTGAGCTGTTGAAATGAGAAAATAAAGTGTGTCTACTAGTGTCTAACCTGTCACTCACTTTTTGTACCAGGATGTTAATTTCTGCTGTGAGGATTGGCGTTTTAACATGTTTTTTGTTTTTCTGGGGAAGGGTTAAGGTGGAGGGATGCCTCCTTTTTGGAGCCTTGCCTCGAATGTCCATTTGAGGAATTGCGTTATTTTTGTCACTTCCTCATTGTCTTCATTTTTCAGCCCCCAGAGTTTGTCCCTTGGTCCATATCTCATGCCACGGGGCTTGACAAAAAGGCAATACTTTTTTTTTTTTTATGTGCCGGGAATGAGAACGGGCCGATGATCAACATGTCAATTTTAGATTCATGAGATGACCTTCAAATATTCTATCCCACAGCTAAAGGACTGATAATAAATGTTCAATCAATGCTGTACGAGGAGTCCGACTGAATCCCACAAGCCAGACAACACTGAACTAGGGACAGCGGAGTTAAGTCGATATAGTCCTGAGGGCAGCGTGTATGGATCAGTATTTATCCAGCAGAAATCCATCCAAATGCATAAATTCTACAGGTCAATCTATACACTACACCATACACTCATCACCTTTTGTGTTGATATCGCATTAAACCTCAAATTAGCTCCACTTGTTTAATCATTACTTACTTAATTAGTTGAAGGTACCTCCTTAAATGTAATTTCCAATAATATTTTACTATTGTGTAGATGTTTATGTACTGTGTGTGATAAAGGCTTTACTGTCATGAGCAACGATGGAGATTAACAGTTTTGTGTTGTAGGGCCTGCAGATTGGAATATGAGATGAAACGTGATATTTATGTGATCGAGCCTCAGAGTCTTCCTCTTCCTCTTCCGGCTTTCATGCTTCCGCTTTATCTTTGCAGATTTGTACACACATATTGTTGAATAGTTCAACATTTTCTTTTTTAATTTCGTCCATCACCGTGTATCCCAAAGTCAAAGCAAAGGGTGTTTTACCGTTGTTTTTGCTGTTTCCAGTCCAGCAGAGCAGAGCTGCTCGTCTACTACCACATGACCAATGGTATTTTTTGGCTTTCTCTTATCAAAAGAAGAAATTAGTGAAAGAAAGAATGTAGTCCTGAATATTTACTTCATGTGTTGTAATGTTACAGTTTTTGTTTCATAGCGTGGTGAGTGTGCAGAGGACAAAGCATCTATTGCAGTGACTATGGGAATATGGACGATGGGCGAATTTTCCAAAATGTTGAGCTATTCTTTTAAAAACTAGTGTTGCATTGCTCAACTACTTGTATATAGCATCTTTTACTGAGGTTACTGATTGTGTTTTTGTGTTATTTTGTAAGAAAATCCTTTTTGAATAACAAAAGTTGGCACCTTTAATGTCATACATACACAAAAAATGAGGTATGCCAACCTCTATCTTAAGAGCTTTAAATCCCATCAACCCCTGCCAGCTATTGATAAGGTAATTTGCAAAATTTTCAGTTCCAAATTGAGCATTTTGCACAATTTATGGGACCAAACCAGGAAAATTGGCTAACATTTGCTTTCATTGTAAAAGCAGTGCCCCAGGGTTTTACCATTATATGAGTTAAATCCTATATTTAATGATGAATAATTATATCAGATAATAATTATTTTTACTATGATGGCCAGTTTTAGAGGAGACACCTACAGGTGCTGCATCCGGTTCTATGACCCCCCCCCCCTTGCGTGACACCGACGTGAAAAGAGCTATTTCCGATGTTTGCCTGTGGTCCCTTAACAGTGGTTAACCCTCGGCTGAAACATAAAGGCTTTGTGGGAATAGATAAGGGCTCTTTTGTACACTATTGAGGCTGCTGAAGCCCCTCTGGCATTCTTCTCGGAAGGTTTTGAGCCGGACTATATAGAGCGATGTAGGGACGTTGCATCAACAGGAGATAACATCTGACTCCCTTCTCTTCCTCCCCCAGGCGATGGAAAACGTATGTGAATCAGAAATGTGCTCAAGCCCCGTTCAATCCGAGGCCGTCGTCAAAAAAAAAAAAAAGAAAAAAGACAAGCATGGGCCTGCTCGGTGGTTAATGTTTAATGGACATAAAGGACACGATTGCCTGTTGGCGCTATCAAATTTATGGAGCGGCCATATTCAGTTCCCGGATAAAAGGGTTTGGCTGCGTACTCCTAATGATAAAAATGACCTCTGTCATAAGTGTATATCAGCAGCTGTCCAATTTCAGATGCAACGTCTTGACGTCACAAGGTCACTAATTATGTTTTTGACATAATGACTCCACGAGAGCTCTCGATGATTGGCTCAAGTGGCTTCTCTAATGAAAATAATGTCCCGCTTTTGTTAACCTTGTGGGTCTTAAACACTCAGGTGTTAAACAGCGGGGGGGTGGGGGGGGCATGGGCTGCATACTGAAAAAAAAAAAAAAACGGGGAATTAAATCAAGAATATAAACCCGTAGCTCGAAACAGCTCTGTGAAACCTCATCATTTTTTATACGGTAACCTGGTTATGGTTGGGTTTACTTTATTGTCGCTTCATGAAAATCAATATGTCATTCTTACGAATGCCATCGATAAACTGTTAACGGGTCATCCGATTCCCCTGTGGTCAATTACATTAGAATAGAGGAAAGGGGCCGTTTTTCAAGCCTCATTCATGGGACAGAATCGTGTGAACAATGTTTTAATCTGGTTCGAGTAGGAATCGTTTTCCCGCTCTTTACATCTATCTGTGAGAATCATCTGTGCCACCACTCAATCTGATGCTACATTATCCTGTTGTTAATGTTTAAATAGTGATTTATGTTAATGTAAATTTCTCTGACAGACACTTAAGGACAGATGTTCTCGCTCGCCTGCTTTCTGCAAACTACCTAAATCATTCTTGCAATGCTAAGCCGCTACTGGCTGAAGTTTATCCATCTAATATGATATGATGGTAAACCCATTGATTTGATTACAAGGTATTCTGCAGAATTCACTACAGGAAATGCAGCCAAAGTATGCAAGCAGACAAGAATTCCCTATCTATTGTGGGGTCGACATAGCTGGCTCCAACATGGTCTTTATAAATGTTTGGAATTCTGTGCATGCACGCCGTGAATACAGCAAACACATTACGTTTCAAAACGTTCACACCTTCTTGAACTCGGCTGCTGCTGCTGCTGCTGCTGCTGTCAATCTGGCTTGTGCCAGAACTGTGGTGGTGCAAGGTTGTAATTAACACTGGACAACAGGCACCGGCTCCACGGAAACCCTTAAACCCACGATATGGATTCTTCACCGTTAAGGTTTTCGGGGGTTGAAACAGGTATGCCGCAATAGCATCTTACACCCTGGAGGCTTATAGGCCAAGCTGATTGCTACAGGGAAGAAGTTCACTTGCTAAAACTAGTGTGAAATCATCAAAAAAATATATATCTCTATTCATCCCACCTAATCTTTCCTGTGCCCATGCGATTTTTATAATGCTATGATATACCATGGCGAGGTTTATGGGCTCAAGGATTTAGCGGTGTGATGCGATCAGGCGGACACACGGAATAGTGGAGGGGGAAATTATTTTGCTCTGCATGTAAATAGCTGCTTTAATTAACTTCCAGCGGCCGAATATGAAGATGGCAGAGATGACCTTTAATGGCCAGTCATCGAAAATTATCGGAGGGATAGGCCGCCTAATGCTCCTGGAGTTCACATTTGTAGCCCGTCTTTTGTTTAGTCATCCAAACTGTCGTCGTGTGCAAGGAAGAGTGAGCAGTCATCATTATCGATCGGCTAATTCACATTATTTAAAAGAAAAAATAACTCTCTGCAGCACTCAGCGGAACGTCGATCATTTCGCATTGCATGTAGTGCTGCAACTCAGTGTTCACAAATCTCCCTGCATGTCAAAAAGACTGTTGTAATAAAAGATATCTTATTTATATAATGTGAGCGCTAACAGCCCTCACACTACCAGCTGCTCAGATGGAGCCCTCTAAGTGAGAAGGAATGCGGGGAAACAAAAAAAGGGAACAATTTCTACCAACAGCGCTTCGAAGCTATTTACCTTAACCGATGACCTTGGCGTGGAAGTAGAAACAATAAATTTCCGAATCACAGGGCGACACAGAAAGGAGGAATATTTATGAACATAAAGTAGGACGCGACAATTACTAAGCAAATGTCAAATTCTCAAGTAGCACAGAGGATTTATGAAAAAAAAAGAATTCTTTTTTGGAAGCAAACTGTTTAGTTTCGGCCTAATGTGGAGACATAACGGTTTGACTCAGAGTTGTCCATCAAATTTAATATGTGTGTGTGTGTGTGTGTGTGTGTGTGTGCATATGCGTATCTACCCTATCAATTCACGTGTGCATTTGTATGACTGTAGGGTGGGCAGATATCGCCTCCGGCGAAGCAGAAGAATCAATCCCATTAATGTTGCATCTTTCAGGTGGTGCAGTTTCTCCTGACAACTTGAATGAAATGCACGCCTCATGTCTCCAGTTTAAGACATTCAATTTCCAGCCCCTTCTTCGGGGCAGAATTCTGCAAGGGAAGATCAATGCGGAATGACTCGAAATTTGATAATGTTATTTACATCAAAGTAGGACTGGAGGACACCAATTATGACAGTGATTCAAGGCAACTTTCTAAAATGAGCCGTCCCCTGGGTAACAATGTTTAGAAATGATATTAATAAACTGACGCCTACGCAGTATTATTGTATTTTATTAATCAACACACATGTAACTTTTGATATAAAAAAGACGCGATATTAAAAAGTATCATAATGATGAAATCCTAAAAAAGCATTTCAGTTCCAAAGTCCAGCGAGGAACCAGTCGTGGCAGCAGCAGCAGGAGAAATGCATCTGGTGGTAGAAGTTTGCTTGTATTTTTCACGTTTCAATTTTCAGTTCTGGGGGTTTACAGTGCCTGCGAGATGATCTGTTGCCGGGGAGAAATCGGATTTTTTTTTTTACTGTGCGAGACACTTGTACGGCGGGATGAGGTGTCGAGATGGATGCGGCGGCGCCGTGCAGTGTATACATGTCCGTATTGTGTCCACTCCATTACTTACGGGGGAACACATTCACATTATTTCTCAGCTCAGCGTTGGAAAAATAAAGAAAACGACCATGGCAACATGTGTGTGTCAAACAGCAGCAGCAGCAGCTACAGAGAAGTACATCATTCAACACAGAGAATGAATGATATACCTAAAGTGAATGGCTGGGCTGTTTTTTTTTCCTTTTTTTCTTTCAAGGATAGAACGAGGTAACTTTACCCACAGATATGACAGGGAAATACTGGTATTTCAAGGCTATATTGTTATGGCACTATCGTCCCTTCGTGAGTAAGTACAGGGTCCAAATCTCAAATGAAGCTCGAAATCAATTGGGTTGATGCAAAGAGAGCGGCTTTTAAAACGGGCCCTTGGTTGCATTCCCCAGCTCCCAGACCAACACGAGTATTTATTTAGTCATGATGCTACCTGAAAGTGCGTTCTCAGCACAGTCTCTCTCTGGAGATGAGGAAAAGAAAAAAAAAACCTGCCAAGTGACTCTGCGGCCCTATAGAAAAAAAAAAAAAAAACATCAGCTAGTGTGGACATGTTGTCCAATCCAAAGTCCCTGATGTGACAAGTAAAAAAAAATAATATCAGGACACGAATAATTTTGTGAATACAGCCTCCGAGAATAGCGAGAATTATGAGGTATTTTAAGCGAGGACTACAGTGCAAAGATCACCTGTGTTCACAAATTATTTTTTACTCATCTCTTAACACTATCGGGATTGCATTTGATTTCAATTACACTTTTTTTTTTGCTATATGAAAAATATAACAAAGTTACTTAGTTTGAAGTTTGCTGTGAATAACACTCCAAAGTTGAGTATGTCGGCCTGTGAGTAAGAGTCAGTGTCAAAGGAGTTCCTTGTAAGCAACTGGACTTTTTCTTGTAGCTTGAAGACGTTTCAACTTTCATCCAAAAGGCTTCTTCAGTTCTACCCTGATGATGGAAACCGTAATGGAACCTGAAGAAGCCTTTTGGGTGAAAAGGTGAAACGTCTTCAAGCTACAAGAAAAAAGTGCAATTGCTTACAAGTAACTCCTTTACACAGACAATAAGAGTCAGTGACAAATAATGGTTGGCAAGACGAGGAAGTCAAATTTGAAGTCCATTTGTAACACTTTTGTGTGATTTCTTTTACACTAAACATCATATGGCATAACCAAAAAAATGATTAATCCATCTAGAATATAGAACCAATTGATGGATTTTTTTTTTAGAGTTAAACTATCTGATAAGTTTTTAGGGCTACACCACAGGACATTTTTTGATAAACTCACCATTACATGTGACTGAAGCAAAGAGGACATTGTCCATGAACATCTAATCAACGATACTTTTTAAATACACTGTGTCCTGATTTTGTCTATGTGACCACGTGATGTGATTTGACGCTGTCGACAGCTTACGGCTCGCCGTGCGTTTCCAAGAACGTTTTGATTACCACGTGCTATAAAAAAGTCCTCTGGAAAGATTTATGTCTTTCCTCTCAGCTAATGGGGCAGATATGATGTTCATAGATGAGGGTGGGGGGGGGGCGTTCTGTGTGATGCCCGTAATACCTCGGTAA
This sequence comes from Eupleurogrammus muticus, assembly GCA_036785175.1. Lineage (NCBI taxonomy): Eukaryota > Metazoa > Chordata > Actinopteri > Scombriformes > Trichiuridae > Eupleurogrammus > Eupleurogrammus muticus. Next base: position 15,771,985 of record JAYKQN010000011.1, on the reverse strand, counting down.
GTAAAAGCAGGCGCTGGCGGTGACATCAGCCATGCAGCTCCTCGCTGTTTGACACCAGCCAGCCTTTCCCTTCGATTGTGGCTGCGCGGCGTCAGGCAACCTCCGCTTGGAACGGTTATAGAGACGGAGACGGAGCACCTGCCCTCATGCCTGAGCGCCATTCCCTGCAGCTTGCTAATGTCAACCTGCCTGATATGCACAGCGGGGTGGGGGCTCCGAGACAGCAGCAATTTTCCACTGCATGCGAATGAGACTGGAGAGCAATCTGCTGGCCCAAGAGCCTCATAATCAGCACATCATTATCAAGAGGGGGGTGGGTGGGGGTGTTGGTGCACAGTATGTGTGGGTGGGGAGGGGGGGGGTGTCGGCAAAGGGGGTGAGTGAGGAGAAATAAATGGAGGGAGCAATGGATGACACCAGAATGAGCCCCTGGTAGCAATCAGACGTTGCGAGGCCTATATAGGGATAAGGGCAGATGGCGTTTGTAGAGTAAAAGGAACAGATTCGCAGACCACACGATGAAAAAAAAAAAAAAAAGGGCGGCACACTAGAACGGAGGTGAGGCGACATCCCGGAGGGTGGTGGTGGTGGTGGGGGGGGGAGAGGTGCCAATCCCCGTTTACACTTCAACCAGGCGCTTTGAAAAAAAAAAAAAAAAACGGCGTCAGGCTTTATAGCTCATAGCAGCTTGGATGTTGCCTATTAGTCAATATTACAGCCCATCTTCAAAACTCACATAAAAAGAATGGCACACACACACACACACACAGGTGTAGGCATATTGTGACAGCTTGTTGGAGCTGATATCTTACCCTGCATTGCATTTTTGTTCAGAGAGCTCAAAAGAAGTGTGTTGGGGGGAGACAACAAAGCTGATTCACAGATGGTAACACTCTGCCCGCCGATCATTTGCTCAGGCGTAGGCTATTTTTCCCGTGTTGTTGCTTTGTATGTGTAATCGTACTATTAGCAACTAATAGTTGGGCTGCTTTAACCACCACAGAGTCCACTGCAGAACAGACAGGACTCATGAGTTGTTGTTTTTCTTTTAGAAACGTTTATTCCAGAATACATTCGAGCTATTTGGGGAGATTTAGTTGTCATCAGGTTTCAGTTGGCATCAGTTTTTTGGGGGGGGAAATTCTCTTGGGGTTTTTTTATATGTCAACAATCAATCAAAGCTGTCGAAATGTATATTTTTATTGCAGGCTTCCGCCGCGTGGTGGCAGTAGCGCACAGACCAACCGGCTCAGGCTGTGCGCACTGCTCCAACCCATGTTATGGTCAATCCATTAAAAAAAAAGAAAAAAAAAAAAAGAAAGCTGCTTGAATGTCAGCGGCCACCCTTTATGATGAATTCAGAGCACACATAGAGGGGCGTTTTTTTTTTTTGTTTTTTAAGCCTGTTTTAACCTCCATGGGAAGGCGAAAAGAACCTGTTTACTTTCACACACACACACACAAACACCTGGGAGCTCAGTGTGACCTTACCACTGGAGCAAATGGAAATGAAGGAACTGGCCTGTGTTTGCTGTTTGTAAAAAAGGGGAAGAACAACAAACGGGTCATTTCTCTTAAATCAGCGGATCGACATCTTGTATGACACTAACATTTGTGGGATTTTTTTTTTTTTTTTTTTTTGAGGAAAAGCTGCGCCCTCACTCATCAACTGAACTTGGGAGAGCATCACGGTCCACTATCTCACAAACAGCCTGTTATGATTATTTTTTTTTGTTCCCCTCACCTTGGTCTGTCTGAAGTGTTCCGTGCGCAACCCGGGCAGCAGTGAGTGGATGATGTCAATATTCCGCTCCGCACACTTGACAGCCGAGCGGATTCTATCGGACTGACTCCGCCTCGCTCGTGCGGGACTTTGTCCACGAGCTTTTTTTTTTTTTCTTTTCTCTCTCTCTCTCTCTCTCTCCTCACACCGCCGCGCGTGCCCGGCGCTCCCTCTCTCTCTGCCCCCCCCCTCCCCCCCCCAAACCAACCACCTCCACCGCCAGTCACTCACCCATCACCACCAGCGAGGAGCAGTCTGACGCACGTCGGACCGGCAACAGCCAGGAGGACGCTTCCCCGGGAGTGCGCGCGTGCGCGTGTGTGCGTGCGTGCGTGTGTGTTTGCGCGCGCGCAGTGAGTGAGTGCGTGCGTGCCTGCGCGCGCGTGTGTGTGTGTGTATGTGTGGCCACCCGTGCAACATGTTCCCAGCGTGGAGACGGGAAAGACGCACCGGGGGCTCGATGGTGCCGCAGCCGCAGCCGCAGCCGCAGCAGCCGCCGCAGACCATGGTCACAGCCGCCGGACGCACCGGACAGGTCGGACAGGTGTGGGTCTCCTGTTGGATCCTGCTGTCGGCGACGTGTATCCTCGGAGCTGGAGCTCAAGGTAAGATGCGCAACTCCAGATTTTCTCTTTTTTTTTCTTGCTTCATATAGTGTTGCTACTATTGTTATTGGAAGCGCGCACGGAAAGTAGTATAGTGAATGAAAATCCGGCATTGATATCACTGCGTGCTTTTAAAAAAAATGTATAGTCACGCGTCCAAACTTGGATCAGTTAGAGCCAAACGCCTCTCGCACACCGAACGGACTCGTTTCCCGCAAATAAGCGTGGAAACTGTGGGTTTTAACCCCCCCCTGCGTGCCCCCCCCTCGTGCCGTAACCACAAATGTTGCCACTTGCTTGCTCCGTTTTTTTGCAAAAAAAATAGTGCACATTTTGGTGTCCGAATGCGGGCTGGAGATAATAAATGAGCGATTTAGAATGCCAGCAGTGCATGGTTGCTTCAAGGACTTCTGTGTCTCAAACTGTGACATAAAAAAGCATGTTTTCATATTTATACTACTTCACTAACATTTATACAGGAGGATAGTGTATGCTCTTCTTTTACTGCTCATGACGTGTCTTCATGGCTTGTAAGTGGAATGTGTCTCCATTTGGATAGACTGAGCCCCCCCCTTCTTCCCTCTTCTGCCTGTACTCATCAACTGGTATGAATATGACCATTTGGGACAATCAAGCAGTGCCATTATTTGAAGGCCCGCATTGCCCACAATGCAGCACATGCCCGGCTGCCTGTGTTTGCCTGTGATATTATCAACTTTTTTCAAATCCCACTTCCCAGGCTGCGATGTGCATGGTGCAGAATGAATACATCACATGCGGTCGCGCTGGCCATCCAGCACAATCTCGACGTGTGGATAAAAGGTGTGAACGTGAACTACACTAATCACACCGTAACTGTGAAATTGCAATGACTTGTCACTCATCATCCGTCGGCGGGTGACCCGCAGCCCTCTTGACCACGTGAGAAGGTAACGAGATAAACTTGATGCCGGCTGAAGGCAGACAAGACAGTCACAGCAAATCCCTTCTTGCTTAATTGGAAAAAAAATAACTGCCAGTTGCAACACTATGTGAAGGTAAGTTGATAATTGACAGGAGTGCATTGTGTTGTGCATTTTAATCACACGGTATATCCACAAACCCAAACATAGCATCATTTTAAATGCTCTAATATCTTTGATTTAATAATTATTCACGTCAACCTCAAATTTTAGCGTTATTTTCTAACAATTTTGCTTCATAAATGTAAAAGTTGCTGTGCTAAATCAATGAAAAGAGAGTCAAACCATCATTATTTTTGTTGTATTGTCTCTAGGTAAGCTGGCTCACTCATTGGTAAGGCCTTATCCCCCATTTGTTTAGAAAGTGGCAGGTGGATGAACCAATCACGAATTTGATTTATTTTGATTTATAGTAGAGCGGGACCCAAAATCATCACCTTAGGCCAAGGGTCACCAACCAAGGTCCTGGCGGGCCATGTGGCTGCAGGTTTTTTCTTCCAACCAGGCAGTAACACACCTGATTCCACTAATCAACCACTAGATCCTTTGCTGAGGACCTTCATCAGTAGAATCAGGTGTGTTACTGCCTGGTTGGAACAAAAACCTGCTTCCACAGTAGCCCTCCAGAATATTTCTCTGTCAAGGCAGATCAGCGACCACAGTCACCTGTCAGTCAGGCACACAGCACAGACGGCAGAGTTAGGGGTGGTTGGTGGTAGGAAATGGAGGAAAAACAGGTGAGAGACCAACGGGTTTAATAAGAGATTCTGCTTCAACAATGTTGTGAATTTATGAAATGAACTTCATCGCGAGGCGGTTCGCTGCGGGGTCACCATGAGTATATGTTACATGACGTTGGAGTTAAACTGTCCAGGAATGTGATTATTTTGGGAATTTCTGGAATTCCGAGTATGAGCTGCCCATGTGAAATGGAGAGGATTTGAGTGACTGTAAGAAAGGAGGGATTGCTGGTAAGTGTGGTTTGCAGTCATATTATAATCACAATATATATGTTTATATTCACAACCCTGAGTTAGAGTTGCTTCTGCTAACATATACATATATGCATATCTGCAATAGTTCTTTCATCTCAAATATAATTAATGTGGTCAACAAACTTCAGTAACCTTAAACGTGGGCTGAACGCCATTAATGTGATTGGACAGATGTTCAATCGAGAGATCTTTGTTCCGTTAATGACATGTTTCTATCTCGTGTTTGTTTATACTTTCCCGAGCGAGACCCAAGGACAATTTCCCTGCCTTGCTGGACAATAAAGTTTATTCTTTTCTACTCTATTAAATGCCATTAAGCTTCATCCTTCAGAATTTCGACCACAGGGTTGTGTTTTTTTTATACTTGCGGCGGGGCACGCAAAAACCGCGGAACAGAAAATGCCCTGCTTGACATACAAATCTTTGAGGTATTTAATTCAATAGGTCCCAAAGCAGCGGGAGGAAAAAAAAATCTCATAATAGAAGTTGATTCATATGGGAAGTGGCTTTTCTATGCACTCCCCATCTTATCATCACAACGCTCAGTGAATCGAAGTGCTAAAAGCACCATAATCCCTTTGCTTGTTTGTCTTTGAACAGGTCGCATTTCTCTAAAGTGCTCCCAACCTTATCTGAAAAGAGTCTCAGGCGTCTCTTATTATGCAGGGCACAGTTCGTCTAGCTGTTATTACCATCCTTTTTCTCGGGGTAACATGCCAGGAGTCTGTGAGGATCTGTTGAATGCTTCTCAGGCTACTTCACAGGGCTTTACCTTTTTTACCCCCCCCCTCCCTGAACAGACCTCTTTCTCATCAACGCAGTTGGTATTCAGGCCCCTTGAATATTTCCCGGCTGCGTCATTAGCATTGGTGAGAGATTCACTTCTCTGTCTGTGCCCGCTCTTTCACTAGAGAAGGACCTCCTCTGTGGTGCACGATTGCTGCCTTAGGTTCTCCCGTGAAGATGCGGCGACGATCGTTGCAGGAAATCCTCTCGAGGTCTTGTTCTCCTGAAGTAGGAAGCAGAACTCATTCTCCGTGGGGCGTCCTCAATGTGCGGCTGTGCCCGCGCATAAAGTTGGAGAAGCTGTAGTCGTTCCCCGAGTGCGGGGGGGGGGGGGACTACTGAGGATGTCGTAAATAGGCGACGCATAGGGCCCCCCCGCCCCCTCCCTCCGGGGAACTGGAGGTGGCACGTACTTGTTTTTTCAGCAGGTTCCTAAGGCCCCCGCTGTGTTTAGTAGCCTTCTGCTGGCTGTTCCAGGGATCAAGGGGATACGCGATAGAGTCCGCACAGCCTGCTCTCCTTTATTGTATTATAATCTACCATCCGCCTGGCCCCAAACGGATCGTTTTTAGCTGAATTCACTGCCTTTTTTTTTTTTTTTTGTCCTTGAGCTATCCACATTTATCACCACTGGTGATTTTAACATTCATGTAAGGATGTTTCTGACGATTTTGCCTGGAGGTTTTTTTTTTTCATACCAGAGCTACCTACTTCTCTAATCTTGCTTCCTAACATTTGGTGCAAAGTTTTATTTGAGAAATATTGTGGCTGCTTCACCTGCTGTTTGCATTTTCTACATTTCCCTCTCACCTAATTTTTTTTTCCAGTAACACTCCAAGGACGTATACTTGATTAATCATATGGAATCATCCTCCTGCACGCTTAACCTCTCTGTTAAAAAAAATCATTGGCTCTGATGGTTCTGCTGAGTGTCTGCCCAATTCAAATGAGCTATTATTCAACCACTTCTCAAAAAGCCAAACCTTCAAAGTTGTTGCTAAGCACCTCACAACTGCAACAGATGAGCATCAAATCTATTGTGAAATTTTATTCTGGCCATTTGCACTCAACAGAAATGTTCTTTTTGTTGTTGTTTTTTTGGATCTCCTCGTCTTGAATGATATGTTGGTGCGTGGTGCAGCTTCCTATTTGGTGCTAGTTTCTGCTGCCACTCTCACCTCCTTATCTGAAACTCTGCATTGTGGCATGCCCCAAGGTCCAGTCCTTGGTCCCGTTCTCTGCACCTTGTATATTCTTCCCCTTGGAGAGATAATTTGGTATTCTGAAGTACCTTATTATCTATCCTATCAGTGCCACACTGACGATATACAATTCTAGGTCTTGTCTAACCTTGAAACAGCCAATTTTTCAGTTTTAAAAAAACATTTATCAAAATGGAAGATCATTTCTTACAGTGAAATGAAGACAAAAACAGAAAACCAAATCTTATCCTTAAAATAAGGAATGGTCTGGTCTAGGATCCTGATATGTCTCAAGCAAAAATGGAAATGTTAGTCATGTTTTCATATCGTGACTACGGTAGCTACCTTTTCACCTGCCTCACATCCCTGCATTCCTGGATCTGCACAACTGTTCCCAAGGTGCTGGCACTGATTCAGATGTTCTGATTCTAATACAAAGTGGTCATAATCACCTATGGAGCTGTGCATGGTCAGGCACCTGCATACAATATACAGTATGTATGCAGCTCCTGATTTGGTTTTGCAGTGTTTTCTTGCTTAAAACCGAAGGAGACTGGTGTTTTTTTGTTGTAGTGGCTTCTAAACTTTGGAACTCTCTCCCTTTGGGGCTTGAAGTGTAGAGTATCACGATCGGTGTATGTGAAGAGCTTGGAATCACCGTTTCTGTTAGGGAAATGTTGCCTTAGGAGTACAAACATTTTGGATTTTTTTTTTTTTTAATTAGTCTGGCTTCAAAAACCTCATAAATGTGATAATGTTGCAGACAGAGCCGAGGTAGTGAACACTGCTTCCGTACGCTTTGCGACGTGTTGACATCCAACGTGCCAAAAAGCACACGGACGTCACACAGAGAGGATCCCTGGAGATACACTTTGGGCTGATGTCTGTATTTCTGGTCCTATGTGTATTACTTCATGGGGGGGAAAAAAATCATCAAATAGTGTCTAACGTTTAAAAACCTTCACTTACACTTTACAATCTGTGGACACTGGACAGTTGTTGTTTTTGTGTGTGTGTAATATATCTACTTCCTATTTCTCTTCACACTTTATTTCTTCTGTGAAGCACTTCTCCTCTCTTGAAAGGTTACTTAATTGCTCTCAGCAGGCCATTTTTAGAATCATTTGGACACCCTTGTCGAGATACAAACTATATATATATATAGTTTTATCTTTGTTCACCTCATAGTGTTTTCTGTATCTCCTCACCACTCCTCAGGGTCTGTGTTACTGAACTGTACCCCAGTGACTGTCTTTGTGTGTGTGTGTGTGCGCATGTGTGTGTTTGCTGGCACTTATGTTCCCGTCTATTGAGCTTTAATATAGATAGCGGCATTGACATTGTACCAACTGGCAGCTGCTATCATTTTCTGGACGTATGTTATTATCCAGGCTGACAGCTGTCAGCCATTTCCCCCAATTTTTTTTTTCTTTAAATCCCGTGATAATCCGCCATGCTTACACAAAAAAAAAACATTCCTTTAAAACACTCTAAATCTGTGTGTGATTAAAACACATTACTAACGCGGGCACCGCCGGATCATAATTCATCTGCATCGGCGGCACACTTACACACATGCCGCAAACACATCCGCGGGAAGATAGAAAAATCAATATGTACAAGATTACATGGCTCCATCCAGAGAAATATAATACAGTTTTAATAGAATCAAAGGCATATCCTAGTCCCGACAAAGACAAACCCGATTGGCTGCGCCCACACATGCAACCCCACCACAAATAATAGAAAGCTTATCTTTATTTTTGGCGCGTTGCTCCGTCGAACTCCATGCTCACATTGATGTTAGATTTGCCCCAGGCATCTCGATTTTAGACAAGATAATAAATCCCGAGCCCTATAGGTAATGATATTATTGCATTTTTTCTAAACTTACGGCACTCTGATGGCGTCACAGTGACGCCCATATGGGGCTCGGTGATGTGCGATTTCTGTAACCTCTCAGCTACTATGCTGTAATTACACACAGTATGATATATGTATCGCCCTGTTTGCTGAAGTGTAGTTAATTAAACATGTTTACTGCTCCGGAGAGCTAGCAGATGTCTGCTGAAATCTGGACTAAATGCTTGTTTTTTCTTCGCAAAAACGTGGCTGGCGCCCAGAAAGGACCAGCTAGTGGCTCGCGCGGCCCGAGGTGAAATGCGGTGGCAGCCCTTTCCCGACTTCCAAATCCGACTCCTCGTGTGTCTTCAGCGCCTGTCGCCCCACGTCTGGCTGCTCGGCTGCTCTTTGTCTGCCAAACGCCGTCGACACATGTTTATTCATGTTGCCAGCGGATGCTTTTATGCACGGAGACGGAACATACGCCGAAGCAGAATTATAAAAAAGGAAAAAATATAAGAAAATAAATTAAATCCCTGCTCACCGGCACAGAACTTTCGAGATAAGCGAATGAAAAAACGTGATATGTGAGGAAATCGACATGCTTCAGACCTGTTTAAGGGTGACAAATGATTGCAATCTACTCTAGTGTTGAAGAGCAGTAGGTGCCGCTGTGCTGTCAACATTTCTTAGCTTCGGGAGGCCTTTAATTGGCTCAATCAAGCAGCAAAACTGTGTTTATAGTTCATAATGGAAATGTAATCAAATTAACGCGACTGCCAGGGGTTCTGACATTCGGCATTACCTTGTCCAGTAATTGCCATTTGCCCATAGGGCTAAGATAATGGATATTTCCCACCACTGGGCTCGTAGTTACAGTTAAAAAAATGGGGATGCAAGATTGGTGGCGGGGCGTGTGGCAGTAAAGTGGGAAAATATTATTTTAATTAACACCTGAAGATACCATTTCCTGCAATGGAGCCTTCAATCATGACCGTTAAAGCTGCTCTTAGACTATAAAGCCGGGTTTATATTGCAGCACCATATATTAAAATATTAGTTTTTCCATTTAGTTCTGTGGTTTCAGCAGAAAGCGACAGATAAAATGTTGTCTCCAAGTGTGCATAATGCATATATTTCATAGTTTGTCAAGTCTGGGGCCGAGTTCGTTATCCTTCACTTTTGGGCTGACTGATATTTCCATTACCTGTAACTCTCTGGTCTCCTCCGCTCCTGCCCGAGGCCGCACTGCCACTTTATTCGGCATTAAGGATAGCCAAACCCACACTTATGAATACATTGAACCGGTTTGAATAAATAAATGTGAGCTGAGAAGATATGATCCAAGTGTGTCAGCTGTGTCGTTTGTTATTGGAATAGCAATAACAAGGTTAGGTTTACCTCTCCTCCTGGAACTGAAAAGAGTTGCCTTCATTTAGAAAGAAACAGACTCAAATTCACGATCGTAGCCAGTTGCATTTAACAGCTGCAGCTTTTCTCAGGTATCTTGGTGCATGATAACACAGGAGAATGTTGGGTTTTGGTGCTGTTGGATCTCAATACATAACATGATAGTGTGGACCATTGTATCTTGGTTGAGAGGCTTGGGCAGTGGGGGTGTAATTCACAGTGGACCCACAAAGGGTTAAAAAAGCACTCCAAACTATACAGCCAAGCAAATAAAGTCTGTGTGCATTCACTATTTGCATGTATGTAAATTCAATGTTATTCATGTATTTGGTGCAAAAATTGTCTCCTTTCAATGCAAATGAGCCTCATTGCAAAAACATTTCAATTCACAAAGACCAGCTCTAATAACCACATGCAGTTAGAGTAAAATTATTAGCGTCTTCAGAGACTTGATGCTAAGCACTCTCTCTCTCTCTGTCTTTCTCTCCGTTCCTTTGTGTCTTTCTTCTTTCTCTCTCTCTCCCTCTCTCCAGAACTTGTTAAATGATATCAAGGCCGGGCAAAATCATTTTTTAAATATCCAGCTCCTGTGGAGCTCATGATTCATTCATTAGAGTTGTTTTATTACAAACAATCCCATCATATAAACCTGGAATATGTGTGTTAACTGCTCAACTAAGGTGTTCCTGCAGAACACACATCCTCAGGTACATTATTGTAGGATTTACACATTAATCTAGCACATTTAAGACCTGCCTGACTCACACTCTTGGACAGTTGACATGTCAGATGATTATGGTATAAATGTGATATAGTAGAGAGGTAAAAGAAGCAAAATACTCGGATGGTCAAGAGATGCCCACCTCTGGCGGCTAAAGATAAGCAATTTAAGGCTTTCGGGCTCTCAGCGGTTTTTATTAGGGACCGATTCTGTGTGATGAAATGAGGTGAAAAGCACAAAATGCTGATGCAAAAACCTAGGGAAATCCAACTCCAGCAAATGCAAATACCTTCAAAAACACTTAGTGCAATATCTTTAGTGAATCGAAAATTGAGACATTGCAACTGATATGAGAGATATGAAGAGTTGCAATTACGTCCTGAACTTGCCCCTAAACGCCCCCTTTCTCATTCTTCGACTACCACCTCGGATGTCTTCGCTCTGACATCTGAACGAGCCGTCTAATCCACTCGCTCCCGTGCTTCAGCCGTCCTCGTGTCGTGACCTCTTTCCGGCTCCGTTTGAACAAGATTCAACAAACTTTGACGTTACATTTTTTTTCTTCGCCTGCGCCAACAGTCAGGATGACTGATGTTGATCTTGACTCGATGATTGAAAGTCAAGCGGACAGCTATTCAGAACGCGGCAATGCGGCGTGTCTAACATGCTTCCCTGGCTTTGAGCGACTAGGTACGGACGGGATTCTACGAATAATTCATATGATAGACATGAAACAGCCATATATAACAATATTTTATCTAAATGAGCCCAAATGTTTGAAAAAAAATAGCATAGATGTATAATAAAAAGAAGAGGGGGATGCAAAATCCCATGTTAAATAGCAGGGGTGCTGCTGCTCCATTTCTCTTTCCCACCATGTTCTGTGGTGTGTTTTATGGTTTGAATTATTACTATGCTGTACGTTTGTGTTGAGAATCTTATTAGGTCAAAGAGGCACACCGTAACCCAGAATTTTTTTTTAACGACATGCTGGAGATAAAGAATCTATGATGCAACCGGTGAGGTAAGGCAACGGTTAAAAAATTCTAACTTTAAAAAGTAAAGGCTGCTCAAATTAGCCCCCCCGCCCTCTCAATAATAGCAGCATTGACTGAAAAAGCAAGTCTTTTTCGGGGGCAAGTTTTAATCACATAGCCGTAAGTGGCTTTGTTTGCACATCTCCCTGTTTACTGATGAGAGAGGGCAGAAGCACTGCGGGACAAACTCCTCATGTATTAATTCCCCAGCCCCCCGTCTAAAAGTATAATCAATCTGACACAGGGCTGGAAGGCGCCTCTTCTACTATCAGGAGCGAAAAAAAAAAAACGAAACCGCCTCCGAGCTGGCGAACTGGGGCAAAAAAATTAAGAGGGAACGACCTTGGAAAGCAGGGAAGGAAGACGCAAAGTGGTGCTATCCAATTCAAATTGTCTGATAGTATTTTGACAAGGGAGCCCAAGACAGTGCGAGCTGCTTCATCAAAGCATCATTCTAAAGGAGACATATGAGAGCTCTCAAAATGTCATTACTTTCATCCAGGAAGGAAAAAAGGGTGGTATTCTTAGACCATGCATCTGTCTTCCAGCTCCCAAGCTGTTCCATGTAAACATTTAAACAACACAAAGGCAAGTCAAGGAAAACTGTGGCGGCGAGGACGCCTTTTACGGCGTAATGCGAGCACTGAATCTCTGCTCTCATTCAGCCCGGCCCTCGTGGGGACTGGTGAGTGTATTCTTGTGTTGTGAAGAAAATGGCAAAAGAGTCAGAGAAATGGAGGAGAAGCTGAGGTGTAGGGGGGTGGTGGTGTGGTATGTGGTATGTGTGTGTGTGTGTGTGGGGGGGGGGGTGTTTTCGCTCTTTTCTAGTAAAAACAACCGCTGGTTATACCGATCCATTTTCTTCATACATTCAAGCGAATGAATTCACATCTTTACATTCTGCCTCACTCTTCTGCTGACCTCAAAGCCTCAGACCTAGTTATGCTGCTTTGCCATTTACCTGCAGTAAGTGATGAGGTGGATGCCTTTTCGATGTTTCTCACACAATACGGCCGAAATATAACGGCTGATCGACGAGCCCCTCGACATACGGAATTGGACCCGGACCGAACGAGAGTATGCTCCTACAGTAGATCACTGCCTGCTTGTCATCAAAGCTGTATCTTCCTAGCCTGGCTATGCTCATCCTTTCCTTTGCATGCAAATTTACCTCGCTCTGCAATTCAGTCCGAACACCAAGGACCCGATGCTCCCTTCCGTGAGGGAGCCAATCACAGCACGGCGAAGCATGCGGCAAGACGAAGAGGCTTTGCTGATAACTGTGGATCCAACATGGTGATGTGCGATGATAATTTACCTTTCGATGCACCCTTAGAACACACATGTTTGGACTATTTTACCATCATTGAGTATCGCGTACATCATTGGGTATGTTTGTCATACCATTGGCTATAAGCTACATACAGATGCCGTTGATAGACATTTATGGTGCCCAATAAGCATCTCTAGGTTTTCATAAACCCAGACTTCATCTCAATGTAGATTGACTCTGGAGGCTAGAATCTTCCAGCTGATAACGCAAACTTTTGTTTTTGTCCTTTCTTTTCCCACTCCATGCATTGAAATGAGCTTCCTGCACGAATGCAGGAATTTAGCCTACTGGCGGTCTTGCCTGGAAAGACGGAGCCTCCACGCTCTCAGTCTGCAGGGCCCAGTTTGCAGCTCTGCTCCGGGTGTGCTTGGCAGCGAGCCTGCCCGTCCCACTAGGGGGGGGCCTGGCGAGAAACCGCTTCGAGCTGCATCCCAATGCCTTGTGCTCAGTATTGATTAGTAGCAGCGCTGACTCCTTATTCCCCATTGTGCTGTTCTTGGCTACATGGGATCCCATATCATGTCTGACATCACTTTTGATTCCCAACACCTGCCTCCTCCTGTCTTTCCTAGAAAGGGAAGAGCTTGGCATCAGACTTCCTCCACTGGCACGTTTTCTGACAGTGCTCCACCCGGCCCGTAAACAAATGCAACAGAGATACCGAGGGATGTCGGTGTTGATGTTAAAGCAGAAGGAACCCGCAAAGTGAACTGCCTACCTGCAATCTCATCCGGCAGCGCTTTTGTGTTCGGCGATAAGGAAATTTCCGGCGGAGGCACAGTAGAGCCGGTTGTCACCGTAGCGTGGCGGCACTTTAATGTACACATATCTTTGATCAGCGTCCTTGCCTCCAACATCAGCGCGGTGTCAACCGAGAAGTGTGACGCTGACGGGGGCTGACAGCTACACTGCGGGCCTCTGCTCCGTGGTTCGCGTCCCATCTGGATTCCTTCTCCTTGGCCTCTCTCTGCTTGAACCATGAAAGCGCTTCAGGTGTGAGACTGGGAGCATATGGAGGGATTCAACCTCAGATGAAAACCTTTGTTCAACACTGTGTGAAAGGCAGCATTTCTGTCTTAAGGCAGATTATATGTACAACGATATAGAATTACAACAAAGGCAAACTTCCACCTGATGATTTTTATAATAAGGTTTTACACATCTTTGTTTTAGCGTGTCAAAGTTATGGAGCTTTTTATACTATTATGTTAGTAATACTTTACAGTTATTTCTTAAGAGCATATTGGCTGATGACATATATATCTATAAAAGCAAAGAGCATCTGTGTATGTGTGTGAGGCTCGCTGTAGTGTCAGACACTATTATTATTATTATATACTGTATAATCTTTATATGTTTATATTCAAAACATCATTATTATCATTAAAAGTTAAACAGTTCTGGCAGGCAGTGGTAGTGTAGGGGTACAGCATTTGCCATATAGAGCCTGACCCTTGAAATTTTTAAAATCCCATAGATTTAAGTATCGCAGCGCTATCCTGCAGCAGCGCTTATCGCAGTGTAAAGCTCCAAATCACAGCTCCTCCTCATGTTGCTTCTCAGTGCTTTATTTATATATATATAATTCAAAGATACGTTCTCCCGTTACTTCCTGCACTGATTGTGCAGCCCACGTAACAAAAGTATTGTACATCTCTCAAGAACCACAGACTAAGAAATCAGCTGCATTAATTCCTTATGCATGACAACAAAATATAACAGTAACATCCCCAAGTTGTTACACAATGTAAGAGTTTTATCATAAGCCTGGTTTTACTTGACCTATCGGCACAATTTCAAAACTGACATGTAGATTGAGATCCAAATTTTAAACATAAATTAGAGCCATTTTCTAACAATAACTATATTTGCATGTCTCTATTCATCTCAATGCATGTCCAGGTCTTACCCAATGTACTCATTCTCTATTACCACCATGTAACAGCCCAACACACCCTCATTTGCCCAAATCTAAAAAGAAATACTTAAACTTCTACTTTTCTTTAGGAATACATACTTTCTTCTGGCAGAGCCCTAGTTTTTGGAAAAAAATAAAATAAAATAACAAAGCAAACAATGTTTTGTGACCTTGTGCAGGCTCTTCGTCACGATAGTGTGTCATAAACAGACAATCAGGTTCAGGTTTTCTTCATAACACATCTAAGTCTCACCCGTGTGGCCATGAAACAGCACATATACATATATGATTTTCAAGACAATCTAGAACAACACTTATAATACAGTCTATAACTTCTTAGGGGGGAGACATTACCCTGAATATGCACAAAAACAAACACTCAAGAGTATAATGCCTATTAAAGGAGGGAATAATGTTATAAAAGGTGAATAACAATGATGAAGGAAAGACCAATAGATTCTTGTCTGTTATCAACAAAGCAAAAGAAGCACAAGAAAACCATCCTGTCCAGCAAATTTTTAACATCATCAGAAAATATTTTGAATGTAGACCCTCCCTCCAGTAACATCTATATGTCGTCCACAAATAATCTACAGAGCCTGAAACACAGATGACCTGGCACCAATCACTTTCTTGGATGACCTGCAAGGTAACTTCCGATGTAACTCATGCACACAATTTAATTTCATTAAAAAAAAGTCCCTATAGAATGACAAATCAATCATAATAAAAGGTTAAATCATTTGCTCTACCATGAACTAGATCCGCGTGTGGAAGTAGCCCATGGATATGTGAACTGAGCAGTATAGAATATGAGAATGTGTAGCAACATGTCACAGTCACTCAAGTGACATGAAGAGCCCTGTTAGTCGACACTTTAATGAACCAAACCGTCCTGTGGCTTCTCCCTGCTACATATGCATCAAGCATGTTCTCCCAGAAAGAGGAGAAGAAGACAGATTGTTACACTGTTCCCTATAATGTGAACTTTACCCGTAATACCAGCTACAAATGAGAGCCCCGCATCTCAGCAAAGATTTTTTTTTCTATAAACTCCTTCCTCTAAAGGTCATCTGGACAATTTTTTTGTGAAGGTTTTTAATATGTGTTTTGTCATCTGCAGCACAAAATCCCCCCGTGGCTTAGTTGAAATTATTAATATTCATTATTGCCTCCTTTTGTATATATTATTTTGTATTTACTGATATTCCCTCAATTATTAGGAGTCCTTCCGTTTTTTCCTTTGTGACACATTACTTTTTATCATCACTTTGACACCATTAACATTTCGGCCCATTTCTTGCCTGTATGATGGGATCATTATCTTCTCCTATTTACATTATTCTAAATATTTTAATGTAGGCCTTTTATTATTAATAAACATCTTTACACTTGTGCCTATTAAGGGTAATCGGAACCAACTTATTGAACAAATTATTAATGTTGTGCACTCATAATTTCAATCTCACACATATTAATTGTGCTGTTTCATGTTTACACCCATGGGTGAAACTTTGAGTTATGAAGAACTTGATTGTATCATCATAAAAAACATTAACAAGATGAAGAGGGCTGTAAGAGCATGAAAGATACTAAACTGCCTAAATAAGTAGATTATTGGGAGTATTGGGAGCTAGTGTTGCAAGTCTCTTTTTTTTTAATGCTTTATGAATCTCCTTTGACTCAACACCTGTGACAAGATGTGTGTGTGTGTGTGTGTGTGACTTTCGATTATGTGACAACGTATTTGACCGTAATAAAGAATAGATTGGTAATACTTAACCTAAGCACTTAATCGAAACGTACGCAACGAACAAAGGCTTCAGAAAAATAGGGGTGGTCAGAGAGCTTGACTTCTTGAATGATACAAATTGTGTCAGTGTGTAGGTGTTTGTGTGTGCGTGTGTGTGTATACATGTGAAAATCAATACAGCCTAGCAGCTCCTATTGAAATCAGAAAATTGAGAATCTTCACACCGCTCCTATATGCTTACAGGATTAATAAGCATGGGGGCCACGGAGAGCCGGCGTTTGACAATGAAGCATGAATACGCCGATACGCAAATCGAGTCCACCATGTGTTTCTGCCTGGAATGATTTAGGATCAGTTTGGGGGAGCTCCTTAGAGGTTAAGCGGGAAGTCTGTGGTGCATTGCACCTCCGATAAGCAACCACTTCTGACAAGGATAAAAGATATCCAGCGCAGATATGTTTGCCTATTTATTTTAATTCAAAAGGGGAAAAAGGGACTCTAATAAAAAAAAAGTGCCTCTCGATCGCTTTAATTCACGTTAGCAGATGTAGAAACACGCGCGCGGCGAAAGTGTTCTCGTATAACACGCAGGCAGATTGTCTGCCACTTAACACATGCAAATATGCACACGTGTACGCAGATTGTTTTATTATCACTTAAACGGCGCTCCCTCAAAAGACCAAACCGGTGTTTTAAAAGCTGTTTTTGGCACTAAACTAATGAAAGTGGGGCACAGCTACAGTGTCTCGTGTGTATAGACAAAAAATCGGAATCAGCTTTTTCACCGTGAAGCGTCATGTTCTATTGGTCCTCCGTGCAAAATACTTTCTAAATGAACCAGTTACTGCCAACTGCAATGAGGGGATGGAGAAAAGTGAGGGGGGGGGGGACAGAAAGAGAAATAAATATCGCTATGCAGGTTTGTAAGGAGGCACGTGTGTGTGTGTGTGTGTGTGTGTGTGGTGGGGAGGGGGGTATGATGGGGGCCTGGGGATGGGGCATTGATGAAGGAAAGAAAGGAGAGCGCTGCATCAGTGGAGTAGAGATTGCTGTGGTGTACAGTAGCACAAATCCTAAATTCTGTGCAGATCCAACAGTAGCTAGGAAACAGCTGACAGTAAAATGGGGGGGGATCAACGGGATTAGCGTGCCCAGTTTGAGCCCAAACAGTAACCCCCCACCCCCCCACCCCTCCTTTCCACTTCACCCACTGCCAGCCTTTTTTTTAAACACGTATGTCAGTGCTGTGCTGGAGCCTGTGATCTGTGGGTATCTGTCCCGCCGTCTAATTGTTTCATTTAGAATGAATCGTTTTACATATTACCCGGCTCTTACATCCTCTCAGACGGGGAAATATGTAGAAAAAAAGGTCACCATTTCAATTTTTACCAGGCAGAGTGGAGACACACACACACACACGCACACGTAATCCAGACAAAACAAAGACCTTGCGTTTGAGAGGAAGGGGGGGGCTGGGGGGGTGCACACATGTCAGACACAATCAATGCTGCCTTTTGTGATCTGAGTGAGATTCCCTGTCACCGGGGCTGGAGGAGCAGCCTGTTTAATTCTGCCGGGGACGGCCACGTCCCGAACGCCCCGGTCACTGTCTCCTCTCGTCTCGCGTCGCGCCGACATACCTAAAGCCCAGGCTTCCCCTTTTGGGGACGTGCACCGCCGCAACTTCTGCACCGGGAGGACTCTCGATAAAAAGAAGAAAAAAAAAAAACCCGTCCCCCGCTTCGCCGCGGACATGCGAACACACTTCGAGGCTGACACAAAGCTTTACCCGGGAGAGCACAGCCAAAACGTATCTTCGTCACATGTGACACACATATGACGGCCGACTCGGGCGGGAACACAAACGTGGGGGACGACTCCTGTTGTCGACGCACGTGGACGCGTGGATAAAGGCCCTGAGGATGAATTCCCCGGCGTCATTGCCCTCAAAGCATGTACACGTGGCTGGTCGAGCTATTTTAATTTGATAGCCGGCGTGCATGCAAACAGTTATTCTCATGTTCTTTGTATTACTTTAATGAAGTGACACTGGCCGATGGTTAATTTTATGAAATTCAATTAAAAAAAACAAAATCGCTCGAGAGGGCACGGTTATTAGATTGCAGAGGGATGAGAGGTTGGCGACATGAGAAAAATGTAAAAAATGCATTCTTTGAGTGCTTGTTATGCAGATCCTACTTGTGTCTTCCAAATTCTTTACAGTGAATATTGTGACTCTATAGGGAAGGGTAAAAAGGTTGTGACTGAACACTGAACTGTAGGTAGGTAAGGGAGCAGGCTAGGAATAAGAATAACGTGAGGCCATGGCGATGCCTACTACAAGGATACGTATATAGCTGTTAGACCTGGACAAAGCGTGCAATCACTCCAGCACGCCGACTGCTTTCTCCCCTTTTATCTTTCTTCCGTCGGGTCCTGCTCTTGATGCTCCGATTTTTATTGTCGAGGCTTTGCCGTTATATATGTTAAAGTGGACCGAGCACTTTTTCCTGCCCTCGTCGCATTAGCGAGAAACGGCGGAGAAATAGAAAAAGGACAAAAAAAAAAAGAAAAGAAGAATGAAAGAGGCACACCCGGGCCGTCTTTGCAGGAGCTGACATATGCAAACTCAGAAAAGGTTGGCAGTGTTTAAAAGCTTTAATCACGCCACTGTGCTAGAGCCTCAGCGCGGCGTTGCACTCTGCATCATTGAAAGCTTGTTTTATTAATGTTGTCCTGAGTGAAGTATGGTGGGATAGTGAGGGGAGGGGTGGTGGGGGGGGGGAGCATTGTGCTCTTGATTTAAAGTGGGGTGGAGCAGAAACAATGGCCATGAAAAAAACATGGCAAGGCTGTGAGAAGCATCCCACATCCATTACTTTAGAAAGCACAGCGCCCGCAGTGGTACATGTTTAATATAGAAGGAAAAAAAAAAAACATTTGTACACGGTGGATCTGGAAAAAAAAAAATGCATGTAAGTGTACAGCCCGTTGGAGTGGAAGAATTTAGAATTGTTGAAATTTTACTTCCCCTGACGTCAGTCACAGACAGAGAGACGTGATTCCGGCGCTCTGATTGACTCGGCGGGGAAAAACGCCGGGGCCGCCGCCGCGCTTTTATGCGACAGGCGCAGGCCAATCAAGGCGAAGTACGCTGTCTTTCGGCGAGCGGGTGAAGTTAAATCTCGTGTGAGTGCCTAATTGCTCTCATTAGCAGCCGGCGATGTTCACACCAGTTATTCTGCACAATTAACCGGCTGCCACCAAGATGTTATGAGGCGGAATATTGCAGCGGGTCAAGGGAGAGAAAGAAAAAAAAAAAAAAAAGGTTGTAATTAATTCTCACTTAAATTAATGATTTCATATTTCAAAGCCTGCCCCACGATTGGCTGGCGACCATCTGGGGTGTATCCCTGCCTCTCGCCTTAACGCGCTGGGATAGGCTCCAGCAGACCCCTGCGACCCCGAAAGGGAATAAGCGGGATAGACAATGGATGGATGGATATTTCAAAGCCTGGCACATTGGCATTTTTGCTGAAATCCCCCGGGGGGCGGACCGCTGATGAGTGTTTTTTTTTCTTTTCTTTTTTTTTGTGTGCACGCGCGTGTGCCGTGGCAAATGAGGAAGTGTGCACGGTTGATGGAAATCAGGAGGCATTGTTGTCTGACAGTAGGCACCTTTACAATGATTGCCCGTGGTATTAATTTGGGAGATGAGAGGGAGGCAGGATCCTCAGGCCTCTGATGGCTGCGCGCGGCGTTAAATAACCGCTCATAATGACACGCCGGGCTAATGAATATGAAAACATTTATAAAAATAGGCATGGGCTCCCCTCTCAGCGCAGATCGGGAGTGACAGCCACATTGCCTGGCTGCGGCTGATGGGAAGAAAGAACCCGCTGCCCCCTTCGTGGATGAGAGGATGTTGCAGGGTTCAGACAAACAACCTGTGCACACACACACACACACACACACACACACACACACACACACATACTCAAACACAGACAAGTGCCCCGGCGTGACTTTCAAAAAGGTGACAGCATTTTCAGCATCATCTCATGCAAAGTACAGAAGCTGTGACATCACCACTGAAATTACAATTCCCACAATACATCGGGGCTAATTGTTCCAGTTGTGCACGACGTCAGTTCAGTTCATTTATTATAAAATAGCAGGCAGGTGGGTGGGTGGCCTTGAGAGGGGATTCTCGGTTACTTTTTGAAAATCCACAGGTGTCATATTGTTAGCAGGTGATTTATGCCACAAACAGCGCATTTACATTCCCCGTCAAGCAACTTATGGATTGTTTCCCGAGGAAACAAAGTGGCGTAATTTATTGTCATTAAGGAACAATTCATTACTTTTCCGACCGGCTCTGGGGACATGGAGATATGTCAATTTATTTCTTTTTGGTTGCGGTTTGGCATTTAGCTTACAGTGCCATTAACAAAGAACGCCAAAGTTAACTTAAAAGGTTTTCCCCTCATTGCATCCATACGAGTAGGGAAGCTTTTAGTTCTGTACTTGTGGTGTTTTACTGCTGCTGAAGCTAGTAACAGAAATATGCACCGTGGAACTTTTTTTTTCTTCTTCTTCTTCTCCTCTGGAAACTATTTTCAGTAAGTCATCTATCACATTGCGCCGACCATCTCGCCAAGCTTGTTTTTTTTTTTGTTTTTTTTTCTAAATATATATTTCTATTTATTTTTTTTTCCTATTTATCAACATCAAATGCTGTGACCTGAATAAAAATCCTCAGTCATCCAACCACACAGCCATCAATGAAACTTAACATCACCGAGTACGTGCGTTTTTTTTTCTTCCTCCTTTAACACAGATGACAGATTATTGCATAGGGGAATATGCAAATGTGCGTGCGTGTTTCCGCTTGGCAGGTGGCATTTTTTAATTGATTAAATGAAGATGTTTATTTGATTGATCGCGACTTAATGATCCGAGTTGTTATACGCCCGCGCCGCTCGGTCCAGGTGCGACTGTGTGACTGTTTCCTGATTTTCCCTCTGTGAGTCCTTATTTTTTTTTTTAGCCCTGACGACGAAAAAACACAGGCGGGACCGATCACTCGGAGATATGGCGGAGGACGTTGATTGAGATAAGTGGGATGCTCATCGGCGCTGACAGACGTAACCTTGGTGAGCGTTGTCAGGCGGCTACTTGACTGTGGGAGCCGCGGACAGCGGCCATGACTGACACCACGGCGCTAACCTTGAGCCAGGGCTCCCGTGGAGCACCGGCTCGGTATTTAAAGCCCGGAGAAAAAAAAAAAAACTCATTGAGCGTCTGACTCGACTGGGTTAGACTGCACTACACGGATGCGACCCATCAAACTTAACAAATTAACAGCTGGAACAACCTTGAAACAGCCGCAGACGACGGCGTGTTAGCGGCCCTCCCACCACCGCGTCTGCTGTGTGCCGCGTGCTACGCTGCTCGATTCATTTATTTTGCACAACAGTTATGTTATGTTTTTTTTTTTTTCCCTCTTCCTCCGTCTGAAAAATTTGGGTTAGAAGTACCTTCCCATCAAACAGATCTGTTGAAAATTGGAGAGGAGGCATTAAAGACGAAAAACAAAAAAAACGCTGCGTGTTGCTCCTGAAAAAAACATGTTGGTTTGTGGGGTATGGGAGAGACGGGGAGAGGGAGAATAAAAAAAACAAAAGGACGCTTAACACGATGAGTCATTAAATTCACTCGTTATTTCGTATGATAGTGTTGCCCTCGAAAAGCAAATGCTAGTGAACACAGTACAGATTGCGGAGTTATTAATTGAGAGCAGCAGAAGCATTTTATTCTAACAGGGGGACTTATCAAATATTATATTATTTAAAACTGCCGTATAGCGTTTGATTTCCACCTTCCGATTCAGCGTGGCTGCCATTTTCCTCTCGGGGGGGGTGGCTGTAGTTTGGCGTGAGCATGCTGCCGGAGGTCAGAGGCCATTTCAACATTATTGAATAATAAATAAATAGAAATGTGTTTCCTGCTGTAGCTGATCCGCCCCCCCTTGTTTCTTCACACCCTCCCTCGCTACCACCCCCCCCCCTTGTGCAGGCAGACAGCAGCTGGGGCCCTGTATTCGCTGTAATGGCCTGTATATATTATGCAGGGTTTCATATTTCAATCATCGCCGCGGCGGCAGAAATTGGCGGTTTAAGATGAAGCCGAAATTGGAAAGTGGCTATCGTGTCTGCATGAGGAAACATATTTGAATCCCTGCGGAGAAGGTACTTGGCAGCCGCGTGCGGAAACACGGACTGACAAGTACCTCGAGAGTGCAACTAAAGTCGGAGCCACAAGTGCGGCGGCTACCTTTTTCACGTTGGTTTTCTGAAAAAAAAAAAAAAAAAAACAATTGTTCCCGCAGCAGAGGTCACGCCAGGGACATGTGATTTGAGGAAGTATTTTATAATAGCCCTATAATCAATGATTCATCACTGGAAATATTAATGAGCCATAAATGATGTATTGGACTCTGATGAGGTGGATCTACAATCACATCATTAAATGTCATGGCGCTGTTCATTCATGGTAATAAGGTATTTGTAATAATTAATGTTTCGTGTTATTTGGATATAAATTACATGCGGGAAAATGAACACGCCAGCGTGCCGTTGTTCCGTGAGGCCGTCGGAAATGTGTTTCACCTTTCCTCGCTCGCTGTTAACTTATTGTATTTCTCTCCCCTTTTTTTTTTTTTTTTTTTTTGCTACATTAACTGAATATTAATTACCTGGCTAATAGCGGTGCCTTTGAAGAGGAAAGATCACGCCGCATTCTTTCACCTGAGAAGGAACGAGACGACGAAGGAGCGAGGAGGAGGAGGAGGAGGAGGAGGAGAGCACGGGGGGAAGATAAAGCGGAGGGAGCGAGGGGAATCAGATCAAGCGATGAATGGAGCGGCGGAGCGGCATGAAGTTTATGGACAGGCGGGAGGGAGGAGAAGGCGGGGAGGGGGGGTTGGAGATGAGCCTCGAGATTACAATGCAATCATATCAGTCTATATGCCCCATAGCGTTGATTGACCTGCACCTGTGTCTCAATGCCAGAGCGTGGGTCTGCATTGTCCTCCCTGCCCACATTGTTCTACTTCTGCTTGAAGTCTAAAAAAAAACAAAAAAAACTCAACCAGTGGCCACAGCGGTATTTCTTCACTCCAGCAGCTGCAGTCCCTGGCCCGCGTTTATCGCTTTATCGATTACCATCACAAGGCAGTAATTTGCTGGGACTTGCGGGGACATGATTAAAGATCCACGAGCGATGCGCAGGCTGCTCATGTTCATGTTGGTCGCCGCGGCGTCGTGTTGATGAACACGCGCCGACACGCAAACACACTCAAACGCTGGCTGGCTGTGCTCAATGGGGGAAGGAGGGGAAGAGGGGTGCATTCCTGTCATAGACATCAATGGCTTTAAATCTCCTAAGCTAACCTTTTAATGCTCTCAGATCCTTATGGCTGGCTGAGTAATTGATTGTGTTTGGTCTAATGGGATTAAGAGGCAGTAGTGGCCCTGGGCTGGACACAGTTGCGGGGACGGCAGTAGTGGCGGCGGCTAGTGGAGTTGGGAGATGGAGGAGCGGATGGAGCGAGTGGACTGTGGGCCGGGTCGAGGGGAAAAAGGGGTGTGAGAGGTGGACGCGGGGAAAAATAGTAACAGACAGAGAGAAAGGCAGCGTGTTTGGAAGGGGGAGAGGATTAAAAAAAAAGGGGATGGATAGATAGCTGCGGGTCTGCTTCTGCAGTCCGTCCCTAATTAGCTGTGTGAGAAAAGCGGGGAGCTGACGGTATCCCCGAGTGAAAAGCTTGTTAGCGTAAGAGATGCTATCTGCCGGCTATTGGTTTTGGCTGTGTTTCTGTGCGCACCGGGTGAGTCACCGGGGGTCTGCGCCAGGGCACGCGGCGTGATGAAAGCGGCGGGAAAAAGCCCCCCCTTCCCCCTTCCCATCCCTTCTCTCTTATCACCCCCCCTATATGTCCCGTAACACCAGGGTTTGTTTGAATGTGTCAGTCTGCCCAACCCCCCCCCCCTCCCTTTTTCTTCTGAACTATTTTTAACTTCCCTCCGCACTTGGGATGAGATAAAAGCAGGAGGTTTGTGTGGGAGAGTAGTAAGGGACAAGGCTGCGGTTAGTATATTTTATGCTGGGGTTGTATATTTTGCAGCCATGTGTTTGCAATCCATTGACTTCTTTATGGAGCACATGGCACCATCATGAGCTCACACACACACACACACACACACATAACAAAGAGCTGTCATCATCAGTGCCAGTTTTCTTTTTAGTTTCTACACCCCCCGCCTTCTCTCAGCATACTACCCAGCAGCACCTGCATCTGTGTTGTATACAGCCAGGCAGCGCCTCGTAGCACGAGGGGTTAACAGGGTCCGCCGTCGCCGGGTTGCTGGCTCTATTCACATGTCCAGTCAGCCATATCATGCCACAGATCCAGGTTTTGTCTCCAGTGAATAGGGGAGGCTGCCGCAGCCCCAACCAGCCCCCTTTCATGATGGGCCACGTTTTCACTCGGGCTAGAAATATGCCAGGTCAGGATAACTGTTGCCATTTCGCCGGTGGGATGGCGGATGGCAAATGGCCAGCCTCCCCGTCGGGCGAAGCTCAAACGCGCTGTTGTGTGCTCGTGTCGGTGACAGCGCGCGCGTGTCCGTGAGTGAGGGACAAAAAGAGAGAGTGGAGCGGGAAGCGATGAGGACGGGAATGGGAAGAGGCAGATGATAAATCCAGTGTATATAGACGCACACTGCCTGATGTCTGGCCACAGTGTGAGGTGGGAATACAAAAGAGTATGTGGGGGGGTGGGGGATGGGGGGGGTGCATGGCACATGAAAAATTATCCTGTGTGTGAGTTACAGAAAATGTGTCACTCTGACCTGGCTGTCTGCCTATTCTTGTCGAGGAGACAACAGGTGAGGGGGGTTGCTATGGTTACCTGGAGTAAGGGGTAGGGTTGGAATGGATGTTTTTTTGTGTGTGTGTGTGTGTGCGATGGCCTCGCAATTTCACAGTTATAATTTTTTTTTTTTTATGCCTCATATGTTCCGGTTTTGTTTGGGTGATGGGTGATATTGTAGTGCCATATGGATGCAGCAGGTGTTACTAGTAGCCGAGTGCCAGTCTGTGCACATAGTGGGCGTTAGAGAGAGCTATCAGTCAGCCCCTTTTCTCGCTCCGCAGAGACTTCCCGGAGAGCACTGTTGTCCCCCCACAAGGGCCAGATGCTGCCTGGGTTTGTTCTGCTGCCCTCTTTCCTCTCTTCCCCTCGTTCCCGGGCCCACATCAAACACGCACAGCCCATTTCCCCCCGCAGCTCTAAATCTCTTTAATTCCATCATCTGTTGCCCATTGAGGGCAGCAATTTAGTCTTTACGCAGCATTTTAGTGTGCCATTAAAAATTCTGTGAGGTTGGTGGCCAGGCCCTGTAGCAGAGAGGTGGCCAGTCTTCAAACTGTGTTTCTGTGTCTAAAATCGACATCGCTGTCCCCTCCAGAGAGATCCAACCGTAAAGATAGTGTTTGAACAGCTCGGCCTGGACACACACAGAATACATTACATGGCCCCTACATGCTAAGCTCAGCCACTCCATCATGATAGCTGCCTCTACACCATGTGATAACAACAACGGTGAGGGATGGTGGTTTTTGTTATCAAGTAGCTCTTTTTTTCCAATATCTGGCAACCATATGAATCTGACTTTACCCAACATCTGTTAATGAAGGTTGAACATGGTGCTGGGTGGATTTTTTAGAAATGCAAGTTTTATTTCATTTCCATTATTTTCACCATTACTTATACAACGATTGGTAACTCTGCTAACTTAATCGCATCCCCCTATCTCCCAGATGGAGAGCAACACCCACCAAAGCAATGACAGACCATGAATTGCAAAATAGTGCTGTAGTTAATCAGCTGTATAGAGTTTAACTGGTTCACTGGTGGGTGGCAGGGTGGTGTAGTGGGTAGCGCTGTTCCCTCAGGTCATAGGTCGCAGGTTCGGGACCTTTTTTCTGTGTGGCGCTTGCCTCCTCCCAGTGTCTGTGTGGGTTCATTCCAGGATTCATCCGACTTCCTCCCGCACTCGAAAGACATGCTTGGGTTAATTGGAGACTCTGAACTGCCCGTAGGTATGCGTGTTTGTGTGTGTGTGTGTGTGTGTGTCACGGTTGAATGGAGACCTGCCCGGGGTGTATCCCTGTCTCTCTCCTGAACTACGCTAGGATTGGCTCCAGCAGACCCCCATGACCATAGTGGGGAATATGCAGGTATAGGTAATGGATGGATGGGTGGATGGTTCATCGGTTTACTCCTTCTAATGGTGGGGTGGCTGAACCAGTGTTGGCCCTTTGCCACTCTTGCCGCCCCCCCCTCCCCCGTTAAGGTGTGAGGCTGTGTCCTCAGCAGACCTGGCGTTGACACTAAGAGTGATTGGCCTGTCTTAATCAGCGGAGCGGCTTTTCCTCTGACTCCTACTCAGTTGGAGATTTTCAGTGTTTTTCTTACCAAGGTCTTCTAGATATACTTTAATAAAAACACGCTCTATCTTTTAAGACTCTACACAACAAGACTACTTTATCCTTCCCAAAAAGATTCTCTTCTGCTGACAATTTCGAATCGGTAAAAAAAAATATTGAATTAAAATTGAAAATAAAACAATAGCAGCCAGCCTTGGACACGCTTCTCAGTAGTGTCACAGCGACTAGATAGGAGATCGGTGTCAAGTGTCCCTCGAAGGAACAACACAACTCAACAACACTCGGTGGCTGAGACATAGCACAAAGACAGGCGTCATTGAACATAAACTGAATCCTTGTTTTATCTGTAACACGGCAAGACTCACCACCTCCTGGTCCGTGTGTGTGCGCGTTTATGCAACTATTTTTCCAGGGTCCCACCCGGACGAACGGAGAAGACGGTGATTGTCGGGAGGAGAGGACCTTCATTCATCTGTTTGATGAGATTATTATCAGTAAATATTTCTCGTCGAACTATTTACTCTGGTATCTCATTGGCAAGCGGCGTGTTCCCATCTGGGAGTATTTTTCACCCGTTATCTGGCGGACAAAGACAAACACTGTGAGGGTGTTGTTTGCCCGTGAGCCCATGTCAACGCCAGTGATGTCACCGATACCCGTTGTAGCAAAACAAAAAACGTACAAAAAAAAACCAACCATTCGCGGGATTAGCCGCTCACCGATCGGGGACGGCGGCGAGGGCGGCGAAGTGTGTAGCCCCCTCCTTTTTGGGTTCAGCACCTTTTTGCTGACAGCTGTCTGTCCTAATATCAAGCGAGCGAAGCCAAACCTAATCCAAGGCTGCAGTGACAGTAAGGAGAGCAACAACATGTGCCCCCCCACCACCCCTCCCTCTCTCTGCAAATACTAGGTGCTGGATTATTCGTGGTGGGGGCAGATCATCCGCAGCCCTCTCACCCTCCCAGTCGGCTTCGGAGGTGGATTAGAGGGTGCCTGGTAATCTGACTGCGTGGTGACACATGTCAACTATGGGATGTCTAGAGAGGGGGGGGTGAATTAGAAATGCCTGGGTAATCCAGGCTACGCTTCCGCGGAACCTTTCAATTCTTTTCCCAGATCAACCTCTACCGTAATGTAGGCACATAAGGCACACATACATGTTCATGTACATTGGGCCCGTGGGGTTGCTTGAAATTACCTTCCCTGACATTACCTCCTTAGCACAAGGCCGGGCTGGGATTCCTGTCACATTGCTCCGTTGGCAAGACTCACATTTTCATTATGGCGGAGCCAGCAGCATCACGCAACCTTTTTTTTTTTCCCTCTCCTCTCTTCGTCTCTTCACTGTCAGTCATCACGATGCTGTGGATCTCTCACGCGCGGGATCCGGATCCATCTCTGTATCCCAAGCTGTCCCCGAGCTACGACCCAGACCCACTCCAGAGACGGAGGCAGACTACTCACCCAGACACTCTTACGTCGCGCTAGTACTTCGCTCCTTCCTTCTTCTCGACACTTCTTTTTTTTTTTTTTTTCCTTTTTCAAAGATGTTTTTTTTTTTTTTTTTCCTCTTTGCTTTTTTCACTGATCTAATTTAGAATATTTCCACATATTAGATGAAGCCCGTACATGCGGAACAGAGTACACATGGCCAGGGAATTGAGAAGTGCAAATAATTCCCTCATGTGGAAAGGCTGCAATTAACTGGGGATGTCAGCCTTTGTAAAATATAATTGAGTTCAGGACGAAATGAACGTCTCTAATCCGGCCGACAGAGCACTGTCAATCAGTGTTACTTGCATCCCCAAAACCAACTGTCATGCTTGTTTATGTCTATCTCCCTGACTGAAATTTTGGACACTAATGCTGCGGCTGCTGCCTCTCTTTTTATGCGTGGGTGACTGCGTGGCTGTGCATGCCCAATGGGAGCGCGAGGCCGCAAAATGGAAGACACCGGACATCTGTTTTCTCTGGTCGGGCTGGAGAAAACATTGTGCAATCGGGCATGGTGTCAGACACTTCTGTGATGGAAGAAACGTTTTCCTTCACGAAATCTGCTCCCGCGACGTGTGAAATGATATCAACAGGGAGTGCGGCCATTAGCATAGCATAACTTCACTTTGATTCTCAGGGTCAAACAACAGTCAGCCATGCACCTGTCTTTCTCTCCAACAGGCACTCTTACTCTCCCCGGAATACTGTATATGAATTACCTTTCTCATCATCACGCCGCCGCGCGAGGCATCATCAAGACATTCTCCTGGAAATGTCAGCCATTTATAATGTTCAAATATTGCCTGTCATAGCAAAAAAAAGAAAAAAGATGAGTGTTGACCTTAAAGTGTCTGGATAAACGACTCCACTTGCAGAACAATCTCTTTCTTTTGTCCTCTCTAATTCCTTCCCGCATGTTTCTCCTCCTGGCGCGGCGGATGCTTCAGCCTCTGATCTGTGGCCTTTTCTCTGATCAACCCTCTTACTACGAGGTTGGGAAGGGTTCGGGGAAATGACATCAGATACCACGGTGTCACTCAAAAACAGGCCTGCGTGCCTGTTGCCGAGCGTGTGCCGCGCCGCTGCTCTGTTTGCGTGTGTGTAATGATTGCCTTTCAAGGGCATTCTCGGTGATCCCCCACAGACTCCCAACAGGCTCCCATGGAAATGGATTAATTACAGGGCACCTGACAAATGGCACAGTCGCGGCAGCTTTGTAAACTCTCTCGACTAATCAGCTGAAGGCAGAGCCCGGTCACTCCAGCGCGACCCCGTCGCCGAGCCCCGACGCCGTAGCCGCGGCTGAAGGGGGGCCCTGTAATCAGAGATTAATTGCGTTGAACTCTGCGCCAATCACCGCTAACAGACGCTGTCATCCCAGCGCCGTCGACAAAGCAGCGGTTGACACCTGTGGACCAGTTGTGATTGGGGAAAAAAAAAAAAAAAAACTCTTTGGACCTCTTCAAACCATTTGTCTCTTCCGTGCTTAGATCTCTTAGTGGAATAGATTTTGGATTGATTGTCTGCTCCCTGTGCTTGCTTTAACGCCGGATTTTCTTTGTTGGTTATGCATGCCGTGTTGTGCTTCCTCTTTTTCTCTGAACGTGGGGTCGGAGTTGTCGCCAAGAGGAAAAAAGAAAAAAAGTAGTTGTTGTTCTAATACGGCTTTTTGAAGCCTCGTGCCAATTATGCTCCCCACCACGCTAGACGCTGAAATGTGAGCTATTAAAAACAGTGGATGTGCAAACGATGATTTCACCAGAAAACTCCAGCGTGAGCATGACTCTTCGCGTTCATTCTTGAATCTCACTCTGAAAGTCAGTAACCTTGTTTTCTCGGCCTCTCTGTGCGGGTTTCGAAACTAATTTCTAATCCGGCGCCTCAAATTTAGACATTCGAGTCTGAATATTCATTTTAACATATTCAGTTGGCATATTCTGAAATACAGAGAATGCCTGCAGCACTGTTTATGAATTTGAATAACCCTAAAATTACAGAATACAGCAGGAATACAGTGCATGCATGCATGCATGTGTGTGTATGTGTGTGTGTGTGTGTGAGCAAGGCGGATGAGAGAGGGGTTGGTGGGGTGCTGGGCACGCGTTGATCCCCTTGACTGGGATCCAGATACACAGGCGAGAGAGAGCACTGAGCCCGCAGTCAGCACATCACATAAAAGCACGGGGCTTTGCAGGATTGCAAACTGGGAGTTTATTTTTTTCCTCATTTGTTTTCCTTCCTCTTGGTGCGGACAGGTTTTCTACCATTGTGAGGAGTACACAAAAGAGTCTACCATTATCACAGCGGTAATCGACCATTACAGTTCCTCTCCCACCAGAGTGCTCGTTAACGGCGCGGACAGAAAAAAAAAAAAGCGTCCAAAAACAGACAGCGTGTTCTGGTGCAAACAACGGGGCTGTTCACCGTGCCAGCTTAAACCAACAGCTTGTAAATTGAATCTTGTGGCGTACCGTCAAGTTTACAGTGTTCAGTGGCGCTTCATCACTATCAACCAGCCGAAGCAGAAGCCCCAACTGACTGGGGATCGACCCGTCAATCGCAGGTCGACAGTATCAGACAAGAGTGTCACGCGTGTCACACGTTGCGCGCAGTCTTTTTATACTTCAAAAAAGTAAAGTTTGGGCTCCACGTCTACAGGTCTGTCTGTCAGCGGTTGGTCTGATTCACTGTTTGCCTCGCTGCGTGTGCAGGCTTTTGTTCCTTTTGTCAACGCGCATTATTGACGCTAATAGTCTTAGAGTCGTACATGATTGGAACTGTCAGCATCCGATGGAAATAAATGGTGAGGATGGAGGATGTGTGTGTGTGTGTGTGTGTGTGTGTGTGTGTGTGTGTGCTTGGGGCTATACAGCTACCTGTGTATGCATGCATGCATGCAGCTTCGGGTGGCTCATTCCTGATTCTGGTAGGGGCGGAGAGGGGATTGGGGGGTGGGGGGGCGACGACGACGACGCTTGTGACAAAATATCTGGTCACATCAGGGAAATTGTAGCGACAGCAATCACTTTACATCCCCAGAACCGAGCAGATGGAGTGTACTACGGAGCGAAACAAACACACGGGAGAGTTGTAGCGCAGAAGAATCAAGCTGTGAGGGGGGGGAGGCCCGAACAAAAAGTCATGGAGAAAAACAACATTTGGCAGGGCTTTGTTCCGGATTGCACCATCGCGTTGATGGACTTAAGGTAGAGAATTAATCCGAGGACAGGGGGGTAACGTTTGTCCTTAACGCCATGTCATCCGTTTATTATTATTTATACATCTATTCATTCCCACCCTCTACTCTTCAGATGTCTCCTGCTTTCGAGTGTTGTGGTCAAATGGGATTATGAGGAACAGGTCCACATATGGCCTCTGCTGGTCCCATTCCCTGTTGGGGGATGTAATCCCCCCCCTCGTGCTCAGCAGCTTTATCAGATGGCCGACATGTGTAGCCGTATTATGCCCACATACCACGCACCAGCAGCACCCTTCCTCCACATAAATACCATGGATTTTGTAACATGTACAATCAGTGATTCTTTTTTTTTCCCTGTTTTTTTTTTCTCCCCCAAATTGTGGCCCATCAGGATGTTTGATGTTGGGGTGGGGGTGGGGACGGGGGGGCCCGAATGGACTCGCAAGGAGCTTACAGTGAGGGAAGTAGAACAACAATATATGGATTACAGACAGGATTTGTGTGAGGAACACATGATATCCTCTCTCATCCCTTTATCAGATTGTCGGTGAGAGGCAGTGATGGCCGGAAGAGTGGGGGGGGGGAGTAGGTTTGGATTAATAAGGACAGAGCCAGATCGGGATGGGGAATGATGAGAGCGGTTCATAATTCAGAAGAAAATCGTCCCGCTGTCAGACGAGGTGACTGCCTGTATAAATCCAATTTAACCTGCGATGTGAGAATCCGTCTTTTCCTACCACGCGAGTATACATTTGCAGATTAGATTGGATAATTGCAGCAATCTACCTTTCAGCTTGAGTCGACTCGCGAATGTCTGTAATTAAGTTGCATTACTGTACTGTTGAATACGAGTGCATTGAGTTCACAAACAATGACGCGTGTTCCTCAAAAAAAAAAAAAAAAGCCTAATGAAGGGCTGGATATTGCAAAATGGAAAATATTAAGTTTTAGGCTTAGAGAATGCACAAAGAAGCACAAACTGTATTGATTTCTTTTTGGTCATGTATTCAAGGAAACCATTCTCTTCGTGAATTGGCTGCCGAAAATCAATTTTAACAGAGCAGTAATGTAAAGTGCACTTCATTTGGTTCTGATAGACTCGGGGTGCATTCACACAACAGCAGTTGGTGCGCACCAGATGTTCCATTCAAACCAATTGTGTGGAGCTTGGTTTGTTTTTTTGTTGTTGTGAAAGCAGCAGTTGCACTCAGGTGCACTAAATCAAGTGGATAGAGACCTCCGAAAAGAGGTGGTCTCTGTCCGCTTGACTCTACATGAAACTTTGGTCCCTCTGATTAGACAGCAAACTTGAACCCAAATGAGAAGACACTAATTATTTTATAGCCTACCTTTTCAGTCTTTGGAACAATGTTCACAGACTTCATTGGGGAAAATAGTGTGTCTCCTCTGCCTAAAAATTACCTGCTATGCATGTTTGGCAAGTCTGGTGCATCCGCAGATTGTTCTCCAGACACAGCCATGACTCATTTTGGAATTGTATAATTTTGCCAGAAATGGCCAATACAAAAGATGGAATACTCAAAGATATGAGCATAACCATGGTCAGTCAGAATTGGCACCTATTTTTATGGAAAATGAACATCAATTAGGCCAATTTGAGTTTGTTTGCAGGTGTGAAAGTGGACCATGTTGTAGTCTATGTGCTAATTAGTGCATAATGCATTCTCACCAGAGACACCACCTCTCCTTTTGGAGGCCTCAGTCCACTTCATTTAGTGCACTGGGGTGCGACTGATGCTTTCACACCAACTAAAACTGAACTAAACACCTTTGGTGTGCACCAACTGCTGTTGCTATGAAAGCACACTAAAATAAATAGTACATTTCTTTAAGAGAGAGACAACATATGCATTTTTTCTCAAGTGAAGTGTCCAGGTAGTTAAACAGGTCAATGTATATATATATATATATATAAATATATATATATTGACCAATGAGGAAATGAACAATGAACACAGTTCCGCGGCTGTATTTATTGCCTGTGATCAAGTGAACCAAAGTGAGCCAACAACATCGACCAGAAAGGGCCGGGTCCATCACTAGTCAAGCTGATAAAGTGCTGTCCTCCCACACCTTTTCTCTCCAAATTCTCCACTTTTCTCCTCTAAATAGTCATAGTATAGGCTTCCCGAGGCGTGCTGTCACTGTAAAGGCAGAAAAAATTCACCCAGCTCAGCTCGCTCTCCAGTGCCGTTCCGCCACAACGCCAGACAGAAGGAGTTCCGGGGAAAGTGATACAAATGAAAGAACAAAGAAGTGAAATGGCGAGATAGGAGATAAAAACTCGACTATAGAAAGGCAACAAGTGAGGGGGAAAAATAGACTGCGACGACTGGGAAAGGAAACAGATCGAACAAGAGGATGCCATGTCAATTACAGGCAACAGAGCTCCCGACGTCAAAGAGGAACCCTATTTCTGGGAGCTATCCATTCTGCTGAATGTGAGACTGTAAATACCTTGTTTCTATCTTCTCTCGGCGTCATTGTGACCACCATATCCACAATGGAAACCCTGATGAGGAGCACATGCAATTGCTCTCTCTTAATAAAATCTCACAGTTCCCATTACACCCCGGCACAATGGGCCTCTCGCCTGGCTGCTGATTGAGTTCCCACTCTCTGAGAGCAATAATAGAAGCCAAGCCACTCCCCTCCCACGCCACTCTCGCTGCTTCCCCTCCCCGCTTCCCTTCTCCACCGCCTTCATCAACCCCTAGACCCAACTCCTTCCCTTGCTCGGGGTTCGCTATTTGTCACGAGTGACATCTTTTCACTCAGTGTTCTCCTCTCACCCTTGCAACGTTTCCTCTTGCACAGAGGAAGGAGTGAGAGAGAGAGAGAGAGAGAGAGAGAGAGAGCGGGGTTATTTGGCTGTTATTGATCTGATCGATAAGTGGCCACTTTTAGAGTGTTACCCCATCCTATTGATGTGAGGCACGTCTTTATCTGGGATGGCCTCAGTAGTGGTGGAGACAGACTCTGTCTGGGAGGAGTGCTGATTATGAAGGATTTTGAATAGGTTTGGTGAAAGAATGTCAGGTCGTATTCCTTTATATATATTCATACATATATATATATATATATATATATATATATATATATATATACCTGATCTGCTTAAGATCTAATCTAATAATAATATATAAAATCAATATAAGTCAAGATAAAACCATAAAGAACATACAGTGGAACATAAGACCTAATAAAAGAAGTTATGAGAAAAAATAATGAAATAGGAAAAAAAAAGGAATAAAAGCTGCGAGACAACAGATTTATTCTTAAAAGACCTGCCCTTAAAAGTAGGTTTTGAGGCATGATTTATAAGAATTTACCGAGATAGCTAACCGCAGGCAGCAGTTTCCTGAGCTGTGAGGCTTCGACTGAAAAACAACTTACCTTTTTTTTTTTTGGCAAGGTGAGCTGAGGGAGTAGCTGGGAGGAACCTGCAGGCAGCAGCCGGGCTCATACGGTTTAAGCAAATCTGTAAAGTACGGCAGCAGAGGCCACGGAAGGCCGTAAAAGTAGTTAAAACTAAATTAGAATCAATCATGTACTTCACAGTTAGCCGGTGTAATGTGGGAAGAATGGAACTTATCTGATCCTGTCTCTTGGAGTTAGTCAGTAGCAGCTGAGTTTGGGACAAGCGGGAGATGCGAGATTGCTTTTTGATTGAGCCCTGAATACACAGAATTATAATATTTGAGTCGGATAACTGTTTCAAGGTCGGCTTAAAATAAAAAGTTTCTGATTTGTAAAAAAAAAGAAAAGAAAAAAAACAAGACTGCACTGCTATAGTAATTTGAATGTCAGAGCAGAGGCTAGAATCAAACAATCATGCCCAGATTATGGGCAGGGATGGGAATGCTGAACATTGAAAATCTGTATGCTGAGTTTTGTCTTCAGATCAACAGTCTAGTTAGGGGAATTGAAAAAAAGTACCTTGAACTTGAACTCATTTATCTTTAGATTTTTTAGACTTTAGAGAGACAAGCCATAATATGTGTAAGTGTATCTGAATCGCCACCAGCAAGCAGCACATATATAGCTGAATATCCTCCATGTAACAGTGGAACTCGATATTATGGTTACACATAATCTTGCCTAACGGAAACATGTAAATGGAAACTAATACAGGACCAAGAATTGATCCCTAAGGCACACCACAAGGTTGAGGATGAGGAAAATTCTCCCATGGCAACGGAGAATAATCTGTCAGCTAGGTAGCAGCAGAACCAGGCAAGAGCAGTGTCTTTAATGCCTACACAGTATTCCAGGCAGTTTAAAAGGACAATGTGGTAGACTGTATCAAATACAGCGCTTAGATCCAATAAAATAATATTGCCCTGTTCCCAGCATCAGCAGCAGGCAGTATGTCACCGGAGACCTTGATGAGAGCAGTTTCCGTACCGTGATGGACACGGAAGCCTGATTGAAATTTGAAATATAACACATTTATTCATGTGGGTGATTAATTGAGAGGCAGCAGTCTTAAATGATATTTTGGTTAAAAAAAAAAAAAAAAAAGAGTAAATGAAAAATTGGTGTGAAATCTTTTAAGGCAAAAAGCGTTGAGAGTTTTGTTTCTTCAGAAGTGAACTATTTAAACAGGATGGTAAAGAAAGGACAGTGAGATGGTGATGATTGAGAAAATAAGGGTGATTCTTTGGAATATTTTGTTCAGAAATCCGATAGGGATGGTGTGTAATTTTCTTGTTACAGAGCCAAATGTCTTCTATTTTATTTATGAAGTGGTGGAGAAAGTGCAGTTTCCAGCCATCAAATTAGAAAAATATAATTTTCTAGGGTCCTTAACTCCTTGGTATACTAACACTTGAGGATGTTCTTGGAAAATCATTAAGCCAAGGGATGTTTTGCTCCTTTGGTTGTGAAGTAGCCTGTTAAATTCTTTCCAATAAATTATCCACGTCGAGATTTAGATGGTTAAAAAAAAAGTTATGAGTAGAAGCAGCTGAAAATATTTGTCTAAAACTTCTAGCTGATTTAAAATTAAAAGACCCTTAGCAGATACAGATAGGTAGGTCATACGCAGAAGGTGGAAGTAGTGTATTCCAAATTGCAGCTTTAAAATCTTGCATATAATGACACATGCATATATGTGTTATTATGCATATATGTGTTATTATGTGCTATTATGTGTTATTATGTACATATGCCTATATGTTTTATTATGAGAATGTGTAATAATGTGTTATTATGTGTTATCATATGCATATGATGAACAAGGTCAAAAATATGTCCTGTCAGATTGCCCAAAGTCAATACGTTGACAAACTAGGTGGAAAAACAGGACATTGATGGACAACAAACATGGATTAAAAGCACCATGGATACTTGCCATGTGAGAAGAAAGTCTGAAAACCATTGTTAGCCTGAGATTAATATAGATTAAATTGCTGCTGGCCATTCAGATGGAAGCCAGGGACTCAAAAGATGAAGCAAGGAATTAAGGGGAATAGGGGAGCATTTTTAATTGTTTTTAAAAATTACAGCAACTCCTACACCCTGACCAGACAGCCAGGGTTGACATAAGTAGTATATCTTGTAGTAAATATAAGTAGTAATGGTACTCTTTAATAATAATACCTTAGTTAGTGGGGCATGAAGGTCAAGTCAACAGTAGTAGTCATAAAATCTTAACATAGAAAAGAATAATGAGCCAACCATGATCAAATTATTAAGGATAGCACCTCCAATGACTCATCTACCCTTGGGTCAAATTGTGAAAACCAAAGATAAATAGGAAAATTCATCAATGGAGTTAAAACTAGGGGGCACGACCAATAGGAGAAGCTATCAGAGAAGAAGTGTGGATTTCAAAAGGATAGAGGCACAAAAGGGAAGTTTTTTTTTTTTTTTTTAAGAAGTGGGTTATGGTAGAAAGGCCATTTATTTGATGTAATTGAGCTTTCTTCCCTGGCAGTACTTTAGCCTTAAGCTAAAGCACCTTGAAGGAAATTCCACATTTTCAAACGAGAACCACAACTAAAAAATGGATGTAAAAACAGTAAATATTAAGTCATATGTTTGGTGTTTGAAATATAAATCAGTTCAGGTGAGTAAAAAAATAGTGCTGGGACAAAATATTGATATTGTAAATATCTTACATTACAGTACTTCTACCTCCTGAACAGTGCACAAGACTCCTCTGGGGCCCCAGGCTGTCCTGAAGGCCTCCAGGTCCTCCACCAGGCTGTAGTAGACATGTTCCACTGTAAAACAATCCACAATCAACCTCGTCACCATACAAACTAGGTCCTCTGACCACTGACCTTAAAACTGGTTCTTCCTACAATTAGGAAACAGTTGACTAGAGCCTGACTCTTCAACGGCATGTACTGAGATCCAAAAACCCACAATGGGAGAGAGAAGTCTTCCCCCCATCAATGACAAATCTGCCCAGGAGAATGCCCCCCTCCCAGCCTAAGACACTGGATAAAAAGGTATTCAAGAGTTTCTGCCTCCACACAGAAGGGGCAGCGAGGATCAAGGTGTGTGCTAGGATCACATGTCTTTCCGTAGCTATAGCCTCATCTATAATCCTCCCCTGGAGGTCTGCCATCCTGTTCCCGGTGGGGAGCTTATACGGGGAATGCTAACAGCCCTTTGGGTAAGCACCTGGCCGACAAACTCTGTCTATCCTGACACATTTGTGGCTTTGGTCGACTGAACGTGTCGGACCTTGATGCTGAGGGTGTAGATAGGAGTTCTTATCCTTGCCATCGAATTCCTCCTGTTGCAACATATTGAAAGACAGGACACAGCCATCATTGTGCCTCCACTCCTCCACATTTAGACAGGCAGCCAGCTGTGGAGAGATGTACTCTGCATCCTCCTCCCACTGGCCAGCCCTGCAGGTGGGCTGGGAGAGCAGCCCAGACCTCAGTCAGCACCTGCCGCAGCAGGTTGGCTGTGATGTTGGCTTACAACAACCACAGGCCATCTGTGGCAGCAGGATCCTTGGAGGCCTTGGTATACCCCTATGCCTACAGAACAGAGGTGTATAAGAATGACAGGCCTGTCAGGTCAGTCGTCTCTCACCTTACCAGGAGCAGCTGCTTGTTCTATCCTAGACTGACAGTCCTACAAAGATTTCAGATTCAGGTTTTCCACCTTAAAGTCATTATCCTTGAAGGGATATCAATAAAACACAGTTCCAGAGTCGCCCCAAGCCAAAGAAATTGCACAAGGTGGCTTTATATCCTCAATGAGGCCCATTAGTGGAGGGCAACCACAAATTTGAACCCTATAGAACAGATGGGATGGCAGTCATTTCCGGTTAGACAACTCTGACAAAAACATAGCACCTTCATTCTCTGGCCCACTTTACCCTAGCAGAGAGGCCCTCTGGTGTAGCTCCATGAAGAGATGCCAAATCCTCTGACCCCCCAGATAGAGGTAGGGAGAGAACGAGAAAGAGAAGGTGGAGAGAAGTGAGATTAGATGACTCTTGCTATATATCAATTATTGCAGAACCGCAATATTGTGGACCAAGTATAGTGAAAGTATGAGTGTGATTCCCACACATAGTAAAAACACAGTAAACCTTTAAAAAAAAAGTCTTCAAATACCTAAAACCAAATTAATGTCAATACCAATGCTTCATATGAAAGAAGACTATAAAGTTGTCTCGGCATAATGAAAGCATTAAATCTGCCAAAAAATGCATTTTTAATCTTCCATTGAGGAATTAAGTCAGTCAAGCTAGACCGTGACCTGATTTGACCGGTGCAACTTTTTTAAGGAGTGGCTGCAGCATTGAAATGCAGCAGCGGTCAGAGCCATCGTGTGGTTACTTCAAATTAAAGGATGAGAATGAGACTCCGATTTGATTCATTAAATTCTACTGACTCACACCCACTTTGAGGGCCTTCACAGCCGGAGTCCACACACCCACTTTGTAGTGGATCAAAGAGGTAATTTTTATTCCCTTGTTGACTCTTTAATAGTATCATTAAAACATGATACTGTATAAGGTCAGCAAAACTGTCAAACACGCATGCACACACATATGTTCTGACCCGGTACATAAAAGACAGACACAGAAGTAAAAGGGACAAACACACAGGTGGTAGCCCTTGGAGACCTTTTGATTAGCTGTTTTCAAGTTGTGAGTCAGGTAAAGCGAGGCACTCCCTGCTGCTGTGTGATGCTGGTAAAGGTCAGCGGCTGGTAGCTATGCTACTGTCTGCACCACACAGATTCCCTGAACACAACCCAGACACCAGGGGAGCAAGGAGAAAGGGGGGAAGGAAAAAAACGCTTGTATTCAGTGGCAGGTATGATGTAGACGCCACATATGTATTATATAAAAAGTAAAAAAAACACAAATGGGATGTGCAGGTGTGCACTTAACACTACTCTTTGAGATCAGTATATCTTCAAGATATCAATATTTTTCTGGCAGGGGTGACTTCCCATTTCCAAACTTGGCAAGAGTCTGTGAAAGCGAAGAGAGGTGCAAGAAAAGAGAGATGTTCATGCTGGCACTGTCCAGTCTAGTGTTTAACTAAAGGCTTGATGCCAGAATGTGTAACATAAGGGTACCGGTAATGTCAGCGACGGGGCCAGACCAGGTGTTGGCAATGTGTTTCTGAAGTGTCTCCAGGAAATGTAACCTTTTCTTTGTGGTTTATATATCTGTTGTACACAGACTCCAGCATGAGTCTTCTAAATCAACCCCGGTGGGGCGACGCACAGGGAGGAGGTTCATGACGCTAATGGCTCCTGTGGAATTGAGGTGTTGACTTAGGTCAGAGATACTCCCCAGGCCTGGCATCAGCTGTTTATGACATTAATTTCATATGGGCAGCGCTTGATGTACTTCTTACTTCTATTTGATGCAATTGGTCGTCTACGGGTTAGCACAGTGAAGTCCTTGGGCTGGGACGTTTCTGTGTGGCGTTTGCATGTTCCCCCATGTCTGTATTGGTTCTCTCCGGGTTCCATCCACAGTCAAAAAACTTGCTTGTTTGGAGACTCTAAATTGCTTGTAGGTATGTGTATGTGAGTGAATGGTGTGTGTGTGTGTGTGCGCCCCACTGGGGTGTATCCCTGCCTCTCGCCTGTAATCCGTTTGGATTGGCTCCAGCAGAACCCCGCGACCCTAGTAAATGACTGACTGACTGGCTGTCTACGCGTGAGGGGGAGTGATACCATGAAGATAAGGGTGTCAGATCAATCGGCCGCTATGCTTTATCTTCTCCTTTTCAAATCTCTTCCCTGCACCAGGATGACAACCCCCGACAGGAGGGGCCTGGCCTGACACACTGCGACGATAGGCAGCTCATGCTGACAATAATGCCGCTGTTGCTCA
Source organism: Eupleurogrammus muticus (assembly GCA_036785175.1). NCBI lineage: Eukaryota > Metazoa > Chordata > Actinopteri > Scombriformes > Trichiuridae > Eupleurogrammus > Eupleurogrammus muticus. The sequence continues at coordinate 15,731,075 of JAYKQN010000011.1, read as the reverse complement.
TGCTGATGAGAGCACACCCTTTCTCATCGGAATGAGAAGGGATGCAGAGAGAGAGAGGGGGGGGGGGGGGGGGTGGAGAGGTGGGAAAAAGAACCAGGCTGACTGGGATCCAGTCAAGAAAAAAAACGACTGATGTTTGAGCTCCAGACAGTCTGCCACCGTGATGGCAGTCCTTTAGCAACACGCTTCTACTGCTATATATTTAGACTGTCAGACTGATAAACACATGCACACACACACAAACACGGATGACATAAATCAGGCCGTGCATGCGTAAGCAATTTATATGCATGGTATAGTGACATTGTCATATTTTGACATAGCAGTAACATAGAATTTTGAAAAGTAGTAACCAATACAAATTAAGCACAATTTTTTTTACTGCTAAAATTCATTTTGGCAAAAAAAGGCAAAAATCTTCTCTATGTACTGTAAAACGTTTCCTGATCATTCTCAGTGGTGATATTAGTAACATCGGCTAAGTTTGTTTATACACTGACCCTCTCATAAGAGAAGAGCCAACAACTATTGTGATTTGAAATGAGCATGCACATCTCATTTGCACTCATGTACATATAAATTATAAAAGCACTGTAATGTTGACGCACTTTCAGCAACATCCCCTTAGCTGTCTTTGTGTCTATTGTCTATATATATATATATATATTTGGTTGTTTTCAGCCACCTTATAGAATCACAAAACATATGCTTTCTTTGTTGAACAGTGTGAAGCAAATATGTCAGAAAATACTACACTGTAAAGTAACCAGTCATTTATTGTGTCAGGATGTGGGTGCGTGGCTCTTGTGATTGATGTAATTAAAGGCTGCACAAATATACAGTATAATTGACTTGACTTTTCTTAGTTGGTCCGGTTATTTCTATTATAAATGTGCGGCAACAATTCCTAAGATGATTCTGAAACCAGTCTCTTTAATTTGGCTTATATTTGGATGGTGCTGCTTTAAATATTATAGACAACAAAAACCAAAGATTGTGGTATACAATATTATATATTTAGATAATAATATAATAGCTAATGCTAAACATAAAATATATAATTTTCTTGAGAAAAAACAAAACTGTCGTCATGACTTTGCATGAGATCATCACATTTACAATCTGTATTCAACGGACAGTTCAGTGCTGCAACAGTGCTAGTTGCTCTGATCTAACTTACGATTCAGACATCACTGTCTAAAATCAATCTGGATGAAAGTAGTTAAAAACGATCAGGATAACCTTGAATTTATTGTAAAATATAATTTCATGTCACGTCATGTCAATCTATGTTCAAATTTAGGAAGGGCAATAACAACAATTAAAACGATTAATTAGTATTATTTTTTTAGCCTTGTCAGAAATATTTGCAATATTAAAAGAACAAAACCCAATACAATAATTAATATAGGTTTACACATTGTGGCTTTAAGAGAATATTTATTTTCTATGTGAAGCATAAAGTAAGGAAGTACAGAATTCATATATGATAATGTTGGAATAAAATTACAAAAATAAATATTTTTTTGCAAGCAAACCCAAGTGTGCAAACATATGGTTGTAGAGTGCAGCACCAAGTACTAGTCACGTCAGGTCAAGTTAACCTCATTTGTACAACCCAAAAAACATCACAAATCACAGATTTGCCTCGCAGGGCTTTACAGTCTGTAACATCTGTATATTCACTTTAAAAAAAAAGAAAAATCACATCCTCTGGTTGATTAGTATTGGATTGGATCAGAGTGGATTAGAGGAATGTGGAGGCAGGTTTGGTGCGAACAGGGATTTCTAAAACTTCTAAATGAGATATGGGCATGCATTTAGAAATAAGAAACCACATGTAAAAGTGGGTCAATTGTTTTGCAGGTTTAGCTTTTTTGATTAAGAAGATTACTTTCCACCAGTGGAAAAACAAGTGACAATGTCGGACACACCCGTATTTAGCCTTCAGTCTGTTGGGTCCAGCGGTCAGACTTTCATGTCCTGAGCGACGGGACTTAAGAAGCAGTGTTTCTCAGGCTGCAGTTTTCTGCAAAAGACAAAAGGACAGCGTAATTCACCTCACTCGCCGACCAAAGGCTGTGTGTTTTAGGCGGTGTTTCGCGTTCCCACCGCCTCGCGCTCCCGTTTTTTTTTTTTTTTTTCAGACGGAAGGAGGAGTGATTAGAGCACGGGCACTTTAGGCCGGAGCTGGCCGCCCGCTATTGATTGATCAAACCTGGCCGTTCAGTCCCAGAGAAAGAAGGGGGGGGGGGTAGGGGGGGTTCAAAGAGGGTTTCAGTCTTCTATCCCGCTCTAATGAAAGGGAGGCCAAGCTTGCTGCCTCCTTTGATCCAGACAGGATTAAAACAGCGTTGCTTATGGAAGTAGAAAGATCAGGGCTGACTGCTTCTCCGTCCGTCCAGAAAAAAAAAAATATATATATATATATATAAATATATAGGGCTCTCTGCTCTGGAGTTTGAGGTAGGGTCAGTTCACGGCGGGGCCAGGAGATTAGCTTTATTATGGTGGACTCTGGGACCACCTGCTGTTTTTTACCGTGCATCATCGCTTTCTCATCTTTCTTTATTTTTCCCTATCGTTTCGTTTTTTTGTTTTTTTTTCCCCGCTTCCCCCCCGCGGCTCTTATAAAGACAGGCGGGCTGCGCCTCCTATCTCTTGATTCTCTGTTTGTTTCTCATTTTCTTCCAGAATCATATCTGTTGGTTGCCCCCTATTATATGTTTCCTGTGTTTACCGCGAACAGGCGTCTTTGTGATGCATCGCAGGCCTTCCGCTGCAGGCGAGAGATCTGAGTTTTTTTTTTCCGTTTTTTTTTCGACAGTCTGTCTGTTTTTTTTTTTTTTTTTTGAAACAACTCAGGTTTGAATCAATAAGACCGTTTCTATATGCGCAACGGCGCCTCGGACGGCGGTTGGAAGGAAGCCCCGAAAAAACACTAATCAACTTGATGCCTTGCTTTCAATAATCAAAGCTGATTTTCTCTGGGAGGAAAAAAAAAACATTATTGTGGGAGCCGGTGAGGTGGAAGGCTTTTCATACAGCCTGGAAGCCTTCATAAAAGTTTTAGATGGGGAGAGAGACAGAGGAAGAGAGAGAGGGAGTAATTGACATTTTTCACAAGTTGGCAGTCAGACCCACATACTGTACGCTTTGCCAAGTGGGCCCTCGAGTTTGTGTTGGTCAGTCTCTCGCTCACACACACACACACACACTCACACTCACACACATGCGCGCTTTTTTCTCTGTCCAGTTTTTTTTTTTTTTTTTTTTAGTTTGATCTGTTTTATGGATTTCTCTCACAACTCGGTTGAAAATTCAATTAATCGAGTCATGCGGCTGAAATATCCATCCCATCAGGATACGGTCATGTTTCTGAGTGTGGACCATGCAGTATTCATATCTACATGAGGGCGCACAGCCCCCAAACATAAACCACACAGTGGACGGCTTATTTATGCACGGATCTGCCTGATTTATCCGCGTACACGCTCGGGCCTGGCACTTTAGGTGATGAAGCAGCGGATCCAGGTACATTCCTCTCTCTCTTCTTCCTTTCAGGACTCAGACTCAGAACTTGCCCCCCCACCCCCCCACTACTCACCATACACTTGTTGCCTGCCCTTGTCCAGCCAATGTTTGTGTAGCCTTCGAGCTGTTTAGAATTATGTCATGCTGCAGCTGGCCGCCAAAGGGTTTTTAACACACACACACACACACACACACACACACACACACACACACACACTCATACATCATTAGAGCGTTCATTCACGAGGGGAAAATACAGGCAGGATTGAGAGATGGATAATTCTGTCCAAGTGAATCCTCTCTGTCCAACTACCTGATCATTAGGCCGGAATCCAGCGAGCGGCGTGGGGGCGGAGAGATAACCCCCCCTAACCCCTATCCCTCCCACCGACATCGGGCACGACGGCGTGCCGATAAAATTAGCGGATCACTCCGGGCAGGTTTTGGACTTCTGTAGCGTCCCGCCGCACTTTTACACACTCCCCATTTTATTCTGTGTTGTATTTTATTGAGCTAGTTACTACAGAACATAAACTAGGGATTACATAAAAAAAATAAATAATAAATAATAATAAAAAAAAAAAATCGGCCCCCTGAGAGAAATGGAAGCGATCCGTTTTAATATTCGCCGCTTCTCATTCCCACTCAGCGGGCCTTCCTCGCCAGAGCCGAGCAACATTGTTTTATTTTTTATCCTTTTTTATCCTATTATCCTATTATTATTGTCCCCCTTACCCCTTTTGTCCCCCCCCCTCAGCTTGACCGTCCTACCTGAGACTTCCCAAAACTGATGCTCTTATCTCCCAGGCTTTCAGCCGCCTGTCACGTCCACTCCAACGTTACCTCTTTGCTTTTTTCTTTTTTTCTTTCCAACCCCTGCAGTCCAGAGGTGTGACTCTGGATTCCAAACTTGGACAACTATGAAGGAGGGAGGGGGGGGGGGTCAGAATGATGGAAGTAAGGAGCAGTGGGAAGACGGAGTTGTGCCGCCTCGATGAGGTTGTTATTTATTTTGTTCCCCTCTGTTTCCAAAACTGACTCTATCGATTTTTCTAACCTGAAACACGGCCACGGTAGAACCTTCCATCGTCCTATAGATTGGAATTGATTGCCTCGGGGCTCTCTTGTCCTGTAAATATTTGCAAGGCTCTATTGATTCCATTAGCGGGCCCGGCTGCTATTTGTGACATTGCTATGGATGGCTGTCGTTGGTAAGACTGAACTAATGCTGGGAGGCCCGGTGGGTTCTGTTTTTTTTTCCTTCTCTTTTCTTTACTCCCTCCACGGTACATTAAGGTCCTGTTTCACACACGTATTGTGGCACACAACCCGTCCTTGCGACGCTCGTGTGGCAAACGGTCAAACTTGTATGCCACTCGTTCAGGCGGATGAGGAACCAGCTCTCAACCATTTATTCATCATAAAAGAAGCATGTTCCTGTGTGTAAAGCTGTGTACACATGGGGATGGAAAGAGTATAAGACCATTTTCATTAGTAGTTAAAAGCTATTTTAAAAAGTAAAAAAGTAGGTCTGTTTAAATCTACTCAGAGAGATGTTACTGTGGTTATTGGAGGATAGAACTAATAAACACGTTGAGGTTGCAAAAAAAATGCAATAACAACCACCCACCCTTTTCTATAAGCTTAATGCAGAGTGTACTAATTATTACTGTTGATAATCTCTGGAGAGCTGCAGCCACCGGTTATGACACCGGTCTGAGTGACCTCCCGTTCCTGTCTCCCTCCACAGCCCGACTTTTTATCACATTCTATGTTCGTCCTTGTCCTTTGGCTCCTTTTTCATTCGCTCCGTTCCTACACAGTGTATCAACCTGTTACACGTGGGCAAAGAAAAGAGAAAAGATGCGAACAAGACGCTGCCATGCAGTCACCTTTTAAGGTATGGAAGTCCAATATTCGCTCGCTCTTGGCCCTTTTTTGGTTTTTAGCAACCCCTTTTAGTCTCTAGAGCTTTTTTTTTTACCTTTATAATCATAAAACCTTCGCTCGCTGTGGCCAAACACATCACATCACAAATTGCGATTCCATCCACTTTTTCCTCTTCACATTTTCAAAAATTGCGAATAAACACTTGAATGGAAATGCCAGAAAAAAAGGATGTGGGTGGATTTATCAGCATGTTGATAAAAGCAGTAGTTCTCAAATAGTGGGGCACGTTTGACCTCAGGGACATGCTTTTTTATTTTTTTATTTTAATTTTTTTTTACGTCCTAGAATAAAGTGCAATTGCACCTCCGCTACATTAGGGGCGCTCTCATTGTCAGAGTGTATTGTAAAAAATATTGAACAGGGATGAGAAGACAGGCAGAGAGAGACGGAGATAAAGAGACAAATGAAAGTCTCCTGAAGCTAAGACGAGGAAATATGACGAAGTGATGTAGCGCTTGGTTCACTGTGAAAGACTGGTGTGTTACTGAGTCTAAAATGCTGATAAGACTATGATTATGTAGTATAATGTAATATATTTGATTTCTCAGTATCATATGGTTTTACATGGTCAGTCAAATTTTTTAGATTAATTAAGGATTTAATTTTATTTTTAAATTTCAGATGCACTTTAAATATTTTATGTTACAGTTAATAAAGCTATTCTTTGTTGTTTTTTTATTATCTTATATGTTAATAAGGATACAGTGTTATGCAAAGGTACTTATAACAATTTATAGACAAATGATTCTATTTATAGTCGCATGGGGGGGCACGAGATGTTTTCTTCTTCCATGGGGGGGCGCGAGAGAAAATAATAGAGAAGCACTGGATAAATGGCTATGGAAAGAGGTTTTGTGCATAAACTCTTAACTTTTTCACACATAAAGAGTAGTGCAGTGGTCTCCCTCCAGCAAACTCTGACAGCATCGACATTCTTCTTCTCCTCCTTCTCTACAGCATGGTTTCACAGCTGTAAACGCCGACAAATCGTTGTCTCCAGAGCCGACAGGTTCATCAGTAAATTGTCCACGATTATCAGCCGAGTGTCAGCCGTTGTCATGGCTACATGTGTGCTCCCTTATGACATAATCACACGGCCAACTCAACCTCTTCTTATAATCATAAAAAAAAAATAAAGAGTAGAAACGGGCGTTGATTCGTGCCTACCTTACGCATTTCAGAAAATCCGCTCCAAAATTTTTCGATACTTTGGATGGAAACTCAGTTCCAGTCACTAAAACTGGATCTAAAGCTCTGCAAGAAGCAGAAAAAGAAGTGGAAACTTGTATTGCTGGCATTACACATTGTCATTGATAAAAAAAAATATATATACAATATAGACACTATAATAAAAAATAGATCAAGAAAGAAATGTAAATCATCACTTCCACCCCCTTAACAGTTTTGTGGTGATATAGAAAGTGAGTGTATCAACTAGGGCTGTTAAAGTTGCTCAAGAAATTATGTTGTAATATTCCTTTTAAAAGAAAAAGAAAAAAGAAAGACAATGTTACCTACACAAAAACAAAAGTAAATCTACTAAAGGTAACTCTCATATTAGTGCCTAGAGATCAACGTTAGCTTAACCCTATCAATAAATTGATGGTATTCATTCAAGTTGGCACCAGGCAAAAGTAACTTAAGGATATGTTACATAAGGTCAGTTGGCATGGAGGCGGGCAGGTGCTTTTCCACATAGGAAAATTTATTCTCACCTTCTAATTTTGTTTTTCTTTTTTAATCGGTCGAATATATATTTAAGTTTTGAATACTCGTTGACAGCCATAGTATGTTCTAATCTGGAGAAGCCAGAGGGTGAGAAAGTGGATCCCCGCTAACCCACGTCTCTGCAGCCCCTCCCTGCACCGCCTGCCTGTTGTGCTGTTGTCTCAGGGACACAAAAGGCTATTTTCAGGTGGCCAATCAACGTGAGAGCGAGAAAACCGCAGCCCCCGCATGCCCCTAAAAGCCTTCATGACTTTTTAATCGTTGGCTCAGGGCTGTGCATCCAGCAGGTCGGTGAGAGAGAGAGAGAGAGAGAGAGAGAGAGCGCGGCCCGGACACCCGCCGCCGGAGCCGCGCTCCGCGGAGGGATCAAATCTGCCCCACTCGAATCCCGGGGCCTGTCAAAGCAGTCAGGCATGGAGGCGGCGGATGGGTGGCATCTGAAGGTGAGACGGGGGAGGGCAGGAGAGACGGGAGGCGGCGGCGGTGGATAAAGAGTCTTTTTGCAGAGGGTGTAGAGCCAGAAGGGAATGTTTGTAAAAAAGGAGGAGAGAGAGAGAGAGAGAGAGAGAGAATGGATGTGAAACTGCTGAGAGAAGGAATAGTCCTGCACCGAAATAGCAATTTCTGAGGTGAGAAAGAGTTTGTTCAGCGGAGTTGTAAGAGAAAAGAGGTGTGTGTGTGTGTGTGCGTGCGGGACGTGTGTGTGTGGTGCACGTTGAGCACGGGGCAACCCAGACGCTGGAAGTGATGGATTGTTACAGCATACCAAACAGAGTGGGAAAGGTGGGCGGTGGATTTTATTGGAGAACTGGAAAGTTTTGTGATGAATAATAGTCATAAGCGAATTGGTCATTGTCAGAACCCTCCGGGTGCCTATTGAATCAGCGCGGCCGGGTTTTTTTTTTTTTTTTTTTCTCACAATGAGCTCCAGCCACGAGGATCGGGCCTGTTGGCTCGTAATAGATGGAAAGTGAGTTGATGGAGGCAGGAGGCGCAATAGATGAGGTTAGCTCTCACTGCCGGAGCGGCGTTTTGTCTGCGGGGAAATGGGCCACAGGGGGGGAGAGAGCGAGAGAGGCCGGTGTTCCCTCCGCATGGACCGTGCAGGGATCAAAGAGCAATATGGACGCACTTGATGATCACACACACACACACACACACACACACACACACACACGCGCGTGCACACAAACACAGCGTGGAATAAACACGCCACGAGGGGTGCATAGCGTTTCTGGCTAACGATGCCCTGTTGACCCATCGCTAATGATTTCCCTCAACTCAGCCAGGATCGTGATGGGCTTTGATCTGTCTGTCATTAAGGAGGCTGCGGAGTGCACGCACGTCTCTTTAATCTGATGAAGAAATCAAATATACATGCATCAACTCACCGGAGAGAGAGAGAGAGAGATGCACAGACGTTTACAAGCATGTATCCAAATGTGAATCACACATGCACCCTCACTTTTAGAGGCGCAAATGAAGGCCTGCTGTACACGCTCAGAAACATTTACGGCTATATGAAGTACGCAGACACAAACACATGTGCAGCGGAAATACAAAACACACACACACGCACACACACACGCACACACAAAAAAGCTCTTGAATCCGTGACACAGATTAAGCATGTCATTTACTTGTACAGGCAAAAGGGAGCGGTAATAAATAAAAAACAGATGATTTATTAATATCCATAGTTGTAATCCACTGCATTATGTGTGTATTAAAGCACATTACTACTGCATGGCATGGTGAGCATTAAAAACATGCTTTTAATAAAATTCATAAGGGCCCACGGGCGTTTCAAAGCGGCGGCGGCGGCAGATTTCTGAAGCCGGTATCTCGTCAGTGTCTGGCTAATGGGACTGATGTAAATATGTTCATTTGTGAATCTTCTTCCCTCCAATTTAGCACCGCTCATATTGTAGATGAAGATTATCCGGGGGGGATTAAGAGACTTGGGAAAAAAAAAAAAACGCTATTTGATGTGTATTTACGCAGTTCTTATAGATGGAGTATTATGTTACCAACATGATTTTTTTTTTTTTTAATATTTCCTCCTCCATCTGGCCCCCTGTCAGGTTGTCATCCGGCGATATCCATTTCCAAAAGTGGAAATTTAACAGACGTTTATGATGCAAATCACAGGCTATAACTATAACTCTATATGGTGTGGAGGGCCGCATTAAGCCTTCAAATCACTCACGCCGCTGCTTGGGCGCCAGTAGCATTATGACCTATTTGCTTGATCGTTCGCATATATTTCAGGGCTAGATCGCAGCCAACAACAGTCAATGCCTCCGCTTTTGTGGGCCCTCAGAGGCGGAGAAAGTTCAGAGAATTACCAACATGATTTTTTTTTTTTTTTTTTTTTTTACACTTATGTGTTAAGAGCAGTGGTGGGAACATTTCAATAACACAGCGGGGGAAAAAAAATGCTCTCGGAATACATTAACCAGATGGAAGATGGTGCTCCTATTTAAATTTATGTAATTTCTAACGATAACCTCCAGGATATACCTGACATTGTGTGAAGACTGAAATTGCTGCGGTTGTAATTCTTTTTTTTTCCCGCGTAAAGAGCACTTGCATATGTATAACCTTGTTTTTTTTTTTGCTTTCGCAGATTCAAAACTTCTTCGCTTCCTTTCTCAGCTTGTGCCTCCCACAATGTCTTGAAACAGATGTTGGAGAGTGTCCGAGGTTTGATTTTCCCATTAGTTATCTTCCCTCTCAACTGGAAATGGAAGAAGGGGGAAAAAAAAAAAACCTGCCGACATCACTCCAGCGACACTGGGAGCGACGTTAGCTCGAGTGAAAGCTTAAGAATATAATGAGAAAAACATCATCAACTTCATATATTAGATAGCGTTGTTGGCACAGGGCTCCGAGCTGCATTCCGTGCCAGCGTTGTGGAAAGTATTGACAGAGGAGCTTGCATTTCTTTCTGAGTGGCTCGCAGTTTTTAAATCAAAATGACAAAAAGCGTACAAGTGGAAATGGGCTGCTACAATTAACCGTTTGATGAATAGACGACAGCCATTTCAGGAATGGATGATAGGGATTAATTAATAAATATGAAATCAAAATTAGAGACCAGATATTGCGCTATTGTTTACATGCAATAACGAGGAGAGACATACCCATTGTTAATGTTCTGGTGTGGTCTGCCAGAATAAGTGTTATCATTATTAATTATTTTCACTCCCAAGCATGCCTAATTTCGTATTATTCACATAGGAATGCTATTATGCGCACGCCCAATCTTAACAAGTTCACACTAAACCTTCCTAATGGATTATGTGGGGAGAGCACAACAATTAGGTGAATTCTTCGAGTTGCATGCGTCTCACTCGGCACACGCCGCTCCATCTGATAATTGAGATGAGCGCACGCGGCGTGAATTCATGTAGGAAACCGGCCGAAAGCCCTCCATTAGCGCGATGCAAGGGCGTTCAGATCTGCGCACAATACCACCACAGCTATGTTCCTAGCCTAGTCTTCTCATCGGAGGTCACATATGTTGCTTTTGCAAAACTTGTGCAGAATGTACCCTATGTATTCCTATCGAAAAGTCGCTAAGTTGGATATACGCGACTTTTGCATGTCCCACACACTTCTCTGCTAACCACAGTAAGTCTAGTAAATGGGAAAATGATAAATCCTTTTGTGTTTTACCTTTTTTCAACAACTTGTTCAACAACCCTTTATCTATCCATCCATATATAAAACTGTAGTATAGAGTTTCAGCATATTTTATGCTTCATGTATGCTTGAGCCAGGTCTGCTGCTTATGAGGCAAGCACACTACCCCCTACCCCGCCCCAGTGCACCGGTGGGATTTTAGGTTTTAACGATAATAAAGATAATAATAATATTTTGACCATGCATCCAAACAATTTCACAAAAAAAAGGATAAACACCACCATGCCGTGTGCAAGCTGTATCTGAAGTCGAGGTCGAACCGAGGAACTGTCAAGAGAGATATGTGAGCCACAGATGCTCCTGGCTTTATTGATAGATGCTTCGGGAGGAGGCTGGTGATTTTGAAGGTTCCAGGTGAAGGTTTTAAGGGTGATATCTTCCACACCGGCACAGAGCGGGACCTGTTGCTGTAGCATGGACGGCGGGGGTGGAAAAAGAAACGCGTAACGTGGTGAGGGGAGCGGCGAGTCGACAGACACCTATTCTTTTAGCCCCACGCCGCCACAAAGGTCTCAATTAGGAAGCGCACTCCTGCTCCTTCGCCGGCTGCCCTGATCATAAAAGCGATGATCCCTCCGCACTTCCGCCAAAATGAGAAAAGATAATCATCAATCATCCGTAACCTCTCCAACGCTACTCGTCCGTCATCGTCCGCGAAGACCTGTTGTTCCTTACATGTAATGAAATCTGTGAGACGTAGTGTCAGAGTTACGAAAAAAAAAACACTGACCGGTGATATATCAGCGGCAAAGACGGGTGTTTGTCTTCTGCAAAACACTGGTATCGCATTACCGGTTGCTGTTCACACTCTGGGGCCTGCAGGAAGGAGAGGGAGACAGACTGGCATGCCGCGTAAATGTAATGAAGGGAGATAATAATTCTTTCCTCTGTCAGCTGCTCTCTGTCATTAGCATTTACTGCCAGCCGCTGCTCCTCACTGCTTGGCGCCCATGCACTCTGCCACGCTGATAAGAATCACAATCACCAGCCATTCCATGCGCATATATTACAATGGCAGCCGCCCCGATACGTCGCACCGAGCGAAACATTATTATGCCGGCGGTATCTCACCAATTTTCGGAGATTCAAAGGGGGGATCGGCCTCGGAGTAGAGGAAGCAGGGATTGGAACATGGCAGTTTCCAATCCCTGCTTTTTTTTTGGGGGGGGGGGGGCTGATAATATTCTGTATCTTGAAGACACACAAACACGCAAGGAGGAATCCTATTTACATGTCACAGACACTCACATACACACACACACACACACACACAGACTCATATAAAGGCAGATCCTCCAAAGAAAAAAAAAAAGTACAACTCTATCTATATGTTAACGGTGGGAAAGAAAGCCATCAGATTCTGTCTGGGGGCATCGAGCAATTAAAGCGGAATCCTGTCTGATAGCTGCATCTTCACGGCGCTGCCCACAGAGGTCCCAGGATGGACGAGGCAGCGCGGCGTTGCAGGTGCATCTCCACCTCGGTGTGTGTGAAATAATGTTTCCCCCCCGCACCATACCATCTACTAATTAGGATCTAATTATCCGGGCTAGTGTAAACAATCGCGGCAGATGGCATAGCGCGCAGTATTAACTCTAATGACCCGACACCCTGTGGAATTCACATTTCAGCGCGTTTGTTTATTTTCCTCCATTAGTCTTTGCCCTACTTTCTAAATTCACTTAGGCCTATTTCCAACCTTCTCATGCCTTGAGAAAAAAAAGCTGCCCGCCTCCTATTCCCAATGCTGGTTGTTTTTTTTTTTATTATTATTTTATTTTTATTTTTATTTGGTTGCTATTTCTCCTGCTTACTGCCGTTTATCTGTTTTGTATTGCTCTCTCTTCCCACTCTCCTGTAGCCCCCCCCCCCTCACAAACAATGTCAATTAGCTTTCACAGAGATCAAGTGAAAATCTGTACCTATTTTCTCCTCCATTTCTCTGTTCCCTGGTGAAATATGTAAGAAAAAAAAGGGAGGGGGGGGGGGGTCCTAAAAGAATTGTGTGTGTGATCCGTTGCGGGAAACCATACTTCTGCCTCCAAATTGCAGAAGCCGGCTGGCTGTCACGCTGGGAAATAAATAGTGTGATGCACACACACACACACACACACACACACACACACACACACATATATATATACGCACAGGTGGGAAAAGGCCGGATCGTTTCCCTTTTATAAGAGCTCTCCAAACCTCTTGAACTTCCCTCAAAAACAAAACATTTCCTATATCTTGTCCTTAGTGCCGTAGTGCCTGGCTTACATTTCTAAGTTGATACATGAATCCACTTGCTCCAAGAATATGCCTGGCGCTGATGCCAGACATAAATCTTATTTGAGGGCCACAAAGTCAGGCAAGAGTACCTGTTTCATCTCCTACAAAGCCGCGACTATCCCTCGGTGATTAAAGACGTAACTTTTTTTTTTTTAACATCTCTCTACAGTTGTTCCCTCCGTTGCAGCACGTTGGCTGGGGTTGAGCTGACAGGACTTCATGCTGCAGTGGGCGTGTAATGGCGGCCGCGGGTGTGTGTGTGAGGTCTCATTAATTGACGCCGGGCCTTGTGCCTGTGCTCCTCTGTGTGCCGTGTTCGCTGCCAGGAGCTGGACTTGCTAATTAGGCTCCTGGATATCACAGACACGTCCCATCGGTACGCTGTGCAATATACTGCTAGTGACTCAGAAGCGAGAGTGCGACGAGGAGAGAGCGGGGCAAGGGGGGAGGATGGAGAAAAGCGGCGACACAGAAACAAGACGGAGCGACGTCTTGAGGAGATGACAATGATCGGTGACGTCTGATTAGAGGACAAGGAGGATCTACTTTATTGGGGGGAGATCAAGACCACCAAGAAAGAGAGAGACTGCCACAATGCACAGAGAGGAAACTGTTCCCGCGGCATAGAAAGGGGAAGAGAAAACTTTTAAGAAGGAAAATGAAAAAAAAAACAAAAAAAAACAGAGGGAATCAAAAGGAGAAAGATAGTTTGAGACAGGCAGTGCAGAGCGGAGAGGTAGGGGAAGGCACTCAGAGGAGCAGTGAGGCAAACAGGGAGACTTCCAAACAGAGAGGGTGTGTGTGTCTGTATGTTTGTGTATGTGAGTGTGTGTGTGTGTGTGTGTGGCTGAGAATCTGACTGCGCTGCCCGCTAGAGTGTGCGTCCAGATAATTCAATCTGCTGCCCATTGACTGGCCTCCCCGCTTCATCTTCACTCCTAATTAAATCCCCATTTGTTGGCTGCATGATACTGTTCTAATGTGCTGCTGTAGCATCAGATAGGTGTGTCTAAACACACACGCGTGCACAGGCCCCGCGGCGAGCGGGATCCCAGACACGTCACCGCGGTACATTACACCTCAATTAATCACATCAATTACACATCAATTAACCCGTGGCATTCCACTAAACACAGCTGGGATGCAAGCAATATCTCATCTGCCGTAGCCCGAGGACTTTTTCCGCAACATCAAAGCGGACACGTCATCGAAAAAGAAAAAAAAAAAAAAACATTTTAGAAAACCTAACATTAAAAAAACATATTTCTCATTGGTTGCTTGCTGTGAACAGTGGGAGCATGACTCTACAAGCTTTAGAGCAGCGGCTGCAGATTGCATCATGCCCCTTTTTCTGAGAGGGTATGGGTTAAAATATCACTCGGCCGCTTTTGGTGCAAGTTTGTGATTGGGCTGTAAGTCCTGAACTGAAAATCTAATAACTTTTTTTGCCAATAATGTAATAACTTATTATGTTATTGACTCGGTTGTTACATTTGCAAAGCATTTTTTTTTTTCCTCACCAAGCCAATAACATAATAACCAGCCAAAAGTTGAAAAACTTTTATTATGTCATGGGGCAGTAATTGGCCTATCATATTTTAAATAGGGCAAATTTATAACCTTATTGGCTGTTATTATGTTGTCAGCTGCTGCACTGGGCTTAGAAAAATGGAGCACCATAGCTGATTACTTAGAAAAAAAAAAGTAAAGGTGAGGATAGAGAGAGGGAGGCTGGTGGACAAGAGGTTCCAAATCAAACACTTACATATGATGGAAAGTACAGGCAGGGAAAGAATGACCAAGCAGGTGAAGGAAAAAATCGTATTGTAAAGTATAGTCGTCAGTCAGTAGGCTTTCCATTGTTTCAGTATTAGTATACTGATACAGACAAACAGTGATCCCGCCCATGGCTTATTCTTTTCAGATATAGATTGAGCACTACTCACTCATTGGACTAGAATAAAATGGCCATTAAGTTCAACAAAGCTTATAATATACAGTAGAGAAACAGAATCCCCCTTCATGAAATTATAATCCCAGATCACGTTGCAATAAGGGTATGCAAATTATGCCAGTATGCAACATTATTGATTATTATCATGCTGTACCCAAAGAAATGATTTTCTGGTGCAACCAACTGATAAACTCGGTAACACCAGCTCTACCAACTGCAAAAAGTTGGTTTGGCATTTTTTTAAAAAACACTTGGGCTACGATGTCGGTATCGCTTATACAGTGTGTAATCCTGTTGAACGGTAAAGAAACATGATTTAGGGGCTATAAATGCGGGGGAAAGTAGGGGGAAATCCTGGCATGATGAACTGTTGCCCCGTGTGTGGCATGCAGATGCGTGGGCCATTCCTCTGAAGGAATGTAGGGGTAGATGGAGGCTCTCCATCTCCTCGCTGTCTCTCAGACCTGGTCTGCTTGTTTGGCTGCTGCTGTAATGGCTTGCTTCACCTTGCTGCCTAGCGTTGGAGGACGCCCCCCTTCTCTGGTTTTTATTCATCGTTCTCCCCTCCACAGTCGCTCACCTCAGCTTGCTTGTACGTCGCTTCCCAGCCTCTCTCTTTGTTTTATGTCATTAGGCGCCTGCTTTTCTCTCGCCATCTGTCGTCGCTGGTTGTCCTCTCTCTCTCGTCCTCCCCCCTCTCTCTTTTATTCTCATTCGCCGCCTTTCTTCATCCCTTACCTCTCGCGTCCGCCTGCTTATGAACTCACCTAAGTGATGGAGTGTAGATCAGTTGCGGGGCGCCTGTTGTCGCCGTGACAGCGACGAGTGACAGATCAGCTTGACCTTCGTGTCTGACTGTGTTGTCATGGGGGGAGAAGGGGAGGGGGGAGCGTGCGTGTTTGCGGGTCACTTTGGGTGCAGGAAGAGTTTGTGCCTGGCCCAAATATTCTCATCTCACCTTTGGACAGCAAATAAATGAATCAAAAGCTACCTAATATGTGTGCATGCATGAGAAAGGAGGTTTCATCAGCTTTTAACCGCCTCCCTTAACCCCTCCTCCACACCTTTTCACCAACCAATTACTAGGCTGAGGTCACTGCCATGACTGTTGCATGACCCCCCTTCACAGGGGTTAACCGTGACCTGTCTCGCATGTTAAAGTCCAATTGGAGCGGCTAAATGGCGGCTCTAAATTTTCCTAGATGACATGGCGCACTGGAGGCGGTCGATGGAGCAGGGAAGTTATGTGCATAATATGTTTGTGTGTGTGTGTGTGTGTGTCTGGGAAGAAAAAGAGAGAGGTGGGAAGACAGTGAGTGACTGACACACAGAGAGGGAGCGATGGAGGATAACAGGAAACGTTTCTCCAGGCAGGGGGCTCCAGTTTATCGCCGCATCTCGGCGGCACAGTTGTGCCGAGTGCTGGGATGTGGTTACACAGACTCGAGCACAGGTGCCTGATTTGAACAGGGGACGGCCAGAACTCCCCCCACCCCGCTGCCAGAGTGGGGGTAAGGAGGTGAGGCCCAAAAAAATAAGCCGGGGAAAGAATACAAGACAAAAGCGGAATCCGAACACTGTCTGTGTGATTGCATGCCAGCATGGAGCAACGGGTAGCACAATGGGCCTTGGTTTATAAAAGCTGCCCCGGTGCCTGTGCTCTTTGTCTCAGAGCCATTAAAATTCTGTGTATGCAGCGGGGGACCCGACTGGAACCCTGCCACCATTCAACCTCAGCTGTCAGGTTGGAATAAGGTGTTTTATACAGTACATGTGGTGAATGGGCTGCGGTGATGCAGCCTGGCGTTTGGGGTGCAGCCATTCCACACATTAAAGCCCTTTTTTGGTCTTCCAGTGCCAGTTTTGCTCTTCCCTGGATCTGTTGACCCTCTTCAGTTGGCTTTTATCTGAGACCGCAGTGCTGCAGGAGACCCTGGTTGGGAAGGACTCTAGCTTTCCACTGGCGTGCAGCTGCCAAACCTACCGCTGTCCCTTCGTTCATCAATAGAACGGAGGACGTGACAGTTCTGGGACGGAGGAAGCGACATTTCTTTCCTAGCCCCTGCCTTTCGCCCCCTTATTGTTCTCCTTCTTTTCTCCACTCATATTTCTTCTATAAAAGAAAACGTCAGATTTAACCTGACAAACATGTCGGATGCACACACATTCTCCAGTCATGAGGTGGAGTTTATAGCCTCCAATTAGTATACATACCGGTGTGTGTATTTGTCTATAGGCCCGCATCTCTGTAAACATTTATGGGTATTATGTGCGGCAGGGTTTATGTTCCGTGAAGTTACAGTGTTACTGCTCTGAAAGTGGGATGACATCTGAGACAAATTGTGGATCAGATCAGCGGTGATGGATAACACGGCGGAGGCAAACACCATCAACCTGACACATTAGTGATGAATTTACATGTGCAGTTTGTCATTTCTGCTGCACGGATCTTTGTAAGTGCTAACATGTTTAAAAAAAAACACACGCACATATTTGCATAAACATAAATGGAAACAGATGTTCCGGCGTTCACATAAAAAGTGCACAGGCCCGTATAGCATACATATAAAACACAGTTAAAACATAATCCTTCAGCGTCTACAGCAAAACACACCGCACCTACACACACACACACACACACACACACACACTGTATCAGCAGCGTTTGACTTCAGCGGTTCACTGGGGAGATCAAAAAGCACAGTGATGAAGAGGAATCGGAGGCTGAGGGTCAGACAAAAGATTTGCTGTTGGAAACCCATTAAATCCCTAAGGAATGCCTTCAGCAATGAGATCTGTCAGCAGTCAATGGCCATTCAAGTTCTCACCGTGGCCTAGATGAGCCATTTCAGTTGCGTGCAGCATGGAAAAGCCACCTTTTTCTTGGTGCTTTGTTTCTTTCTTGTTAAACAGCAGGGAGGTGGGTGTAAATTTTAAAATGTTCACTTTTACTCTGCATGTAAAATTAGTCGTGTCAAGTGGCTTGTGGATAGCTGGCGTTCAGGCATTCATAATTAAAACGAATCAGCCACAAACATGTGCTAAACAGGTTATTATAGTACTCCCAATTACCTGTTTAGCACTTCCACATCAGGAAAGTATTACGCATGTACCATGCCTCAGACAATCAATGTGCCAGTCTGTGTTTTTTTGCATATGGAGGTCTCTTAATGGCGGCTTGTTGATGGAGCCACATCGATAAGTAGACATACTGTAGCCTCTGAGACCCTGAATCAGCTGGAAGTATTTGGGTTGTTCTGTGTGCATGAGTGAATGCTTTGGAGTTAGTATATGTGCTGTGTGTGATGTGCACACGTGTGTGTGTGTCAGGCGCGTTTGCATTTACTAGTGTACAGGGAAACGGGGATGGCACCTCAGATAGGGATCATTTTTCGAGGGCCTGTTCTATTTGACAGCGTTGTTTTCGTGAGTTCATGTGAGCGTGATAAAGAGAGCGGATTAGCCAGGTGCTGCCGGGGTATTGTTGTTACTGTACCAAACAGGAAAAAGAGCAACTGGTCGTGGAAATAGAAAGCGGTGAGAACCCAACCCGCATGTGTGTGTTGGCATCCTTTTTTTTTTCATGAGCCGCGTGTTTGTGCGGTGATTGAAAGGGAAAGGGGGTGAGCTGCAGCTTTTTGGAAGCCGTATTCTGTGCGCGCGCGCGCGTGTGTGCACTCCCTTGTATGCAGGCGGCTCACTCGTGTGTGAAACTTGGGGGTGCACAGTCATTCTTTTATTTACAGTTTCAATCAGGTTCAATTTTCTGTATCCCCCCCCCTCCCCGTTCCTTTCTCGGCGAGGCTTGCCCTTGCATTCACCCAGTTCCACCACACCATCCTCTGCATTTACCGCCATAAATCTCGGGTGTGATCTTGCGTATATATG
Organism: Eupleurogrammus muticus; assembly: GCA_036785175.1. Classification (NCBI taxonomy): domain Eukaryota; kingdom Metazoa; phylum Chordata; class Actinopteri; order Scombriformes; family Trichiuridae; genus Eupleurogrammus; species Eupleurogrammus muticus. The sequence goes on along the minus strand of JAYKQN010000011.1, from coordinate 15,712,036 downwards.
GGCGCGGAGCAAGGGAAGGGAGAGAGGGAGAGAGAGACAGAGACAGAGGCTCCAGTAATCAACCATGAAAGTGAGTCAGCTAGCGTGGTAGAGCTAGAAGCAGGCGTGCTCCGGGCCTCGGCGGCTTACTGTGACTATTAATACAGACTTTAATTAGCCCGGGCCACAAACACTGGCACAATCGGCTCAGTGTCGCCCGTGGCCCGGCGAGGCAGACAGATCAATAGGTCTGATCATGCCTTTTTCATCAGCTCAAATGAAAGCACTTTGTCTCCGAGCTCAGCCCCGGACCTCGCCGTATCACCTTAAAGGCTTTTTTTTTTTTCCGTGGCGGCGCTGGCTGTGTGCAGCGTTGCGGATGGGGCCTGTATAATCTGGCTGCATTAGGGAACTATAAAGATAAATGAAGGGAGGCACAGAGCATAACTCATCCTGTCAGAGAAAGGGGTTTAAAGCTGGGAAACTTTGTGTTTTTCTAAAGCCAGCCCCTACCGCCCCTTCCCCTTTTGGCTTCCTATTTCTCACTCTTGCCTTTTCCTCCTTCCTGCATTCTCTTTTTTTTCTTTCCTTTTTTCGGTATGTGCGCAATCTGTGCTTCTGCCCTAGCCGTGCCAGCACATTTCAATTTGAAATAAAATAGTAAGCTGCTTTTTTTTTTTTTTTTTTTTTTTTTTTTTTGCAGTAACAACTTTATTCCATGTGCTTTTTTTTGGCAAGCTTTTTCTGTTGACCTTCAAGTTCCCAATCAGCGCAAAAAGAAAAACAGAAATAGCTTGTTCCATGTCCTTGTTTCTTGTGAATTGCTGGAATTGTGCTGTGTCTTTGGGTTAGAATCACTGAATCATTCCCTCTTACAACCACCTCTGCTCACTTTTTATATATATATACATATACATATATATATATCTTCTGTGTTTTTTCTCCTTCCTTAGATGATGTTCCCCCATACTTTAAGATGGAGCCTCCACAGACCCAGGTTCACCTGGAGGGGAACCGCTTAGTTCTTACCTGCATGGCGGAGGGAAGCTGGCCCCTGGAATTCAAATGGATCTACAACGATACGGAACTCACGCGCTTCTCCTTGGAATACAGGTGAGGAATGTGTTTTTAAAATTTTTTTTTTTTTTATCCATCAACCATAATGAGCTTACTACATAAGGATATTTTAGCGGCACTTAATTGTAACTAATAGCGCAATTGCTCATTTTTATTCATACATCCAGACTCATTTCTATGCATTTATTCAGGACTGATTTGCGTGCATGTCTCCTTTGAGACATAACATTTTTTGTTCAGGGGATTGTCAAATTTATTCAGATTTGTATCTCGCACTGTATTCAACAGTGCAGGGATGCAGAGATGGTGTAAGCAGATCATTCTGCTTTTCCCTCTTTTTGCTGTTTACCAAGACTATCATGGCTGCAACAAAATTCAACAATGCATATATATATATATATATATATATATATATATATATATATATATATATATATATATATATATATATATATATATATATATATTTATATATATATATATATATATATATATATTTATATATATATATATATATATATATATATATATATACTTTTTCCCATTGGATTGTACGGTGTGGGTGGGCACCTTTTGCTGTTTCAGCAGTAAAAGATGTTGTTGCATTGACCATAGAGTTCTTCTGGGTACTTCTTATTATACTTCAGCTCCTGTCTAAAAAAAAATAAATAAATAAAAAGAGCAGCACAGAGTGGGAAAAATAAAATCTCAACCTGTGCTAACAAGGCCTCGGTGTCTGTGTCCGAGTGTATTACTATTTGTAATTGTATGCTTGCGTGCCAGTGTGACAGTGTGTGTGTGTGTGTGTGTGTGTGTGTGTGTTCACACAGGTCACAGTTAGAGTCTGTTTGCTTCTAATTGTACCACTGTTTCTGTGCACTCTACTCAGTCTTACTAGTCCCCTAGACATGGACAGACACTCTCGGGTGGCACCGTCTGATTGCTATTACCGACTACTTCCCCCCCCCGTACACACCTTCCTTTCCCTGCCCCCCCCACCTCATTTCCTTCTTTTTCCCCCCGTCTTTCCTCAGCATTTGGCTGTGCTCTCACGTGGCTTAGTCTCTGGGTCTGCCTCGCAGGCCAGCCCTCTGCTTGTTATTCTTCGCCAGCCCTGATCAAAGAGAAGAACTGGAATCCATTTAATCAGACCCACCCCCCCACCCCCCCACCCCCCCACGGCACCCCCTTACTCCCCATCACCACCACCACCACCGCCGCCACCCACATCCCGAAACGCAGTGCAGAACATGGCAGGGGTGGACTCCACATTCCAAAGTGGCTGTGGCAAAACCAATTAAAGGGGACACTACATCTCTGGGGTTATCTGGCCAGGGTTTCACACACACCATTAAACATGAATGCACAGAGCTGTACACTACGGTCGCCCCGAGAAGAAAAGCCTGGTGTATGATTTGATTGCACAGGGTGGGCTTTTGTGAGTCCTGCCAGTCAGACTCTCAGCTCTACTCCTCTCACTCCACCGTCCAACGCTCGATTCGCACCAACTCACGCTTCTGCTCTTTTTCCTCCTTTTTTATTTATCATGTTTGTCTGCCAAACATGATAGGAGCTTCTATGTAAATTATGATTATTATGACTTCACTGCAATTTCTTTTCGGAATGACATTTAAGATGCGTTTCAGGTGTCAATTAAACGTCTTGATCAGTTAAGCATATTGAGTGTGCGAGGGAGGGGGTTAAAGGCAACATGATGATAAATGCTGCTGTCTTGCTGATGGTGACTAACGGCATTTCCATGTTGTGTGTGTGTGTGTGTGTGTGTGTGCCCGTTCTAGGTACCTGATCCCCTCGCTGGACCGGTCACACGCCGGCCACTACCGCTGCATTGTGAGAAACCGAGTGGGCGCGATAATGCAGTGCAGTACGGAAGTGCAGGTTGCCCGTAAGTGCAGGTTTCCTTCCATATACCCCCCCTCCCCAGCTCAGAGCATAAAGGGGGGGGGGGCAGTATGTGAATTAGTCACTCTGAGAACTGGCTTTTTAAAGCAGTACTCGCCGGAAATGGCGAGTTGTTGCTTGCATAGATTTCCATCGTTATATATTTATATATATATATATATATATATGCTTTCTTTGTCTCTTCAATCAAGAATCTCTCTTTTATATCTCCTAGATATGGGTGGTTTTGTGGAAGGTGAAAGGTCACAGACCGTATCCCAGGGTGAGGGGGCTCTCATCCAGGCGCCTCGGATACACAGCTTCCCGAGGCCGCAGATCACCTGGTTCAGAGACGGACGCAAGATTCCCTCCAGCAGCCGCATGTAAGTCCCGCCTCAGCCCCCGGCCTGGGATCGCCCTCCCCCTTTTTTTCTGAGCATTTACATGGATCGGAGTGTTTGCGTTGGCCCCTCATTCTCTCGCGTATGACGCGTCGGTGAATGACAAGCGGAATATCTCTTCACTTCAGAGGGCTCTGAGAAGTTCAATACTTCTCGCAGATTTTCTCCAATCCCCCCCCCCCCCCCCCACACACACACCCCCACGCCCCCCAAGTGCCGATGCAAAATAAGTAAAGTTGAGCGGAATACTTGATGAACGAACGTCGGCGCGGGCCCCGTGTTCATCATTGAACCACCTCTCAGTGATAAAGCAGGTTATTATATCGCCCCTATTGACTTTGCAGACGGAATGATTGAAGGGTAGAGATACAGCGTGCAGCAGGGGAACCAATTAGACAAAATTGGACAAAAGGCCTCAATTGATGATACGTTTGACTGACAGCGCTCAACCCTGGGTGGATTTGTCTCTGGGTGTGCGTGTGTGTGTGTGTGTGCATGCATACGATATGTGCTAAAAATCTGTGTGAGACAGTGTGTCTCTCACTCAAATGGGAGGATGTGGGTGAATTTATCGTATGTCTGCCCAGGCTATAGGGTGTGGGTGGTGTGTGTGTGTGCGTGTGTGTGGTAGCCTTGTTTTGTTTGTTTGGTGTATTTTCGATATATGCAATCTTCAGTGGGTTGCAGTTCAGTACTCCACTATTCGGAAAACACCTCCTCATATATTACTCAGCAACATGCCTGGGTCATGTCATAGCTGACATGATGGGTTTCATCCCAACATGTTCTCACGTGAAGAATGGACTGATGCATCATCCATCCTCTGCCTGCAGGGTTCCAAAAAATAGAATACAGGCACTGGGAGAAATTGCATGAAAAAAACAGAACCCCTTCGAAGACGTTTTTTAATCAAATCCAAAGCCGGTTACTACACAGCTGACTCTTAACTTGGCTGTTGGCTCTGACAGGATGCTTCGCATTTACCACTTGTATGCTCGCTTTGCATCAGACCCCATTGATATTCATAGGTGTGCGTGCGTGTGTGTGTGTGTGTGCATGTTTCGACTCGCGCGGGGTCGCAACTCCTAAATAACCGGGAGCGTTTCTGTTTACCCCCGCGCGAAAACAGTCAGATCCTGGAAATATGCAAAGAGCCCTAATCGCGCCGCATGCCTACCGTCAGCTCTCATTTACAGTTTTTCTCAATTTGCTTACACGCGTTTTTTTCTAGAAAAAAAAGAAAAAAAAGCATACCTCATTTACCCAAACAGCTCTGAACACAGATCGAAAAAACACATAAAATGCAAAAAACCCTGCATATCTCTTTTGCCTTCGAACGATGTTAACGTCTCCTGAAAAACTGGTATTTTGACATCAACAGACTATCATTTCGATGGATTTCCAAGAACCAATGAAAAACACTGCTGTGAATGTGAAAACACAACATTCTGCCTTTCCTTTGGGCGTGTTGCTGTACGCTTACACCTGTCGTAAAACATGTTCTCACTCTACTATGAAACAACACAAAAGTATAGTAAGAACTGAAACACGTCTTTTATTCGTTCCTAAAGCAGCTGTAAACTATCACAGCAAACACAACTGGGTGTGGAAAGTGATTCGCACAGAACAAACAATAGAAAGCAAAATTGTAATTGATTATAAATTGCACAACAGCCTTATAAATGGAAGTTTTTCTTCCCCTATTTGAATGACATTGTGTTCTGTCTGCCAAATAGAGAGAATTGTGTACTATATATTTTATTCGTTTGCCAGCGATTGAGAACGAATGGAACGCGCCGTTCTCACACTCTCGGCGCAATCAGCCTAAACAACCGGGGGTGCAACGGTCGGTTTTAAAGGCAAAGCTCGGAATTTGTTTTGTTGTTTATTCACTACTTTTATTTCCCCCAACTGCGAGAAATCCACCTCATCTAACAGCCCCGTTCGTTGATCATATTGATGAGGAAGTGATGCAATAATACAACAAGACATAACAAAAGTTACAAGACAAAATAGAGACACAAGAAATGAAAAAAAAGAACAGTAATAGAACCATTAGTCGGAGCCTAATATATTTAATATTTTTATAATAGCTCCTCATGAATGATTAACATGTGTGACAATCTGTCTAGTGGTAAAATAAATAATAATAATATTAATGAATTTTGTAGTATTGTGAGGCATGAATATAACACCAACATTATGTGGGTTTAGTGCTATCACCCTTTAAAACAATCTTTTATCTGTTTTTTTAATAGATATATATTTTAGAATATATAATTTTGTGTGTTGGTTTGAATACCATTTGCTCCATCTCATCATTTCTGCCAAAGGTTCTATTACTAAAACTAATAATAAGAGGGTAAAGGGGCATCCATGCCTCTATGGGAGAAGACACCATTCTGTTAATTGATGCAGATGCTTCGGGTGCAGAATTACTCAGTTTAACCCAATTAACAAATCCCTCTCCAAAAGAAAACTCATTCAGTATTCTAAACAGATATTTCCGTTCCATATGATCAAACGCTTTTTCAGCATCTTATGCTTCTATTATGTACCAAGATACTTAATCTTAACATGTTGTAAAACTCCCACAAATCCTGATAAGTGAGTATGATTGCCTGTTTTGAATAAAAACAGACTAATGCACCATTTTTTAAATAATTTGATTAAACCTAAATGCAAGAAGTCTTGCTAATATATTTTGCAACCTGTTGTTGTTAATGCTTATTGCTCTATATTATGCTGGATCGCTTGGGCTTCCTTAAGCATAACTTTAACATCTGTAATGATTGGGCAAGCCTCTCGATGGATACGAATGTTAAATATTCTTCATAAAAGGGGGGAGAGAAAACCTTTACAGGATGTATGGATTTCCATCGCAGCTTTGCCTGATCACATCTTCAACTTTACTAGTAATATCCATTTCATATGCATATCTCTCTCAGTCTCCATCAGAAGTTTTATACGTTGAAAACTCTCCATATGCTCAGATTCTTCCAAGGTACATCAAAAAGAGTAAACGTCCTTGAATATATTAGCAATTTCAGAGTATGATAAAGCTGACCACTGGTGTCCTTAATTGTGGAAATAGGTCTATTTGAGGATTTATTGCTTATCAAGTAAGATAAATATCACCCGATCTGTCAGCATATATGTTAATGTTAAAGTAATCCCTTTTTCTGCATTCGTAGAGAAACGTGTATTCAAAGCTACTCTAGTTCTTATAACTTTATCCCAGTGAGATTTGCCTCCATTATATCTATGTATAAATTTATCTTCCTGTAGCTGCATTTCAAGTCTCGGCTCTTTCACCTTTTTTTCCTCTCATCTTATTCGAGCAATATGATGTAATTATGTCCCTTAGAAACTCTTTGGTTGTTTCCCCATAAGTTAAATGGATCTGAATATTCATTATCATTTTCCTGTATGAGGAACTGTAATCCCCTTTGAGCTATAGAGCAAAAATCTAAAAAAAAAAAAGTCTAAAGATCTATTACAGGTCAAAATGTAATTCTTTAAATTATTATTGGTAATATAGAAGCATGATCAGGCATGTGGATAGAACCAATGTGACATTTCTCAATGAATCCGTCATAGGGCCACATTATTATGTTAGTATAGTATTTTTAGTATATTACTTTTTTTCTGTACAGTTCATTGTCCCCTATCAATGAAAATGGATTTTCACCTCTGGCGATGACTCAAGGTTTTTTTTCTTCATGCACCAGAGACAAACAGGTTACCCCATATAGAAAGGTGAACCTAACACGCCGCGAAGGGTTCGCTCAAAGGGAACGAGCCTTTTTTTCCCCGAGTGAAAGTACAGTACTGAACTGAACTCCTTTCCCGAGCTGATTCATTCATTTCCCCATTCAGCTGAGCCCTCAGCGGCAGCCAGCCACTGCAGGAAGGGAGGGACCGCCCACCACCTGAATCACTCGGGGAATAAATCACTCAGTGAACTACACTCTGAGTGAATCATTTCCTCTGAGGGGGTACACTTCCATGGTGACCATTTTTTTTTCCTCCAAGCTAATGGCTATTGTAGCCAGGAGTCAGGCCACATAAGCGTAAACACATGTTTCCATTAGTTTTAACACATTTCCAGATAACTAAACTTGAAATGTTAGGCCGGTAGTAATGATGAACTAGTGAGGTTCACTTTTTTTGCTGTTTTTATTGCTAATTAATCATAGCAACAACTCCTGCACATGGCATGTAACAAGTAGTGTATAAAGCCATCTGCATTAGCAAAAGCACGGTTGTCTGATCCTCTCATCACGGCGCATGTTCAGCGTGGATCCCTCACTATATGGGGTATGGATCACTCTCCGGTTCTGCACTGTAGCACGACATGTTCCTTCAGTCACAGATCGACACTGATCGTGCTGCACAGTTGAACCGCAGCCCCGTCAAGTAGCCTAATACAAGTGAGGACACAACACTCTTGTCTCCGTGCTGCGGCTGCAAAACGGTGGATGAATTGTTTGGAGCATCATCCCAGCAAAATTTGGTCCATTTGCTAATAACACTTGGAAAGTCTTGGAGAGCCCCCCGATGAACACTTGTAGTCTAAAGCACCCAGAGTGCTTTGCAGCCCACTGACCGTTCACCTTTTGTCAGTGTTTGGCATGTTACTTTGAACAAGTAATTCATTATAGTTAGGGAAATTAACTATTGTGTTATATATTTTTTTTAAGTTTAAAACAGTACAGGGATTTCCTGAGGGTCTTTGAACGCGGCAGCAGGTAAAAGAAGGAAAGACACGGCACTCGTGAACTTTTCTTACAAAATGTGTTGTTTTTGTGTTGGCTACAGCCACAGTCGACTGTGTGAATGAGGAATAAAGTAGCAGCTAAAACCACCTAAAGCTCATTACTCGTTACTGAAAAAAGTAACACCGTTAGTAACAGCGTTTATTTTACCGCCGTTATTCCCATCACTGCCTTTTTGTTCGGTGTTTTTGCCATGTTTCGCCACTGAAGGAATCCCAGAAGTTGGTTGCAGAGAAATGAAAGCAAACAGCTCCCATGATCCCGCGCTACTTCACGACATCGTCAGCTCTGTCTCGCACTCGGCGTGTAGAGCAGCATTCACCCAGCCACAGGTATAAGATTAAAAAAGTTAGTCTACTGTGAAATACAGAGAGACTTACCTGATGGTGATGGACTTAATCAGCAACGAGTGAACCCCTTTGGTGGGGATTTGAACGGATTGGATGTTACTTAATATATATATACAGTATAAGTTCTGCACTGCTGGCTTTAGTTATAGAGAAACAACATTGCAAACACTCCACATTAGTTTGGGTAGAATGAGGAGCAGCACAGATGGAGAAACAGCGATTTTCTAAAGCAAACCTTCTTTTAATGGGGGCGGCCGGGGCTCAGAGACATCGGGGTTGGAGAAACGGCTGGTCCGGGCTGCATGTCAATATGTCCTTGGGCAAGATACTTAACCCCCGATTTCTCACCATGGCTGTTCCGTCAGCGTTAGAATGTGTATGAATGATTTGTGCGTGGGAGACTAGATTCCCACGATGAGCAGGTGGCACACTGCATGGCTGTGCGCAAATAGACCAATGAACTTGACTGTGGGGTGCACAGTATCTAAAAAACTATATATATATATATATATATATATATATATACACTTAAAATATGTAGCTATCAAAGTGGTACAAAATTGTTATGAAACCATTTCGTTTGGCCAACTGAGCAACTGCTCCCAGGAGAAAAAAACTAACACAGGCCTTCATATCTCACCAGACCAGCCCATCCTATCTCGGCACAACACGGCGATAAATAATGATGGTATCCTAAGCTACAGCTGCAGTAACAGCGAGTGTGAAGTAGTGAGAAAAATTCCGCGCTGTTCCTTTAAGACCTGGTGGTACCCATTAGATGGAGGTGTTCATAAATGTTGTTTTTTTTTTTTTTTTTGCACGCATCTCTTTAGACATAATTTATGTGTTTGTGTGCATCTTAATGCCTGTGCGTCAGTTTACCGTGAAGATTTATGGAGTGTGAGGAGCAACTACTCACCGGTTTAATGATATGAGTGTGTCTGTGTGTTTATAGACATATGCATGTGTGTGTGTGCGTGTGTGTGTGTGTGAGGCATGTTTTCCTGTACGTATGGGGACCCACTTTGGAGTCCGCACCTTCTGACTGGGGAGGCCCGTTTAATTCGTAGCCAAACCGCTTGACCCACTTTGATTTAAATACATTTAACACTACCTAAAGCTTTGTCTTTATTAGCGCCAGGTTAAGGTTATATGAGTGTTGCGGGGATGAATATAAATCACTTCTGCACTGGGCTAAAGCATGGCTGTGTGTGTGTTTGTGTGTGTGTGTGTCCATGAATATGCAGCGCCATCACCTTGGATAACACGCTGGTCATCCTGTCCACGGTGGCCCCCGACGCGGGACGCTACTACGCCCAGGCGGTCAACGACAAGAACGGGGAGAACAAAACCAGCCAGCCCGTCACGCTCACCGTGGAGAGTAAGTAACTCATGAATCCCGCAAGCACATGCGCACGCACGTCCCAACGCGGCGGCTCCGCTCACCCACTCAGCAGAAGACTGGGGTGAATCAGCAGATTGCCTTACGAGGTTGCTGCAAGCGACTTATGTCTGCAGGGGAAACAAAAAAAAAAAGCTGAATGCCCCATATTGCTGCTCTTGGAGTGGTTCACATACTCAACAGGTGGCTCAGTCATAACAATAGAAGCAGAGGTAGCGCCCTCCACTGGTGCGCCCTGTTTGTTCCAAACATTTTCATATTACCGTACAGCACGAGTATTTTTTTTTTTTATTTTTTCCCGCAGTCCCCCCCCCCCCCTGGCCCGGGCAGTGAATTACATTCACATGGTGTGTTTTAGGCGGAGATGAGGCAGCACCTCTCTGACCGGTTGGATGAAACAGACCCATAAACTAGACCTTCAGTTTAATCGCTCCTCACAAAAAGCAGATTTATGAAAGCGACACTGGGCAAAACAGGGACTGATTAAACACACGCGCACACACACGCGCGCGCACGCGCACACACAGAAAACCAACACGTAAGATAGAAGGTCAGCCTCTGCTCATAAACACAACATGGTCACGACTTCAAATAAAGTTAGTCTCGAGCTAAGGGTTGCATGTCCAATCCTTAGTGTTTAGCTGAACTTCGGTGTTAACTAGTTTACCTTTTTTCATCTAACCATAATCACAAAAAAATTCTCCCCATAGCTGTTATTTACCATCACGCAGTCTTTCTCGTGAGCTTTTCAAAAGTCACAAAAGAAAGTAGGAATATTTTTTACAATATGATCACCCGGGTTCATTGTGATCTTGTGGGAGGAATTTTTGAACCTGTTCACAGGTGGAGATTCGCATTTTCGTTTTAATATCGGCTCTGCGTTTGTGAGCATCTGCTCGTCACATTAATACAGTGTTTGTCAATTCGGCGCTCAAATATGCATGACACAGCAATCTGCGGGGACCACATATCACCGGATATCGCTGCGGTGTGACCTTGTGTGTCACGCCGCTGAAAGTCAACCAGGGTTTTTTTTTTTTTTTTTTTTTTTTTTTTACAGCTGCAGTTGTTCATTTTAGCAATTGTGTGGAGAAAAGAAATAAAAACAGGCAGCAAAGGGAGGGACTTTTTTTTTTTCCTTTTTTTTTTCTCGAAGGGAGCATACAAATGAGACAAGGCTTAGTCTAATAGCGAAGAGCAAATTGACAATGGGTAATACGCCAAATTGGCAGACATATTGCTTTTTTGTTTTATTCTTCAGAGTGTGAAATGCGCTACAACTTACAGTCGTCTCCGGGCACAGACAGATGTAAACATCGCGGCGACATACTGAGGAATTTGCTATGCGGGTCACCATGTTGTTTACTTTTTCCAATTTAATTAGAAGATTATACACTTGAGGTATTCTCGACACAGAGTTTTCTGAACCACAATACGTTCATTAGTGCCTGCCAGGAAACCAATCATCATATTCTCTGAAATAAAATGAGTTCTGGTGGAGTCATACGGATTCCTGTTTTTTTTTGTTTTTGTTGCATCAGTGGCAAACACACACACAAGCAAGCCTAATGGAATTTAACAAAAAAGTGTTTAATGTGCAGATTTACAAATCCGTGTACACCACTGTATTTACGACTCGATATGAATGTGCGGTGATCAGCGCGAGCCCGTCTGCTTCGGAAGGGGGAAGAGTTCACGCGAGAGTGGCAGCTGTCACGTTTTTTTTTTTCGCAGGTTCGGCACGACTGCATCAGCACACTCATGCATCATCTGCCGCGGTGTTAGAATCCCGCTGCATCTCTCTCCGTCAATCACCTCTTCCCCGTTCTCCTCCCTCCGTGCTGTTCCGGGAGCTCGGAGGCCCCTCGAAGACCCGCACCGGTCAAACTTTACGCGGAATCCCACTTGTTAATTAGTACAGGAAACAAAAAAAACTTAAGCCACGTGATTTACACTGTTGCCTCACAGATCCCTTAGAACGTGTAGACAGTTTTTTTTTTTATATATTTTTCTGATGATTTAATTGCGAGTCGCTCCACATGGATTGATTTGTCTTTCCTGTGCTAATTGATAATAACGTCAATAAAAAGCCCTCAAGATGATGCTTGTACCACTGTGATGATGTGGATTAATGGGGAAGGCTTTGAATAGAGTTGCGCAAAACATATCTATCAGCTAAGGTAAATCGGCCTCCGAATATGTGCTTGGATTCAATCAATCAAACATCCTTAAAAGGAGAGATAACGTGCCGGTCTTTATCCGTCTCAGAGCCTAGCGGTTTGGATCTATCCTAACAAAGTCTACAAAGGCATCAGAATCCACTTTGCGTCCACCACTTTAAAATTCCGTGTCTCTAAGCTGTCATGACTCTCTTTTTTTAATCAATGCCGTTGGACTAGATTGGCCGATCGAAACGTATTAATTTCAAACTGTTAAATGAATTCTTTAAATGCGCTGGCAGATTAATTGTGTTCCGCGCCTCTAATGCCGCCGCCGTTCCCTTTGTGTTTGAAACTGTTTGGACGAGGTAACGTCATTCCTTTTTTTTTTTGGGCAAGTTATTGTCTCTGACTTGTCAAAGCGGAGCCCGCTGTGAACATGCTCCCACTATCACCACCACCACCGCTCAAAAATAACTTAATACGTTTTACTCCTTGTTCCCGGAGTCGGATGTTTGAGCTTCGCCGTGCAAAATAATTCATGTGCAGGGTTTGACACTAAAAGGTTGTTTTCACATTCATCTGAGGAAAGCGGGGGGAAGTTTCTCCGAGCTTGAAAAAAATTCAGTCCAATTTAAGGGGCGGGCCCAGGAGCGTGATACCTGTGTACCTCCGGTCCAATATCAACTTAGACAAGTGTAATGTGGAAATTTGAAGGTTCTATTGCACAGACACTGAGAATGAACAGTGAAATGTAGGAGACATCCTGTGTAAAACTTCTGAAATGAGATATATATATATATATTTCCAAATTTATATAGTCTGGGTTTTTTTCATTTTTTAATGAGGAAGAAGCAGTCGATGTAATTTTTAAGATTTTACCAGGTTAAGGTATCTTTTTTTTTCTTGTGAAAAAAAAAATCCCACACACAAATTCTTCATCTTCAAATTAGATCATTTTAAAAGCATCTTAAACATGTCTGGGGGGGGGACTTTAGGTTTTTAACCTCTTGCACCTTGTTATATAACAAAAAATGATGCTATAGGAGACAGAGTGAGAAATCCTCATTTCACATATTACATCCTTAAAAGGCTTTTCTACAGCAACTTATTCAGTGGGATTTGCATCATATTCAGCTGCCCTTCTTGCAATCTTGCTTTCTTTTTTCTTTTTTTGGGAGGGGAAAAAAAACACGATGCGAATGTGGAATAATTAAATCATAACCAAACGAGCACTCTCTCTCTCTCTCTCGGGAGGCCTGCTCCTACATTCGGCTAATGTTTGCACACAAATAAGATTCCACATAACCGGTTCTTGGAAGAGTGTTACTCACGATAAGGTGGCACGAAATAACAATCGTAACAATAAAAACCTGATTAGGGCGCGTGTTAAACCTCCACTCAAGCTCACAAACGGACGCGGACACGCAACGAGCTCGCTCGCCTTCGTAAACGTGCAATCACTCAAACACATAGAAGTGCACAGGCCTGTACCCGCTGTCTGGGGGGGGAGGTGGGGGTGGGGGGGGAAACGAGATCAGATTCAGGGAGAGATCACTGATTGAGGGCAGTGAATCGATGGTTGGCTGGAGGCTCGGCGAAAAAAAAAAAAAACCCGTGAGCGATGGTGATGCATTTAATCGCCTTTTGTGTTTGTCTCAATTATGCTACATAATGGCTTCTAACACCTGGGCTAACACCACGGCCGGGACGTGTGTGTGTGTGTGTGTGTACACTAGAGAACGGATCTAAAGCAAAGACAGGGCCGTTATTAGTTGGGTCGGAGCGTGCTGGCTAGCGAGTGCCTGTAGTGACAGATTGTCACCCAGTGTGAGAGGCTCTGTGCGCGGGTTTATTTCTGAGGTCTGCTTTTCATTTATAGATTTCTTCACCTTTATTTTTTCTGTGTGTGTGTGTGTGCGTGTGTGTGATAGATGTGGGAGGACCTGCAGACCCCATCGCCCCCACCATCATCGTCCCCCCGAAGAACACCAGTGTCACCGTGGGGAGGAACGAGGCCATCATGGAATGCGTTGCCAATGCAAGGTATACACACACACACACACACACACACACACACAGAAACACACACATACAGTGTCTGAGGGAACAAAATGACATGCCCATTAAAAAACGCATTATCAAAACACCTCTGCTCCCTCTCGCCTCCACCGCTGATATTTTAGCGATTTAAAGGGATCTTGATTTAAATTTTGTGTGAACATGATATAATAGTGTTTTGAATCCCTCCTCCGTTGATTCACGGCTTCGCTCTCCTTCTCCCCATCTCCCAGTCCTGAATTATTATTATTAGCATTATCTCCGATTCAAAGACTTAATCAGAATGACAGATGTATCCCGTTGCTCCCTCAGTGCTCCGTAACCTTGAAACGGAATATGAATCTGCATTAAAAAAAAAAAAAACACGCTCCCTGTCTATATATCTCACCGTCTTGTTCCCTTCTTTTCATCTTTCTGGCCTCCAGGCCCCTCGTCAAGCTGAGCATAACTTGGAGGAAAGACGGGGTGGTGGTCAACACGGGGATCCGCGATTTCGGCCGCAGGCTGGTCATCAGCCTGCCGGCGGTCAGCGACAGCGGCTTCTACGAGTGCGAGGCTTCCCTCCGCAGCAGCAGCGTGGCGGCGGTCACCGCCGGCGCCTTCCTGCACGTTCTCGGTACAAAAAAAAAAAAAAAAAAAAAAGCAGCTCGGATGTTACGTCTCGTTCCGAAGCCGTGCAGTCTAAATTATCTGAATTTTTGCATCAGCACACTAATTGGCCAAAAGAGCATTCTGACACTTTTTTTTACATTTTTGTCCTCGAGGGGTCAAGATAAAAGGGGAGGATAAAAAAAAAAAAGGCTTTAACGGAGCAATGTTGTATGCTTTTTCCTCTCTGAAACAGAGTATCCCCTGTTTGTGAAAGAGCCACCGAGCCACATCAGCGCTGAGATGGAAAAGGTGGTGGATATCCCCTGCCAGGCACGCGGTTGGTGTCATCGTTTTTTGTTTTTTTTCATTCTGATGCAAAAAAAAAAACTTTACTTAAAAAAAAACTCAAATCCTCCCCTTGCTCTGCAGGCACGCCGCAGGCAGAGATCGTGTGGTACAAAGACGCCGTGCCCATCAGCCCGGTGAAGATCCCCAGGTACCGCGTCCTGGTCGGCGGCAGCCTGCAGATCAACGGCCTCCTGCCGGACGACACGGGCATGTTCCAGTGCTTCGCCCGCAACCTCGCCGGAGAGATCCAGACGAACACCTACCTGGCCGTCACCAGTACGAAGAAAACATTTACGAAAAGCTATCTGGATATCTGCTGCTTAATTCCGTTCACCCCCCCCCATATCTGTTCCCCCCTTCCCTTTCATATCCTCGAATCCGCTCCTCTGTTCTCGCCTCTAATCTTCTTTTCCTCCCTATCTGGCTCTCTGTCTGCCTCGCCTCCTACACCCGTCTATCTACATATCTCTTTGCATGACAGATTTGTCACCTTGGATTGCTCGGGCAATTATTGGCTATTTTTGAAACCCGCGCAGGAAAGGAGGAGCGGAGAGCGAGCGAGCGACGCGGGGCGCCTTGTCAGTTCCTCAGAACTGTCCCGCAGAATGAGACCTGACAGCACCCCCACCCCCTCCTTTTTTTTGTCTATTATGTCTGTTAAGTTCTCAGCTGCTCTTCTGCGTTATTGGGCAGAAATCTGTTTACGTCTGTCATTATCACCTCCTCGTCACCTGATTTATGTGTGTGTGTGTGTGTGTGTGTGTGTGTGTGCGCGTCCCACCCTCCCCCTCCCAGGTATCGCTCCCAACATCACCGCCGGGCCCGCTGACAGCGCCGTGATTGACGGCATGTCAGTCATCCTCCACTGCGAGACCTCGGGAGCCCCAAGGCCAGCCATAACCTGGCAGAAAGGTGTGTGGGCTAACAGCACAGGTTCAGCGGGAAAGGGGGGGGGGGGGCGGCGTTGTGTCTGACATGTCAGACAACATCGAAAAAAAAAAAAGGATTGAGAATATGCGTTTTCAGCCTAAATAAGCTCCATTCCTTGACTTTAGCTGCACCGCTCCCCCCCCCTCCCTGTGTTTGTTTTGCCTGACATTTCTCCAATATGCTAACCCCCCACCCTGCCATCAATCACTCCTCCCCCGTCTCTGCAGGTGAGCGTGTCTTGGCCAGCGGCTCGGTCCAGCTGCCCAGGTTCACCCTGCTGGAGTCGGGCAGCCTGCTGATCAGCCCCTCCCACCTCTCCGACGCCGGCACCTACACCTGCATGGCCAGCAACTCCAGAGGCATCGACGAGGCCTCGGCCGAGCTGCTGGTCTGGGGTAAGGCTGGCAAATTAAAAAAAATATATACACATTTTCTACCCTTCACATCTTTTTAGGTGGCTATATTCACGTTACCAGCTCCCGAAAGTCTTGCAACCATTCCAGACACGACGATAACGCTGACTCCGACAGACATAGGATGAAAAGCTTCAGTGAGCTCAGCTCAATCCGCTGTTCAAACACCTCCCGAGTAACGACCTCTCGCGCGTGTGTCCGCAGCGCGCACCCGCATCACCAAGCCGCCGCAGGACCAGAGCGTCATCAAGGGGACCAAGGCCGTTATGACCTGTGGCGTGACCCACGACCCCAGCGTCACCATCAGGTGAGGACGGATTCCATTTCCCGAGGCCGCCGGGTTGTAGTTTGTTTTTTATTTTTCCGAAACAGTTTCTCGACGCGAGCCCCGCGTCTGGAAACGCGAGGGGATAATTGATGTGCTTAATTAGTTTATGAAATCCATGAGAGATCTCGTAATGTTTAATCCCTCAGATGGCCCTCCTGTGGGAAGATTTTTTTTTGAAGCTTGAGGAATTAGGGCTTTTTACCTCTCCCTTCAGACTGTCTGGAGCATGACGGAATGCGTCTGTGTGCCTGTGTGTGTGTGTGTGTGTGTGCGCACACACGCGTCTGTCTCCGCGGGGGTGAAATGATGTCTATAGAGCCCAGTGATTAGAGTGCCTGTCACCTGTGGGCTCATGGCATTGATCAGATCGCGGGGTAAACAGATGAATATGTAAACAGAGTAATAACTTCAGACAGCGCCTTTAATTAAACGCAACACAGAGGAGATTAGCTGGAGAGCCCAAACAGTCCCAATTAATCACAGGCCCTCCTGGTGTGTGTGTGTGTGTGTGTGTATACATCTGCGTGTGTGTGTGTGTGTGTGTGTGTGTGTGTGTGTGTTGGAGGTGGAGAGCGGTTACTATTATATGT
The DNA here is from genome assembly GCA_036785175.1 of Eupleurogrammus muticus. Lineage (NCBI taxonomy): Eukaryota > Metazoa > Chordata > Actinopteri > Scombriformes > Trichiuridae > Eupleurogrammus > Eupleurogrammus muticus. The sequence continues at coordinate 15,694,727 of JAYKQN010000011.1, read as the reverse complement.
GTGACAGAGAGAGATGCTTTTCAGATTCAAATCACTCCGCTATCAGCCCGTCATCGGGAGGCTTTGCATCGGCGTCGGCGTCTTCTGTGAATTGACACAAAACAAACAGATTTACAGTCACAGCGCTCCCAGACAGAGTGTTGACGCGCGCGCACGCGCGTGTGTGTGTGTATACCTCCAGGTATGTGTGGGAGAAGAGCGGCTCGGTGATTGACGTGAACGCGTCGCCCCGCCTGCGGCTGGATCCCGACGGCACGCTGCACATCTCCCAGACGTGGTCGGGCGACATCGGGACGTACAACTGCAGGGTGACCTCGGTGGGCGGCAACGACACCCGCAGCGCCCACCTCCGAGTCAGGTCGGCATATTTTTGGCTTCCTCATCTCGCTGTCTCCTCTCTCTCTCTCTCTTACTTACATCTCACAGGGACATGCCGGATGGATGTTTTCTCCCCTGTTCCCATTCCCCCGTCTCTAATCCATCAAACATGAAACTAATAACTGATATTGGCTATGCGACAGACTCTCTGGTGTGGCTTTTTAATTTTCTCACGTCGCCTGATACCCCTTCTCTTTGTCTCTTCCCCCCCTCTCACATGCACATCATTGCGCACACGCAGGCAACTTCCCCATGCTCCGGAGAACCCGGTAGCGGTTCTGAGCAGCACAGAGAAAAGGGCCATCAACCTCACGTTCGCTCAGGCTTTCGACGGCAACAGCCCCCTGATCCGCTATATCCTGGAAGTCTCTGAAAACAGTGAGTGGTTCTGACGCTACATGTTTAGTATGCACTCATTTGCTACACCTCCTATTATATTACTGTCGTTGCCCTATATTGTTGGCGAGGTGCATCCTCTCTCACCTTCTGCAATCAGTATAACTCAGCCGCCTCGTCCCTGCACTTCCTCTGCAAAGCACTCAAGGCGACGGCATTGTGTCGATGTCCAAATGTTCTTATCTTCCATTCACCTGATAGAATCACAGGAATGCTTTCACCCATGGAGAGAGAGAGAGAGAGAGAGTAAATCGTTGAGCGATTTCTCGTCAAAGCTCAGGCTAACTGAGAGGATGACAACTCATTAAGAGGAAAATGAATTCGAGGATGCAGATGGAATCTGTTTCTTTTCTTCTTTTTTTTTTGATAATTGAATTTCGATCTGATATACAGAGGAGGTGTATACAAAAAAAAAAAAAAAAATGAATGACTTGTTTTTTATCAGTAGCGGCAATAAATGAAACAAGAGGCGTGCACTAACGGTCGGGAATGAGATTGGATATGAATTTGGCGGAGGATGGTAAATGCTCCTCGCGGGGGTCGTCTGCTGCGTTTTTAAAAAGCTGCCGTTGCTCACTGCCGTGTACGCATTGCCTCCGTCCCAGATGCCCCTTGGACAGTGCTGCTGGCCAACATCGAACCGGAGTCCACCGGGGTTACGGTTGGCGGCCTCATCCCGGCCCGTTCCTACCAGTTCCGCCTGTGTGCCGTCAACGACGTGGGCAGAGGCCAGTTCAGCAAAGAGACTGACCGGTGGGTACCGCAACTGCTCTTAATACACTTGATTTGAATTGAAGTGACATCCCATTCTTGTCTATAGGTTTCAATATGACGTATGTCTTGGTATGCTGCAGCATACTGGTTGAAGGGGCCAAGCCCAGCTCCTGGAAACCAAAAACTCAGAATCCACCAAACTTTACACATGATACAATACCCATCCATCTGATTTTCATATGGAGAAATGCAATTCGCTGTGCCTCCATTGCTCTAGAGTGTTTTACACCTCTGCATCTGGCGCTTTGCATTGCACTTGGTGATGTACGGCTTGGATGCAGCTGCTCGGCCATGGAAACACATTCCATGAAGCTCTCTGAGCTCTGTTCTTGAGCAAATCTGAAGGCCACATGAGGTTTGGAGGTCACTTTACATGTCCTACAACTTCATGGCCGAGTTGAGCGTGGAATATCTAGGAGTGAGGAAATTCCACAACTGGATTCGTAGCACCTAGCATCCTATCACAGTTCCATGCTGCAATTCACTGAGTTCCTGGGAATGACCCGTTCTTTCACTAATACTTATAAAAGCAGCAGGCACATCTCTATGCTTACACACCTATGGCAATGATGTGATTGGAACACCTCACTCTGTGAATACTTTTGGCAATATAGTATTTTAAAGGCTAGCACTCTGTATAACTTTGAGTACATCAGCTGCAGGATCGCTGCACTTGAGGGCTGGTACAACCCATTTTTTGTCTTGACAGTTCACCAAAAGAAAAAAGAAAAAAAGAAATCTTGTGATTATTTCCTGTAAGTCCACTTTTCGGGTCCTCACTCCTGCGGGGAAGAAGTGAGAGATGAGCCATCTCCGGGACGTGGCCTTTTTTCAAGATAAAACCGCGAATGAGCTGAAATTACGCTTTGTGAAGCCTTGATGGGAGCGCTGACCCAACTTCGTCTCTTTTCCCTCCCCGGTAACTGCCGTCGCCGTGCACTTCCTTTGAGTGAATCCAGAGGGGCCCAACAGAGGCAGAGCTCCGCCAGGACTTCAATTCTCAAGTGAATTCTCTTGACGATGGCGAGACAAAACGGTCACAATCATGCGGGGCGCGCCCGTCTCACACACACACACACACACAGACACACACACACACACACACACACACACTCTTTGTTCGTCACGACTCATCCAGGCACATTTCTGTCCGACCTCGTCCACGTCAAACACACCCAGTTCGCAGCTTCTATACCTGCGGCAAGGATCTCTGTCAAACCGGAGTCGTCCTACACCCACCATGCACCTCCTCATCTAACGTGAGGGAAGGGCGCACCACGGGGGGGGAGGACTTGAGCCTCGGAGGGCAGGTTTTTTTTTTTTTTTCTGAGGCGCCTCTTTGATCCTAAAGACTCTGCTTTATCTCCTCGGGAGCGCGGCGCTCTGGTGCACCGGGTAGCAATCAAGATGTCACCTTAAAGTGATTTAAGTCTGCCTAGATCTCTATTCTTGTTCTCTTATATCTTTCCCTCGCTTCGTTTCACTATTGTCCTGCTCCCTCTTTTTTTTTTTTTTTTTTTTTCTTAACTAAAGCATAGTCGATCCTTGTTATGCCGCGGCATGAGGTCCCTCAATGGCCAGTGTTGTAATTCATTTTGGACAAAGATTTTACTTTGTGGTATAAAAAAAATAATCAGAATAAAAAAAATGTTCTCTATTAGGATTTGATGTCTATGATGAAATGGGAGAGAAATACGTGAAAAATTCCTAATGAATGCCGGCTTTTATTTCCTTCTCTCACCTCTCTCTCTTTAAACCGCGGCAGGCTTACTCTCCCCGAGGAGCCCCCCAGCGCCCCCCCACAGACGGTCATCGCCAGTGGCCGCACCAATCAGTCCATCATGATCCAGTGGCAGCCGCCCCCGGAGGCCCACCAGAACGGCCCGCTGCAGGGCTACATCATCAGGTGAGAAGACCCCTGACAACCCGTCGGACGTCATAGGATAGGTGCCTGTGCCGATCAGATGAGATAATAACTTCCTTTTTTCCACAGCTCCATTTTGCTTAATTTATTTTTTCCTTTTTTTTTTGCCCGCTGCAGCACTGGAATAATTGGCTCCGATTAAATACCTTTCTCTCCATTCATCTGGTGTCACCTCTCCTTTTGTAACCATTAATAAAAAAAGAAAAAAATCAGTTCTGTACAGCTTGTTCCATGACTACACTCCCTGCCTCTCTCCTTACAGAGGATTCGTATTCTAACACACTAAACTTGTGTCTGCTTTTGTCTTGCTGCTAGGTACTGCCTGTCAGGGCTTCCGGTGGACTGCCAGATGAAAAACATCACCAACCCGGACCAGACCAGCCTGCTCCTGGAGGAGCTGATCATCTGGACCAACTATGAGATCGAGGTGGCGGCCTACAACGGGGCCGGCAGGGGCACCTACAGCCACAAAGTGACAGAGTGGACTCTGCAAGGGGGTGAGCGCCGCCGACAGGCTTTAAATTACCCCCCCCCCCCCCGATAGCGTATTTTATGTTCCCATAAATGCGCCGGCAATCCAAGCGTTTGGGGCGCAGATTAAACACCGGGTCTGGCTTAGTTGCTGTAAGTGTGAGACAACTTTATTTGGTTCTACAAATTCTATTCATTACCTGCAATCCTCATCATTATAGTCCCATAGCTAATGTGAAGCCTGCGGCATAGACTGATACTTAATCCAATCATCCTTTTTTTTTTTTTTTAATGATCAAATTAAGTTGTTGTACAGCCGTTGTGGAAAAGGTTTTTAGATTCCCTTATGTGGAAATTCACTGGGCCTCTTACCTGTCACTCTTCATAAATACCTATCAGTCACAGCCAATTAGACTGGATCATTCCCTGGACTCTTAAGGCTCTGTTTCAGTGGTAATTATAGCTTCCCTCATCCACTTCCGCTTCACCCCTAGCCTTACACTGCACGTCACGGCGGAGGCCACTCGCAGGGCCGAGGGATGTGGCAGCTGTGGAGTAAAAACACATTTGCCCTTGAACACTTTTGGCCCAAACTATCATGGTCCGACCGCCAGTTGTAGGTTTATCACTGTTGTGCTCTTTGGCGGTCTCAGGCATCTGGGGGGCCCCCCGTTTCAATGCTACATATGAGGCCCTGTCCCATAAAACATTTATCTGCGTGTTTGCCAGCCGTGCGCCCATGTGTCTCTGATGCATTAAAATCTGAAAAGATGCAGTGCTTAAATTCATCATGTCGCACGGGGGCATGTGTGGCTTTAGTGTTTTTAAAATCTGCTGCAGCGTGCACATTGACCTGATGTACAACAGAAACAAAGATAGAAGCGTGGGTAACACTTTACTTGAATGGGGGTTTATAACACTGTCATAATCATGCAAGACGCCTATCATAAACATTTATAAATGCTTATGACAGTTGTCGTTAAGTGTCATTTGGTAAAACACGTCACTTTTGGTGCACAGTTGACATTGTTTGACACGTCTTTGTTATGACAACTTGACATAAACCAAGACAAAATAACCCGTCATAAACATGACATAGCGGGACCTTACTGTCGACCTTTACACTATTAGGTTATATTTCATATCAACATTAAACTGTCACATATGGTTCTTTTAGACCCTTAGCTGTCACGGGACCATTATGATTGTGTCCTTTTCATAATGACACCATAAGCTCATAGTTGTTTAAGGTTTGACAGTAAGGTCAGGCTAGGTCATGTTTATGACAGGTCATTTTGTCTAGGTTTGTGTCAAGTTGTCATAACAAAGACGTGTCAAACAAAGTCAACTTTGCATCAAAAGTAACATAATTTACCAAATGACACTTACTGTCATTATTATAATAGTGTTATAATAATCCTATGATTTATAATAATCCTCCCTCCCCAAATTCCAGTAAAGTGTTACTGAAATGTGTTTTCAACAAAGTGCAGATGCATTTTTCTCATCTTTGTGTAAGACTTGAACAGGTTATCAATCAATTGCATTTTGTTAGATTGTTTGAAAACACACCTCAATTGAAAACGTCTGAAACACAGGTAAGGCCGCCTATGGTTGTGCTTTGTGCAAATCATCAGACATACCTGCAGTTACATTGCAGCGTTCTGCAGATAATTGCAATACTTAGGCGGTTATTTCCTCCTAATGCATGACTGCACTATAGATGACATACAGCGCCGCAGTTGACCCTTGTGAGGGTAGTGAGGATTCCCTCGGGGCCAAGCGCTGAAAGGGAAGTGAATAACGGCGAGTTAATCGCATATTGAAAAGCACCGAGGCTGCTTTGTGAGGTTTTTCTACGAGGGGGCTGATATCGTTGGTTGGTTTGTGCAGTTGAAGGTGTCACTATGGTTAGAGTTGTGTCTTTATCTGTATCTGGATGCATCTGTTCAGAAGTTTGCTCAATCGTCTTTAAATAATCGGTTTAGAGCATAACTACTGATAATACTGCCACTGCACAGATTTGCTTGTTGCATTGTGCCAAATATGTTCAGTTACATGGTTTATTGTTTCTTTATATAGAACAATGTACTATTATGGTGACATTTAATCAGCACCCTACAGAACAAGGTTAATGCCTCCTCCCTTGAACCTCAAGACTTTATTTCTGTACTTTCTGCAAAGCCCTATTTCGCCATTTTTTTTTCCCAGTTTAGTATTTATTTTTGCCATGAGAGCCTTTATTTGTACCTTTTCATTCATATGTTTAGATTGATTGCTTTCCTCATGTCGATTCGACTGTATCACAGACTTGATTACTTTATTTTTTTCTTTTGGTGTGGTTCACCGTTTCATTTTCTGCTTTCGAATTGTATGCCTTTTTTGTGGGATATATATATACTGCATCACTTATGCACTTGCAATTGCAAAAAAAAAATGCTCATATTGACTGCCTGGAGACCTTGCCTGGCCTCTTTGATTGCATATTTAATTGATTTGGTGCATTAATTACAAGGTGGCGATGTGCATCATGATGGTGACACTCGTGACACGCCGTTCGATGCGTTCAAAGGAAACCGCCTCGGTTGACTTCCTTTCTTATTGTACATGCAGAGTAATATAATTAGAACACACATTGTGAACTTTCCCCGGTGTCACCCAGCTACATCTATTTCTTGCCGTGCCCTTTGAATCCAACACCTTGCGCACCTTTCCTCCCTTGTCTATTTCAAATCCTCAGACGCCCAAAGTCACACTAGTTCCTGTAAAATTAAACTAAGCCAAATCTTAAGATTATTTTTTTTTTTCCACCAAAATCCCAAAGGGCACACGCATTTAAAAAAAAATGGGTTTGGAATCTGGCCCTTCCGAACAATCGGTGATGAAACGCTGAGGTGTGATTTCACAAAATGACTTAACCTTTTAAACCGCACATTAACCCGCTGACTTTCTTTTCCTTTTTTTTTATCAAGAAATATTGTCAAAGGAGACTATAAGTAATGCATCAGCATGTTGAAAGGTTAATCCATGCCGTTATTACATGAAGAATGAATAATGTTCTTCGCTGGCATTAGTAAAAAGTCAATTCATAGATTACAGTGAGTTTAAAATGCTGCAAGGATACTTCTCATACATCTACCGCATGCGGCTCGAGCTTTCAGTTTGATTTTGAACTCCTTTACCATGTACAGCATATGAAGGCTGTACTCACATATCGGTGAATCCTTGTCATATTACATCCGTTCCATGTACAGATTCTCAAGAACACCCAGTAAGAAATTGGATGGTAGGTCAGTACCTGACCCCGTCTCTGGCTGCTCACCACTCACAACTAAATAAACTAACGCACATCCATCCTCTATTCCTCAATCTCTGTTATACTATATGCTGCTTACGTAAGCCTCAGCAATGGGATAGAGTGTGTGTGTGTGTGTGTGTTACTTTGGCTGAATGATTGCACTTTAGAAATGATGAATTCCGTCCAGCACAACGTGTCGACAAGACCTTGGAAAATTTCAGCACATGTTGTTTCGAAGCCACGTCTTTAAAACACTGATGTTTTTTAATTAACAGGACTTTCAAACCTGTGAGGTACAGGGAAACGGTTTATATTTTTCTCTCGCTTCACCAAAAATAAAAAAAAAGGAAACGATTTCATCAGCGGCGTCGCGGCCCGGCGAATGACGACAGGGAACACAACGCTCAATTAATCAGACGTTTCCGTCACTCGCTCTCATAATTAAACACAGGAGCGGATCATAATGTGCCTTTAAATATACTCAAAGAGAATGCGGGATAGCACAGAAGTGTGCCGATACCGGCCAATCAGCTTCATTAGTGTGCGCGGCGTTGGCTGTTTTCCTGTGTTACATCAGAATGGCACGCTCACTTCAAACAAACTGCTCCAGGCCTCACCTGGAAGCCGCCTGAGGCAATCGCTCTCACACCCAGTTTGATTGGCGTGTTCTTACCTCCCCAAATGAGCCCAAATAAAAAAAAAATGCTTAGCCCGACTCTCACACTCCAAAAAGAAAAAAAAAAAAAACAAGGCTGGTCTGAAAGTGCCTGTTTGACATTTTCAAGTTCTGCTTTTCTCTGCCTCATCATTATTCTCTCTTCCTCTCTCTCTCTCTCTTTCCCTCGCGGCCTCTGTCCCCACCTCCTCTCTTCCTCCTCGCTTTCTTGGATCGCTCCACCGCCCCTCCCCGCCCGCACCCGCCACCGCCCGCCGCCTTCTTTTCCTTTTTCACCTTCCCCTGGATCAGTGCCCACTGTGCCACCAGGAAATGTACAAGCAGAAGCTGTCAACTCCACCACGGTGCGTTTTACCTGGAGCGCTCCGAGCCCTCAGTTTATCAATGGAATCAACCAGGGATACAAGGTGAGCGCCCCCCCCCCCTTTCTGTCGAATGATGCCCTCTAGTGGTCAGAGGTAGAAGCGCACGCTGCGGGTTACATCACATTGGAGCCAGTCGAGAGAAACCATCATTGTATCTTTTAATCACACGTTTTTTTTTTTCCTTGATGTGATCCTTCTCTTGCACAAATGGAAATTTTGACCAAAATAAAAGAACTGTGTTACAAAATGTGCAGAATCGGAGAGCATTTCTGAGGGCCAAATTACAGATCTCTCTTCATCACACTGAATCTTGGAGAGTCCCTTGTGCCAACATGAGATCTCTCTCTATTCATCCCACATGGTCTTCCTTATTTTTAAGTCCGCTCCTCCAAACATGGAATCTCAATTTGACAAGACAACTCACCAACAGCTCCTATTTTTGCTAAACAGTTGCCTTGTCTAAAGAAAGTACAACACATGGCTGTTGACCTCTGACCTTTTTTGGCCATTTTTACCTATAGCATGACCAGCTTCCATTCTTACAAGACAGGAATAGGTACTAAAGAACAATACAATCCCAACCTGGATTGTTTATCTGACCAAACATGCCTCAAGGTATCTGTGTGTCTTGGTTGTACTTATTATATCCAGATGTTCACTATTACTCCAAACAGATAAAGATCTCTAGATTAACTTATGATTTAAGCAAATCAAGAGGTGGGAAATACACTGCATAAGCTTTAACAGGTGTCCTGTCCTAAGCTTTTTATGTGGACAGTTTTGTAACAATGTTCTTTTGATCACGTTTACCTTCAGCTGTTGGCATGGGAACCCCCTCGTGCGAACGAGGTCACCGTGGTCACCGTGCGTCCCAACTTCCAGGACAGCGTCCACATCGGTTACATCTCGGGCCTCAGGAAGTTCACGGAGTACTACACGTCGGTGTTGTGCTTCACCACCCCGGGGGACGGCCCGCACAGCCCGCCTCAGCGGCTGCGCACTCATGAGGACAGTAAGTGTTCCGGGAGGCCGCGTAGTGCTTTTGTGCGGGTGATTGCGTAGCGAGGCGAGTTCTCCTACTACCTGCCTGGTCTTTATCACTTCGTTACAGCCCCTGGTGCTGTGGGACACCTCAGTTTCACCGACATCCTGGACACCTCACTTAAAGTCAGCTGGAAGGAGCCCCAGGAGAAAAACGGCCTCCTCACAGGTAAATTGATAGAGATGTCATGTTGTGATCTCCGCTGTGCGTGTGTGTGAGGTTACCGCTAACGCTGAGGCCTCTTTCCAGGCTACCGCATCTCCTGGGAGGAGTTCAACAGGACCAACACGCGGGTGACGCATTACCTGCCCAACCTGACCCAGGAGTACAAGGTGACCGGGCTCACCGCGCTCACCACGTACACCATCCAGGTCGCGGCCATGACGGCCAAAGGCCAGGGTCAGCTCTCCGCCTCCACCATCTCCTCCGGCGTGCCCCCAGGTCAGCGCTTAAATCGAATGAGTCAAGCCTTCCACTCGCTGGGCAGTTTGTTCGACTGGCTAAATCTGGATATTTCTCGAATGTGATTCATTTCCTTCGCAGAGTTACCCGGCCCTCCGACTAATTTGGCCATCTCCAACATCGGCCCTCGCTCCGTCACGCTGCAGTTCAAGCCCGGCTACGACGGCAAGACGTCCATTTCCCGTTGGCAGGTTGAAGCCCAGGTGAGACGAGCGCTTTGTTTCACTCTCCGCCCGTAATAAGAGCCGTCTGAGTTTCTCCCGCGGGGGGCCGTGTGATCTTTTAATAATGCGCCCTCTTTCCCAAATACCCGCTGAATTGTTTAATTTGTTTGGAATTCGGCTTCGCCATTTTCTGCCTGTGCGTTTCAGATCGGCGTAATTGGAGAGAATGAAGAATGGCTCGTGGTTCATCAGCTCGCTAATGAGCCTGATGCCAGATCACTGGAGGTCCAGGACCTGAACCCCTACACTTTCTACAGGTTGGTGCGCACACACACACACACACACACACCAGCACAGCTAAAAGCAAGAACTGTACCTGCCACTGATTCTCCTAATAGCCTTGTTGGTTTTTTTTCTGCTATAATGAAGCAGTTTCCCTATATGATTTCCTTAATCTAATTAAATCTAAAGCAATTAGATAAACTCATTTCCTCTAGATTATACCATGATTAATCACCTACCTAGGGTGCCCAGATGAGTTTTTTTTTCTGGGGTGGGGGGCTACGTAGCGGACTTGCTGGTGACATAGATGACATAATCAGTCATGGCGTGGTGGGAGGTCTGGTTCAGCAGCCATGTTGATTTGAATGAATGTAGAATATCAAAGAGTAAAATAAAATATAGCCTTCAGAGTTCTGAAAGATCCAACTTCCAAATCTGAAAAGCGCAATAGAACTTCAGGATTCCCATTGATGTTGTGTTGAAGAGCGCATAATAAAATAAAGAAAAAAATGGTTTTCAGAGCTTTGAAGGATCTGACCCGCGAATCTGAAAAGTGCAATAGAACTTCAACATGTTATACTTCGACATTTCTATTTTTCTCTTAAGAAGCTAATGTACTGTAGTCACTTTCCCCCACTCGTCACTTTCTCTTCACACACACCCTGCACCTTAAGTGTGCATTAGCTATGTATGTGTACATGTGTGTATGTGCGTGGATATGTATGTCCATATATATATATGCAAATATGTGTGTATGTGTATGTATGTAGGTATGTACGTGCATGTATGTATGTATATATACTTTGCTTATGCATACTTTTTTCTTGCTATTTATTAGTATTTTTTCTCCATTCTATGTCCATAATGCATACTTTGTATGCGGATCAACAAATTCTACCAATTTTGTACATAGTGTTGTGTATTTTTATTTTTTATTTTTTATAGTTTTTATCTTCTTTAGCTTTTTTTTCTTTTCTTTACTCTGTACGCTGCAGTAACAGACACATTTCCCCGTTGTGGGATCAATAAAGTCATATCTTATCTTATCTTATCTTATCTTAATGAACTTCCCCAGCAGTTTTTTTTATGCTTGCAAGACAACCAGACAAACAGCACCCCATGTTTTTTTTTCAAATTGACACACTGAAACGCGTTTCAACTTGGATTTTAATAAGAATTCAGTATTCTGCTGTGTAAAGTGTAGGCCAGATTTATGGTTCTTAGATTTCCGAGACGTCTGATCACTCTAACACAACCACCTTTAAGTCCATTCGTCCGCTGTCCTTCCGCCGCACCCCAGGTTCCGGATGCGTCAGGTAAACATCGTGGGCATGAGTCCTCCCAGCCAGCCCTCCAGGAAGATCCAGTCCCTGCAGGCCCCCCCGGACATTTTCCCTGCCAACGTCACCCTGCGCACGGCCAGTGAGACCAGCCTGTGGCTCCGCTGGGTGGTGAGTGTTCACGGCTCATTGCTGGCTGGGCCTGAGTCAGACGGTGCAAAGTTAGTGTAGTTTTATTATATTATTATTACACTCGGATATGCACGCCTGGGTTGCTTCTATTCTGCCTTGGACTATTGAAATTTTACACTGTTGGTTTTGGTGTGCCTCTGCATGCTAATAAGATATTTGAAATGAACGTCTTTTTTTGTGTTTCTAGGCCGTGGGATATTAATTGAATACAACTGTTCGTGAAATGCATTTAGCAAAACCTGAATCTGACAGATACTAAAAGTTGTGAAAGTTTAACATAATAAGTATTAAGTGTATTAGTATAAAGTTTAACATCCGGTGATAAAGTTTATGACAGTTGCTTTCAACTCAACTGACCTCAAAACCTCGATAGAATTCAGTGAACTTTTTATGTCGCACTTTCACGTGTCATCTTTTGCTCACGAAAGGTCGTATCCATTGTGGCGCACTCTTTTGGGTCGCCGTGATGAACGCAGGCGACGAGGTCGTCCTTGACGACCGCCACCGTCTAACAACAGCGTTTTTACCACATGTGGCGCTAAGCAGTGTGTGAGGGAGTGTGTGAGACACTGAGGCTCAATGCTCCTACGGCTCCTATAGAATTAAAAAGAAAAATGTAAAAGAGGATGCATGTTTACCTGGTGTTAACAACAGAGGGACGTCGGCTGTGTGATGTATCGCAGCGCAAATTAATGAGCTGTGAAAAATACCGTTGGTCTGCTTTGTGGCCACAGAGGTCTTGATGTGAATCAAGGCTACATTAATTTCAGGAAAGAAATAGCATGTTTATAAGTGCGGTACATTTATTCAAGTCAAAGCGCCCATTCATCATGCTCACGTATGTGCTTGCATCAGTATTAAATACAAGGAAAGGCATAAAACAAGTATGCCTAGTTTTCAATTAGGACTGACTGAGTGAGTGTTTAAGTGGTTGCAAACATCCTCCATTTCCACTTATGATTGCACAGCAGGTAATTTAAACATTAATGTGCTAGACATAACTACAATTATTCCTAGTCTAGCAACCATGTTTTGATTCATTTTCTAGATGTACAATGCCTGCTTTAGTACAAATATATATATCGTTATTGATATAAAAGATGAAGTGAATGTGCTGTTATTTTATCAAATGGAATATGTGACACGGTGGTGCAGTGGGTACTTTTGTGCGTGGAGCTTGCATGTTCTCACTGAGTCTGTGTGGGTTCTCTCCAGGTCTAAAAACATGCTTATGATAATTGGGGACTCTAAAATGGCTATAGATAAGAGTGTGTGACTGAATGGTGTGTGTGGCGACCACAGTACGCTGGGATTGGCTCTAGCTTACCCCTTAAAGTGAATGAGCATTATCATTTTATAATAATATAATAGCCACTTAATGCAGTGCGGCTGCTTCTCAGCGTCCTTGAACCGGGGGGTATAAACAAACAAAAAAAATCCTCTTAGCCTCTTCCAGAGTGGGAGTACAATGGGAATCCGGATCTCGTCGGCTACCGGATCCAGTATTCCAAAGCGGGCTCTAAGGGTGGGGTTCTTTCACACGTCATCATGGACCGCATGGAGAGGGAGTTCACCATCGAGGACCTGGAGGAGTGGATGGAGTACGAGGTCAGGATCCAGGCCGTCAACGGCATCGGCTCCGGGCCCTGGAGCCAGCCGGTCCACGGCAGGACCAGGGAGTCAGGTGAGGGACAGGGAGCTTTCGCGCGCATTGCACACCACCCCGACACGCGCCCTGGCGGTGGAGCTCCGCGTCTTCAACTCCGATCTCTCCCTCTTTGTTCCTTCAGTGCCTTCGAGCGGACCCGTCAACGTCTCCGCTTTCGCCACCACCTCCAGCAGCATCCTGGTGCGCTGGGGCGAGGTCTCGGAGGCCGATCGGAATGGGCTCATCCTGGGGTACAAGGTCGGGCATCAACGGTTGTTCAGCTCTTAATGTAATGATGGTCAATAACGTAATAAATTAGCCTTCTTTAAAATCTTATGTCCCAATAAAACAATAAAAGCTGGTTATTGTGTTGGCCTGTAGAAGAAAACACATTTGTGCAAATGTAATAACTGAGCCTGAAATGATCAGTTTAGGACTTTTATTACATTATTGGCTGTTATTATGGTATCAGCTGCTACTCTGCATAAAAAGACATCACCGAAAACCAGAACCCTTAAAATCTATTCTTTGTGTGTCTCAGGTGGTGTACAAAGAGAAGGACTCGGACACACCTCATAATTTCTGGACGGTGGAGGGCAACACCAGCCACAACGTCCATCTGAGCGGCCTGGGCAAGTACGTCCTGTACGAGATCCAGGTGCTGGCCTTCACGCGTATAGGGGACGGGAAGAGCAGCACGCCGTTCATTCTGGAGAGGACCCTGGACGACGGTAAACACTCGCGCTGCGAAAGTTTCCATCTCACCATTGATTTGTTGAAATGACCTTTTTTTTTCCTTCTCCTCCTCCTATAATTTGGTTTATGTCACATTACAATACTCTTGATGACTCCTGGTGATTTTGTGTGTGACAGTGCCCGGCCCTCCGGTTGGCATCCTGTTCCCCGAAGTGAGAACCAACTGGGTCCGGCTCATCTGGCAACCTCCTGCACAGCCGAACGGCATCATCCTGGGTGCGTTTACAGCGTCCACACAGTGTCCGTAGATATTACCTTTGTATGAAATAGAGTTAACTGCGGGTGCTGCAGAATATTCTGTTAAGTTTGTTTGATTTTTGAGTTGTGCTGAAAAGTTCTCTTACGAGTACTCTCTCTTTTCTGCTACAGCTCCTATAGAATTAAAAATAAAAAAAGGAGGATGCATGTTTACCTGGTGTTAACAACAGAGGGACATCGGCTGTGTGATGTATCGCTTTAGAAATTAATGAGCTGTGAAAAATACCGTTGGTCTGCTTTGTGGCCACAGAAGTCTTGGTGTGAATCAAGGCTACATTCATTTTCAAGAAAACTAGCATGTTTATAAAGCGTGGCACATTTATTCAAGTCAAAGCGCCCATTCATCATGCTCACGTATGTGCTTGCATCAGTATTAAATACAAAGAAGGCATAAAACAAGTATGCCTAGTTTTCAATTAAGACTGACTGAGTGAGTGTTTAAGTGGTTGCAAACACCCTCCATTTCCACTTATGATTACTTCACCCGTTAATGTGCTAGGATTTTTTTCTTTTCGGCATGGCTTTACCTTACCACGGGTTTTGCCCCTCTCAGCCTATCAGATCACATACAGGAGGAACTCGTCCAACAGCAACGCCGCCACCGTGGACGTGCTGAGCCCCAGCGCCAGGCAGTACACTGCAACCAGCCTGAAAGCCGAGACGGTTTACGTGTTCAGGCTCACCGCTCAGACGCGGAAGGGTTGGGGCGAGGCCGCCGAGGCCTTGGTGGTCACGACGGATAAGAGAGGTAGGAGTAAAAAAATATATATATTTATATCGCATATATATGTCCTATTTGTATTATTCGCTATCGTGTTTTGAGAAATACGTCTCCTCCTCAGCCCGACCTCAGCCCACGAGCCGTCCCGTCGTGCCTCAAGAAGAAGTCCAGGCGCGCAGAGTGCTGTTGTCATGGGAACCAGGCAGCGACGGCCTGTCGCCGGTCCGTTATTACACAGTCCAGTACAGGGAGCTGCCTGACAGCAACTGGACGGTCCACTCCGCATCAGTCAGCCACGAGACACACTCCTACATAGTGGACAGGTATATATTAAAGTTCATGCGTGGTCCAGGCCGTGTCAGCTTTTATTTATTTTTTTAGCGAAATCAATCGCGTTTCACTCTTTTTCTGTCTCTATTTTAAAGGTTAAAGCCCTTCACTTCCTATCAGTTTCGCATTAAAGCCACCAACGACATTGGGGACAGTGAATACAGTCAGGAGAGTGAGGCCATCACGACACTGCAGGATGGTGAGAAAGTGGATTTATTGAAATTAGACATTAATGAACAATTTTTTTTTAACAATTGGTGATTCAAAAGGAAATGCCTAACATTTGATTATTACAGGCTCTCATGTATAAGTTTGGTGCTTTAATTGTTTTTTGTATCTAAGTAAAAGAAAATATTCATTAGTGGAAAAATATCTTCTTTCTACAGTTGCCTGACAGCGGCAAAATGCTGCAAATGCAGAAATGATGCAAAACCAAAAACACACAAATAAATGAAACAGCGAAAAAAAAAAAAAAGGCTGCAGGAGAAAAACGCCGCAATCACAGAAACAAAGCAGAAGCGAAGACTTAACAAACTCCCCAAACAAATGCAAAAGAAAAAAATGCTGCAAATATATAAAAAACACACACACACACACACATGCAAACCCCCAAAACATCTGCAAAACATGACGCTTTGCTCATAAAAGTGCTTCAAAATGAAAAAAAGAAAGTGATCATTTTAACATCCGCACCACATTGCATCATAAATGAAGACTTTTTATTTCATTTTTAGGCCTCACTTTTGCAAAACTTTCGCGGTGTGTTTGGTTTTGCATCGTTTGCCCCTGTCGGGCCACCGTAGAAAACATTGACAACATAATGTTCTGGAGCACAAGATAACACCATCTTGTTTTTTTTGTTCGTTTGTTTTTCCTGTCCCTGTTGGCCACTGTAGTTATCTACTGATTTATACGCCACACTATGAAGAAATCAAGAACATAATTGGCAAAATTGGATAAATTGTTAATCGATGGGGGAAATAATCGTTCATTGCTCCCCTGGGACTCCATGCAGTACATCATTATGTCATTAGGTGTTGATTGTCTGTGGACCGGTACTGCGTGTTTGGATTTTCACAGCCACTACTTTACATCAACAGGCCTCCTGTTTGCTCTCAAGCCGTTTGAATTGTCAATCTCCTATAATGTGTTGGTATGCAAACACCTCATTAAACTACTTACCTATCTTCCAGCTCCAGACAAAGCCCCGATCATCCTGTCTGTGACCCCCCACACCACCACCTCGGTGCTGGTCCGCTGGCAGGTACGCCGTTGGCCTCGTGTATGGGACGCTTTACGGTGAGATTATGTTGCAGAGCGTTAACCAACGTCTCCCTCCCTCTAGCCCCCCTCTGAGGACCACATAAACGGAGTCCTCCTAGGGTTCAGGGTGAGGTACCGGGAGTTACACTACGACCGGATACGCAGCTTCACTGTGCGCACCGTCAACAGTCCGTCTGCCAACTGGGCCGACCTCGCCGGTGAGTCCCCACGCCGGCCCCGTTTATATGTCCTTAGATGCTCCTCCAATGACTTTTGTAAATATATATTTTATCTATCTATCCTATCCAAAACCCCAGCTCCTTACAGCGTCAGGAACCTGAGCGAATCCTCCCTCACCCAGTACGAACTCGACAGTAAGTTGATATCATTCTCCTCCATCGCTCTCCACCGGTTTGAATGTCATCTGATATATTTTTATTCCCCCCGAAAACAGAAATATGCCAAAATCGCGTGATAACTCACAGCATGCGGGCGTCCCTACCGTCCTCCCACTCAGGGGGCCCCCGCTGATTCTTATGATGTGCATTGTGACTTTAATCTCCCCCGAGCTGCTCCTGTCATTATTTCACTGTTTTCTTTCTCTGTTTAATCACTGACAAATCTCCGCAATGTCCCTACAACAACCCCGCTCTTTTCATCAGTTCTGCCATATAACTCTTCCCCTTTTAATACTTTGTTCAATTTCGTGATGTTGTCTGGCCAGAGGGGCCACTGTGGCTCCGCGTCTCTCTCTCTGAGGTATCTTGTTTTCATCTTGACTCTACCATCACAATGCCGCTATGGGTTTCCGTCCTCGCAGATTTGAGCAAACACAAACGCTACGAAATCCGCCTGAGCGTCTACAACGCGGTGGGGGAGGGCCCGAGCAGCGCGCCGCAGGAGGTCTTCGTCGGGGAGGCCGGTACGTTTCTTCTTCTTCTTCTTTTTCCACCACGCATGTCGTTTACCTGTCTGTGGCATA
The DNA here is from genome assembly GCA_036785175.1 of Eupleurogrammus muticus. Classification (NCBI taxonomy): domain Eukaryota; kingdom Metazoa; phylum Chordata; class Actinopteri; order Scombriformes; family Trichiuridae; genus Eupleurogrammus; species Eupleurogrammus muticus. The sequence continues at coordinate 15,677,065 of JAYKQN010000011.1, read as the reverse complement.
GGTCAAATATAATGAACCCGTGACCTGTTTCAATTCACGTCCAGTCCCGACAGCGCCGCCCCAAAACGTGGCGGTCCAGTTCTCGACAGCCACGCAGCTGGACGTGTTGTGGGACCCCCCGCCACTGGACGCACAGAATGGGGACATACAGGGTTACAAGGTATCAATAATGAGGCAAACTTACATGATGCATGCCTCTCTCTATTTGTATTAGACGGAGGAGGAGGAAAATAAAACGATGAAACCTGCCTCCTGAAACTCTGTGTGAATCCTGTTTACAGATCTATTTCTGGGAGTTTCAGCTGCAGAACGAGACGGAGCGCCTGCGCACGCTCTTCCTGCCGGAGCTGGGGGTGAAGATCAAGAACCTGACGGGCTACACCACCTACATGATCAGCGTGGCGGCCTTCAACGCGGCGGGGGACGGGCCGCGCTCCCTGCCCACCAGAGGGCGCACTCAGCAAGCAGGTGAGGGCCGCAGCCTGTCCAGATGTGGAAGATAGAGAGATCACGGCGGCCCGAGGACGAGGAGCTCCGTCTGCCGTGTCATCCAGAGCCCCGTTAACCCTTCTGTCTCTCTCTGCACACGCCCACTACATTTGAAACAGCGTGTGTCTAAAAACAATATGCATCCACGACAGCTCTGCAGCCATAGATGCACTCATTCAGAATCTCAGTGCAATCTTTGGCTACAAAAGGGAACAGATGCCACAAGCTGGAGCTACTACAGCTTTAAGACAAATTATGCAAAACGCGCTCTTCCTATTCACTGAGAAATAAACACTTTCCGCTAAAGAGTTTCCTCCTGCGAGGGAGATCAGAGCCTTCCTGGCACCTCCTCCAGGACAAGCCACGGGGCCGGGAGCCTAATGACGGCGGCGGAGCAATGAATACAGAATACAGAGGGGGGGGGGGGGGGGGGGGGACACATGTAGATTAGGTTTTTTTGGCCGCAGCGGCACAAAGACATCTGTGTTTACCAGCGAGCGATAGTCCCTCCTCTGCGGTTTCAGCACGCATACACACACACACACACACAAAAAAAATGGTTTACAGTATAAATTTCTCTTGTCTGTTCCACCCCCTTGAAGACTGTGACATCGGGGAAGGGGGAGGGTTACAAAGTGCTGAGAACTTAAAAAACACAAGGCAGGAATTTTGGCTCTCCGCACTGCAGGGTACTGGGAAGAAAGCCAACACAAGCTTTTGTGAATTTTTAATGCAGAATCGTGGCTAAATCCTAACACTTAGCTGGGTGTGGGTTGGGGCGGCGGGGCTGCGTACTCCCAGCTCTGGTTCAAGGTCACGGAATGTTTGTTTTGTTTTTTTTTGGGGGGGGGGGGGATTTTTTTTTTGCACACAATTTAGTGACGCATTTGCTTAAACAGCCATGTCATTTTTTTTGCAGTTTTTTTTCATATTTCATAGAAGCCGGATTATCTGAATGAGTAATGAGACCCTTGGAAGACTAAATCGTCTTTAAAGGGTCTGATTAGTCATTCGGTACATGCACAAAACATTCTTTTCGTCCCCGTTCTATGATCTCACAGTTGTCCCGTTTCATGTCCTTCTAGAAATAATGTGATATTTCAAATGGATATATCAAATCGCCTCTTGTAGACTCTGAGCGCTGCCTTCGGGTATCACTCGTGCTATTTCTGTTATGCCAAAGTTATTTGCGGAAACTCTTATCATAGACATCTATTGATTCCTACGATATGATGTGTCGCCAATTAAAATACGTTGGCGAGTGCCGGCACCGTGTCTATTCTCAGGCCTTTGAAGAGGCCTAACTTCCATCACTTTTTTTTTCCTCCCTCTCTCTGTCTCTCTCTCCAATAAAAGCGCCCAGCGCCCCCGGCTTCATCCACTTCAGCGAGCTGACCACCACTTCGGTCAACGTGTCCTGGGGCGAGCCCAAGCAGGTGAACGGCATCATCGAGGGCTACCGCCTGGTTTACGAGCCCTGCACTCCCGTCGATGGTGAGAAAAACCCCGCCCGGGGCCTAATAACTCTGCCGTGTTTTGACATTCCTCGGTTTGGCTTTCCTCAGACGGCAATTTACAACCCCCTGGTCTAGTTACCATGTTCTTTTTTTTTAACTCAGCGCTGCTTAAACTCGCTGCGACTAATCCGTTACAGATGAGCGTTTAGGACCTGCAGTACAAATATCATATGGCTGATAAAAATATTGTGGAATGCTCTCATAAAAAAAAAAAAAAACTGACACAGCTCCCTCTCTCGCTGAGAGAAACATGGATAATAGCTGGCTAAGTGTGGCTGCCTGGACCAGATTGTCAAGTAATTGGGAGCAGAGATGGAATGCTGAACCGAGGCTGCAGTGGCCCCTCAGATATCCACTAATGGACTCAGAGCAAAGCCAAACAGCAGCAAAGACAGGGCATATCCGTTTTTTTTTAGGGATGCTGGTATCTTTCTCTATCTGGAGATCTAGAAGGCCGCAGGAATAATATATCATTGTTTTGTTATCTAATCAAAATCGATGGTGGGACGTGAAGGCGTTAATTGCAAAAAAAAAAATAAAATGCGCATTTTATTGCATTATTATTTATTTATAGTGTACTGACGCACACAGCACCTCCGACTGAAACAATGAAAGCTCTGCTGGACAGTAAATTTATGTTAAAAAAAAAAAAAAAACACCCGATGGAAGTGTTGGCAACGGCGTAGTTTATTGCAAACTGTGCAGAAAAGAGTTTTGAATTTCACCAAAGCATCACGCCTAACACACCGAGCAAAAAAGCTCTGCTGTTCTGGTGGTTCTGGTCCTAGTTCTGGTTCTTATGGTCTGGTTCGGCTAAAAAGAAGCAGCCTAAACCTGAACAAATGAGCAGCTTCATCAGAAAGAATATGATTTCCCAGGACTATAGATATAGATAAGATAAGGGTTCAGAAGATAAGCTTTAAATGTGCTACAGATAGCGACAAAAATTCTTTTACATAACATAAATGTGTTGTATGCAATGAATTGTGATTAATTAACTCCAAAGCCTTTAAGAAACTAGATTAATCTTTTAATCAAATCTCACCCTTAATGCAAAAAATGTGCATGCTGAGTCTGTCCAGTTGTCTAACAACCGGTGGTAAATCTGTCAATGTTTCCTGTTTCGTTTGCACAAAGCTTGGCTGTGTGTCGCTGGTAGAAAACCGCCTCTAGAGTCTTAGTGTTTCCTGTACAGACTCCTCTCCTCGCACTCCAGGTGTCAGTAAGATAGTGACAGTAGATGTGAAGGGCAGTACACCTCTGTGGATGAAGATCAAGGACCTGGCCGACGGCGTCACCTACAACTTCCGCGTCCGGGCCAAGACGCTCACGTACGGCCCCGAGGTGGAGGCCAACATTACTACCGGGCCAGGAGAAGGTGGGGGACGTCTAGAAGCTGCACCGGAATCTCTGTCAGAATCTCTGCCAGAATCCTCACTACCGACTTTTATTCTCTTCCCCCTGAAGGAGCACCAGGCCCTCCTGGAGAGCCCTTTATTTCCCGCTACGGTGCCGCCCTCACGCTGCACTGGACGAGTGGGGATCAGGGCCGCGCGCCCATCACGCGATACGTCATCGAGGCCAGACCCTCTGGTGAGCTGATGCATGAACTTTAGGTTCCAATAAATCAGAGATCCAGCTGCTTCAAATCCTCAATGTCTTTACCTGTTTTCTAATACCTTCAGATGAAGGATTGTGGGATATTCTTATCAAAGACATTCCTAAAGAAGTGACGTCATACACACTGAACCTGGACATGCTTCGAGAAGGGGTCACCTATGACTTTCGAGTAATCGCGGTCAACGACTACGGATACGGGTCCCCCAGTGCCCCCTCCCCCTCCATCTCAGGTTGATTATACGAATAAAACAATGACTTAATTACACCGTGCACATTGTTCGCGTTTTGTTGAACATGTTCTCCTGTGTGCAGCCCAGAAAGTGTCACCATTCTACGAGGAGTGGTGGTTCCTGGTGGTGATCGCGCTGGTGGGCCTCATCTTCATCCTCCTCCTCATTTTCATCCTGATCATCCGGGGCCAGAGTAAAAAATATACCAAAAAGGCAGACTCAGGTAGGAAAGAGTGCCTCTTTAGCCCAAACGTCTGTTTTCCTGCAAATTTAGCTATCGACCACACGTTGTCTGCCTCTCTGTCAGCTCTGTGGAGAATTACATTTTAATGATTGTACATCCAAAGTCTGCTCGGTAAAAAAAAAAAGGACAGCGTGAAGATCTCAGACAATTGGACACATTCCCTAGATTTCTTTGCGTTGTTTGCCTGACAAAGAGTAAAGGTTGAGGATAAAAACAGGCAAAACAGTCAGATGAGTAAACATTATTGTTCATGTTTGACTGCAGTGGCGATCAATACTGGGATTAATAGCTCGGCTGCGGTTTAATGCTCCGGTCATTAGTCAGCCTGAGAGCAATTACATAACTACGCCACAAGTGGCTCTTACACCACTGTATCAAGAAAGCCAATTTGGGGTAATTGTGAATTACGTGATGCCACCGCTCCCAAGAAACTCTTTGTCTGGGTCTTTTTTTGTTTTTTTGTTTTCTGAAGCACAAACATCAGGCGGGGAGAATTAATCATGCTAAATCAATTAATTGTGATCGGGTGGCAAGTAATTACAGTGGAGACATCTGCCGCAACGATAATTATTTAGACGGTCCGGTCGGCCGGTGGTGGCGTTTGTGGTGCAAGCCGAAGAGTCAATTCAAGCCCTCTTTAAAGCCTCTTTAGCTTCGTCAGCATCCAGCATGGTGCTAAGGTCACCGGGGTCAGTAAACAGACAAGTTACAGATGAGGCCTGTGTTTGTGTGGCAACACAAAGGGCTTCTATAGCCCCCTCAGCTCTCCCAGACATGAAGCTGGACTGGGTCTTCTGCTGCTTGTTTGTTTTACCAGGAGCCGATCCTGGACTATGTCACATGATGGTCAAAAAGCAGCTTTTTTAATCACTTCCTATGTGTAACACGAAGATGTGGTCAATGCATATAAACCGTGAGTTTTGCTGTGGTAATGCTGTGTTTGCTGTGTTGATTCTCAACTTGATCTGGGATTATAGATCAATCATTTCATCCTGGCGTCGTCCTCCTCATCCCCTTTTTTGTCCAGGCAACCACTCCAACTGCACGGCGCTGCCGCTGACCCACGGCGAGATGGTGCGCCTGGACGAGGGCCGCTTCCCGGCCCTGGAGCTCAACAACAGGCGCCTGTCCGTGAAGAACTCCTTCTGCCGCAAGAACGGCATCTACACACGGTCAGTGGCCACCGCCGCGTATCGTTTTCCCCGTACATCACCACCACAAGTTGTATTGTTGTCTCTGGTTTTGTCTGACGTTTCCTTTTTTTTTTAAATCCGATTCACTGTGCTACTGTTGATACTGGCGGGGAATTAATTATGTGGCGTTGTGTGTTCCCCTCTTCCCCCCTCACAAAAGTCCGTCAGTCTTGAGAGAACAGATCGAGCCTCTGGCTACCCAGCTGCTGGTTTCAACCTCCTTCCTCTCCCTTCGTTAATATTCCGAGCCTGCGTGTAGCAACAATTTATATAAGGGGACAGCACAATGGCGGCTAATTAGCATTCATGAGCTTTTGCATGTGCTCTTTGTCCGTCCATCACGGCCCCGCAGACAAAAGGGCACTTTTGGGTCAGAGCTGGCCCTTTTTTTTCCCCTTCTGGCCTCCAGCCCAGAATGTCTCTTGAGCGCGGCGCTGTTAGAGCTATCCTGACACAAAGTATAACGCCACCAGTGTCATTCCGAGCCGTCAGCAGGACTTTGGCAGACCGGCTCTTTGGTAATGTTTAGGTAAACAGCAGATAAAGGAGGAATTTTCAGAGCGAAGCGGAGGCAAGGGTCACATTCGGCGGCTGGAACCACGGTCACATGCATGTGCCGGGGGATGGGGGGTTCAGAGGCCACTTTAGTCCACAGCAAACATTTTGTTCGCATAGGCGGTCTGAACATAGAGGATCATAGGTAGGCGGCTGCCTGGGCCCCACCCCTCCATCAGCGGCCATCAGAAACCTTCGAAAACACAATTATTTATTGTTATTCTTGGGAAATATGTTCAAACGTTTAAGTAGTGGTTAAAATGCCTAGTACATGCACACACCCCTACTTTAAGAATGAAATGGACTAGTCCATAATTCTCCGTTAGGTTCCATCGTGGCTATTAACTTTCCGTCTTGCATTTCGGAGTAAAGAAGTGAAAAAGTTAGTGAGCACACGTTCCTCCAACCCATTCTGATTCGCTAAATCCGCCACTGTTTGTGCATTGGTGGCACATTATTGGTGAAACGTGCAAAGAGGGGGTAGATTAAGAGCAGGGGAATCTCGGCTGTATCCTCCTTGACCACGGAGGCCGAGCGGGCGATCAAAGGGTCCTGAGTTCCTCTCTTTGAAGTGCTCCAATCTGGGATCATACTCCTTCGCTAATGATCTGCGGGCCGAGCAGGATGAGTGGGAGGGCTCCCTACGGGGTATTTGAAAGGGCAAAGGAAAGAGAGATGAATTAGACAGATAAGGCGAGGGGAGAATACAGTCCTCCTAAATAATTCAAGGCTCGCCGGCAGTATTTTTTTGAGCGTGATCGACAGCAGAAGTCGCTGCCCTTTCGGCGTGCTCACATGCTCTTGTCTGTTTAATGTCTGACTTTGTATGAATTCTAAGTAGACTTTTTTTTTCCTCCCTCCCCCCCCCCCCTCGTCATCCCCTTTAACCCAGAGGAGATGTCCCTTTGTTGTGTCAACCCTTTCATGGCAGTTATCATGTTATGTCTTCCAAAGCTTCCCCGGCTTTCCCAGTGATTTAGCTCCCTGCGTATTATCTCAGTACATGTTTTTTTTATTTTTTTATTTTTGAGAGGTCGTCAAGGTTGTCTGCTTTGTGCCTTATATTAAACTTGACATCACAGCATTTCATGCTTGTCTGCACTACCCTCACACACACACACACACACACACACATTTTTTTCCATTTGAGATCATTTAAACATTTACTTTCATGCCGTCCTCAGTTAAGGCAATTCAGGTATTTTCCTGAACCCAACTGAGCAAACTCCTCTCCTAATGCGGCGCTGAGCCTACTGATGTAGCTCAGTGATGTGAGGGCACTGATCCGGGTTTTCTCTCTCCCTGACCATCCACTATCCGATTGAATCTCTGCAGACCTTGAACACGGCGCGCAGTCATAACCGCGGAGGAAGAAAAAATAGATGTCTGCGCAGGGTTTTTTCCTCCTGCTTCACTTTTCAGGCTTAATGAGTGTAGCAGAGAGTGGAGTCTTTTCTTTTTTTTTTTTTTTTTAATTTGACTTTCACTCATAAAAGAACTCAGTAATACTTTGCTGACCTTAGGGCCATGCCTGGTTACGCAGCTTTTCAGCGGGAGTTCTAACATTCTAAATAACACAATCTTTATAGTCATTCAGCTCTAATCAGCACTAAAAGTCCTTTCATAAGCACACTCATATGTTTTTTATACCTGTAACACCGATGGAAACCGGGTTACCGTAGTTATAAGTGTAATACGATCGAGATCATAAAGCTCATTTATTTACATGAAAGGAATGCATGTGTATATCACTTTGTGTGATTTGTCCTGCTAAAATGAGTCAATTATTGTATGCATAAAATCTTAGTAAGGCAGCATCTCAAAGTTCACATCTTATAACCCTCAAGATTGCATACAGGCATTCAACATATGGTCAGATGCTGAATAAGGAAGTTGCATGCAATGTTTTTTTTTTAGTTCTGTTTTATGACTCAGCGCCCTAGGTGTCTGTGGTCTCTGAGCCTCAGAATAATGCAAGCCGAAGCATCGAGATCACGGGAAATATTTATACTCTAGTTTCATTCATTTGAGTTGGATGACTAGACTACTCTGCAGTCGAACAGAGATCAGTCGTAGAATGGAGCAGAACAGAGACGGTAAGCCTGTATTTTTTAAATCTGGGTTGGATCTTTTGTTGGGTGATAAGATCCACGAGAACAGTCTAGAAAAAACCAATTGATGGGGGCTAGCGTCTACAATTCCACTGAAACAGCAGGTGGACTATCTGCTTTGTGGCCACTCATCTGGACTTTGGAGCAAAGTGACAAATAGATAGCGTGTACCTGTGCAAATAACCCCAAAATGAACCTTGCTGTTCACAAGGGTTAAATAGCCTACCATGCTAACTATGTTACTGTCATTGTATTTTTGTGCATCTTCCCTGTATTTAAATCAGGTAAAATGGCCGTGAAATCTTCCCATTTCTATGCAAATGAGCTCCTCTGTCTTATTCACAAAATAGACACATAGTGCTGGTTTCATATTGGACATTTGTCATTAAAAACTGCATCCTATATAAATGACATGAAACCAAGTCTATCAGATACTACCCCTCATGTGCCACAAGGCTTATTTCTGAAATATAAAAATATTATTTTAACAATTAAGCTATTTTATAAAGTTTTTATGCTCCTTGGCCTTTTGACTTCAGGATGTCAAACGAACTCTGTAAAATAAATAAAAAAAATATAATTCTTATTGCAATATTAAGCCTTGTGCTATATGAGGGATATTATTGTGTATTTCATTGCACTTGAATGAAATGAAAAAAAGGTCAGGGAGTATAATAACTTTGTAAAATTACTTTTTTTTTTGTTAAGAAAGATTGTAAATGTTTGTTTGCTAAGATAAGCCTCGTACTATAAGAAGGTTATTATTGTGGAAATGATTGAGTTGGACTGACATCCTGAAATGAAAAGGTCAGGAAGCATATTACCTCTGCAAAATTACTTTATCTGTTAAAGAAAAAAGTAAAACAACGTGTTTTTTGCAAAAAAAAAAAAAAAGCCTTGTGCTATGTAAGGCATATTATTGTGTATTTTATTGATTCGGATCGACATCCTGAAATCAAGAGGTCAGGAAGAATATTAACTTTGTAAAATTACTTTACTTGTTAATTTAATTTTTTTTCTTTCGAAAATAATCCTTGTGGTACTTGAGGGAGTAGTGGCTTGTATATTATACACTTGCTTCTATATCAGTCATATAGGCTTTTATTTCCTCCACCAAGAAGGCTGTGTTTTGGGGTATTTGTCTTGTTTTTTTCTCTCTGTTCTGTATGCTAGCAAGATAATGCAATAAATACTGGATGGATTTTTCTCAAAATTTCAGCAAATGTTGGGAATGGTACCATGAACAGATGATTCAATTTTGATAATGATCCAGAGGAAATCCTCGTTCCTGGATAGCTTTGAATTTTCTGTTGTTTGGTAAAAGTGCAGTAAATGGATAATGTCTGACACCTCCGTATTATAGGACAATGGAAGTCACTCTATATTTGGTGGAAGTGCTTTTCTGGTTTTAGATGACAAACGAAAGCACGCTGAGTGAAATAATTACCATCATCTATGACTTGGTGGCTGCTTTATTACATGCCACCATATTAACCTGGAATCTTGCAGAACTTTAGCGTGAAATCTTCTGTGAGCAGGACTTTGGCGTGATCCATTCTTAGTGAACTCACTCATCTGACTATTGGATCACACAGCTCAATTACTTCGACCTTGCTCAGAAAGTAACAACTTTACGGCGGTTCAAAAGTGAGGAAACTCATTGCAGTCATCCGTCATATCGGGCGGTTATGGTGGTTATCGCATTCTAACCATGCTCCTTCCAATTCTAGACAGGATTGCATGCTCCAAGGATGGGTTTGCATGGTTAGATACCAGATCCTGTTGGCACATCTCATGACAGTTGAGGTGAGAGCTGAATCCATGCGGAACTCATCACCTGCTCGTGCTCCTACGCTCACAGAGTTTGGAAGGACACGACTAGGGAATAAGCCAAGTTATAGACTAGACTGCCGAGAGTGGATAAATAAACTAAACCTGTGCACACACTTGTCTAAACCAACTCATTTTCACTTTCATAATCAATTAGTCTCCAGCGGATCCGCGTACGTTCATCCCCTCCTGTGGGATATGGAGCTCTTTTACTTTTAGGACCATTTAAGAGCCTTTTACTGCTCATGTGAGTGCTGCCAGTTAGGACTTTTATGTTCTCAAAGAAGAGGGAGCTGTAGAAAATGCATTTGAGTTTCCCCAAAGGTAAAGATGATGAGGGTGAAATAAAACTTTTCTCTTACATAACCGTCAGCCGTCTCGCTCACACACTCGTTTTCCATATCTCTCGTCTGTTCTTTTCTCCGTCCAGGTCGCCACCGAGACCCAGTCCTGGAAGTCTCCACTACTCGGACGAGGACGTCAGCACCAAGTATAATGATCTGATCCCTGCAGAGAGCAGCAGTCTGACTGAGAAGCCCTCCGAGATATCGGACTCTCAGGTAAGTGGTTAACCATGCTTAGAGGCTGTGTGCCCGCTCCATGTCCGGAATAGACAACGAACTGGAAAGGGAAGAAAATTCAGCCATTTGAATTTCTGAAAGTGACAGAAAATCCTCCAGGGCAAAGTCATAACCTTTTCCAAACTCAGAACTACTTTTCTTCTTTCACTTTGTTTCACTTTTTTCACTCTCGCATCTTGATAACCTCTTTTTTTCTCTCTCTCTCTCATAATCGCCACTTTTTTAGGTGCGAAAAAAAAAAAAAAAAACTAGATAGCTGTCTGCTTATAAATTTCTGTGAATAAATTAAGGCCAAATGTCTCAGGGGGATCACCTTAAATTTGAAAACCTTCTTGTTAGTGTAGGCCATGGCTGACATCTCCGGATGTGAAGCTTTAAAGCTGATTTCTCCCACGGGAAGGAAGCGTAGTCTCGAGTGTCTTCAGATATCTTCCCATCTAATTAATTTTTCTCAAACAGGAAATGTCATGTTAACACAAGCTGGTTATATCATTATCTGGGCGGCCCTGTGTGCGTGCTCGCAGTCTTCCCACACACTCTGCACCGGGTCTCGCTGTCCAATTGTATCTGGTACCTGCACAGTGAAAACATTGTTCAATCCGGTTTGAACAAACACTGCTCTCCCACAAAAAACGGTGTTATTCTACCTCTACAAAGCCTCCCACTGTTTACCTGCCACTTGTGCAAATAAACTGGTGGTTCGGACATCTGTTAGGCTGCAGCAGAACAGTAGACGGGCAGGTACTTGTCAGGCGCATGAATGCGAAAAAGAGTGTTTTTCTCTGAGAGTGATTTGCTCTCTTTTTTTTTTTCATTATTTTTTTTCCTTCATCCATTTTGTGTTCTCCCAGACAGGACACCGAGTAGGGACACAGTCGGCGCACGTTAACATCTGTAGTACAAGGCCGACGACTTTCTGCCAGCAATTGGATTTCCTGCAAACACAGACTTTGTCCAACTTTGGAACAGTCTTGTACACACTTATCACGTCTGTGCTCCACAAGGGGCAAAAGGCTCCTATTTGTTAAAAAATGCCAAATAGAAGTGATTATCTGTCCCATTATCAATTTAAAGAATTCCAGATATCTCTCACTAGATGTTTCCTGCTGTATTGTTTGGTTAGGAAGTTGTCTCCAGTTCAGTCAATTTTTGTCCTCTGTAGGGGACATTGATTTCCAGCTTGTATCTCTGAAACTATACAGGCTATTGCGTTGATTCCTGTTGAGCCTTACAGAGGACATCCTGGGCTTTTTCAACGATGTGACATTTGTGGGGGTGGGATCTTGACAGAATATTTCCCTGGTTTAAAAACCAGAAAAAAAAGAAATGCAAAAACTTTTTTTTTTTTTTCCCCTCTGGGCCCCTGAGGATAGAGATGCACGGATGGCCTTTTAATTCATCCACAACTGCATTTTTTTTTAACGTCTGCTGCACTTTTCAGCATTGCTGACGTGAGGCTAGAAAGTTCTGGCATTTCCCTTGAAAAGGATACTGATATATTTAAAGGCTAAAATCCATAGAATATATTATAATACTTCCATTTCGTTATACCCAAACCATGTTAGACGTTCCTGTCTCATAACTGTCAGGTGGATCATGGATTTACGCCCATGGTCCCACCCCTGATTAGAATAGGATTTTGTATTTTGCCCTATTTTGTAACCACGGGTGTCTTGTCGCTCGCAGGGCAGCGACAGTGAGTACGAGATGGACCAGAGCCGGCAGAAGACCCACTCCTTTGTCAACCACTACATCAGCGACCCCACCTACTACAACTCGTGGCGGCGGCAGCAGAAGGGCGTGTCCCGCCCGCCGGCGTACGGCTACGCGCAGCCCGAGCCGCTGGCGGAGCAGGAGTCGCGGCAGCAGCAGCAGCAGCAGCAGCAGCAGCAGCAGCAGCAGCCGCCACCCGTGCCCCCGCTGCCCCCCCTCGTCCCCCAGCAGAGCGCCCCGTCCCCGCAGCCCCAGCAGGGCCAGGGCACCCTGTACAGGTGTAAGGGAAGCCGGACTCCCACCCCCTCCCTGCTGACCTCCGAGCCCCTCAGCAGCCAGCACGGCACCCTGTACCGGCCCCCCAGCAGCCTGGGCTGTGCCGCCCAGGCGCCCACCGCCGGCTTCTCCTCTTTCGTTTGACACGCGGCTTCTCTTTCCAATGACAACAGGACCCTGAGGACAAGTCTTTTGATTTTGTTGTTGTTGGTTTATTTGTAATTTTTGCCTCTTTTTTTTAAAATTTTGATCTTCTTATTTAATTTAATTTTAAGTTTCTGTCTTAGCGGACAGGAGTTGTTGCTCAATATTAAGCATTGCAGGCATCTTGACTAGCGCTTTCTCCTCTGTGAAGAGTACGTGTGTATGACTGTGTACGGTCGGTTAATCCACGTGATATGTATCCAATGACAAAAGACAATCATTTCAAAGTTTCTTTTTTTTTTAATGCGTTGCTTGAGTAAATTTATTTGAGAGAATGACCGTGTAAACAAGGGAGAAAAGAAGAAGAAAAAAAAAAGAAAATCCTTGTTTTAAAAAACAAAAAAACAAAACAAAAAAAGCACTGTATTATTGTTTAATATGAGAGCTTTATGGGAAATCAACCACATATTAGAATATGGACCACTTGGCTTGCTGATACTGGACAGTGGGAGAGGGGTGGGAAAAGCAAGTCTGATGGAGAAATGTGATGTTTGAAAACTGATAGTGAGAAAATGGACCTGGAGGGAGGCACTCGTGGCCTTTTGACCTTCTCACTCTGCCTAATCATTGTTGGAACTGCATTAAGTGTTTACTATGTACTTGTCTCATATTGTTTACCAATATTTATATCAATCAGCTTCAAGCTCTACATTTCCAGAACATCACTAGTGACAATGTTATGAATCACATTAAAGCATTGTGGCACCTTTTGAATGTGTTGATTGTGTGCTGGTACAATAGATATACAAGCTAAGACAGCTTTTTTTTGTATTCATTTATATTTTATCCACAGAACATGACTTGATGAAACAAAAGCACAAATCTTCTTGGTTCCACCATAATGATTAACTCACTTTGATCAGCGAGATAATTTAAATAGAATAAGAGCATTAGCACACATTAGCGCAACCAAACTGAAAGCTAAATAAAAGTATGTTTCACGAATGATGATGTCACTGGAAACATGCTAAAGAACTGTTCATTTACTTTTTGATAAGAAAGCTGATATGTATTTCACAAAACTGGAGTGGAAGTTAGCTTAATTGTACAAATCTATGCTTATTTAACTACTTTTTTTATTTAACGATGGACATTACCAGAACACAGAAATTGAAATGCATCACCGAGGACAGCCATGTGAAATTATGTGTTCACCATGATATACTACAGTGTAACATGGCACTAGCTGTGATGACCGAAAATATGTTCTATGCTCACTCTGCACACACACACACACACATTTACATATGTTATGCTATGAGATGTTTTCTACAACACTTTTTTGGGGACATGTTATTTCTTTACAAAAGCTGAATGGGACATTTGCTGTGCTGGATTTGGATCCATAGTGTATAAAACTTAGATGGTCTGTCTTTGAGCTACGAAAATAACATCTGTCCTATTTCCACTGTGAACATCGCTGTATACATCATGAAGGATACATTCTGGACCTATTCATGATAGCTCTCTAAAATAAATTATTCTATTTTGTAACTTTTTTTTCTTGATGCCTCATGCGAATATACTGGAATATTACACAGAATAATACATAATAAAGCTGGTGATTCATATATATATATGAATATACACACACACACACACACACACACACACATACACAGTAATTACCACAACATGATATAGCTTTGAAACCGTGCCATGCATGCAGTTTTTTTTTTAAAGAAACCATGTCAGAGCCTGCAGCCGACAATCCTAAATAGACTTCTTTGCATGGCCTGGGAGACAAAGTGATTGTAGGTGACACTTGATCCTGATTCTCTCAGCCACAACAGAGACATAATTGGGAAGCATAAGAGCACGAGTTACAGGGCAGAAATTGAAGAAGAACCTGATCCGGTGCAGGCATGCTGAAAAGCTGGGGGAGGACGGGAGAGAGTGTGCCTGACTAATCTCCTTATTTCAGGCTGGAAAACATTGATCTTAAGCAAGGCAAAAAGGGGGGAGGGAGGGGGGGAGAACAGAGGGATCAGGCTGGAAGGCAAAAAGAAAAGGGAGAAGTCAAGTCAAGGGTACAGATAGTTGTTACTGGAGTATTTTTTTTCTTCATTTGCCCTCCAGAAAATATCCAACAAAAGGTTTTAATTTGGCAGAATAAATCATGTGAAATATACTTTTTTTTTAAAACAAAAATAACGCTCATTTTGCTCTTCTGTTCGCTCTAAATCGCTCTCCCAGATGCCTAAACGCTGCTTCACATCAACAAATCTGTTACATTTCAGTTCAGTAACTTCTCGTGGGAGCGACTTAACACAGAATGGCTTCTCATTCCGACTGAGCTCGTTGAAGTTTATCAGAGGCAAAGTTGCAAAACAGCTTACTCCTCTTGACTGGTGACCCTGAAATTAGGACAAAATCACAATGCGCGATGCAGTGGGGAAATTGTGAGCTACAGCTTTTAAAAGGGCTTTGATTAACAAAGGATTTTTTTTTCGCCACATAGAACTCCTCTGGTTTATATTGTATCGCTCCATATCATCACAGACATGGCAGAATCACACAGCAATCACTAAATTTAACAAAAGACAAGTTCACTAAAATTCATAATTCTTTATTACATAATAAAACTTTCAATGAGATAAATACCATGCATTGTAACCCCAGTTCTGCAGAACAGACTCTAATGGTCTTTGCTTCTCCTTTGCAGAGCACCAGACTAGAGTTTGCACATAAGTGCTCAACCAGATGGGACTATCTGGCCCTACTTAGCATACTGCCACCATACAACCTAACCCAGCATCAACAGGTGAAGAATTTGCGGATTGGCCTGACTAAAAGGTTAAAAGTTCACTTATGTGTAAGACATGAGAATGAGTACCAGCCACGTAAGAGTGGACCTCCAGGCCGCCGCCGTACTAAGAATGAAAGTCTGAAACTGTTAAATCACACAACTCCATCCCTTGTGCGCTGGCTTTCAGGGATTCTCACCTTGGTGCTAACTCTGGGGTGCTAATGCTGAAGGTGAAACAGGGAGAATGCAGAGATTTCTTTCCTGATAGTCCAAAACTACCACAACCAAGAATGGACTTTTAAAAATATTTTAGAACCAAAAGCACATACCACATACTGTAGATGTCAGAGTTGCTAACAAAGCTGCAGTACTTCAGACAGTGAGAGAAAGAAATAACATGCCACCTTGCATCAAGATATATTTTTGCTACTTTACAGTCACATAAATACAATTCCCTGTTGATAGGATGCTGCCTTACAACAATGAGTATGCATTTCCAACATTCTTTTGTTGGAGAACTGAGCACTCTGTGCATGAAGTGTGTGGTTATTTAGCACAAAAGAAGAAAAAGAATATTCTGTCAACTGACCAGCTGGCTTTGAAAGCCAGCCAATATTCATTTTTTAATGTAGTATGGCAACAATCAGAGATACTGTAAGTGGTTGAAATGATTTAAGGGAGAAAAAAAAACAACTCTAATGCAGCTTGTTCCTGGACAAAAGGCCACCGCAGTCAAATTCTCAAAGAGCACTGCTCTCCCATCAGCTGGGACAGACCTTACTGGGAACATAGCCAGAGGCAGAAGGAAATAGCTCTTGAATGTGCATGTTGTGGACAATCACTCCACGCTGACTGCTGACTACATCATGGAGGGAACAGAGATTTGGAGCTTGGATTGCAAGACACAACGCGGCTAAAAGGGCTGTAAAAGGAGAAGAGTGAATAGGCATTTGATCAAGGAGGCAAGTGATGTTTGTCCTTTGATAATTATCAACCATTCACACATTCCTTCTCTTCAGCTCAAGGTGAGTATGCACCGCCTTGGGGAAAGAGTGTGGGGGGGTGGCAATATTATGACTTCCTCCTACTCATTTCCATTGCAAAAAGCTTCCTTCTCTCAAAAAGGCACTAATGACTGGTCAGCTGACCTGAATAAACAAGGTCAAACAAACGGCTCACTCAATGAAGTCTTCAGTTAATGATGCCAGACAGTGAGAAACCCACAGTAGTATTTCAAAGTGGAATTGATTGATTTAATCAGACAACTAACCTTAAAGCTATTTTTAAAAATTCAGTCTTGTATTGCCTCATTGTTACTGTCCCAGGCTCATCACCGCTTCCCCCCATTCATGCTTTAAAGGTTCAGCAAATGCCAACAACTATTGTTAGGTATAGGATGTATGCTCTTGTGAAGTACAGCATTCATCTCTCTCTAAAAATGTTATGTAGGACACTGCAAGAGGAATTATTTGTGTGCTCTTATCAATCATTCACCACCATCCAAGCCTTTTTTTGTAATATCTCAAAGAGAAAGTTCTCGAATGAATAACCTTGCCTTGTCAATAAGGGCAAAACTGCCATTTGTAGGTGAAATATTATGAAATGAAGCTAATGCAGCTTTTATTTCCTGGTAATCATTTTCACAGTGTGTCATCGGTGCACACCTCATAACCGTGGGTTACGACACTAAATGAGACTGAGCTCTTGAGTCATAGACCACCAGATGACTCATGCAACGCTGCTGCCTATTGAAACCAAATATCATTTTCACATGACGGTCATCTTTTGTCTGTCTGCTCGCTTCCTATAGTGGACATAGTATTAAAAAAAAAAACAACATAATTACTTCTTTGATAGATTGGTTTGTTGTGAACGTCAGAAATGTAGTTATGACACATACTTACATTCCAGAGATGTTACATACTGGTCAAGGACATCTATTTGAGTCTGACCTTGTGAAACAACTTTGTCAGCTGCTGGGTATCGTGAAGACAAGAACTAGCCCTTATCGACCTCGGGGGGGATGGCATGATTGAGAGGTTCAACAGAACACTCATTGATCAGTTAGCCAAGGCTCTCCTCCAACAGCCTCGTGAGTGGGATGACTGCCTCAGCCACGTTGCATTGGCTTACGACACCATCCCTCATGAGAATGATCCGTGACACTAGGATGCCTGCTAATGTTTTATTACCTAAGAAGATACCATCTTTACTCCTGGTTCCCCTGCTGATTGCTCAGTTGAGACACAAACTTCTGTCTGCCTTTGCGTCTGCTAAATGTAATAAAGACTTGTACTTCTACAAGAACAGTAAGCCTTGTTTCCAATGTCGGTATGGTATGGTACAATACGGATTTGTACAGGTCGGTAATGGACAAGTTAATCTTTCCCCTGTGTAAGGGGACTTTAAACTGCCCCACTTCTAGTATGTGGTATGGTACTGGACAGAACGTTACACTTATTTTAGCAATGCCATTACCATAGACCTGTAACAGTCACATGGTACCTGTTACAATTTTAGTAACAATTTTGATTGGGTTACATAGCACACAAAAATGGTACCCTAGGAGTAAAGGTAGGGCCTCCTTACACAGTGTAAATGTGTGCAGAAATTACCAACCTGAACCAACTCATACCTGCCTCACTAAATGACCCCACTACTTTAAAACAGAAGCTTGCTCCTTACTGGAAAGACACCTTTGAGATTGGTTCTGACATGGACTCTCCTGACTTGACATACAAGATTCATCACCTCCTGGATCGGTCTGACAAGTCTCAAATTGTCCATTACAACCGTCTCAGTCCTGACACTGCTCCTGTGCTAGATTATGGTCACAAGACCTCTGTTTGTGACTCATCCATGTGATCTCGGCTCCCTTGCTTGACTGCATCGTAATGGGGAGTTTGCCCTTCTGAACCACAGAATCTGCACCACAAAAAAAAATTGCACGATATCAGGGCACGGCAATGGTTTCTTATCGATCCCTCGGATCTGCCAGTCAATCCTCCTCTTGGCAGTCACTTACTCCTCAGACTCAGCGTTTGACTGCTTCTCCCTCTGGCCATGTGATGGTGTCGCAGTCTGGTGCTGTGCCCCCTGATCTGAACCCTCTTCCTGCACTGTGCCCCAGACATCCTCCTGAGTACCTTAGAGACTATGTTCTGAATCGAGACCATCTCTCTGTTATCAGGCTTAACTCGTGAGAGGGGGAAAATGTAAGGTTTCCAAATTAATCCATCCATTAAGTTGAATCATATATGTTAATGTATTTTTAGTTAATTTGTTGCAATTTGAATAATGTTTACACAATTCACTATTTACATATTTGTGTTTACCTCTTTTATTATTTACATATTTGCACATTTAAATTGTTACATTGGTATCTAGGGAACAGTAATGATAATCTGTTGAATGTGCTTCTGTGATTCTAACATTTACTTCAGTCTAAGATATTTTACCTTTAATTGGCTAGTCACAGCTTAGAGGCAGGAAGTATGGCTGCTGTGGTAAGTTTAGAGTAAATACTGCTTAAGAAAGTTATCTGTTTCCATTCTGCTTCCTCGTTTTTTTATTAAGAGGCAGGGCACCCCTTATCGAACCCTTATGTTACAATTAGGACTATGAATAATTTCCATCATGTACTTTCATGTTAAAGTAACATTATGCAGATAGTAAAGTATTACAGCACATAAAATGTTTTACATATGATCACAAAATAAGTACTTTTCAAATAAGCAAAAGCATAAATAACAACAATAATGTAATAAATAATAATGAAAATGCTTTATTTCAAAGAATTCGTCAAAGGGGGAGGGAGGCTATTGACTATAGGTTTTTATGTTCAAACATACATAAAAATCAATAGTCAACAACAAGGACTCATTATTCAGTAATTTAATATATATATAAAATTACATGTTTTTTTCACCATTTTAAAAGCAAAACTGAGGTTTGAAGTTATTATTGGCACTATTTATAATTGTTCCAATAATCATAATACATTTTTGCCTAAGCATATTTGTCCACTCACATTAACATTATCACGTTAAGAGTATTAAAAACTGGAAAAAAATCCCTTTTAAGGTACATTTAGAAACGATGAAAATATGTGGGTAATTTGCGATCTGTGAGTAGCTTGATCTGAATTGCTGATATTAAGCATTGATAGTGATAATTGATAGTCTGTAGCTTCTTAATTTTGCTCCCACATGACCCAGATTGCTTAATTTCTAATTTTTTGGACCCGGACCGCCCTAGAAAAGGGTGTTCTTTGCCATACCTTGCCTGTGTCCAAGCATCCTGGTGTTTAATAAACTAAAACTGTTTGGAAATCTGCCAAATTTTCAGCCAATCATGCACATATGTCGCTTTAAGAGTATAAATACCAGATTAACACATTGCCCCATCACCCCCCGCCCCCCGCCTTTGTGGGGAGCCCCATGCTGGCACATGTGTTTTTAAGGGGCCATGTAATGAATTAGCTATTTGTGATCTGAAAACTGATATTATGCATTGACAGCAATTACTTATAGCCCCTGAACCCCCTAGGAAAGGGGGGGGGGGGTTAACAAGCCAAAATTTTCAGCGAGTTATGCGTATGTGTCACTTTAAGAGTAAAAGGACCGGATTACGGTGCCGCCGTTTGAGCGACGTCGGCCCCTCCCCGCCCCCCTCAGCGTGAGTAGCCCCGTGCTGGCAGCCTGCGTCTTTAAGGGGCCATGTAAAGAGGGCGTGTCCAAACGCACTACCGAAGGCAGGGAGGTGGGGGGGGGGAGAGGGGCATCACCGTAGTGAGTTATTGCGCCTCAGAACGGCAGCACCGCTCCCGAGGAGGATGCGGTGACAGCGGCCAGCAACGTTTCTCTGGAAGAAAAAATAGGGGGGAAGAAAAAGAAAACAGCTTCTACGTCTGACGGCGGTTTTCTTAGGATTTTCTTCGCGAACTCCGAACTCAGAGCGTTCCTAAACGTCTCCTCCGAGGAACACAGCCTCACCGTCAGCCTGCTGGGGGCCTGAAAGTGGAGCTGCTGCAGCCGGCTTTTTTTTCGCTTTGAATGGGATGCTCGGTAAGTAGTAGACTTAACTACAAATAATTAAATATTTTAAAAAAATGTAGCTTAGCTAGCTTAGTTGTTCCTAATAGCGGTGATATATTGAGGCGTGCACCGGGGTGCAGCAGGGCAGCTGATGCTTTGTACCATGGCTACTTATTGTTCTCATGCCAGTGACCCACCCAATATCACAGCTTTATTGTCACCGGAACAGCACACAATGATGAAAGCCAACGGTGAATCAGAAGCTATAAAAAAAAAAAAAAAAACGGGAAACGACAAATCATGTTTTATTACCTCCTGGAGCATTTTATTTGTGGCGAGAATCCAGCCTGTTTTTTTTTTCTTTACCTCCTGCTGTTCTTCAGCAACAATATAAATGTAGTGATATTAATATTGGTGTTTCTGGCTTGTATTTGGGGACGTTTAGAATCCAAAATACATGCACAAAATACGTGTTCTCTCTGTAAGTGTGAGTGTGTTTAGATCACATTTCTCCCACAGGAAGCATGCACAGGCCTCAACATGAGGACAGACTTTGGGATTCCAAATGCTCAAAAGTGGGTGAAATGTTAGCCTCTCTCTCGATTTGATGATACACAATCACTCAAGTGTACTCGGCATTGATTTATTTTGGAACATCTGTGAATTTATTATCTAAAGAGTCAGTGATTCACCTTATTTGGGCAGCGTGGAAGAACTCGAATTAGGACGCATGCGGTTTTTTTATGTGATATTACACAATTTCTGCCCCAGACTGTATTGCGGGCCTGTTCCTGTTTGTCCAATCCATTACTCCCAGTGCCCGGTGACTTGGCAGCAGCCTCCTTTCTTTGCTTGGCAAAGAGGCTCCTCAAGATGGCATCTGATGAGCTCATTGGCTGGAATCAGGTAATGGACTTCCAGGGCTGCAGGCCGGCCCTCCACCGCTGTTGCACTGATAAGAACTCAATTGCTTGGGCTGGGAGGCGGGGGGTAATTTAAACAGTGGTCTGCTTGCGAGGCAAATCCAGGTGGATTTCTTTTTGTTTCCTTTTTAAAATATGAAATTCGACCTGCGTTACACAACAGGGCTGCACCCTGTGACGAATGTAGGTTGACGACCTTTCAAAGCCTTTGTCGGGACGGATGACACTTTTTTTTTTTTTTTTTACTGGTCTGCACAGGCTCCGCTCCCTCTACTTTTCTCTCATTTTTGATTCTTAAATTACACCTCAGCGTCTAATTGCCCGCCGGAGACGTGTGTTTAGCACCTCGAGGGTGAAAGTTATCCATCCTCCGTCATGGGCACCGCTCGCCGTAAACTGTCTCGCGGCCCGGGAAACGCAACCCAAACTTCTGAGTTTTGTTTACGAGAAGAGTGGGCTTTTAAAAGTGCTTTCATTCAGAGGGATAATTAGCACCTCAGCATCCGCCCATTATGGTGCTGAAGTGCGTTTTTTTAGGACGTTATTTGTGACCAGTGAGCGTATATAGTCCTGAGTGCGTGTTTGAACATGTCTTGCAATTTGTGTGCTCATTTGGGACAATGTGTGTTCTGTCCAGCCCCCCCGTCACATTCCAGGAAATACCAACATAAACTTGCCCCCCCCCCCCTACCCCCCAGGAAGGAATGCCTCCAGGGATCTGATAGTAAACTGTTACTGAGGACGTGACAAGGATGTGTATCACATATATGATGATGATGATGATGCTGCTGTTAATTACTAGTAGTCGTCGCGGAAACTTTCCCTCAAACGGTTCATGAGTTCACTTCCATTACCTCTTTCTAACCCCTGTGGTCCCGGCACCAGACCCCGGGGGTCTCTCGTGTGTCGGCGTGTGAATGCTCGTGTTTGTTCCTGTGCCTTTTTCTTGTTTGGCGGCATTGTTTTCTGGCCTGCATTGTGGCTGGGTTGGTAGTACAAGCCTGAGGAAGTGTTTGTTCTGTCCTGCAGGCCTGTTGTGTTGTGGCCAATTGTAAATATTGAATGGAGTGGCTGGCTGTTTATAATCTTCAACTATTCAAAATGTCCCAGTCCATCTTGAAGATTTTTTTCTCATTTAATTTATTTCAGTCTTGAGCCATCTTCTTCTATTTTTTTTCAAGACTCTGATAATTGCAGATTTACCTCTAAAAGAGAAACCCTGCAGTCATGCTCTCCTTAAGAGTGAGACTGTAGATTACCTCAAGTGCTTTCTTGTGTACATTTTTTTTCCTCAACTAAGGTCTTTGACACTATAAGAGCCCTCAGCTGCTTGATATCCGCCTCTTTGGCTTCCCTCCAGCCAGTGAAATTTGTTGCTCTGACCCTATAATTATGGCACTCGTTCAACTTTAAAGGGGGGGATTCGCAGGATCCCATAATTTCCCCGAATTCTTTCCGCTGCGGGAGCATAGGTTTCCACTGGAGTGTTTTCGGTATGTACGCCAGCTACTCATCTGCTGCTCTTAGCTGACACCCGGCCCGGTTTGTGGGTGACAATACGGACCCCCCCCCCCCCCGGCCTGTCCTAACCTGGAGAAGACCCGGAGCGTGACTGATTCAGTGCGTGCCTTCTGTCCTTGTCCTCCCCTATAATGCCAGGCTGGAGGTGTGTCGTTACAACAGGTTAATATAGCGTAATACAGCACTTTCCATTTGACTTAACAGCTGGGGTACAGTACAACTCATTTTCCAACAAGATGAATAATCGCCAGGATTTTTTTTCCATTTCATGTAGAACAACAATGTGAATATCAAACAGACACACCCCACAAAACAATTGCAATAGGGAAATGCGGCCAGGTCACTACACAGTTCACTCGAGGTGCACAGAAATGGCTTGGATCGTTTCCGTTGCCCAGGAAACACGACACTCTGCTTGTGGTGCGCTGTTCAGACCTGAGTAAAATGTGAACTGAATAGCTTAAAAAAATGTTTCATAAAAGGAAACTTGGATGTATTCACAAAGGGTTGAAAATTACTAGTCGCCAGATGGCAACATGATGCTCTGCTCGCTCTGCTTTTCACTCTTTGAGTGAAGTCAACAAACTAGCGACTAATTATCTGCAAGGCCTCGCTAATTAAACCGATACGCTGCCCAACGATTCAAGATACCATGCGGTGCAGATCGGGGGAGAAAACGAGCTCTACAGTTCGTGTTCACGCGTCCTTGTTTCCACACGGCCCGCACCACAAACAGAGCGTCATGTTTCCTTGGCGACAGAAAGGAATGTGCCACTGTTTTCGTGAGTTTGCAGCATACTTATGTGCTTTGTTCTGTGCACACCTTATGTGCATAATATGGTGGTCCTGGTGATCTTGGGTGTTTTCATTCTAGGGTCATATGCCGGCATGTGGGGTGGGGGGGGTATGTGCACATGCATTTTCTAGTAATACTTGAATTAAGGTGTAGACAGGCCAGAGAAAACAAGTCCAGTCAAATTGTCTAGGTGTATTTTTTTTTTTTTTTGTGTCATGTAGATGTACCGAATGAACCTCAGGCCCTGCACGTACTTGCATGTTGCATTTAGGGCTGTTGTTGAGCACGCAGCCCAGGCGACGTTATTAAAAACCTCGCGTGGACAGAGATACGGGCTCTTGTTTGTTTGGTCAGGCTGTCAGTAATACAGCACGATAAATCGCTGCCTTGTTGATACTGTGCGTAGCCAGGAAGGGCAGGCTGAGTAGATTTCCGGAGAGATGGGAGGCTTTATTAGCGCATTCTCCCTGCCCTTCCTGTGGACATGCGCCCACCCCCCTGCCTCTTTTTCTCCATCCAAACCCTCGCACCGCATGGTTGTATGCAATCTGTGCTTTTGGGAAGCGGCGGCAGACTAATTGCCCCGCTTTGTTGAGGGTTACCGGCTTCAGTCGATTATCTCTGTGGTAATTTGAGAAATGCTGCGTGTATACACAGCTTTTAAGAGTGCTTGGACGTCTTTCGCGCCGAGTCTGCAGACATGGAGAATTAATAACGCCCCCCCCACCACCCCCCTGCTGTTTGACCTTAGCGTGGCCCGGTTTGGCCCTGCATCTCATCACCGAAAAAACGTCCACAATAACGCTAAGTGGTTATTTCTGGCGCGCGACCCTGTGTTGATCCGGGCCAACGACGACCTCCTTTCTGCTCGCTCTCTCTGATTACGTCGAGGCACTCTAAATGCCAGAGCGGTGCCAACCCCTCGACCGTTTAATTTGTGTTTAGATGGCGTGCCCGGAGTGCACAGATGACGTGGAACCATGCCTGGCTGTAATTCCTGTGGCGCGTTTGCAACCTCGATCCTGATAAGAGCGCTGATATATAGTATAGCTTGGATATTACATTGTAGAGCTGTTAAATATAATAAAATGGGGGGAAAAGAAGATGTTTATCAGTCTTGCTTCGACCAGCAGAGGAACGCATTTCATTCCTGAAGGTGTCGGGCCTGAATAGAGTTTCAGTGTTCTTGTCTGCCATCTGCTTGTTTGTGCCTCTTTATAAAAGCTGTTCATTTGATCAAAGCGCGATGGCCCGAGAGGAAAGAGATGGAGTGCCTTGTCTGGGGGATGGTTGGGGAGGGGGGGGGGTGTTGGCTGTAAAATGTAGAAGAGACGAGCCATCTCCTCCTCTTGTGTAGCGGGGGTCGTGTGGTACACGTCGAGCTGCCCCACCCAGAGCCTGTTTCTACGCCAGGAAGCCCATTAGAAAGTGCTCTGTCCATCCCTTTTCCTTTATGTCACCGGCTTGTTTGATCTGTATGTGTAGAGAACGGGGATTTTTATATTTGACACCATTGATGATTGTGATCACGCTTTCAAAGCAGTGATCACGCCGTACTGATTATGCAGAATTAACAGTTGTGTATTTATTTATTGACCAGCACTGGCGGCAGCTATTTTCGAAGCCTGCTGAAATCCTTGTGTTCAGGCTGGAGCTGTGCAACGGATCAGGACCTAATGCAAATCTTGTGAGCATGGGGGAGCAGAAAAAATTTATAAAAATAGTTTATTTACCATTTTCATCATGCAATTTCTGGAAAAAAAAAGAGACACGACCGCAACACATCCCCTGCCACGCCGACCTGCTGACCTTTACGACATAAATGCTTTTAAGGCTGAAAGCTAACAGCTTAAAGATTGTAGGGTAGGCCCGACCAAAAGTAACACGGCGACAGCTTTACAGGTTACACACACGCAGATGAGAAGTGAAGGAGGTGTGATAAGTGTTGAGGTCTTTAAAACACTTGGTTGGAGAGGAGCACACATAACATGAATGACTTGTTTTAATGGTAATATCTGTGGCTCTTGTACAAAGGCACATTTTACAGGATGCAGTTTTGCAGGCTGCTCTAGTCCAAGCTGGTTACCTCTTAATATAACATTTATTGATGGTTGGATGCAATGCCTGGAGACATGAGTGTTCATTTAAAAACCTTCTTTTAGCAGGGAAACTAAAAAAAACTAAAAAAAAAACTGTTGTGCTTTGATCCTAACAAGCGGAATGTCCTGCTGGGTGAGATGTAACATCAGCATAACAAACCTACCTCACACCTGTGTGCCAGGTATGAGCAGGGATGGGAAAAAAAAACCCTTTTACATGAGGTGCTATACTTCAGTTTAGCTTTGTCTTTTTTTTCCTCACTTTTATTGTTCCATAGTGTCTCAGTATGTAAACATTTGGTCACACACACACAGGGAGATGGCCCGCAGGTCGACGACTTTCGCAGAATTTAAAACATGACTCTCAAAGCGGCCCGAGCGGAGCAGCATTCGGCGAATTCTCATTAGACCCGAGTGTTTTCCCTCTGCCGTGTTTATGTCGGAGGGCGCCACTGGACTGTTGTTCTCTGCCTGTGTGATCAAGAGATAATGTGATTTCCAGTGTTTAGCCCATGGCTGCTCCTTCCTGAACGTGATATTGAGGCCCGCTAATGAGGTACATGACTGATATCTATCCACTACAGGGTGTCTGGGTGTGTGTGTGTGTGTGTGTTCCAGGCAGCCCTTGTTGACAATGTGACTTTTCGAGAACACACTGGCTTCTGCCTGTCAGGCTAATCCTCAGACTGAGCAGTTTTATAAGTGTCAGGAGGTCAGAGTTTTAGTTGTTCCCCTCAGATTTGGGCACATGTGGCCTTTTCTGGCCCCCGAACATAATTTCACCCTGGGGTCATTCGCATGTCCATCCAGGTCAGTGGCTTCAAATGAGGCGGACAGAGCCGTGTATACGCAGCCGGCGTCTGAGGGGCCGGCCGCAGCATCGAGGGTATTTTTGAAAGCCGTGGGTTTCTCTTCATGGTTCGGCCTTCTCTGTTAACACAGTTGGGGGCTCCTTTTTTTTTTTTTTTTCCAAAAAGTTTGGGTTCAGCATTTACAAGTGGATGTCAAAATGATAAGTTGTGTCCTTAGAGACGAAGGAATCCGCCCAGCCAGATTGCCATTATTAATTTTTATTTCCGGGTATGAATTTTTCTAGCCTCGTGATTGGCTGAAATGGCCTTCCTGTTAGAGTGCTGTCACCACCTATGTGCATGACATTGTTGGGACAGAATTTGGTTTTAAAAGTCCCTGTGTTCATGTGGAGTAGGACTAACACAAATTATCCAGGAGGCCGGTATTGGATATGGTGAGATATATATACATATATATATATATATAGTGTGCATGCATGTGTATTGTGAGAATGGCTCCAGTATTTTCCTCGAGGTACAATTTTCCCAGGTGAACAAACCGAGGTTTGTGGTAAGATTTAGTGTTTCCCCCTGTTTTCACTCATGCCATTTTAATTTTCTCCTTTTCCGTGTTATTCATGTGCCTCTCCCCCCCGGGGGACTGGATGTGTGTGTTTTCTTCCCACCAAGTTATGACTGTAACCGTTATCCTGAGCTGATTTAGCGGCGTCCCCCGTTAACCCCCGGGCCAGGTGTTTATTTCTGTTGATAATATGTGTACATGATCTCTAAACAGAGCTGAAATTACATTCCCATGGCATAAATGCGTTAAGGGGAAATGGGCTGAAATTCCATTTGCTCAAGCAGATGTTGAAGGGAAAGAGAGAGAGAGAGAGGCGATGCGGCGACGGTTTGGAAACATTCCTAGTGCTCCTAAGTTTATTCGGTGTGTGAAAAGTGCATGCATGCGTGGGCCGGATGCTTTTTACTCAGCAGGTGAGAAATACCACATCCAAGTCGGGAAATTCCTTTGAAAAAAAATCTTCAAAAAGCCCTTTTGGAACATTCAGGGGGCTCCGGGTCAGAGATGATGCGCAGCGTGTGTTCGTTTTTTTTTATTTTATTTTTTTTATTAAGAAGCTCACAGACGGTTTCAGATGCCATCACAATGAAACATGCTTCGTCCCTCGGTTCCTGTCCCACCTTCTGTGTCTCCAGTGGGTTTAAGGTTTGCAGCCAGATCCCGAGTGTTGTGAAAGTCTGTTTAGAAAGCCAACCCCCCCTCCTCTTCCCCCCGCGCGGTGACCCTGCGATTCCCACGCTTAGCTGCAGCCTTCTCAGGCCCCCTTTTTCCACTTCTTTTTTTTTTTTTCTTCATTCATGTGCACACCCACACGTGCAGAAAGATACGCTACAGCTATAAATACAGCAGGCCCTGTGAATCAGGTTGGAGGCAGCTGTGGACCACTGGATCTGGTTTAGGTTAAGGCTGCTGAACCCCCCCCCCCTTCATATACACTCAATTACAGCTGTTTGGCTTGACCCCTGACCCCTTAACATTGACTGTTAACACAGGACGTGATGCAAAATGTTAATATTTCTTCCATTTATTAAGATTCTATTAACTTCCAGTTTTATTTATTTACAAATTTTATTTGTAAAAACTGCACCAAACACACGGCGTCAGGTTGAGGCCGCGTGTTGCATGCTACTCTGAAGCCTAAAGCCGTGTGTGCGTGCGGCTTCCCGCACAGGAAGCAGCCGCGCCGCGCCGCTCGCTCGCTTGCAGCCGGGAGGCGTTTCCCTGGCAACCGAGGCAGGTGAGGTCATTAACAGGAAGAGGAGTTTAGAGGCTCAGCTGGCGAAGAGCCTACCACATTAAACCGGCTTACAATCTCCCGGCGGCGTCTTCTTTTTTTTTTCAAAAGGCCTGCAGAGATCCAAAAAGTCGAGGTTAAAGTTGCTGACAGGTTTTTTTCGATGGTCTTTCCTGTGTCAGCGTGAGTGAAGGCAGAGAGAATAGTGCAAACTGAAAATACGGCGAGGTAAGCATTTTTTTTTTTTTAATTCCAGGCCTGCTTTCATGTATCCGTCGAGACTTTTCCGCCCAGATCGTGTTTGCACCTTTTTTTTAATGCATGAGCATGGAGACCTGCTCGCACTTTTTTTTTTTCATTTTGCAGACCACCGCGGCGGCGCTCTTTTCATGTATATTTATTACCTGCTGGGATGGATGGCTAATGAGACGCCCTGCCCCTGTCCTTCAGCGTAGCACCCCAGCGTCTCGCTGCCAGTCTGGCATGAGGTTTTTCTCTGTTTCAATAATGCAGACATGCTTCACATCTGCTGTCAGTCTCAAATCTTTTGGGACTTAAACCCCTGACATGGGAATATATGCTGGCATTTCCCATCCCTCCTATTGCAATAATACAATTAGAGCTGGTGGTGTTTTCTGTAGCTGCAGTCGTATAATGCTGTGCAGTCAAAGTTGAGCTTTGAACTATAAACTCCCCGGCAGCGCTCCACTATCCCTCTCTGTGGTTGTTGTTCTTGGCCTTGATTATAACGCAGTTTTAAAGCCGAATCCCGCGGTGTGCCCTATGTATATATATCTATATATATATATATATATGTTTTCCCAGCGCATTTTAGAGGTTAGCTCACATTGCTGTTGGGAGGAAAGCTGCTCGTTACGGAGTTGCATAATAATTAGACGAGTTAAATTCCTGGAATTTGCTTAGATTTGCTTTATAGGGTTTAACAGCCGAATTTGAATATTGTACACGACATAACGTGGAAGCTTTTTCAGTAAGTGGACAATATCGTTTGAGTTTGAGGCTACTTATTTTTAGTCGATTTAAGCCTTTTTATTTCCCTCAAATACCACTTTAGCAGCATGCCAATTCCTGCACTATATGAAGGAACAGAATTTCTGACATAGAGACCCAAGTCTAGTGCTGATAGACCTGATGCTGTTTTGTTAAAGAGAACTTTGCTTGCCAAACAAATTAAACACATGTTGAAACTATCAATTTCTCCTCCTCTTGCAGCCAGAATCTCATCTACTTTTAATGTTGTATGTATGTTTTGTTTTTTCAGGTTCCCGTGCTGCATCAACACTCTCTAACCAGGCTCCTCCTGTAGTCTGACTGCATCTCTACTACCTCGACCCCGCCCCCTCCCCTCGGCCGCCATGCCCATCCTAAAACAGCTGGTGTCTGGCTCGCAGACCAAGCGCCGCTCGCGCATGGACCTGACCAGGGAGATGATCAGCGCGCCGCTGGGCGACTTCCGCCACACCATGCACGTGGGCCGCAGCGGCGACGCCTTCGGCGACACGTCCTTCCTCAGCACCCGCTCGGGGGAGCCGTGCCCCGAGACCACGTCCTTCCCCCGCTCACCGCGGCCGGGCCTCCTGTCGCGCACCTTCCGCAGCAGCAAGCGATCCCAGTCGGTGACCCGCGTGGACCAGCAGCGGGACGCCTCGCCTGGGGGCACGCCCGGGGACTCGCCCACCTACGTGAAGAACGCCATGTCGCTGCCCTTCCTCAACGATGAGGGCCGGGGGGACGGCGTGCTGGCTAAGTGTCTCTCCTCGAGCCCGCTGAAGCTGCACGGGGAGCCAGACGGGAGGGGCGCTGCTGCCGCCCACTTCCTGGAGATGGAGGAGCGCAGCTTCGGCGAGCTCACGGAGCTCCCGGAGAGCACCCACCACTTCGGCGGCGGTGGAATGAAACACGCCGAGTCCGTCATGTCCTTCCATGTGGACCTGGGGCCGTCCATGCTGGGCGAAATCCTGGGCGTGATGGAGAAGGAGGACGACGACCTCGGCTACGAGGAGGGCAAGAGCAGCGAGGGCCGCGCCTCGCCGGCCCTCAGCACCCACGCCGCCGAAGAGGAGGAGGAGGACGATGACGCGGAGCGGGGACGGGACAGGGACGGCGAGGAGCAGGTGGCCGTGCCGGCGGGGAGAGATGCCGACGAATCCCCGCAGCAGGCCTCCCTGCATCCGGCCAGCTCCGTGGACCTGGGGGCGGGGCACGGGAGCCCCTACACGCCGGAGTACACCCCGGAGACGCGGCCCAGACACCTGCAGCATCTGGACAGCTGCTCCGTGTCCAGCTCCGGCTCCGCCGCGCTGGACGAGAAGGCCAACGGCCAGGCGTACGCCGCAGACACGGACAGCGCCACGTTCAGCGCCCCGCCCGAGGAGGAGGGCAACTTCTCCTCTTTCCTGGAGGACGAGGACGATGAGATTCGCGTATGAGATTCTAAGGCCTTTATTAATATTAAAAAAAAGAAAGAAAAGCTCTGGGAGGAGTTTATATGAAACTTGCAAGTCCCTTCTTGACAGTGTTGGATTTGCACTTGGACCAAAAAAAAAAAAACGCAGAAACGTGCCATGGGGTTGTGAAGGAGTCGTCTTAATTTTCAGTGAGCACAGAGGCGACTGCTTCTTTTTCTGATGAGTCCTGTCAGAGCCTTAACTCCCCCCCTCCCCCCCCCAAACACACACACAAACACACACACACACTTTGTTTGTCTGTCGATCCCTTTTTTGAACTCTGTGAGGAAACTGTCTTAGAAGAGCAGCCGCCTTTTTTTTTTCATTTTTATTGAATATAGAAAACATTCCAGCAGAGAGAGACTAGTTAGAAAGGAACTTTTGTAGGGGGGAAAAAAACACTTTCCACAACTAAAACTCAGCTCACACTTTCTCTCTCTCTCTCTCTCTCCTCCTTCTCTCACTTGACGTGTCACATGTGCTTTTTTCATCTGGTTGGCGTCTCCTCTTCTCGAGCTGTGCTCTCTCTCTCTCTCTCTCTGTCTGGGACATCATGAGGCCTGAGTGGAACAGAAGGCCCCTGTCACCACGGGATCACTGGTGGGTATCCTGTCACAATGAAGGGGGCTGTGTCCGTCACCGGGGTGTGAGGCCTCGCCTCCATTTTCTTCCATCTGAATATATTAAGTAAAGTGCCATAGATTTGTCAGAACCCCCCCTCCCCCCTCAGCCCTCTCTCTCCCTTCTTCTTATGTAACTCAGGGTCCTTGTGAGGCTGTCATTTCCTGCTGTAAAACTCGGACCATAAAAGCCCCAAAACCAAAAAAAGAAAAATTCGCCGCTCGTTTTTTCTAATTCAGTGTGAGCGCCACGCAGGCTCAGACTCCGTATAAATTAAAAGCAAAGTGGTGCTGTAAAGCTAATGGATATACATGGGCCTGCATTAGCTATAAAGCATGGTGTTACTACAGGAAAGCCAGTGGTGCAAAAACGAGGCATTTTACCCTCGTGTTTTCTAATGAACAGATTCTCAATCTGTCTTTGCAAACTGAAGAAGAGACGTTTGATAACCACTTCCTTCCTTGTTCTTTTTTTTTTTCTTCTTTTGCACATCCGCTACAGTGGTGCAACTGAACTCTGAACTGTGTAAAAGTACGCTGATTTTCAATAATCCAATACACACAAAACTGTTTCCACCACTACTCTGAAAGAGGACTTTATATATATATATATATATATATATATATATATATATATATATATATATATATATATATATATATATATATATATATATATATATATATATCGTTGAGTCGTCGGCATATCTGCAGGCACAATTACACCTAAATTAGACACTGCTGGTATTTAGTTTTTAATACCTGTGGGTTTTATTTTCTTTGAGGCAATCTTGTGTTTTTCAAAGGGGTGGAGGAAAAAATGAAAGAGACAGGGCTGCAATTGATGCAAGAGAAATATTGCAATTTTTTTCCTTAGTTGCAGCATTGCAGCTCGACTGTATCTCTTGCATCATCAAAAAAGAAGAAGAAGGCGGCGGCGGCGAGGCTCCGTTACACTGATTGATTTACCTGACAGATGTGATAAATCATAATTATCTCGCCGAAAAAAAAAAAAAACTGATTAAGTCGCGAGAAAGTCGCTCGTGGGAGAGAAAAGCCTGTCAACACCCGCCTGTCACTTCTTCTTTCTCCGTATGGGTGAATCCTCGTCGATTTTTCGTTTATGCGTTTTCCAGCTTGCAGATTAAGACGAATAAATGAATAATTATGAATTTGCATAACTGGACATTTTGTGTTTCCAATAACTTAAAAACACTACGTAATGTATTCAGGTAATTTCCTTCGATTTTTTTCTGCAAACGAGAACTTGTCTGTTGCCTTTTTTGTTTTTTATATATATAATTTTGTATATTATGCCTTACTGTTGTCTTTCTTAAAGTTTCCTTCTGTACCGTCAAAAAATAACCTATATTTTTCAATAAAAGAAAATCCTAAATCTTTACCGCTATATATTGTTTTCTTTCTTTTTCCCTCCCACCTCCGTCTCATGCATTTTAAATATAATTCTGCGTATGTATGCGTGAAGTGCTTCTCAATCAGCAGCATTTACTAAAGGAATTCCTTGAGTGCCTGTTTCCTGTCGCTATTCTCTGGCTACTCCCAGAAGAGAAGGAAGGAAGCAATCGAGGCGTCTTTAACATGTCTCTTATGGATTGTGTGTGTGTGTGTGTGTGTGCGTGTGCGTGCAAAAAAAAAATCTGTGAGGATTACTTTTTAAAAACTCTCGGTAACCCCCACGGAGCGGTTTGATTCAGCGTTAAACCATCCCCCTGCAGACGTGGAGGGAGGAAAAGCTTTATCATTAAGGGGTATCTGCTTTTCATAAACAGCGTTGACAGGTTGTTTCTCTCACACCGCTGATTTCCTGTGGGGGGGGGGGGGGAGCGATGGATGACTCCAGCCTGCACTCATGCAAGACCCCAGATCCTGCTCCTCATCATGGACTCCCACACTCCCGTTGTCACTTTGAGTGTTAGGACCATGTGTTTTTTTTTGGCTTTTCACACACTGGTAAACCCCCTCATGACTTAGGCGGAGTTCATCGCGCTCCAGGCTGCAGACGGCCCAACACCTTCCCCCCCCCCCTACCCCCACCCCACATTCATCCATCCACGTTACATCTGCACACTGAGAACCTGGATGAGCTTTCATCTCCACTTCAGGGGCTGTTTAATCTCTTTCCACTCGCCGGTTTTGGACGGGCACATTTATGCCATCTGCTGGAGGGCCGGAAAAGGCTGTTTGTTCTTTTTAAAAAGTCTCCTCTATAATGATTGTTGTGTTCAATATGAACCAGCGGTGCTATTGATCCTGCTTTTTTTTCCTCTCTCCCAGGCCTAATCACTTCTCTTTAGATGAGTCATTTGTGTTCATGTAGTGTAGCTGGTCTTCGTTTGCTAGTCATGTACTGCCATCTAGTGTCTACATCATGGAGGAGGGGGGGGGGGCTCCTGTCTGTTGATGGGTGTGTCTGGGTAATGGCAGATTTTTTTTTTGTTCCTCTTTTTTTGGCGGTTGTAACTTGAACGCCTCGCTCGTCTGCGCGGGTGTTTTCAGCCAACCGCTCACACTCGTCGCCTAAGCCTGGTGAGATGGTCATGGAAAGAAAAAAAAGAAAGAGTGGCGGATGTGGACATAACTGTGTCTACGCCAGAGATGGGATGATATAAAACAAGAGGCACAGACCTCCCCCCTTCTGCCATTCACACACACACACACACACCCTCTACCCCCAGCGCGCACACACACACACACACACACACACACACACACACACATAAAATCACTGTAATCTGAGCCTGCATTGCAGCTGTTTCTCCCTCTCAACCCTCCATGTAGTTTCTCATCTGCTTCAGCAGTGCTGTCAAATGTCATTTCCCCTTTGGTTCCCAACTTTCCTTGAAAAATCATATATATATATATACACACATATATATTCACTTACTTGAGCCACCAATGGGAGGCGCTCATTGCCTTTAGATTTATGTCTCAGGAGCCCCAGCCTGGACCCACAACCTTTTCCGCCAAATTCCGAGAGGGAGAGAGAGAGAGACTCTAAAATCCAGACCACTCCCCAAGCAGCTCGAGCATATTTCTTTTATGTTTGCAGCAGTATTTTGCAAGCCCCCCCCTCCTCTCTCTCTCTCTCTCTCTCTCTCTCTCTCTCTCTCTGTCTGTCTTTTCTTTTTTAAATGAGTCATAAACAAACGGCCAAATCTGCTATGTAGTTCCGAAATGAGAAAGCCCACATGTAGGAAGATGTATATGTCATATGTCTTTGCCTTTCTTTTCTCCTTTTTTTTTTTAAATGTCGCACAGCTGCCTTTCGTCCAGTCCAGCCTGAGTTTCTAATAACCAAACAAAGTTTAAGACCGGCTGTCGACCCGAACTAGCAAGCTTGGGATATTTCAGGGAAACGTTATTCCTCCTCCTCCGTGTCCTCAAAGAGAGGCTGAAAGGTAT
This sequence comes from Eupleurogrammus muticus, assembly GCA_036785175.1. Classification (NCBI taxonomy): domain Eukaryota; kingdom Metazoa; phylum Chordata; class Actinopteri; order Scombriformes; family Trichiuridae; genus Eupleurogrammus; species Eupleurogrammus muticus. The sequence continues at coordinate 15,642,259 of JAYKQN010000011.1, read as the reverse complement.
TTCTCTAGGCCAGTACACAGCAGTACGGAGCCTGGTGTAACCAGGAGCAGCGAACATAAACATTCCACTAACCAATGTTGACCTCTTGACCTCTAAACCCTGGAGCTGCAGGGCCAGCAGCGAGGAGACCACACACACACACACACACACATACACACACATGCATGCATACATACACATGGGGGTGGAGGAGGAGGAGCAGAGAGGATGCAGAACTGCTTCGGTGTCCCCCCGCTTTTTTTTTTTTTTTTTTTTTTTTTTTAAAGACCTTCAGATGCCCGTGCGGAGGGTTGTGAAAAATGAGCTCCTCCCCTAAACATCAGGGCAGTTCTCCTGCATGTTCAGGTATGTCAGAATGTGGGTATGGCCCTGTCAGATGGAAAAGTTATTCCAAATAAAATCCTCTCGTTTTTTCTCTAGTTATTGTGCAATGAGCAGTTTCCTTTATAAATCTGGAGATTGTGTCATGACTTTTTTTTTTTTTTGGAGAGGAGGGGGGGTAAAATCTGTTTTTCCATCTAGCAAAACCACAAGGTTTTGAAAACCGCCTTCAACCGGCGCGAGCGGACCATTTTTACTCACAGCAATTTTTTTTATTGTTATTTTAAAAAAAAAAACAGCCAAAATAATTTGTGATTGTTTTCTTTTCCGAATTGATGATTTCACAAAAAAAAACCCGGCCACCGGCGTACTTCTTGCATCCGGCGTAAAATTTGAGGGCTCTTTTATTTCGGGGGGAAGGGGGGCGTGAGGCGTGAGACGCGGTTGAAACGGTGATTCACCCCCTTCATTTTTTTCCCCCCCTTTATTTCCACGATGCTCTGCTGAAACAGTCTCAGTCCACTGACGAGGAGAGAGCGCGCTTCCTGCAGCCATGTGTGTCCTCAGGAGGTCGAGCTTGGCCTTCGCTCAGCCATGACTGCACTGAAGGGGGCTCTGCACCCCCCCCACCCCACCCCAACCCCCACTCATCTCTGCCTCCCGTCCAAAGCCTTGTCCGTCCATCTGCTTCTGACTGACACTAAAGAAAGGAGAGCAAATGTAGAACATTTTCAAAATGAACCCGGAATTGATTAAAAAAAAAAAAGGGTAAAATATAGGCCTTGTATGTTGGTGGCACAGTGTGGATACATACATACCAACACGGGTCATGGCGCCATCCTACCAGACGGCGTATGTCCATACAATCCCCTCCTTGTTTTAATGGATGCCGTGTGCCCGCTGTGGAGACCAAAAAAAAAAAAATAAAGCGCCCTGAAGCTGACCAGGAAGTGCGGGATCACGACGGGTCACTTCCCATAGGCCGGCTCTGAACTTTGACCTCCCGATCTTTCCTCAACTTCAATCCCTCCCCCCTTGTCTGTCAAGGGGACTGGTAACAAGAAGTTTAGAGAGGGGCGATTTATCTACATTCTCTTCTCTCGGGCTAAAAAAAAAAAGTTACTTCTAAATTTGTATTGGCCTCACGTGTCGAAAAAAGTAATTTCAGGAACATCGACGTGTTTCTCCATTCCAATTTCAGCCTATCGGCCGATATTACAGTTTTGAGAAGCCTGCACTCGCATATACGTTTTTTTTTAAGAATAAAAAGACAAGATATGCAGCTGGGCGTCATGATAGTGACATCAGCTCAGAGTGACGACATGCTGGCTATTTTTAAGGGTATTTAAACTGCTCTCCGTTCAATTCTGACTTCATACTTGGGTTGGGTTGGGATGGGATGATGGGGCCGTGTTCTGTCCCCTGTTCGCTTTTATAAAACACGCATACTGTTTGCTCAGCTCTACCACAATGATTTAATTATGTGCACCTATATCAGCACTGGCAGAGCCATTCAAACGAAATTTTTTCCATTACAGTCCTGTTACCTTTTTTTTTTTTTTTTTTTTCTCACAAGTGGAAAACTTTGCAGCAGCTTAGGCTCATTCACTCTTTTTTTTTTCTCCTCCTCACATCTCAGCAGCATCATAAATCAGGGCGTGTCTGAAGATAGAGAACAACATCGGGGCGAAGAATCCCAGAGCTCCGCCGAGAGATGACTTTAAAACACACTGTACTGGGTGTTGGTCCGGCTTTTAACAGCTCTGTCATCCAGTTTTTTTTTTTTTTATTCTCCCCCCTCCCTCTGGCCGCTGGCTCCCTCAGGGCCGAGCTGGAGAGGAGAGGGGGAAAAGTCCGGCTGATGCTGGCTCCCTTTCACTGGCCAGGTTCTGACTCTTCCTCCTCCTCCCCCTTCTCCGAGTTCACGCAGCCAATCAGGCCCAGAGCGCGAATGCATTGTGTCTGTTGGGGTGGGTCGACTTTTGTCTGTTTTTTATTTCTCCGATTATTCACTACCGTTGAAATGGCGTTGAAATTAAACACTTCGCTTGAGTGTTGGGAAATAGCCGAGCAAACTGGCCCCGAGGAAGAAGATGGTGTCTAATTCTGAAAGAAAAACAGCACGCACAGCCGAATCTATAAACATACCCTGCACATATTAAAGCCGTGCAAACACAATTTCTCAGTCAGTGAAGAAGACAACACTGCTGTAGTAAATACTCAGGGGGGCGGGGACCATGCTGCAGGCATGCGTGCTGTAAACGCACATGTTCCCTTAAATGTGAGATTAAAGTCTTCAAAAACAGCACCACGCAAAACAACCTTAACGCTCTTTGCGTCTGTCATTAGATATATATATATATTTCTTTTTTTATTCTGGGTGGGTTTAGGCTTGAAATGAAAATCTGCATGTGGTGTTTATTTCAAACGTTGAACGCTCGCAGTGTGACATGTTCGCACGTGATGCAGGAGGAGCACGATGAGGCCGCGTGGAGAGAAGATGCAAGCCGTGCATGAGGCCGTCTCCTGGCTTCCCTGAGTTAGGCGATCAGCTTTTTTGGCGGCGTGTCCAGCATGGTAAACCCTGGTTAAAGCCCCTTTTCTCTCTCTCTCTCTCGTGCGGCCCTCCCTCCATCTGCAGCTGTTTAGCTTTGACTGACGGCACCGCTAGTGCGCTCAGAGAGGCAAAGAAAGTCGAACCAGATTAATCACGAGCGAAATGCTGCCTCATTCGACACCGCAAAGTCTCCGGAAAAAACGCCATGTTGACAGCGAGAAAAACCTCAGAGAGCAGGGCATGTGTGTGTGTGTGTGATTTCAATGCAATAGTGCTTACGTGGGTGTTTGACCAGCCTGGTGAACAAGGAGTGAGGTCGGACGAAACGTGAATCAGAGCAGGATGGAGCAAAAGAGAGAAGGAATGGTTAAGTAATCATCCCGATCCGCTTTTTTTTTTTTCTTCCTTTTTTTTTTTTCCACTATTCTTCTCTTGCTGCATGCTCCAGCTGTGCTGCAGCTTTTCGGGGCCAGCCAGGAAGTGGGGTGTGAGGGGTGGAGGAAGGGTGAGGTCACTGGTGCTGTTGGCCCCTGGGAAGGGAGGATAGCTGAGAGGAGAAACACTTGGCCCACTGTTACAGCTCTATCTATTCATTCCTAACCCCTTATTGTTTGCCAAGCCCTTCATCAGCAACATATGGTAAATCCCAGGCTGGCCAGCGAGCAACATCTGGATCGCCCGCCGCTTGCCGCCGCCGCCGCACAGAGCTGCCATTTTGAACGATTGAAAAAACTCCGACCTCCTCGACAGACACACACATAGTGCAAGTGAGTCACCCGCGGAGCTGTAGGCATATTTAGAGACCACTGTGTGAGCGCCTGGCCCTGCATACTTGGGATGCCTTGGGTGTGACCAGGGTGGCCTTCAGTGCATGTATGTGTGTGTGTGTGTGTGTGTGTGTGTGTGTGTGTGTGTTATGGTCACTCCAGCTGCCTGTTGTCTGCTGCCTGTCCCATTAGTTTCTGGCTGAAGAGGAAGAGAGCCAGCTAGACAGCGACGCGAGCAGACACCACACACATGCACGCAGAGGGAAAAGGGTACTCGATGGAAAGAACTGCTGATAGAATTTGGAATTTCCTGCAGCTTTCGCCGGGAAGCTAACCCAGTGGTCATTTTTTTTTTTTTTTTTTTTTTTTCGCGGGTCTGTCTGCGGCTGCACCGATGATCCCGCGTGGCCCGTCACGGCCGGGAATCGAAAATCAGAAAAACCGAATCCGATGACAAACGTGGGACCCCGCCGTCTTATTAGTCACTGAGTCAATCAAGCGTCTGCCCGTGACCCCCCGAACCCTCGAAACACGACGACTCGACCCGTTTCACAGTCATCACAGTCTCTCCGGCTTTTTCCACCAAGTTTCCAGTTATCCATTGTGCAACAATTACACTGTAACAGTCTGGTGATTCTCAGGACTTGGCCAGTGCGGCCTTCTCCCTCCTCCCACACCCGCGCGCGTGTGTGTATGTGTGTGTGTGTGTGTAGTTTTAACTTAGACTGGAGATCTACAAACCCAACCATGACCTCAGAGAATTAAATATTCTCCTAGGAAAACCCCCACATCCCCAAAGTGGCATTTTAGGTTGTCAGCTTGTGAATGTATATGTGTGGTTGCCTGTGTGTGTCCCTCTGTGTGTGTGTGTGTGTGTGTGTGTGAGAGAGAGAGAGAGACTTTGTTTGTGGCTTCAAATATTTGAGTGTTTTCCATGAGCATGCATCTCCAACCCCATGCCTATATGTAGTCCACAGATGTGTGTACTCGTGCTTATTCTATAGTTGAAATAAAAGGCTGCAAAGGTCCTTCTGGCAGGAGCTGGGCTTTTTTAAAACGGGGCTGAAGCCCAACTGGAGGCTCGCTGTAATGAAAGCCCAGGTAATTGTTTTGAAAAGGGTAACTTTATAATGGAAAAAAATATAAAAACAACCCCTGCTTTCAATTAAGTCTTTCCATCCCATCCCCCCACAACACACACTTCAATCCAGGCTGCCATGCTATATTTTCTCCTCCGAGTTCTGAGCACTTCTATATACCATATGGCCATGTACGGGGGTTTCATGTAATATTCTGCTTTAAAGAGAAGAAAAAAACCCTCGGTTGTTTTTTATCCTGGCGGACGGCTGACTATACTTATTTATTTATAGTCATTCTTCTCAAATTCTTTCTTTTTACTCTCTTTCTCTCTTTTTTCTTTTTTCTTTATTTTAAGCTAAAGTGATTCTCGAAAATGTAAAGATTCCATTTCTCTCTCTCTCTCGCGCCGCGGCTTGTTTTGGACCACGCCCCAGGTTCTGTTTTGTCATGAGAAGGGTTGAAATTCATTACGCGAAAGATGCTTAGCGGAAACACGTGTTTTTTTTTTCAAACATTCATATGGGTGGGGGCGGCGGGGGTAGGGGTGGTGGTCTGGTGAACAGGCTTAAGGTCTCATCTGGAATGCATAAAGCATAACAATGCATCCCAACATCTCTCATCACTGTGGACCGAGAGCAACGTTATACTGGGATGGGAGTGGGTGGTAGCGGAGGCCCAGCGCCCTGTTCTGTGCATTTTCTGCGTATACTCTTCTTGAAGCATGTCCAGCACGCCCTTTTTTTTGTATTTTTTCAGTTCATCCTAGGCGATTAGATTATCTCCAACATCTGTGTTTCATGGGGATTTTTCAACATATCTTTCCTGATAAGCTCCTGTTTTGTTTATTCTTTACATTGCACGGACATCATCCGTCAAATAGTGAGACCGGTGCTAGAACATAACACGTTAAACGCACAATTGCTTTTATATCCATTCCGATACAATTAAGTTTTGTCGATCGTTACTTACAGAGGAGCACTTGTTCTACCCGACGAACCTCCCTTTAATGCATCACCGCCGCATTACACGAATCACCATAAGAGAGTAATAAAACAAATATTATCGTGAGGAATTTCTCACAAATTATTGCGCCGGGGGTTCAAGGCGAGGCATTTCGCACGGGGTGTCGGTGTTGATCCGGGAGGGGGGGGTTAGGGAAGGGCCATCTGAGCAAAAATTATTAATCTGGATGTGGATATTTGGATGGTTTCCTGTGTGTGTGTGTGTGGATTTACGGCGCGCGCTGCCAGGGTTTATCAGTCCACCCTCACCTCCTCCACTCTGCAACTGAGCGGAGCTGTCAGTGTTTTTTTTTTTTTTTTTGATGCAGATCTTGTCAGAGTGGTTGCTCTCTGGGCCGCAGTCCAGACCAATGCTGACGGGATGATGAGCACACACACGTACACACACACACACACAAAACGCAGGCAAACCAGGCTTTACGGCACCAGCCGCAGTTTCCTCCTCGGCAGGCCGCCGTACAGGCCGCCACGTTCCCACCAAACGCGTCACGTTCGGCCCGCCGTCGCCTCCTCTGCAAACACGTACCAGAAAGTGAAACAGCGCCGGTGTTATGTATTCCATTATTAAGCTGGGTTTCCGTCTATCGGCAGCCGGATGACTCATGACTGTGTGGCAGCGAGCCTGATCTAAACGGAGATAAAACAAAAGCTTGTTCAGCACGCTCCAGAATGATTGGTGCTTGGTTTTTTTTCTTTTTTGCCCCCTCTCTTTCTCTTTCTCACGTCCTGAAGTGAATTATCTCTCGACTCTTCCCCTTGCCTGCATCGGCCAAAGACTTTCATAAAAGTGCGTGCCAAGCGCAGCCGTGTGTGGGAACCGCTCGGGGCATCAGAACCAGCACCGGGCGTGTAAACACGTCTCATAGCTGAAAAAGGTGTTTACATTGGACCTGCCGTGACCTTTTGACCCCGTGGCGGCCCAACTGTAAACTGCATAACATGCCTGAGATTCGCACAAAGTCACAATTGGCAACCCGTACAGGAAGTGCTGCGCTGTTTGCTGTCAAAAGACACGCTTCCCGCAAAGATAGCACAGCAACAGGAATGAGAAAAAAGAAATGCAGATAAGTGGATAAGAATTATTTTCCCTTCGGGAGTTGCAAAGGGGGTTTTAGTCGTGGATCTCAAAGCGACTGAATCATATGACCGTGAGTGTTTACTCAGACATATTTGATTGGAATTAAAAATAACCAGCATCAAGTGTGTCCGATGCGCCGCAGCTAAGATCTCCGTTTGTAGATAAGAGAGAGCTGTGAGAACTGTGCAGAAATGGCAGCGAGGCGATTCGAATTGAATTCTTTCATTGCTTTTATTGCTTCATTCCAAACCCCTGAGGTATATCGCCGTGATCCGGAGCAGCAGCTTTTTTTTTTTTTTTTTTTTGTGCGCTCTCTTTCTCGCCCGTCGGGACCGTGCGCGCCGATGACATCGACTCCGACAGGAAGCCAGGGCTAATGATTAACACATGTCCGGGATCGCTAGGGTGCCACAATCTGGGGGTTTTGTCATGCCGTATTTCTGATTTATTTGGTTGTTGTTATTGCTTCACAGGGAGGGACACTTCTTGAAGGGGAAACGAAACAAAGCCTCTGAAAAAGCCTCGGCCCACTTTGTGTCGTGATTGAACGCCGCGCCACCAGAGATCTTCGAGCTCTGTCGTGGTCCGTTTTGGAGCTTTGTAGGTTTAAAAAAACGGGGGGGGAGAGGTGAGGCAAGGCCACGGGCCACAGAGGTGCTCCAACGCGATTCTGTTTACACTTACACACACGGACCTGCTGCTTTCACACACAACAGAGAGATAAGCCGCACGCATTGTGTTAGAATTCGAGGTCATGTTGTTTTTTTCTTTTGAAGCACACGTAGACACCCAGCGATATATAAGACTGTTCGTGACGCACACCGCCGCTCAAAAGTTAGCGGCCGCTCACCGGTTTAGCATTTCCCATGAAAAGGTCACGCGTTTATTTATCAAAACAAGTTGCAAAATGAATAGAAAATATAATCAAGACATTGAAAAGGTTATGAATAATGATTTTTATTCAAAATGTGACTTTTCTCCTTCAAACTTTGCTTCCATCAAAGAACCCTCCATCTAAGCTACTAAACTGTTGCCAGCTGTACGACAATAGCAAAAGGTTTTCTCATCATCCACTAGCTTCTAATGCAATTATCAAACACAATGTACCATCAAAACATTGGAGTCATGCTTGCTGGAAATGGGCCTCTATACTATATGTAGATATTGCATAAAAAGAATATTCATTTACCACTTTGACAATGTATAGAGTGTATTGAAAAAACAGTGTTTTTCCTTTCAGAAATACAGACATCCGTGAGTGACCCCAGACGCAGTGTGTATATATTGACTCGATCGTGTCAACACGAGTTCTGGTATCAGAGTCACTGTGTGTGTGATCAGTTTTAGACATGCAGCCTTTTAACATACACGTCTGGGTCTGCCCCCCCCCCCCACCAGCCAGCCAGCATGGTCTGTGGGATGTTATCTGATAGTCACTAAGTGGCGAAACACAAACACTGAGAGCAACACAGTTGAGGGCCGGTTCAGAAAGAGGGGGAGAGAGAAAAAAAAAAAAGAGATCCACACACATCCTGGAAAGCAGAGAGTGCATCTGCGAGAGGAATGTTGCTGTCTATGGTTTCAAAGTGAGAGCCGGAGCGTTGCATCTGGCACCCTCGTTCTGATCAAACCGGGCCACAACACAAAGAGGCCCGAAACTAACCCGAGTTATGAGAAAAGTATGAGGCTGTGCGTGCAGCTGTGATGACCCAGAACTGTCAAGAGAGATGACCAAAGAATTTCTTTTTCTTTTCTTTTTTTTTGCTTTTCTATTCGGCGGACAGGCGTTGTCAGCTACTCCTGGTGACATTTGACCGCGCTGACTTAAGAGCTCGAGTGTTTCCTCTTGTTTTGGCAGCGGCTTCCATAGGTGAACGAGCAGCGGGGCGTTCCGCCATTCCTTCGCGTTCCCGCAAGTATTCTCCAGCTGTCCCACTAAGACGTCCGCGGAGGCAGCAAAGCGAGGGTCACGTCCAAAAAAACGAAAAAAAACCCCTCCTCCCTTAATTTTCTCACTTTTCCCTCAACCCTGTGTGTGCTATTGGAGCCGCAGCAGCCCACGAGAGTCATTTGGCCACTCCTGCAGGTGGAGCCCGGCGCTATATAACCAGGCCAGGCATGAACCGGAGCTGAGTCATAGTGTCACAGCACGGCGGATCCTTCCAGTAATACGCTCCGATTTATAACACAGGCCCCGACTCGTCTTAGTTTTTTGATAGGAAACGAAGCCTCAGCTCAGAATAATTGTTTTGAATAAACTCGAAACCTTACACAATTGGCGAGTTGGAGTTTCTAGATTCAGTTCTAAATTTAATTAACCATAATAAGACAATCGGTGTATTAGAATAAATGAATTATGTCCAAATCAGAAGGTATGGACGCTAGATCTTGTCTGTTGATAGTTTGTATTATTTACTGTAAAGTCAAGTCAGTGTTTTTACGGAAATACGAGTTTGTGTTGAGAAAGTTATCCACAAACTCGGCAATTCAACTTAAAGGTCCCATATTATAGTACAGCCTGCACGCAGAAAGTGTGCATTAAAACAAGCCGTCAGGGCCTTTCATGGAGTTGTGATGTCACAGCCGTAGAGAGAGAGGCAGAAAAGCACCTTGTTATATCTACAGCTACAGAGAGTGGTTTGAGAGAACGTTCCAGTGAAATGATTCGGGGCTCCTAACCACCACAAAACGTTAAATAAAAGCCAGGAAAAGGACACAATACGGGACCTTTAAAGTGTATTAAACCGCTCCACCTGTGCCTGGGTGAGTCCCTTCAGTGACAATGGGCCGCGCCGGTTTCATATTTCAGAGGCCACAATGGCCGCGGTTCCAGTTACTGGTGTCGGGGCAGCTCGCTGCCTGTTTGCTTTGTAATCCCTCAACTTTCCAAAGAAGGCGAGCTGTGTGTGTGTGTGTGTGTTTTCATTTAATAGGTTCTAGGACGTGAAGGGGAGGAGGGGAGGTTTTGGACGGTTTCCAGCGCTATCAGGCATGTAAGAAAGATCATAACTCTCGCAAACAGTGCAAAATAATCGGTCGGAGAGAGCAGCGCTAATAAGCCTTCGTGGTGAAGTGAGAGGAACGTTCCCTTGTATCTTTTTGAGCGTCGACCCTCGAACAACCACTGTATGAAAGTGCAATTAAAAACGCGATCTGTTCACGTTTTTTTTCATCCAGCCGCAGCATAACGATACAGTGAATGCAGTGAAGATTATGAAAGTGAAATAAATTGTGCAGTAATACAGAAAGGGTGGGGCACTTCTTGGCTCAGTGTAGTGAGGCATTTATTTACTGAGGAATGTGTCAGTGTTCACAGCATTAAGAACAGTGTTGCTCTCAAATGCACCAAAAAATATCTCTGCTGAATGGGTTTTTGACTTCAACACAGCAACATTTTTTAAAAATCTTATCAAATATCCTGCATTTAGTGCAATTGGTCGACTACTGGGTGGAATTATCTTATTTCATTGTTACTTATTTCATGTTTTTTTTATTTAGGTAAAAAGGAGGAACTAAAATGTCCAGAATCAAAAAAGAAAGAAAAAAACTATTTACTTGATATCGGATTTATCCATTTTCCTTACCCATTTATTCCTGACTAGGGTCACAGGGGTCTGCCGGAGCCAATCCCAGCAACCTTCAGGCAGGGATACACCCCCCCCCCCCCCCCCCCCACACACACACACACACACACACAAGGGCAAATGAGAATCCCCAATTAACCCACGCCAGCTTTTGGACTGTGGGAGGAAGCCCAGATGCAGGGAGAACATGCAAACTCCCAACTCAAGGCCTTGAACCCGTGACCTTCTTACTGTTGGGGGGGAAAAATCACATTTTTACTTGTTAAAATTAGATTTTTTCTCTTCTATTCTGCTTTACTTGAGTTCCATCCACTCTCCTCAGCTCACACCTGCTCCAGCTGGTCATGGAGGTGTTTCACCCCCAACCTCTTACATCTCCATAAACCTGAGGGGAGGGCCGATTGCTGGATGGATCTTCTCTCATCCTCTGCCCCCCCAGCCCCACTGCTCCATCGTTCCATCCCTTTGCATGTTTACCAACCGTGCTCCTGTCGTGAGGTCGTTATTTAACATTCTGGTATTTTGGGCCCCGCCGGCTTTGTCGCCCATGAGGAAATTGGCCTCAGCCAGCAGGAACAAGGCGATCTTTTTGTCACCCATGCCCCCCGGGTCTCAGAACCGGAGGCGTTCCGCCGGTTTAGCGTGAAGGAAACAACACTGGGTTCACTCTGATTCTCTGTGTGTGTGTATATGTGTGTGTGAGCAGATGCAGGCGTAAACAGGAGGGCCTGCTTCACACACACACACACACACACACAGGCATTCTGGGCATACCGCGGGGCCTCCAGAGGGCTGCCGTTCACATGCGAGCATACACGCTCCTCGCACGCACGTACACACACATACACACGCATTGTTCGATGAATCTCAAACGTGCACAGGCGGGGTTCGGGCTAGCCCGGGCCGGGGTCAAGGAGGTCAAGGTTCGAGTCATCTTGTTCTCGGATAGCGGTGGCACTTGTTTCAGGCGAGATCTGTTAAAATAAATAAATAACAGGGTCAGGTCAATTAAAACATTGGATCACGGGACAAACGCCGTTCGTGTTCTTCTGGGATCCTTTACATGTGTGTGTAAGGAGACAGCTCACATTCTCCGAGCCCTGCGTTGTGTTTTTTTGTTTTCCTCCCCCCGCTATAATACCATATGATCATCCATACAGTCCTCCCGGATCGGCGGTCCAGATGATAGGCTGCGACGGGGGAGGAGGAGAGGGGAGGGCGGGGGAGGGGAGGAGGGGAGGGGAGGGGAGGGGAGGGGGCCGTGGTGACGTGCAGGGCGGTGTTCTCAGGCGGGGAAAAAGGAGTCAGGACTTGGGGTGTGTGTGAGCCACATCTGGAATAGTAGCCGCGCAGAAAAAGCAGTCGAGAGGAGCAGAACTTTTCACAACTCTGCCTCTCCTTCCCTCCCGAACTCTCTCACGGAAAAACAAACCTTGCTTTGCTTTGCATCGTTTTTTTTTTAACTATTATTATTTTATCCTCCCCCGTAAGTTGGACTATTTTATCTTGGAGCGTGTATTTTTTCTGTATTCTTCTCCCTTCTTCTTCTTCTGCTTTGTGAATCGATTGTTTGACTTTTACTTTTTACTTTCAACACTCGCACAGCAGCAGGACTTCATCTCTGGACTCTTTATTTTTAATTATTATTATTATTTTTTGGGGGGGGGGGATTTACTTATGATTCGAGATTTCCGCACTACTTTTCTCGCCCGTGCGTCGCAGCGTGATGGTGGCGGGCGGCGGAAGGAGACGCAGCCTCACACATGGCGGCGTCTTTACGCTGGAATGTTTTCTTTTTCTTCCCCCGTTTGTTTTCCCGAGCGGCGTGCGTCGATTAGTCCGTGAATCAGATCTTTTTGTAACTCAAACATCCCCATCATCACCAACCCAAGAAAAAAACAACGTCACAACTTTTATTTTCTTTTTTTTTTACTTTTCGTGTCATAACGAAAGTTAAACATTGGGACTTTATATATAAAAAAAAAACGGATCATCTCGTGAACAAAACAAAAACCCGACGTGTTTCCAGTCCTAAAACCAGCATGCCTCTCCGATCTCTGCTCCCATCAGGAAGAAATTATACTTCATTCCTCCCTTTTCTCTCTCTCCCTCTTTTTCTACTCGCATGTAAGGGGACACTTTCACATCCAAGTAAACATTGCGGTTTGGCGCAGGGAAAAAAAAGTGAAGAAAGTGCCCCATCTGGCGTCGGCGTATTTTAACGTTTTTTTTAAAAAAAAAAGTATGACAGGGCCTTATTTCTGTGGGACGGTAAATTCATGTGTGTGTGTGTGTGTGTGTGTGTGTGTGTGTCATCCATCCCATCCAGATCTAATTAAAAATGCTGCTCATCCTGCTCGGAGTGCTCATCTTGCACTTAATTATCCTCGTTCTCCTCATCGTGTCAACAGCAGCCAGCGTAAGTTGTCTTCCTTATTCTCTCTTTTTTTTTTTTTTGGCATCTTAAATCATGCAACACACATTTTGATGACTGAAGTGTAGGCCCGTGTCTGCTGTTGTGGATGCTGTAGTACTTAAATGTCGACGTGTTGTTGTGTTGACCAGACCTGGTCTGTAGGTGGGGGCCGAAGCACAGATCTGTGGTACAATTGCATGACCACTAATGGAGGCTACCATTGCTCGCCGGCCAGCAACGAAGGTTTGTGAGCATTCTTTAAAAATGAATATCTATTGTTTGTGTGAAACAAGGTTTAACACCCCCTCCCTCCCTTCGTATGTCCCGCGTAGACTGGATCCAGGCGGTGCAGGCCCTCATGATCCTCTCCTTGCTCTTCTGCTTCTTCTCCCTCATCGCCTTCCTGTACCAGCTGTTCAGGCTGGTCAAGGGCGGCCGCTTCTTCTTCACCGCCATCTTCCAGATCTTGGCCAGTGAGTATCGGTGTTGAAAATCAAGAAAAAAAAAAAAAATCACGTGCCTCTACCGCCCCCCTCCTCCCGGCGGAGGTCACGCCCTTTTTTCACATTCTCTCCTCTTCTACCCTCCTTTCTCCCCCAAAGGTCTGTTCGTGATGTGCGGGGCCATCATCTACACCGTGATGAGTCCGGACGACGTGCCCGGCACGCAGTTCGGCTACGCGTACGTGCTGGCCTGGGTGGCGTTCCCCCTCTGCCTCGTCAGCGGCCTCATTTATATCGTCCTGAGGAAGAAAGAATGAGAGGGAGAGAGAGGAGGGGAGGGGGGGCGAGAGGAGGGGTGGTAAAGGGGACCCCTCACCACAACATCGCACTGTGCCTACTGCCCACAGACATAGACTGACATCCCAACAGTGCAACAAAAGTGCACGTATCATTAACTATTGCAAACACGCCTAATGAAAAAAAAAAAAAAGGAGACATTCATCACTGCTGGGATTTCTGTTTTTGCTGTATTTCAGTTTAACATCACACACTGAAAAACATCACATTTTCAATTTGGGAGTCTTAACAAACGGTACTACACACACACACACACACATCCTGTGGTGATTGATTGTCTTTTAAAGTGTGTCTAGACACGTGTTGGTGATATGTGGACTTTTGTTGCACGCTGGCATCCTTCAGTTACTTCCACAAATGCATCGATTGTGATAACAAAAGACAAGTAATCCTGCCTTGATTCAGTACAAATATGTACATAGTGTCTGTGGTTTTTAGACATATTTATAACATTTTTACATACAATTTTTTTGTACATAGTTTTTGTCAAGTTAACATTGTCATGCTCATTTTACGTGATAAAGAGTTTGTGTCTCTCACAAATCATGCAGCTGTGCCAAAGAGATGTCGCTTTAACTGCCAGAGTATCAATCTTTTTTTTCATAAATGTTTTTTTTTTTCTGTTTGTTCTGTGTGTGTGTCAAAAGCTTCAGTCAATGTGCCTTAACTTAGAATGTCTGTTTTTTACGTGAAGGAAATGAAAAAAAAATCCTCAGAAATTAAAAGAAATAACAAGAAGAAGTACTTATTTCTGAAATATTATACTTGATATTCCAAATAAAACATGTTGCAATTGTAATCTAATTTCGAAGAAATGGTGCTTTTTTTATTTACTATTCTTGAAATGTATAGCCCACTCTGTGTTTGTGTATCTGCCATGCAAGTGTGTCATGTTCTGTGATTGATTTGCTTTGTACAAACCCAAGTTTGCATTTTTGTCATTATTCTTCTAAATAAACCTTTGGAAATTAGCTACTTGTTGAAAAGTTCATAATATAAATTACATACTTTTTATACTATATTCATACTGCGAATACAGTTATAGTTTTTCAAACATTAGAGTAACATGTTAGGATTTTTCTTAAGTTGTCTTACTCTGATCTTATGCTAAATGCTATATCAAATTATTTTTTTTCTGAGACTAGAAAAAGTAGAAAATGTAAGTTTGATCACCACAATCGAAGTCACACATGACTTCTTGTAGTAGCTTAAATGTGCCACATAGTGGCGCTGTAACACAAAAATCCAGTAATGATGCACAACATGGATGGTGGTTGATATTTATATATATATATATTAATATAAATATTATAATAGTAAGTTAATTTTATTTTTACTTTTACACAGTACTACTATTAAAATGTCCTCTCAGCAGTATTTTTCACCTATATGGACTATATAGATTTCTATTGCATCCAATCTGATATAAAAAGTTAGGAAAAACTTTGATAGCACCACCTGGCTACAGTTTGAGGATATATGTCTCCTTATCAAATTCTCAGTGATTATTGCAGCATTAGAAACATGGTTCTCCTGATAAATCTCCCCCACATCTATCAAATCATTAACATGTCACTTATGAGGTTATACCGAGGCAGGGAAAAAAAGGGAGTTAATTTCTTATTAGAATTAAATGTTCTATTAACAGTCCACAGATGCTACAGATTTAAGTCTTGTCATTTATTTACTGCAAAGCACCATTTTTTTACATCTTTTTTCTCCATTTCATTTTTCAACAACCATCAAAACTCTGCATATTTTTGTTTGGGACATGTGATAGAATATATTTCTGTTTTTACCTACTGATCCTCAGTTTTTTTTTCCTGTTGAAAACAAGCACCAGAGGAAGATCCCATTAATCTCCCTTCACGCGTCCTCTCAGAAGACGGCATCGCAGCGTATTATTGAAAACGGGATTCAGTCAAGTCGAGTTTAGAGACGTCTCATACCTCGCTCCAGACAAAGTTTGATGAATCTCAACTGCTAATGTGATCATCTGACAGCCAGGCTGTGCCGTGAGAAATGATGGGTGCACTTCTGAGAAAGAGAGAGTTTACCAGGAAATGTTCTCCTTTGGCTTTTTAGTTCCACTAATGCAGCAAGTCAACTGGCCAATTACATTTTATAAATGAGCAGTAAATGTACTGTAGCATGTATATATGTATGTATGCATATATTGTATCTAATTATGTACAGTACACATAAATATATAATTATATGTCCAGAAATGTTCACAGATAGCAACAGTGTCCAGAAAAGTCCAGACTTTTTTTTTTTTTTTAAGCTGACTCTAAGGTGCAATTACCATTGGTTTAGGTACTAGCCAACGCCATATGTGCACATGCACACTCTCCTGCTATATGTTCTGCAGGCAAACACACACACACACACACACATCCCTTTCTATTAACTTTTTACACAATGCATTAATGTCATTCTTGAACATGCATCATGCACAACTACGCTACACTTAAATGAGCTCTTGCTAGGTTCATCAGTTCCATCACAAAAGAGAAGCCAGTTAATGCTGCTCTGGTTAAAGTCCCTGGGCATACAGATAACATATTGAAGATGTCAGGAAAACTCCCGAGGCCTATAATGGCCTCACAGCTCCATTTCAAACGTGGTTAACCTTAAGGGTTATTTATCACTGGGAGGGTCACCGGGGGGCACTTAGTATTTACTGCAGGACACGGCAGAATGGCGGGGGGTGGGGTGGGGGGGGTCCGGGGGGAGGAAGCCACCTCCACCACCATCCACCGGGTTCGTACTCTGGTGGCTGTAAAAAAAAAAAAAAAAAAGTACATCAACAGGGTTTTTTACTTGATAAAGACCAGAATGTTTCAGTGACATCTCCGCTTTGCAATAAACCGTTTCCAAAACAGCCACGGGCATTTACATGTTGATAGCCGAGTGCTTTTCTTGGTATCCCAGGAACGCATCAGGATGATTTCCATAAGTCTGGAGTTGTGAAGGAGGGTATACAATGGGCCGCAGCCAGCTGACGGGCCCTCTGAATGGGACAGGCCAGGACTTCAGAGGAGGCTGGAACCCTCCTCTCTTTTTTTTTTTCCCCCTCTTTAGATTTGTTGCCTTTTTATCCTGAGTGTCTGTCTCCTGGAAGAAACCCGGGAGCCTTCAGATGTGGCTAAACGACAGAGAAAATGGGCAAGACCGGTTTATTCAAAAGCTGATTCCATCATGCCCATAAAAACCCCTCTGAGAAATCAAAGCCCATCTCATACCCTCCCCTCCCCGCTCCCTTTATCTTGCTAATACACATTAGAGTGCGGCTGGCTGCCCACTTTGACGGCAGACCCCGGACAGGATCTGGGTAAAGTTGCAGATGTGGAACCTGGAGGCACCTTTGACCCGGTGACCTCCGCTGTTAAATCCTGCCACTCGCATCCGCCTCAGACCCCTGACATGCACAGGAATCTCCCTGCTCTGAGCTCTATTTCCTGCTTGTAGACATGAATATATGTTGGATGATGATTCAAAGGGGGAGGAGAGACCACAATACTTTATTCTACTTTGCATACAAACCTGTAGGCACCTAAAAAGACAATAATGCACATACGTTACTGTTCAAAAGTTTGGGGTCAAATGACTATTCTATCTGCAAATACTGTTTTTTAATGTAATATCTACATAGGTGTATAGAGGCCTATTTCTTTCTAATTGAATTAGAAGTCCCCTCCCTGAACCGCCACCTTAACGTGGTGGAGGGGTTTGAGCACCCGAATGATCCTGGGAGCTATGTTGTCGGGGGCTCTATGCCCCTGGTAGGGTCACCCATGGCAAACAGGTCCTGGGAGACGGGTCTGACCAAGAGCGGTTCAGAAGCCCCACATGATGAAAAAGACAAGAACAAGGCCAGTTACGTCGCCCGGACTGGCGTTACCGGGGCCCCACCCTGGAGCTAGGCCTGGGGTGGGTGCTCGACAGCGAGCGCCTGGTGGCCGGGCCTTTTCCCACGGGGCCCGGTCGGGCCCAGCCCGAAGAAACGACGTGGGGCCGTCCTCCCGTGGACCCACCACCTGCGGGAGGAGCCATGGGGGGCGGGTGCGGAGAGATTC
This sequence comes from Eupleurogrammus muticus, assembly GCA_036785175.1. Classification (NCBI taxonomy): domain Eukaryota; kingdom Metazoa; phylum Chordata; class Actinopteri; order Scombriformes; family Trichiuridae; genus Eupleurogrammus; species Eupleurogrammus muticus. The sequence goes on along the minus strand of JAYKQN010000011.1, from coordinate 15,624,555 downwards.
GGGTGGCAGTCGAAGGCGGGGACCTCTGCGACCGGATCTCCGGACATGGAGACTAGCTCTGGGGACATGGAATGTCACCTCGCTGGGGGGGAAGGAGCCTGAGCTTGTGCGGGAGGTGGAGCGTTACCGGCTAGATATAGTCGGCCTCACCTCCACGCACAGCTTGGGCTCTGGAACCCATCTTCTTGAGAGGGGTTGGACTCTCTATTTCTCTGGCGTTGCCCGCGGGGAGCGGCGGCGAGCTGGTGTGGGCTTGCTCATTGCCCCACAGCTCAGCCGCTGCGTGTTGGGGTTCACTCCGGTGAACGAGGGGGTCGCGTCCCTGCGCCTTCGGGTCGGGGACAGGTCTCTCACTGTTGTGTCGGCCTACGGGCCAAACAGCAGTGCAGAGTACCCGGCCTTCTTGGAGTCCCTAGGAGGGGTACTAGATAGTGCGCCATCCGGGGACTCCGTTGTTCTCCTGGGGGATTTCAACGCCCATGTGGGTAACGACAGTGACACTTGGAGGGGCGTGATTGGGAGGAACGGCCTCCCCGATCTGAACCCGAGCGGTGTTTTGTTATTGGACTTCTGTGCTAGTCACAGCTTGTCCATAACGAACACCATGTTCGAGCACAAGGGTGTCCATCGGTGCACATGGCACCAGGACACTCTAGGCCGGAGGTCGATGATCGACTTTGTCATCGTGTCATCTGACCTCCGACCGCGTGTCTTGGACACTCGGGTGAAGAGAGGGGCTGAGCTGTCAACTGATCACCACCTGGTGGTGAGTTGGATCCGCTGGCGGAGGAGGAAGCCGGACGGACCTGGCAGGCCCAAGCGTATTGTGAGGGTCTGCTGGGAACGTCTGGCGGAGCCCTCTGTCAGGGGGGTCTTCAACTCCCACCTCCGGGAGAGTTTCTCCCTGATCCCGGGGGAGGTTGGAGACATGGACTCCGAGTGGGCCATGTTCTCCACCTCTATTGTTGATGCGGCTGCTCGTAGCTGTGGTCGTGGCCGCGGCTCGGGCGGTCGCAGAGGCAAAAACTCGGGTTTGGGAGGAGTTCGGGGAGGCCATGGAGGAGGACTATCGGACGGCCTCAAGGAGATTCTGGCAAACCGTCCGGCGCCTCAGGAGGGGAAAGCAGTGCTTCACCAACACTGTTTACAGTGCGGGTGGAGAGCTGCTGACCTCGACTGGGGATGTTGTCGGGCGGTGGAAGGAGTACTTTGAGGATCTCCTCAATCCCACTGTCACGTCCTCCGAGGAGGAAGCAGAGACTGGGGACCCAGGGGCGGACTCGTCCATCACCCTGGCTGAAGTCACTGAGGTGGTTGGCAAGCTCCTCGGTGGCAAGGCTCCGGGGGTGGATGAGATCCGTCCTGAGTACCTCAAGTCTCTGGATGTTGTGGGACTGTCTTGGCTGACACGTCTCTGCAACATCGCGTGGCGGTCGGGGACAGTACCTGTGGAGTGGCAGACCGGGGTGGTGGTCCCTCTGTATAAGAAGGGGGACCGGAGGGTGTGTTCCAATCACAGGGGAATCACACTCCTCAGCCTTCCCGGTAAGGTCTATTCCAGGGTGCTGGAGAGGAGAATCCGACCGATAGTCGAACCTCGGATTCAGGAGGAGCAGTGTGGTTTTCGTCCCGGTCGTGGAACACTGGACCAGCTCTATACTCTCCATCGGGTCCTCGAGGGCTCATGGGAGTATGCCCAACCAGTCCACATGTGTTTTGTGGATCTGGAGAAGGCATTCGACCGTGTACCTCGTGGTGTCCTTTGGGGGGTGCTCTGGGAGTATGGGGTCCGGGGCTCTTTGCTAAGGGCTGTCCGGTCCCTGTATGACCGGAGCAGGAGCTGTGTTCGCATTGCCGGCAGTAAGTCAGACCTGTTCCCAGTGCATGTTGGACTCCGCCAGGGCTGCCCTTTGTCACCGGTTCTGTTCATTATATTTATGGACAGAATTTCTAGGCGCAGCCAGGGGCCGGAGGGGGCCTGGTTTGGGAACCACAGGATTTCATCTCTGCTGTTTGCAGATGATGTTGTCCTGATGGCTTCTTCGAGCCAGGACCTGCAGCAGGCACTGGGGCGGTTTGCAGCCGAGTGTGAAGCGGCTGGGATGACAATCAGCTCCTCCAAATCCGAGGCCATGGTTCTCGACCGGAAAAAGGTGGTTTGCTCTCTCCGGGTGGGTGGTGAGTCTCTGCCCCAAGTGGAGGAGTTCAAGTATCTCGGGGTCTTGTTCACGAGTGAGGGAAGGATGGAGCGTGAGATTGACAGGCGGATCGGTGCAGCGTCTGCAGTGATGCGGTCGCTGTATCGGTCCGTTGTGGTGAAGAAGGAGCTGAGCCGGAAGGCGAAGCTCTCGATTTACCGGTCAATCTACGTTCCTACCCTCACCTATGGTCATGAGCTTTGGGTAATGACCGAAAGGACAAGATCGCGTATACAAGTGGCTGAAATGGGCTTCCTCCGCAGAGTGGCCGGGCGCACCCTTAGGGATAGGGTGAGGAGCTCGGTCACACGGGAGGAGCTCGGAGTAGAGCCGCTGCTCCTACACATTGAGAGGAACCAGCTGAGGTGGCTCGGGCATCTGCTCAGGATGCCTCCTGGACGCCTCCCTAGGGAGGTGTTCTGGGCATGTCCCACCGGGAGGAGGCCCCGGGGAAGACCCAGGACACGCTGGAGGGACTATGTCTCTCGGCTGGCCTGGGAACGCCTTGGGGTCCCACCGGAGGAGCTGGAGGACGTGTCCGGGGTGAGGGAAGTCTGGGAGTCCCTGCTTAGACTGCTGCCCCCGCGACCCGGCCCCGGATAAAGCGGAAGACAATGGATGGATGGATGGATGGATGAATTAGAAGTTAATAGATGATTAGAAAACCTTGCAATTATGTTACTGTATGTAGCAAATTTTGAAGGAGAGAATTAATTTTTCAAAATAAAAATAATTATTTCTAACCTTGTCAGTGACTTTTAGCTCATATGGTAAATAAAAGTGTGACCTTTTGAATGGAAGACACAAAATTGTCCGGGTGACCCCCAAACTTTTGAACGGCGGCGTATTCATCCGCGCACACACTAAAGCCGACAGTCGCACGCGTACAGAACATAAATACACTCTGCTTTAATTATGCGTGTGAATAAAATCTCACAAATCACCCATCCTTTATGCTCTTTATAGAATATTTCACAGAAAAAGAGCGGAGCACAGATGTGAAAAATTTTCCTACAGGAGCAACAGAAGCCAGAAGTTTTCATATTGTGCCAAACGCTGCATATGGACATTAAAAAAAGGAACATATCAAAGTGAAGTTTTTGATTAAAATTTTAAAAAAAGGGACTATGATGTGTATTAATTTGTCCCGAGTGACCCTGAATAATATTTGACTCAAAACATTGGTCCTGTAACTTGAGACTTAATTAAAACAGTGTCTCATTAATAATTTAGCCCCAGCAGCGAGATTCAACCAGTCATAATTGTGGAGTAAGAGGAAGAGGTGGCTTGAAAGGAGGAAGAACAAAAAAAAAATCAGAGATAAAATCAATTATTCACTGCTATTTCTATGAACATTAAATCCGGTTATATAAATATGAGGGAATCATTTGGGGGAGCGTTACTAACAGTTGGTGCTTCAATATGGCGTCTCCATCCGTATTTCTGCCTGTCTGTGACAGAAGGCCGAGCACTCACACAGAAATATGGAAGGAAGCACACACACACACACACATACACACACACACACACTTAAGACACACTCAAAAGCCATGTGGGCAACTACCCAACAACAAAGAATTGGAATCCAGCGCTGGTGGCTGCGAGGGTTTGTGCCGCTGTGCCGAGGCCACAGAGGCAAACATTTCTCCTTTAATTACACAACGGCGAGCCGAGGAGTCGTCTCCGCTGCTCTCCTGGTGATTCAGGCCCGAGCAGAGCTCCTTCCAAATTAGAGAGCAGCGTGTGACGGCGCCCAAGAAGCAACGAGGAAGAGCGCTCAACATGGCCGCCGAGTGAGAATACGCAGATAGTAAAGCGGCACAAAAAAAAAAAAAATATATATATATATATATATATATATATACAGTATGTATTCGAAAATACGCTACAATTGATTGCAAAGAGACAGTAACGCAGGAAAACATGAAGAGAAAAGTTGGATTCAAACGTCGTGTGAATAGGATTCATATTACTCATTGAGTAGGCAAAATATTAATTTAACACATTAATATGACTTAAGCTTGTGTTGGCCATATTTTTTGAGCATTTAAAAAACAAAACTGAGGTTTAGAGATTATTGAGATATTTCTTATTCTCCCAATAATCATAAACAGACACTTGCCTGAAGCACATTTGTCCATGTCATGTTAGAAGTGTTAAAAATTAAAATTGAAACGAAAAAAATAGTCTACAGCTTCTTGCTTTTGCTGTCACATTGCACCAGATGGCTGCATTTAAATTTACAATTTTAAACCTTTCATACCTCTACTTATAAATAAAACAATGCCACAGGATGCAGCTGTCGCGTTCAAATAATTCTACAGTGCCCATTGATTTATATAAAAATCACCTTTTTTTTGTCACATTTATGAATAGTCAACTTTTATTTTGCATTTTTTATATGTTTGCATACATATAGTCAGTAGATCCAATTACATCCACTCATCTGTCAGTAAGCTAAATAGACGCGAGTGGAGGGTGTGATATCTGCTGGCAGATCAAATGAAGGATGGCGGTCGTGGCCCAATCAGGGGTCATACTGAAGTAGCTGTGTTATTTCAACCTCACTGACCCGGGACAGTGGCCTCGGCTTACCCCGGCGGATTTCCAGACCGGCCGGGGCGTGGGGGGCGTGTGTGTGTGTGTGTGTGGGTGGGGGGCTTCAGGCCGGGCTCAGCCGCTAGGTGTTTGGAGTGGGGCGTCCTCTGTTTGTCTTCCCAAGCCCGAGCGCCTTTCTCTGATGACTGATGATCAAGAGTCCCGCTTGGTCACTCGGGTCTGGAATAAGGAAAAGCTAGAATTACACCTTCAGCAAACAGAGATCAGTAAAAAAAAAAAAAAAAGGAAAAAGAGGTGAGACCACCAGCAGCTTAAAGCTTCACATCTCTGATCTACACACACACACACTACCATCCACAAACAAGTACGGCCAGTTGCTATTTCCCCAACAGCGTCCACGCCAGGCTTACCTTTCTTATCTAAAACCAACGTCTATTCTGGTGGGTCGCTTCCCCAGCAGTAAAAACCCGAATCACCCACATCCCACTGATTGGTTGTAATCGCCTGTTTCCTCCTTTTTCCTCTTCGTTCTCAGATCACAAGATAGGTTAAGCTTACACCGATCTATCCTCATCCGTCACCAACTGAAAAAAACATCTTGCAGCAGCAGAGTACGCAGAGTCCCAAAAGTTTGCTTCCTTTTTTTTTTTGTTTTGCAAAAAGCTCTGCTGTTGATATGCTGCAGCTGCAAAAATTGTCCACTTATGGCATTAGGAACCAATGCATGACCTATTCCCTTTGTAATTGCATGTGTCAATAGCTTCTGTGTGTTTTTTATCTGCTCCTAAATTAACTGACGCAAATTATTATATAACGACTGACTCAGTATAACTGCTAAAAGGGTGTTTTAATTTTAGAAGCTACATATGCTCTTCGACATTGGAGAAAATTGCGTCCTTAATATGATGAGATCTACAGTGGCGAAGAGATTATTTCCCCATCTGCGAAAAGCACGGGTAAAGAATTCCCTATTAAGGGTTTAAAGAGTGTTGATGTAATAAAGACTTGGCAACGTAAGCAGAAGGAAGAAAAAAAAAAATGCGTGAACCTTTTATAGCTGCCAGGCATAAACCTGTAAACACGGAGCGGCCCGTCGTAATCCTGTTATCCCGCAGTTAACCTTGTCAGTGAGAATATTCAGACGCCTAAACGTTTAGGCGCAGATTACCGGTTCAGACGGGGGGGGGGGGTCAACAGGCCCCCCCTCTTAGACGTCCACGTTGTGCAAATATTGACGGTGACTTCATCTCTCCTCTGATGCCCTGGTCCGCGTTCTGATCTCTCCTCAGGTCAAAGAACGCCGAAGCGGCTGCTCTGTGTTGACCTACTTCTGCCCTGAGCAAACCCAGACGACTCTGGATATCCCGGCCTAACCCCGCGCGCTAATGATTGCCCAGAATTCTCACAGCAAGACTTTTTAGTTTTGCTATCAAACAGAGAGCGGTGTCGGCGTCGCTGGGGAGGGATGTTATTTAATGTTAGGAATAATGTAATCCCACTTCTGCTGCTGCGTTATTGAATAACAGGTCTGATTTTATAAACTGCAGCAATTTAGCAGGGAATATAAGATCCAGACTGGAGGCTATTATGTAATTTAATTAGTCCGGTGTCACATTTCATGTAACAATTACAATGTGTTACGACTGCAATTAAAAGTTAAGCAGGTTTATGACACTCCAGCTCATAAACCAAGAGATGATTTGTTGAAAAAGCGTCGCTGTTGTTATTGAGAGGCGTCTTTCTGACTCTGTGGAAAACACGCCATGTTCATTCAAACATCTTTTAAGTGCCTCCTGTTCAGTTGATGGCGTCGGGCCGAGAACCCTGTAAATGTGTTTTGGAAAAAAAAAAACAAGTGTGAACTGAGTGAGTGAATCGCAATTAGAAAAGAATTAAACACTTTGACAGATTCAACTGCCACGCATTATCCTCACCGACCACTAGGATGTGGCTGGCAAATGGATTTTCTTCAGCTATAAACATTTATTATCTTTAAAAGCATGAAATTACAGAGGCGGAGATGGACGGCATTAAATCGAGGACAAAAAAAATACCATCTTTTAAACAAGACAAGCGTGGCCCATTCTTCAGCGATGTTGGCCTTCGAAGGAAATTTCCATTCTCCGTGTACCTTTACGAAGCCCCGAGAGGCAACGGCAAACAATGGTGATCATTAGCTGTGTCGTTAAAGCGCGTGGACTAATGAGCCGGTTAACCTTTCAACCTGCAGGCCACAAGGGCTCCCGATTGGCCGAGGAAGACGAGCATGAGCCGACGACACATAGTTTCACAAAGCTTTATTTATTCTGTACGACACAAACCTACTGAATCCCCAATGAGAACATATGCAAAGTTTTAAGAAATAGTTGTATATATTGCCTGATTGCTTTCTCAAATTCTTTCATCTGAATGAAGTGTTGGAGCATCTTCTTTAGAAGTCTGCAAAGGAGAATTTCCTTTTTCCCTTTTTCGCTCAGTGGAAGGAACATGGCTGTCCTTGATCCTCGGCCTCTTTTCTGGCTGCGTTTTGAAAAGGAGCATAACCTGCATACCTCCTATTGAGTCATCCAAGAAAATATTTCCATCTCCCTCCTCGTCCTCAGCGGAGTGCACACGCGTGTAACTAACCTGCATGAGCGTTTATCCACGCGCCGTATAAAAAAAAAAAAAAAAAAAAAAAGTGAAAAAATCGCAAATATGTTAAACACGCCGTCAGTAATATGGCAGCGAGCGGTTTTGCAGCTGTGTGTGTGTGTGTGTGTGTGTGTGCCGTAACGAGGACTTTTTCCATCTGCATCTGTCAGGGTGTCAAGAAGAAAAAAAGCAGGATTCACTAAAAAGATTTATTCAGCGCCAAGACCAAGTGGTCAAGTAGTAAGTCTTCAGGAGTAATATTACGTGTGAAATTAAAAAAAAAGTTTCGGCGAATATGACGAGATAAGGACCAGGATGGAGGAGAAAACAGCACTGAGACATGAAGACGGGCCCAGTAAACACAGATAAAACCAGTAATTCCTCTCTCCACCGCCGCCTTAATCAGAAAGCTTCATTGATTCCCAGGGTGCCATACGGGGGGGGGGGCTATGCAAGGACAGTGCTGTATGTCACGCGTTCATACATCCAAGCCCCTATTTCCCATGGGCCCAACAAGAACCGTAAATCTGGTCCGGGCCATAAACGTCCGCCCTCAGACAACCGTTTAGCGGCGGACGCAGGCACCGGCGCCTTCTCCTTATCCCTCAAATCTCCCGTCCGGCGGTGATTGATACCTGCTCGGGTCTTAGGTAGAGATTGAATAATGCATTGGCGTTTTGTTGACAGCACACTTTTTTCAAGGAGATTTTAAAATCGGATCAATGCGCACAGTGTAGGAAATATGAAAAATATATTAAAGGCACGTGATGAATTTAATGACTGCATCTTTCCAGATTCTAAAGCAGCAGAGACACACGGTCGTATAGCTGGCAAACGCACTGATTTATGGGATAGGGGCCACTGGTGTCAGCTTTACACAAAAGTGCACGAAGATCGTTTAATTTCTGGTGTGTGTGGACTAGCATCATGTTCAATCTGTAAGGGTTTACCCTGAATTTCTGCAGTATGAACATGAGGACAGGCACAGCACCTGTGCTCCACTTTAAACCGCTTATCATCACAGAAACAGGACACTCATACTCAGCTCTTTTCCTGTTCCAAACATATTGTTTCCATCCTGTGGACACGTCATGCATAGCACGCCTGTCTGTCCTGGAGGAGGGATCCTCCTGTCCTACTCTTCCTCTTTTTTTTCCACCGCTGATGAAGCTTTTAAGGGAGTTTCTCCTTGTGCAATCTGAGGGTCTAAGAACAGGGGATGCTGTGATGCTATACAAATCAAAATTGATTATTCCTACTCTTATCAAACGATACAAATAAATAAGAATAAAAAAAACACTTCGCAATGCAAGTATGCCTAATCGACAAAATTCCATTTTACAATAATTCGTTCACATTAGAGATGATATGAAAAGAAATTGTCCTCTTGTTGCAAAATCATAATTTAAATGAAGACATGACGTATTGCGTGAATTCCTAATTCCGAACCCCCTGCAGTTTCTGATGTGATGTACGGTGGAGCCCGTTGATGAACTCTGACTTGGGTTTACGCTTAGGTGCTGAAACCGCAACCAATGACGACGATGAGGCCGGTGCAGCCACGGCAGATATTATACTGCCTTCAATTTAAGAAGACGGCAATGTGCACACGCTTCTTGTCTTAAGAAGCTTTTTTTTTGTAATTGCTTTAGACTAGGCTCATACAATGTAGGTCAGATATTGAGCTTTTATTTTAGGCTGCTCGTTATTAGCAGGAGAAAGAGAGAGAGAGAGAGAGAGGGAGAGACCTTTGAAAGGAGCGAGAGTGCCTCTGAAACTTCTGAGCTGCAGTCATGCCGTCTCAGGGTGGAAGCTGTTGGAGTTCTTGATGAGCTAAATGCAATTTTTCAAAGTTCATAGAGCATGAAGCCATTTTTAAAGCTGACAGGTCTTTGATCCTGTGGCTTGCCATGATTTGTTTCTGATTAATGTGGAATTTGGTCCTTTCATTCATGTGGACACATTCTGGTAAAATACACACACACAGAGTTGCATGCACATACATATGCATTCATCCCTAGCGCTTACTGTGCTTTGATACAGTTACACACTCCACTGTGATACCGGCGCGCTGGTGACTCCAAAACAACAACTGTATCCTGGTGCTAAAGAGAAAAAAACTACAGAAAACTCCTAGTTTAACTTGCTGAGAGAATAAGGGGGAGGAATATGTCACCAAGAGAAAAAAAAAAAGAACAGGAAAAGCATTTGCAAAACAACAGATTAGTGACAATTATACCGAAAAGCGGTTTCACTGGGAATTTACTGCGTTGCGTAGGCCAATAAAACACTTCAGTTCAAGCCAGGCTACAGTAAATGGATGTTTCACCATATGGAATATGATATAAAATGCATATATATGTATATGGGCGGTTAAGAGGAAACCAGAGTGTCAACACTTCTTCTTTAACCTCCAACAAGCGGCTCTTGAACTTCACGCCCTTTCTGTCCCAGTTTTATGGAAGGGGGGAATTTATTCCGACACAGCATTCCTGGCCCGATCCTGGGCTACCAGTGGCATCCATTACTCTGTCCGTCCATTTCCAATCCACTTGCCCTGGTCAGGGTGGCTGTGGGAAGAGGAAAGAACGGCCTTTGCAGGGTGACCTCATCTCAGACACTCAATCCCGTTCTTTCAATCACAACCTAAAGCTTGTGATGGTTAAAGATAAAGACTGGATGGTAAATTAAAAGCATTACATTATCGCGTGGCTTTCTGTTCCAAATCACGAGTAAAAACGAAAAAAATAAATGGCAGTCTTCATACAAACTCTTATACAACCAGGAAAACCAAAACTATCATGTAGAAAAAAAAATCCTGCCACGTGCAGGCTTCTCTAACTATAATGTAGTCATTACAATGATAATAGTAACTGTATCACTGCAGAAGTAATTGAATTATCCTGCCCTGTCTCTCCTAATATAGAGCACGTCGCAGTCCCCTGAGCCATCATGGGTCAGTGGCTGGTGAAAATGCTTCACCAAGTGACCAGAGAGGGATGCAAAGTGTTTGAAGTTAATAAGTGGATGTAGCAGAGATAATGTGCCGGTGCTGTAAATGCGAGATGACACGCGCGGGTGTGTGTGTGTGTGTGTATGTGTCTGTTTAATGAGGACGTGAGCTACAGAACTGAACATCCCACCCACCCATCAGCCCTCCCACCATTTTCCCTCGGTGTGCCGTTGGAGGTTGCGGCCAAATGAGGGGAGCCGGGGCCTGGGCAGGGACCAGGATGGAGCGGGTGGTCGTCTGTGAGCTGGCGATGTGAATCATTCCTCCGGTCGTGAGGTTAGAAAATTGGCTTGGCCCTCAACGTAAGAGTTTTCTTTTGAATTGCAATATTTCCGACTACTTTGTTTGCTCATATACTCAATCACAATGCAACACAAACAATTGAATTTTATAATGCAGCAGCAGTAATATGACTGTTTTTTTTATTTAGTTAGTTTTCTACATAAAAGGGAAAAAAAACATTTGGGAAAGGGTCTAACGGAAACCATACACTAACTATGATTTTTCTTTTTCCATAACCACACTCTTTCCCTAATGCTAACCATCGAAGCCATTGTCCTCACCCAGGCAGCACGAACTGGAGGAACGCTAACCTCTTCAAACCAACGCTCCTTTCCAATCACTTTATTACACCCAATGCATGAGTCACTACCGTTTCAGGCAGACATTTCGTATATATTTTTATTGTCAGTTTTTCTTTAGCCTTTTCCTGTCCAGATGGCTAATGGGGTAAAACCTATTCCTTAACCAGAGAAAGCCAACGCTGACTCGACTGTCAATGCCAGCATTAATCCTGAAGTCAGTCAATGTTAAGTCTGTTATACTATCAGCTGTATTTGATAGAAATAAACCACGATGGGCCTGGAGCATCACCTTCTCAAACTATTACAGCCAACACTCGGCACCCTCGGCATCACTCCTGATGCAGATGTGATACTTACTTGCTAAATAGAAGGAGACACACAAGGAAAACAACAGACGTGATGATAGAAAGGCAGTTTCTGCCCTATAGTTGGGACGGATGACCTAGATAACACTCTCTCCTGTGGCGAAGGCTGAAATTAATTCCATTCCGCAACAACCCTGATGTCCCAATTGTCAGGCTGGAACATTGGCACAAGAGAGTAGGGATATGTTTATCGTGCACCTTGTTAATCCAAGAATTCGAGCCGTCATCGAAGAGCAACAGTGTCCGCATTGGAGAAGTTGATCACAGGGTTTCTACAGAACAGAGGAAGCGAGGAAAGGTTCTATACCAGTACCTCTACGTAACCTCGGCCATCTGGCATACACCCACAGAATGGAAAACCTGGCTTTGGGGTCCGGCCTGTTGTCTCAGAATGTGACTAAATGTAAATCATTGGAGGGGAAAAAACAGCGGAGAGTAGGGTTCTGTAGGAATTAGAGGATAATTGCTGAAGCTCTCAGATGTGGTATGGCTTGGATAGGGAATATGGGAAAGACGAAGAAAGAGGGAGGCAGGTTCCTGGAAGTTTGGTGGATCTTTTGTTGTTGGAGGCTTGACTTGGAATAAATTCTTTGGCGGCTCTGGGTTTTAGCTAAATGAATGTGTTTGTTCTCCATATTATACAGGTCAGCATCTAGACGTCACTCATATTATCAAATTTCTTTTTGTGCCTTCCCGTCTGTTTCAAGAAGGAGCAACAATTTGTCTCAAAAGAGCAAATATAAAAAGAGAGCTTGTCATCTCAGTGACAATGAGTGACAGCACTTGCCTGATACCATGGCAACACAAGGAATTCTACTCAGCCCATGACGAATCAGGACCTTGATTTCACTGCTTTCCAACAAAGGACAGCAGGGGGAGGGAGATCAAGGACAGAACTAATTCAGATGAAGAATGATTCGCAAGCTTCCGATGTGAGAGGTGAAATATGATAGCAGGAGCAGATCCCATCCATATTGGCAATCAATTTGATACCTCCTGAATCGCTAGCACAATGTAGTGAAGAGTGCATTGTTGCATTGGAAAAAGTGGTTTTACAGAAGGCTGTGAACATGTGTGTCATCCATCTTTGATGCAAGGAATCTATGTCATCCTGTATTTGTGTCGTATATCTCAACAACTGTTCATCCGATTAACATCATACACTTGGCAGTGTTATTCCTGGGGACTACAACAAAGCAGCTTTATGTTGTGGCCTATAACCTGAACTATAAATCAGAATCAAAATTATTTTTCTCTATATTTTGTGGGTCCGTAGATTTCAATGCATAAACCATGCGAATTTTGTGTCTGTATAGACTTTTTTACCAATTCACTTTTTGCAAAAATCTTGTTTTTTCATCACTACTACAATTTTTTTAGGCAAATGTCACCAAATTTGACAGAACTTCAGAAATTATTTTTTATTAAATTCAGTTATATGTTGATATTCTATAGAGGTTTGCTGTAACTTGTTCACATGTCTCAAGAAACATTCATTTGGTTGACTTCACAGTTGGCAGGTGTATTGATAAACACCTGAGGGAGTGTAGAATCACGTGTGAAGTTGATCAGATGAGCTGTTCGCCAAGGCTGGAGGCGCCACTTCCGGAGGCAAAAGCAATTGCCTTGATCTGAATTAGCATGCCTGTTCAATGTCTAGTTTTTGGCATGTGTTCCAAACAGGCGTGCTCTCTGCCTATGCTGCAAGGAGCATATTGGGAGTCAAACAATTGGCCCATTCCATATGGGCACTGCACTAGCTTCAGTAAATACGACAGATTACAATTGTAGCATTTATTGCAAGGAGAGACATGTGATAGATAACCATGTTGTAAGAAGAAAAAAAAAATCAAAAGAGAAAAATATGATTTAAAAAATGCATTTATCTCATTTTTATTATTCACTGTTAAATTCAGCTTTAAAAAAGCAAAGTGCTGATCAGATTCTTGCTTTTCTGTTTTCCAGTTATCTTACAATAGGCTAATAATGCAATAATGACGCAGGATACAGGCTATTGTTCAGCACCACTGAACCAGATGGAGTTAGTGCTGTATTTTCTGTGCAGACTCGTTAGATGCATTCACAATATGCATAAAGGAAAAATCTGAAATAATCCTTTTTATATTATCCACTTTATGATCAATCAGGTAATTTTCCTTTTTATGCACCTTCACAAGTCTTATCTGATGCCATTCTTCCAATTTTGTAAAATGAATTAATGATCAAGGTAAGGAAAAATATTTCCAATTAATTTATATTCATTATAATACACTGTAAATCTGTCTGGCAGCAGCCTACATTTACATTTTAAAATTTGAAATTTACATTTAATTATTTATATTTAAAATGTAAATGTCTGTTTTAATCTGATGGGGACAAAACATAGCAGGTAGCAATGGAAGAAGATCCAGTAAAAATGTGTTTGGGGATATGCACTTCACAAGGTGTCAAAGTTAAAATACAATACTATTACTACTATTACAACTATTACAGGATTATCTTGACAAATACATTAATCGATTCTGTAATTCAGTAACTTGTATAATGTTTAGAAATGCCAAAAAATTGTTTAAGTATAGTATATATTAAAAAAAATCTAAACTAGACTTAACAAACCAGGCAATGAAGAGATAAATAAAGCATTTATATGGATGGCAGATAAACAGTCTGGTGGAGAGGTTGTCTTGGGAAATTCCTTCCTATTGCTTTAATTTCTCTTCAATCCCAGGAGCAGGAGTTTAATGAACCAATTAATTGCACAATCATGTTTAAACTCCCTGAAAGATTTGAAATTATCTCAGTGTGAAGTATTTCTCTGATAATCAAGGTAGTCCTGTTTTTGTACCTAGTTGTGTTTTCTTGTAATATTGCTGTAAGAAAAAGCAAACAAGTCAGTCAATCATTTATCCATCTGTAAATCCACCCACCCATCCATCCATCCATCCATCCATCCATAAATCCACCCATAAATCCATCCATCTATCCATGTGACAGTGGAAGCAGGCTAAGCAGGGTACCCCATATCTCATTTTTCCCAGGAACACTTTCCATTAACCTCCAACACAGCATCAGCAACACTCCTGGTGGACTCCAAGGCGTTCCGAGGCCTGATGAGATATATAATCCCTCCAGCTGTTTCTGGGTCTGCTCTGGGGTCTCCTCCCAGTTGGACTTGCCTGGAAAGTCTCTTAAGGGAGGTGCAAAGGAGGCATTCTCAGATCAGATGCTTGAACCAGCTCAGATGACTCCTTTTGACATAAAGGTGGAGCAGCTAACAGAGTTCCCTTCCAGATGTCCAAGTTCTTCACCCAATCTCTCTCTGTCAGTTCTAACAGCAACCTTGTTCTTTTAGTGACTACCAAAAACTATGATGATATATTAGAGTTGAAACCTAGATGAACTGGTAAATCCAGAAAGCTTTACTTTCCTGCTCAGGTAGAGTGCTTGCATGACTGCAGATGCCACGCTAATCTGTTGGTCCATCTCCCACTCCATTTTACTCACTCTCACTTTGGGTATATAGCGGAAGCCCCCTCACATGATTCCCCAGTGGACATGGTCATAATCTTTCTCCACGTCTACAAAACACATGTAGTCTGGACGGTAAAACTCCCATGACCCCCATCAACCCTGAAAGGGTAAAGAGTTGGTCCTGAAGCTGAGGTGTGAGCCTCCTTACCAATACCATGGAATACACCTCCCCGGGGAGGCTGAGCAATGCAATATGCCTCCTTTCTTGAAACTGTGGACCACCAACTCACTTTTCCACTCTATAGGTACTCAGTGCATTTACATGCATGGTTTGTTTCGAGCTATGTGCAAAATTTGGTTTTGGCATCTAACTGGACGTATGTCCTTGTCACAGTTTACATGCAACAGAAAAAGTCAAAAAGCTCACAGGAACGTGTCCTATCCATCAACACTAACTTCTCTGCTGGTTCTTCTAATGTGACTGTACTGATTGACTGCAAATGGCCTTTCTTGCGTGTTTTTTTTCTCGTAGTAATACGCCAGCACAACGGGTGTGGAGCATGCATTGTCTAGTTTATTTCAGATTAGGTTGTATATATGCCAAAGGAAATCAAAGTACAACAGCATTTATCTGGGTGTCTTAATCAGAGTTGGAGAACACAATAATAATCGTGTATTTAATCAATACTAAACACGTTTACCTGCACTTCAGCTGTCCAGTCATGCTCTGATTTCGATTTTTTGTGCCATGTAAATGTACTGTCTGTCCGCTCACAGTTCCAGTGATGGCCAGCATCTGTGTTGAGGTGTGTGTAGTGCTCGATGTTACCAGTCACAGCCACACTGTTTTTTGGTGCCACCAGGTTCTCACCAATGTGCTCCCTCTCTTCACCTCGGACCACAATACCTTGCAAAGTTCTACAAGGCCCATTGCCCCAGATTGTACAGCTCCAGGGTCATGGGGGCGAGTAAACTGGTAGCAATTCGTAGAGATAGAATTGACTTATAAACTCTCTATATTAGATTTATAATGTTTTATGTGGGCAACACAACGAAGCAAGAAGTTTGCATGTTAAGGCCTTGCACTGGAAACGTTCTGTGTGGTTAACTGGCAATTTTAAATTGCCTGTAGGTTTGAGTGAATTGTGTGTGTGCTGCACGCTAGGCATGTATCCCTGCCTCTTGTCTGGAGTATGCTGTGATTGGCTCCAATGCACCCATGTGACCCTGGTGAGGAATAAGCAGATGGATGGATGGATGAGTTTTTTATGTTTTAAAAATGTCCTTATCTATGACACACATACAGTATGTACAGAAAGATGTAAGTGCCCAGTGCTGAGGCTTTCCAGAGCTCAGACATTACAGTGCCTCACACCCCAGATTAGCACCAGCTAAAGGGCAAGAATCTTCCTGCGCTGCTTGTCTGGAGGCTGCAGACAGACGACAGACCATGCAACAGACGATCCAGGCTTTAATCCCACGGACGGTCCTGCATATCCCTCACTCTTCATAGTCCAAATCTTAGATTAGTCGGCTGGCATTGGTGCATTGAGAATATGGGGTTACATACCTCATTACGGAGAAAACAGGATGAGACTGGAAAAGCCCTGAAATTTCTGAGTTGTGTGGTATTAAACTCTCATATATTTAGAAGTAAATTAGTAAATGTATATAATGATTTTAAAACCATGTGTGCAATCACACAAGATGAGCAAATTAGGATTTAAACATGCTTTGACACTCGCTTTGCACAGTTGTGCAGGTATTCAATATTGAGCCACAGTTCCAAAACCAAAATTGTTTTGTGATCCGGGACTCAGCGAGACCTGAGGTGGAGTGATAAAGTCATTATTACAATGGCATGCCACTGGGATTTGGCGAGGTCTGGTCTGGCCTAATGGAGAGTCTAAAGTGGTACCAGGCAGGCGGGCGACTGCAACAAATAGTGCTGGGAGACCACAGAATGAACATTAACGACAGAACGGACTGTATTGGTTAGAGGGCACTTCTCCCCTCTTGCCTGCCCTCCGGGGAATCTCTGGTTACAACAAGCGGTGGTGATGCAAGGAGCAGTCTTCACAACATCACACTACGATTGTCATCTAAACATCTATTCACATTTACCTGGCAAAATATAAGCAAATTGAGGTATGGAAGAAAAAAAAGAACTGGTATAAATGGTGTTTTAAATGGTCAATCCTTTTAAAACACTGACAATCATGTGAAGTAAGGCTGTGTTAATGCATGAGGGCTAATTTAGAGACAAAGCAACTACTGAAACAAACGATTGTAATTCAAAAGGTCTAAGGACTCTTAACATATGTTTCAGCCATTGCTGAGCTAATAAAAAAAAAAAAAGTCACAGTTCAAGAACATTGTGAACATGCACGGCATGAAAACGTGAAAAAGAAAGACGTGCTTACAGCTCACAGCTGTCATGTGAAGGATGTTGAAGGGTGGTTTTAACAACAATGCTAAAGTGGAATGAATGTGACAGTGAGAATCTGCATTAATCAAATGTGAATTATAATGCAGTTAATTTTATTTTGGTGTTCACGTTGCAGTAAAATTATCATGCGTCTACAAGGTATTGTGAACGGAACAGGCTTACTTTAATGTAGACTGTTGATGACATTATTACAAGGGTATAATTCACATTCACAGACTCATATTCTCTTATTTTATAGGCCACAGTAGCACTGGAGCACATTTGGAAGTGGATAGGTCTGCTGCGTTGGAGCAGATGCCTTATTATTTAAAGGATAACATGCAGGATATGTGAAATTCTTTGTCAAACTATGATTTTTTTTCAGATACAATAGAGCACTAGCACTGCATTGAGGAATTACAGCAAGGTGTGGTTGTAGTATCATCATTTTAATGCCTGCCTTATCCTCAAATATAAATTCTAACCCATGTTTTATTTGAAGTTAGTTCTTAAGTTTGCAACGTCCAATGCAATGCCAAGAAGTCCTTCAGGAAACGGGATTAGATTAGGATTAGCTATGTCAGCATATACGCATCAACTCCAAGTCTACTGTCTCAGATTAATGCTTGCCCTTCCTTTCGGATTAGGATTATCTTTTGGACAATGCAGAATAGAAGAGGCAGTTGTCTTATTAACCTCTAAAACCATGTTTACCTAGAATAGAATAGATAAACTTTATTGATCCCACAACGGGGAAATTTGTGTGTTACTGCAGCGTTACAGATAAAGAAAAGAAAAATAAAGTTGAAGAAGATAAAAAAGACTTTAGAAAAATAAAAAAAATAAAAAACACACACCACAATGTACAAATTCGCAGAATTTGTTAATCCGCATACACAGTATGCATTATCGACAGAATGGAGAAAGAAATGCTAATAAATAGTAAGAACAAAAAGTATGCATAAGCAAGGCATATATACATACATACATGGACGTACATACCTACATACATACACATACACACATATTTGCATATATATATATGGACATACATATCCACGCACATACCCACATGTACACATACATAGCTAATGCACACTTAAGGTGCAGGGTGAGTGTGAAGAGGAAAAAAGTGACCAGTGTAAAAGTGACAGTGGCTACAGTGAGGTTTATGTTTATGTTATGTTATAGAGTCTTATTGCTGTCGGGATGAATGATCTGCGAAAGCGCTCCTTCTTGCAGCGAGGGTGTTTGAGTCTCTGGCTGAAGGAGCTGCTAAGCGCACCCACTACCCCATGCAGAGGGTGATGGGGGTTGTCCATGATGGATGTCAGCTTTGCCAACATCCTCCTCTCTCCCACCACCACCACCGACTCCAGAGGACATCCCAGTACAGAGCTAGACTTCCGTACCAGTTTGTCAATTTTCCTTCTGTCCCCGTCTGAGCATCCGCCTCCCCAGCAGACTACTGCGTAGAACAGGGCAGATGCTACGACGGAGTCGTAGAAGGTCTTTAACAGGGTCCTGCACACACCAAAGGACCTTAGTCTCCTCAGCAGGTGAAGTCGACTCTGGCCCTTCTTGTACAGGACATCAGTGTTAGTTGTCCAGTCCAGTTTATTGTTCAGTTGAACACCCAGGTATTTGTAAGAGACCACTGTCTCAATGTCTTTTCCCTGGATGCTCACCGGTGTGGTGGGGAGGGACTTCCTCCGGAAGTCCACAACCATCTCCTTTGTCTTGCTGGCGTTGATTTGGAGAGCGTTGATCTCACACCAGCTGACAAAGTCGTTGATGACCCCCCTGTACTCCTGGTCGTTCCCATCTGATACACACCCGATGATGGCCGTATCATCCGAGAACTTCTGTAGGTGGCAGTTGTCCGAGTTGTAGAGGAAGTCTGAGGTGTACAGACTAAACAGAAAGGGTGAGAGCACTGTACCCTGTGGCGCCCCCGTGCTGCTGACTACCACCTCAGACACACAGTCATGAAGCCTGACATACTGTGGTCTGTTGGTGAGGTAGTCGATGGTCCAGGCCGTCAGCTGCTCATCCACTCCGGCTCCCTCCAGCTTCCCTTTCAGCAGTGCAGGCTGGATGGTGTTAAAAGCACTGGAGAAGTCAAAAAACATGATCCTCACCGTGCTCGCCGCTTGTTCCAGGTGGGAGAGAGATCGGTGCAGCAGATAGATGACAGCGTCATCCACACTGATGCCGGGCCGGTAGGCGAACTGCAGAGGGTCCAGTGCTGAGCTCACCAGTGGGCGAAGGTGGTGCAGAATAAGCCTCTCCAAGGCCTTCATCAGGTGAGAAGTCAGGGCTACAGGTCTGTAGTGGTTGGGCTCCCTGGGCCGTGCGATCTTAGGCACTGGAACTACGCAGGAAGTCTTCCACAGTTCAGGAACCCTTTCCAGGTTCAGACTCAGGTTAAAGATGTGCAGGACCACCTGACAAAGCTGGTCTGCACAGTCCCTGAGCAATCTGGAGCTGATTCCGTCTGGACCTGCTGCCTTCCTGACCTTTGTCTTCTTTAGCTGACTTCTCACCTGGTCAGCTGTGAGGCAGATCTGTGGCTGGTCCGGGGTGGGGGGAAGGGCTGGCTTTGTTGTTGGTAGGTGTAATGGGGTGGGGGGAGGGGCTGGCTTTGATGTGGGTAGGTGTAAAGGGGGTGTGGTGGGATGAAACGAGGAGAGTGAACCTGGGAACAGCACAGCGCCAGAAGAGGGGGGAGAGGGGGGGGACAGCACATGGAGGGGGGTTGATGGAAGCTGGGGTGTGGGGGAGGTTGTTGGTCCAGAATCGAATCTGTTAAAAAACAGATTCAATTCATTGGCCCACCCCAGGTCGGTGGACACTGCTACTCCTCCATTGTCCTTGAGGTGACCAGAGATCATGTTCATGTTTCTCCAGACCTCTCGGACATTTTTTGATTGGAGCTGCTCCTCCATCTTCCTCCTGAAACTGTCCTTGCCACTCCTGATTTTATATTTCAGTTCCTTCTGCACTCTCCTCAGTTCCACTTTGTCCCCCGACCAGAAGGCCCTCTTCTTTTCATTCAGCAGGGCCTTCAACTCTGGGGACACCCAGGGTTTGTTGTTGGAGAAACACCGTACCTTCTTGGTCGGCACAGTGTTCTCCACACAGAAGTTGATGTAGTCTGTGATGCAGTGGGTGAGGCTGTCGATGTCCTCACCATGTGGCCTGCAGAGTTCTTGCCAGTCTGTACATTCAAAACAGTCTCTCAGGGCCTCACTGCAGTCCTCAGACCACAGCCTGATCACCTTCTTGGTGGGAGGGGTCTTCCTCACTAGGGGGGTGTAGGTGGGTTGGAGGAGGACCAGGTTGTGGTCTGAACAGCCAAGTGGGGGGAGGGGTGATGAGCTGTAAGCCTCCTTTGTGTTGGCAAACAGCAAGTCCAGAGTTTTATTGTCCCTGGTATGGCAGTCAACGTACTGGGTGAAGTTAGGGAAAGTGGTGGAGAGTGAGGCATGATTGAAGTCCCCAGAGATAATAATGAGGGACTGTGGATGTGCCGTCTGTAACTGAGAGACGGTGGTGTGGATGTCCTCGCAGGCTACCTTAGCATCTGCCGATGGTGGGATGTAAACAGTTAACACGATAACATGCGAGAACTCCCGGGCCAGGTGATATGGCCGAGCGCTAACCGCTAACAGTTCAATGTCTTTGGTACAGCGCTGCTCCTTCACAGTAATGTGTCCCGGGTTACACCATCTCTCATTCACATACATTGCCAGTCCCCCTCCTCTCCTCTTACCGCTTTCCCTCGCGTTTCGGTCCGCTCTCACCAGTTGAAAGCCGTCCAAAGTTACGACGGAGTCCGGTGTGTTATCCGTGAGCCAGGTCTCCGTGAACAGCAGGAGGCTGCTCTGCTTAAACTCCCACTGCAGTCTGGTTAGCGCCGTCAGCTCTTCCATCTTGTTGGGTAAAGATCTTACGTTACCCATTACCACAGACGGAACGCTGGGTTTGTACCGCCTTCTCCTCTCCCGGTACTTCGCTCCAGCCCTGCATCCTCTCCTCCGACGCCGTAATTCCTTCGGAATCCCGGGTCGCTCCTCTGGGAGTACGCTGTCCCGTAGCGCCAACAGCTGATCCCGGCTGTAGACGATGGACTGGCTCACGTTATCACCAGATGCGGCGGTGAAAAGTCCCGATAGGAGTAGAAAGAAGGCTACTCCTCTCAGCAGACTACTCGGGTCCATTCTTGTTGCAAATTAAATAAAAAAATTAAGCAAAAAAATAACTTGAAATAAAACAAATAAACCAGAAAAGGGAAAGAAAAGACTAGAGAGCTGCGTAACAGGCTGCCTACCGTGGCGCCATCTTTAAAAAAAAAAAAAAAAAAAAAAAAAAAAAAAAAAAAAAAAAAAAAAAAAAAAAAAAAAACCTTTACCCTTTTCCTCCCATTTGGGGCCACCTGCAGCTTTTAGCAATATTAGTTCTGTCCTAGAGATTACAGAATCAACATGAATACCTTCAGATGCATCGGAACTGCTCAACCAAAACTTCTATGACCACCTTTAGAGTTTCATATAGTATTTGTTGTATGGATGAAAGAATGAGTTTCTATGACAATTTAGCAGAACAGATTCAAGACTAAAAATAAATATTGTATACACATTGCATCAAAATAGGCTTAAAACCCTGTTTGGCTGTTACCTTCTGCTTATACCCTTATATCCATGCTTTAATTTATTAGTAAATAGAGTTGCCTAATGATATCTATTTTAGTGAAACATAAATGGAATGTAAAACCAGACAACATGATAGAATTAGATTTGGGTAGAGGTTTTTACCTTTTACCCAAAGTGCACACCGTGTACTTGAGATATTTTCGGTTTAGATTCAGCCTGGCTCCTTTGCACATGTCATCCCCTCAGCTCTCTCTCTCTCTTTCTCTTTCTCTTTCCCTCTAAATTGCTGTAAAGGGTAAATTATGAAACTCAGATGGGTGACTTTAGATCTAATTCCAGAATAACTGATTTGACAGGAGTAACTCAGCCCACGGTGAAATTAAATGTAGAGTGGATAAGTGAGTAGCAATTATTTCCGTAGGCAGAGACCAAACATATTTCATGATCACTTTTTGCATGACTGACATCTTGGCAAAAAGAAAAAACTTTAAAATGAAATCGTAATGGGGGCTACAGTTTATCCTGCTGTATGCACCCAACGCACTCCACACTTTCTGTACATCTGTCCTCTTAAACCAAACGGTCTGTTGCTGTATGAACTTTTACGTCCTTTTACTCTAGGTGACTTTCATCCGGCAGGTCTGATTCCACTCCCCCAGCGGTGGGCGCCGACGTGTGAAGCCGCTGGATGCTCGGCGCTGCCAGGTGTCTGTATTTTTCCTTGTCTTCTCCGAAATCTTCAAACAAAAGCGGCCTTCCTTACAACAGCCTGGAGGGATGTGTGTGTTAACAGCGAGTCCCCAGTTGGGAGCCTAGCAATTACAGCACCCCCCCCCCCCTCCTCTTTATCCCTGTAATTGCAATGGGACCTGCTTCCTGAGTGATCAGGCTGCTAGGTCGCCACTAGGGAGACTGCCTTCGTCACCTCTGGCAGCAGGTAAATGAGGTTGTTTTTCTGAAGAGTTAAATAAAGGTTGCTTGTTAATAGAGTAGGGTGAATCATATCTTACTTTGAGCACGAGCCTTTTGTTCCACACTTAGCTACGCTGCACAGTGATTCCGACCAGTGCTCGAGACAAGTGCCTGGACAACCTGTGGTGCCTTCGTATTGACACAAGATAATAAAATGTCTCTGGAATAAAAGCATTACATGATGTAATTCTGTGATCAACTAGCATGCAGGATCACAAAAAAACAACCTGATTCATTATGCTTTGGGTCATGGCTCTAGCATGTAAAAAGTATTTCCTGCTTACATCCACAAGAACATATTGAGTGGAAAACGGTGGCTGGAAACCTGACTCCACTTATCGTCGTGGAGTGTTAAGTGTCAACCAGGGACATAAAGGAACTCCAGTTTTGGGCAACATGGTAGTTATTTCCAGAGGAAAACCCTGACACCTTGGTTGTGTGTTTGTGGTGGTCATGGCAACAAAGCACAATATATATATATATATATATATATATATATAATATCCGTCTGGATGCTAACATGGCCAAATGTGTCCCATTGACTTAACATTATAAACACAGTTTACAATATATAATGACACATTCTAAAATTCCTGTAAAATTTCAAATATATTAAATAGTGATATAAATATCTGTATTGTAGGCTGATGCTGATGAAATTCTTGCATTTTTTGCCTGTTATATTAATGAGCGATGTGTCCCTTCCAGGAGGCCCCAAGAGGAGTGTGCATGATTACACCTGTGTGTGTGTGTGTGTGTGTGTGTGTGTGTGTGTTTGTTTGCATGTACATGCATGTCTGTGTGTGATCATCTGTATGCATTCATTGCTCATTTCAGGAGTGAGAAAAGAGAAAATCTTTTGAAGGAAGCATTTCATGTGTCTTTGAAGACGTGCTTTTAAATAAGGCTTCCTGTACACAAAGAATCTTTTTTTTTTTTAAATAAAAGGAAGAGTTTCTGCAAAAAAGTGTATCAGTGAACGATCAACAAATCAAAAAGGAACAACTGTCTGATGAGGGCATTTGAGGGCTAATGTTTTATAGTAAATACAGAAAAAACACATTTAAGACCACACAGATATACGATTTTGGTTAAACATATTTATTTTCTTACTTCATAAAAATGACATGACTGCCCATTTCATCAAGTCTCAGTCAAACCTGCTTTACTTCAATGTTTTAAAGCAAAATAGTGCCTCTACAAAGGGGGGGGGCATCATTTTGGAATGACATCTGTTATGCTGACAAACGTGTGTTAACAAAGATTGAATAAAACTCAACCGTACATGAAATTTAACATAAGCGTTTTTAGCCCAAATTGTGTCGTTTTCAATTCAAAGCCTCACATACCACTCTAAGTAGGCGAAGATATGGTGAAATGCTTATATTTCTGTAGGGGGGTGTTGCTCTTTAGCTGAAATATTGTCAATCATTAACCCATGTTGTTTCACGTGTGGTGAAACAGATGTACAGGAAGATCAATGAGAGCCTTTTCAGTACAGATCAATGTGATGTTCATAGAGCAATAAATGATTTGGGAGCATGTACAGCACTTTTTTTTGGAAAAAAGGATAAAATCGCAACAAAAGCATATGAGAGGATTCTGTATCGGAGCCTAATCAGCATTCCGTCGTACAGACACTATAAATAGTGGTTAAGTCAAAACATTGCATCTGAAAGTTATATTAACTTGAAAACGGCTCAGGGGTCAACCAGGAACTTACTACCATTAATGCCTCCATGTTTTATTGTGGTGCTCAAGAGATCAGGGCAATGCCATCAGTCAGGTCTAATTGACATGATGAGGAGCTGTTACTGTATTGATCCACCTGGCAAGTGGCAGTGGATCAGCTGAGGCCTCTATCGACCTGACTAAGTGAGTCCATGAACCTCTGAGGGTCAGGCTAATGTTAAGGGGGTATTACCAGTTGTTCATAAAGTTGGATTTCGATCAATTAAAGGTGAAGCGAAAGCAGCATTTACGAAAGTAGAAGAAAAAGAAAAAAAAAACAAAGCCAAAATAAAAGAAAAAAGGAAAAAGGATACTGACCTTTCTTGTAATACCCGTAAAAAACATTGTGCTTTTGATGAGAACTGAAATAAGAACATAAAGTGTATGATGGGTCATGAATAAACCTGGTTAGGCAGCTTAGTGAGTTAATACCAATAACAATAAATTATCATAAAATAGACATCTGAACTTTTTACACATCCACCAAATACTGTACATACACTGCATAATAATACCGCCAAAATGATGCAATTATTTTTTTAAAAAGACAAGGAAAAAGACAAGGAAGAGAACGAGTCTATTGCATTGGTTTTGTTCTCAATCCCAGCCAAAGTCCTGACCTGTCATCTGGTAAAACCTGCTGTTGAAGGGAACATAAAAGTCCCTCAGTCGCTGCACCACCTCTGAGTCAATGTTGGGATGGGTCCTGCCTTTGGTTTTGCCCAGGCAGTGCGGCTTGCTGTTGCCCTCGGGCCTCTTGAGGCAGGGGAAGCCCTTTGCCGGGTTAAAGTGGAAATGCCTCTGCGTCACCACCCTCCTGATCCCCAGGAAGTCCTGGACGCGGGCCATCTCGCCGGCGGGGTCGCTGATCAGCCGCTCCCCGCTGACGAACAGCAGCTGCTCCATGGGGAAGTAGCGCAGCCAGCGCTCCAGGTGCTTGGCGTACATGCCGATCTGGACGGCGCTCCACGTGGTGTCGATCACGCCTGCCGACATGTTCTTGAAGGTCAGCCTCTCGAACGAGGGAATGTCCGGCTTCTTGGAGCGGGTCTGGGTGTAGTCCGAGATGGCCCGCGTGACGGGATCCCGGACGACCACGATCAGCTTGGTGTCTTTAGACATGGTGTAGATCCGAGCGGGGACCTCCTTGGTGATGTAGTAGCTCGGGGTCTTCTCCATGGTCAGCTGGCCCTCTGTGGACTTGGGCATCAAATCCCTGGAAAACACAAAAGTGAGATACGTTTGAGAAAAGGGTCAGAAAAATGTCTCATTGTGTGGGTTCAAGGACCAGAAGCACGTAACATGCAGGATTTTCTGTATGGATGTAATATCCACGACAACTGATCAGTTTAACCATCTCAAACAAAAGCACACAATCACTCATGATGCATAAATACATGATCTAACCAATCTTAATAATGATTTTTTTTCCATAATCTAGCAACCTTACTGCATTGCATATAAAACACAGTATGTTACATAGAGATTAACTCCGACACAGTTGCAGGTTAACATCCTGTCAGGTAGCAGCGTGACAGGGAGACAGGGAGACAATCGTGAGCAACATTAATGGAGTGTGTGAGTGCACCTGGAGTGACAGAGACCGGTGGGTGAGGCGGTAGCGCCGATCAATCATCGGAGTGATCGTGTGTGAGCACAATACACAGTTCATGACATGTTCTGAATACAAACCCTAAAGGAGAGACATCCATCTCCCGCCGCTGCAATTAATCTACTTTAAGACTCCAATCCTCTTTCAAACCCCACACTTCTCCCGTTGGAATATACCACACCTTCATTACAGTTCACAAAGGACGGTTTAACTCTGAATAGGCGGTATTATGCCTCTTAATGTCACGCCAAGACAGATGACTGACTGCACCTCGTGTCTCATATATGTCAGATTTGGAGAAGCCCTTGCATTCCTTAGGAAAAAAATGACAAACTTGAGAGCTGCCTAATTCCATAACGGCATATCCTTCTCGACCCTGGATGCCTCTGGCCGCTCGTAATGTAGCCTGTTAACTGCAGCCCCGACTGGATAATGGCTAAAGTGAGCCAAGGGGGATTAGGACTAAGCCAAACACGCTAGAGCATTAGAGGACGGTTGACTGGCTTGTTGGCTGGCTGGGTGGCTGGATCGCCTCAGAAGAGAGAGGGAGGGGAGGAAAAGATGGTCGTAAGAATGAGAGTCAATGGTAAGTTAATTCAGGAAGAAGTTTCTAACTCTAACACCTTCAAAGTCATTGTTCATTCGACTCTATGTGCAACAAAATGTATTTTACAGGAAAATGATCAAAAACAGAGCAAAAGCTGAATCGGCTCCCTTCTTTCTGTGTCATTAAATTAGAATATAGTAAACCTCACAGTGGAAGCAGTTATTGTATCTTACAGCATTATCCCGAGGTTTATAATCCTGATACTTAGATAAGATTATAATCTAATATTACACAGCTATAAATAGCATGTGAAACTAGTAGTGATACATACAATTTATTATTCAATTCAAATCGCTCTTCATCCTCCAGGATGCCAGCAAAGTACATAACTGTTGTTCATAAAAACACAAATATAATAATGTTAGAGAGTCAAAATACACAAGTGGTAATGCCCAGTCAATCTATATGTGATGTAAAGTGACCTTCTTGCACTGTGATTGTTCCACAATTCTAATGGCTTCTGGAATAAAACCAAACATCCTTCAGTATCTCTACATATGGGTAATTAGTAACAGGATAGAAAAAATAGTCATAGAGAATGTGTTTAAGGTCCTTGATAAACCTAAATGCTTTTTTAGTGCTGTTATGCAGGTAAATTGGAGAAGACCTTGTACTGAAATTCTTTTTTAAAAAATTTGGCTCTTACCCTCCATCAGACTACGAGAACTCACGCAGATGGAGTATGTCTTCAGTGTAAAAGCAGTGTACAGTGTACCCGCCTCTTCTGCAAAAGTAAGCCCGAAAATACTGTAAATAAAAAAAAAAACATGTTCAAAAGCGTCGCTTCCCCCGACGTCAACATGTTCCGTTATTATAGCATGTGGTAATATTCTCATGTTTTTACAGTGAGCGGTTGATCTAAATCGAACAACGGGTAAGCAGAGGAGCCATGTCATTAAAGTGATTACCATGATTTCCAACCATCTGTTGGTACACACACACACACACACACACACACACACACACACACACACACACGCACAGGGAGCTTCAACATCCGTCTCCAAACCCAGGAGCTTTCATCTTATAAAATTCATGCGGTGGAAATGAGCGGAAAATGGCCTGCAAGATTTTGCTGTGTAGTACATGGAAAAGTGGCTTTAGTGACTATGGGAAACGTAGGCATCACCCGCACCTTGCCATACAAACATAAATGGGGTTCTCTTTTTATGCAATTTCATTCATTCACATCTACTCCGCTTTCCTCCACCTGAGAGGCATTGCACGTGATGGAAAATGCACACACCCAATCAAGGTAATAGGTATGAGCGGCACAAACAACTCTATCAGAACCCTCTGCAATTATCTCCCGCATCTCCTGGATACAAACAAGCCAAGCGTTGTAGGCACCCCCCTCCATCTCTCTCGAGGCCTCGGGGGACTCCAAAAACTTACTACCAATCAAACTTTCCACTTAGTCCCCGAGCAAAACAAATCTGTGTGAGGGGAGCGCATGCATTATTCATCTCAGCGGAGACGGAGCGCAGGAGAACACCTCTGTCTGAGCGAGGAAGGAGCGGGAGAGTCGCATCAGGGGGGGCAGATGCAGCGGGGGCCTTCACCATTTGTTCTGCTTAATAAACAATGCACCCGGGTGTCTGAATAGGTTTCCGACGCCGTCTCGTTCCATCGATCAGCCGCGCGACAGGATCATCGTTCGACGAAAATGAAAGGATCAGACTGCGGGTCGCTGGAGTTTCGCCACCTGCATGAATTTTGCATTATTTTATTTATATATATTTGATTTCATGAAAGTAACTCCTTAGTCTTCTAAGTGGGCTGTGAAAAATCGTCACACACAAAATCTGACCTTTGGTGAGTTTCTACCTATAATCGGCACCTATAGCAGTGAACCTAGTGTATATTGACCCTTGCACATACACATGAACCTCTTCCATCCGCCTGTATGGCTGCAATCATAGAAGAACAAGCAGCACGGGGGGAAGGTAATGGGAGGCAGGCAGGGAGGAAGGGGGAGATAAAGCCAGAGAGGAAGGAGCAGGGAGAGGATTAGATGGAATCAGGTGCGCCATTGGAGGATGGATGCTGCAAAAAGGTCGACACCCCCCTCCCCTCCTCTCCCTTCCCCTCCCCACCCGGACCCTGAAACCTAAGTCAAAGTTTTTAAGTCGCTGCACTTTAAAACGCTGCGTCTGCCTCTTTCCTTTCCAGCGGTGGCACGCGATAAACCACAATATCTGCAGACAGATATTAAATCCGGGAGCGGCGTGTTCTGTAATTTGGCTCGTGTTGTGTCTGCCGGGCAGGTCTGGCGTGTCTATTAAAGCGTTTTTTTTAAAAAAAGCCGCCTCCCTTGTTTACGCGCGGCACTATCAGAAGTAGACGTTCAAAGGTACGAATCTTTACGCTTCGCGCATGGCTGCCGCCCTCAGGTGTAAGTCAGGTTCTCTCAAAAGTATGAACACAGTACAGTGACAAGAGATTCACCCCCGCATTGGTGTATTCTCCTCAACTGGCTGTAATTGGTATATATATATTTCAGCATTTCATACCACTGTGACAAGAGATTGATCCAAAAAAAGAAAAAAAAAAAACACAGGAACCCTCAGCATTATCTAATGTCACGATGAGCGCTGGGAAGGGATGAGAGGCGCTGGTATGCAGCCACTTAGAATAATCTGACCGATTTGCAGGGAGACGAGTTCCAGGCAAAAAAAAAAAAATTCAAAAGGGCAAAGGAGGCGTCCGCTGCATCCTTCATCGGCCCGGTCTCATCACGCAGGAGGGGAAAAAAAAAAACCTTCATTATCGCCTTCTTTACGCCTCGCACCTGTGACCTTCTTGGGTGACACGAAACGGTGTCGAGTACCTCCCTCACGACGGAGCCCGTCCGTTATTAATCTGTCGGCACGCACAACTCGAGGCCACCTGGCTGTCTGATGGAGATCAGCCCGGTTCGGATAAAAAGAGTAGGAGGAACGTTCTGGTTTCCCTCACACAACTGTCACCCCGGCAAAAACACGTAACGTCATGAGGAACGATTACTGACAATCATTAAGGAACTGGCGAGCGCTTTTATACCTGGGTGGCACCAGGAGTAAATCTCAAAGCAATAACAATAAACCAGTCGCGCTGGGTGTTGATCACACTGAAAAGTGATTATAGACAGTTATCAGGATCATTACAGCGTGATAATAGAAATATCCGCATGTATCAGTGAAGATTATCGTCTGTTATCGACATCTGTAGACGGAGAAAGTCTGGAAAAATGTGGCCAAGTCTATTAACATCAAGAGTGTTTCAGTATTTCACTTATTACTATACTATACTTGTTATACTGATTTTAAAGATCTTAAAGAACTTAAGTCCTATTTTCAAAAACCAATGGCAAACCAGCAACACCACAACCCAACAAACTGCCCCACAATATTGAAAATATACATGGAAATTATAATAATGTACAGTATAGGTCAAACAATGCATTGCTATCCTTCAATATGACACCTCCTCGTATTGAAAGTGGCCACTTCTTTGATCCATAGTTTCCAACGTGCTGCAATAAGTGGTGCAAGTTTGACAAACTGCCTCAAGCGAAAGCCCAGGGGGGGTGTTGCAGCAAATTAAATCCTCAATCTCCAGTATAGGGAGGAGAAGTGCACGTTACCAGCGCGATCCAGCAGGCTTATTCAAGGGAAGCTTCTATCCTTTTACAGCCTTTTCTGAAGAAACAACGCGATGACAGGGCGAGCGGGGGTTTCACAGCGCTTGGTTGCACGCAGACATATTTCTAACAACAGCTTGCACCTGTGATTTGTTTCATCGGAGCATCTCGTTATCAGCCAAAAATGTTCCTTTCCTGTCAGTGTGCTGATGCGCATGTTTCAGCCTGGGAGACTCCTAAATCCCAAGCTTTAAACTGATGCCCCCGTGTCCTCGCAGCAAGCTAAAACAAAAGTGTAAAGTAAGCAGAAAAGACACCGAGGTGGACTCAAATGAACCGGCTGTTGGGAAACTCAACTTTTTCCACACACATAGATCTCTGAAAGTCAATGTTTTTTGGGCTAAAAAAGCTGTAAGTGTAGCGTTTGGAGTCTTTTCTTGGGCAGGGTTCCAGTGAATGCTCTTTGCTGAAGAACTCCCGCTGGGCCTCGTCAAAGGGCACTTTCACCCTTTGGAGCGCATTTGCATACAAAGTGAAGGCAGGAAAAAAAACACGCTTCACACTAATTGTCCGCTCCTTTATTGTCAGGGTTAATGCAGACCTCGGGGGTTCCTCGGCATCCCCTTTCATGGAGCTCCATAATGCTGTTGCGCTTTTTCTAAAGGCTCGCTCTTAAATTTACTGCCCTCTATCTGCTGCCGGCCCGCAGTAAGCTTCCCTGGGGGGCTCCGGGGAGGATTATGCCATCTTCCTCGACGCCCTCAGCGAGTTTCTGAAGAAAGGCCGTTCATTGTTCTATGTATCCTCGGGTAGGAAAAAACATGATTTTTAGCTGTGTATTCAGTGGTGTCCGTTCACCTGTCAGACCATAAACGACAGGAGGAAGTTGCGGAGCAGGGAGGAAGCTGTTCCCACGGCTTAGGGAGTTGGCTTCTGTGCTTCCGTGTGATTAAGTGTTTGCAATTGTTTTGTTTTTTTTCCCCAGGACTGAGGGTGAAAAACGTGCCGCGTTGCGGCCGGCGTCCCGCTGTGCCGGGGGGGGAGGAGGCCCCCTCTGGTCTACGTGGGGCCCCCGGCGGGATGGAGACCCCACGGGAGCACGGACACACTGATCGTGGCAGATATAAATGGCGTGGGCGCGACTCAATGCCACCACGGGAGCTAATAAGCCCACCCAGCAGACGGCAAACAGGTGATGGGCGGTTTTTAACAGGCTGGACGGCACAAGTATCGCATAAAACTGCTCATTTATGAAGTCAACAAGTGCGGATAAAGGATTTTAATCATCTAATGATCTGCTCCCTTGTAAAGCCATAATAGGTATTTTTTTGAGACGTTTGTATTTTTATCAAACTTTGAGACTTTTATAAACTGTTACACACACACTCAGCCACTGTGTGTATGCAGGGTAAGGGTGGGGGTGCTTTTAACATGTATATACATTTGGGCTACATTATCTGTGTGTGAAAAGTGCTTTATAAGTAATGATGGACTGATAAAAGAATGAGTATACATGTATATGGCTCAGTGACTGGCAAGATGAGAAACTCTTTTTAAAATACAGTTTTAAGGGTATCTCAAAATATTTTGTCATTTACCATTCCATTTGTATCATTAGTTCTTACAAAATCATGATTTTATGTGATTTTATGACAAGATATGTCAAATGGTGTGACCAAAAAGAATGATGAATTTCAATACTTTTTACTTAAACTATCTGGTAAAAAGTTTTTAGGGTTACACCCTATGATTGTTTTGGTAAATAAATTAATCACACAAGAATAATTAAAAATAAATATATACAAAAAGTAAACAATAAAATGTGGTGTGTTCCATATACTTTAGTAGCTTTTTCTGCATGAGCCAAACACCTGTATGAATAAGTGCTCTAGTTGTAAATATGACTAAAACTAATATCTGTGAAGGACAGGATATAGGAACAGCTTTTTATAATATTCTAAGACGATTTTCTTTAAATAGACATTTATCCACCCAATCTTTACTCTTTAATGGAAGGAGCTTTGCCTTTGGGGTTGAGTCCTATACTTGACTTTGAATTAGGATAAGGCTTTAAATTGAACTTCTGATATATTATCCTCCGTGTATCCTGGAAGTGGGATATCATAGGATGAGGTGGCAATTTAGTAGACAAGCATTTCAACAAACCCCTAACCTTGCCAAGTGCAAATGAATTTCCCATTCCACAAAAAAAAAATCGTACATATTCTATCAAAATGTTTTAAAAAACTTTCCATGTATAGTAACAGGTACGGACAGGAGGAGATAGTTTATCTCAGGTATGCAGTTCATCCTCAATACATTCACTTTGCCTCATCAAGATAAGAAGAGTGAGGACCATCTTTCTGCATCAGATGATTTTTTTTCCAAGCAGTAGCTCAGAATTTGTTTGTACAATTCCCTTCAAGTGATAAGGACATAAAATACCTAGGTACCTATTCCCTTTTCTGACCCATGGGATGGCATCATTTCAGCATATTGCCATTAGTGGTGCCAGTGCTAGACAGAAAAGTGCAGGCCAGAGACCCGAGACATTATTCTATTCTATTTGTCTGCACTGGTGCCTCTGGTCCATTACTCAGAGCCTATATCCACTTCATACACGTCTGACCATCTGACTGTGGAACAGGCATCTCCATTCCATCCAGTCAAATGTTGTTTTTTCGGCTGTAATCAAGAAAATTTAAATCCTGGATTGACCACATTATATGAAGAAGCCACCTTATTTTTTTATTCCATTGTCAAAGTTTAGTACCTGTAGGAAGAAAAGTGAAAGCCTAAGTGGATTTTCTTGTTTGGCCAAGTGACAGTGTGTTGGATTGTTACATAATCGTAATAAGATAATTGTACATTGCGTAAGGCATGGACATATTTAAAGATAAGAAAAGACCTTGTAAAAAAAGGCTTTAGTTTAAGTTGAAAGTTTAAATGTCTATTTATCAGTTTAGAGAATTACATTTAAATTAGTTGTCTAAATATCAGTTTTGAAAATTTGCTAGGCGCCATTGTGTTGATAGGCTAAGTAAAACTAGTCTTATGATAAATGTCATTCTTTTTCCTTTTCTGTATAGTGAAACAACCTGGACATGTTAGTGTTATATGTGTTCATAAATAAATGGGTTTAGGCCCAGATTCTGTTTGGTGATAGCGCTGGGATTCCCTGAGGGTCTGTGTACATGTCTTATAGCAAAACAGTAGCCTGTGTTAGCGTGAGGAATAAAGTAGCAGCTAATCCTGATAATGTCTTACCATGATTTTCTAAAGATGATACAAGACGTTCATTATGTTCGCTGCACAATCGGTGCAGGAAGAAATGGGACAACAGCGCTTCAACTTGTTACTGTGAAGCAACATGAGGAAACTAAAGTCTATGGGATTTGAACTTTTGTTTTTGTACAATTTTGTTGTAGCAGTATTGCTCATATTATTTCTCTAATATTAGCCAGACAGGAAGTGATGGGACCTGCAGCAAGGAAATGCTTTGGTTGGGACTCCCAGCTGCTCGAGAGGTAAGTGCTCTACCCCTCCACCACTGCAGCCACCAATGGGGTGTTGACTTTTATTGATAAAATCAACAATAATAATGATGTTTTGAATAACCATCCAAAAAGATATGTGAGCCACAGACTTCTTATTGATCCCACCTGATTGAAATCAATAACAGATGTTACCAGTTTGTCAATTCTGTTTGCCAGTACCTATTTACAGACTGCTATGGATTTTTCGGATATAGCTTGCACATGGCATGATGGAGTGTATCCTTTTTTACATCAAAACATCATTATTATCATTAAAAGTTAAAAGTCCCTGGTGCTGTAGGGGTAGCGCACTTGCCATATAGAGCCTCTTAAGCAGCTGCCCCTGGTTCGAGTCCCAGCCAGGGCGGTCCTTTGCTGCATGTCTCCCCCCTCTTTTGCTCCCATTACTTCCTTTCTGGCTCCTGAATAATACAAGTGTTTATGCCACAAACAAATCTTAAAGAAAAAAAAATTAATCACATACATATCACAACACTTTCCTCTAGCGGCATGTATCGAGATACCGCTCTGAATCGCGACTCCCCCCTTCAGTTATAATTCAAACCTCTGTTGTCCCATTTGTTCCTGCATGAAAGCATTGCAACGTCTCTCAAGAACCACATGCTATGATGTTCCCTGAAGATGTAATCCTCACACTAACACAGGCTACCATGGGCCATAAGGATTTCCCAGCACTATCACCTAACAGAACAGAAGCTGGGCCTAAACTCATTCACTTATTTTATGTACTGATATGTAGAAAACATAAAAAACTACTTAAGCTTCCTCTTTTCTCTTTTAAAAAGAAGGAATTTTTCCTTGACAATCCTGGACAGGTAATTTACCAGAAGGTAATATCTTTAGTACATTATATAACTCTGCCTGTGTGATCGCACTGTCAAGACACTCTGGCGGTTCCTCATTTAGCCTGGGGAGATTCAGATCAACAAGAAATTAGGTTATATCCTCATCTTGCTGAGCCAGATTGTTTCTGCTTAATACTGCTAGCTAAGAGTCTCCCTTCCTTATCTCCACACTCAAAGTTTGTCTTATTCCTCCTTTTTGGAAAGTAGACAGTTTTGCTCTTATGTAAGTGGTGTTAACTCTCTCGGGGTAGAAGGAGTACAATCTGCGTCAGTTAATACTGCCAGCTCTTTCTATCATCCGTTTTTCAGAAGAGGCGTTTTTTCACTAAACGATCATTAAGGTTTGACTTGATGTCATGTTGCACCACTGTATGGGGTCAATCTGTGGCACAGTGCCAAGTTGTTTTAATTAGCCCGATCACCACTCTGGAAAAAGAAGTCTTCATTATACATCTCCCGAGATAAAAGAGTTTCCCACATCCACTATGAAATAGCTGACACGTCTTAATCATACACAGCTGCCTCTTTGACTATAGAACATCTTATATTATCCGTCTTTAATGATTGCTTCTCCTTCTTCTTAGACTTTTTAAATGTGTCCTCCATGCTCAGTCTGTGGAGATGGACAAAAGGCTGCCCTGCCCCTACAGAATGATTATCCAAAAGTGTCCTAAACCTGTCTGGACATTCTTAAGGGAGCTTAAGTGTAAGAAAGCCCTTTGAACAATGCTTGGCTTCCCCTATTGTATAGCTTTATGGAGCCAGCTTTGAAACGGTGTCTAGATCTCCTTTGACGCTGCCCGTTAATCCCTCGGCTCAGCCAAATGGACATCTGAAACAACACATATTATCTCATAATTAACGATATCAGATCAAAGCCAGAAGTCAAAGTGAAGCACTTTTTTGCATATTGAGCAACTATAAAGAATGCTGTATAATGAAAGTGTTATACTATGCTGAAGGCGCAGCCTCAGTTTTCCCATCTCTCCCTTTGACACTGACACTCATTCAGACTGAAGATCAAGTAGAGGCTCGAATCAATAACTGGGAAGTTATCGTTTTGAATCATTCTCCTGACTCCTGACCATGAACCAAAAAAGTTGCGTGTTTGAAACGGCGTCCACAACCCAAGGTCAAATCCAAATGGAAACTCTCGCTTTATCCTTTTTTTTTCTCTACCTGCCGCCCATCTCCTTTACAGAAAGCCAAAGCCGGTCGACATCCAAGGACAAATGAAAAAAGATTCCGGGAACACCGTGGTGAAGGTCACACAAGCAAAAGAAAATCGATTGTGTGTGTAAATGACTAGGAAGAGTAGCCTAAAGTGTTTGTGCAAATAGAGGAGAAAAAAGTCTGGTCATTAATTGTGCAAGTTGTGTTCTGCCCTGTTTCGCATACTTTGACATGTGCTGACATTACAGGGTTGATTGCACTCACAGTTACACAGTTGACACGTCAATTATGTCTAATTCTACTTTTTTTTTTCAGAGCGAGGTATTCAATAATGTGAGCTACTCCTTGGCTGCAGCGAGACAGAGATTAAACCTTTTCACAAAGACAATTTGTGAAATGAATGTATTAACAATACTAACTAATGAACAATATTGTAAGTCACTAATTTAATTGTAAATACAGTGGACTTTAAAATCACCTCCTTCAAAAGATTTCTGTGTGTGTGTGTGTGCGTATACTTTCTGTCACAATTATTTACATTGTTTGTTGTTTGAAACTTTATATCTTGAATGAAATTGCATCAATCTTTTATTCTATTTTATTCATAATATTGTTATTATTATTAGTAGTAGTATTAGTAGTATTGGCTTTTTTTTCTTACCATCATATTACCTATCTTGCCTACAGTTAATTTCCACTGTTGCAGAAAAAGGCCATGGGACTTTCCCATATTACACCTTACTTCTACTTTAATTGTCAACTACAACATCTGTAGGTCACGAAGAACATACAATACAACACTAGTGAGTTCCCATTTACTGTTACTTATAATGGTATGTGGTAAAGTAAAAAGTTTCCATGATCATAGACTTTTTGAAGGAGCAAAGTCCTTATTTGAGGGGGGCAGTTGTTTGCCTTGGCTTCACAACTGGATACAAATGACACTTTTAAGAGAACCTTTATTGTAGCCTGCTGATGCAAATGGGATAAAGGCTGCCTGAACTGACAAGGTGTAATTAATAAGAAAAAAAAGGGGGGGGGGCTAAGTAGTTTTTTCCTTCCACACGAAATGAATCTGGTTTTCTATTCCCCCACACAACATCCTCTATAATTAGGCCTACACCTGATAGACAGGAGAAGCCGGATTCTGTGTGGGTGCTATGAAAAAAAAAGAAAGAAAAAGCTGGAAATCCGGTTGGAGTTGGATAAATAATAAGCTACCTGTACCACTCCAGTCCCTTGTCGTAGTTGCGGTCGAAGAAGTGCGGCTCGGCGCCCACCGCCCTGACGTCCGGATGCAGGCGCAGGAACTCCAGCAGCGCCCGCGTGCCCCCTTTCTTCACCCCGATGATGATCGCCTGGGGCAGCTTCTTGCTCTCCGACCCGTTGATGGACGAGCCCGACGCGGCGGCGTTTTCGTCCCACTCGTCCCCACCCCCGCGGCTGTCCAGATCGCCCTGGTCGTTGTTCAGCAGGTCCCTGGACGCGCCGAGGGAGGACGACGATGACGGCGGCGGTGGCGGTGGTGGTGGCGACGCGTCCTCGCGGTTGTCGACTTCCGCGCCGCCGTACGCCGCCAGGCTGGGCACGGTGGAGCAGTAGCCGACGCAGCAGTAGATCATGTAGACCCAGAGGGACAGCATTATGCAGAACACGAAGAGTTTGTTTTTCACGTGGGATGATGGCACAACATGTAGGCTGTGTAGGATTGGACTATATTCCATAGGAACGCCGTGTAAAAGTTAGTATATCCCAGTTCACAGGCATTTTTGTTTAAGGCGCCTCACTCCTCAAATCCTGGACAACCGGTGCGCAACATTAAAAAAAAACACACACAAAAAATATATTGAATTGTATTAAATCTCCTTCTTTAACTCCGGTGGTGATTGGGTATTTGTATTCTCAACGGAAAAACCAATAAGAAAAGCGGTGAAGATGCGGCCAGGTGAGCTGCACGCGCGCCAGGGACCGGGCCCGTCTCCCATCACGCTCGCCTCAGCGTGTGAGCGCACAAACAGCAGCGCCAAGTTATCAGTGGGGGAACGAGAGAGAGGCGTCAAGCGCGCGGAGGGACGGCAGAAACGGTACTTCCGCTTGACCTTTCAAAGTAAAGCCGTTGTTGGGCACGCGCGAAATCAAGAAAGTGGACTTTAATAGGCCTAAAAAAAAACAGCCTAGTAAAAGGAAATATAACGCTCATAATTGAATCGCATACTTTCTATCTGTTACATGTTTCTTAATAATCCTTTATGCGTCAATCCATTCAGTGGTTATTATTTTGATTATATTTAAAGAAATGGAAAGTTTGTGGGAATAACATTTTATAATAAAAAAAAAATGGTAAATTGATAAATGCTGCTCTACTGCAAAACGCTGTGTGTACAACGTGTTCAGCAGCATTGTTTTTTTTATTATTATTATTTTGAAATTTGATATCCGGTCCTGTTCTGTGTTTTCTCTTTAATCCGTTTTGACTTAACTCTCGCGGTCCCAAAACATACAGTGCAGTCGAACAATAGATTATCGGTAGTTTAATGTCCCAAGTCTTTTATTACAGCCTATATTATATTATATTATATATAATTGATTGATTTATATATTTTATTCTTTTTATTATGTATGCAATCTTTCTTTTCTTGCATTTCTCTGCTGTTGCTAATGCAATGTCCCCACTGTGGGACAAATAGAGGATTATCAGGTTAGTTCATTATCAAAACTTGTCTTTAATTTTTATAATGAGTTGATAAAATAATTAACTAGGCGGTTTAGGAATTTTGATGGAAACCCAGATCACAAAAGAAATAGATTTAGAATTCACAGAATAAGAATCCCTTTCTAAATTTAAAAAAGTGTCGGATTTACCTTAGTCTCGTAGAACCAATGGGGTTGAGAATCAGAATCACTTAATAGAAACCCTGCAATAAACCTCTTTACTAGAATGTCAGCATTATTTTTTAGTAAAATTGCCCTGATGTTGTTTGAAATGCATCAGAATGTTAACTTTTTTCCAACTTTGCGATGCCCAGGTACTTAAGGGAAACTAAATGTCACAGATCAGCTGTTTGGTTAACGACTCCAGACTTTAATGTGGCACCAACAGGCGACCAGGTCGGAGCTAATTGTCTTCCTTATCTTTACTTATTGCCCTTGTAATCATCCCCAACAACATGAACACAACGTTCTACATAAACAAATGTTATCGGCACATTTCAGGGACCCATAAAAGTTAATAATTGACTCTTTAGGGGGTGTTGTGCAGCCACTGGAAGTCACTGCGCGTTTTTGTGTGTGTGAGTGTGTGTGTTAGCGTGTCCTCCTGGTGCAGGGGTCAAAGGCCTCCAGTTCCACTGCACCCCTGAGCTAGCAGAGGATTAGCAGAATTACTCCAGAGCTGCCAGGTCAGTCAGAGTTACACCAGAGACAACCCCCCCTTATCTCGTTTCTCACACATGGCTATACGTGTATGTGTGTGTGCGTGTGTGTGTGTGTGTGTGTGTGTGTGTATGTTTTCTAATCCTCGCAGTCGCAGTGCCATAATGTAGGAGCACAAGATAACCTATTTAGAAAAAAATGTGTGCGTCAAGGGGCTGGGATAGAGCGACACCGTCATGCTTTGCCCTTTTCTGGTCTGTGTACAGATCATGTTTATCTTTGCGGTGTGTACTTGTACCTTTCCCGGCGTAGGTTGAATCATTGAGTTCTGTCCACAAAAAAATCCTTTCCTGTGTCGTGCAAATAGAAGAAAATAAGCCAATTTAATAGGTGATATTTTCTCTTTCCATATATAATCAGGCATCATGATATGAAACAAGTATATGTATATACCTATAAGGAAATAACTATCGTTTTAGAACATTACTCGTACATTTGAAATATTAGTGTTAAAATAACATAGGGAAAATTATTGTTTTTTTCATAATATGTATAGAAAAAAGATGATTCTTAACCTGTCGTCAAGTTAAAATGAAATTGTGGATTATTAACTGAATACCAGTTAAAGCTGTAAGATCAGGGATCATTATTATATATCACATTAGAGACAAATGTACATTTTTCAAGAATGTTAATGTAAAACATAATAAAATAATAATAAATATAATAATAAAGAGGTGCACTTAGTACAACAGCGTTGGAGAAAGTACCTAAAAAGGAGTTTCTGCAGCATCAATATTTTATACAGAGAAGTTGTTCATACAATATTAGAGTATGTTAGAGTTATGTTAGATACCCACTAATGCTGTTGTACAAAAGCCTCTATTTTTCTCAGATTCCAAAAAGAGAAAACAAACCTGTTCACACCAAAAGAGTTCATCAATCAGAATACCTAAAAAGCAACAGAAATCTGTCAAGTAACTGAGAAAATCATAATTTAGTTATCTAATTAGAGTTGAAAAAATGTAAATGTAGGTGACTTCTGAGAAGAGCGATAGAAATGTGGAGCATAGTGCAGCAAGATCATTTACATTAATAAGAAAAAATGTCCTAATATGGATATGGACACTAAAGTGCATTATATTTTTTCTTCATTCATGACCATTAATACAAAATAAATCATTTCTTAGTGTAATATACTCTAGTTACTCAGCCACTTATAAAGATCGATCTATATATTTTTTAAACATACTTACATGTTGAGAGGGTCAAATGGTTTCAAAAGGCCTAAAAATATACCTATTGTATACTCATTATTATATAAGGCTGTATGCATAATATCAGCGAGATTTACAAGTGCCAAAACTTATAGAATCCATACTGATGATTGCATTATATGAGTTTACGTGTTCCAGGATTATTTATACACAGTTTTTCCAAAAATAGGACAAATATAAGACCATCAGCTGCTCAACCTGTACAGTATGTGTGTTCATGAGCAGTCACTCTTAGCACAGGATCATTCCTTGAATGGTTGGATTTCATGGGATTTATGGGCGCTGCAGAGCGTGCTCTGGACACACACTCGCTGAGGAGATGGAGCATCGGAGCGTTAAGAGCAGATAGTCATGGCGGTCGCTGTGAAATGCAATAACTGTTGGCTGATTTAGAACTGGCCGAAATACTCCAAATCATTGACTCGTGTCACACATATTGACGCACAGACAGTTTTCCCTTTAAATCCCTTTGACCCTAATCTGTGCTAGAATGTTTTGTTTTTTTTGTTTGTGTTAATTGGCAAGCAAATGACTTTTGCAGAGTTTTGAACATGCAGATTATCTTTCCAATCGAGCACTAGCTTTTCTAAAATCTTTGAAAAACATGGCAAGCGGAACATTTTAATGGAGCAAGCCAGCTGTGAAAACAAATTATTTATTGATCATTTGTATGATTTTTTAAAAAAGCATATTTACGGTATGCTGATTTATTAATGAGTTATAAAAAAAAAGGGGGTCATGTGATATTTTTTGCACTTTACTGTGGATTTGTTTCTGTCTGTAGAGAGGGGATTGACATACTTCAAATTAGATAAAGTGAGCAAGAGACTCCTGAGGGGAGGATACATGCACATATGCACACTTTGCTGATTTGCTCCATCTGTTATGATGTGCGATGTACGGGCGATACCTCATACTAAAACGCACGTCTGTGTCAACTCTTACGGACTCGAGGAGGAGCGGACCTTCTGCAGCCTAAACAGATGACATTAACAGATTCCACTTTGTGCATGAAATCTAGACAGTTTTAAAAGGCCTTGCATCAGGACACAAGTTTTTCTCAAGGCGTGTCATTGTCTATGTCTACAGCTACAGTATAAATAAACGAACTGTGATCTAACCTCAGTGTATATTCTCAGTAAAAGTTAATTGTTTAAACCCAGAATCCTGTAGCACCGCAGAAAACGTGTGACTCACCGCATTTATTTCACCAATTCTAAACTAGCAAAGATATATCCCAATATAACAACATACACAGATGTTTTAGTCTTGTCCTTGTCTCCATGATTATTGGACTAATATCTTCCATCATATGTCCACATTTATTGATGATGTTACATGGCTATCAATGTCTAGAAATTGGTGTTTTTGGGATTATGTCAACTCATGCCAATTTTACTAAGTGTGCAAAGAACATCATAGCTTTTACATCCCTAATTGCAAGGAGTAGAATATTGTTGTGCTGGCACTGGCCCCATACAGCCTTCTCTAGCTACACAATGTATTTGCACATTGTAATGTTTGCATGCAGAAGGGTTGGGGAATGAAAACGAAAAAAAAATAAATATGTGCGACGAAAGCTCGAAAGCTCGAAAGCTGTGTCTTTCTACCACGCAACGACACGTGGTGCCCTGCACATCTGCCTGCACGATATTTAATGGGCCGCTCACAACCTGTTCGTGTTTCTCACCTTGTCCCGTCAACATGGCTGGCTGTACACCAGATCGCCCCTTGGGGTTATTAAAGATATCCTTGATCCGATGTTTTCAGCAAGGTCACTTTTCAGCATTCCAGCAGTTTTGTGAACAAAGTGAGACTTCAGGTGAGGAAACATGAGTCCTGTGCAAGCACATTTTTTTCCACATTCTGCCTGTGTGATTTCCAGTCTACGGTACGAAAAAAAAAAAAAAGTCCAATACGCGAACACAAACACACCGGCGTCAGTGCCGGAGAAGCCTCCAGATGTCAGGGATCTCAGCCCATTAGAGGCTTAAGTGGACTGATGAATGATCTCATCCCGCCGCTCCATCCCAGAACAAACAAATCCGGAAACAACAGGACTGACCCGGGCCTTACGCACGCAAAGCCCTCAATCTAATAACAGGGTGAGCCGAGAGACAGATGAAGACACAGCCCTGACTCCTTAAGTCTTCTTTTCAAGGTCTTCAGGCTCTGGCTAAGGCCATTTAAAATGTCTATAAATTCTCTGGAGCCTGTAATAGAGTGAGCATATTATCTGCTGTTAAGGAATTGTTGTGCCTGAGCCTATTTCTTCGCTTGATCCTGTAAAGAAAAGGCTTTATCCCACCCTGGCCGCCGTCCTGCGGGACACGGAGGCGGCCCCGTGGCAGGTTGGAGAGCTCAAACAGGATTTAGATGCTCGGGTCCTGCCAAGTCCCGCACAGGCTGAAGACGAAAATCCCCCCCATGCTGTTAGCTTTTTACGTGAGTGTGAAACAGTAGATGTATTACATGAACAAAATGACAATGCAGTGATTTACATAACGAGAGGTGGCAATAAGTTCACCTTAAAAACATTTATCCAGTTAGCCAAATGGAATCGTTTCAATCACACATATAATTGTGTTTGTTTAATAGAATGACCTCATTCCGACACAGACTATTTATTTAGCCTTTCTATTGCCATACAAGGAAAATTCTTCTATTTCTCTGTATTACATATCATACCTTTTTTTGTGATTACAATGTAAGATTTGTTCCACTGGACAAATACTCAAAACGGATCATTGGCATTTATGAAGATCAACAAGCACATACAATAGATTAAGAGGGGGAAATTAGGATTACAGTTGTCTGAGCTGATGTTTCAAAATCTCTGTCTTTTCTCATCACGTCCAGATGGTTCACGAGTTTATAATCAACCTCACCACCTCATTTGTGGGTCTATTTTAAATCGGTTTACATTCTTCAGAAAGGAGAGAGTTCAGCAAACTCTGGGTTCATCCTGGAGAATGCGGCAGCAGTTAACAACTCAGTCATCTATATTATATCTGCTGTTAAATCTGCAGTTATTTACCCTGTTTAACACATTAACGCTACTGCAAATGATTATTACAGTAGGCTGCTGAACATTTTACAATGAATCACTTTTATATCACATATTACTGTAGTAAATCACAGTATTACACATTATTATATACTTTAATATTCATATATTACAATATTTTACTGTAAAAAA
Source organism: Eupleurogrammus muticus (assembly GCA_036785175.1). Taxonomy (NCBI): domain Eukaryota; kingdom Metazoa; phylum Chordata; class Actinopteri; order Scombriformes; family Trichiuridae; genus Eupleurogrammus; species Eupleurogrammus muticus. Next base: position 15,580,681 of record JAYKQN010000011.1, on the reverse strand, counting down.
TAATTGCAGTAACTTCTTGGATGATTGCTAACAGTTAGATACTGTAAATTATAAACTGTTTTTATGGTGTATATGTATGTGCATTATGAAACTAACCTAAACCATACAGTATATATATATATATATATATATATATATATATATATATATATATATATATATATATATATATATATATATATATATATATATATATATATATATATATATATATATATATATATATATATATACACACAAATGTAGTATATGTGGTGTTGGCAGCAGTGGCAACTAGATATCTTCAAGTCCACTGGCTGGTTGCCCCTCAGGGGGGATATATCCTGGATGAAAATGTAGCCCATTATTAGAGTTGGGAACAGATGCTTTCAACAAAGAATGTGGCATCACTACGTCCCTGTGGGGAAATGAGAGGAAATATCAAGGTCCGTGAATTTACGATGTGTGGCCTTTTAAGAAGATCAGACGCCAGCGTTATCGAGTCAAAGGAGCGGAGCCATTTGTAGAAATGAAGACGGGAGAACAAAGTGGGCATGCTCTAAGACAATTTGAAAATGTAGTTTTCTCTAAATCCACTTTCTATGCACATAACTACAAATTCTACAACCATTGCTTCACCTGTGTGTCTTAATTATTTGATCTTTATGCTCAGCCATTATTTATTGTTCAGTGGGGGAACGTGCTCGAGAGCAATACTGTGAGGTAAGGAGAAAATAGGGCTGCAGCCAAGAAAAATGTCTTGTCGAAGCCCGGCGTGGGTGGAGGTCCCTCTCAGGGCACATTATGCCACCGCATTTTCACCACCTCTCCTTCCCCGTGCTTTTGTTACGACATTCCTGACATGCTTCCCCTCACACCTCTCTTTCATCTCGCTCTTCTTTCCAGATTAGCAGTGCTTAAGGATCTCACTTTCTTCCTCAGATATCCTCAGCATCTCTCTCTCTCCTCCGAGGCCAGCAGTCCGGGTCAGAGACCGCTGATTCCACCCGTGTTGTTGACTAAGCTTACCTATAAACTCGGAGCCTGCCACAGCCTTCATCGGGTGCCTCAGCTCCTGCTAGACCCCGGGCGGGGCGGGGGGGGGGCCCTTTGATCTGGACTGGAGATGACAAGGCTGTGTGGTCCCTGTGCCCCAGGCCTCTTCCGTCACCACGTGCAGAATATGACAAGGTCACTCAGGGGGAGGGCAGCTGCAGAGGGAACACATGACCTGCAATCTACCTGTATGACTGCCTAGTAAAAGATGAAGACTACCAAGGGTACCTGAGATAAGGCAAGGAGGGCCCTAAAGTGTTTGCATGAAATTAGTTTTATGGCCCTCAACTGTTTTCAAAAATGATGTGCCACAGCAGTGCCCATTGGAAGTATGCATTCCTATAGAAAAGTGGATGTGACTTTTTTTAATATATGGGCAAATAAAGGCATGTTGGACTCTTATCTAGTGAAATTGACTCTAGACAAATTGTACATTGGGTAAGAGATGGACATACATTGAAATAATGAGAGGCATGCAAATATAGGTATTGTAAGAAAAATCTTTCAATGTTGATGTTGTTACAAAATGATATGTTGAAAGTTTGTATGTCAGTCTACTACATATCAGTTTTAAAATTGTGTTGAAAGGCCAGGTAAAACCCGACTTGTGACAAATCTCTTACTCTGTACTTTTTCCTGTGTAGTGTAAGGAGCTGGGAATATTGCTGTTATATGTGTTTAGAAATAACTCAGTTTAGGCCTAGATTCTGTCCTGTTAGGTGATAGTGCCGGGATTTTCTGAGGGTCTGTGAATGCGTCTTGGAGTAAAACCTGCGTTGGCGTGAGGAATGAAGTTTATTTGTTATTTCCTAGACAACAGTAAATTCTCGGAGCCTAAGTCAAAAGCTAAGCATATGCGTGCAATCACTGCTCCGATGTGGAAAACAACTAACTCGAGACGTTTCCAACCAAGCCACTTAAACAAATCAGAAATAACCGAAACATTTTTGTATCCAAACTATGCTCATTAGAAGCAGGTTGTCATGTTGATTATATTCTTTGTGAATGGCCAGCTGAAATGAAGTAAGGCTGGAGTCGTCAACCCCCTAAACCCCCCTCTATAGAAAGAGCGAAGACAAACATGATAAGAGGCTGTTGGTAAAATTACAGACTCCGGGCGGCTGTTAATGGAGTTCAGCTCGGGGTTGAGAGAAGTGTAAGGTCAGTCCGTCGCTGTGGCACTTCCTACATTCCTGAACGCCAGTGTCAACAGGAAAACAGGCTGCTTGTTATATTACGCTCGAACCGCACTTAGATCCAACGAAGACAAACACGCAACCGTAAATTTAATATACTTTTATGTCCACATATAAGAACATTGATTTTAATGACACTGATCCCACGTTAACAAAGCATGAAGGAAGGCAGGAAGCCAACACAAACACGGTATTGACGATTATCAACCCTCTTTGCGGGGCTGACCGCGCTCATTAGCATTGAACAAACATACCACTGTGCTAGAAACCTGTGCAGTCCATACATATTTCACAGCGACTGCTGACAGTCCATTGAAAACTCGACCCCAGTCAGATTTACTTGACATGCTATAGCAGCGAGGGTGGACAAATACCATAAACCACATAAAGCAGATTACTTTACTGAGGTCACGATCAGGATTTTCTGCGCTATTACACAGATGTGGACTCGGTGACGCCCGAACCTCCGTTACATTTGATTTATGGACCCGTCTGAGTCCCTAAAGCTTTAGCTTAAAAGTTTTAGGTTAGAATAAGTTAGCGACGGGATCCAGTGCTCTAATTCTGCGTTCATTTCTGCTGAGAAGGAAACGGTGTTTGTGCAGCGCCCACATATATTTTCCTTTTCTCATGGTGTATGAGCAATCAGCTGGATATCCCGCCTGTAAATCTCTCTGTCGCTAGCGCCTGCCAGCCCAGGGAGGAGCAGGCCTGTCCCTTAGGTGGCTCGCCTCACATCATAAATCCCGGACCGTCTGAGCACAATCTGTCTCTCAGATCCATGAAGGCTACCTCAACGCCTTGGTTTCCCCAAAGTGTTCATTCATATCAAATAGATGTTGTTTGTGCATGAGTGCATGTGAGTGTGTGTGTGTGTATGCATGATCTGCTCAAGCTACACCTACAACAGTATCTTATAATGTTATCATGTTATCTGTGAAATGTGTATTTCATTAAAGTCCAATAGTTTCCCTTCTTGATTGGTTTTACCTTAAAAATAAAAAAGCAGCAAACTATTAATGTAACGTCTATACAAATACACAACACTTGACGAGATATATATTCTTATCACACAAACATGCTCTTTTTCCGCAGTTTATCATATGTGTGTGTTTGCAAGTGGACTCTCTCTCTCTTCATTTGCAAATAAAAGCACAACATATACAGCTGGAGCTCACCACATCCTGGCAGACGGGGCTTGAGTTGCTGATCAAAAAAGGAGGCAGCAGAAGGGTGAAGGACGCCAAGAACATAGTCAAATCCACAGTTCACCGCCGGCTAATCCCTGTTACTCCTGTCATCCCATTACTGTTTGTAACTTAAGGCTGGTTAATAACAATGAAATCCTTTTGTGTGACTTTGATTAATTATAACTGACAAAAGCATAGAATAAACATTTCTTTTAGTCATATTAGGTAACATTTTATAATAGGCATCATAATAAAGTAGGTTATCAATGCTTAACAAAGTATTTATTGAACCATTTTAACAAGGTATTACAATTATCACTTGTAGCTTTGTAATAGCTATTCAAATAATGTCTATAGCTGTTATTATAAATTAATCACAAATACTAAACTAACTATTAACTTTCACCATTTATTAATGATGGTTTCTATAAAGTGTTACATTCATACCATATAACTTTTCATAGGCTGCAGATGATTTATCTGCTTTGTGGTGAATTGGCAACATGATCTTCTACCCAATATTTATTGCAATCACCTTCTGAAAAGGTTTTAAGTGTTCAGACAAAATTAGTGAATGATTTATTATTCGTTATTGTACATTAAAGGTAATATGCATGCTTTCTGTTGTCTTTATCGGTCTAATTGCTCTCTGTCTCTCTCTCTCTCTACTTAATAAGTTGTCAAAAGTGAAATTATCATCCATTACAGTATGTTTGCATCTTAGAATATCCGGGTGTGCTGTGAAAGATAACACCTTGATAGGTGATATGTCCACACCTCATAAATAGAGTCGATGAGTTATCCTGTTAAAAGCGCCGAAGCCGCCGTCATCTCGTGAGCGCTCAGCGCTCGGCTTGTGTCTCTCAACGACTTAGGGCCTGTACTCGCCGGCAGACCTGCCTTTTAGCGTCTGAAAAGGTGCCGATGATAACCATCATTTTCCCGCGTGTTAAAACAGCCTCTGTAGTTCAGACCTGTAATATCTCTGCCCCCCCCCGCCCCTCAGATGTCACAGCGGGTTTGTGAGGCCTGGTGCTGGGCTTGCCTGGGCTCATTATGGTCCCGCATAACCCTTTAAAGACACACCACGGGCACTGAGGCTTACCTGAGAGGCTGCCTATGCTTTGACTCGCCACCCGCAGCCTTCGAGAGACAACAACGGTGTCATCTACAAAGAATTACACGCCTTTCTTATTCTACTCAAATTGTAACATCAGTGATTGATCCATGGTTGTGGATGTTTTATATTAAAAGGGGTGGACTTCCAACAAAAAGGTTAAGGACTTGCGATGCTTGCCTGTCACCTTGACTAATACGTCACACTTCTTCTTCATTGACAGACCAAAGGCCTGTTGCATCCCTTCCCCTTTGCACACCCAGACTGATTGATCTGGGTAATATGATGCTGCATGTCTGAAAGAAATAAAAACAGGAGCGGCGATGTGACGCAGTGATCCCACCAATCTTCTTCTCTCTTTCGACCAGGCAGCTATTAACCCGGGGTCGTAACGTACCATTAGAGCCATTCCCATGTTTGCTTTGAGCCAGGCTAACACTTGATGCACAAACATTTGTTTTCGTTTCAAGCAGGTCCTCCTAATGACGGCATGCAGAGGGTTTTTTTTTTAAGTGCATGCTCTGTAGGAGTGACTGTAATCTTGTGTCTCTGGGGGAATAACCACACATGTTAAAAGCCTCGTAGCATAAATAACTAAGTCATATATTTTGGCCAAATTGAGATATTTGCATTGCATTTATTTGTCTTCATCTTGTAAGCATTCTTATTTCTTAAGTTTTCTAGACACGAAATGCTATTTCATTCATTTAAGGGGATTTTAAAGGTTTTTTTAAATGTAACTCTAGCAAGTATAATATAGTAGATGGTCAAGTAGCGAGCTATCACTAGTGAAATATTACCTAGTTTCTGGTGAGATTAATGATGTGAAGTCATTTTTTCTAGCATTTGCTTCTTATTTACATATACATATAAATATTTTCAGAGGGCTCAAGGATTCACCCTTAAACTTCATCCACTGTGAGTATGTGTGAGTGTGTGTGTGTGTGTGAGTGTGTGTGTGTGTGTGTGTCCTGTAGATTACGGTTATGTTTGGTTACGATTAGGTTATGCATTCATGTAAGACAAAAATGCCTAAATCAAGTCCCAATTCTGCCTTTATTTGTTACACAATGGATGATGGGTCTATTTCCTTTTGCATATTTGTTCACACATCTGGTCGAGATGTCCTGTTCAAATATTGATAAAAAAAATAGCAATGTGACTTCTATTATTTCCTGTTTTCCTAAAGCATTGAAATATGACTATGCTATGAGGCTAATGGTATCAGTAGCAGCAATGAGTCATCAGGTGGACAGGTCATGACCTCAGAGAGACCTTTATTAGGCGATCTGGGAGCCAATTAGTTTCCATCTGCCCAGAAGAGGTCACTCAGTCATCCAGCTCAGTGACACTGAGGAACAGCAGGAGCCCGGATGAAAAATTGTCTTTCTTTTCCCTTTTTCTTTTTAAACCTCATGAGAGCATGCTACAAACCGATGTTATCCACCTCACAATCGCCTTGTAGTCCGACTTTATGTCCGCGCTTCCTGTCTCCCGACATGAGGGGATACTGCTCACAGTGGAGGGATTACGGGTGAGAGTTGCCAGCGGATCTGAGGAAATCGCCCACGCTGATTTAGAAGTGTCCAGAGACCCTCTGGCAGGGTGCGTTTCTGAGGCTGGGGTTGAAGAACCATGAAGACCCCTGGAGATGCTCTAATAAATGCTCCGTGCTATGGGGGAAGGGGAGGGTGGGGGGGTCAGACGTTTCGCGTCTGGACTGTGACTGGCCAGTGCGCCTGAGTAGGGGCTAATGAAAACAAATGATCTGACGGGGTCATAAGGTCGAGATCAAGGCTGAAGGATCCCCCGCCCCTCTCAATTTTCAAACTTTTGGAGATTAATGACGCCAGAGAACAGCCAGTTCTCTCTATATATCATTTACTCCCCGAGGCCTCTGAAACCATGGTGTGCAGCCCACCTGTTGGTCCATCTAGGGCTTATGACATGAAGCCAAAGGGCACGTCTGACTGGGAGCTGTAACTGTCCTATATCCTGTTCACAACTCAGACAGCAGTGGAATCTCATACAATGTCAATCCCAAGTGTTCTATAGTCCAAAATCCAAATATCCAAGTATTTTCTCATCAAGTTATAGCAATGTTATTTCACATATACTCTTTTAACATGTGTTGTCTTGCCTCTTAAAGATAAAGCGATGAATTGTTACCTCTCTTCGGCCAATATATACCATTCTAAAAGCTTTGGCTAATGTACACACTCTGTAATTTCACAGCTGGCGAAACCGCTGCAGATAACGTGCGCACGAGACAAGCACGCTTATTCATAACATTTTACGCGGCGTGTCATCTGCATTTCAGTGCGTTACACGGAGACAGCTCTGCTGAATAAACATCCCGCTCATGAACCTCCTGAGAGCAGCAGGCGTTTCCACACGAAGGAGTGGAGTGGTTTATTTAAGGCAAGGCTGTACTCTTCTGGACAGTTTAACGCAGAGCAGCACGCAGGCAAATAAAAACAGACACAGGACTTTAACTAAAGTAAAAAAAAAAATTAAATGAGAGAAGAATACTTAATACTAATTTGGCAATATTCATACACCATTATAAAATTATAAAATTATTTTAAAACCTTTTTTTCTTATTCTTACACTATACATATAATAACCTTAAATTCAAATATGATATTTTCTAAGTTTCTTTAACTTGTTCTTTGAATATTATTAATAAGAATACCACTTATCATTTAGTTGCATTGACACATAAAATACACTAGATGGAGACGTAAACTAAGCTGACTCACAGCCTGAGCCGTTTAGTCTTATTTTTAGGCGATGGTCTATGGTTTTTTAATGGACTCTTCAAAGATGGCAGATCTTTTGAGTAAATTATAATGTTCCCACTACTTTAATCTATAAAATAAAATAGATAAATGCAGTTCATAAGTGTAATCCATGAAAACAGTAAACAATAGACAGTCTTTATAATGTTATAATTTTTGTTTAATATTTATACAGTGTATATATATACATACAGTATATTTTTAATTCAGAGCATAATGGCCATTCTTGACCACAGAAAATAATTGTATTTGTATTTAGGTCAATATGATTCAAAGTTCATATTAGATAACCAGCTGTAGGCTTCTTCACTTGTTTTTTTTATTTTTATTTCTTTATTATATACTTGTTCTTTGCAGTCTGGGTTGTTAGCAGCAGGTTTTCCACATAATCAGATGCGCTTTAAAACGTGCGATCACGACTTTTAAGCCCCCTGGGAAACAGCACTGCTCTGGTATGAGGCTCGCCTCCACGCTCTGACTACATTTCCCACAGTGCACCGCTGCTCCGCCGCTACTTGTCACCGCCGTCGCTCCGGCTGTGAAGTGCCCGCGGTGGATCGGTCCAGCATCCCGTCGCACCGGGCAAATGGGGGGAACCTAGATGTGGGCTTAGGGGGGAACGAAATAAAAATCATTCGAATATAAAATTTAAAAAATTAAAATATGTAATCGCGGTGTTCAGTGCGGCGGCCGGTGCGGGTTTTTGCTATGACGGGAAGGAGAACGCGGCAGACGGGATTTTTGCGCTGCGCCTCGGCGGAGCACGGACCGTTATTTGGAGAGAAATAATGCGGAATATTCCTCCCCCCGTAAGGTGTTAACGCGGACAATTATCACAAGATGAAGAAGCAGTTCCATCGGATCCGCCAGCTCGCCAACCAAACGGTGGGAAGGTAAGCAAATTAAAAAAAATACACACCTTTTTTTTATTCTCACCCGGTCAAGTTAAAAGGGAAAGCGAAACCCCCCTCTCCTCAGCCCCCTCCCCCTTAATAGCAATCTGAATCATATCCATGCAAGTACAATGCCTGTTGTAGCTATTTTGTTGTTGAGAGCAGTGCAATCTGATATAATGGAGCTGAACAAAGAAATAGGGGAAAAAAACGCCTTTGCCGCTCAGATGCGTAATGTCCATGGTGCGGGGCTACCGCAGAGGCGGTGTGTAGCGCATTGCCCCGGCGCAACCTGCCCATGGAAATACACTAAATATAGAGAGTCGCAGTAGCGTCGGAGCGTCGCGCCTCTTTAACCAGGTAGCACCCCCCCACCGCCATCCACCACCGCCATGCCCACCACCCCAAACCCACAACCCCCCCACCCACACCCGGAGACTGTCGTGCAAAGGCTGTCTTGCAAAGTTGTGCTTTTTTAAAAAAAAAAAAAAAAATCTAAACCTCAACCGGCCGGTTAAAGCTGTCAAAAAAAAAAGTGATGCGGGGACGGATGCGGTGTGGGCTGCGACTTGAGGATGGGAGGATAGGGAAGGAGGGAGGGGGGGGGGGGGGGGGGGCAATGGGGGAAAAAGGCGCAATGTTTTTTCGTTACGCAGTAATGGGGAAGGGAAGCACCTCCACAAGGCGTGGGTTACCACCAAAGTCCTGTGGATTCCTGAAGGTCGTGTTCCGCATCTGTCATCTCGCCCAGCCGGTCATCTGATCCGATGTTGTTCTAATATGATTACATCGGTGTTACATAAAGATAATGCTTTATCATTCTACCAGTTCCCCAAAATGACCAGACCCAGCATATATTTATTTGTAGATATGAATAACACTGGTAGGATTTCCTCCTTAGTCTTCTCACAGGTGTACATGCACCCTATCGCCTAACGGGACTGGTTGTTCAGGAATAGGTGCTTTGTGACCTTTTATACAGGTGCTATGGGTTTATCACTCCACTACCCCCACCCTGCATGGTGGAGCAGCTTGTCGAGCAGCACCAGGCCAGAAGGTGTTCTCTGCCACAGCACCGGGGGCTTAAGGATCAGGAGGTGTATGGTCGTTATTATTATTACAAGGCTGCGTGAGTTGCAAACATCAGGAACACCCTTGGTTTCAGGCTGATTTTTAATTTTGTTCAACCTCCCAGTCTTTTTTATAATTATTTTTCTGTGTGACTCATTAGAGATTTTATGTGTGGGTGTGATTCTGGATGTGTGTGTGTGTGTGTGTGTGTGCGTGGGCAGGCTTGTGGCATGTGGTGGGTCTCTGCGTAGGAGCTGTCAGCTCCTCTGCTGTATGGGCGTGCGCTTATATACTTCATCCGAACGCACCGCAAGAGGTGCTCTCCTTGTACATGTGCCTCCTTGCTTTTATGAGCTGCCCCCTGACCCCTGATCACAAACCCACTAACCTTCTGTGGCACAATGCGCAATTTGAGCTTCAGGTCAGTGCAAGAAGTTATTAAGTATTTGAAGGATGCATAACCTGTTCTCCACTTCTGACCCATTATTTGTTGGGTGAGCCAGCATACCAAATACTACAGAGTGCCAAGCATAGAGGTGACGGTTACCATTCTGACCTGGCTGGGGATCGAACACCCGACCTCCTCAGAGATTCATACGGCAGAGGAGAGCTTTCACTCTCTGTTGACCTTGAGCATTCTCAGAGATGGAAAGCAACGCGTCCAGTTCTAGCAGGTCGTATTAGAAATATACACAATTGTTTTACCAGAAGGTTATCTGAATTAACTTCTCCAAATAATATATTTTTACCAAGGCAAGAAATAAAACATCCAGAGGACTCGTCGCTCCGCAAATGTCGGCATGCCGTTCTTGGTAACCGCTCTCTTGTTTTGCATCTGAAGACTTTTCTCACTTCTGCTTCTATTGATAATTTGCCGCCTTGCAGAGGCTGCGCTATTTCCCAACAGCTTCTTATTATGTTTGCATCCTATTATAACCAGGGAAGTGTGATAATGACCCGTGGTGACAGCACCACCCACACAAGGAGGTGTGTGCAGAGATTGCTGTTTGGATGCATGTTTGCATCTCTGCAAACACACACACATGCACACACACAAACAAACAAACAAACAAACAAACGCATGCCTTACTCTCTTAATGCAGGATCTTCAGGGTGGAGTCAAACAAACGTGTGTAGATGTATGTGCAGATCAATGAGGCGTCTAAACTGAAGCATCCACACAACAAATCACGCTGCATTTCTACCACACTCCTGATTTGACTTCACACAACACTTGAGTCTGAACAGCATCTGAACAGGGAGAGTGTGTATAACTGTGCTGTGTTGTGTGTTTGTAAATGAGAAGCTTAAGGTTTAAAGTAGATGCAGCTTTTTTTTTCCCACATTGAAGTACAAGGCTGTTGTTGCAGAATTAAACGTTATCCCGCATTGAACAAATCCAGTATCTAATAATAGTAAGTTATAGCCTAATAATTATCAACAGTGCAGAATTACATCATGCTGCATCATTGCTGAGATTTACTTTCATTCTCCTGACTCAAGCTTCACCCCCCACCTCCTCAGAGAGGAACATGCAGTTACTGCACTTTTAAGTGTTTGACCTCAGTCCCTTTTTAACACATTATTATATCTATAGGAACCGAGCATCATGTTTGAAACCGAGTGGGTTAAATAATATAACTGCTTGCCGGTCTATTTCTGGCATGAGACTTTCTTGATTAGCGTTATCGGTGTTAGTTCTTTATACCGTGTCTTATGTGTGATGGAGACTGAAGGTCTTCTCTCCAGTGGGGGGGTTGGTGGTCAGGTGTGCTGTGTCAGCATCTCTCCGGCTCTCCAAGGCCGCTGCCTGCCTGCCCCCTGCCTGCCTGCCTGGGTCATGTGATCCGCAGCTTGACCAATCGCCATCCGCCGAGCCATCCACTTCATACCGGGGGATGTGCAGCCATGCATACGCTATAGAGAAACGTGTTGTGGTACAGTGGGGGAGACAGAAGGGTGTCAGGGCTCTGTGAGAAAAAGCGAGAAAAAACACGCTTTGTGCTCGCTTTACTTGCTTTTTTTTTTAATTTAATGTTTCTTCAACTTGAGCTACAAATTCAACCGTAATTAATTCCATTTTCTTTTCACACGTGGAATAGTTTCACACCCCTGAACTCGTCCTTAAAAAAATGCATCCCGATTCTCCCGATGCCCTCACGCGGGACAGGAAAAGATTGCTTTGGTTCAGCCATTTCGTCACCCTCCATTTCTCCTGACCTATTTCTTTGTTCTCAACTTGCTGCTCTATCTAGGTCTACGGCAGCCTGGTAATAGATTCCACCGTACGGGTCTGCGAACGTGCAGACTCTCTTACAATAAGTGGATTTCACACAGAAGAAGCCATTCCATTCTTTATTCATGTCTTCATATATGCACATCAACCTCTCAGCCAGGGGTACATCTTCACACTCGTCATCCCCCACCTGCAGGGTGCATCAACTAGTGATACTAGGATTCTTTATAGGCTTTTACTCACCACCCTGTGCTGAAATGAGAACGCTGGAAAATGGCAGCCATTTGCGGGGCCGGGCCGATGAGTTGTCGATGCTTTCTCTCTTTCTCTCTCTCTCTCTTTCTGTTGCCAGCATTGTCTCGCGATCTCTCTCCGTTTCTTTTTCCTTTCCCCCCCTTTTCCGCCGTTGTGATGGCGTAGGTGGACGTGTTAACGATGAAGCTGCTCGTATGCCGGCCTCTCATAGAATCTCCATAGTGTGGGATGTTGGGAGAGTGAAGTGAACACATGGCAGACAAAAAAAAAAAAAAATGAAAAAATGAACTATAGCAGGTTTAGTCTGAATATTTTTCCCAGCACAAATATCTAATATTTACTGGTTCCAGCTTCTCAGATGAGATAATTTAGTGTTTTTTTTGTTCAGTTTTGGAGTGTAGGTCAAAACGATGATTCATTGATCAGTTGAGAAAATAACTGATCTGATTAAGAATAGTGAAAAGTTTGCATGTTTGTGTGTATGCGCTTTGAGAACTGAATATATGAATATATTCATCTTGTGAACACACTTCTGTTAGCATAAAGAACAACTTTAATATTTGCCCATTCTACATCCCACACAGCATTAGCACACGAGCACTACTCTGCAAAAAAAAAAAGAGAAACGCATGCTGCACTGTAAAAAGAGCATATGGTGGCTGACAGGTAACATGAGCTATGGGCTGCAATCCTGGTGAATGCCAATGCGGTATCTCTTCCTCCTCTTCTCCTCCTCCTCCTCCTACACCACCACCTCGTCACCTCCGTTTGCAGGGCTTAGAAAAATGAGACGCCGTGGAGATGTCAGAAAGAAATAGCCTCCACAGACCGGTTAACGCACAACTGTTACCCATTATTACGTCTATATCTATATATAAGCTTATTATGTACGAGTCAGGGATGGTCCCTCTGTGAGTGAACAGTAATGAAACATTACTCGTGTCCTGAATCATTTAACTCCATTCGGGTTGTATCGTGCCATTCAGTGATTGTTTCAGACGTCCACGTTGATAACTCCATCCGTGCCTCTCGGAGACAGCAGAATACAGGGTGGGGTTTGTCATAAAGAGCCTTTGTTAAAGGGGCGATTTTTGGCCGTCATAAAGAGAGGATGACACGATTATCAGACAGGAAGCGCGGTTTCTTCCTTTCCATGTAGCTGATTCCTTAAAAAAAGACTGATCTCTGAAATAGCCGCTATAAATACAGCAATAGACCTTTTTTTTAAAAAAATAAAATAAAAAAAAAGCATGTACCGTATGAAAGAAACAACTTGACAGTCGAAGAGCTTCAGGGATGGCTGCTTGAGTTCTACAACCCCTTGTTTGCATTTTTTTTTTGTCTTTTTTTCTCTGTCCCTAATCAACTCAGTTTGTGTTAAAGTGACTTCGATGTCAGCCACAATAAATGTCACGGAGCGTCGGCGGCGGACCAAGTCTCTTGGTCTCTCTGTGGTTTCAGCTCTCCACTGGAAGTGACACTGACGCCTGACAGAAATGCAGAAAATGAAACGATGTGCACGGGTGTACATGCCGAGCTGCAAGGCATTCAGGAGCACGGCATGTCCGGAGAAGGCCTAATATACTACTTGTTAATTCCATTTCTATTATTAAGTTAAAACTATGATGCAATAAACGGCTCATTGTGGAAGTAATAAACTTTATGATGTTCTGCATAAAATAAGCACAGCAGTTAAACACAGTCATATGTAAAGTAAGTGTTAATAAAATGGTCAGGAAGCAATTACTAATTTTCACACATAGCGTTCTTTTAATTACTCTAGTACTCATTATTTGCTTTAGTGGTTCATAACTCAAGGCCTCAGCTACTAAACTTAACTACTGTGTGAGTCTGGGTAATAAATTACTACAGGTTGAAGTGCCCCGTTGTGCTCTTCTTATCAGCATACCCACTTCCTGCCATTCAGGAACGCCAATAGGCTCAAAAGAAGGAAGCACTAATTCACTAATAACAATTTCCTGCTTTGCTTACCAATCATTGTCTTCGCCGGAGCTTTTTATGTTAAAATTCTGAAAAAAGAAAAAAAAAAGTTTCTGCATCTCCCGTTTTCTCGACAGCAGTAGTAAAGTTTTCCTCGGTTGCCTAGAAACGCACATTTGGCATCAGCCCTTTGCACCGCATTCGTTTGACTTCATCGGCCCACACTTTACTTTAAAAAAAAAAAAATAATAAAAAAAAATTAACTTTTAAACCAGGATGGTCTTCGATTTTCTACAAGATGCTGCTACTGGACATGTTTTAGGTGTATTGTGTGTATGTGTGTGTGTGTGTCTGGGGGGGCAGATGCCAAGTGTAAAACACGGTGAAGTCATAGCGTTTACTGCGACAAGGAGAGATTAATAACCATGAGTAATAGTTATTAGAGATAAGCCACTGCTTGTGTTTTCAGTGAAAGGCTACTGAAGGCTGCACACTCTCTCTCAGTCTCTGTCTCTCCCCATCGTGCTCTCTCTCGCTCTCTCTGGACATGTGCATGCGTGTGCATGTGTGTGTGTGTGTGTGCATGTGTGCGTACACTCCTCTCAGTTATTCTTGCATACTTAACAGAACTGTGACCTAGTTTGCTGGACCACTCCAGTAAGTGGGTTTCTCTGTTTTTAGTAGCCTCGTATTCCATTTGGGAAGCAGACGTCATTTGGGAGGAAAAAAAACGGAGTGGGTCCTCGGATGCTCGTTTTGCATGGCCGAAGAGAAAAAAAAAATACATTCAATGGAGAAATATTCATATAGCATCTCTCTGTGTGTCCGTGTGTGTCAGTGTGTTTGTGTGTGTGTGTGTGTGTTGGTGACTGTGGGTTTATGCCAGCGCTCTAGGCTGTGTAGTGCCCTGCTGAGGCCCAGGGGCACCATTCTGCTCCACTACCCCCCCCCCCTCGCAGTGCGGGACCTATACAGCACCATCTAGAACAGCTTTTTTCCAGGCCTCAGAGTGTGTGCCTTTTGTCAGCCGGACGAGCCTCACACGGACCTTTAGACTCTGTAGTCGTTGCAGCAGGACCGCTGACCGACTCCTAAAGCGATAGGGATGTGATTTCATATACGTTTTCATTATGTCAACATGGATTATTCATGCTTTCATAAAGCATGCATAGCGCTGGCGGGGCTATGCAACATTACCATATCTTCAGATAGAAATGTTTATTATATAAGACATATTTGTACAGTACGTGCAGCTGAGATGGTCAGCTGGGTATTCGGTATGCAGATTTTCTTACTGCTATGGAACCACGGCGACTCGCGGTGTCAAAAGTTCCTGGGAAAATATGCACGATAAAATTTACATATTCGAACTCTCCCTCTTATCAGCGCTTTGTTAATGTGGGCACCGGTGGGCGGAGGGAGAGAGAGAGAGAGAGAGAGAGAGAGAGAATTGTTCAAAGCCTGGCGGTTGATCTCTCTGTGTAAATATTGTCTCAACTAATTAATCTCCTTCCTGTCACCGCGGTCACCCGTGTTTGAGTTGCATAGATTTGTAGTTCTTCAAGAAAGAATTTGCACATTTGATCTGAAAGCTTATGATAAATTTCAAGTCAATCTCTATAATGATGTGTTTGCACATGCACTGTGTGTGTGTGTGTGTGTGTGTGTGTGTGTGTGTGTGTGTGTGTGACAGTGCGTATTGAGTCATCAGCAGCTCCAGGTAAAGGAATGCCTGCAAAGTGGCAGATGGTTGGCATAAACCATGGGCACACACACACACACACACACACACACACACACACACACACACACACACACACACACACCACCCACGTGGCTGCCAACTCTCCCACGTGTTCACTTTCCCTCTCAGGATTCATTAGGTACTCGGCGATCGCTGAAAAAAAGGACTCACGCTCCTCTCCGTGAATAAAAAAATCGTACTCCGGTTATCTTAACTCCAGCAACCCATAATGTGATGCTGCTTTTTTTCGCCTCTTTGTCTTCACAGGCTGATTATGTATGATGCTGCCATCCGAGGAGGAAATACCACTGCCAACTTTAAAGCGATCTATACAGATAAGGCCTTTTTGAAGTCTAGGTGGTCACAGTTACATCAGTGGCGGCCTGTGAGATCGCCATAGTAGATGTCTGTGTTTTGCATTTTCACCAGATGCATTTTATTCATCCACTCCTTTTTTTTGGGCTGACACTGCATCTGCATTCCCTCAGTCACGCCGGCCTTCAGGAGAATCGCTCCCGCGCTCCTGTCACCGCCCAGAACTCCTGCCCCCCCCCCCCCCCCCCCCATCTGTGCTAGCAGGGCCCCCATTAGGGTCCCTTTAGGGGCCAGAGTCTCCCGGCTACATGTGCCTTTGGAATCCATGTGACGGCCTGAAAGGTCTTTTTGCAGAGCGTAGAGATGGAGTTTTAGAGATTTTTTTTTTTTTTTAGAGGTTGTCGGAGGGCTGCGGCGAAACCGTGCCAAACACTCGTGCACCGGAGCTGCACTGCTTGGGTTATTTTTGTCCCCACCCCAGCTGGCAATCAGCAATCCGAGATCACACTTATTCTCGCAAAATCAAGTCGCTATAATTCTCTCTCTGTCTCTCTCTGTCACACGAATGCGTATGCATTTCCCACATTATTTCTCCTCTCCATCAGTGACCAGAGCAGTTTTTCCGGTGAGGCTAGCTTGTGATTACATCCATCGGTACATGGTTTGACCCGATTCCCAGGGTCCCCCCTCACACGCTCACATCTTGGCAAGCGAGACGTGACGGATGCTAATAACTGACATCTTTAATCTTAACTTAAAGCGTCCCATCGTTGGCAGCGACGTACGCAGCACACATAAACAAACGCATGTCGAGCAGACACGCTTCGGCCCGTTTGTTTCCTGCCATCTTCGGGCTTTACTTTCCTCCTGAGCGATAGCGCTGACCCCGGGCAACAAAGAGCCAGACTCGGCGGCGAGGCGAAAAAAAAAAAGACATTTAAGATACGGGCCGCGGATGTATTTTTGGCCCGCCGTTGAATAATGGAGCGCATACCAAAGCCGTTTCCCATTCTCTCGTTCGACAAAGAGAGAGAGGCTCAGATGTTGTTTTTTTTATTAATACAAAAAAACTATTATTGGCGACTGGCATTGGTGTGGTCCGGGCACAATAGCAGGAAGAGGTCGTGCCCAACAGGAAGGGGAAGTGCACACAGAGAGAGAATTTGTGCACCGCTGGGTGGTCTGGTTTTCAATTAATTTTCAAGAGATTAGACCGTCAGCCAGAGCGATCTCTCCCCTTAAGTCCCCCATTGGTCTGGAAGCACGTTATTATCCACTCTGACCAGGTACTCTGGATAGTTCCTTGGGCTGTTGCTGTGAATTGTGGGCATCCGAACATGTTCAGACAAATTCTGGCAAACATCACAAATCCTCATGTAATATATGCACACCTAGAGACAACTTCACTGCAGGTTTATCAGTGCTATACTACTATAAAGCACTTAAAGTCTTCAAATGTGAGCCATGTGAGCTGACTTGACACCATATATTTATGATATCCAGAGATTTGCTCTTTTTTCTGAGCTCGCGGCTCACTCGCCCGCTCTGGATGAGTAGCTTTTATCTGCTTCATCGGTAGTGCGGATCTGCCCTTTTCCTTCACTTTTTTTGGCTAAGTCCCCACTGTGTTGGATTCACAGCAGGGGAGGGGGTGATACTCTCAGTGGGAATCAGTGGGAATCGGCATATTTGAATCGGTGGCCTTTGCACGCTCGCTCCAGTTTGATCCGCTCCAGCATGTGTGCAGCAAAGGACGGCTCTGACATTAATCACATGGTCTTTTGCAATTGTCTGAGTTAAGAGAGCCAGCCATGGAAAACACACACAAATATTAAAACACACACACACACAGCTGCTCCGGGGGGGGTTAGGTGCATGCATGCGGCCCACCAATCTTGGTGCAATGTCATGTCGATGATGTGAAAAAGAGTCGGCGAACAGGTCTCCTGCAGCCACCGCAGAAAACAGCTGGGCCTTTGTTTCAGCATTTTGGCAAAGACGCGCTGTTGTTGAAATGCATTAGAGACCTGACTAGAGCGCCCTAAATCACAGTGATAAATTACAACTGACCTCCCATTGTGAGCTAATAAAAAGGTGTGACGTGAGATGTGATTTCTTCATGCGCGCTGCCTTTTAAATATTTCAGTTTTTTCCTATGATTATTAGCAAAAAGAAAACACTGACATGGCGATATGAGGATGTGGACAACTTAGGCTCAGCATGTATATGTTTTTATATTTACAGGGAGGATGTGTTCTCTGCTCTCAGGAGTACGGAAGCAATCTGTTCAGCTCATCATCACAAACTGCTCGCTTGTAAAGTGACCTGGAAGAAAAGCCACAAATGACATGTGTGCACTGTTGCTCAAGAACAATTGTTTTGTGCATTTAAAGATTGTATCATTTCATTAACTCTTCCAAAACTGTGTCTTACAGGGCGGAAAAAACAGAGGTGTTAAGCGAGGACCTTTTACAGGTGAGAGTGTGTCTGTGTGTCTCAACCATATGAATGATTGGTAGAGGCAGTGAGAGGTAATTAAAACAAAAATCACATATAGAAAAGTCAGGTATCTGAAGCAGAAAAGTTTATTAATTGTAATCATCTCTCACATCACTACAGTTGCTTTTGCTCCAGCTAATGATTATTTATTAATAATTATGACTCATCACACGGTTACTCCAAAGTGTACAATAAAGATATAACAAGCTAATTAATAATGCATTGAATTAAAACGCTTAATAGCTTCTAGTTTTATGGGTTATGAGCGTAACCCTTGAATGTATTGGAATAATATGCAGTGGCTGATGCATGAGGCTACATGATAAAAAAAAATGACAAATGTGTTGGTACAATGCACGCTCACGTGTGTGGTCACGGCCCCAGATGTCAGCGGTAGTAACGCACGTCTCTGAATTGCGAGGCTACCCCTCGAGGTGAGTCATGCACTTTATGCGTGTGTGTGTGTGTGTGTTTGTTTCCAGGTGGAGAAGCGCCTGGATCTGGTCAAACAGGTGACGCACAGCACACACAAGAAGCTGACGGCCTGTCTGCAGGGTCAGCAGGGCACTGATATGGAGAAGAGATCCGTCAAGTCGCCTTCTGTGAGTGCCCGCATCCTCCCTGATGAGGATGAATAATGCGCGTGATGATGTAACAATAAACCTGAATGAAGTCCCGCTATTATTGTCCCTCTCCGCTGTTAGAAAAAACTCCCGCTGATGATCCTGGCACAGTGTATGGTGGAAGGGGCTGCGGTGTTGGGGGATGACTCTCTGCTGGGGTAAGCCGCTGTGCTCACACACACACACACACACCCCCAACTCACCTACATACACACGCTGTCATCTTCAAAGTATTGATCGGGCTATCGAGCTTTCGCTCCGTCCTCATTACCCTTGTCTGCATTTTAAATCGCGTCGGATCTCCTGCGACTTTGTCTCTTCTCCGAACAGGAAGATGCTGAAGCTGTGCGGGGACACGGAGGAGAAACTGGCCCAGGAGCTCATCCAGTTCGAGTTCCAGATCGAGCGGGACGTGGTGGAGCCTCTCTACGTGCTCGCCGAGGTGGGCCCGGCTGTGGTGTTGACATAATGCACCAATTAAAACATCACACCTTCCACGATGTGGCTGAATTTGCACGGCACGACTCCTTTGACACATTTTTTATTTTCGGCCTTATTATCAGTAAATGAAAAAGCACAGCGTGTTTTTACATTTGCATTAAAGAGCTACATTTTTTTTTATCCTCTGGCATTTAATCCTCTGCTCCGTTTCTCTTTTGAAGGTGGACATTCCCAACATCCAGAAACAGAGAAAGCACTTAGCTAAACTTGTCTTGGACATGGATTCTGCACGGACAAGGTGACAGGCGTCCACGTACGGAGCCAAACTCCAAAATATCTCGTATAATAAATAATAAAGGCTCAAGTTTTTTTTAACTCCCTGCCCATAGATATCAGCAGTCATCAAAGTCATCCAGTCATCCAAGCACTCTGCAGCCTGGCGCTAAATCCGAGTCCCTCAGAGAAGAGATGGAGGAGGCAGCCAATCGAATGGAGATTTGTAGGGTGAGTCACCGATTGGAGCCACACATATATTATTCCTTTTGATTTATAGCCCTCCTGCATGTATCAGACATAAGTGGACCGCAATACCAGGATGATATTACAGTCTTTTAGGTAGGCCTGAGATCATTTTGTGTGAGATGTTTTATTTCTTTTTTTGTTGTTGTTTCAGGACCAACTGTCAGCAGATATGTACAATTTTGTGGCCAAAGAAATCGACTATGCAAACTACTTCCAGACAGTAAGTATGTTGCATGGTCAAAGCTGCGATGAAATACAGTTCCTGCTGTGTTTCTGTTATCTTTCTGCAAATCATTAAGGTTGAGCGGATGTAATGGTACACATTCATGATGGTTCTTCTCTCTTGTGTCACCATTTAACAGCTGATTGAAACACAGGCAGAGTATCACAGGAAGTCATTAGAGATTCTTCACAGTGTCCTGCCCCAGATTAAAGCTCACCAAGGTAAGTCGTGCACTGTGTGTGTGTGTGTGTGTGTGTGTGTGTCTCTGTTTAGTGGCCTGCTCCAATTCTGCAACAGAAGCAATATTGTGATGAGACCTAATGGAGTTAATGTCCCTGACATGTCACATAGTAATCTCATTCCTATATAATTAGCCACCTTCATATCTCTGCTATGGTTAGTTTGCAGCTGCTGAGGTAAACAGGGGAGTATCCTGTTAACAATAATATATCATTTTCCACATTAAAAACATGATTAAACATGATTTTTTAAATGTTTTTATTATTACAACTTGTTCATTACATCTTTTTATCAGTTTGTCACCACAATTACCATCAGATATATACTTGACTTGTGAAAAAAACAGCCAAATGGATGATTAATAGGAAAAAGTTATCTGCTCCATCATATTAAATCCGTGGGTGGGTCAGTCTTCAGCCAGTTTATAGTGGTGCATTTTAAAGCTGCAGTTCACATAATTTCCAGCAAAAAGTTGTAGTTTCAACTCAATTTACTGACATCACATCAATTAAGGGGTCCTACAAACAGTGTTAATACATATATATATATATATATATATATATATATATATGGTCACTGGTTTTAAAGCGGCTTGGGGGGTGTGCGTTTGTTTCTGTGTGTGACTTGGAGTTGCCGCTCTCTCGCGTCGCAGAGGCGTGGGTGGAGAAGCCGTCGTACGGCAAGTCCCTGGAGGAACACCTGAACATTAGTGGGAGAGAGATCGCCTTCCCCATCGAAGCCTGTGTCACCATGCTGCTGGAGTGCGGCATGCAGGAGGAGGTAGACGACACGCGGTCACACACACTCACACACACGCGTCAGGCGCTGTAAATCTGTTTTTAATCTAGCATGAAAAACAGCTAGTGGTCCCTGTTAAACTCTGGTCTGTTAAACAGTGGTTCTCAAGCTTTTTCCTGTCATGCCACCCTCTACCCACACACGCACACACATGCAATTATCAGTTCCAAAAAGGTCATATTGTTCAATGTTATTAGTATAAAGACCCCATTACAGGGCTGTTAATTCTTCCACAACAGAGTAATGAGTTCAAACGTCACTTTATCTTACTTGTGTTTGTCAAACGCCAGCGACTCTGGGCTCATTCTCAAGACCTCAGGCTTTTCGTCTTCTTGACGATGAATATTATGCTTAAAAAAAAGTAAATGAGGATGGATAGAGGTCAAGTAGCAACACGCAGTAACTGTGATAAATAAAAGCACACAGCTGTGCCTGAGAGATTTTTTTTTGATTTGGCCATTAGGCTAATTCAAATCATATAATTCTCTCTGAGAAGCAGTCAGCGGTAATGTATGTAAAGTACAGCCTTTATGTCCCTGTGTTGTTTATCATCCCCCAATGTCAAACGCGCACACATTGTTTTTTTTTGCACGGGGTAATTGCGTGATTGATGAGTTCTTCCTGTGTGTGTGTGTGTGTGTGTGTGTGTGTGTGTGCACCGCAGGGCCTGTTCCGTGTGGCTCCGTCGGCCTCCAAGCTGAAGAAACTAAAGGCCTCTCTGGACTGCGGCGTTATGGACGTGCAGGAGTACTCCTCTGACCCGCACGCCATCGCAGGTGAACTACACCCACACCCAGCATCTGTTCACAGCCCATTTCCATAACAACAAGCCCCCACGCTTTTTCCTCGTAACTCGGCTGGGGGGAAAAAAATGAAAAGATTTCTTCAACCTATGATGTGAAAAGTGTGTGTTTCAATCAGGCTTTTTGGATTATGAAAAACTGCGTTGAGCAATACGAGGTCCTGCAGCTGCAATAGCCGCGGGGGCCTGTTAGGAAGGGGGGGGGGGGGGGGGGGGGGGGGGGGGGGGGATACAGGGCATGCCCTTGCCAGTACTCTCCTCGCAGAGAGCCGAACAGATTTCTCCTCCCTCTCACTCGCAGGGGCTCTGAAATCATATCTCCGCGAGCTCCCCGAGCCGCTGATGACCACTGAACTTTATGATGAATGGATTCAGGCTTCCAAGTGAGTCGCCGGTTTCTCATCAAAAGAAGAATTTGCTTTGAATTATGCCGCTAAAAGTGGAGCTAAATTATAAAACCCATAATGTTTTTTTCTTATTTCCTCAGCGTTCAAGATATGGACAAGAGATTACAAGCGTTGATGGCAGCGTGTGAAAAACTCCCCACGGACAACTTGAACAATTTCAGGTCAGTCGCTGTCCCCGATTCTGTGTTGTCACATGGCTATGCTGCTGTGTATTGAGATAAGTTGTTCTGCTTACACCTCCTGTACGAATGAGTACAGCATGAAAACCCGCGTAACGTTTCAATGAGGAAACAGGGAAAAAGTCTAACCACAACCAGGCACAGCTAATAACATCTAATTGTACCATCAGTTTTCCTGTGGTTCCAGTGCAATTTGCACCACCTGCAGGCTAAAAAGAAAAGAAAACTGTGGCAATGTATAGTATGCAATTATGGGAACAGCTGTATCACCTACAGCTTGGCTTGAAGGATACAGCATCAATATGTTTTGATATGCTCCTAAACATTTGGAGAATTTAGGGTGTGTGGAAATGATGTGATTGAGCAGCTCTGCCTTGTGGGGCAAAAGCAAACCAACACAATCAGGATTGGTGGACTTTAAAGCCAAAAGCTGTTGTGCAGAACTTATGAATGGAAATCTATATCTGCAACATTCACAACACAACACCTGCCAGATCTGCTCTGGAATTCTCATTGCAGTTTTTTCCCCCAGTTGCTAACGCACTAAAATGACATGCACAGCACAATTATTTAACCTGACACGTTAGTGGATTAAAATCCCTCCTCAAAGTCTCCACAACTCTCAACACATTTTCTGCTTTACATACATTTTTTTTTCCAATTCAAAATGGCACTTTGAACCCGGTTCTTTGCATAGGACGATAATCTGACATTAGGTCACATTTTCTGTTTTTGACATTCAAAATGACACTCCATAAGATAATTAGGCTAATATACTGTATGAGCCACCTGGCAAAGCACCTCAATAGGTTTTTTTTCTGCACATCTTTTCTTGAATTTTTTTTTTCAGTTTACTTTTTTGTGAGCATATTTCTCCACTCAAATGTATCTGCAAATATCTGTGCATCCTAAAGCAACTAAAGATCACAGTGCTTTTCATTTAGCCCAACAGTGTGTAGTTGATTAGACACAAATCTGGTAACATGTATAAGTGTGTGCCATTTGGTACAAAAGTTTATTTTATTAATGCTATATATAGTTTTGGTTACAGTGCATCATTGTG
Source organism: Eupleurogrammus muticus (assembly GCA_036785175.1). Lineage (NCBI taxonomy): Eukaryota > Metazoa > Chordata > Actinopteri > Scombriformes > Trichiuridae > Eupleurogrammus > Eupleurogrammus muticus. The sequence goes on along the minus strand of JAYKQN010000011.1, from coordinate 15,557,090 downwards.
CAGGATAGCTATGTATTTCTCAGAATAAAACTGGAAACAGTCTGGAGACAGAACTCTCGCACTACAGCAGTTATGAGTATGTTACAAGATGCGATTTTTTGTTCCTCTATTTAAACATTACAGATATCTAGTTAAATTCTTAGCCAAGCTGAGCGAGTATCAAGATGCAAACAAGATGACGCCCGGTAACATGGCCATCGTCCTGGGCCCTAACTTGCTCTGGACACACACTGAACCGTATGTATTCTTAACACTCATCTCTTTTTACACATGGGAAATGGTGCTACGTTGTTGCATGATTATTATCGTAAGTCACTCTTTTCTTCTTTTCAGGAACATGACAGAGATGATGACCACGGTGTCACTCCAGATCGTTGGCATCATTGAGCCTATTATCCAGCATGCTGATTGGTTCTTCCCTGGAGGTGGGATCACATTCACATACTATGTATGTAATATTGTAGTTGGGCTGGGCTCCATAAAACTTACAATATAGACATAGGTGATTTCTGATCATAATCATGATGCATACTGTTCGAGTGAGTGCGACATTGTGTGAGTACAGCATGAAAACCTGTGACGTTTCACAAAGGAGACAAGGAAAATCCAAAATTCTCAAAAATATGTTTAATCAATGACAACCAGGCACAGATTAATAATAATATTTGATTTTATCAAAAGTTTTCCTGCACTTCCAAGCCTAATTTGCACCACCTAGAGGCAAGAAGAAAGAAACTGTTGGCATACAGCCTTCAGGCAATGAGCACTATCCAATTACTGTAGATTTCAGATCATATTCATATTGCTGATTTTATTCATAATATTATGCTGCTTATTGGAGGGAGGATTTAACAAATACTTGCTTTTTCTTTGGATACATACTATGAGTTCTCTTGAAAGTAGTAGATTCCAATTTCCCTGAGCAACATCACACACACACTCACAGCAACACATACACACCCAAACGTACGTATTCCACCAGTGTAAATGTGATTTATTATATATGCTGATGACGTGTCTGCTCCCCCCGCCAGAGATCGAATTCAACCTGACGGGGAGCTACGGGAGCCCCATCCACACCAACCACAACTCCAACTACAGCTCCATGCCCTCGCCGGACATGGACCAGTCGGAGCGCAAGCAGCAGCACGACCAGAGCCGGCGTCCGCTGAGCGTCGCCACGGACAACATGATGCTGGAGTTCTACAAGAAGGACGGGTGCGTACGGAGGGCGGGGGCGGATCCTTCCGCCGCCCACTTTCTCACCCCGTTGTCTCCATCTCTCTCTCTCTTTGCTTCTCTCTTCTCCCGCCCACGCCTCCTGTCAGGCATCTGAATCTGATATTTGAATACTTATATTTGAGGCAGGCAAAAAGCCGTTACACGTCGAGTAATCTACGTTTATTCCCACCGGTGAATCAGGTCCACAGGCCGCAGATAGGTGACATGTCACCTGCTCAACAATTCCTGCTCCTACAACTCCACCCACCCGATTATCGGGATTCATCAGTATGGAGAGGAGGCCAAAAAATAATCATACTTGGTTAATATACACGGGGGCCAGAATTGCCTTGAACGGCGTTGTCTCCATGGCAACGTGGCTCTGATCGGAAGGGCTGCTGGCAACGTCCATTTTTTTTTTTTTTTTTGTTCTTTCTTTTTTCACAGGAAACATTTCTTCCCGGCCTCCCACATCCAGCTCCTCCTTCACAGCCTGGCTAGCACGTCACCTGGCCTGAGTCATTCCTAAGCGGCAGGTGGAAAATCACTGGCAGAAATAAAAAAATAAATAAAAAAAACAGAGCCTTCCCCAAAATACTAAGAAAAGGAGCCGTGATATTACAGGCATCGATCTAACGCCGGCGCGCCTGTTAATCACCTAGTGTCAACACGAGGTGACAGAAGATAGCTTTTATCTGTTTAGAGTAATGAGCAGCTGACGAGAAGCCTGTCTTATCTGTGTGTGTGTGTGTGTGTGTGTGTGTGTGTGTGTGTGTGTGTGTGTGTGTGTGTGTGTGTGTGTTTTATTTCCTGAGTGCAAGCAGGTTCACTCTGAAAAAGAAACAAGTTCCTAAGTGGTGCTCCATCCCGACATCCCATCTGCTCCTGTGGATCTAATCTCCCTGTCATTTACAGTGCACTTCCATTTAAGACTCTTGTTGTTGTATCCCAGACATGCATCCAAACTCACATTTTTTTCTTTCTTTGTCTGGTTTTGTGAACCATGTCTGCATCACTTTCTGACTCTCATATCCCTTTTTGCCTCTCTTCCCCCTACTAACGCAGCATTAGGAAGATACAAAGGTACTGTATCACAGCCCCATTTTCCCCCACTGCCCCCTCCCCCCCCCCCTCACCTCTTAGTAGTGTTCCTCGCCGTCCTTTATGACCCTGTGTGTGTGTGTGTGTGTGTGTCTCCAGTATGGGTGTCCGGGTTATGGATACCTCTTGGGTGTCTCGTAAGGGCTCCTCCACGCTGGTACGCAAGACCTCGTCCACCCCCCCTGGCATGCAGGGCCCGGGCTCCCCCGCCGACACGCTCATCCCCGAGCAGCCCGGAGAGCTCGCCACCTCCCCGTCCGCGACCCCGCCGCTTGGGGAGCGGGTTTGGTAAGTCTGGTCCCAACCCCACCCTCCCCCGCCCCACACCCCTGTTCTCCCTTCGCACATCCACCCCCGGTCATTATTTTCCTGTCGCCCACCACCGCCACCATCGTCACCACCACCACCACCACTATGGAGATCCTCTGCCGTTTTTTTGTCACTCTCACCCCTGTTAATCGCATCTTCATGTTTCATGCCGTCATTAATATGCTTTCCCACTCTCTCCACATTTCTACCATCGTCACTGTGTCTGTCTGTGGGTAACATTTGAAAAAAGGATTCTTATGAAGTGAAGTGTTTCAGTCCAAAAAAAGCTTGTTTTCTGTATATGGCACCAAAGCTTCAAGTCCTCTGCGTGCATGCTAATATTTTAAAATATCCCATCAATGAATGTGCTTGGCTTTTTTTTTTAGCTCTTTAGCTTTGGTCATGAATTATTTCCTTTTTTTTCTGTTGACACTATGACTGACTTCACCTTTGTGTGTGTGCGGTATGATTAATAAACACATGAACTCTCACCTCATGGACGGGAGATGGATGTCGCTTCTGGCTTGCTGACTTTTTTCTTTCGCCCTCCTTATGCTGTGGCTCTTTCAGCCCAAATGAAAGGGTTTTGTGTCTGTCTCACACTGCCCCGGGCTGACCACAGGACCTCCAACGCAAACCAGTCACATAAACTGTAGGACGACAGCGACAGGGACAGACAGGGGTTACGGTGCGCAGCAGAGGGCCGATCTTTAGTCATCAGCTTGATAATGTCACGCCGTAATGTCCCCCCCCCCTTCCAGAAAGACAGATCCTGGCAGCTCCACGCAGTGTGCAGACACAAGGTGATCACACAAGGAGTCCTACACACGTGTTCCTTTACTTTGGCAATAAAGTTTTTTTTTTCCCTTTGCTGTTTCTTTGTGCTTGTCTATGTATCTGCACTAACTGTGTGCTAAGCTTGGTGCCCGCCACCCACCTGAAATGCAATTATTTTTCCTTTTTTTAAATTTTTTTTGGCTATGGACCAACTAACAGAGTAATTAAAAAAAAAAAGAGAAAGAATGGCTCCAGTGCGCCTCCCTGTTCAATCACCAGAGCTGTGTCTTTTTTGTGCTGTCTATTCTCTTAATATCTACAGCTCAGACCACGTGTCGCCCAATCGGCCGGACACCTCTCATGCCCACCCGCCCCCGGGGGAGGACCGGCCGCCCCCCCCTTACCCCTCCTCCTCCTCCTGCCACCACCACGCCGGCCCCCACCACTTCTACCCCAAGCCCCCGCCCTGCGCCCGCCCCGTGGCCCCGGGCCCCGAGTCCCAGCCGCCCGCCTCCCCCCCGCCGCCCCTGCGCTGGTCCGGCTTCATCCCCCCGGCCCCGCCCCCCTCCTCCTCCTCCTCCTCCTCGTCCTCCTCGCTCGACATCAATTCGAACCCCAAGCCCAGCTGCCTGCACTTCCCCAAGCACAGCCCACCCGGCGACCTGTCGCATGCCCCCCCGCCAGACACTAGCGCCTCGCCGCTCTACATCAAAACCCCCCTGGTGCTAACCCGCCACGACCAGTCCCTCGGCAACCCCCCTAGCCTCCCGTCCTCCGCCCCCCCGCCCCCACCGTGGGCTGCCTGTCCATGCGCCCGAGAGAGAGGACCCCCCAGGCTGACTAGGTAAATACAACACACCCATGGCCACTAGGGACGCATCACAGAGGGGCAGCCTTTATCCCCCCCCCTCCCCTCCAGCTCGCTGGCTCATGTTTTTCGTTTTTGCCTTTTTTTTGTTTTTTTGTTCCTCTCCCCTTTAAACTACATACGTTCCGTTTCTGTAACATTCAGTTTGTCTGAGGACACCTCCCATGGGGGTTGCCTAGCAACTGAGGATGTTACTGGCTTATATAGCACTTGATTTTGAGGCTGGTACTGAGTGGATGATAAATACATGGACATCGCTGCATATGGCTATGGGATAGCATATGAATGTATTTATTCTACAGCGTGCAGCGGTACTTTACTAACCAGCAGAAGCAAAGGATCACGTTTTTTTTTTAAGGTTGGTGAGGTAGTCCTTCATAAGCTGCTTTATAGAATACATGCATACAGTATGAGCATATCCACACTGCTGAGATTGACCGTGGCGGTATCCTGAATCATACGTCAGTGGTGTTACAACCACACGCGACGGGGCTGAATCATTACAGCGATTCTTCGTCGACTGTCAGGACACGCTGGCCTGATAACTCTCCTTCCTGTGACTCGGGAACCCTGTGACTTGCCGTTCAGATGGCTCATTTGTTGGGGACGCTCGGCTCAAAAGTGATGGCAGGAAACTGCAGCGGATTAAGTGTCATATTCCTAAACGGGACATCAACCTAAAGCGGTATGAGCGCTGTTTGTGGCTGCAAGTTCAATAAGTTTAATACCACTATTGTCTATAGAGATAGTTTCTTGATAAAGTACACTACTGTGCAGGGTCTACAGTAGGCATAGATATAGATGATGCTATCTTGTTACATACACTCTACACTCTGTTCCCTGTTAATTTAATGTTACTGTCAATTTGTTGCCGGGTAAATGTGTATTAAAGTTTAGGAGCATTTTGGTCAAGAATCCATAGTGAGATTGAAATCCCAGTTACCCTGTAATTTACTCCTTGGACCTCATAACATTGTCCTGGTCTGAATCAATAAGTTCCTCTACAGGCTGCTGAGTGTGTATCCACTGAAATATCTGATTTAGCCTCCCAAAGACTGACAGCTTTGGGGACTAATGTGCACTTTTCAATTAAAGCCATTTTCACAATATGTAACACTGATTGATCTGTAAATACTGTCACTGTAAGAGATTTGGGTTGCTCTCCTTCATGATTGATGGTAATGATGATGGTGGTGGTGGTGGTGGTGACCAGGGGGGGGGCGAATAAAGCGATAAAGATGACATTTCAGAGCACCTAACTATCCAAAGTCACACTGTTTCTGACACTGGTGATGCATACGTAGTGATGTACGTCTGTCTCTTTCAGTTCATTGAAGAGTAAAGAGCTCTCCCCTGTAATTGGACACAAAGCAATCCAGGTGGCGGGTCCCACGGTCCCCCCCAACAGTAGTCCTCAGAGCTGCAGCCACTCCCCCCACTCCACAGAGCACAGTCCGCACACCCTGCGTAAAGGTAGGCACTCTTCATGTCTTATTTCCTCTGTGTGTGTGTGTGTGTGTGTGTGTGTGTGTGTGTGTGTGCTTTTTTAACAGCTGACAGCAGCAATAATGCTCCGTGTGCTTCCAGGTTCCAAGAAGTTGGCCCCTGTTCCCCCCAAGGTCCCCTACGGCCAGTCGGGGGGGATGTCCGACCAGTCGACGGGTCAGCCGTCCCCGGTCAGCCTGTCCCCCACCCCTCCCAGCACCCCCTCCCCTTATGGACTGACCTGCCCGCCGGGGCAAGTGCCCCCCTCTTCGCCGGGACAGACCCCGCTGGGGTCCCTGTCGTCGCCGCCATCCCTGACCGGCACGCTCACCAAGTCGCGGCCCACGCCCAAGCCCCGGCAGAGACCCAGCCTGCCCCCGCCGCAGCCGCCCACGGCCCCGCCAGGGTTTGCGGGCGCCGCCCCGGCCGGCCAGCCCCTGGATCAGGGCCTCCTGGACGGACTGTCCCCCGGGGAGAGCATGTCTACAGGTAAACATCAGCCCTTGGCAACAACACCCCCCACGCCGCCGCCGCCGCCTCCGGTGGGGCTGCAGCGGCCCTCTCTCAGACTCGCTGTGGCTCTTTCCAACGGAGACGGCGGACGAGTGTAGGACTCTTGTAGGACTTATCTCTGTAGATAAAAAGGAAAAAATAAAACAGCTACTTGTCCCCTTTATTGACTGCTCCCAAAACGAATGTCTGAATGAATAAAAGTTGCCTTTTAGACACAGATGCCTGAGAATGATACAATGTCGGGTTGTGCAACTGTAGTAAGCAGATCTCCTGCTCCTATGTTTTTTTTTTCATTGCTTGTGTTATGTGATGATGTTTCCGGGTGGTTAACGTGTGGAAACATCAGATAAGCATAGCCCGTCCTGCTTGTATGGAAGTTGCCATTAGATTCATCATGTGCTCTCTGTTTATCTGTGTTACCCAGAACCCTTCACTTGGCAGAGGTAGGTCAGAGGCTTACTGTGCACGGTTCACACCGCTCCGGTCTCTCCTATTGTGTAGCAGGCACGGGAAAACCAGAGCCAGACAAAACTCCACGATATATATATCCACCGTATGATGTTCTGATGATGAGGTGTTCTGTCAATATATATATATATATATACCAACCATTCTGTCATTTTTGTTATATTTATCATTCTCTTGTCCTCCCCTGCTACTATTGTGTACCTTGCAGCTGTGTGAGGCCAGGGATTCAGTGTGGGCTAAGTGTGAGGGGGACTTTTAGGGTAAGCCAGACCGCCCCCCCTGCCCCCCCCGCCCATGCGTGTCATCTCACTGCCTGGCCTTGTGCTGTGGTGGCTGCCTCTGGGGTCTCCTGCAGCCTGCCCTCAAAACATAGCTCGTAGCTCTCAGTACCCCCCCCTCTTTTGAACGGGTTGATAGCTTTGCATGGTGTCGTAGTTCAACCTGAAAACAGCGCATGGCTCAAAGGACTTCCCAGAGTGCAACCACGACGCGCTCACATCTGCAGACGCCGTCGCTTACAGAGGTCCATCCTAAAGCCCCCCTGCCTCCCTCCCTGTCTCTCCAACATTCCTAGCTTTTTGCGAACAGACATCCCCCCCCTCTTCTTAAAAGCCCCTGCCGCTGGTATGGGCGGGCCACAGGTAAACCACTCCTCCTTTCGGCAGGTTCATCGCTTTTTTTATAACCTCTGCTCCCTCTTGATACACTGCCACACTCCATCTCATTCCTACACAGGAGTAGCCACCAGTCTCTGCTTTTTTAGCACATGCAGCAGCGCCTTAAAAATACCTCGACTACTGGACTAAATATCCCGTCCTCACCAGTTTCCATTGTTACTTTTTCAAGCCTACTCGGTGTCTTGGTGCCACGAGTTCCACACACATCCTGTTGCCTCTGTGTTGGTTTACCTGGCCGTTTTATCGTAAACGTGTACAGTAGTGTGTCATTGTGCAGTCATTTTTTTTTTCTTTGACCTGTTATTGTATTCTACCTGACAAAGATATATGTTGTGGTTGTCTTAAAAGACACGAGAAAAAAAATCTGTGATATTACCACACTAGTGCATAACAAAGCTGGTTCAGGTGTGACTAGCGACACCCAAGAAAAAAAAATCATCCCTGTTTAGAATGTGAAGCACATGTGATCTACTGATTCCTTCAATCAGGGCAGACATCATATGCCACTTACCATGAGTTCAAACCCAAAAAGATTAATATTATTTCTGCTCTCTTCCGTTTTTTACACCTCATCATCATCGCCATTACGCCCTCTTTTCCACCTCCTCCTCCTCTTGCTCCTCTTGCTCCTCATCACCATTTCCGCCATTCTGCTCCCCATGCTCACCTCTCCCGCCATGCTCACCATTAGATATCTTCAATTATGAAATCCCCTCCATCAATGTCAATCTGGACAGCCTCATCGATGAGTTCAGCGGGGCGGCCCAGTGCAGGAGGTCCCTGGCAGTGACAGACTCTCCAGAGGGGGATGCTGTGCCTGAGGAGGAACCCCAGAGCACCACTCTATGATCTATGACCCTAAGGCACCACAGCTTACCAGCAACCCCCCCTCCCACCCCACGGCTGTACATACATACCGCCAAAAGGCCCGATGGGAACGCCATTTGGCCTCACCAATGCCCACCTGAAAAACCAGAGGTCGAAAACCCTCCCTCATATCTGCTACGGTCCACAAAGAAACTCTTGCAATTGCTCGCTAATACATAAATGTGACAACAACCACAAAAAAAAAAACACCAAAATGCCATAGTGGAGGAGCAGTTGCCTTTTAAGAGGAAAGCGTTTATTAAGGAGTATAGATGAGTATTAAATTAAAGATTTTTTTCTAACGGCTTATTTTATTTCAGCTTTTCGCTTTGTTCATCTTTTGTCGTTCTGATGCAGTGGTCTGTATTTCTGTGATTTTTTTTTTTGTAAATTTCTAATTTCTTTTTGCCTTATTAGAACATGCAATCAAATTGCAATACGATACCCACAAGTTGTGCAACTTTTGGTTAGGGAATCTCAGAGCCTGACGCGGTTAAGGAGCATAAGGCCCATCCTCAGGGTGAAAAAAAAACGGAGGAGAGACAGAGTGAGAAGAGAAGTCTTGTTATATTGCTCACAGGGTATTCAAGCTTCGCGCACATTAGGGAAAAAAATAGCCGAGCCCCCAGAGACAGGTTTCGCATGCAGGATAAAATGTTTGTCGCCTCCAGTTTTGACTTCCCCCCCTCCCTCTTCTAACACACATCGCAACTGTAGTTATTTATCTGACATTTACCTTAAGCTCACTTTAACTCACTTCGTACCAGCACAGTATGAGAAGAATGTTATTGTAAATTCAGATGTTTTTGATCTTGCATCTTTTACGCAGTTACGAATATAGCACCATGATCAGAATGGCAGTGTTTTTTTTTTTTTTTGGTGTGAGTGTTTTTTTTTTTTTATTGTTGTTCTTGGAGAGTATATTTAGACCACCCATGTGCTGTTACAGTTTGATGATAATGGATGGATGACTACACTGCCTTTAGGTTTCGTATGATCGCTCTTAACCTTGTTTCAAGTGCTTCAGGTTCAGTGACCTTTGACCCCTAGTGTAAATACGACTGTACATAAATTGATGTATATAAAATCTTAAGAGGAAACGTATATATATATAAAATGCATATCTTGGATATATATATATATATAATAATACATATGTGCTGATATTTATTATGTGTAGACAAAAAAGTTGATGTTATTTTTGTCCCTGCACACAGTTTAACAGGTGTATGTTTGACTTTAACAGCAGGTGAAACAGATGCTGCAGCATAAACGCAGAATGTTATTTCTGCTATCTAATCAATGGTGGTCTCTCTAACTGTCTCATCAGCGATGAATTCAAACATGCAAGAGTATTAAAGATTTTCACCCCAATGTTTTGCTTTTTAATCAGTATGATTTTGAGCCTGCTTGGCTCATTTAATTGTTTATAATGAGGATCAATATAGTCCATAGTCCAATATTTGCACAAAAACGCTGATGCAAAGTACAATTTGGCATACCTATCAGTTTTAAATCTAAAGTATTTTGCTATCCATTGTTGGTATTCTGACCACACACAATGAATTAGATTATTACAGATAACAGATGCTGCAGTGTCACCTTTTTTTTTTTTAATTCCATTAAAAAAAAAGTCATATGGCGATAATTTTGGCGATTAAAGTGCAATTACAGTGTTTACTGATCCACCTCAATCCAAAAGTGGTCAAAGTCACCCCTCCTAAAAGTACAGAAAAAGCCATCATTCATTTCATTGTAAAGCAATTAATTTGACTTTTTTTGTTGTTTTTAACATTTTTTTTAATGTGCAAAATTACTTTAACTGACTAAAATTAATTCTTAATTATCCTCACTCAAACAGTGATCAATGGTATGCCTTGGTGTGTGTGTGTGTGTGTGTGTGTTCTCAATGGATATGTTTATGAAGATTTTTTGGTGATATTGATAATTATATTGATAGTCGTGGTGATTATATGACAACAATCGCAAGTGCCCTCACACTGGTTATTTTTTTTAACTATAGGCATAATCATTGCGTGCTATAGTTTTTTTTTAATTTTCTGTGCTGGATCCATACATTTATATGAGGAGGCAGGGGTGACTCTTTGTGTGATGACTGAATGTGACTCACTCAGATTTCCAAATGGTATAGGCTACCTGATTTTGTAATAAACAGCAGGGCAAATGAGAGCTTGTGTACAAATGAGGGTTAGTTAGGGCCTGTTGGCATGTATCAGGACAGGGCAGTATTGCTGTAATGCTTTTGTGCATCATAAAACTGGAACTTACAGCCACCTAAATGCATGCCTTCATATTCATTATAGGTGCAATTATTATGCTGCTGAGAAGAACGTGTAACCTTCCCCTAATACACAAGACATCATGGCGTATCCTCATTTTACCTAAGGTAAATCAACTTTTTCCAAGGCATTTTTTTTTCAAACCATATAGGAGCCACCTTCTGCACCAAATGGTACAGTCACAAAGTTTTACCCAGTATTTCAAATGCTGTAGGCCTCACCTCACCACCTGTCACCAATATGTTGGTCTAAAATAAAGCTCAATTTGTTTACATTTTGTAATAAAAAAAAAGAGAAAATGGTTTAAAAAAAGAAAAAGTATCATGCATGCAGCTAGATAGTCTTTTGATAATCCATGTTTTGTGTCAATCACTTTTTAGGGATTGTAAGAGGGGTAAATGGATGAAAAAGTAGTGATGGATTCGAATGTGGACCACAATAAAAAGGTCCTTTGTGTGGGGGTGTTTTTTTTTTAGCAATACGGTAGAAGAGTGGATGTTGCCTGTGGATGCACTGCCTCCTTCTGCTTTCACTAGGGTACAAACAAAACCTGCCGCTTGTCAAGCCCACCCATGCCCACCCCTCCCTCCTCTGCTTAGCATATCAAAGTGTGGAACACAGTGTGTACTGTGAAGCCTACCTGCAATCCTTATCAGAATGTCAGAAATGAATAAATATATATATTAAACTCTACATTTTTAATAATCTCACCTTGTTCGTGTGTTTTATTTGAAAAAAAAAAAAGTTTTGGATGTTTTCCAACCTTTTGTATGCAATAGCAACTGGGGGCATAGGCATTGAATGTTATCTAATCCTGTGCGTACAATAGCATGCATACTGGTAGCGATACCAGCAGCTGCCACCGTCATTTCATCACTCTTGGAGCACGTTTTATAATGCTGACCGGTTTTACCACCACTAGCTTCCTTTGAGTTAATATCTCTTAAAAAAGCCTTGTAATTAGTGACATTTTAGTTCGGGTCCATGCACTGACTTCCCAACTGTGCCAACATGACATGATTCCTCGAATGAACTGAATCATTATTGTCTTCCTTCTGCACTCTTGAGACGTCATGGCTTAATAACTGAACCCTTAAAGCCTGTATCTTGCAGGACTGGACAAGCAGGATAGCCGGAGGCCTCCTAGGAGTGTGTACTGTACATGTTTGTCAGGATGCTGGTGGTACCAACAAACCACGATCTGCAAACCTGTCTGTCTCTCCTCATCAATCCCCAACCTATGCTGTGTATTGCACTGCAACTTGGTCTCGTTGAAATCATGTTTTAAATTCTTCGCTCGTGGGTAATTAACGTTAAATTGTGGAATTATTAAAAGGTCAGTGGTAATTTAATTCCACGGTCCAGCAGTGTATCTCCTTACAGCAGCCAGTCAGGTACAGCTCATCTACACCTGCTAATCCTCTATCTTCTCTATCAAACTGCCTCGGGTGCATCAATTATTTCTCACTCAGAGTGTCCAACGTGGCTCTGTTTATGCGGCCTTTATGCACAGAGACGACAAACATGTGCTGCGCCAGTACACTAACTCCCTTCCAACGGATCACATATTAAACATACTTTATCGGTACGTATAGAAGCCTGAAATGGAAATTGTGTAACATTTAAAACTATGAATACATAGCTGGCAACTATTCCTGTGATGTAAGGAGAGATGATTCCCCTGACTGGTCTCTCATTTTGCTCCCTCACGACACCAAGCGTGCGTGTTACGCTGACATAATATGCATGATTGTTGTTGCTAAGGTTCATAGCTTCTTGCCCACGTAGTTATTATCTGCTGCCTGGAAATAGTATATCCGACACCAGGGTGAAACAACAAGAAGTTCCTTTTACAGGATGATTTTTTTCCTGCAGTGTTTCCCCACTCCATGCATGTTTTAAACATGTTGAAATTGTCAAATTGTCTTTAAAATGTCAAAACTGTATTGTGACATGTGGCATGCTTTGGCTTCTCATATAACAGGTAGAATATGTCACTCAGAGGAATGCAGCAGAAAAGACTCCACTATGAAGGCTTTCCTAATGTTGACTTTACTCTAGACACCGAGTACCCCATCACATCTTAAAGATACATTAGATACATAAGTGATTAAAGATGAATAATATTAGAAAAATACTTAAATATGTAGATTTGCAGTAGTGGGTTGGTGCTCCAACTTGTTTTGATATGTAAGATGACAACAAATTGTAACAAAATATATCACAGGAATGGTGGATAGGCTTCTTGGTGGCATTGAAGATGGATTTTAGAAAAATATTTTTCCTCATATATCTCTTCATCATCCTCACTTGCCATTTGATATTTCAGACATAATGCACCACGGAGACATCACTCAGGATTTGTTTTTGTGTGTGAATTTACTTCTATTGACTGAATTAGCTCTTGAATATCCGCACACAAAAAGTGATCAATGGTATGCTTTGGTGTGTGTGTGTGAATTGAGGATTCCCTTGACTGGTCATATTGATTTATATAGTGATAGATGTGGTGATCATATTGCAAAAAGTGCAACTGCCGGCACACTGGTTGCACCGAATGCTACACTCACAAAGTTTAACCCTGTGGGTCTATAATAAAACGTGTTACATTGTTTTAGAAAAAGTATCATGCTGCAACCTTGGTAGTCCTTTAATAGTCTTTCACCTGTAGTTTTAGAGGGATAATTAATAAAAAATAGTGATGGACTCAAATGTGGACCACAAAAAAAGGTCCTTTGTGTGGGGGTGTTTTTTTTTTAGCAATACGGTAGAAGAGTGGATGTTGCCTGTGGATGCACTGCCTCCTTCTGCTTTCACTAGGGCTTGTCAAGCCCACCCATGCCCACCCCTCCCTCCTCTGCTTAGCATATCAAAGTGTGGAACACAGTGTGTACTGTGAAGCCTACCTGCAATCCTTATCAGAATGTCAGAAATGAATAAATATATATATTAAACTCTACATTTTTTAATAATCTTCACCTTGTTCCTGCACTTTTTTGAGTCCACTGTGTTCTAGTAACAATGAGGGGAGTTGATCGGATGTTATGAAAGAACTGCTCAGAACTTTTGTCTCTCCACTGCTTTAATTGAAAAGGCTTTGGGTGTTAAACAACCCTTTGTATATAATAGCAAATACAGGCATAGGCTTTGGAATTTTTCTAATCCTGTGCATAAAGCATGCATACTGGTCATTTTATCAATCTTGAAGCACTTTTTATTATGTTGACATTTATTTTTTTATTGTACCACTAATCGTCCTTATTATTTCTTTGAAAAGCACTGAAATGAGTGACATTTATACATTCTTACCTCATTTAATTTCATTTGTGTCCATCCACTGGCTGTGGCAACATGACATATGATCTTAAAAAGCCTGATTCCTCGGATGAATTGTGTCATTGTTTTCCTCCTCCTGCCCTCTAAGACACCACGGCTGAGTAACCGAAGCCTCCCAACCTGCAACCTGTATGACTGGGCAAGCAGGATAGCTGGAGGCTGCCTAGGAGTATATACAAGTTTGTCAGGATGGTGGTGTACTGACGAAGCACATTTTGCAAACCTGTCTTTCTTTCTTTGTGGATCCCCGCCCCGTGCCGTGTCATGCACTGCAGGTCATGTTGAAACAGTGTTTCAGATCCTTCGCACATGAGTAATTAAACGTAAAATTCTGGATTCTTAGAGTGTCTGTGGTAAATTAATCCTACGGTCCAGCAGTGTATCTCCTTACAGCGGCCAGTCAGGTACAGCTCATCTACACCTGCTAATCCTCTATCTTCTCTATCAAACTGTCTCGGGCGCATCAATTATTTCTCACTCAGAGTGTCCAACGTGGCTCTGTTTATGCAGCCTTTATGCGCAGAGACGACAAACATGTGCACATGTTCACCACACTAACTGTCTCTCACATATTAAGCATGCTTTATCGGCATGTATGAAAACCTGAAATAGAAATTGTGTGACATTTACAAGTAAAAATACATAGCTGACAACTATTCTTGTGATGTAACAAGAGATGATTCCCCTGACTGGTCTCTCACTCCGCTCACTAAACCAAGCGTGTGTGTTACACTGTCAAACCTGTACCTTTTCTCCCGAGGACATAATAAGCCTGATTGTTGTAGCTATGGTTCATACATTTTCGCCCACAAGGTTATGCCTGGAAACAGTATAGGCATCAACAGGGTAAAACAACTATAACCCATGTAAAATCAAATATTTTTATTGTCAAAATTGTTAAATGTCTTTTAAAAAAATATCCAAACCGGTTGTATTTGCCCATTTCGTGATGTGCTTTGGAACGTGTCACTATCTTCGCTTCTCATAAAACAGGAGGAATGTGTCACACACAGGAATGCAACACAAAAGACTCGTAACAAAAGGCTTTTCTAACGTTGACTTTACTTTAGACTGTTGCTTGGTGATCAGGTGGATAAAATACTTGCCTGTAAACTGTCTGACTTTTCCAACCAGGGGAGGAAAGTACAAGCAGTAACTGATCACATCCTAAAATCATGTTGGAGACATTAATAATAAACATTTGCAAAGGATTGATGCTTCAGCTAAGACAAATATGTAGTGAATGAATAGGCTTCTTGCCTGTGATAATGTTTGATTTAAAAAATATTTTTTAGAAAAATCACTTTACCATCCTCACTTGGCACTTCATAATCCATATAAACAGGCATACACTATAGTGCCAAAAGTATTTGTTCACCTGCTTGGACTTGCATATGAATTTAAGTCATAGGAATTTGTTTTTCAGAATTCTGTCCACAAGGTTGAGCAGTCCACAGGATTTTTTGACCATTCTTCTAAAAGTGCATCTATGAGGTCACACACTGATGTTGGATGAGGAAGACCTGGCTCTCAGTCGCCACTCTAATTCATCCGAAAGGTGTGCTATTCGGTTCATGTCAGTACTCTGTGCAGGTCAGTTAAGTTCATCCACACCAGATTCATCCAGGTCTTTATGGACCTTGCTTTGTGCCCTGGATGGATGGATATTTTTGGCATTATAGTGTACATCACTGTGCTATGCCAGCAGAATCCAGGGTAAGGTCGCAGCCACCAGCGCAAGCAGAGTGAACGCTGACAGCAGAACCAGCAGGCATCGCTCGGTCGTGCAAATCCTGCGCGTCCTCCTGCGCCTTGGCTGGACCACCGTCATCACGACGCTGAGCGCGTCCTCCTCGGCCATGGGTCGCCCCTGCGCGCTGATGATGAAGATCTGGGACGCGTTGTGGCCGGGGCTGATCAGCCTCTGCCTCCGCACCCGCTCGGAGATGCCCCTGAAGCACCGGGCCATCCAATGGACCGCGGAGGAGGAGGAGCGGCGCCCCGGCGGCGGCGGAGGAGGCAGGGGCACCTCCAGGGTCTGCGCCTCGGCCGCGTCCTTGTCCGCCTTGTCCGGGCTGGCCGGCGCCGCGTCCCGCTTCTTCCTGATGAACGTGAGGTGGCGGCACACGGGGCACACGATGGACTCCCTGACGTTGCCGTCCCGGTCCACGCCGACCAGGGTTTTGACCAGGCAGTCGTGACAGAACACATGTCCGCAGCTCAGCGTGCGCTCGGTGCCCGACAGACACTCGTAGCACACCGGGCACTCCGGCGCGTCTTCCTGCTCATCCTCGTTGTAAGATTCCATAGTAGAAGAGAAAATAAAGAAATAAAAATAGATCCTATCAGAAATGCTGAGAAGTGGACTCCTCGGTGAATGAAGTCCACTCCAAGCCCCTTTCCCCCCCCACCCGTGGCGCACGGCTTCCCTTGCTGTTGGTTGTGGGTGGAGGCAGCAGCAGCAGCAGCAGCAGCAGCAGCAGCAGCAGCAGCAGCAGCAGCAGCAGCAGCGCCTTGTGGAACAGGGCCTGCCACCTGTGGCTGTAGACACTTAGAGTCATTAGGTCCCCTGAACGCTGCTAAAAGAAAAAAAAAGGCAAGTGGCCCAGCAGGTTCACGCAGCCTGTTTGTTCCAACTACTAACTGTCAAAACACGCACACCTGAACACTTTACAGGCCTGGTTTCAAACAGAATGCCTGCATGTCTCCTGTTTTGGGTTCAGTGGATTCAATTTTTCTCAAGTTTACTAAATGGCAATTAGCTTTTATTCTAATGTATACTGTTGCCAGCGGTGAACAACTTTTAAGAAATTGAACTGTGAAGATGTGATTTGTTTGTGATTTGTATGATTACTTATTTTTATGTTTGGTAAGAGAACTCATTATTTATTCATCTTTATTTTTATACTTAGTGTTTATTATTTATTTATTTTCTTCTTCGCAGTCTTTATTATTAATAATGAATGATAAAGCATAACTTATTTATATTAGGCTTTGTTAATTATTGTTTCTCAAAATAGTATAGTGATAGTTTCTTTAAAAAATAAAGCAATACACGTCCCACACATACCAAGGGTCATAGACAGAACAGGAATAGAATAAATTATTTAACTTTTAGCATTTTGAATGCCATTGACACAAATGTTATGAAATAAACCAAATTCTTGTATTTAATTGTGAATGTTTTAAACTCAGAAAGTTGGGGAGGGATTGGCAACAAGTTTGTATACACAAATTACAACCAACAAGAGGAACAACATGAATGTAAATATATAGTCATAAACAAACATAAATATACCTGAGAGAGTAACCAATTTTGTAAATGTTTATTTTGTAAAGCATAAAGTGTGTATAACCTTTTTATTCTTCTTTTTGTTTACAGTCAGATAGCCTATTTAATTATAATGTATTGTTTGACAAAAGCAGACTGTGGGAAATTTGGTTTCGTTCTCAAGAATTTAGACCTATGACTATAAAATGTTTGTGAGTGACCATTTTTTGGGGAAGTTAGGCCTATTCATTAGCATTAACCCCGATAACAAGTCAAGTAAAGCATCATTTTAGTGGTTTTGAAGAAGCTGGTGCAACAAAAGTCTGGGACAAAAGTACTAAAGGTGAATGGAAATATCAGTCAACGTTTGTTAGGACCACAGACTGTGGTGAGAAATCTTTAGAAAACAGATGAACACTCTTAAGTGGGAAAAATGGCTCTCAACTCGAAACATCCGAGCACCCGAGGAGTACGCAAACATAACATTATTCTCTGGTAATCACACGCCCTCTTGTGGTCATGCAGTATAAATCCAACGGGGCGTCCTTCAACGGCGGCCATATTGCGACGGTCTATTCCAGGGAGGCATCTGCACAGACAAAAATAATCAGAACCCGCTGAAATTTTGATGAAGGTTATGTGAAATTTATTTTATTGTGATCGTGTGTAAAATTTTGCGTGTATGTATCGCTATAACTTTCTGCTTAATTTTACTTTTATATGAAGGTTTGTAATAATGATGACTCGCAATTACAAGTATCTAATGTCATAACTACATTAATGACGTTCATAACAGTAGTGTAAAATCGGTTGAAAAATTAAGCAGGTTATGATTACTTTGCAAATTGACAAAACATGATTGGCAAAATGAGAAAGTCAAAAATATTTTAAAATATATTTTTAAGAAGCATTATTCAGGTCTCTCAAAACGTACATTTTATGTTCATGTTTGGTTTCTTATCATTTAAAAGTTTATTTATATACATACACAAATAATCCACCTATATTGGAAAATTAGTCAAACCCTTTTAAGAGAGTTAAATTATCTAGTGCTTAAATTATCTAGTAAGTTTTTATGGTTACACCACATGAAATTGTCCCTTTAATATCCACCACAGGCTTAAATGCACCACAGTAGCGAGCGTACCGACACAAGATGGCGGCCGTGTGGGGGACGCCGGCTCATTGTTGCAGCATCGTGGGGTGAGTCATCAGGTGTTCTATATATGTATCCACGGTACAAACCTGTCATCTACAGTACAAAAGAAGGCGCGGCTGCGACGCTCTACCGTAGCCCCGCCCTGTTCTGACGAAAACGGGAATGACGTCAGCACGCACGTTAATGTCTGGATTGACGTTGCTTCCGGGAGACGCGTTGGCAATTTCCTAAACACAGCTACTCCACTTCAGTATCTTCCGAGGCCGGGAGCGGAGAGAGGCGTGTGTTTCTGTGTGTGTGCGTTTGTTGGATGTATCGCCGGCTGGAAAGCGACCTGCCGATACAGAAGACAGTTGGCCGCCCTTTTCAAATGAGCAGGTACCGAGGCTTTCGATGAAAATGTTCCCTTTTTTGGACGTGTTTTACCGTTTGACCTGTTCGCGTGATGACGAGCCGTCGAGCCGTGTAATGACAGCTGGACCTCGGGTTAAATGTCGAGAGCTTTCTTCTTCTTTTTATATTTTCTGGCTCCGTTGCTGTCACACGTTAACGTTAGCCGGTGTTTCAGTCTTCGTGGCACGTTCTGTCGTCTGTTTTCATCCGTTTCCCGTTTGACTTTAACGTTTTTCTGCTCTTTCTGTACCGCGTCAAACAACGCTGCTGTCAATGAGTCGATATTAAATCAAGCTAACGTTAGCTAGCTTATTTAAATAAAAATACTATGTCACAGCTACGGCTTTATATGACCTGATAAATGTTGATATAAGCAATTCGGAGCTCCTTCATTTGCCTGTGTTGAATAATCTATGTGCTAATATGTTGGTTTTCATTTTTTACTGTAAAAGCTTATATTGTATTCATTTTCATAACTTTCATATATAGTTTGATTATGCTGAATCTCCTCTATAATACAATAGCAAAAATATGAACCCATGTTCACCCCACCCTGTAAAGATGCTGGTCAGATTATTAAAATTGGAGCAAAAAAAAAAGGCTCACCCTATAAAACACTGTCAGCATTTATACTCATAGTGAAGCACCTTGTGATCTGCAGCAAAAGAGGATGTAGAGACAGTTCGTTGGGAACGAAAACTCTCCTAATACCTTCCACAGTTGGTGAAGTGTCACCAGGGTTCTGCTCACCATGTCCCCTGACTGCCCTGGTATTGTTAATAGACAAATGGATCCGGGGGTCAAAGCTGCCACATGCTCCAGAGGATGTTGAAAATGACAGATAACAGGAACCATCATTTGTTCTGGTGGAGGAGTCTCAGCACTTGACTCATTGTGTGATATATGACTACTCTCCTCTGTCTCATTTTAAGTGACCTTATCTACCAAGTATGTAAAATATTTCAAGAGAAATGTCATGTTTGCTAAATTGTGTGGAAATTGTGGATTATCAGAAGAATATATATAATATTTTTTTAGGATTTTACTCCTGAAAAAGATTCTGCGTCTCTCTTTACAATAACAGTAACAGTATTACAGCAACAGTGGCCTGAGATCATTTCTCTTCCTCCACCCTGAAGGTATTTTGGTCTCCGGTTTCCCTCGTGATTTCCCAGCAACACGTGAGGCGCCTGTAAGCGAGTAAATTGTTGATGACGCCACCGCCGAGGAATGTTTTAAGGGAAGAGCAGGCGGTCCTGCCGCTGGCTCCACATCCCTCCGAATCTATGCTGCATCGACAAGGAAAATAACACATCCTCACTAAGGCCCAAGTTTAGATGGTGAAGTCAAAATATAGTCGAGGCTACTGTATTATATGCTACGATAGTTCCTTATTTACGTAACTCTATATTTGCACATTTTAATAATCAACTAAATTCTTTGAGATTTTAAGTACAACATAACTGCCTAAAATTTTTGAAAATTTGTGTTCCTTTACTACTGTCACTGCTTGCACAACCTGTCTACAGGAAATCCTCATAAGCTCTGTGGATACATTATGAATATTCCTGGAGTGTTGTGGGCTGCAGCTGTATTTCCCTACACACACACACACACACACACACACACACACACAGTGGCTTTTTGCAGATGTGTGCCTTTTTTTCTCAAAACATGAATCAGAGTGACCAGAAAAGAGGAACAACCACCAAATGAAGTGGTAATACCACGGATAAAACATAAGATGGACCAGCTTTTAGCTGTTTTGTCAAAAGTTGAGAACAAGGCTGCAGCAGAGAGCTTTGATCTATCCTGGCGTTGATGAACATGTGGCGTTGATTATTGATTGAATGATTAGTTATGTTGACGCAATGTGTGTTTTGTTTTAAGGGGATTTTATAAGGGGTTTTTATAGAAACTAGGAGGGGGCCACTAGGCACATATTTAGGCAGAGTAGAATAAATTACTCCGTTTCTCATGATTCTGAAGAGGAGGGACTTTTATTTTTCCATCAGACTGTGGCTGCTGTCACTGATTCACGTGTACCTAAGATGACATGACCTCAGAGCTGCAGGGCATGACACGGTTCAGCCAATCTCACTTTTTAATCTTGATTCGTCTGGTGGTTCAAATTTGCGATATGAAGGGAATGTGTCGTGACTAATCCGCCATGCCAGAGGATTGAGATACTGAAAAGGTTGTGCCATGTTTGAGACGCCTACATGTTTATCGCCTTCTCTTGTCCTACTTTTGACCTCATTCGATGTGTCTCTTTTCATTCTCAGGGTGCTCTGACATGGACACAGAGATGATTCCAAAATTTTCGTCAAAAGATGAAGAAGTCGAATACTGGAAGTCCCAAGCCCTTAAATATAAGAAAAGGTAAGTTCTCGCGTTTTGTTCACAGACAATACAATTTTCAGACTGAGCTCATTAGGCTGTGTAAAAATGCATCATAGTTTATTTAATGGTGTGTTGTCTTAAACCAAATACCAGCAACAATATCCTTGGATTCCATCATGACCCTGCATTACACTCAAAACTCTAAACGGCAGCACGGCAACTTTGTTTTAGTTGTAAAAGTTGTGGACACTCGCTCGCTGTCAGCAGTTAAATACAATTATTTTCTCATTACGTTTAACCAAATGGTTGTGACATATTTGTGGGTTCATCTCTGTTTAAGTCTTCAGTGCAGAAGACTTCCCTTTCCTGTGTTTAGCCATATAAGGCAAATGACCAGACAAGCTTCTTGAAATCCGTGCCCGCAAACAGCTGTGGCTCCTTCAAGAGGAAATGACTTTGACTTCTTGAAGGGAAACAACAACTGAGATAAGCAATAGTGGTAGTTGTGAGCATTGTGTATGATTCTGTGTTGGACTGGGCCCGACTGTGATTTCTATTTCTGGAGACTGACCCCTGGAACCTCTCTGAGAGGAAGGGTGAAAGTGAAGGGAGAGGGTTAAAATCCCCGTGGTTTTTCCAAGAAATTCCTGCTGCGGGTACAGAGGTGGAAAAAATAGCTCTCACTAGTACATGCCTAGCTGTGGCTTGTCTCACACATGTTTTGGTGCGTTTATCTTCTCAGGATCACTGTTTTTAAATGTTCTTCATTTTTATGTGTTGTTGTGACTAGATTTCTTGGACATTACACAGGGTACAGCCATTGCTAAAAGACAAAATATGCACAGTCACAAATGAAACCCAGAGTCCTACTTCATGCTTGTATAGGAAAACGGCAGCCATTTTTAAAGAGCTATAATCGTTAATAGTTGTAGGGCCCAGCGTGCTGATGGGGCAGTCTCTGTGGCGTTGGTATGTGTTGAACAACTCGGCACAACAACTGATTCATGGATTCCAGCGCTCTGTTAGAGCCACTGTGAGGCCATTATCTAGGCACGAGTCAGCTGATGTCAGAATGGTGTTAACCACGGTGTCATCATGTGTTTGCACCCTTGGCCTGTGGAAAATCAGAGATTTCTTGGATTTGCAGATTACTCCCCCAGATGCACAGTTTCACCCTCTATACATTTACCTATATCCACAAACACATGTCAGACATCTGTAATAAGTTACCAGCATGTACATGCATCCTGTTGTTTCAAGCCCATATCCTCATCCTGTTCCCTTCACCCCTGACCTTTGACCTGTTCCACAGCTAAGGACACATGACAGCAGGTCTGCTTTCCTGAGCTTCTTCTGAATCAGCTACTGTTGTTGTGTTCAGCTGTCTCCTAGGGCTGTATATTTAGAATGCTTAACTCTAAAAATGCTGAGCTGCCCACTAATTCCACTCTTTTGGCAGGGGCAGAATTGAAAGTTTTTAAAATTGTGACTGGCTTTTCATGCAGGTTTATATCTGACCATGGGAAATACAGTTACTAGAACATGCCAGAGCCCTGGCTCATCTTGCAGGACAAAAGCTGCAGCGGTTTTCTAGAGCTCTGGCCCACGGTCATTGAACAGTCAGCTCGACTGGAGCTGAATAGTTGACAGTGAACAGGGTAGCTGGTAATTGACAGTGATTGTTTTTCTGTCCCTCTCTCCACTATGTAGCTGCCATGATGCCCAGGAGGAGCTGCAAGAGTTCCAGGAAGGGAGCCGGGAGCTGGAGGCCGAGCTGGAGGCGCAGCTCGGCCAGGCAGAACACCGCCTGCGAGACCTGCAAAGCGAGAACGAGAGGCTGAAGAACGAGATGTCTAACATCAAGGTAACGACGGTGCCGCGTAGGTGTGACTCGTCTGGTCTAAGGGTCATCCTGCTAATACAGTAATGTATGGTTACGTAATGGGTTATCTGATCTCTGCTGGATCCTAAGGACAAGATCCAATGTCACTTTACTGTATGTGCTGTATGTTAGGTGTTGCATGTAGTTAATCCTATAGCCACCCTTAATTGGATGTCAGGATAAAAAGGAAGAAAATAGAAAACTGCACGGACAAGTCTGGTTCTTAAAGGTATAGCTTGCAGGATTTGCCAACAGCAATTTGAAAATGCAGCATTTAAATTTGGCAGGCACCACCAGACACTTCTAGTGATTGCAAGTGATAATTGGGAAGATTATCTTTGTATGAGTCTACATTTTTATTTTATTTATTTTTTTCAGACAGGAGTTTTGTATACAATCAACTTTTTTTGCTGAAGTGACAGAAAATATTATTTTCCACATGCTTCAGCATGCTAATGTGTAAATGAACTGTGTAAACGATCATGCTTTCCTGTCTTTGTGCCTTAGAGGCCACTGGGTGTACGTTGAAGTACCTCAGGGACAAATGAAACTTAGGACGTCCCCGTCTTGATTGAATTATGATTGGCTGTCTGATATTTCTGTTGTATTTTACATAAAATAGCAAACACTGCACACCTTAGGAAAAAAACACATTTCTCTCCTCTTCCCTCTATGCATATCTTTTTAGGAGAAGCTGGAGCAACAGTATGCCCAGAGTTACAAACAGATTTCTATGCTGGAGGACGACCTGGGCCAGACACGCAGCATCAAGGAGCAGCTCAACAAATACGTCCGGGAGCTTGAGCAGGCCAACGATGACCTGGAGAGGGCTAAAAGGTCAGGCTGGCACACACACAAGTCAAGCAGAAGCACATCAGCATTTATTAAGATGAACAGCTGTTATTATCAAGGTCAAATTTTGCCTTGAGCATTTTTGTGAGGGGTGATGTATGTGTGTTTCACGATAAGAGCTGCTGTTGTTAAAATAAAGTATATTAACAGTTGTTCTCCTCAACCTCGACATGCAGGGCCACAATAGTATCTCTTGAGGACTTTGAGGGCCGTTTGAACCAGGCCATCGAGAGAAATGCCTTCCTGGAGAGTGAGCTGGACGAGAAGGAATCTCTTCTAGTGTCTGTGCAGCGGCTGAAGGACGAAGCACGGGGTACGAAAATGAAACAAAGCACAGGATTACTGCTGTTTTCTTCAGTGAAAGCATTGAATATGTCATGAGTTTGACTCTGTCCTCCACAGACCTCAGACAGGAGCTGGCAGTACGGGAGAGAACCACAGACAGGATGTCAGCGCCCAGCTCACCCACTCTAGATATTGACAAGATCGATTCAGCTGTGCAGGCATCTCTGTCCCTCCCAGCCACACCTGTAGGAAAAAATGTAGAGCATTCCTTTATCAGCTCAAAAGGTCAGGAATAACGACACTCTTATTCCAAACCTAGAGATTGGAAATCCACTTATATGTGAACTAATACTGTTTTTGTTTTGTGTCCTCTAGCATTGACCAATGGCTGTGGCAACTCCCCCCTCACACCCTCTGCTAGAATCTCAGCTCTCAACATTGTTGGTGATCTCCTCAGAAAAGTCGGGGTTGGTATTATTCCTTTCTAACAAAATACATTCACTACTTTTCTTAACTTTTTTTCAGATTCAACAAAAACGAAAAATGTCTGTGATTTAACCCTAAAAACTTGGTACCAGACAGTTTAACTCTCTTAAAAAGTTAAAAAAAAAATAACATATATCATATTAAATTGTGTGTCAAAAATTTCACAAAATCCAGATTTCTGTAAAAAACAAATTAATGAATGGTACAAATCAACTTTGAAATGACAAGAAACAAACATGAACACAAACTGTATATTTTGAGATACCTGATCAAAGCTTCCTAAAACTTTCTCATCTTGCTAACCATAGTTTGTCATTGACATTGTCATTACATAAAACATAGGTTGCAGAATGCCCAATAATGTGCCCTGATTTACACATAGGAAAAAATGTTCATCGTGAGGCTAAATCCAGATTGTATTTCCTGCTTCATCGCTAGGCCTTGGAGTCCAAACTCGCCGCCTGTAGGAACTTTGCCAAAGACCAAGCAGCAAGAAAAAACTACTCTACTGACAACGGCACACTCATCAACAGCAATGCCACCAAGTTCTCTCACTCTCTACATACCACGTACTTTGACAAAACGTGAGTCTTGTTCTTCCCCCGACATTATTACTTATTGTTACATTAGGAAACCGCATCCAAATGTACAGAAAATAATGAATAATATACCTTGTGTCGCCATGTTTATTATTATGTTTTTAATATGGTGCATGTGGACCTGTAGGACCGTTAATGGATTGGACCCCAGCTCCTTGAACTCCATTGCATCCTCCAGAGCTGTTTCTCCACCAGGCATGTTGCCACTGAGTGTGTGAGGTGTCCCCACGTCCTACATCTACTCAACTACTATCCACCCAATGTGGGAACAGACTGGACACTTGACAAGCGTGTGTGTTTGTGTGTGTGCGTGTGTGCGTGCCTGGGAGTGTGCATTTTTGAACTGTTGAGTGCATGAGAGGCTCGACTTACACAACTATTATGTCTCCAGATTGTTGCAGCTCTATAAATGCATTTGTGAGTAGGTGCACGGTCACTGTGTGCATATGCTCCTACCACATATTTGCATGTGCCTAAAGCTGTACTGTACCGTGCTTGTATGAATGTCATTGCAAACACGTTGCTGTTTTAGACGTCGACTTTTGAAGTGGCAAAGTTCTACAAGTTCCACTGTTCATCAGAGAGCTACTATCCCTGACATAAAAGTCTTTGACCTCAGCTTCCTCTGAACCTTCTTTTTTTTCCTTCTCTGCATTCACTTTAATTGCACAGTTAGACTAATTTCAATTTAGAATGTATTATATTTAAAAAGGGATATGTTCATATTAACTAATTTATCTCATAGTATACTTTAAAATGCAACATTTTTTTCTGTTTGCTATTTTCCTGCATGTGTGCATATGTATTGTGGGGTCAGAGAGGTTTGACTGGACCCCATATACCCGCGAGAATGACTGAAGTGAATGTTGATCGTTCAAAGCCATGTAGCCACGTCGCAGCCCGTTCCTCTTGCCACCGGCTACTAGCTGTGGTTTATTTGGTCTCTATGTTAAAGCTTCGATATATCAGCAGGTTCTGTCCTCTGATGGTTAAACCTGCACTTAAACGGCCCCTCGCAGGTGTTTGGATATCCTTGGAGTTTTTGAGGGAACAGTTTTGCCTTTTTTTTTGTTAAATGTATTTTTTTTTTCTATCTTATGACAGGCTCTATTACCTCATTCTGATATGTTGGCATTTATTCACAGCTCATTCGATAGATCATTCGAGGGGGTGAGTCTATTCTACAAAATGATAACCAACACAAAAGCATGACCACAGGAGAACAAAGGAGTAAAAATCTGAACTAAGAATACGTTTATTTTGAGACTGTCTGTTAAATTTGGCTGGTGTCTGTGAATTTATGGTCCACTGTGGCCTTTGGTATTAAACAGGTTCTTTAGCTAATTTTTGTTATTGTGTGACTCATGGGTTTATTTAAATGGTTTGATATTGGCTCTGCATCCATTTTGCATCAAAATCTTTTGTCTTTGCTCACATATCCACTCCTGTCACAGATCATTCTTCAGTCTCTATTTTGACAACCAGGAGCATAATTTGATACATAATTTTCTATTCATTGTTATTTAAGTACAATATTTTGGGGCACTATGGTATGAGAGCCTGCCTAAAAGTGTGTTCAACAGTCGGTGTACATAGCTTATAAGGATGGTAACTTTTGCCTACCGCATTTGTACATATTGATATTTGGCATTATATGGTCCTATTTATTTCAGAATCCATATAGCATGTGTTCAAATACTGAGTTTTGCTATTATACAGTGGTTGAAGCCATTGTGTTATGATATCAAATTGTTTGTCAAAAATTGTTTTAATTAAATAAAGATTGAGATGATAAATATACTTTTTGGTCTCTTGCATGTTTGTATGTGTCAACTTTCTCTCAGCTCTTTGCTGCCCTCTAGTGGCTTTGAGTCTTTCCTGCACCTCTTGCACTGTGGGATGTGTAAAGAGGAACTCCTCTATCTCAGCAGGGTAGATATTTTCCCCTCCTCATATGATCATGTCCTTTACATGTTCTTCACTGCAGCAGTATCCCCATACTGGCTACTTCCCTTTGTACAGACCAACATATCTCTGTACCAACCAGCAGTAGTTTCTCTGGTTTCCCCAGGTCAACACAGTCATATGTACAGTAACAGTCATATGTAACCCATACTAAAGTAGGGTAGTAAAGTAGTTCAGTGGTACAAATAAATTAATGCACTTTGGCCGCAACTCTCACCATCTTTAGAGTGATCTCCACTTCCTTCACCTGATAGGCCTGGTTCAATGACACCTGCAAGGACACTTTAAGGTTATCCTAACCGCATAGTTGTCAAATGACCCTATTACATCATGTTGCAGGGAATGAAACACCTAACAGTGTGGTGTTTGTGTTTATGACGACAGACCAGAGAGACATAAGGAAGTGATCTTTAATATAATCTGGTTGTTGTGCAGGGAAATAAATGCAGAGTCAGAGTAGACGGCATGCCAGGATTGTCTCTAGTGCTACTGTGGGTCCAAAACCAGACAATGCAACACTAAACCAGCAGGTAACCAAATCCACACGATAGTTGCAGTGCAGTAGAAACAGCTGCAGGAGCAGGATGACGGACACCAGGAAAGCAGACTAGTAGGCTGATCTGGAAGCTCTCCATGGAAGTCAGCAATGAGTCCCTGGCTGAGAATATCCCCCCAATCAACCTAATTCTAAGCTTTCAAACTGACCAGTATGATTCCAGCCTTGGTTGAAGAAAATTAGAAACTTTGATCGATTAAAACTGGAGGTCCATCCCCATGCTTCAGGCCTCCAGAGTGGGGAAACCTGCAGCAGAAATAAAAAATCACCCAAAAAATATTAGACAATTCTTTGTCCTCAGTACTACAAATCACTTTAATCTGTCTTATATAAGATAGATATCTGTTACATAATGCCAAGGATTTATGGCTACGTTTATGACTTACATGTAATTTCTTCATGTGCCAGAAGGTCAAACCAGTGTATTAGTCCACTCTAAGTTCAAGGTGCGTATTGAGATACATCAGCTTTGCAAATGTTTTATGGGAAAAGAAAGTGCTCTGAACAAACGTATGCACAATTTAAAAGAATGCAACAGACTGCATTTTTAACACTATGGTAAATACATGTAGGTTAATTTGATCTAAAACTAGCTCCACCTCATCTCATTGTAGTTATTATTGGTATAGTAGTTTAGTAGTGTAGTTTTTTATTGGAATAAAAAACACTCAGTATAGTGTATTGTATCTATATAATTTAATCTTTCCTGGATAAGGGTCAAACTTTCAAGGTTGGTACACAGGAACGGTGTCTGGGGAGGACTGTCCATTCTCATTAATCTGGAATATAGAGAACAATGTTCAGCTAAATGTTCTCATGTTAAGAATATAAGCTTCTCATTTACTGCAGATTTGCAGGTATCAAAGATAGTTCCCAGTTCTCACTTCTTTGCCACAGAATATACGTGGCTATTTGAAACACTATACCTGGAGTAGGCCTAAAAATACATGGCCTGGCTATTTTATAAATATGTTTTTATATATATGTATAATTATCCATTATCTTTGGTCTCTACAGTAATTGTTAGCACTTCAATAATGAGGTAGGCACTATAAAAATAAATATAAATATAAATTTCTGTGCATATGTTGCACAAACCAAACAAGTTTCAACATTGTGTGTATCTGCAAACATTTCTGTGCATGCGATGATCTGAAGCATTCTCTACAATTTGTAACATTAAGGTAAAGCTACTAAAGATGAGACGTTGTCATTATACTCAACAATGTGTAGTTGGGTTAGAGAAAAATGATTACAATTGATGCAAGAATGCTATAATTTGATTTTGATTGTAAATAATCCTCCAGGATATATGAGGTATTTGCAGTGTATATATGTGGTTTTGTGAAATGAGTTACTGTAATAGAAGCAAGGAAAATTATGTTTTGACAATTGGGGGAAAAAACTGCATTCCTACATAAAGTAACTTCCATACATGAGAGTGAAAAGAAAATGTATACAAGTTCACAAATATCATTTCTTTACTGGTCACCTCTTCCCTCTGATATTTGTTACAGAATCCATATAACATGTGTGCAAATACTGAGTTTTGCTTTTTGACAGCGGTTGAACCTTTTACATTATATTATGTCTGTCAGATTGGTTTAAGTAAATACAAATGGAGGTGAATCATAGTCATTGTCCCAGTTCAGCTCTTCGTGAAGAAAGCTTTACTTTCCACTGAGGTTTCCAGCAGCAGGTACACTAGGTGCACTTTACAAAATTAAAGGCCCAATTTCTTCTCCATTTCCTCCTTTAATATGTTCTTCCGGACCTAAAAAAAAAAACACAAAAGTAGCAGCCATCTCATTCATTAGCATACATTAATCAATCATCTGGACAGTGTAGAGACATAAGTGTATTCTACCTTTCCAGATGCAGTCAGGGGGTAGCTGTCTACAAACATCACATAGTGTGGGATCTTGAAGTTAGAAATCTAGAAGGCGGGGAAAAAAAATGGTTCACAAGAAGGAAACAGCTTTCAGAGTTTGGGGGATTCATAATAAGTTTCTGGACATTTCACCTACTCTCACCTGGCCTTTGCAGAACACTTTAATCTCCTCTGCACTGGAGGTCTGTCCGGCCTTCAGTCTGACGCAGGCACACACCTGCTCACCCAGCCTCTCGTCTTTCACTCCCACCACCTGCCGAACAGAACGTCTAGATTGAGTTACTCGTGAATTATATATTTGCATACTTTGTACTGATACAACTCAGGAAGGCCTTGGCTGCCCTCCAGTGGTTCTGAATCTCACCTGCACCTCCTGCACTTTGGGATGTGTGAAGAGGAACTCCTCTATCTCTGCAGGGTAGAGGTTCTCCCCCCCTCGGATGATCATGTCCTTGATACGTCCCTCGATGCGGCAGTACCCTAAACTGTTCAGACTGGCTATGTCTCTTTGTACAAGGAAAAAAAAACACCCAACATGCATCATATATGTGTGTGTATATATATATATATATACATATATGTGTGTGTGTGTAACATTCAATAGTACATATAGTGTCTCACCCAGTCCTGTACCAGCGGTCTGGGGATATAGCCTCTCTGGTTTTCTCGGGGTCGTTCCAGTAGCCGTGCATCACGCAGCTGCCTCGGATCATCAGCTCTCCCTGGGCCCCCAGAGGGATGACCTCCCCTGTAGCGGGGTCAACCACTTTAGCCTACAGCGACACGGACGTGTTCTTAAGTCGCGATGACGTCGCAGCGATGCGTTGACTAAGATGTCGGGAGGAATGGGACATACCTCAGTGTGGTGCATGATACATCCCACTGTGTTCATCTTCAGCTCCTCGGTGTCTTGTGGGAATCCCATGAAAGTAACAGGACTATTCTCAGTGGTTCCATAGCATAGCTGTAAAAGAAAATATCATGTTCTTATTCACTAGAGAAGCTCCTCTTTTGAGTTTTTAGTGCAGTGGCATGTCACCTTCTCACCGTTATCTCTTTCACATTCATGTTCTTTTGCACTTTTCTTATGACCTCCGGGGGGCAGGGAGAGGCTGCCATGATCCCTGAAGTGACACAAAAAACACGCAAATACTGCCTGAGTACTGCAATCAGTCGATAACGCCTTAACCGTGTTTTAGTCATAAATTCACTTACCAGCTTCAAGCGACGATAAATCATACTTATGCAATTCCTGTTGGCTCAGCATGTCCGTGTACATTGTGGGAGTGCCGTACACAACGTTGCACCTCAAATTAAAAGCAGATAGAAAGGATGCAGTAGGTGAAAGGGCAGTTTATTGTATATATATATATGAAAGTTCATGCTTCGGTGCCAATTAGCATGGTGGCTTACTTCTCATTCTGAATGGCCTCTAGATTGGCCAGGCTGTCGTAGCCAGGGGAAGGGAAGACCAACGTGACGCCGTGCAGCGCCATACACATCCCTCCGAGCACGGAGCCGAAGCAGTGGTACATGGGAACGGGCACACACACCCGCACCCGAGGCTGACAGGAACATGAATGAAATAAGATCACTTCTATTTTTATGACTTGTTTTTCGAATCAAGAGAGAAATATGGACTCACTCTCGATCTGTAACCCATTCGGAGACCCAAGAAGTAGGCGTTGTTGACGATATTGTGGTGAGAAAGCGTGGCTCCCTTCGGGGTCCCAGTGGTACCCTGGAACACAGGAACAGGCAACACAATTTGAGATGAAGCTGCCACTAAAAGTAAGGCGATATGAGCCAGTTTGAAAGGTGAAACTATTGGGGGTTACCGATGTG
The DNA here is from genome assembly GCA_036785175.1 of Eupleurogrammus muticus. NCBI lineage: Eukaryota > Metazoa > Chordata > Actinopteri > Scombriformes > Trichiuridae > Eupleurogrammus > Eupleurogrammus muticus. The sequence goes on along the minus strand of JAYKQN010000011.1, from coordinate 15,525,641 downwards.
AACTGGATGTTGATGGGCTCATCGAAGGACAGCTTGCTCTGCAGATGCTTCAGCTCCTGGTGGTGCCGACTCTCCCCCGCCTGGACCACGTCCTCCGCGTGCAGCATCCCGTGTTGTCTGCTGTCTGTGACGATCACCATACGCAGGTCTGGCAGCCTGGAGGGGGCAAAAGGTCAGATCTATATAACCTGGCTGGAACGCGACGCCTGTGGGTATAAAATCTGGGATTTTAGATCAGCTCAGTCATACCTGGAGCTCTGGATGGCGTGAGCTGACGTGGCGTCGATCTCCGGGCAGATCTCTCTCAGCATGTCACAGAAGTTTTGGGTTTTAAAGCGGGTAGGGCACACTACTGCTTTACACTGGACCTGCATGTGGCAGACTGGTCTTGTTTAGTTTCTTAGACACATACATATGTGTGAGAAATTGTCAGCCGCCAGTTTTCTAAATCAGTGGTTCCCAACTTGTTTGGTGTGTGACCTCTTATAATAAAGCCAAGTCTACCTGTCTACATGTTGCAGCCCACAAGTTACTCTTTATTGTCTTCATGCATTGATTAAATGTCTGTACACACATCTAGTGCAAGCCTGTTTTTTTCCATATAAATACTGTTTTTAGAAAGCTTCTCCTTGTACAATGCAGTGCTCTGAACAAACTGTGGCAGCCCACTGAGGCAAAGAAAGAAATCTGGGGCCTGAAGGTTTTTTGGCTTTTTTGTTTTTTTTCTTCCACAGTCGAAGAAGCCTTGACAACTTTTTTTTGTAACTAAACTTTATCTCATAGGGTTGCAGTTCAATTAAAATGTGAATAAAAAAAAGTGTAATGTGTTTTTTGGAATATACTTTAGTTCAGTGATACAGTATGTGTGTTCTTGCAAGTAGACTAATGCACTGTGTCACCAACTCTCACCTTCTTTAAAGTGAACTCCACCTCCTTCACCTGATAGGCCGGATTCAACGACACCTGCAAGGGTAGTTTAAAGTTATGTTAAGAAAATATTACATATTACATCATGTTGCATGGAAAGAAAAACCTGACAATTTATAATCACTTGGCAAACACACTCTGGGAGGATTCATTGTCCTGCCCCGAATGTTCAACAGCCAGATGTTTCGTAACAGTAAATCAGTCATTTTCTATACATGCTTATTACTCATTATGGTCACAGGGGTCTGCTAGGGCCAATCCCATACACCCTAGATAGGTCACCAGTCTATCATAGAGCACGCACACCATTCACACACACAGTCATCCCTATGTGCAATTAAGAATCTCTAACTTTGGCGTAAATCCATCCAGTCAGCAAGATGTCTGTCTAACCAGCACTTTTAGTGTCATTTAAACATTAACTACCAAATAACACCAGCATACTGACCAGTATGATTCCAGCCTTGGCTGAAGCAAACTGATAGAGGATCCATTCATAGATGTTGGGCCCCCAAACTCCCAGTCGATCACCTCGCTTCAGGCCCAGAGAGAGGAGCCCTGCAGCCACCTCATCCACCTGCAACACAACGGATGTCATCGAAAATATTAGGCAAGTCATCACCTGGTAATACAAATCACAGCATTCTGCAATATAAGCTGGCTAGCTGTTATGTTTGTTTGTGCATTAAAGGTAGAACAATATGTTTCTACTGCTTGCAGCTACATAATGCCCACAAGTTAGAGAAGCTTGTTAATAATTAGTTATAACATAGTAATAACAAATTAAATATAAGTAACTCTAGTTATGTGATTTCATCAGGTGTCAAAGGATTAAGCAATTTATTACATATATTACATATAGTGTACTGTATCTAGAATAATTTCATCTTTTCTGGATGAGTGTCAAGCTTTCAAGGTTCATACACCCCTGAAAAGCTCATGAAAGCAGAACTGGGAGACACGCACTTCACGCTGAAACTGCGAGAAGGTCCTGCGAACGCCGCCCCGCGGGAAGACCACGGCCTCGCGTTCAGGCCAGCGCCGCGCGGCCGAGTCCAGGCATTGGCCGACGGTCAGCGGGAGCAGAGACAGGGACGAGGTGCCGTGCACGTAGCTGCTGGTCAGGGAGGGTTGCTGAGGAGGACCGTCCACGTGGACGGACCTGGAGAAGAGAGAAGAAGTTCAGCTAAATGTTCTCATGTTAAGTATATACGTTTCTCATTTCCTGCAGCATTGCAGGTATTGAAGGTAAACCATAGTTCCTACTGATAATTCACAGTAGACCTGGAGCAGGCCTAAAGGATGAGCGATAAAACATCCACCATGCAATAGCAATCAGTTTCAGGCTAGAAGAATTTAAGTGTGAGCTAACTTATCCCAAATATACTATAATATTGAATTAATGTGCACCAACACATTGTCTGGCAACTTTATCGTATTCTTTATTCTTTGAAATATATTTTTGTCAGCTAGAACAGCATAATTGTTTTGCACATTAACAGTATTGCACCCAAAATGTTCCATTTTGTTTGGTCGTTACTGTAATTTTTAAAACTTGATTCTAATATAAATATATAGTATATACCTTTTTTTGCGCCCAAGTGTATTGCACCAACACAAACAAGTAAAACTTGTATTGTGTTTGTGTACCTGCTAATGTGTTGCATATATTTCTAAAGGATTCTCTATAATTTGAATTATTTGAGTTTTATGGCAAAGCATACTAAGCGTTTTTTACAATGGGCAATAGTGTGTACTTGGTTAGACAAAAGTGAATGAAAAAACAAATCTCATTTTGAGATTGCTATAATTAGTTTTGGTTCCAGGACTATTAGTGTGTGGTTTTGTGAATTGTGTTACTGTAAAGGTTTTGATAAAAACCAGCATAGTGAGCAAATTTTTGCATTAGCAATCAGGAAAAAAGTGTATTCACATGCATAAGGTCACTTCCATTTAGCGGAGTAAAAAGAAAATGCAGAATATACTGTAATATGAGCAAAAGAAAACAATGCCAACATGTTTTGGTGAGAGACAATGTGAAGTTTAGATTAACAACATCTTGGAAACAAACTGTAGACTAACTGTGTTAATCATTTTCAAAGATCTATTAAATATTGACAATTTGAAGAATTGCTGTTTCGAGCTTTCTCTGTTCTATTTCTGAGAATGTAATTTCTGTTTCAAGGAAGGAGTCGAACATGTGGGGAAAAACTGTAATAAAAAAAACAACAATGATGGGGTCAAGCAGTAATCCCAACCAAACTGGAATCTTTGAAATAGGGTTTACAGGATTTTAGTTATTCTGAATGTAAGTGTACTAATGAATTCATTTATTAGAATCTATACAACATGCAGCAAATGACAAATCCAGCTATTTGTATCCGGCCCACACAGTGACAAAAACTCACCGACTCCACTGGATCCAACTTGTGCTGCATGAGTTCCACGTTTTCTCGCGTTTAAGTCCAGCCAGGGATCTGAGGCCTTGGGCACAGGATCTGAGCCATGAGGAGGAAATCAGCGCTGACATTTGTCTGAAGTATCATACAGTCAATCCGCTTCCACTGGATCTCAAAGCCATCTAAACATTAACTGTGTGGTTAAATGATAGCGAGTGTGAACAGGACCAGTTTAAGTTAGATAAGCTGGTTCAGGCCGGCCTTGTCTTCTGTTTCGGACTTTATCACCACCATGATTACCTTTATGGGCGTATGTTTGTATTTAATTTTTAACCCATAGCATATAGCAGCAGTCCTTTCTTTACAGTCTATGAGTAATATTAATGCTATGATATCTGTGTTAACCCTGCTTTTACCATTTTTATGTAGTGTTGCAGTTCTCAACAGTGACCACTGGAGGACAGTCAACACTTGTAATTCTATTAACAGGATATAAATAAAACCATGTATATGTTTGGTGAAACTTTCCAAATAATACAATTAAAGGAAAAAATAAGTTGTTGGTGAATGGTTACATTGTTTTGGTTCAACATCCTAAAGAGAAGCAGTGATGCTGTTCCTGCAAAGCTGATATTCCCAGTTACAGTTGCATGGCGTTCTAAACCTATATGTTTTACATTATGCCATGTATTACAACTTTCATACAATTGTCAATTCCATTTCAATAGAATAACCATGATAAAATTAAACATAAATTCATTAAAAAAATAATATGATGTACATATGCTGGGCCTGAGTACATCCTCCATTATTAATCTCTATATTAATATTCATCTGTGGATGTATGGCATTTTAAATTTATTTCAAATTATTTCCACAATTACTGGATGACTATTAAAACCTAATCAATATTTTTTTTTTTTCAAAACAAAGTTTAACAATAAGAAATACCCTGGCTGGCCACAGACTATTTGATGAAATGTAAATATGAAACTCGTGATCATATTCTATATAAAGTGTTTCCCTCCCGAGGTGAAAAGTGTACAGTATGTGTAAAAACACAGCCTTGTCCATTCAGGAATTTCTAAAGACATTCAGAAGTATTTTTTTCCACTATAAGAACTGTATGAATGAAGTGGTAAAAAGAAATGATCGTAATGAAAAGTGACACATTTGTTTTGTTTCTATTTTATTACACTTAGATTATTCCTGTAAGCGAGCAATAAAAAAAAATGGTGAAACGTTCCTGCTGTGTGTGTGATCAGTAAAACGGGTTAAGGGTCGTCGCTGTTCACAGACCCCCATTATAAACAACCTCACGGGCAAACAACTATTATTTTATTACTGGATTTCTTCCCAGGCGTCATGAACTGAACTTGATCCGCCGGGCCCTGTTTTCTTTCTAAATTTGGTATGAAATATATCCTCCGATGCTGGCCGAAAAAAAAAAAAAAATGCAACCCTTGTGGACACGATGATGAGGCTTTAAGTACACGCTGCCAAAACCGTCTCACCAGAAGGCCGAGTATGGTTTACTTCCCTCTTGGGGTCAGTGTTGATCTTTGGGAAAAACCTTGATGACTTGGTCATCAGTTTTCTGCATCAGCAGGGAATACACCCTCTTCTGTTTTTTTCCTTTATGCTGTGTATTTACTCGCGTCTTGCATGTAGGCATGACCTCTCACACACTTTAATTGATATCTGATTATGTCCAACAGACGCGCTGGTATATTACTTCATCACGCATCAGTGCGCGGACAGCATGTCTGGAATTACTAAATATCTCTGCTCGAGCCCTTTTATTATGCAGTGTCAGGCTTGTCCGGCCTTTGTTATGACTACGGCATTAAATCTGCATTCGACCACAGCTGGAAACACGAGAGGTCTCTCTGGGATCGGGGGGGGGGGGGGGCGGGAGAGACACTTTAAACATAAAGCCTGCTATCTGTGTTCTCACTGCACCGTTATTATGGCTTGGGTTTGCGGGCTAATGCTGTACATAACTCGGTCCGTCGGAGGAGACATGACAGTGATGAGTGGAGGAATGTATGCAGGCCTCCACGCTGTTGTTGTGTATGGATTTACTACACAGCACATTGGTATTCCTGCGGGGGGCAGCATCTCTCTAATAAAGCAAATACAAACAAATAGGACAGATTCTCATGTCTAATTTGACACAAATAGTACAAAATAATACTCAGATAATCACAAGATTAGGTATTAGGTTCAACTCAAAATTAACTCTGAGAACACATTGTCTTCTTACTGGGTTAGGGAAAAAAAATAACATACATTATATATATATAATGTATGTTATTATATTATAATAACACTGTTGGCACATTTCTTGTCACAGAAGTCCGTCTTATGCAAAACTGCCACAGCCCAGTATAGAATGTCTTATATAACCATTTGTTTTCACAGAAGTCGGTGTGGCTTTTATTATTCTATTATAGCGCTTAACCGAACGTTGGATATGGGATTTCTCACAGAATTCCTCATGTTTTCCATTATCATCCATAAAATGAGCAACAGGCCAAATCCCCTCTGGAACTCCTTCCCTCCGCAGATTTTCTGCTAAGCAATATCTGTCTATCTGTTGTTCCACACTGGCATGTTATGTGGTGTGAAATTGTGTTTATATACTCGTTTCCAATAGAGGGGAACTTGCTGATAGAAAGCACAGAGTTTAAACAGTAATGAGCTATATTTCATATTACAACATAGCAGAAACTCTGTTCCACCCCTTTTTTTTCCCTCCTTTCACATCCATTAGGGAAAATAAAAGAAAAAGAGTGTCTATTCTTAACAGATCATTTTTAACCTTAAGGCACTATTCATGACATCAGCATCCATTATAGATTTTAACAACGCTATTGTCCCTCACATTATCTGTTGATTTAATCGTTCCGTTTGATACAGAAAAAGGTTGCTGCTGCCACCTGCTTTTTTTAGAATTGATTTAAACGTGTCTATATTACTACAAATATGAAACTTGACAGTTATTGCTTTATCCCTAGAAATAACAATGCCCAACTATTTAACCTCCTTCTGAATCTAATTATGTTACGCAACCTGCTGCAGAGGAGAGTTGTAATTGGAGCTTGTGAAAATTGGCTAACAGATGTTTGTTTTTATTCTTTTCTTCAAATAAAGTTGTGCCAGAGAAATCCTGTGTGTCTGTGAATAAAGATTCCAGAGGTTAATGAGCAACAAATCAAGGATTCAGGTTGTAACTTATAGGAGGGGGAAGGCCGGAAAAGCAGAAACCGCGAGGCGGCCTTAGCCGTTTTTCCAGACATCCATTCTTCTATTTCAAAGCGTCTCCATGACATTGCTCTTGTAGATTGCTAACTTTAAGCACGCCATATAAAAAAGCCGCGATTGTGTACTTGGAAGACTGGGAAAAAAAAATGGGTGGGGAGATGGGGGCAGGTGGTGCTGCCCTGGAAAGTCAATGTAGTACAAATGACCCATGAAATGTCCCAAATGACCCAAAGTTTCTCATTCTAGGCTATGTGTCAATTTCTCAAGGCATTATTTAGTTCTGCAGAAAAAAATGTCTATTTGTAGGTTATGGGTGTAGTTAAGACATGTAGTACCTAAAACTTGTGCAAACATATGGTTGTTTTATTAATTAGTCAATATCTGTAATGTTCTCTTACTTAATTTTCAGCAATGCCCGTTGTTTTTTTAGGTCAAATGAAAAAAAAACTGGGCTGAAATCATATGAGTTAAATTCAGTCAACGGTATCTGAAAACAAATGTGATTTTGTTTGTCACATATTTATTAAATTAACTAATAGAGTTGTTTTTTGAGAAGCTTTGAGACTTGCTGTAATCATAAGCAGCAGGAGTGTAGGGATAAGCTCTTTCTTTTTTTCTTTTTTTTTTCTTCCAGCAGCTTCACATTTTTGAGATAGCAGGGTGAAGGAAAATCACACTGTCAGCACACAGCAAGACTCCTGCTGCTATTCTCTCTCTCCCTCTCTCCCCCTCTACCTTATTTCTCCAGTCCGACATGCTATGCATACCACACTAGAGGGGTGATAATCCTCCCAAAATCCATGCATTATGGCATTCCGAGGAGCTCTTTCCTCATATGATTCTGCAGCCGGGTGAACGTGATGTGCCTGTGGTGCAACACGAGCGCGCGGCCCCCATGGCAGCTCGCTCTGGAAGCGACTCCAGATTGAAAACACTGCAAGTGGAGAAGAGAATTGAAAACAGGCCTTGGAGTCGAAAGGGAAAGGAAATAAGTACGTCTCGTTTTTCATTTGAGGTGTTGATGCTGTTGAGTTTCATCTTGAAAGCGTCCTGCTTTTTTAGCTGCGTGCCGTCCTGGATTACGTCTTTAAATTGAATCAATCAGCTCGTCCTTTTAACCTTTTCGGGAGGACAGCAAAGAGGCTGCTGAACTCCGATTTTAGGGTCGCGAGCCGTCATCTGTTGCATGCATGAGGACGTAGCAGCGGTGCGTGACCCCCTGTGGCTCCACTTTCCCCGGGCTCGGCCAATCTTTTCCCAGCTGACCATTCAGCTGTTGCCAACACTTGTCCACTTGAAAACTGTTGCCATAGCTCAGCATGCCGGTTTACAGCCACTAATGGTTTAAATGAAGTTAGCATTGGATTTAATGGAATACTTTTTATTTAATAAGGGTTCAAACAAAATGCCCAGTCACTGGTACACAAATATTTCTGTTAAATGTATAGAGGAGTACATCTGAATAGATATCCCTTTGCTGCTAACTACATGATTATTACAACATAAGTATTTTACTATGGGGAATATACTTGCAGTTTCTTACTGAATGAATGTAACAACGCATCATTTGATGATTCCTAACCCATGTGAATAAATGCTGAACCACAACTTGACAATAAAAGCAGAAATGTTATCCGGAAGCTATAATGAGCGGTCGCAATGCATCTAATTCCTTTTTTTTTTTTTGCAGAGGCCTCCCCCCTCTAGAATCAATCCATCATCGGCTGTCCTGAGAGCAAACAGCTCACATCCGGTTCTGTGTGAAAATCTAAGTGTTTGCTTCCTACCTATCCATCACACAACCCATTATGTCCCTCATTTAGACATCTTTCAATGGTGATATGTTCAATTACGCGATCCATCACGCTCGGCTCTCGTCTCACCATTGGTGGATGATCTTTGTCTCCCCACAATGCCCAAAGACGTGTGTTTCCTTTAGAGGCTAGAGGGCAGACCCTGGTCCGCTCCAGATTCTAATAGCGGAATTTAGAGAGGAACCAATTCTTTCTCCTCTATTCTGAAAGGCCACAGCCCGGGTCAGAGGTCAGGGAGTTAATCCCCGGGTTGCCAGGGAGGGTTCCTACGGCGGAGCAGGGCCGCTGGTGCTCAGAGGAATGTGCACACATCAGATGTGCCGGTCTGACCCTGAGCCTGACGGGGCCTGAGAGCAGGAGAGCAGAGCGCGTTGTCCCGATCAGACAATCACAAGTGTTGATGGACGACAGATTGGCTCATTCAAAACCAAGATCAAGTCAAGAGCGTAGTAGTGACAGGACAAGCTTTTGTTATTGTGATTTTCTTGTGCCTGCTCACTGATGATAGGAAGAGAAAGTGGAAACAAGGTAACTCTAACTGTAGAATTGTAGTTTTATTAATTAATTAATTAATTAATTAATTATTGTATTTTGTATACGTTTTGTAACATGTGAGATTATAGCTGTGTGACTAATTTCCATTATAGTCCTATTGGCAGGTTGATATTATAGATAATTTTTAAACTATTTATAAAACACATAAAATCAAGTAAATACTGAATAATTACAGACCAAGAGCAGAATTGGGGTTCTTTAGATCAGCCTTTTTTGTGGTCTTGGTCCTCAACAGTCTTTAGTCTTGGTCTTGGTCTTTGCCTCTTGGTCTCAGGTCTCGCAATGTCTCAGACTGGCAGCACAGTCTTAAAGGGATTTAACAAGCAGACACCCTTTTTCTTCCTCTTGAATATCATTATTCCACACCCATTTGTGGTGTCAATCACACATTCTGACGTGTTGGTGAATTGGTCAGAGTCGAGGGGAGGATGCAACATGTTGGTAAATTCAGCAGTGGTGAGGTTTGGGTTCTTGGTCTCGGTCTTGAGCTCAACTAGTCTTAGTCTGATGTGGGCTGTCTTGGTTTTGGTCTTGGTATTGATACTCTCTGGTCTTGGTAGCATCTTAGTCTTGGTTTAGGTGGTCTTGACTGCAAGTCTAGCCAAGGGATCAGGGGATCATACACATGTCACCACTGCTGTAACACTACTAGATTAAAGTACATAGTGTTGAGTGTGTAATTATATTGCAATATTCCCAATGAATATAAAGTGCTAATTACAAAAAGCTCAATGCATATTGCATATTGATTGCATGCAGAGCGGAAGCTTCCAAACAAGAGCATGACTCCCCTGTCCTGGTCCAAGGTCAAGCTTCATGCCAAAACCTCAAGTTTGTATTCCAAGCCATCTCTGAGGAAAAATATGGGCCCCACTGGCTTCCTCACATCTTCATCTCCACGGCAGTGACATCATGAGAAAGTTGTCCCCCCCCTGTTGACAAGGCTTTGCCGTTGCCATGGGGCAGCTGGAAATGGCACCGCCGGCCCCAGTAAATGAAGGCGGCTGGGGGGGCGGGGGCGGGGAGGGACGTGAAGGCGAGCAAATAAAAGTGCCATTTGCAGCATGTTTGCTCTGACGTCCCCGGAGCCAAATTCTGATCTGTTATTGGGCTTCGGAGCGTTTGGGGCCTCTCAGTGGTTTCTGGCTACAGGGACCCCCCCCCACTCTGGATGACACAGGCTGTGTTTGCTGAAACGAACAGGGCTCCCCGCCGCCGCCGTGTGAGCAGGCGGCGGCTACACGGATTCAGCTCGCTGAATGAATAAAACACAACCGAGGGAAGGAGCCGGTCTTGTTAGAGGCCGACCGCAGCGAGCAGCGAAGTGCCATTCACCGACAGAAAGAATCAGCCACAACACAGACATCAGGCCAGAAAGGAGAGGAATCTACATGATAAAGCCACGGCGGAGTGTTCTATCACATGCTATAAGCCATTTCCACCAACGGGCTTTGGCAAATGCCACTGTACATGTGAGCCTAAAAGTCTCAGCCAACATTAGGAGTGGAACATTGACTTGACAGGCTAGCGTCAGCCAAGACTAATTCTGATCTCCAAACCATCTGATGAAGATGGTGCCTGGTCAACCTCATGAGCACTCTGCATTTACTCTAGTTGCAATTCTCAGATTCCCTTTGATACCTGATATTCACACACACACACACACACACACACACACACACACATAGGCCCCATGTTATAGCCTCACAATCCCCCCCTTTTTTTTTTTTTTTTGCTACAGAGACACCCAACACCCTTTGGTCCTGCCGTAGCACTTTAGCGAGCGAAAGCGACCGCAAGGCATTTCATGACTGGGAAACTCATGACCTACTGGGGATTAATGAGCATTCTGGAAGGCGCCATTTTGGCTTGTTGACCCCTTGTGATGTGTTCATCTCTATCTGGCTCAGGTCGGGGGATTCACGTAGGGATAGAGAAGTAGGATAATGTTTTTCATGTGTTTAGAATGAAAAATCATCTGCTGAAGGAGGAACATTTCCAGGGGAAAGTGATATTTTAATTGCTTTTTCATTATAAGGAAAGTCTAGGTATTTTATAAATAATGCCCCGTGTTTTAAACGGCAAACAGAGAAATAAGTCCCAACTATGCAGCCACCAGCCACCCCCATTCACAGCCGTTTAAATCAGCCACTTTTCTTGACTACAAATGTACATTTGGAATATATTAAAATTTCAAATAAGGTTTAATTTGAAGTTTACGATTTTAAGACGTACAGACAGGAATCTGATTTTAAGGCATCATAACTAGTTTAGAAATGAACCTGTGCTCATATGAACAATTTATACACATGTAAAAGCTTGAAGGCACTGCACTACAGGACAAGGGAAAATGTTGAAAAGTTAATTTTCAAACTATACTATACACATATGATAAGAATTTGCTTTTCCTCATGTATAATGTTAGACATCCATGTTTCACCAGAGTGAGTGTAGTAACAGTAACCTATGATCCTGAATTGGAATTAAAGTATTCAACAAAATATTCTGGATTTTTTTTTTGATTATGTGATTCTGTAGAAACAAACAGAGCATGTGAGGCTGCATGGCAGAAGCGTCACTGAAGGTGTTGGATGCAGCTGCAGAGTGAGCTGTGGCTCGGTGTGGGTGGCGGCTCGTTCTCTGCTGGGGTGGTGTGTTTATGTGTGCAAGGGTTGGAGCCATGCGCACGGTGCAGGAATCCACACACACACGCACACATAAGCATGCACACACACACACACACACACACACACATAAAAGCCACAGAGACCCTATTGATTCCGGCTAATCAAGGCAGCAGGGCTGGAGGGAAGCTGTGCACGCTTTGTGTGTGTGTGTGTGTGTGTGTGTGTGTGTGTGTGTGTGTGTGTGAAGTCAACACATTCCCCACATTCCAGCACTTCCCCAAAGAGGCATAAAATATTAGCCACTACACTGAACTCACAGGCCTCTTTTTTCTCTCTGCTGGGGTTGTCCTGCTCTTTAAACTCAAACGGCCTCTTTCTTTCTGCCAAAGTGACTATGCACTTTGCCATGGCCTAAGTTTTTTTGACACAATTTTTTTTCCTTTTTCGCTGTCTCTTTTGTAATTCCACCCACGGGACGACCATGCAGTGACTTCTGGCGGAATCACACTGACAACACAAAGACTTCCCATATCCACGTCTGGTTCAGACCGGTCCTCCTCTATTACAACAAAATCTGACCTCGCCCATGAAGTTGCAAACGATTGCATGTGCTTATAATATAATACTCAGTCAGATTTTTTTGTATCTTTACTGATTCAGGGTAGTTTGAGCGAGCCTCTCTTTCGCAGGAACGCCCTGATCACATTCACACCTGGAAGCCGCCCAGTACAACCGCAGCCTGGCCTGCCAGCCACTGAGTTGAGGGGCAGCTCAGTCGAGGTAGCGAGAGAGGTCATTTTTAATTTTCTCCACCTGAAATGATCCCGCCGGTTTGGTGGTGGAACCCTCCGGGTCCCAAGTTTGCTGTAGGCTGTGATTGATTAGAAGAGCTGCACACTGAATCTCTTCGGGGGGGGGAAATCTGATAAAATGTAGATAATATTCTCTAAAATCATATTTGGGACAAGGCCAAAACTGTCATGTGGTGTAACCCTTAAAAACTTGATACATGATAGTTTAACTCTCTTAAAAACACATGATATCAACTAGTTTTATATTCTAGGTGGATTCAATATTTAAATTCTACCAATCATTATCAGTTACACCATTTGACATTTTGAGAGATGCTTCTTAAACCTGTAATTTAACATTTATTTCGATTTTCTCCTCTCGCCAAACATGTCTCTCGCCATGTAGTCTCTATGATAATAAGATAAAAGAACATAACAGGGGATACTACAACAGGCATACAAACATGATTTTACTGATCAAAAACAAAATCAAACATTGATAAGTTATTGTTAGATAGTGTAACATCTTGTTCATGACTTAGATGTCACCGACACATAGAAGTATCACGATTATTAAACATTATCCTTCTTATTTCTAATGCTTTATCATTCACTAATAATCATAGCACAGACGGACACATCCTGCCTCTGTGTAACAGTAAATTTAAAAATATAAAAAGTTATGAACTTTGCAATATGTCCTGGTTTGCACAGAATAGAAATGCCAAGCACCTGGGACAGTGATGCAGACATTGATGGTGTGAGTTGAGAAAACGAGTTGAGAAATGAAAAGCAAAGGGCCAAACAGCCAAGAAATGCCCACTGACCTTCTTTCTCCTCCTCCTCCTCCTCCTCTTCCTCATCTCTTAAAGCCAGAGTGAGAAGGTTCACAGTAAGGCATCGTTACCATAGAAACTCTGTTTGCCTTTCCCAGTGAGAAATTCTGAGGCCGCTGGCTTTTCAGCTGGAATTCAGACATTCAATTCAATGCACAGCGCTGTCTGGAAAGGAAAAAAAGTAGTAATTGTCTTTTTGTGGCTCAACTACTAGGTCCATTTTTTGTTGAAAGTTTGAAAGACAAAAAAAAGAACTGGACGTCATTTTTTTTAACAGTCCTGGCTGTTCGGCTGTATCATCTGGTGCAAAGAAGAGCTCCAGCAAACCTGATTTTGTTCCTCTGCCTTTTTATGCGAGGTGATGAAAATGAATAAAACCCTCATTTTTGGTTTTTTTTTTTGCTCGCACAGGATCGTGCGTGCCAATCATAATTTGGAGTGCGGTCGGGTGAGCGCGGCTCCGCGCTGCGTGCCCAGGCACAGGGCTGCATTCAGGTCCCGCTCTCCCCTCCCATACCAGGCCGCCCGCCGCTGGAACAAAGAGGCCTTTCACGTTGACCTTGAGACACGGCACACACCCCCGTCACCACAGGAACCAACGCGGAGGAATTCACCCCGAAAAAACTCTCCGATATCAATCTCTCCCGTGCCACTGGCAGACGGTCCGAGCCTGAGGCGGAGGAGGTGGAGGCGAACCTCGGGTAGTTTGGATAATACGGCATATATCATTTGAGAGTGTTTTTATTCCAGAGGAGAACGTGGAGTCTTGCAACATCAGTGTGTCAAAGATCCATCCATCCATCCATTGTCTATCCCGCTTATTCCCTTTCGGGGTCGCAGGGGTCTGCTGGAGCCCATCCCAGCGCGTTAAGGCGAGAGGCAGGGATACACCCCAGATGGTCGCCAGCCAATCGTGGGGCACACACACCATTCACACACCATTCACTCTCACACTCACACCTATGGGCAATTTAGAGTTTACCAATTAACCTGAGCATGTTTTTTGTATTGTGGGAGGAAACCGGAGTACCCGGTGAAAACCCACGCAGACACGGGGAGAACATGCAAACTCCACACAGAAAGGCCCCAGACCCAGGCCCAAGGCGGTCTTGAACCTGCGACCTTCTTGCTGTGAGGCAACAGTGCTACCCACCGCACCACCGTGTCGCCTGTGTCAAAGATGATTTTCCATTTTGGAATCATCTCCACTCACAAAAGTCAACTATGTCAGGAGTCAAAATTGAAAAAAAAAAAAACAAATAAAAAGATCTGCTTAAGTTATACAATTATTTATTTTACATATGAAACGCCAGACATGAACTGTTCCAAGGAATAAAAGCTTTTATTCTCAACGGGCAAAACAATGAAAACAGATTTAGCTTTTTTTTTTTTTGGTGTGTTTTTTCTTTACAATTGTACAACCTGAAAAAGGACAAGAATTCAGGCATTAAAATTGCGGATCTGCATTTTTTTTTTTAAACAAAATAAAAATAAGAGGCTTTCACTTTATATATTTCTTTCATAAGAAATAACTTCAGGACTGTACATCAAGCTTTTTACAAAAGCACACGGAGCTTCAAAATATACAATGTTCATTCACATTTTATACACATATAAAAAAAACCAAACAAGGTTTTGCTACATTAAAAAAGAAGAAAAAAAAAAAACGGGGACTTCCTCGTCTGCCAGAAAAAAAAAAAAAAAAGGCAGTCCAAAACACATTCCTCTTCAGCGTCACGTTCGACTCGGGAGTCCAGCTCGCATGCTGCTTGGCAACGTTAAGGAGCTCCGTTCTTTGTTTTTCCAAAGAGTCACGAGACGGCGGGAGGGGAGAGATGCTGCGCCACGGGGCCAGTCCCAACGCCCCCCCCTCTGCTCACCGAGGACTCATCCTATCTCCAAACACGTCCAGGTGAGCCGCTCAGTCCGTGTCTACGTGACAGGGGTTGGTCCCCAGCCGCTGCGCCTCCCGGTACAGCCGCAGGAAGTCTTTGTAGCGCGGGGCGCAGCCCATCCACGCCTCGCCGAAGCGCACCGTGCCGGTGAAGAGGAACTCGCCGTCGCCGGCCTTCACGCCACACTGCGGCGGCATCTTGATGCGGCCCGCCCGGCTCCGCGCCCGCACGTTGCCGGACGCGAACACCTGCGTCTTCTGCCGGTAGAGGCGGCTGATCCGCACGTCCACGGAGGAGTGCTCCTCCTCCCGCTGCACCTTGGTGATGCTGCCCCTCGCCACTGGAAGAGCCAAAAAAATAAAGGAATAAATAAATGCAGGAAGGTTTGCATGGCGCTCCTGAAACACATGAAACACACGGGACATTTGTGTCCCTGCGTAGCAGCACTTACCGAAGTCGTTGGTGCAGACCGCTAGAAGCATCTCGGTGTCGCTGCAGGGCTGACAGGGCGCTACGGGGAAACACAGAGACAGAAAGGGAGGATGAGTATGGAGCTCAAATCTGGTAGATAAGTACAAACAGATAAGAGCAGGGGGGGGCGCTTTATTTATCTCTCTCTGGGTCTTGTAGGATGATAAAAATCTCGTTGACAGGTCAGTTTCTTTCCAGCCGACTGCAGCTTTTAAGACAAATGTGCGACTGCGGTTGGGCCGGCGGGAGAAGGCGTGTGCACAAACACAACAGGGTTGCTGGAATTCCCATCCACGCCAGTTATTATTCATCTGTGGCCGTTCCAGAGTGACAGTCGGCTGTCATGAGTTCTTGTTTTTGTTTTTTTACACCAAACAGAAGTGGGCACACAGCTCATTGTAAAAGAAGGGGAAAAAAAAAGTTTATCACCACCCATTAAAAGAAAACACTAATGAGTGGATGTGTGGGCCCCTGTGGGTCTGCGTTCAATGCTCAAGGGGGCTGTTTGGTCAACCCAACCCCCCCACACACACACACAGACACACACACACACACACCCCAAAGGAGGAACCCCTTGACACTCCATGACAAACAAGGACCAGATGAAAAGGATAAGGAGAGTAGGAGAAGCGAGGAAACGGCTTCATCTGTGACCTGAGCTCTGTTAGCGCTGCAGCAGGCCTGCTGGGACATGGAGGAGTCAGCACATGTTTATTTTCATCTACAAACTACTACAATCAACGGGGAGACTTTCGGCGGTCTTAAAAAAGTGAAAATCTGAGGCAGTCAGGACGTGGAGGAGAAAAAAATTCTCCGACATTTCTTCTCTCGAACAATAACATACAGTAGCTGGGGGGTAAACAACCGGATGTAACAGGAAAAAGTGACTAAAGCGAAATGCCTTTTACTTTTAAAGCTCGCCCCGGGCTAGGTTTCACCCACAGTTTTATAGCGGGGGGATTGGGTCCTAAAAATAAAACGCAGCCAGGACAATGATTAGTTGTCTCAGGTGGTCCCTGCGAGCGGCCCGACCAGAACGCCCTCATTAGCCCCCGGGACCCGCCGCGGTGGGGCAGGTGGGGCAGAGGGGAGGGAGGGGGGGTGTCGAGTCAGCACTTGGCCGGGGGTGGGTGCCTGTCCGCTGGATTAGAGGAAGATCTGGAGCGCTGGAAACCACCCTGGTTTACACATCTGGTCCTGAGCACGAAGATGAATCTTTCTCCCCATTAAAAGGGTTTTTTTTCTTGGGATTTTTTTTCCTCAGGAATCTGTGATTTGGGGTTATACAGATAAAACTGGTTTAACTTGACTTGGGTGTTGAAAGTACAAGAACATTAGGTGCCCCCCCCCCCCAAAAAAAAAGAAGAAAAGAGATGCGTGTCTGAACTGGATGGTACGGGGGTGAGGGGTGAGCATGTATGAGGTCAGGCTGTGTAGCAACATGAGTCGCCGCCGCACACAGAGATCAGAGGTCAAACAGCCACAGGCTCGCGGCGGCTTAAGAACAGCTGGAGCGGCGGGGAGAACTTCAGAGCGGGCCGGCCTCGCCCCGAGCCTGGAGCCGCGCCGACGGACGCTTTGAAGTGAGCCTGCGTGCTGCCGTCGCATCAGAGAGGAGAAAGCGTCGGCCTAAACTCAGCGCTATGTTGTGTTTTTTTTTTTCTTTCCTCCCCCCTCGCCTCTTTTTCTCCGAGCGGGGCTCGCATGTCAGACATGAAACAGAACCGCAGGAATGGGCTGGGTGCCGAGTCGGCGTCGTCCACGCGCACGCATGCAGCGCCACGCCGATCGGAACCACTTCACAGGAGTGGCGAGGGATGAGGGATGAGGGAGGGAGCGGTCATATATATATATATATATATATATATATATATATATATATATATGGTGTCCCTGCAACATCTGGACCCTGATGAATTCCTCCATAATGGAGCACCACTCGCTAATACGGCTCGGCACAGGCGGCGACCACTTCAAACGGCTGGAGGAAGCGAGCGGGAAAGATATATGAAGGGTAGAGGAATGAGAAAGAAAAATACAGGAATGATAAATAGAGAAATTAAAGAGGTAGGAAATAGTGAAACGGACTGGAAGAAAAAAGGGAGAATAATTTAAAGTGATCTGAAAAGGGGGTGACAGCGAGAAGAGGAGCACCCAACATCTGGCCGGGGACGCATTCCAGCTCGATGGTGAGCAACTCAATCCCAGCGCAGTGGGTCGGGGAGAAGAGGAAGAGATAGGGACTAGAAGGCAGAAACTGCGGCGGGGCGGGTAAGAGAAGAAGATGAGAAGAAGCCGAGGAGCGATAAATCAGCCGGCCCGGGCTGCAGATGACACAAGACCACTGTCTTTGTGAATCATCCCAGTGCTATCTCAGGCCACATCACACAGGACCAGATCACACAGAGCAGAGCTGAGGCGAGTGGAAACCACTCCGCACACAGGCAGGCCTCTTCTACTTTTAACCCGCTCCGCTCTCTCTTTCTCGCTCTCTCTCTCTCTCTGCTGTGCCAGATAACGATGCAGGATGTAGATATGTGAACCCAGAGAGTCGTAAAAACAGATGTTTCTACTCATACTTCGCTTAAGGTGGAAAAAGAAAAAAAAAACACGCAGTGGCGCAGCTTGAAGCTGTGCAGGTTTGGCAGGTACACAGCGTGAAAATACATGGTTGTTTTTCATCGGAGGCCCACTGTTCCACTGGCCTTTCACACACAAGTCATCCAAATTTCTTCTTTTTTTTTTTCCTCCTTTTTTTTAAAAAGGAACAATTACAGCTTACAGCCCATTTAGCATACTCAAGTCAAATCAAGTCCGAATAGTTGTGAAATGAGGTGAAACATGAACGCTTTATCCTGCGAAAATCTAACGTTTCATAACGCATCACCTAATCATTGACTTGAATAGAAATATGTTCGTCCCAAACCTAAATGTACAGACGCGGTAGTATGGGGAGAAATGGATGTTGGCTTCGGTATTAGCAGCATGTTGGAGCAAATGTGGAGTTTCCTACTATTAGAGTCCAATTTAATAAAAGTTTCCACCAGTAGATGGCTGCATTTAGTACGCGGCGTGCGCACACCACAGGGACCGGAGCACAAAGGAAGCCAGTTCTAGAGGGAATCAATCAGGAGCGAGTCCTCCGAGTGTTTTAAAATGATCATTTCGCTGAAATACGAGACTCCTATCTACAGATTTGCGAACCACATATCCATAAAAACGGACGCATCTTACCACCGAGGGAGTTGGCCTCCGCCCCCAGCCTGTCGGCGACCAGCTCGTACTGGAAAGCCGTGATCCGCCGGCTGATGTCGGTGTACGGGACGGCCTCGATGAACAGGGCGCCCTCCTGGATGCCGAAGCAGTGCACCCTGCCGCTGCCTTGGTCCTGCTCGCGCAGCAGCAGCCGCAGTTTCCCATTGCGGTCCAGGTAGATGTTGGTGCCGCACGAATCGGCCGAGGGCTTGATGCAGACGGAGAGGCGGGCGGCGGCGGGGGACACCGTGTTGGGCCGCAGATTGACGATGATGGCCCCGGTGGGGTAGAGCCACTCCAGGGAGCCCTGGGAGCAACGCAGGTACACCTGCTCCACATCCCTGGTGTGGCCCTCATGGGTCAGACCGCTGGAAGAGAGGAAAGAGAGACGTCAGCATATCTCAGGAAGAGAGAGACATTGTGACACGTGTTAAATAACAGAAACCTAAGAAAGCCGTCTTTGTCGGAGATGCTTATTTTCCTTTATGCAGCATGCAGGGATTAAAAATTAGCAGGCCGACCGAGGTGAGGACCTCTGGAAGGCCCCGCGGACGTCACGTCAGACCGCATTCCTCCTGGAGCATTAAGGGCCGTCTGTGCGCACAAGACTGGCTGCATGACCAGTCACGAGCCGGAGCAGCCAAAATGACCTCAGCTCCAACACACACACACACACACACACACACACACACACACACACACTCCCCCCACCTCGTCCATACCGCATTGTTCCTCCCAAAGCTTTGGCCAAAAAAAAAAAAAACGCGCTCACTGGCAGGCTGCCTTTGGGAAGACTTTGGAAGCAGGAGTGGATGAATGGAGGGACACAGGGGCCTCCGGGACAGACAACGGCGGCAACAGTAGCCGGGCCCGCTGCATGCAAGTGCAAATGCAGGTCACGCACCGAACCTCCCCTCGCCTTTCATGCCACCAAAGAGACTGGAAGAGACTTGTCCGGGCAGCACTTCGGACTCTGGCGCCAGCGTGACCAAATGACTCCCCGTCCAGAACTTAATGCCTGCATGGTTCAGGGTTTGAAAACTCCTGGTCTGTCAGTCATTCCGTGGCAGAGCCAGGAGGCAGGAAGCCATCAGCAGTCTACCAGCGTACGCCGTGCCAAGCTAGCGGTTTGACTCTGGGGGGAAAAGAAACGCCCAGCTTCCTGAAAATGAGATGCTGAAATTCAAATTCGGCCTGTGGATCTGAAGTAACCCGTAGCACATGCTGAGCATATGCAGCCGAGAGCCCTCCTAACCAGCCTCTACCTCAGCATGCCTCTAATTAAGTCCTTTTCTCGAACTTCATCATTTCTGCATGCAATTAGAGTGGATTAGTCGAGAGGCTCACTAATGAACAACAGATTATTTGGTCGAGGGCTCAAAGTGCTGAATATGGCCTTCCCCTTCTGACTGCAGGATGAAAAACAAAACCACACTGTTTGAGGCACAGCGTCTCAAGTGCAAAATGGGATGGGAGGACAAATTTTCCAGTATATACCATATTCTGCCTGAGTTACAGGAAAAAAAAAACACTTTAAACTGTAGGGAAATCTGCAGATAAAGAGTCTGATTATTACTTATTTGTCTGTGTGTGACTTGATTAAAACTATAAGAGAATGAGGAAAAATCCAGTTTTCCACCATTTGATTATGGGACGTAGTGAATAAAAATGCTACAACAAAGTCATTATAGTTAATGACTCATTTATTAATGTGGTCTGTGAAAAGGCATTTTCTTAAACCTCTTTCTAAACTTTAACAGAACAATGCTTATTGATTATTTCTACATGCGGATATGATCCTGTTTTTGTGATGAGTCTGTCGTTTAATCCCAGAGGAGTTCATGTCAGTAGCGGCAGGTCGCTGCAAGCTAATTTTACTTTTCGTCTGCGTGGTTAGAAACAAAAAAAAAAAAACAGCAGAAAAAGTGGTCATATAAGGCGGACTTTACTCTCACCTGCCCTTCCAGCTGCACTGGTCGCTCGAATACTGGCAGAGAGAAAGCCTCCAGAGCAGCAGCAGGGGCAGCAGCGCCGGGCTCAGCATGTTTCTACCGCAGCTCGCTTCGCCTCCTCCCGGGTCAAACTAGCATAAAGTCCACCGTCGTATTTCCAGCAACATCGCGTTTCCATCCATGCGCTCCCCCCTCAAAACACACACACACACACACACACAACCGGGTTTCCGCTCCGCTTTGGTTCCTCCTGTTATCCGAAAGTTCGTAAAAGTGTAGTAATACTAGTACTAATGAGTATAATAAGCCGCTTTTAGCGAGTCTCCGGTGCTGACAGCGGTCCGTCTAACGTGTATCGAGGGTTCAGCCCCGACTGGGTTAGTGCATCCCTGCTCGATCCACGTCACACCCCGTCCACTTTATCACCGCGCTGCCTTCACGGACTCCGCCCCGGCTCCGTCCTGTGAGTGTTCAAGAGGGGGAAAAAACGCTACGTTAGTTACGTTACGTTATTATTATCTTTTTTGCGTGTGGCGTTTTAACAAATACCACACAGAGTTACTCTACAATGTTATACAAAAATATGTAAATAGATCAAATGGGAGTATAAATTACCCAGTTGACAGTATTAACAAGAAACCTCAGAAAAGGGAAGGAGATGTTATAATAGTAATATATTTGGTGTTGTTTTTGTTACGAAAATGTTATCACTATATGTAGCATCATAATAAATGCTACTATTGCAAATTATACGTTTGTGTGTGTGTGTGTGTGTGTTACAATGATTTTCTCTGCTCATCCAACAACAAGTTTGAAAAATCCACACAGCCCTTGAACGCAGCATAAAAGTTAAGGATTGTTTACAGAGGCTCATATGTTGATCCTATGAGGGAAAACAACAAATCACAGTTTTACATTTTAAAGTCATTTCTATTTTTTAAAGAGTACTAATCCCAACTGATTATTGATTGAATATTCATGTTGACAGACTAAATGTTATATTCTACTTCACTCCACATTTGGCACTTACTATTTAAGAGCATATTGGGAGTAATATATATGTTGGAATGATTTCTTAAATTCTTCACTTTTTAAATCACAGTAGCCAAGTAGCCACACAAACATTAAAATGAAAAAATGT
This sequence comes from Eupleurogrammus muticus, assembly GCA_036785175.1. Lineage (NCBI taxonomy): Eukaryota > Metazoa > Chordata > Actinopteri > Scombriformes > Trichiuridae > Eupleurogrammus > Eupleurogrammus muticus. Next base: position 15,503,711 of record JAYKQN010000011.1, on the reverse strand, counting down.
GTTATCCATCTGTTGTTTTTCTAAAATGATGGTGATTCTGTGCCTTAACTTTGAGCGTCATAGTGGCCTCATGATTAATTCATGAGATGACCAAAACCGCATGCCAGAAAAACCAGAGCCACTGCAGAACCTCCAATAAAAGCAGTGAAATCATTATCCCTTTTTTTGTAATTAGCTTTCTTTGATGCAATCGCTCACTGACTTTTCTGACACACAAGTCCCGGGCCAAGGTTTCACAGTGAACTCGTGATTTACGACAACAGCTATGTTTCCCAATGCAGGAAGAGCTGCAGCGACTTGTAGAGCAGCAGGGTCGGTTACTGCCTGGTGCATCTGTAAACATAAACTACTCATCGCTAAAGTAATAGATCCCGGGCAACGTTTTCCTACGAAACAAGATGTTTTGTGTGTGTGGAATGAGTTTGGCTTGGGAAAGAAACCCGTCTGTCAAGGAAAACCAGAGCAGTTTGTAACTGCTACTTTTCCACTCTGGTTTCTCAGGACTTAGGTTGGTTGCGGCTGGTTGCTGATCGACAAGTCGGGATGACTGACCTGACACGCAGGGTACATGTCCTGGCTTGGGCCTCATAGCCACTGAAGGGCCTCCACAAAACCCCAGATGCCTGTGCAGATAGGTTTTGTAATTCGGGCCGAATGAAAGAAAACACCAGGATTTTACATTGAGCAACGTTTCAGTATCGTTGGACTAATCCAGCGGATTAGGAACTTTCCTAGTGTGTGTGTGTGTGTGTGTGTGTGCGCTCGGGTTTCTGTGTTGTCCTTGTCATATCGCACGCTGTCTGGGAGTTTCTTCTTGATGAAGTTACAAAACAACCATTAGGCGTGTGCGGGCACGAAACACCAACATGAAGTCAAAGACACCTGTACTGTCACCTCAGAGCTACCAGCTGTAGCTCAGAGTCTATAATAAAGTCTGCTGTGAATAACACACCCTGTCACCCAACTCATGGTTTGATACTAATTAAATAAAAGTACAATGTGTTCCAACACTGACGTTAACAAAGGACAAAGAAATTACTGTCGCCTGCTTTCGGGTTTTACACCAAGATATCAATCAAACTGTGGCACTTCACAGCTAATTTTGGAGAACACATGGCTAGATGAATGTGTTCCATTTATCATCTTATTCAAGTGTATTTTAGTGGTATTTGTTGAGATTTTTTTTTTACCAGAGCGAACATACTACAAATTGAAAAAGGGCCTTTTTCTGATGATTATTACCACATGGTATCATTCAAGCAATTTATCAAACAGAAGCAGTAAAGGAAGAAGACATCAGGGATCTTTAGAAAATTGTGACTTAAAAAAAAAATCTGTAGCCGGGGCTCTACCTAAAAATCCGCCCCTGCAACTTGCACCAAGTATGATGAGAAGTTCACCCTTTTTCAACATCACCTGTTCACTAATAAAAAAACATTACGTCCTTCCCCCCGGAGAGTTTTCCAAGAAAAAAGGCCGCCTTTTTATTATTGCAGTTGCTTGTTCACTTGCTGTCACTGTTTATTTTCCCATGCAGCTTGAAGGAAGCAGGTTTACCCCCCCCCCACCTGTCAGAAGCCTCACTGCTTGTAAGAATGGAGAGAGGACTGGAAGAGTGAAGGAGGGGGGAAGGCTGCTGAACTTTAAAGGGGGAGGGGAGTTGTTTTTTTCTTCTTTTTTTCTGTCAGGCCTGTTGTCCTGCTGAGTGAGACACACTTTTATGCCTCCAGGTGAAAAAGCAGCCATAAAGTCGATTGGGGTGATGACAGGATGTGATTTTTATGTGTGTGTGTGTGTGTGTGTGTGTGTGTGCTGACTATTGCATTTCCTGACTATCATCTCTTTATTTAACTCTTCTTTTCCTTCACTGTTTCACTGTGGGACAACAATGGACCAGTCTTGTCTACCATGACGTAACCCCAAAGCCAATATTTGTCAAAAAAAAAAAAAAAAGGGGGGGAACAAAAAAGAATATTGTTCATTTGGCTGAAATCTTTATTGTTTGACAAATGGAAGAGCCTGTCTGGAGTTAATTTTCAACATGTCCCTCAATGTTAAACTCTCCCGCACGGAGAACCAGTTTGATGAATACCCACGCCGCTGCCGAGCTAGCCCCGACCTGTTCCATTTGAAGCCTACTATCTAGGCAGTAAAACCTCGGTCACACAAGCATGTCCGATATCTTGTGGTATGCGCGAGCAGATTGGAAGGCGCTGATACCGCTGAGAGGCTGGCTGCCTGTCATCGTCCCTCTCTGGCTCTTTTCCAGACCGTCAGAAATGCGGCCCAGCTCAAATCTGCGTCCACATTCCACCCCCGGTAAACAGGAATCCTGTCATTTTGAAGTGCCAGCCGTATCTGCAGACAGACATGGCGTTTGTATCTCCTCCGACACCTTGCGCGAATCCGTCACAGTCGTTTGGCTCGCTCATACGAGATGGTGACGAACATAGCGTACATTCCAGCGTCGCGGCCCCGTGGCTCGATCATCGGAAACCTTGACCAGAGGGTTGCACGGCCGCCGGTACGGGCCCGTGTGCGTCCTGAGAGTCAGCGTGAAAAGACACGTGGGAGGAAAAGTGACATATTTGAAGTATGCGGCAACTGGCACATCTCACTCACAAAATTCCCCGAAGTTTTCGCAAGCCAGCCGAGACAAAGCCTGCCTTTTGTTTTCCAGCCTCGACGCTGATGTATAGCTTATGTGTACGCGCTTGAGTAAGAGAGGCGGCGAGGGAGGGAGAGAGGGGGGGGGGAATAAAACAACAAAAAACCTTGCAAGCTCCGCGAGGAAATACGGCAAAAAGAAAGCGGAGAAACCCCAGAAAAATGTCACGGTGGTTGGCGTTCCTTGGCGCTGTAATCTGTTACAGGCTGTGTGAGGGGTGGCGGGGGGATTAGGTGTTCGCCAAAGCTCCATCGGCACGGCGACTTGAATCAGGCCATGATGCCTTCAAGCTGTTCTTAACACCATGCTATCAGTCCCCCTCGCATCGCCCCCACCACCCTCCGTCTCAGCGGGCACACGGAAACCTGAGGAATTACAGCGCTTGGAGGTTTGCAAGAAGAAGAATTTGGGTCAGACACTCACTCGAGCAGGTGGGCAACACTTATAAAAGCCTTTGAATTTCACAGTGATCGGATATGGATTGTAAAGCCTGCGTTTTTAGGTGGTTCTGACTAAAAGACTAACCACCGGGAACACAAACAGGACGAGGGCAAGTTTGCAAAGACGGGGACCAAGGTAATGGCCGTCTCGCCGGAGGACACAGGTCTTTATATTTGCTACAACTTCCGCTCTCCAGATTAGCCACGCCGATTTCGATTCTCACGGCTTCCTGCGCCCCGGCTCTGGCTGGCCCGCGTCCCTCCGCCTCCTTCGCGGCGTCGATGGGTACGCGCATTCTTGGATTCGCCCAATCGGTCTGGGATGGCTCGCACAAAAAAAGCCTCAGCCATTGGGCCCACTGATCCTGGGTGACAGCCATGATAGACTGGGAGACGGCGTGGGGGGGCGGTCGGGAGTAGAAGGAGCGAGGAGCGGCCGTTCCTTTTGTCAATCCCCCCCCCCCTCCGAGTTCCCTGGCTCGCACCCGGGGAGATCAGCTCCTTCTATCTAGCCGCACGCCCTGGCGTAGTTCCTGCGCAACACTTACAGGCTCTAACTCTGTTGAACATTTCTGCAGAACATTTAAACATTAGACTATCCAAACAGTATTGATTTCAGATACTGTAGGGCCGCGGCAGCCTTCCTGTTGTTCTTTTTTTTTGTGTGTGTGTGTGTGTGCGGCGAGTCGAGTTAAGTTCGGAATTCCCGGACAAAAAGAAAAACGAGAAAAACAGATTTTTATGTCGTTTTAACAATGCAGGGGACATCATCTGTCCTTAATCAGCGGTGCCGTGATCTGCCAGTGCAGATGAGGTCAACTTAGATTTTCCTGGGCATTAGCGATCAAGGTTATGTTTTTTGGGGGTTTTTGAACTGTGAGGCGCTCTTTTGAGGCGATATCGCTCAGATTTCCTGGTTTTAAGGGAAGGGTTTTAAAGAAAAAGGTAACAAAGGACTCTCACCTTGACACGTTTTGCATTAGAGACTAGCACTTTCACAGTGGACACACACACACAGCTGACACAACCCCTCCAAAACAACAGCCAAAGCCCTTTCAGTGAAATCCACATTAACAGCATCATGTGTTTACACAGGGAGAGTGGAGGAGATGAACTAGAGAGAGAGTGGGAATGAGAAAAGGAAATGCAGAAGAGGAGAACAGTTGCCCTATTGTGTCCATACACATGCAAAGTTTTATATTAGCACATGGTTTGCCTGGAGAAACAACCAATAAACTATTTAGAACACAACAATCTTGGTCTAACAAAGCCTGGTGGCACTTTATGGAAATTCTGACCCAGTGGTCTGGTACCTTGGGAGTGCTGACACACACAGAGGGGTCTTTAGGAACCCCTGGCACCCGCCTGAATGGATCTCATTCTGCCTGTGAGGGGAGCCGGGTTCTGGACAACCCAGAGACCCGTTGGTCGGCTGTGAAGGTGATACCCGCTTCACGTGCTGATTCACAGGGCGCAGACAGCCGCGGGTCACAGGTGACGGGAGGTGGCAGGTTCATGTCTGGCACTCGACATGTTTCCGTGGGGGATTTGTCTGTTTATTGGGTTTGATGCAGCTTCAAAGGACACAGCCCGGAACCTTTTGTCTTCTCTTTTTTTTTCCCTCCAACATGTTTGAGTGCAGCTGTTGAGGCTTCACGGCACTTTGAACAGGCAAGTGGTGGTTGTTCAACCTTCAGATCTCATTGTGACCATGACAAGTCAGCAAGGATTTATATAAATGAAAAAAATGTTTTTATATCTTCTGTCTGCAGTAAGGTTCCACTTTGTCTCAAATGATCAATTGTAGACAATCTCCTAAAACATACCAGGACTGCCTCTATTCTCATGTGAAGTACTGTTACCTGAAATAATCATTTGTCAGTTTCTGAGCAGAGATAAGGTGCATTCAGTGGTGCAAAACTACATACATTTACTCAAGTACTGTACTTTTGTACATTTGAACTTCTATTTGGTGCTACTCTTTGCAAAAAAAAAAAATCTCCCATCGAGGAAGTGAAACATCTTCAAGCTAAAAAGTCCAGTTGCTTTTCTCTACAACTTCACAAGATAAAGATGACCTGAATGATTGAGAACCTTCACAGACATTTTACTCCATTCAACTTATTTGACAGTTTTAGTTTAGTTTCAGACTCAGATTTGACACAAATGGAGAATACAACGATCTTTTAATAGTTAAATCTCAAACTGGTTTATCCTTTGACGTCTTACAAAAATCAATGTGCGCAGTGGTTTCCCATTTCACACATGCACAAGGTTTTAACAAGTTCACCAAATATTGATTTTTTTTTCCCCTCTCTAAACTTCTCAGACTTATTCCGGTATCATTTCAACGAGCGATCAAATGATCGGGGATTAGAAAGAAAAAAATCCAACAAGTGAAAACAGATTTGTGTATCACAACTTTGTTTTTTCGTCCTTTCTTCTTCCAACGCTGTGTGCATTTGAGTACCATAATTATTTTTTCTGCACCCCCATTTTATTTATTCCATCTTAGTAAGGGATTACTTGTGCAGCTCTGTCATCACTACCTCCCCACCGCTGCAAAAAATGAAACTCATTGGCATTCCTTTTGGAAGAACAGGAAATGGGAATGAAAAGGTAATACTCGCTGAGCAGTCATGTTGGTCTGACAATTTATTCAAGGTGTTTTATTTAAGTTTAAGATATTCTGTCTTTATAAGGAGGAACTTGGAAGAAAAAAAATGATAGAATGAAGAGAATGATTTCTCTTTTAATTTGTGATCCCAGATGAGGAGAACAATGCAGACAGGCTGGGACATGAGGCATTAATAAAGAGCAGAGCACAAAACAACCTGTTCGGTCTGTATCCTCCTGCATTCGTCCTGAGGTCACGACAGGCAGGCAGCCAACGGAGCCTGTGGTGAAATGGAGAGCCATTTTGGAGGTTGAGCAGGTATCCAGACGGCATGACTTCTTTTTTCTGAAAATGGCCTCCGCTGATTTTACACATTTACAGAGAGCCATCTAATCACTGTCTGGGTTTAACACAGGCTTCAGGCTTGATACGTACACCTTGCATAAGATCGCCCGCTGGAGCCATGAGCATTTCTACACAGAGAGTAGTCTGGGAGTAGTTTTTTTTTAGGAGTTAAATAGCTAGAGTCTGCAGGATTTGTTGGTTGCTGTTTGCAAACACAGCTGACCAGGCCTCCCTGGCCTCACACATCTGTGAGATTGAAGGTAAAATGATTATTATTATAATTAATCCGACACACCAGTTTTGTTTTAAAGCACATTTAAAATGCCTACAACTCAGCATTTACTCCCTACAACACTGCATGAAGGTGCCACAGTGTCTGTTACCTACTGGACCAGTGCAATGAAACCTGAAGCCTTGCACTGCTATCGGCTCCATAGCATGCACAGAGCCTACAGGCACACACACACACACACACACACACACACACACACACTTTCCTGAGGTTCTTGCCCCTATCCATCTAAACTAAAACTAAAAAACACAGGCAGAGGACAGGGTCTCTGCACATAAACGCACCACCGCACACACAACCAGAGGGTCATAAGTGATAATGAGAGGGATTACATTTATGAGGGAAATCTTGCGTACTCTGCCCTTTGAGCAGGTGGCGCTTAACACAGAAAAGCTATTAATGTGTATAATCTGGATGAAGTTGAAAGCGGGCGATGTGCTGATTGAGTGGAACACGGAGGCCGCCGCTGCCAGATCAGCTGCGGGATCAGCTGAGGGATCATGGGTGCTGAGCATGGAGGCCGCGCTCTGTGATCTTATTATTGTGCTTTGTTATTGGTCGGCACTCGGCTCCATTCTTTCACCCGCCCCGGATTAGCCCCGGCTAAGTAGCTCAGCGTCTGACGCATGCAAACATACACACACGCACACACACACCTTTAAGCACCGTAGGGTTGAATCAGCAAGTTGTCTGGCCAGTTTGTATCGGATACTCCCCCACCCCACGCACACACACACGCACACGCACATCTCTAGCCCATACACTCAAGGCTGGCACACTCCACACACACTCCCAGGGTCATATGCCCCGGTTTGTAGACACACTTTGTAATAGGTCATGTGGTGCTGCATGTGGAGACGTATCAGATATGCTCACAGCAGAAGACAGAAAGTTCACTTTGTAAGAACAAATGTGTGATAGGAGTCAGACAAAAACCTACACCCTTCCCTTATTATGGCTAAACATGAAGTCATAGATTTGAGGGAAAAAATTACTTCAAAGGGCACACTTATCTTGGGTTTTAAGTGTTGAACGCTTAAAGTCCTGATGGATCGTTTTGAGGCAACAAACCATCCTAATACTAAAAAGCATTTCAAATCTCACTTTCTAAGATATGGGATCTTTAACATCTTTACCCTATCAAAAAAGACCTGTACTAATATGATCTCTAGGAGACAATGCTGTGCTGTGTGCTGGGTATGCCCTCATGTAAAGTTCATGTTGTTGCGCTGGCCGACACCTGTTGTTGAGACACAGGAGACTCATGATCGGACGTGTCTACGCAGGTGAATCATAACCAGCTGAAAGAATCGCAGCAGGTGACACGGCCGCAAGAAAAACACACACACACACACAGACACACACACACACACACATACCCATAGCTATGCGCACAGATACAAGCATACGCATAACATAATAAAGCGCAAGCGGAGCGGAGAATGTCCCGTTGACTGTTGATAATCTGATCTGCTGCGTCAGTAAAAGGCAAATCATGGCTGGAATGAAATCAAAGCGTCCATGTACACAACAGATACGGACCAAATGATAGCGTGGATGATTCGATTTTCGTCTACATTTTGTGCATTTAAAACTAAATCCTTTGAAAAAACTGAAAAAGAAAAAAGGCACCGGCAACGTTCGACGTGTGCAGCCCCCGTCTGCAGGGCAGAGCGGGGCGGCCCTGAGCCGCAGCCCTTTTCCACTGTGTGCTCGAAAATCCCATGATACGTCGGCGCACAAAGCCAGCAATTCAGCGGTGAGCTCGCTCCGCACCTCGGCCCCCGTCCCGCTTCCTCCCTGCCAAGCCTCAGATCCACTCTGGAGCCTGGGGAGTTGTACGCCGCGCACAATGGGGCCCATTGTGCGGCGCCGAGGTAACGCCGTAATTGTTACAATCTTCCCATTCAGGTGAAAAAAACACACACGCCCCACATTTGACTCCCGTTGACATTTCTAGAGTATCCTGTTTTTTTTTCTTTTTTTCTGGTGACGTTGAGTTCATCAGAAATAATGAAATGGGTGGCTTGTGCGCACCTGAAAAGGCTGAAAAGCTCAAATAAAGCGCTTGTTTGTACTTTCCAGGCTCCTTGGAGCCGGGAGTGACAGATTTAATAATATATCTAATATTTCCACCAGGTGTATCAGTCATCTGCGATGAGAGCTGTCCACCGGAGAAGTTTAATCACTCCTTGCTGCCAATCTGAAAGCCCGAATGAGACATCAATTTTCCACTTGGATGCTGCTGCTATAAAAGCATGGCCGGCCTGCTCGAATAAATAAATATGCTGGAGAGAGCGCGTCCATATGATGTGAGGTTAGGTTTCTGTTTTTGATTCCGTTCCTGCGTGTTACTCTCGTCCCCAACCGTATCTTATCCTACGGGGCTTCGTATTTAACGACAGGGATGTCGGCCCCCTCGTCCTCCCCACGCGCCCGACACATCCCGGGGCAGATAAATCACGACTATGGGCCTGCCGTCTGGGAGGGGCCGGCGGCGATGAGGAAACAGTATGGAGGCCTGGGCGGTTCCAGCTGGGCGGCTTCCAACGTCTTAGTTGAGGATAATGCAGGTCCTGTTGAGGAGCTTCCCCGCCTTTCATCCGTTTAGGAAACATCTGGATTCATCTGCCAGGCGAAATGAGGCCGTGCGCGCCCTGTGTCTGCGTCTGTGTGTGTGTGTGTGTGTCTTCCAGGAGGTTTGCCAAGAATCTTATCGTCGTTGCGAAGATTAACCCCGCTGTCCAGAAAATAAATTAAGGAAACTCACTGGTGTATTGCCAATGGATGTTTGGGCTTTGACATCACCCCCAGTGAACGGATTCCTGCCGAATGTCAACAAGTAGTTTACAATCAGCCTCCTCCGCGTTACTCATGGAAGGGCGGTTCGCTGCATAGCTGCGCCGTTTCCACTCCGCCGAACAAAAGAAGAAAACATCTGCGTGAGGGAATATACGGCGTGATTTATGTAGAATATAATCTGTTTTTGATATGACGGGATTTGAAAAGGCTACTGAGCGCTGCCGAGCGGAGCGGTTACTGTACGGAGTGGGTGCTGTCACCGTGTGGAGCAGGTGAGCAGATAAAAAGCCCGAGGCGAGACGCCAGGCGTGCAGGCGCTGACAGACGCACGCTGAGGTGGGGTCAGGGGTCACACCTGTAGGTAAAACACCTCTTTCTCCGGCGCACGAGGCCTCAAACACTGAACACACACACACACACACACCAGGCTGCACCCAACATGACTGGTGATCCTTTGTGCACACAAGAGTGTAGAGAATAAATTGATGCAACAGGTGATCAACAAGAGCGTAAAGCGTACCATGCAACCATTTTTTATTTTTAACAGAGCTGTGTCCTCAGACATCACAAATCCCAATGTTGTTACAGCTGAGTTTTTCCATGCCATGTTATTGGTCGCCAGCTAGGTGTGTAGGGAAGAGCGTTTGCTGTGTTTGGACCGGGGAGAGGATGTTCAGGTCCGGAGGGTTGCGACAGCACCGGGGGATGTGATTTTTGGGAGTATCGCGGCGGATGTTTTGCCTCCTGTGTGGCGACCCCCTGACCCCGGCCATCCTCCCCCAACCTTCTTCACCTCTGTCCCGGCCCTTATCAAATGGCGTACGTTCGGGTCCAGGATATAACGCCGGCTTTGTCTGCTCTCGTGATTGTTGTGTGAGTCATTTACCTTTCCCGGCTGTGACCCATGTACAGTATCCACCCCACCACCCCCCACCCCCCCTATTGTATGCATGTATGCAATTTCCCACAGCGGCTCACCCTGCATGAACGCTGTCCTTTTTTCCACATCTCATCTATCCACATCATCACCTATCCACCCCCCCCTCCCCCCTCCCCCCGGCTTCTTGTCCTGTACACCTTTGTCAACGGATTCTCAGATGTACCTCGACCACCCCCCCCCTCCCCCGCGCATGGCTGTTTTTGTCGATGCTGCATGACTACCTCGCCCGCTAAGACAACACGGTGTCGTCCTGAGGGGCGCACCGCGACCCCCGCCTCGCACCGCTTCTCATCCCCTCTAACGCGCACTGACATGGCCCTTTGAAGCCATGAGGAGCAGCGTGGACCTGGGCCCGGTCCAACAAAAGCAATCTGATCCTCCACTGATGTGTTCAAGCATGCCTCTGCACCCCCCCCTCAACCCCCCTACAATGGACTAGGACAGCAGGGGCCCCCTTTTGCAACTCCTGCATGTACCTACAAATGAACCTACGTGTTTTGTTGGCGGGGGAACTGGACGTGTGAAAGATCTGAGGAGGGAAGATGCTGTTCCATAACCACAGGAGGATGGATACTTACAGCGCATTTCCCCCATATCCACAAATAGCTAAAAGACTAAACATCTGCTTTGTTCTGCTAACTAGAACTTTGATACACTGAAGTTACACTTTTTTTTTCAAACACTTCTCAATCTAATCAATGGAGGATGCAGCTGAAACAATAACTCTGCTGATTATTTGCCTTTGTGTGAGAGCGCCACTGTTTTTCTGTGAGAGAGTTTCATCCTAAACGAAACGAAATACAGGCTAATGTGAAGACGAGATTAAAGCACGGCCTCCGGTTCCTTCCACCTAACGTGCCTGCAACCCGAAGAACAAGGACCTTCCTGTTTGTGCCTTCGTAATCGTGTTCTGGTTCCTTGGTACAGTGGTTCGACCTGAAACAGATGGACTCTTTTAGGTTTTACTTCATAGGTAAAGACGTTAAAAAGCAAGACTGTTGTACATTCAGAGACATCAAATTAAATGGAATCAGCCCCATGTTCCCCAGCTTTATACAGTAGATAATGGGAAAAAGATGTTCCCCAACTCATCTAATATGACATGGGCATATGGGAGCGGTGGTTTTCTGTTCCCCAGCTCTGCCACTTGGTTCTCAATAAGGGGGTGATAAAGTATGTGTGCATGACATTTTAGCCTGGATACTGAGGGCCCGATTCTCCCCTCAGTGAGGGAGCCAATCACAGAACGGGGGAGGGTGCAGAGAGACCATGACTGCACACAGGAGCGGCTTTATTGATAACTATGGACCCCACATTGCGGACGGTGTTTTACCTTTCAATGCAGCTTATTGCTTAGAAAGAGTTCTAGGCAATTTAGAACGCAAGGTTATTTTTGAAAAATCAGCGACCTTTATTTCATTACCAAGATACAACATACGTCCAGATAGGTCATTGGGTTTATTTGATACGATTGGCTAAACTACATCCTCTGGGCTTCCATACACTACGCCTCCCAATATGAATAAATGGACCGATGTTTCTCAGACCAAATATCACTTAACAATAATGAGGTCCGCTGTTAGCATGGTTAATATATTGTAGTGAGGGTGAAATGACTTCTTCCATAAATCGATTTACCTCCTGTGCATGTGGACTGGGACAGGGACAGTAGTCCACGATAAAGGACTAATTGAGCTATAGACATAACTCAACTTAACCGTGCATGTAAATTTACTGCATGAATCACGAGGTCATAACTTATTGCTTCCTGAGGTGAAAACTAGCCAAGTTCACAGTACATGTTTTCTGCTTGCTAGTTACAGAACACCCCAATTCCCATTATGATTTAAGTTTCTAATTTAATTCAGTTTAGGGGTAGAGGGGCATTGAATATCAAACCAAATCGTAAAAAAACAGGGTAGAGTCTTACATCCAAACCCAACTCACAAAAGAGATTTGACTCAAGTTTAAGTACAATTACATCCACAGAACCACCCAGGCTCCTTAATGTTCTCCACTGGGTCACATCTGACCAGGAACACCACAGATGTGGTCACATGCAAAATCAAATGATAACCATTGGTTTGGTTGTGTACATATGGCTGCTTTGAAGCCTTGCTCCAATAGAGAAATTGGAAGATTTTCATGAAATGGGTCAAGTTTGACCAAAACACAATATGTGTGTTAAATGAATATTGAGCTGGAGGAAATAGGACCCTGGGAACCTAGACACACTCCCAATCAAACAATTCATTGAGATCAGATGATTTACTACGACCAGTAGGGCTCTTCAAAGTTATAGGCAGATAATTTGTATTCATGGACCAGGACTATACTATATCTGATTGTTATTCAAAACTAACGATGACTCATTGTTTCCAATATTCATGCTTATTTTGACTGTGATAAAATATTTTATGGAGCTCGTGCAAATTCCCCCCGCAAAATGTACAGGGAATGACTTAACCATGACTTACGAGCCAGACGTATTATTGTTATCGTTTAAAATTCCAGTCTGTGTTGTGTCTGTATTTGCTAATACAATGAATGCATTATGCCGTTAAGAATAGAGCAAACCTTGCTGGATGTTCTGCACTCAAGGTCCTGTGCATAGCGGCTACTGTTATGTCTCTGGAGGCATTTTGCAGAATGAGGACGTACCAGAACAGAAGAAAGACAGGGCTATGTTATCAATCTGACCGTTTAAAGGCAAATTAAGTAAAGATGCAAGTCAGTCACTTATATAGGAGGTTAGATATGGATCATTATTCCAAAGGAAGAAAGAAAACAGAAGATTGCTGTTCAGAAAGATCATTTCTCAATTAACTATTAAAATCAGTTCGTTGTGTTCGTCACATTGCATTATTCGATCGAAAAACATTTCTAAATATGTGTGCTGTCTAAGATTGTCAGGTTTAAACAGACATGAGGCTCCAGTGAAAGCTCTGGCTGGGACGACTGCTTTTTTTTTTCCAGGATATGGAACACAAACCTGCTTTTTATATCTCCGCCTCAAATGTGCACTGACGCTGCCAAGAGGCTATTGCAGGGAACCATGTCAAATTTGCATGTGTGTGCGTGCCTGTGTGTGTGTGTGTGTGTGTGTGAGAGAGAGAGAAAGAGAGTCACTACAGCATCATGCTGTTACGCCCTCAGTTTCATCTAGTCTCTGGCCTCGCTTTACCCACTCCGGGATCACTTACCGCACTGACAGAAAACACGTTTCGCACCTGCACACAACACTTCCTTGTTTGCGTTCGGCGCTCTTGTGAGAAAAGAAAAAAAAAAAAAAAAACGATACACCTCCACAGAAAACGGAGCCCGGGGGATTACCTCAGCGCAAAGTAACGCCGCATATCCTCATGTCCACTTCATCTGGTTCACTTTAGCTGCAGCATCAACAAGTGCTTCCACCTCCGCACGGCTGCAGCCTGCTTTCTCTCACACACACACACACACATGTACAGCACATGTATGCATCAGGGTGAATGATGTAGCTACGAATATGTGCACATCGCTCCCTACCTCAATGTATATTTCATGAGGCATTAGACGCCATATTATTCATGCCGCTGTGCTCTGGCTGTTTTGTTCGGGAGACAAGAGAGAGGGCCGAACAATAGATTCATGGCACAGCGATGCGGGATTAGAATACCGCAAAGTCCACAAGTGCCCTTTATCCACCGGGGAGGAGTCCATTCACAATTGTATTAAGTGAGTTTTTCCGTGGAAGAATTCATATTAATCACTTGGAGGAATTCCCTCCACATAAAGAACGACCCGTGTATTTTGGACGCTGGCGGGAGGGGGGGGGGAATGAGAAAGGTACAAGTTGCGTAGCATGATAATCATCGCGCTCAGATCAAAAACGGGTCTGGAAACTAGCCGCTGACTAACTTTACACCCAGAAGAAAAGTAGACATTCACTGAACCACCTTCACGCTGACCCGGCTCCGTCTATAAACCCTGCTCCTACTCCGCTCGCCGCGTCCTGAACAGCGCTCCCTTTGTTCCCCCCCGCGTGTGAAGAGTGGAAAACCAAGGAGAGCGCGGCCCGACGCTGTAAATCATTGGAAACAGACGGGGGGGGGGTCACAGGTTTTGGGTTGTAGTATATAACAGCTAAGCTTACCCAGTATCAGCCCCCCCCTTCCCTGATCCCTTTTTCTAGGCCGGCCGCTGCTTTTCTGCAGAGATGAATGCAGGTAGCTTGGCAGGGAACAGGCCCCGGCCCCCGTGGCACGTCAAAAGTATTTATTTGAACATGTTAAATATTTCCCCACAGGGGGATTCACAGCCACTTCGCCGTTCATCTCTTGCTGCATTCCGATGCGAGCGTGGCTGATGACGAATTGTGCCCGGGGCAAGCGAGCGTTTACACATTCACGTAAAACATTCTGCTTCTGTTGTCTTTGTAAGGTCTTTATTGCTCTTTTTTTAATGATATGAGGTCGTGGTTGGATGCAAATGTGACAGTTATGTTCTTTGTATCTGCTCATTAACGTATTTATGGTAGTTTCCAGTCTTCTTTTATACTTTCAGCTTTGATAAAGACTCCATTCTAACTTCTCTCCCTGCTTCCTCCGAGTGTGCCTGAAGTGTGGCTCATCCTCATAACATGACCCCGAGGAGTTCGTTTTTGGTTATGAAACAGTCTCATTTTAATGCGGATGAACCTGCATTACCCACACTCGTTAATGGGCGGGTTTTTTCCTTTTTTTTTAAAAAATGATGGAATTTTTACTCTTATAAACATGCCCCAAAAGGTCACAGACTTTTGCTACAGTTGGCAAAAAAATGTGAAATTTTATAAATTCACATATTCAAACACTGGAGATGAAAAGTTATCAAAAGGTTTTTCCCTACGTTAATCACGGTTGCTGCGATGCTTCTTCAAATCGCCACGTCCTTCCAAGAAACTGTAAGTTGCTGCAACTTCATCATACTTTGTCTGACCTGCTCCATATGTCTCGTGTTTCATAAGTGACCTGCTCTGAACTCACCTGCACAACCATTTGGAATCAGAATCAAAGCGCCCCCTACTGGTAACAGGACACAAAGTCGCTGCCTCTCCTTTTAATTTGATCCAGATTAACATGCATGAGGTGAAGACAGACAAAAAATGTCACTTGGAGAGAAACCTTAAGTGTAACAGGAAAACCTTTGTGGTTAAAAGTTATCAAAATGGTGAGTTTTGACTGTGGAAAGGCGGTACATCTCAAAGCTTTACCATCAAAGCGTAAGGTGTTATATAACTTGAGCATCCTTCGTCCGATCTGCACCAAACTTCCCATGCTTCCTGAGGAAGTGTCCCACCCTAAACACGCCCACACAACCATATTGAATCTGAGTCATAGCTCTCGATACTGGGAACACATCGTGAGGCTCTACACATGATGTACATCATCACGTACATCAGTCATAGCGCCTCCCACTGGGAGCAGGAAGATTGCGCCATTTGCCAAATCCAATTTACCAGTTAACAGTTACATGGCGTGGTGTACACAATATACAGCAATATGCCAGGCCAAACTCCTTGCAGAGCATTAATAGCACATTTTATATATTTTTTTTATTTCTTACTGCATGTCAAAGTGAGTAGGACATGGCGTCTTTATTTGTTGCCTTCAATAGTGTAATTGTGCCATTACATGGTTTATAAGCCATGTATATATTAGTATACATTATAGGTATAATAGTACCAAATGTAAAACATAATGAGGACATAATCTAATACAAAATGAAAGCTTATGTTAAATTACATTCATCAAGAAGCCAGAAGCCCTGTTCTGTTCTGTTCCCCAGCTGTGAATAGGAACCCTCCCCTTGGCTCTGGGAGTTGGCGAGTTAAAGGTGAGCTGGGAGAACTTGAAAGAATCACATTTTCTTTCGACTGGTCCCCGTTTATGAGAAATTTAAAAACAGCAAATTTAAGTTAAACGTATCACTTCTGGAATATTTTAGAACATGATGGAGGCAAGCTGCGATGTCTGTTTTTAGGTTTTAGAGTCTTGTAGTTGGCAAATGATATTTTCCAAAGCTTGGGGGGAAAAAAACAACAGGATGGTTTGGTTTACAGTGATTTTAAAGCACATGGAATACAGGATCTTCTTTTTGTTTAATGCTGTGTTGTACTGTAAACTCATGCAGACTTGGCAGATTTAACACATCACACAATAATAATAATCAATGAGTCCACAGCCATGCGTGTGACTGTGTGAGAAAAGCAAATATTTATTTACAGTAATCTGTCATAGTCATGTCGTTTGTAACAAGATATTAGTTGCAACTGTTAAATAATACTTCATAACTAAAACTGAAAGTAGTTTATTATATTATCAGTAATAGGAGTGCAAATGTAATGTGATTTCTAAGACTGTATGGATAAATAATTGATATTTTAACTCTTATCTTATTATTCATTTGATTTTGAATTGCAGATAGTTGACCTTATTTCATTTTTTTTTCCTGATTGGGGTCAGTCACCCATAATTACATAAATATCCTCACATATAAACTGTGCCTTTGTTGGCTTCAAACAATAAATGACTTTATAATTTTGCTTTTCCTTTTGGGACACATGGCAGGTGTTTTAAAACCCCAGCTGAATTATCTTTCAGAGGTCGACACCTGAGAGGTTAACATGTTAGAATGAGAAAAACATGGGATCCACAGCGGGTGCCGAGTAGAAGAAGCAACACGGGGGAAGAGCCGGTGTTAGAGAGGGAGAAATAATTAAAAAAAAAAAAAAAAAGGGAGAGGGGAAGACAAAGTGAACAAATCCAATTTAGCCATATGTGATCCTATCTCCACAGCAACTCTTTGTGTTTGCAGGGAGCAGTTTGTGAGCTTTGGCACCGGCCGACTCTTCCCCCCCATCCTCCTCCATGCAAGCCTCCTTCCTGACTGCCATCCCTGAAAGGCTGAGCAGACAGATAGACAGAGAGACACCATGAGGGGGGATAAACATGAGGGGGAAAAGTGGGGGAGAGAAGTGAAAAAGAGAGAGAGAGGGAGAGAGAGTGGGGGACAGGGAGGTGATGAAGTGAGTGGAGACTTGAGAAGGGGGGAGTCGCAGGACATTCCTGAGCCAGCTGTGGGTTGGAGGGGGAATTCTCACTGAATGCCTGACAAATAAAACAAGACTCAGGCTATTTCAGTATTCCAGGCAAAAAAAAAAAAAAAAAAAAAAAAAAAACCCACTGGCACATTGCTTCGGAATGAGGGGGGAAAAGAAAAAAAAAAAAGAGATTTTTGGGATGGAAAAAAAGAGGCAGGCTAATGAGAGAACCAGCAGGCTGCACAGTCCGGTGAGGCGGGCCTTTAGACCGCAGCAGTCCAGCGGTTAACCTTTCCCTGCCTCTCCCTCTCCTGTCTCCTCCGACCGGGCGCGGAGAGCTGGCGGCGGTACGCAGCTTTTTTTTTTTTTCTTTTCGGGAGCCCCCGGGGCCAGCGAGAGAGCTATTTTTCTCCGGCGGACAGGTGGCTGGGGGTTGTTTTTAATAAATACGGGATTTGATGGGGGGGTCAAAGGTCAGCGCAGACTGTAAACAGCGGAGTAGAGCAGCCATAATACGGCTACCGCTCCTCAGGGGGGGTGGGATACAAACCCGGGACTCTCCACATAACTCCTTGTTAATGACTCACCCATCAACCCCGAACACGGCTCACTGTCTAAACACGATTGTTCCTGTGGTATGACGGCTACAGATGGCTCACCTTATTAAAGTCATGCTAAACTCATCTGCCCAATAAGTGGCGCTACAAACTTGTTGTTTTTATCTTTTTATTGCTGCAACATTTTTATTTTTTAACTGTATAAATATTCAGTGAAACAAAAACAACTCAGTTTCTGTTGACTTGAGTAGTGATTTGGCTCTACTGTTGGTGGATTGCATAACATTAAAGATCCCATAGCGTAGAAAAGTTGAATTGAATATCTTTTCCCTTATAAAGGTGCTCTATGTGTTATATAATTGCTAGCATGTTAAAAATCACAGAGAAATGCACACAGCCCATATTCAGACAAGCTGTCTGGATATCAGCATTTCAATTTAAAACCCAGGAAGAGTGTACACCAAAAATAAAAATGTGTATAAAGAAAATCCTTGAGAGAGAGTTCAGATTACTTTTGATGAAGTCCAATAAACCGTTGCATAAACCAAACATATGATATATATCACGTCTGCCTTTTTTGCTGAAATGAAACGTGTTTACACAAAGGGGGCGTCTGAGCTAACTGCTGGCGCATCAACCGCTACGTCGGGAACGTTAAAACTCACACGTCATGATCTTTAAAAGCTGCTCAGTGCATCCCCGTCCACAAGCCAAGTGAACTCACGGCGAACTGATTTTCGGCAGTCGCTTCTTCTAAGCGAGCAACAAAAGACCTGATGTGTCTTTCCTCGCCGTTGCCGCACACACATGCGGAGACTTGCCTTTTCACCACCATCACAGAAAGTGTGTCGGCGTGTGCGTCAGCTACAGCTAATGAAAGACTAATGGACGCCGCGACACGCGAAGGCCCGACTGCACCTGTGTGACCACAACTTGTTTTATCAGTGTGGTTTGGATGAATGCATGATCACCCTAATCTATGGGTCAGTGACACATGCAGCAGGAAAACTGAAGGTTAACTAACAGGCAACAGAAGGATTGACTTTTATTCTGCTTCATAGGAACATGCTATGATATGCAGATTTTTCACTTGTAATCAGAACTTCTGTGACAATTTGTTGGATAAGTGCCTAGAAATCATCATATGTTGTAGCATGAAACTAAATGTACATGATGTGAAAATCGATTCCACCTCACTGTAAGTGTCTCATCCTATCGAAGTCTTTTATAATAACCTAAATGTGTCTAATACTTCCGTGATCTACACGTTATCACTCTTTCAGCGTAGTTTATTCTTATGAGGGCTGAGTGATATTAGGACAAAACTGAGTTGTGATTTTTCCTGGAAGATTTTTTTTTTTCAAATGAAGTTTAAGTACAAAACAGCATTTATATACCTTTAACACAATAAACTTTAAGAACTGATTATAAAACGTATGTAAAATTAGGAAATGATGCTGTGAGGCTATAGATACATAGATGTGATTTACTCAGTGTCATGCGAGAGTAACAACAGGACCAGCTTTAATTACATCATTACATAATTAGATTTATCTAATATTAGACACACACACACACACACACACACACACACACACACACACACCCATTCCAGTTGCTCCGAGCCTCAGACCAGACTCTGCAGGGCAGCAGTTCGTGGACTGGCTAAATGATTCCTGTGTCATGCGTCATCCTGCAGCAGCAGCAGCAGCAGCTTCTCTGTTGCCACCCGGGGTCGATGGAGGATGGCGGCCATGTGTGTGTGTGTGTGTGTGTGTGTGTGTGTGTGTGTGTGTGTGTGTGTGTGTGTGTGTGTGTGTGTGTGTGTGTGTGTGTGTGTCTGCAGGCCACCACATCAACACAGCCGGCCCTTCCCCGCCACAAGCCTTTGAGACATTCCCCCCCTCGGGTGGCGTGCTGCCTTCCCTCTGTGCCCCCGCACACGCGTTTTTCCCTTCCTCTGACGACCCCCCCCCTCTTTAACCGCACACCATAGACGATCATTTTATAGGGGGGAATCCCACATCCTGCAATTTTATCTCCTTGTCTGTCTGAAGGAACCTAAGACTGAGAAAGAAGGAAAAAAAAAAAGGAAAAGAAAAGGAAGATATCAGTGACAACGCCGCTTTGACAAAAAAGGGACCAGGCCGACAAACGGCGTAGTTCAGCGTGCACACTTCCTCCAGTCCCTGACCGTGTGTCAAAGCCACTTCCCAGAGGCGGGCCGCTCATCCAGGACGACAGCTGTTGGTAGACCGCGGCGACCGCATCCACTGTCCTTTCTTCCTGCGTCTGCTCATCCCAAATGGCTTTTTTTTTTCCTTCCCCCTTTCTTCTTCTTCTTCTTCTTCCCTCAGCCCTAGAATTACCCCGCCGGGTCAAAGCGCGAGTGACGCAAATCATTGGCAATTTCAAAGGCTTTTTTTATTTTTTTCATTTTACGAGTAGTAGCCGTATGGTGATCCCCAGCTTAACCATTTCAGAACGTTAAGGTTTTGGGCAGATAGCGGACGCGCTTCATGGAAACAGCCCCGCAGCAGCAGCAGCAGGGAGAGTCCACCCCCCCCGTTCCCTATCCCACATCGACTGATGGAAATGATTAAGTATATTGGGAGTGTAATTTCACCCCCCCCCCCCTCGGCCTGGGCTCTTAAAATAGAGAAACAGAGGGACGGCTGGCTCATGGCGGATGTCTGAATTCCATTGATTGGAGCGGAGCAGCAACTTGTTATTAGGCTGATGTCGACCCGTGACCACACCAGCAGGCCTGCTGCGTGTGTGTGTGTGTGTATGTGTGTGTGTGTGTGTGTGTACCAGTACCAATCACTCAAGAAGCCGCCCCCCGCCTTTCGGAAAGTTAAACTCCTTCTTCCTCTTGCGTTGTATTTTTTTTTTTTTCCTTCTGCGTACTATGGATTTCAAAGACATTCCATGTGGATGTAAACACAAACACGCACGCATGTGCTCACACACTCGTGTACACACAGCGAGTGAACTCCAACAGTAGTGGGGGCTGGATTTAAGGGGGTGGGTGGGCCGCCGGTTCGGGGGCGAGGGGTGAAAGTTTGGTATCTCTAAACACCCCCCTTTTTTTTTTTTTAACAACGCCGGTTTATACCAAACATGTGTTCCCTCCACGGCAGCAGCGTGTGTGTGACTGGCAGCTCTAACCAGCGTGATATTCATCATGCTAATAACACACACACACACACACACACACACACACACACACACACACACACAGGTCTGGAAGCGTGGAAGCAGTCGCACGCAGTGGAGGCCGCCAGGAAATGAGGCGTGAACAGCTGGAAGATTTCAAAAGGAAGCGGCGGTTTGTGCTGAGTGTGCCACCTGAAAGTCACAGGCTTTTCTGTCCCTGGAATGTGACAGCAGCAACGCCGCGGCGTGTTACGGTTGTCGTTAAAAATGAAGAAAGAGCTGGTGCTTTTTTGTCCTAAAAGCAGACACGTATCTGTCTTGCTGAGGTTTACCAGAAAAGACTAAAACAGTGGCCCACAACCGCAATTCACATGTTAAGCTTTTTTTTTTTTTTTTTTTGCTGTTTTAAACAAAGACAAAAAAAAAGCAGAATGATTGATTTCAGAGGTGTTGAGAACGTACCAAACATCCCATAGGTTGCAGTGGATGTGGATTACAGAGGCCATCTGTTGACTTTTGATGCTATACCTCTAATAGCAGGCCTTCGCTGCAGCAGATGCACCAAAACCAGAAAAGAAAAGATTCTTTTTCTGAAGTGGTTAGGATACTTAAAAACTTTAAAGCCCTGCAAAGACATGAGTAATATATATATCCTTTTAACAGACACCCAGTCTGACGGAAATATTTCACTAATTCTGGAAGTCTCCTTGGCTTGACCTCCGCCGAACGGAGCCTCTGAAAAAAAAGACAAATAAGTCGAACTTCTTGCCTAAACAAGAGATGACAGCATGCAGCTGCGGGCGGGGAAAATAAAGGACTTATTGACGAGTTACGGGCTCCCACGCGTCACATGACGAGGAGGAACATCGCCGTGAAAAGAGCGGCCGACGCGCGGCCAAACGGGCGTGTCATCGATTTGGGAGTCCTGTGATGATTCCCGGGCCGTCGTGAAGTTTTTTTTTTTTTTTTTTTTTTTTTTGCGTGTGACGCGCTCGCCGCTGCCAACGCTGCAGCTGCGGCGGCCTTATCACATGCTCCAACCACAAACTTTTGACTGACCCATTTAACTAATTGGTAACATTTTCCAAAGGAGAAAAAAGATTTCGCTCCATGAAATGACAGCGAAATCTGACACGACGCAGATCAGGAGGATGTAAGAGTGGAAAAATGACCGAAACCTGATGCAGCTCTAGTGAACTGATGCGCTATCTGATGTGACTCATCTGTTTTTCTTACTAACAAAAAATAAATAATTATCACATTGCGCCGCATATCTGTCGTGCTACGTCAGCCTAGTTCCTCCCCGACTTGTTTCCAGTTAAGACTTCGTTTGACGTTATTTATGAATCCGTTTTAACTGGAGAAATGTATTTGGACAGTGGTTTCATGTTAAATCCAGGCCTTGCCGGAGCTGTTGATTTTTAATGTTGGACGTTTGGAACGGGGCGGATGACGTTTTCTCATCGAACTTAGAACGCGATTTAAGCCAAGACCCTCATAGCGTCAAACGCTGTCAAACACGATTCGGGAGACGCGGGATGAACTCGATCTGACCACCGTACACTTGTGGTGGGATGAGGTTGTGGCAATGGTCTGCAATCACGGGAGGGCTCGTGACCTCTGTGTTAAGCCCCGCCAAAAAAAACAAAAAAAAAACGAATCCAACTGGGTCCGAGGTTGACCTGCAGGCACCTCTTCTCCTCCCCAAAATATCCCCCGAAATCGCAACTCTAAGCTGCTAAAATAAGAAAAGTCATCCAGCTCATGCGCTTGGCTCGCCACTGCCGACCCCCCCCCCCCCCCCCCCCGGGGCCTTTTTTCCCTCCCCGCGGCGGAGTCTTTACAGCACCAACCTTCCCGGACCTGTTTTCCTCTTTTTTGCCCTCACACCGGGCCGACTTCCCGGGGAAAAAAAAACGGCCGTTAATCTGAGACGGGGGAAGGTGGGGAGACTTGGAGAGCGTCTCCTTTTAATTATCAGGGGCTGGATAATGGATTCCAAATGGCGAGCTCTGGCAGGAGCAGGGTAGGGGGCTGGAGGAGGAGGAGGAGGAGGAGGAGGAGGAGGAGGCGGCAAAGAGATATGACTAACCTCTCTGGTTCTGACCTTTGGCTGCCCCCCCCACCAGCGCTTGTGCGCTTTGCCACAGATTGAGAGCAGACTGTTCACCCAGGAGACGACTGAATGACAGAATAATCTCAGAGTCACACACAGCCGCCCGCTGGAGCTATCTTTCCTCCCCGGGGGGGGGATAAACGGCAACACCGGAGCCAGAACGCGGCCGTGCCTCAGAACCAGAAGCCCGTTCCCGGCATTTATCTTCATAGAAATATCTGAATGAGCCGCGATGCTTTATGCGCTGTCCTCCTCTCTGTTCCCAGGACACGCCGAGGGTCGAGGAGGGGGGGGGGGGGCAAAGACGGAGAGATCTTACGGGCCGAGGGGCTTAACGCTGGAGCAAAAAATAATAGAATCACACAGAAAAACAAAACACAAGCTAATCATTATGGCTCCGAACACATCTAACACACACACGCACACACACACACACACACGGGCCGCCGGAGGACCACCCCTGAGAGCTGACCCGGCCGTGCCCCCTGCCGCTCAGCGCTGGCGTGCGTCCAGAACAAACTGGGCCTCTCTCTCCGTGGGGAACAGCGGAGGCCTGAGGCTGCGCTGCTTAGCAGGCGCCGAGGGGGCGGCGGGCTGCCAGTGGTCAGTCCCTGCCGGGGGCTGACGGGAAGGGTGGCGCACCGGCGTTCGCCGCCGCCGCCGCCCCCCACCACACACACACACACACACACACACACACACACAGACCCGAAACCAGCCGGCTCCTGGGTTTGGGAGGCCGAGTGCAGAGGTTGAGGAGGGGAAAACGGGGCCCGAGCAGCTGGACCCGCTGTCATGGCGGATGAGCTCATCCTGGCCGGCGTCCAGCGCGGGAGGCGAGCCAGGCCCCTGACGTCTGGGCCGTCTCCGCGAAGTCATCGCCCCCCCCCTCTCCGAACACGAATCCCTCTCTCCGCACACACCAGACCCGTAAACATGAGACTTTTGAAAAGGTTCATGCGAGGCCAGGGCGACGACAGGAAGGAGGAGTGATGTGATTTTTTTTTGTTGTTTTTTTAGGTGAGATCCAACCAGGCAGCGCCCGAAACATCTAATTAAGAGAAATTGCAAAAAAGGTCTGAACAAGGCTAAATTTAGTCTTATCATATCACCCCCTGACCGGGCTACTGTGGAGGGAAAAAAATCTTATCTAAAGAAAAGACCTTGACAACTTCAAGTGATTCTAAGCGCGCGGTCCTGCAATTCTTTCATCAGACAGAGGCAGCACAGAGGAAGACATTTCCCAGAGGGCCACAGGGAACTCTAAGGAGGACTCTTGATGTCATTTTAACCCAAACAGACCAGCTGACCCCCCTCCACACCCACACACACACACACACACACACACACACACCAGTGCATACATCGTAGCATAGGCATACTGTACATGTGTTGATGTGGGAGGTTCTGGAGCTAATACAGACAGGATTCCTCCAGGAGAACAGAGATAAGGAGGGAAAGGCTAATTGGAGGCGGCCTCCTCTCCAAGCAGAACACCGGCATCGTCATATCTGTGAGGTTATGTCACATCACAACTTCATCACGTGCATTTCTCTGTGGGTTGACAACTAGGGCAGAGGTGTCAAAATCGATTTAGTTCATGTGCCGACATGCAGTGAAATTTGATGTCAAGTAGGCCAGACTAGTACAAACTTACATACAAATGACAACAAACACATTTCTCCTCTCCTTTCTTATGTAAGGAAATATATTTTAAAAATGTAATTTTACCTTCAAATATTTCAGCAACATCCTGTCTGTGTTATTTAGTGAGTATGCCCTTACATTTCAATTCAAACCCTTTAGCAACAAGTTTTTTTTGCTCTTTTTAAGTAGCAGGTGAAGTTATCTCCTGCCTTACAAGCCATTTACAAATTAAAACTGTAATTTTATCCCTCGAGACACGCACTGACTTCACATTTCTCTGAAGAAAGAGGAATTGGTGCATTTTTGGAGGGATCCAGTGGGCCAGAGTTAACCTTTTAACCCTAATCGAGACTTTCTTCTAATCAAATAGCAATTAAAATCTCAATTTCTACAATTTGGGGACCCTTAAGGCAATACTGTCACAGAAAATCTGTCTTCTGTCAATAGTGACTGACGAGTTTAACACAACATTATAACCTCCTCTATTTAATTAGCCAAATCATCAATAGGCATCTGTTTGTGCAGTTGATATAAAAGAACACTGCCCATTAACCTGTGGTCTATAAAAAAAAAAAAAAAAAAAGGGCACAGGCATCCCAATTAACCCACATTCCCTAAACTTGTCCAGCTGCCTCCATTTCCAAAAATGACTATAATTCCAAACGTGGTAATTTCCTCGGCAGAGAGCGCATGCCTGGTGTGCTGCAGATTATGGCTTTTTGGAAAACTTGTAAAGACTGTGGTTTCCTGGAGGGAGACCGCATCAGCTGTCATATTCAGAATTATAGCATTTCGGCTATTTCCATCAATCATATAATTATCATATCTCTGCTATTTCTATCAGTCGTATAATTATCATATTCGGTCAACTCTACCTAAACTTTGTTTGTGACGACTTCCAACGGTTTTGCCTTTACATTCCATAGGACGCGTGCCTTTTTTTTTTTTTTCTTTTACGCCTCATTCCGAGCCTCGCTTTGAGCCTCGCGCCGCTTAATATTTGTGCGGTTGAGTCACTGCTACAGAACTTATGACCCTTTGGATGGCTGAGCGGGACATGTCTGAGCACATGAAATGTGTCTGCTGCTGTCCTTACATAAACATTACAGAACGGGCCTGGAGCGGCCTCCGCCAAGCACACGGCATCACTCATCTGTCTGCGTCTGAAATAAAGGGGGGAAAAAGAAGTACTATCATTCAAACTCGTGACAAATCCACCTTCAATATGTTTAAGCTCAGTATGAAGTCCTAAACCTGAAGCCGATATACTTGTAACAGCTGCTCCTCGCTACCTCAGCTCCATAAATTTGGGGCAATTAAGGCTCCACTAATGAACTTGACTAACAAGCTGGAGGAGGGTTGTTGCCCATGTTCCAGGTGTTAGAGCCATTATGTAGGAAGCCCCAGCAGGGGCAACACCTGGGAACAATAAACTCTTATAGCAGACAATAGCTCCATCTCAGGTCTGACCCATACTGAGAAAAAGCTTCAGCACATGTCAGACAGTCGTGAAGCCAATCGTTTTTTTTTTTAGCTTATATTTAGATGCAATTCAGGAAAGCACCTCTTCTATGTTATTGGGTCCAATAACAACGAAGAGGTGGACAAAAGGCATAAAACAGCAAAAAAAAAAGGCAATATTGCAAATAGCTGCGAGATTAATCATTCGCTGCACCCGATTCTTGTGAAATCTGTGGTTGTTTTTTTTAAGCCATTGCAGACAATGTTGTAACTAGGACTAGTCTATGGCGCTATTGGATGTGTTGTTTTAACCATTATGTTGTAGTAGCTTGACTTGTCATTTATTCAATCTATAATTATCACATTATATGTTATGTAATATGTTCTCTAGATAGCAGGATAACAGTAGAAACTGGAACTCATAGATATCACACCATGAAAATTCCCCAGTTTAATTCTTACATTAAGACAATTGTTTTTTTTTTGTATTTCTAATAATTTATGTTTAAATATACTTCTGCCATAAATCCACACCAGCCACCGTGATTTTGCCAAACAGTAGGCTTTTTGCAAATTTAGGAGAATTGACAGACACAATATAGACAAAATGAACTTAAACACCTTAATGATGATTTTTTTAACAGGTTTTGTTTTACTTATCTTGCAACTATCAATATTTAAATTCACATTCCTGCCCTTTGCCCACTGCGAGGGGGATGTTTCCAAATGTCTTTCAAAGTGAAAAAAAAATGAATGAATAAACAAAGGTTATCCTGGAAGCAATTAAGTGTTACCACGCGCCGCTGTGTCCACCACGGTTGAGTCATTGATTGCGAAAGGGGGGGGAGTGATTTTGATTATACATGCCTCTGCCGATCGGTATTGTGAGGAGGGGGGGGAATTAGAAACACGTCGCGAGGACAGCGATGATGATGTATATCGGCCTTCTCCAGCGTTCCACGCGGGGACTCGTACCCACTCAACTCCGTCCCTGTTAGTTTAGGCAAACTGCTATGGGGTACCACTTAATCCCATAATAAGCAGAACAGTGGAAAGTGCAAGGAGGTCTTTCCTAATATCACACCAAACCCGAGTCAATGAGGGAGCGCCCCCCTACCCCTCCCCTCTCCACTCCTCTAAAAGGCTACCATTGTATGTGGAGAATTGCCATGGCTACTGCCGACGGACTGTAAGCCTTTTAGAATTATTAGCATTCCTCTTCTACCCTGAGCACTGTAGCAAAGCCGCTCACTTTACCATCAATCCGCCTCGCGAGAAACACACCGTTTTCTTTCATTAGCGACTACAGGAATTCCCATCTGGGCCCGGGGAATTAATTAAAGTCGAATTATGGGCCGCGGCGATATTGGGCCTTCCCAGACAAATTCAACAACACCCACGGAGGGAGTGAGAGGGAATGTTAGGCCCTGTTATTAAGCCTCGCAAAGAGGCAAGGCCGCTTTATTAGAGACACGGACACCGCAGTTATTAGGTATCGTTGATATATCCACTTATCTTACAACAACCGCTTCTTGTGGTGACTGATGCTTTTTTTTTTTCTTACTAAACTTCACATAGCATCACTCAACGCATAAAATTAAGATCCCACTGATCAGTCAGAGTAACGGTACGATCCCATGATATTGTTGAGATCAATTAAATGAAGTAATGAAACAGACAATCCCTCTTTAAAATTGTAATAAAGCAGATATGACTTTTAGAGAAGTAACAATTTTTGGAATTATTAGGTACAAGCAAAAAAAGGAAAATTACAAAACATATGAGAAAAAAAATAACAGATTTGCTTTGTTTTACAACATTCCAAATACACTGCAGTTTTCATGAGAAAAGATAAATCTAGTTAAATTAATTGCATTACCGAAAAAAAAAAATGTAATGCAATATTATTAATTGATTAACAGCCCGGGGGGGGGGGGTTTCTGCAGTGATAGACCTAATTCAGAGATACTGCAAACTGCTACAAGTGCGTCTTTGTCAGAGCAGGACAGGAACGTCGGGCCGAGACAATGCGGCCACTATCGGCCTCTTAATGAGAAAGCCTGGACCAACGGTGACACAGCGGGCTCTGTTTCACGGGCAAACCCGAGACCGCTACGGGGACTGTGACTCGTCCAGCCTCTGGCACCTCCACCAATGCGGGTGGGGGGGAGGAAAGGAGGTCTGCGTAAGATCTGAGGGGAAGCAGGACCCCGGTGACATTTAGCAGTTTTTGTGCCAAAACAGCAAAAGGGCAACGTTTTCCCTGGTGTATATACAAACCATAGATTCAGTTTCACCTGTACTGGTTACAGGTAAAAAGCTCCTTTTAGTGTGTTATTAGACTGTGACGTGAATGGAACATGCATACAATGAAAGCTTTATATATGTGTACTTAGGAATAGTCAATGATTGAATATGGATTTTTTTTTTTTAGTTTTTGCTTTTATCCTGAAGCACCCTTACCTATTAAGACACTGTACTCTAAGCGGTAAGAGGTATTTAAAGCAATACAACACTTTAATTGTTGGTTTCTATACCCAAATAACATAACAATTGTGATCTTGAGGTTGTTTCGCATTGATTGACATGATGCACAAGTCATTGAGATGTGGGGTCAGGAGATAGAGGATCAACTACAACATTTTGACCAGCTTTGGTTTGATGGACAGCAGGGCGAACCAATGGAAATTTGAGAGCCAATAGCCAGGACTTTTAATGACTGCAAAAGAGGGGTGTGTCTTAGGAGATAAAAAAAAAGATTTATGGTGTAAGAACTTCATATTCATTAAAAAACAAGGGGAAAAAAATGATGCTTTTGCCTATTTATTGTCATGTAGACTGAAACTCATTGCATGTATAGTTTTCTAGTGGATGGCAACTACGAGGCAAGCTTCAGCAGAGCAGCAGAGTCTGTCCTTAAGTATTACAAGATGTCCGTCTAGAGATCAGGAAACCTGGGCACCGCCCTGCTGATGAACAAAAAAAAGTGGTAAGGATTAATTATGATAAGGAGATAATACCTATCAAGCACCTTATTCTCAAACACTTCATTTAAATGTTTACCTTGGCAACCACCTGTGGCCTGGGGACTCCCAACCAATCACAAAGCTGATTCCTGTGAGTCCGAACTGTGGCGATGTCGCTCTCCCTGAAGTAGACACCAGGCACCACGATGAGGAGGAAACATATCATTACACGATGGATGCAATTAACATGCGGGGATGTTTAACATCTGACGTGACCACTCACCAATTAGTATCACTGAGCAGGGTCATGACATCATCCAAAACCTCTGGATCGATGACATCATCGTAGGTCAACACCATCTCATACATCTGGCCGGCCGTGGTCTTTCTGATCTGCAATTATAAGAAAGGAATGTTTCAGTCTCACATGTTGTTAAAGTAATGATCTACAACAATAATATATAACATTTCGAGATCTATTTCAAAGATATTTGGCCATACTGGCATTATGGTAAAAAAAAAAGCTTCCAGTGGTTTTACACATCTTGAGGACGAGTGAGTATTTCCTGTCGTGTGAACTCACCACAGGGAAGGGGTGGCAGAGCAGCATCAGCAGCTGGGATAAAACCTTCTTCCTCACCTCGCCCTGGAACTGGATCAGCCCACAGAAGCTGGGAAAACAGCAGTAAGCAGCAACGGTCAACACGGACGCTTCGCTGCCTCAAGGCGAGAATGTGATGTTTGCGATGGGATGAAGACTCACACGGATACACAGGCGCGCAGCTTGCAGATATCCTTGGACTTCTTGATTTCTTTGCAGAGATTCAGGAGGTCCACGCTGAACTGGTGACTTACAGAACAAAGAAAGAAAGAAGATCTTTAACTTTCAGATTTTGGACACTTAATTTTCTGTAGCATGACCTTTCCACTAGGTGGGTATTGGTTTTTGACCAAGAGTCTAAAAGTGTAAAAAAAAAAAGTACCTTTAATCCATTTAAGAGATTAGATATACACCACCTACAAAAGTGTGGGGTCATTCAGACAATTTTGTGTTTTCCATGAAAGGTCACATTTATTTATCAAATGAATTACAAATTAATAAATCCTTGTCAAAACATTGACAAGGAATAGTCATTTACCTCATTAACAATGTAGAGTGTATTTTTGATTAGTTTAATGTTATCTTCATTGAAAAACAGTGCTTTTCTTAAAAAAATAATGACACTCCTAACTGACTCCAAACTTTTGAACGTTAGTGTATGCACACACAAACAACACAACGATATTGATTTTTCAATTAAATATGTATTTCATGAGAATCAGAAGCTTGTATCACAGAACTGCGTTGCGACACTCACTTCTCTTGCGTGGTGAAGATTTCAAAGCAGCTGTTCGCGAGCATCTGATTGAGCATCTTCAGAAAAGGAATAGACACCCTAGAGAGGAAGAGGAAAAGGAAAGCGTGCAGTCACAGATAGGATGAGACAGCTCTGTTGGCTTTTCAGTTTGTTTGTACAGAATTTAACATGTAATGTGACAATAACAACCAGAAGATACATTGGGGGGAAAAAGTAAATACATTTCTTCCCCATCGAGGAAAATAATATCAAACAGAAGCAAAACGCATAAAAGCATTTGAATGTCTGAGAATTATAAGAAGTGATTTTAAAAAGTTAAGGTTTACATATCATTTCAAATGACTTGAATTCAACTAGCTGATTAGTTCACTGACAGGAAAAGAATCCAAAACTACTAAAATAATTGACTAATTAGTCAACATTTATAAAAAAAAAAAAATATTTGTGGTTTCAGTCTCTCAAATGCATTATTTTGCATCTTTTGCGATAATTAAATACCTTTGGGATTTGGGCTGTTGGTGAGCCAAATAAGCAACTTCCATTTTTTTAGAATAATATTGGACTGAAATGACCCATCTAGTAAAGTCATCATGTAAAATGTGTGCGCATGTACCTCTCATTGTGGAGGTTGTCTCTGAAGATGCACAGCAATGTATCTCCAAACTGTGAAAGAGCATCATTATTCTCCTGGATCCCTCTCAGAAAGTCAAACAACGATTGAGAAGAAAAATGCACCTGAACGGAAAAAAAACAACAGAGAGCGGCCGTTAATGTGGAGCAGCAGGAATCTGTAGATGAGGAGCAAAAAATGAGCAGAAAACACACGGAGGATCACACAGGATCCAGGATGAACTGCTGACAGGTGCTGTATATCACTACACTATCACTGTCTTATCCAGGATGTTAGTTGCACAGTATGGTACAGAGATGTGATTTACTTCTTATGGTACCTAGGAGAAAAAAAAGGTGAATTCACTGATAAAAAAATATTATTCACGAGTGTAACACTATCCAGTTCGCATTACTGAAGCAGCAACCTGTCAGAGTGATGATTTCATCACACCGCAGGAAGCTAAATATCAAACCTTGACACTTGCGACATAGCAACACGATAAACACGATCGATAAACAAGCAAATATCTGTCAGATTTCCTCATCTGCACAACAATTTGTGTGGTTCAGTGGCTGAAGGTTAGTTCATATTGGCAAAAAATACTGTTTAACACTTGAGTAATGTCAGAAAAAAAAAAACGCTGGTAACAAATCAAATGACTTTTTATAGTTCTTGGGAATAGGACAGTTTCTGCTGTTTGGTTTCTGCAGGGCTGCACTGTATGGTCTCTACGTCGCGGCTCGCCATCAATGCAATTCTTGGAAAGTCAGTCAATGCTTTATCTCTCTCTGGCCCGTGTGAATGTGTGCCTGTGGTGTGAGAATGGTGGTTTTGGCCCGCACGTCGACGCAGTCTTGGCTCATTTTCCCGCATGCAACCCTGTGCAAACATATCAATCCTTCCTCTCTCTCGGAGGATGTATCCGTGGAAAAGAAAAAGGCCGGAGGAGCGGGAGGTGAAGCGAGACGAGAGCCAGATCGCCTCCGAGGGAATACGCTACAGGCACCACTGGCAGATGAGTTCAAGTTTTAATGACCTCACTGTTGCTGTTAAAGACTAAACTTATTTTTCTTTACTATACACACAAACTCTGAAAAGTTAAAAATAATCTAAGCATCACGAACCTTTGCGAATGGGTTTTTGGGGAATGATTGGCTTCTACTGGTTAAGTGATACTGAAAGAGGAGGAGGAAGAACCTCATCAACCCCAATTAATGGCCCCAGATATGCATCCCAAGTGACAGTGAGTGAGGGGTCAGGAGTGGAAGCAGACTTCCAGGCTTTTACTTAATCACTGAAACGCAGAGACTTGACTGATGGGAAATTCTTGGCTTGCCAGCACCACAAAGGACCCATCAGATCAATTTAACTGCATGAGTCTGGATCCGTGCTTTAAGGGCAAATGGTTGCCAGAGTGGATATAAGTTGTAATAACACAGCCTGTGATTAATTTTAAAGATTTAAATACTAAGTCAGTACAGTGAGACTTCATTAGACACATGTCGCCCCCTGCTGGCCTGAACTCCTACAACTAAAAGTTCAATTTTACAGATCCCTACTGTTTTTCTATAATTAAATATGCAAATATCCCAATGAACCAACAGAACAACTTGGACATACGAATAAATATGTTATCTTATATGTGCTTTTAAAATGACAGATATGTAATATTGCAATTCACTGTATTTTTGGGGGGGTTAAGGAACAGCTTTACAAAATACAGACAATTGATAAATTAAATGACAACCAAGTTTAAGTTTGTTTTTTTTAAAGGTGTGGGGCCACCATGAGCTTTTAGGACAGCTTCAGTACTCCCTGGAGTACTGTAGAACTCAGTGGAACTCTACTGGAGGGATGGAAAACCACTTTTCCATGTGCATATTTTTAAATGCTTTTGATAGGCTCTCCTTTACTAAAATCCCCAAAATTTGTCACCAGACTCTCTATCACTCCGCTCATACTGGAAACTATTCTGTTCCTCCTGTATGTAACGGACTTACTGTGGACTCCGTGATCCCTCCCACAGACACGGTGAGGCCCAGCAGGGTGTGGTACTGATACTGAAGCAGGCCCAGTAGCCGGGCGATATACTGGAACGCTTGGGATGGAGAATTCCAGTTCAGACTGGTTGTGGTCTCACTGAAGGATGACATAATCAGAGGATATAAACAAAGATCCACACAAAAAAGGTGCAATGCTTCATAAGGTCTGTATTTAACATAGTATTTATTCATAAATAAATCTATCTTTCATATATATAAAGTCTACACACCCCTGTTAAAATACCAGTTGTGCTAAGATAAATAATTTCACAAACTTTTCCACCTTTAATGTGACCTATAACCTACAACACAACAGAAAAACAAACTGAAATCTTTCAGGGAAGTGAAGTCAAAAATACACTGAGATGATGAGGATGCATATGGGTGCACTTCCTCTTTATAACTGGGGATGTGGCTTTGTTGGATTTAGCAAATTACATTCAAGCTCATTTTAAATTGGAGTCAGCACACACCTGTCACCGTTTAAAGAGCCTCTAAATTAACCTCAAATAAAGTTCAGCTGTTCCAGTGGCTTTTCCAGGACATTTTTGTGGCCACATCTTCCAGCACAAGCCATGATTCACAGAGAGCTTCCAACGCATTAGAGGACTCTCATTGATCAAAGATATCAGTCTGGTGAAGGATACACAAGAATTTCCAAGGATTTAAATACACCACAGAACACAGTGGTAAAACAGAGTCATCATCAAGTGGAGAATATATGGCACAAAAGTGACTTTACCAAGGACAGGACGTCTATCCAAAATTGATGACATGACGAGAAGAAAACTGGTCAGGGAGGCTGCCAAGAGGCTGACAGCAACATTGAAGGAGCTGCAGGAATTTCTCATGTCTCATTTCTCAACTCAATCCCCCGTCTTCTTCTCATGTCTGGGTTATTGAGTAGGGTGGACATAACATCCAAAACTGGCTTCACTTTGCAAAAGGACATTTGAAATCATCTATAGTCAGATGAAACCAAGGTTGAACATTACTCATCACAAAAAGAACACTATAGCTACAGTAAATCTTGGTGGTGGAAGCTGTTTTTTTCAGCTGGAACTGAGGCCTTAGTCAGGGTGGAGGGAATTGTGAAACGGTTCCAAATACCAGTCAATGTCGCCACTCAACCTTCAGGCTTCTGTCAGAAAGCCGAAGACAAAGAGGAAATTCATCTTTCAGCACGACATTAACCCAAATCAACAAAAGAATGGCTTCACCAGAACAAGTTTGAGGTTTTGGAACGGCACAGCCAGAGTCCAGACCTGAATTTTTATCAAACATCTGTGGCGTGATGTGAAGACGACTGAGCACAGCAGATTCCCTTCCACATCTGTTGGGTTTGGAGTGGTTTTGCAAACATAAATGGAAAAAAAAACTATTCCCACGTTAAGATGTGCCACTCTGATAGATTCCTACCCAAAGAGAATGCTGTAATAAAGGTCAAAGGTGATGCAACAAATTATTATTTAAGGATTTGCATACAGTTAGAATTCAAATGAAAGGTTGAAAAGTTGTGAAATTATTTTCTCAATTATTTATGAAAAGGGGTGTGTAGACTTTTCATATCCACTGTACTTGTTCCCTACATGATATATATGAGACATTGTTTATTTACGGAGTATGGGTGTAATGAAAACAAGGCTTGCCTTGATAAAGCAATGTGCTTTGGCTTATTCTTGGTAATTAATTCCCTGTATTTGTAGAAAATTCATTGTACATACATCACACCTTCATATTCATTCATCATCTATGTTAATCCTTCTAATGCTGCAAAAGGGCAGAGAGCAACTCACACAGGAAATATTTCCAGCAGCTCCTCTCGGTGGGGGATGTGAGGTACTGCAGGCTCCGTGCTGTGGAGCAGCTGCAGGAAGATGTTTCCGGCGTGTGCTCGGTAGCGGTCGATCTTCTCTGCTGCCTGCTGCGCCAGGCAGCACATCATACACCTCACCCTGCACGGAACAAGTAGTACAAGTGATGTCCTCGATATAATTAAAAAATCAACATAGGCTCACTAGGTATGACTGAAATCAACAAGATGGTAAATGTTTTCCAACCTGTAGTAACTACTGTGTTTATCGGCTCGATTCTGGTGACATGAATCGAAGCTGTGCTTTATGTGACCTCATGATGTGACCTCTTTTTTTCAAGATATTAACTATTGTTAGGTTATCTTTTTTTAAATCCTGTTTCTCCTCTAATTACAAAACCTACATAATGCAACCTGAACTGATTCAAGCAGAGCTGTTAGGGCCACACCTTGAAAAACTGAAGTGTCACCAAAGGCTACTAAATATAATGAACAAACAAGTCTGACAGCGTGTAATGCAACATGTGGTGTGGAGTTTCTCCAGCCGTGCGGCAAAGTTCGTGGAAAAACAGATTGCTACTCACACGTCTGGCGAAATGAACTCTGGGGCACTGGAGGCCACCAGCGTCGTCACATCCATCAGACTAGACATTGCTGCCTCTCTCACCCTGGACAAAGAGACATACAGAGTAGAGACTTCATGTATGCAGCAATGAGCTTGAATCTACTTTATCTTACCTATGCAAAAAAACAGCCACAGTCATACATAGAAAACACACATAAGTTGGCACACAGAGGCATGTCATCTTTTTAAAGGTTGTATTTTAGTGTCATTGGATGTGACATTTTTATGCTGAAATCAGCTCCGTGGCTGCAGGGCACAATTTGTTTATGTAAAATGTTAATCTGGGCATTCGTTTGAGAGTCGCGCCCTGCAACAGGCGCACAGGCACTGGAACGGTTTAACTTAAAGACAAATTTAGGATACTTGTGTAAAGAAAGAACATAAGACAGTAATGAGTGACTGTGCAGTTTATAGTGACTGGAAAGCAGAAAGCACCAGAAAAGACGTAAGGGACTATGTCAAAACTAACCCTAAAAAGTTGATACCAGATAGCTTAACTCTCAAACCCCAAATGTACATTTGAGAGACCTGAAGAACAACCCTTATTTGTCACTGATTCTTTTCAAGAAAGAATGAAGAGAAGAAAAGGATCACTAGGCACCGTGACAGAAGCCGCCCATCCAATGCTGTGAGCAAAGTGACAAGCCCGGCGACATTCCTGGCGACTAGCTAAGCCTTGCCCGGGGCCACTAGTTAGACAGCAATGCCTGCCATGTCTTCATGTCTCAAGGTATAGGGACAGAAAACACCTGAAGCAAAGGGGAGCATTCCCAATACCTGAGGCAAGTCAAAAGAGAACATGTGTGTGTGTGTGTGTATATGTGATCTGTGGGAGCTCTGTGTGCGTATCAATAACAGGAAGAGGAAGTTAACTCACCATGCCCCTACGTCCCCTCTCCTGTCTGTTGTGTAGTCGTTCATGCTGTTGAGCAGGGCGGCGTAAACCTCTGCCACGTCCTCCGAGCGGAGAGCACAGTCTGTGGAGCCACTGGCACCGACACCTGCGTTCAAACACACCCTGATGGAGAGAATGGAAAAGAAATGTGTTCAAATAATAAGAAAGGCTTAGAGGGTTGTTGATGGAATCACAGATGACCGGGGGGAATTTGATACAACTTGATTTTTGAGAAAAAATAAAAATGAGAATGAAGTAAAACAGCAAAGAAACTATTTGACAGACACTGTAGACGTGTCATTCAGGTCCTGCAGGTATTGTCACCCAGCTGTTCATTTAACATACAGTTGAAATGCCTGGTGAAGCAGTAGTAGATATGGATGGGCTTCAAGACAGATACCTGCACAATAACAACTAAGTATGGAAAGAAAACTTGGGAGATGTATGCATAAAATACAATAAAAATACATTAAAAGTCAATATAAACTGATACTCCAGATACTCACTGAGCTATCGCCCTGACTGCATCTCTCCTCGCCTCTGTAAAACTCCCTTCCTTCTGGCTGACAACGCACATGTGCCGAAGGCCGTCGAGGATCTAACACAGACAAAAACACACACACAATAACTTTTACCTAAATAGTGAAGCAGCGGGATGTTAAAATGGCTAGAAAATGTACACAGCGCTTCACACACACACCTGTTTCAGTTCGCCATGGATCATAAATCTCGGCAGACAGCCGAGGGCGAGGGCAGATCCACAGCGGGTGAGTATCTGTGGACTCTTCAGCCCTTCAATGTACTGGGATACCAGGGCGGCTACACGTGTGCACACAGAGATTATTTTCAAATTGGGACGTTCAGTATAAAAAAGAAGAACCAGGGAATTCTACTCCACTCACTCTGTATGTCTGAGTCCGCCTGGCCTGGCTGGGTCTGGTAGTACTCCTCACACATCGCTGACAAGGCAGATACCACAGCGACCTGCAGACACATGACGAGGAGGAGGATTAGTCATTACGAATACAAGGGTTTCATAATTTCATGATGAATAGCTTTAATGCTGTTGTGGCATTACCACATTGTGTCAGTGTCACGTATGATTTAAAACACCAGCCACTTCTGTTCCATTGTGGGTGTGTGCTTTGTTAACCAATGCAATTCATTAAAAAATAATCATATTAGGGCAAAAAAAATAAACTTACCATGATACCATCCTTCGCACCACTTGAAAAGAGATGAAGGGTCTTTATGGTGTCGTCAATAAGCCACTGCCAGCCAGCTGGAACCCAGAGTCACAACATTAGATATCTTTAAGGAAAAATGCTGAATGAACATTGAGCTGTCCAAAAGGAATTCACTTACTGATTACAGGGCACTTCTTAAAAGGCATTTTGGACAAGGACACCTTTTCTATTAGACAGCACACTGCAGAAAAATTAAAAACATACATCACTGCATCTCTTCATATTTCTTATGTTTTTCATATCAAACTCTATTATTGCCTTTGTGAAAGCCATCTTATTTGCTTTTGGACTTACTTGCTGGCCTCATCAGCTCTCCACCAAACCCCCTACATGAAAAAAATAACATAATTTAGATATGAAAATAAAAAAAACAGGTAAGGGTAAATTCAAGGATGGATTGCAGCCAGTATTTGCACAAGCTCGTAGCTCCATTTTAACAACCTATTTACATGATTCTTTAGTATTTTGTGTCTACAACAGCAACTACCAACATGTGAAATAACAAATTAGATAGATCAATGTCTGAATCTTACAATAGTGTTGTTCAGAAACATGATTCAGCTGGCTGGTAACTTCATTAACAGGTCAGGATCTGATAGTAATAAATATTCTGTATTGTCTACACAGGTCAGCTCTTGCCTACACATTACAAGTTTATACAGTGGAAATGTTTATAAGGTTTTTCAAGCTCAAAGTCCAAGATAACACCCTTTACCCACTTGATCCCGCCATGTCTGATTGAAGATTTGATATTTAATCTCATTTAATGCCTCCTAAGCTGGCAGAGACACAATAGGAAGGGGGAGCGGGGTAATTTTTGATTGATTCATATTACCTAATTTAAATAGGTGCAAATGGCTGAGGCGCTCCACAACACTATTTGCTTAGCAGTGCAGTTGTCGTGCATTTCACCCTCGGCAGGTGCTTTAAGAATAAAACAGGAATAGCTTTTTTGTCCCATTTCCTTAGTGGACGCAAAATTCCTGTTATAAATTTACCCCTGAGATTTTATGTGCTAATAAAGTTTATTAAAATATTTGTGCTTACCTGTACTGTTTTCTATCGTGTAGCTGGAAGTAGATCAACAGATGGAAATCAGCAAAAAGAGGCATTTTGTTCACAGTTGATTTTATAGATTTGAAGCAACATTTCTTGTTAGTTTAGAGGCACATTTACCTTCTGGTGAATGTCTTT
This sequence comes from Eupleurogrammus muticus, assembly GCA_036785175.1. NCBI lineage: Eukaryota > Metazoa > Chordata > Actinopteri > Scombriformes > Trichiuridae > Eupleurogrammus > Eupleurogrammus muticus. The sequence continues at coordinate 15,464,854 of JAYKQN010000011.1, read as the reverse complement.
TAATGCATCCACACATTCTGAAGAAATTATGTCCACCACAGTCCTATGGGTACAGGCAGGGAGTTATGATCATGTATGAATATGATTAGTCGAATAGAAAATACTTGTGGTCAGTTTAACATTATATATATAAAAAAAAATAATCATGTTTATGATAATCAAGAACAAGTATAAAAAAGCATACTTTTTTTTACATTTTTGCTGAAAAATGAGTCAAACAATTATTCAGTTTTTTAAATTGCTTTGAATTATTATTTAGCCAATTGACTAATCAAATAATCAACTAACATTGCAGATCTTTTTTTTGTTTAATTTTAATACCCTTTAGCCATTTTATTAAGGCTTTTACAAATGTACAAGAAATTAAACATAAATTATAAAAAAGCAAAAAACAAAAAAAAAAAAAGATGTGTGTCCATAATGTGTTTTTTTTCCTGTCCTATGATCATGAGACTCCTTGCGGCGGTCCCACCCCCCAGGTTAGGAACCACTGGTCTCCTCCTATCACAATATTCCTTTGCCACAATACCTAATAAGCCCACCTGTTTGTCTGAAGGCCGAGTTTGTACAGAGCGTACGTGATCTCTGCACACGCCAGGATGGCGCCATGGCGCACGTGAAGGTCGATGCCCACAGCCATAGGCAGCAGCTGTGGCAGGACTGAAACCAAAAGGGAAGGAGAAGCATTAAATAACTTTCTAATAACATATAATTATAGGTTCCAGCCATTTTTCAAAACACATTTCCTAGAAGCGTTTCACTTTTATTGACACCTCTGTAACACCCGGGAACAGGTATGGTGACATTGTTTACCTGTTGTTGCCATATAATCGGGCGCTTGAGGCGTCAGGTTGTGGAGGGCTTTGGTAGCCAGTTCTCGGATCGCACTGAAAAAAATGTAAAGATGTACGTGTTTAGTTTAAGAACTAAATACAGAAAAAATGTACAATTTAACTCATTTATTAGCACAGAGAACAACAGGTATTCACCCATCCCAGTGGTTGATCTTCATGGCTACCAAGTGGTCTATCATGGCTTTGGTATATTCTGGAAAACTTGCTATATAAACACTGCAGGAACAAAGCAAACATCTTGAGGACACATGCATAGATACCAAGATACACACAGAATAATCACCAACATCTTTCTTCACTCTTCACTCTTTTCTAGTGAAAAACAAAACAACCTGCCACCTCTTAGCATTCTTTTTCACACCTGGTTATGTGCAGATGTGTAAACAGTGACAATTTGTGAAACAGATAAGTTGAATCTATGCTGGTATTTAATGTACACAATCGTGCCCAGAAACGGGTGTCTCGTAAAACACATTCTCAGGGTTCGTACAGGTTTGTTTAAAACCATTTATACAAATCTTAATAACCATTTCACGGCCTATTTAATGGACTTATCAGCAAATAATGTTCTATTTGATGATTGCTGTGCATGATTTCCCACTAATAACACCAAAACTAAGTTTGCTGTGCTTTGTCAACAAGGAAGGTAGGAAGGAACATGCCGTCCTTATGGAACATGCCATCCCACCTAAAATGGTAAATGTGGAGGACATGGTTTCTTACCTAATGTTCTGATAGCAGTTGGTGAGATTTCCAACAGCATAGTAGTCTGCTGCAGTTAGGATGTCAATACCATGTGGAAATGTGCCCTATTCAAACAAAAGTGGCAACAAAAGGCTGAAAGATTTTCAGTGCACAAAAAACTAAAAACCTCAATATGGTCAAAGTGCAAAAATGCACATATAGTTAGTAATGTTCACAATATATTAATATTATATCACACTCCTGTAATATAGGTACCAGTGACAGTTGACAGATAAAATCACAATCATCAATGTTTATAACTTCTACAATTCAAAGAAATGTGCTAATAAGACAGTTCTTTCAGCCACCTAATTGCAAGTGACAGGCATATAAAACACTTTGCTACTTTCCTAAAAACCAAGAAGCCAAATGAAAGTGCAACATGGTATCAAAGAGTATGGAAGCTGAAAATCCAGTGCGCTTCAATTTTAGGAGTGATTTTGACTGTTGGCAGATCAAGTGTTGTCGGTGCCCAGTAGCTGCACTAGGAGGCTTATTCCTTTGCTCCGAGTGCTTTCACTAACACGGCAAGTTTGAGCAAGACTCGGATATCTGGCAGCGAATAAACGTTTAAAATCACAGTAATTCTGTTAGTCACGATGTACACATAGTCAATACTGTGGTCACAAACCTGTCTGCCGACATTCTCCTGGAAAGCAGCCTGGAACAAAACAGACACCGAAATTCTGTCATATCTGAAAACCTTTTGCTCAAGAAAGGAATTGTAGGATGTGAATCGGGGGGAGAACTCACAGAAGCTGCTCGTCGGCAGTTTACGTTGCGATCAAACACAGCCGTGATCAATAAAGCGCTGCAGGGGGGAGATCACAAAGGATGAATTGGAGAATACCGTATAAGCAATATTTGGTTAAAAGAATAAACTCTGCATTCAGATGTGTTTTAGATACAATAAAAAGGCAAGTTCTTTCACTGTTACAGGATCTTTAAAAAAAATAACATTCAATAGGTTGACAACTTCACATGTAATAAAACAATATCACACATTCTAAAGCTCTGTGACTGTTAAATGAACTTATATGTGCGTTGTTGCACAAAAAACAGCCATCATTTCAATATTTGTCACACACAAATCTGCAGCAAAATTTTTCATGCCGAGGCATTCGTCCATTATGCTCAACCTTTTAATAATAACATAATTTGCAAAGGATCAATAACAGGTTGCATCATCGCTGTGAAACTGGTTTCTGTCACGCTGTGCAGATTCCCAGGAAAGGAGATAAATTTGAGCGCAATATGATTAACAATGACGTCCCCGCGATACTGGAAGTTGTGAGCTGACCTTTATATTCCTTCACCCTACGCGGCCTGTGCAGTAGAGTAGGTGTGCAAACACCAGTGGTTGTACATCATAGGGACAGCCTGAGGGTGGCTGCTGTTGGCCTTATTTGCTCTCCTCCCATGTTTCCTGCTTCCAAAAGAGCAACATCAGGCCTGGAGCTGGCAGTTTGGCTTTTACTAACTGTTCTTGCCCTACGGGTTGGGAAATAAAAAAAAAGTCCTGATTGCATTGTGGATAACCCTCGAGAAGCTATCCTCAATTATAGCCACGGCTGCTGCACTCTACACGGCAGTACTTGTGTGCCTTCCGAGTCACTCGGTCCCACATTTGCAAAAAGTGTGTTTTCTTGTCGATGTCGTCAAGCGGTGATGAATAAAAAAAAAAAAAAAGCAGGAACCAGCTTGTCTGAGGCTTTGCTGCCAAACGGCGACCGAAACCTACAGCAACAGGCGAAACCTGGCAATCCTGTAGTCTAGGGGAAAAGGGAGGGTGTCGTCGTGACTGCTGATAATGGTAGTCCCAAGGGTTCAAACTGACACAGCCGAGCTGGTCTGGTCTGTCAGAAGCCACAGGTCTATACATGCACCCGCAGAGAAAGTAGATCAAGGATTAGGCAAACCGTTAGTATTAGACAGAAAGAAATGTCGACACAAGATGATACTGAACCGTACAGTGGCTTCTCTCTGTACATGTTGCTGAATAAATTAAGACATTTGAAAATGGTACTCGCTTAATTTAAAAGTAAGGTAATTACATTCAGTTTCAGATTCTAGTGTTACATGTAAAGTTCACATCAGGTCAGTATCTAATCATAGAGCAAGCTTAATTGCTGTCCTTTTCTCCTAAAACTGAATTCTTGTTTAAATCACACAGTCTTAGAAACAACAAAAGAAGTATTAGGATAATAAATTGTTCTGAAACCCTTTTCTCACTAAATACTCCTGTATCTACATATACACAGGAGCATGTCACATTATTAGAATACCATGAAAAAGTTATAGGATAATGCATTTACCAGTTACTCACTCAGTCTTAGAAATAAACTTACTGGTTCTTTTAATGCTCCCAAAATGCTGATGAAACCCAAAATGTCCTTCAAGCTTCCTACTGGAAATCAACTAAATTCACTTTTTTTCTGTGTCATAAAGGACATGGGAACACAAAAACACATATTTCATACCAAAGAATATCTAGCACTGAGCCAAAAAAGAGAGAAAATGCAAGTTCTGTGAAAGTTTCATTGAAAAGGAACCTCAGAAATGACATTTTTGAGGTCCATTATAATTATCTTTCAACAACATGCAATAATCACCTTGTGATAGTATGTAATTAAAGATGAAAGTGCACTGCCGCCAACTTCAACAAAGCACAAATAAGTGGTGGTCACATGAAAAAACAGAAAAAAATGGTTTGATAAAATAACTGCCTTGAGGCAAAACCAGTCTAAATAAAATTAGAATGCATTACACAATGCTGCTTCAAATGCCTAAAATGACTAAAATCTACAAAAAACTACTAAACAAGTGTTTTGCAACACAACTCTTGGTTACAGTTGCGACTTCTTTACTTTTTTCCATGCTTAATGAATGTATTTTAGGTACTAATGCTCAGGGGTCAAAAAACAAGGAAGTTGATTGATGATAATTTTTTTTTGTTCCTATCGCGGTTTTGCAGCTGTCTATGCATGTGACTGGTTTATGGGAAAGGGAGGAAGAGGAAGCGTACCTGGCAATCTGATTGACAAACGGCTTGAGCTCCTGGGGTTCGTAGGCCCTGGCGAAAGACCAGCACACGTAACAGGCGGCGTCGCGCACGTTGGAGCCGACACTGCAGGCTCCCCTCTTCTCCTCGTAGGTGAGGGACTTGATGATGAGAGGCAAAACTGTGCACAGACAACAGATCGGAATTTTTGGATATATCTCAAAGAGAAAAAAATTAGGATCAGGATTGTTGCACAAGGCCAACTACTATAATAATAAATTTGAAATGACAGATGTCACCTGTCGTAATTTAGAAACTAATAAATATGTTTAAATCCCAACTGATTATGATCTAGTGCCTGCTCCTTTAGTCCTTTTCCTCCCGTGAGAACAACGTCCATGATTTCAGTGTTATAATACAGTCATTTCGTAATTGTTACCTTTAGTTAAGCAAAACATGACTAACACGCTTATAATTTCAAAGGCAAGCGAAAGATAATGAAGTCAGCTCACAATAAAAGCTTCACATTATAAAGTTGTACTGTATTGATTTAAACACTGCTTAGTCATATAAAAGTGAGGTGAAACTACACTAATTAAAAGTTTGAAAACTGTTACTGTCGCAATCTCGCCCGTATTTTAGTGATGATGCCAGCGTGGTCATTTTCCTCAAAAGAGAGAGAGAGAGAGAGAGAGAGAGAGAGAGAGAGAGAGAGAGAGAGGGTGGATCAGGAAGGAGGAAGAAGGAGCGAGGGCCCCCACCCCACAGCATCATGTAAATCATCGCTTGAGGCTTGACTAATATCAGGTACATTGATGTTGCCTGAGGGCGCTGCTGTTTGGGGCTGAGGCCCCGCCCACTAGTGAGACAACATCTCAGGGAGAAGGAACTCACCACACGAGCGACTAAATGCAGCGCGCACGCACCCGATCGCACGCAGTCACCTACGCGCTCCAGAACCTCGCGCCACGCATCGTGGTGAGCATCCGTAGCAGGACGCTGGCTAAACGCTGGGACTGAACCCTGAGGAGAGGACACTTTTGCTTCAGCCAGAGCAGGTAAAACCTTTTTTTTTTTTTTAACCTATCAACTTATCATCATATCATTTTACCATCATTAAAAAAAAAAAAAAAGTTACATTAAGCCATTAAGCTACATTTACATATTTAAAGTACTCGCTCAAAGCATTTGTGTGTTATATAGTTATATAGTTTATAAGGTGTAAGTTGGGTTGATATAACTTATGCACCTGTTATCTGTTGATTTGAAGTACCCACTGGTCAGTGCTTGCATTGCTGGGACTGACACACAGACAATGTTTACAGTACCTGGGCTGGCGCTGATTAAAACCTTTCTAATAAAACCTTTCACTTACCAAATAACAAAACATTTTGATCAATTTTTACAACATGCACTGACCAATCTGTAAATGAATACAACTGAAATAACCCTTGAGTTCAAATCAATTATATATGCATTAAAGAAAGAACAGGAGGAATTGACAGTAAAATCTTCACAGTGGGGACGCTTTACTGTTAAAAGGGATTTTCGGATGAATTTGCTGTTCTTAAGAAGGGAGTGGCTTTGCATGCTTCTACAGTTCGACAGAAACTTGAGTGACAACTTCTTGTGACACCGCATGACAAGCAGGTTCCTCCACGCAGTGCCCGGCAACACTTAACTCACTCCTTTAGGTGAGGTTTCGTTTTCAAAAGGGGGACGGCTGGAGTGTTTCAGGTGTTGCCTACTTCACAATTTGTTTGTTTGCTTTTTGTTTTTTAATTTTAATTGCTGGTTTCAACTTTTTTTTTTTCCTCGTTAATAATGTGGTGCATTATTATTATCTACATCATTACTACACATGCTATCTCCAGAGCCGGTGAGCTCATCAAATGATGAATGGGATCTGAGTGCATCCCGCAGGTGTAGTCATGGGAAGCAGGTGGCTGATGGTTCCCACGCTGCGGAGTTTAGTAAGGCTGAGGGAGAGAGCAAGTCTCTGCAGGTCCTCCAGGCCTGCGTTCGTAAGAGTCTCGTCTGCCTAACACCTGCCTGCCCGGTGACTGGGTGCCGCGCTAACTCTTAAGGACAGATGAGTGATATCGTTAGTAGAGTGCTGAGAAAAGAAAAAAAAAGAAGAAAAAGTGCACCTATACAAACATGTGGGTACGTTTTTGCATACAGTCGGCTCATTTTCATATCTTGCGATTTCTCTATTAGGTGTCCAACTTGGTGTGAAGAAACGGTTGCAGAAATATATTAGCCTGAGGGTGCAGTGTTTTGTGCAGCTTGAGATTTTTCTGCCCGAGCAGCTGAAAGAAAACACAGATAAAAACCTTCCAATGAGAACACCTCTATACCTGAACCAGTCAAACGACTCTGTTAAGACTCGAGACTTGACAGTCAGCATGGTGAGAATTTGGTTTGAAGGAGGAAAAAAAAAACTTGAAACCATTCTCAAGTTGCTCCTATATATGCTTGAGTGTCAGCTGTATTATACAAAAAATTAAGCATGTGTGGTCTGTTTTTTCCAGAATCGAGATGGACACTGGACAGGCGCGTAAGCCGAAGAGGCCGCACTACATTCCCCGACCGCCTGGCAAGCCCTTCAAGTATCACTGTTTCCAGTGTCCCTTCACCTGCAACGAGAAGTCACACCTCTTCAACCACATGAAATACGACCTGTGTAAAAACTCCATCTCCCTGATGACGCAGAAAAACGGGCAAGTGTCCAAACAGGCCAAGACTGCGAAGGGAAGCCCCGTGAAGCCGAAAAACTGCTCCAACTTCATACGAGCGGTTCACACCGGCAGTGCTGAAAACCAGGAAGCCGAGGAGGACAGAGCCGAGGGCAGAGATGACCTGGAAGAGGTAGACGTCGGGCGTGACAGTCCCGTCAGTACGGACGGCCGGGGTGTGACGAAATTAAATGTAGTCGCAGAGAGGGAGATCGGGGAGAGCGAAGAGGTGGAGTCTCTGCCGCCACGCCCGTCCGCCTTCTCCCCCGTCACACCCAACCGTGACGGAGCAGACGCCTTCAGGTCACCCACGCAGCAGCCGAAGGATCCGCCGGCTCCAGCTCCCGGTTTCAACCCGCTGAGCTTCCCGTGGGGCACGATCCTGTCGTCCATTCCTCTAAAATCGATCCCCCCTCCCATAGCTCCCGAATACCCTTATCTGCTCGATCGACCCCTGTACCCGCCATACTACCTCCCGGGAAACCACCACGCCAATGAGCCGAACCCTCTGCCGCTCGGGCAGGAGTTCCTGGATCCGCAGAGGCCCCCGAGGCCGGTGGTCCCACAGCCCATCGCCCCACCTCAAACCCCCCTGTTTCCCCCGTACCCCTACAGATACCACCCTCTTCATCCGGGACACCCTTTGCACTACGGCATGTACAGACCCCATGAGCTGCCCATGCCCATCACAGGACCAAGATATCTTCATTTGGATTTGTACAGCCCCAACTTTGGGCCAAAGGACTATGACTTCTACAGGCATCCGCACCCCAGTAACAGCAGCATGGACGCGTCCAAGCAGGAGGAGGGCAGCGACAGGCCTGGCGGAGACAAGGCGACCAGGCTGAGCCCCAAAGAAGGCTGCTCGGCCCTGGGGTCCCCTGACAGGCCGAGTCATGCACACTTCCTCCAGACAGACGCGGAGGCCCCGCAGTACACCAACCTGAGCGAGCCGCAGCCCTCCTTCCACTTAGGACACACGCACACAGCCGTGAAACCCCCCACGACTGACTCCAGACGAGAGGATTTTGAAGAAATCTCGCTGCAGATAAGACCTCCAAATGAGGACAGAGGGTGAGTCGAATTACCACATTCTGTATTTTTTGAATCACATTATACTGATTTTGTGGTAAGAGTAGTTTGTTTTATATTTATTTTTTGTACAGATCAGCTGAGAACAGCAGATCCTCGATGTATGTTTCTGAGCCGTGTCCCGAAGCTTTAACCGAACAAGATGATGAGGACGACAGAGAAGATCTGATTCCCCTCAACCTCTCCACGAGAAACCAGGACATTGTAAAGAGTCAATCTGACCACAGACTACGGTGCTCGGACACAGAGCAACCAAAAGGCGACGAGCTGCCCCTAAACCTCAGCCTTCGAGCTCCTTCCCAGAGGCCAGGCACGGTGGCGGAAGAAGAACCATGTGACCAGAGGCAGACCGCGGCGCTGGCTCTGTGTCAGCTCGCCACTGCAAGCTCCTCCGCGACTTTGTGCAATTTCAGCAATGCGGACGGGTTCTCGGAGGATTCCGTGAATGCCGCAAGTCCTGGCTCTCCAGAGAAGACCGAACGCACGACCGAGGTTAAAGCTAAGGCTAAGGCAAAGGGCGTGAAAAGAACAAAGAGCGAGCAGGCTGAAAACAGCTGCCAAAAAACAAATAAGAGAGCAAAGGTGCCAGGGCGGGCGGTGAGGAGAAGGACTCGTTGATGCTGACAACTAAACTTTTTTTCGGAAAACTTTTTGAAAAACAGGAGAGAACATTTGTGCTTCTGACAAGATCAACTTAATGAATGTCTATTTGAAAATGTAATAAAGCACTAAACAATTTTTACTACATCAACTTAAAAAAAAACACTTTAAAAGTCTTGTTACACATATGTGCATATTGTGTCTTGTCCTCACAATTTATTGGAAAAAATGAGAAGCCATGTTTATATGTTTATAGGGGGGTCTTTATATTTAAATCTGGAGATTTGTTTGTAATGTTGAGAATGAATGTTATGATGATGAACTTTGAATGTGAACATGTTGAATAAAAATTCAAAAATTAAAATTGACTTGATTTGTGGTTACCGACCATCTGTCAATCTGGAAGGAAGCAGCAGGCCTCTCCTACAAAGTTCTGCCAGTGCCAGACAGCCTCCATGCCAAGCATTGTCCGTTTCCTGGAAGCTTAAAAAACAAGAAACACCGTGCATCAAAACATAGAAACATGTTGAACGGGGTCCAAAATTAACACCCACCAAGTCCCAAATGTGAGAACTAGAGTTTTAAATCCCAATATGAAGTGTGGAACTGGAGTTAAAACTGTGACAAAAAGAAAAAAAAATGCATTGACATGATGGATACATGATGGAGGGATCTACGGATGTTGGTGGGTCTGATGCTGTCCTGTTGGAACCCGGAAGCTGTGATGGATCCTGCTCCTCATCCTCCACTTCTACCAACATTCGTTACATTTCTGTTTATCTGTTTGTAATATTCAAATTTCTCTGTAATGTTCTCCACCTGCACACATCATCTACTGCACGCCTGTCTGTCCTGCAAGAGGGATTCCTCCTCTGTTACTCTTCCTGAGGGTTCTTTCTTTTTTTTCCCGTTAAAGGGGTTTTTAGGGAGTTTTACCTTGTACGATGTGAGGGTCTAAGGACAGGGGATGTTGTGTTGCTTTTGTACAAAATGTGAAGCCCTTTGGGGCAAATCTGATTTGTGATTCTGGGCTATACAAATAAATTGAATTGAATTGAATTGATGTCGGGACATGGTATATATACTCGTGATGGAGAGAGACAAAATGACCTGAGTGCCGACCTACCTGAAGCAGTCCAGCACTGACCCGACCACCTCATCTGCCAGCTCCTTGGGGAGCCGCCCAGTCACTCTCCCAATACTGAAAGATCAAATAAAAATATATTGCAACGCGAAAACAGTCGAAGGTGCTGAGTGTTGAAGAACATCACAGAAAGTCATCCACAGTTCAATGGTGCAAAGGCTGTATTCACTAGGTGACACAAGGATAAAGTGTTACCCCTTTGCTGCAGACCAGCGCACAATTGTTTCCTTATCTTTCAGTCCCACCAGCAGATTCTCTGTGAAATAAAAATACGTAAAATGTAAGAATATATTAAAAAATCTTACAAAATACAAAATCTTGGTGAAAAAATAACTTGGAATAACTTGGGAAAAAAAAAATCTTGTGACATTGCTGAAGACTATTGAAAAAATGCCACAGCAAATGTCTGCCATAGTCATAGTGTGTGGGACCTACATTGTAGGTGCGACTATTTTTTTTTTTGGCCAGACAGTGTGTGGGTCAGTGACAAGTCAAAGTTGAGATGAGAGAAGATGAGAAAGTCAAACATTTTCTTAAAAATACAATAAAGTTTGGATTTGTATAATACAAAATACAAATACAATACAAAAACATTCATCAGAGAGAAAGAGAGAGAGAGTACATGTAATGAAGTACATGGAGACACTGACCAATAACGGTCTCCACCTCCTCCGGAATGTCATAGTCCTCCTCATGTTCTTGTGTCTCAACTTCAACGGGCGCCGTAGCAGGTTGGGACAGAGAAAGGTTGGCTGCAAGGGAGCGGCTACCTCTCTGGTACCTGGAAAACATGCGCACAAAACCCTTTCAGACACTCAGCTCTGTGCTCCTTGTCCTACTGAGGAAGGAAATATGTTGCAACATATATTATAACACGATATTATGCACAATGGAACAGCTAGTTGAGAAGAAACCAGAGCAAGTCCCATCCGATTGATGGGCCATTTGGTTCACTATTAACACAACCAAAAGATGGGTTGCAATTACAGCACTTTTCTTGTGTTAATGAGCAATACAAATAGAGTCATCTAGTTGTAGAAAGTTATAAGATATAATATAACTGGTTGTTATTATGTCTAACCTCCACGCTGCCAAACGTGGCTTCAGGAAGGTGAGGCCCAGCCTCTGGATTAGTTTGACACCAAGCTTCCTCAGCATGGCCTGGCTGCTCTCTGATAGACGCTTCCTCTCCAGACACTGCAGAATTGTAGGAGCTGGAAAACAAAAGAGTCATCTGTTATTATGCTGTTTTTTTTTTTCCAACACAGCAAGGGAATAGTAATCATATAATAGAGATACAGGAGAAGGCATATTTTTGGGAAATAGTTGGCCAGGGACCTTGAAAATGTAGCTACACTTGTGGCTGGAAATGTTGACTGTTCACTGCTTGAGGACAAAACATGTAGATTCATATTTGTGAACACGAATATTTATGTAACCGAAGGCAATAGCAACTGAAAAAATGTGAAAGCAAATTGCTTCAATAGATTTTGGGCATGAAATTGAGATTTTTTTTATGACATCTTCTATATGACATTTAGAGAGGGGGGGGGAAAGCACTTGAATACTTCGCCACAAATACATTCAGCAGTAAAAAGGGGACTCACCATACTGTAAGAGGTCATCTCGTTTTCCATGTTTGAAAAGCTTTGCCTAGGGGACACAAAAAAAAACAATATAATTCAAGATACGGCAGAGGAGACAGTCAATTTTAACATTTGAACCACTAAGTTCCCTATCGGTTAAGATCCCAATTAGAGAATTCTAAATCATTAAATTAACTAATTCTTAAGCATAAGAATAGATAAACAGGTGCAAACATGACAGAGGGAGCAGTATTAAAATGTGAGTTTTGTGTATTCTAATGGTTTCCATGAAGGGTTTTGGCTGCAACATGTGTGTCTCTGAGTGTACAAACTTTAACTTTCCTCCGGGATATGTCTGAATGCAAAGGTATTTCAGTAGTTATTATAATGGTTTGGTAAATAATGTGATACTACAATGTGTTTCAAGGATAAAACATGAGATGCTGATTTTGTTAAAAAAAAAAAGATGCGATGAGCACTTTTAACACATAGTCTCTTTCTGAAAAAAAGCTGAATATAAAGCTATAAACTATAGCATAAACAAGTTTATGTGCCAATTATATGATGTACTTGCTTGAGGGCTGAATTACATAGGCTTAACCTACAAGAAACGATCCAAAAATACTCTTAATTAGGATTTTAGGCTTCAGGTTTCTTATTTGCTGTATAACCACTTAGTTTTAAGCAGTGAATAAAACTCACAAAAGTAACCCAAAGTAACGCTTTGCACGCATGCAGCAGGTGCATTACACACCTGCCAAAAACCACATCAGGAATTGTGTAAAACACATCATCATGTCATTTCTTGCAAATCACCCTCCACAAGATTTAATACAGCAGCACACACAGATTATACCAGCTTCAAACACACACACACACACACACACACACATAGAATCACTTGTTCATGCAAGCTCAAAAGTGATTGATGAGCATGTTTACCAGAGACTGCAGAACGCCATCCAGTACCATGATGTCTCTCATTGACAGATCATTTGTCTGGGATATTGTAGTGAGGCTCCAGTCCAAAAAATCTCCGAGACACTTCTGTTTCACATCAGGGCGTGTCATGAACCTGCACAGTCAGGTAGCAGACAGCAAAAATGCTTTCATGTGGATAAACATGCAGACACCGTGAAAGACTTTTTAAGTACAATCCTGCCCTCTAGTGGCTAGAAAATAATTCACAGTTGATGCAGTTCTTGTATTTTGAGTTGTGTTTTTATGAACTACAAGCAGCCTTTGATCAATCAGTCAATGATTAACACAAGGTTCACATAAAAGACACATGATCTTAAATTAGATGTTATATATTGCTTATATATTAACTTAGTAACACTAATAATATGGGTAAATTTGCAATTTAGTGAGTGAACTTTTTTTTTACTTTCTTGCCTTTATTACAGAATAGACAATATAAATGGAAAGAATACATGTGGAAAGAAAGGTGTATGACCTGAAACAAATGTCTCCGGATGGAATCATCTATGTGATATTGTATTTGTAAGTTGTTGTTTTCTTAACTGTTTTTCTACCACACAATGTGGTTTTAAGCATGTCTGGTATTTTCCTAATTTCAAAAGGAAGAATATATTTATCAGAGAGTTTTAATTGGATTGATCGAACATAAGAGAAATTTGGGTTCATTCAACTTCATTTGTCCATAAGAGTCTATCAACGTCTTGCAATACACTGATCTGGTGGAGATTGGTATCCTATGTGGCTACATGGGTGCATTTGCATTTTATACATGGCATCTAAGTATAAAAACATTTCACAAACTATAATCTGTATATCAAAGATATTGTTGTTACATTGGACCAAACTATGTTTTGTTAGAGACAACGATAAGAAAAGTTGTATAACCTGCATTGTGTTTTTGTACTCACTTTGATACCAGTACAGATGCAGCATCCCTCGGACTATCGCTGACAACTAGATAAGACTGCAAACAAACAAAAAAACAATGCTTAATAATCTGCATGATGAATAAAAAAAATCAGTTCATATATTTTACGGAAAGGGCGGACATATTGATGATGTACCCCTTTATTTTAAACTATAAGATGTGTCACACAGACTGTTATAGACACAGCCGGTAGTTTGTTGTAATTTAGTAATAGTCAATAAAATTATCTGTGTCTGTATGCCACAGAATTACTGACACCAAACCAAGATATATTCTGACATGAGTTGCATCCACAAATCCTGATGATAGATCAGTTACATTCAGAAGAATCTTTCAAACAAAACACAGAAATACAGCATCAATATTATATCGGAATATATTGCCTTTGCAATAGCCAGAATGCGGTTCATGGTGGGCTCCCTGGCCATGCCAGAGTCAGACTCCAGATGTCCATCCAGACGAGAAAGGTCAAAGGGTATGAGACAGGTCATGGACAGCCATAGCAACAGCATGTAGCGGGTTTCCCAAGTCTGGAAGGAGTAGATAGTAATACATGCTATGAGTAAAGGTTTAAGGATCAACATCTGACATCAAAGATAGTAATTGTCATGTCTGTTGGAGGCAAATGCATAGAGACAAAATCTCTGCAAAAAACGCCAGGCTCACCTCAGTGTCTTTTGGATCCTGCCGAGACAACAAGTCCAGAACTGGCTGGACATTGGCCACCTCATGAGGGAAAAGCTGCATAAAGACTTTATAGCCTCTCACCTTGCCAAAAAAATAAACAAACAAATAAATAAATACCACATGTAGAAAAACGGTTCTAGGTTTTAGTGAAATACAAGCTAATGTCAATGAGGCCATTGTTTCTGACTGACCTTACAGATGATGTAGAGAAACTTAAAGCTCAAATGAACCAGTGAAGGGGGAGAATTCTCATTTATGAATTCCAGCATCTTGTTCAACAGCCATTCTACAACACAATTTAAAGATTAGAAGTGAGTGAAGGCATTTATGCTTATACAGTGGGCTACTGCAACACATTATGTTTAGAGTTATACTCATCATAATGTACCTAGGTGTGGGTCCAACAGATGAGGCTGCTCTTGATATCTGTTCATTATCACTGGGGAGGAAAATGGGAAGCGTGTGATGAGTTGTGCACAGTGTGGATGATGATGATGATGATGATGATGACTATCTCACCCAAGAACCTCTGTATGGCGGACTCTGTAGCCACCGTGTCTCCGTGGACCTCCGCCAGGTTCGAGATCAGAGCACGGGTCTCGCAGATCTCCTGGAAGCCCACGCAGGTTTGGACAACAACGTCCGACTCCCCTCCCTCGCCACACCCTTCTTCTGTCTCCGATAAAACCATAATGCAAGACTTCGACCTATTACTAGTATGTTTTGTTGGAGGCTAAGGTTAGCGTTTGTTGTTAGGAAACCTATACAAGTTAGCTAGCTAATATTAGCATGTATGCCTAGCAAAAGGAACGACCGACTGTATATAAAAATATACGGTGTTGGTTTCAAAGAGTGTTTACGTGGAAAAGATACTGCACGCGAACGGATATTAATATAATGACAACCGAGAAACCGTCCTCCTCATACTAGCTGTGTTGTGATGCTCCAGGCTCCCGCAAAGTGCGTTGACTGTTCTTGCGGTACCCCGCCCCAGTACGGCCAGCCAGGAGGCTCAAAACTGTAGCTATTACGTCAGGGACATAATAAGTAATCGCGTTTTTAGCAGAAAAAACTTCATAGTAACCAAAGTAACTGAGTAGAAAGCACCTACTCAAGAACTGTACATACATAAAAAAAGTGAGTTATGTGCATAAATTTAAGGGATATAACATCTTGTTGGCTTATGTGGGCCTATAAGTGCATCAAAATATAAGATCATTAATTTAAAAAAAGGTTATATAAAAGGAAATAGTTTTTTCTTTCTTTATCCACATCAAGTCACTAAATACGACACTAATTAGACCATGGACCCCCATTCCATACAATTTTGTTAAAGGGTTTTCTATGATCATAAATGTTATTATTGTGCTACTTGTGGGTGAAATTACAGTAAAAAGTAAATGAATCATTCCCTCTTTTTGCTGGGGGACCCCTGGGGGATCCTATTTTGAGAATCACTGGTATAGGATATTTAAAGAAATATGAATAATCTATTTTGTGTATATACAAACATGCACATGAGCAAGAAAGAAATGTTGAAGAAATGTGTTCACTTGTCAATCAGCCTGAAGAAAAAAGCTGTTGTTCATTCAGTTGAAGGTGGTTGAGTCCCTAACGAAGCTTGAGGTAAAAAAAAACAAAAAAAAACATTTCTCTTAGATATCCTGTATGAAGAAAAAATATCAACTGATCATCTGAGCTATCCAATCTATTTGCGGCGAGGTCTCATGCCTGTGTCCTAAGCATAAACAGTCTGATTCACATTGGTTCCATACCAACGTGAATACCATTCCATATCAGATCAAAATCAAGTCATTCAAGTTCAATCAATCACGTTGTGTTTGTCACATATGATCATATCAGGTACAATCACAGTGAAATGCAACAACATGCAACATTCAAGGATTTATTTCGAAATTAAGTACCCACAACTCTTAACACAGGATAGGGCATACAAATCCTGCAACCGAAATTTTACAAAATAAGAATTATAACTAAAAGATTGCTGTTTTTGTATAAGTGTGCCAATAAGCAGACGGTATCCAATAACTACAATATGTACTGTCTGGGTTTTGGCAATGCCACCATTAACAGTGAGATGGTGTATATGGTGATGGAAACTGAAATGTAAAGGGAGGGGACATCCAATTAACACAGTTTTCAAATAATAAATAACTTTTTATTTAACACTCAAATGCTCTGAAACACATTTATTCAACCCAAGATTTATTGCTCTTCAAACAATGCATAGCAAACTTTGCAAGGATTTACGGCACAAACAGCAATACTTTACCTTGTTAGTGGTATGGATGTCTGCACGACATTAAGGGTCAGGCTGTTATAATTAAGGTGATGTGTATTGCATTCCTTAGTGTAGCAGTATAATTCAATTGTGCATTGGTCAAACACAGGGAATGCAAAGATTCAAAACCAAGAACTTGTCAAACAAAACTGTGTTCTCTCAATTCACAAGCTTGATAAAGCCTTCAAATTAAAATATACTGCTCACTCTTCTACTTGCATGACATGTTTAAATTCATATCAAAAGGTTTAAAGGTTGTCCAGAGCTAAGTTGTTTGTTTTTTTGTGAAATAAGCCTTTCCTTTTAAAGTGATCAACTTATTCCAAGTAATACATTCGGTTCACACAATTTAAGATAAGTGCTATGGAATCAGTTTTTTTGCTTGGAGGCAGGTACATGGTCTCATAAATCTGTAATCTTTACACAGTAACAGACATTACAATGTATTAATGTAAAGTCTAGAATTTTCAATATTAACACTTACCAACACTAAAATTGGTCATATTAATGTGCTCAATATATACATATAAGCACTTGGCTTAGGTTTAAGACTGTAATGCTTTCTACAGGTGGCTGCGAGTAAGTTTATTTCAGCAGATCCTTCATGATCCTTATTGAAGAGCCTCTGTAGCCACCACCAAAGTGGTTCCAGTGATTCAGATAATGGAAAAGTTGGTAAAGCTGATTTCTCATTGCAAAGCCTGGTGCTTTGGGAATTTTGTCATGGTAAGCAGAGTAAAAAGAGCTGTTGAAGCCACCAAACATCCCTGCAATTCCCAGCTCATACTCTGAGTGGCCATAGAAGGAAGCAGGGTCAAAAATGACTGGGCCCTCTGTGCACTGTGCCACATTTCCTCCCCATAAGTCTCCATGGAGTAGGGCTGGGACAATCTCCACGTCTGAGAAAAACTGAGGGATCTTCAGCTGTAAATAGTTAAAGACAAAATATGTAATTATTACATTCATCACATGGAGTCCTAATGGGGTCAAAGGGAGGATACCTGTAGCTTGGACCATAGTTCTCTAGCCTCCCTGTCTCCATAGGATTTCTCCACCATGTTAAGCTGGTGCTGCAGCCTTTGCCGGGAGTAAAATGTCACCCAGTCATCCTGCCATTCATTTTCCTGGGGAGGTAGGAAAAAATAAACTGAAGGCCATTGCAATGTTGCTAATGTCAGCTGTAACATTTCATAAATTTAGAGACCTTAATGTCTACTATATATAGACTACTATACTTGTCCTACAGTTTCATCTAACATACGTAGAGATGCAATACATAGTTTACCTGAGGTAGATATCCACAGCAGGTAGTTACACTGAATCCATATTTGTCAATGAAAGCCTCCTCTGACTGCCCAGCTCCTTTTCCTGTGTACAATCAAAGAAGCTTAATAGTAATGAATCATTAATTCACTCACTTATAAATGACTTCCAGACCTATTATATGCATTTTATATCATATATCATTTTGCAAAGTGAAGATTAAACAGGAACAAGATGAAAAGGTTTTTTTAATGGAGGGAGAGCTTTAAAATGTGAGAGTTGACCATTATTCAGTTTAGTTATGGGGATTTTTGTTTTGTGCATTTGCCCACATGTGCAATTAAGAATGTGAAGGTAAGCAAGGTGAATTACCCACTGTCTGCTGCTCTTTATTTAATTTTTCCATCTGTCTCTTGTTCTGAAGATGCAGATCTGCCAACTGCTCCCCGAGCTGCTTTGATTGCCTGCACAATGAAATTGAAAATTGAGCATTTTGTAAAAACATAGATTAAAATGCACTGCATTTTCAGACCGCTGTCCATTCTAATCTACAAATAGTGTTACTGATAGTGTATTACACAACTGAACGGGATAACTCTTACTTGCTAAGACCTTGCATGTCCACATGTTCCATCACAAATACACATCCTCCTTTGTCAAGCTCTATCACCTTCAGAGGTTTGGGGACTTTAACAGTTTCTGTCCTAAAAATAGCTTCCAGACTGGCCATTTCACCATCAAACATCAATTTAGCCTGAATAAAAAAAAAGAAAGATTTATAGGGTGTAGTAGCAAGGGTCTACATTAGTTTTCATGTTCACGGTGAATTAAAAATAAATAAGATAATGTTATGTTATCCATTTCACAACGTGTGCACAAAACCACAGATTATACATATAGAAATGGCTAACATTAACTAAATGATTTTCATTGTAATAAATAAAAGTAAAACAAACAAACGACGCAATAAGCTACCTTGCTCTTGTGGTTTATCTTCACAAATACTCTTCCAGTGTCAGTATCATAGCTCTGGCCCTCGCTGATACAGCCTCCTCCTGAGTGACCAGTAGGCTTCAGCATGGCTGTCCCCAGCTCTTTCTTTAACTTGGCCTCCATGGTTTCCCAAACTAATTCTCGTTGTGTGCACTCACACAACAAAAATGACTACGAAGTGCAAAGTTTGGGGGGCGTTTTGCTGATTTCCGCCGTGTGAGCCTTGCCCAGGTACTTTGGTCTTGTTTTGCTTCCGTTGTAATACGCGTGTGCGACGGTGGCCAATGAGAGACGGCATCAAAATGATTGACTTCCACTTTTGCCCTACCGTGGGCGCGTTGCGCGGTCACGTGAGCGTCACCATGGTGCCAAATCCGAGGCTTTCACATCCTACGTCATGGGCTGCGTTCACTATTTCTGTCTATGTTGTAGAAACGAAATGAGCGGTAATGAAACGTGTTTGCTTCTCGGACCCACGGGCGTCGGAAAAACGCTGCTGGTGAAACGTCTCCAAAATATCCTTGGTGCTCGGTTTGTGAATTGAACGTTTTTGGCGTCACGTTAAGTTACATAGTTAGCGAGTTTAGCTTGGTGAGCTGCAATTGCTAAAATAGTGGCAACGCTAGAAACTTTAAACAGTAACTTAAACCTACTGTTATATAACGTAAGTATAGTAAGTGTAAATTCTCTCAATGTGATACCCTGCTTGTTGATCTGCACTGGTTTCAGTACAAAAAGAGTTAATTTAAAGGAGCAAAACAAGATGGCTTACTACTATTGATGAAACCAAAGGCACAAAAATAGTATCTCACAGTTGTGTTCATGTACAAAAACTAGACTAACTACGATATAAGCAGTAGTATTAATGACAACAGTAATACATTTATTTTATTTCGATGCTGAGGTCAAACATCCCAGCTGCGGCTCTGGGCATATTTTCTCTAACAGATTATATTTACAGCTGAATTTGCATGGGTCAATCGAACTGGGATCACCTCCTTCTACTCTGCCTACAGTAAGTAATAATGAGAATAATATGCATGTCATGTGCAGACATTACTCAGTCCTTAAAAATTTTGACCAGTTCCATTGTCCTTGACATTGTCTTTAACCCCCGTTCACAGGTAGGAACCAACCTGACAGACCTGACACTGAAAAGAAAGAAACTAACAGTGAGAGAGCTGGGAGGCTGCATGGGCCCAATATGGCCGAGTTACTTCAGAGACTGCTCCTCTGTCATTGTATGTCCTCTGTACACGAGCTGCATCTGTCCAGACAGGAGGTCAATGCAAAGTGTTGTAATTATCTGATCGGATGTCTCTGCCTCCGTGCCGTCATAGTTCATGGTGGACTCGGCCAATATTGCACAGATATCCTCCTCCTGTATCCAGCTGCTGTCGGTGCTTTCTGCTGAGCCTCTGCACAATGCTTCTGTGCTTCTTCTCTTCAACAAGAGGTGACACTAACACATGCACACCTTTACACTCAATTGTCATACTTGCAAACTGTCAGCAGATATACCACAGTATGAATAAATATCCTAATTCTATTAAGCAGAAAGCAGTTAGTGTGTTTTTACATTTTTGTTTACGTTCTGCCATTTCCAGGGACATGCCGTGCAACATGAGCGTCACAGAACTAAAGTCACTCTTTCGACTGGATGACATCATTGCATCTGCTACTCAGCCAATCACAACACTGGAACTCAGTGTCCGTTCTGGAGAGGGACTTCAGGAGGTGCTGAGCTGGCTGGAGTCCATCGCAGTCAAGTGATCTGTGATGTATCATAAATCTGTTCGGTGTAAAGCGATGCTACTGTAAGAGGAACTCGAGTGAAGTTTCCGAGCGCTTAGCCATGAAATGTTGGTGATATTGGTGGTACAGTTTGAGATGATGTGATGTCCTTGGTGTGTGTCAGCCCCACAAATCTGAAGTAGCACACTCAGTAACTCAGTGAAACCATGGAAGGATATACAGCATAGGAAGGGAGGAAAAATTCACCTTTAGTATGATACAAATACAGTGTCCATTAGGGAGAATAGAAATGATCTATTAATCAAATCACGAGAGGATGGAGTGATAATGCCATTGGCCACTTAAGAGTAATTTATACAGTCACACTAAAAAGGATCTCTCTTGATGAAAACATACTGTATTCATTCATTAAATTCCTATACCTTTTTGGAGAATTCTTGACATAATATACATATACAACAGTCCATCGCAGGGATTCATGTTGGATTGGATTGTGATTATTCAATAAGCCAGTGTGACGAAAAGACATAAAGCAAGAATCTCCAGGATTTAACCATTTTTTCATCACATTGGAGATAGTCATGTTACACTAAGGAATGTCTAGTCTCTGAAGCACCTTTATTTGGGCAGCTATGACTCCGAGGTAGAGCGGTTGTCAGCTAATCGGACTGATGGTTCACGTGTCCTTTTGGAATATTTAACACAAAATTGTTCCTGTGGGCTGCATCGAGTGTGTGAATAATCAGCATTCAGACTAGTGATGGGACGATGATACCTCAAGGAGTGTATTGACACACTAAACAAACTGTGTCGGCACTGTATTGATACTGTGTTGGTCACCCAATAGTGACCCCTGCAGTAGTTATAAAATCATTGCAGGTAAAGAAATTCGTTGTTCGTGTAAATGCTAAAACTGAGTTGGTATGTAAAATCTAGCAAATTAGAGTAAAAATTCAGAGTTACAATTTTTTAACTTATGTGCACATTTGTCAACTTAACTGTTAAATCATATGAAATAAAAGACAAAAAAATGATTAGTTCATGAATTTTTATTGAGAAACAAAAGTTTTTGGTCTTTGCTCCAAGGCGATTTCTCCTCTTACACACCAGCTCCCCAGCCTTGGAAAATACTCTTTCGCATGGTACAGACGATGATGGTGAGCAGAGAGTTTTAAGTGCAAGTTGATGAAGATGTGGGTATACCAATAAAATATAGTTATATAGTTAGTACAAACATATAATAAAAATTCTTAAACAAACCTTCCTGCTTGGTAGAACATACGAGGGTAGAATAAGCTTCAGGAGCTCCCTGAATCCCTCATTTTCAACAAAGCTGAGTGGCTGACAGTCTTTGATGATCATATTGACCACTGCCTCATCCACTGCTTGCTTGTTAGGAACTGCAAGCCAAGAGGAACTATTTTGGCAAAAGCTTAATAAAAGGACTATAATTTTTACAAACAATATCAAATAGACATAAGATGACGTGGTGGTGTAGTGGTTAGCACTGTCGCCTCACAGCAAGAGGGTTGGAGGTTCGATACCAGGCCTGGAGCCTGTCTGTTTGCATGCACAATTTTTAGAGA
The DNA here is from genome assembly GCA_036785175.1 of Eupleurogrammus muticus. Lineage (NCBI taxonomy): Eukaryota > Metazoa > Chordata > Actinopteri > Scombriformes > Trichiuridae > Eupleurogrammus > Eupleurogrammus muticus. Next base: position 15,442,600 of record JAYKQN010000011.1, on the reverse strand, counting down.
GACTTTCAACATACCTGGGGTACTCTCACGAGTATCTGCCAATTCTTCATTGCCATGCCGAGCTCTATAATGCCTCGGCATTGATGAAGTGCTCTTATTGATATAAGATAGCTCTGTAGAGCAGAGCCGACACTTCACCTACAATAACATAAAAAGTTAATTTATCTGAAAACAATTCAAACCTCTTACCAGAACATTGCATTCAGGATCTCGTAAGTACATGATAACTAAATAAATAAAGTGAGTGCAATGCGCCACCGTAAAAAATAGTATATAAAGGAGAAAAAGATTTACCTTGTTTGGCGTCACGAGATCAAAATTATTCCACACCGGGGAAAACTTCCTAGAACGATCCATAATCAAGCAAAACTCCATCCGACAAACCCACGACATGTTGATACAGTTTGTTTCCTTATAAACACACTTTGGCGCGGCACATCCAAACGATACGGTTCCTGTATCGGTCACGTGATTCTTTCTTAAAGCAATACACGCACCGATACGAGGTTTCCCTCTTGAGCTCTCGGCACAGTGCTGATGCACCAGTGTCGCTCGTCCCATCACTAATTCAGACATCTTGGCACCATGTATGGGAGCTAGTGTATGAAAGTCTTTGAATAGGTGACCTAACACCTATAAAGTGCTTTGGGTGGTGGGAAAAATATAAAATGTGAGTAATACATTTTCAAACAAAACCTTCCATGTTGGATGGATTTCTGTAATTTCTAAATTGTAATACAAGTTATTTTCTGCATGGGGGACATAAAGTAAATGATACACAGTTGTTTTATGCTGTGGTGGGTTCATATCCAATGTTTTGATATCAGGGGAAATGAGAAAAATGCAAAACAAACCAGCAGAAGAATAAACAAGTGTTCTAATTACAACCTTGTATTTTATGAGTCAGTGGTTCACAAGCAATTAATAAAACTCATGATTCATACATTTTCTTATGCTGCTTTGCTTATAATAGATTCTGAAGCACTTACAGTCATCCCAAATTACATCCAGATAACCCCCAGCAGTTCCTTCCACTACGGTGACATTATGTAATCTCTGTTTCTCATACGTTCTGATCCATAAACTTTACCATGTTGATGCAGTAACCTTTCAGGGACCCAGAACGCTTCTCAGAAAGTGTCCAGGAAGACGTCAGCAGCCAGCTGAGTGAGCGGGAGACTACGTTGTCTGGTTTCAGCAGTGCCTACTAATCGTAGCGGAACTACAGTGACAAAAAATATCAAAAAACTGTGCTTTTGTGTATCTGAAGTCAATTAGCAATAGGTTCTATAACCGTAAAAGAGATTTTACATGGCACTACATGACATTTTCCAATACATAGGCATTATATGGTTTCCATCCCATTACTGCATTCATGATAGGGGAGCGAGACAGGTTGTTGCAGTGAAGAGCAGAGCCAGCTTGCATCAGTCTACGGGTTACTGTATTATACCACAATATAAAAACACAACTAGGAACGGGGCTTTCAAGTCCTTGAGGGCTGCAGTTCGATCTGTGGTTAGAGTGATATTTCAAGAGCAAAAGCTAATGAGATTCCCATTTTTTTTCTCTCTTTCTCTCTACGGTATTTCTTTTTCCTCCAGTTACGGCAAGTCGGTCCTCATAAGAAAGGGTTGGGATTGTTCTGTGCGGCCTGCGAGCCCTGAGAGCTAGCAGTGGAGAGGGGCAACAGGGGCTCGGGCAGGTTCCCCGGCAGGCCCAGGCCGGGCTGGGGGGGGTGAGTGAGCGAGGAGGGGAGGCTGGCGGGCTGGTGGCTCATCGGCAGGGGGAAGGAGGCACTGTACGGGAGGGACGCGGCGGCGGAACCGGAGCCGGAGCCCATTTGGTTCAGAGTTAATCTGGCCTGCTCCGTTTGAAATGGATTGGTGGCGGAGGGAGCCGTCAAGCCTGTACCAAAAGAGAGGAAAAAAGAAGAAAAAAAAAAACAAAGAGGAGATTTACAACTTATTCGTGATCTGTCTACAGCTTGTTAAATCAATCAGTGTGAGCATGTAGTCTGTTTTATAGTTTATTTTTTTCACCAGGCTTTTCACCTTTAAGTGACACTACATTGGGGATAGACAGGAAGGTGGGAGGCAAAGAAAAGCAGGAAGGGCCATCAGATGCAGGATTCAAACCGAGGCCGCCTGTGCTGAGGACTATAGCCTGTTTATCGGGCAGCCCCTCTACTCATTGCACCGCTCACTGGACATCTCTTTCCCACTGGTGCTTTTAAGGATGCTTAAACATCAGAGACTTAAATGCCTTCTCAAGAAGACAAGCAGAAAATGGATCCCAAAAGTATGGACAACAGGAACGGTATCATGAGAAGTAATAATTAGCCAAAAGAAATTCTTAATGCATAAAAAGAAGTTTGCAAAAAAAAAGTTCACACTTAGTAGCATGTGACTTAAATATAACTGAAAGAAATCACAATCACAAGAATTTCAGGCCTCTTTAAATGGATTCCTCTTGATTGAATTTGACTGCGATTTCAATTTGCGTGTCAAATGGTCTCCAAACTCATATAATCGAGTTGAAATGATTTGCCTTTTTCCTTTACACAGTTTCTGAGATGTGAATGCAAAGGGTTCCCACAGAGAAAAATCTGTGTTCCCATCTCAAACATAAAGTCACTCATGTTGAATAAATGCATGGTATAACAAAAAAATAATTTGAACAATCGTGATAAGGAATTTATTTTTATTATCGAACAGCCTTGCCTGATAGAAAGGGGTTCTTGGTCTTGGCTGGGGGGTTTGCTGGGATCAAGCTGTCCAGGTTCACCAATGAAGCCCCCGTTGGCCCTAGGAAGGACTCGGGGGTTCGACACATGCGCGGGCTGGGGGCGGCCAGGCTCTCCCCGAGACGGGACAGGTCAAACATCTCGGGGCTGCCCTCTCCGCGCCCGTTGATGGTCATCTGACCCCCGTCCATGGCCTCGTCGAAGAGATCCCCGTCTGACGGCGGAAACAGAAACGAAGCGGTGACTCTGAGAAATACGTAGGAGGCACAGTTCTGGAGCAGAATCGCGAGAGAACATCACCGCTTACCCGAGGGGCTTCCAGTTCGCTGAGAAAGTTCCTTGGCAGCCGCGGGGGCCGAGAACGGATCAACTCCTGCAGACGCTATGAGAACATGACAGAAGTCAATCTAATTAATCACGAGTATGCGTATGTGTATATTTTTTTTTGTCCTTTAAGTCCCATTGGGATTGACATGTCTTTTACATGGAGGGCAGCAAACACAAGGTTACGACAAAACAACAACAAACAACATCTTATAATAACATCACACGGTAGTACATAGAGAATGTGTCATAAAAATACATACAATACTTTAAAAAAAGCAGTGGCAAGCTTCTGTTTCAACAGCCAGTTTTAGACTCGTCTGGAGCTGGTTCCAGGACCAAGGGGCATTGAAAGTAAATGCTGTCTTTCTAATTTTCATGACAGCATGAGAGACTGTGAGCGCAGGCTATGCTCACTACTGGACCCAATGAGTAGTTGTTTCAGACAATCAGGGAGTAGCCCTGAAATAGATTTATAGATAAAAACATGCCAATGCGGCCGTCTCTGATAATGAAAGGATGTCAAACCTGACTGTTCCAATAATTGACAGGGATGGGTGAGAGATTCAGCGTTTCACACAACATGCAAGGCACCATGATAGTGTCTGAAGCTTCTAGCGATGCAGCAGAGGCAGATGCATAGAAATGATATCACCATTATCGATAATGGGAAGAAACATAAGCATAACCAGACTCTTTTTTTTGCAGGGAGGTCAAAACTATGCTTATTTCTGAAATAAAATCCCAACTCAATTCCGGACTTCTTGGCAAGAATATTCATATGATAGGAAAATGTAAAGTATATGACTTTTTCTGCACATACACACACCTGTGTTGCCTGGGAAGGCCCATGCCGGGCCTGCAGCAGCATTGAGGTCGGCGACATTAGTCTTGGTGTTATCCCAGGGGTCGGCCGGGGGCTGGCTTGGCTCCCATGGTGGAGGGGGGCTGCTGGAAGTTGGCGGCGCCATCCAGGGGGACTCTACTCTTGAGGTGCTGCCTTCTTTAGTCACAGAGGTAAATTAGAGCAGATTAGCGAGCATATTATAATAATTTTGCATATTTATGATAGAAGTATAAAGTTTCTAACACAGTATACTCCACAAGTTTTATTTTCAGAGGAGGGAAGTCAGATTTGTTTTCTGAGGACCATTAGAGGTCAAATCCAAGATGGCAGTTCCAAGGTCTACATCTTCAAACCATGTACAGTAAAGTCACGCCCCATGATGCTCTGGGGCCTCAATTCTTAACGAGGTGATGGCAACATGCAAATCACACAAAAAATCTTTGGGTCATTTAATTCCCTTTGTCCTCCATTGTGTACGCACATAGTTGTGATGTCACACTGGGGAAAAGAGAGTATTCTATGGCTTTTCCAAAAAAAACAAAAAATCATACCAAAAAATTGGCATGGTTCAAACATGGTTTGGAATCCTTTAACATTACATTTAAGGTGCCCAATTGGGATGCCAGTTCATTTGGTAATAGAATCATTATTTCGCTTGTGCATGTGTTAAATTAAGATCTGGTAAATTTATTTATTCATTTTCTGAGTTTCTTTTTTGAGTTCTGACAATCTCAACATTATCACCAAATGTCCCCGAATCAGTTGTAAATGACACCTTACATTTTATAAAATTATTTGACTATTTATAGGTTCCAAAATGAAACACGATTGAACATTAGACCTTGGAGGACTGACTGGCAGTCATCGTAGATTTTGACCCATCATGGTCCTCTGAGGTCCATCTGAAAATAAAATCTGTCTATGTTAGAAATGTGCTGCTTCTATATGACAGTGTTTAGACAAAGCAGCATTGTGTGGCGCTGAAATGAAAAAGAAAAACAGCAATAAATAGCTGAAACTGAGCAGGTGACAAATGGTTCCGCCCTCGCAGGATTAACACATTGTGATCAAATGTCTCATTGCCTTAACACTATGTGATAATTCAAGCCATTTACGACTCCGTGCTGCCTCACTCACTCACCCAGGGAATCCCAGGGGTCTGCGGCTCCTGGACAAGCAGCTGCCTGGTAGGGAACATTATTCCAGTTCTTGTCATTTGGAGGTGGATCTGTGGGCACTGCGAAAACATCTACCAGGTCCATGAAGGCAGTCTGACCACACAAAAAGGAAAAACGGAAAAAAAACAACACGTGTTTACCCTCATATTATCCTCCTGTATCATTTAGCACCCAATTATGTGTTTTTTCATCCCACCTCATTACCAACAAGTTGTATACTTGTTACATGTGTCACAAGTCTGAAAGCTTGGGTTTTCACTTTTTGAAATGGGGTTGTTATGTTCATACACCATTTAGTGTGACCCTTTAGGCCATTGCACCACAAAGTCGTGGCCTGGTCAAATCATACCCAGGAGGACAAGAGATTGCCATCTTACTTTAATTACATTGTACAAAAGGTTAATTTAATAAAACCGATTTTTTTTTATTACAGTAAAATCTACAGCATAATAGGTCACTAAGGTGTATAACCTGATCAGACCCAATTACACTGCCCAACATGTTTGCAAAACCATTACATGGTTATATTATATATATGTTTCATCACCCCCCCATTTAGATATTCCATACCCCAATGTTTCATACCCCGCCTTTAGACTCCATCGCTTGTTTGCTTTCCTCCAGAGCTTTCTGGAGCATCGACTCGTCTCCTTGACGGCAGAGTTGCTCCTGTCAACACACACACACACACACAAATGCCTTTTGGCTGTTACAAGCTTCAGGCAGAAACTCACATATTGTCACATCATACTATATTTATGTGTCAGTGACAGCAGGCACGCACAAAAGCCAGAGAGACATAAGGCCTGGGCACAGGCCAGAATGTTCTCTGGCCACAGACAGAGAGAGAGAGAGAGAGAGAGAGAGAGCATCATTGTGATCTCTAACAGAGTGTTTCTACCATGCTGCATCACTTTGGCATAGTGATGAAGAGAGAGGGAAAAGACAAAGGAACAGAGGAAAAAAAAGGTAGAGTAAAATGAGTGCAAGTCAGGTACACTACACATGTTTAGAAAAATAGGCAAAGCAAATGACACAGAAGGTGAAGTAAAAGCAAACCTATAGGAGTAATTAAAAAAAAACGCCTTCCTATTACAATAAAGATCAGAAGTCTCAGTATATTGTCCACGTCCTTGACGTGGTGACATTTCAAGAGCGTGTAAATGTTGTAGATATCTTTCAAGTGTGTCATGGGTCAGTGACAAATCATGGTTGGCGGGATGAGAGAAGTCAAAAAACATTTATGAAAGACACATTTGAGAACCATTCGTCAGGTCTGTCGAAATGTACATTTCGTGTTTATGTTAGTCGCTCATCATGTAAAAGTTCATTTGTTTTTTTTGTGTCAAATGTCAAATAGTGGTGACATTCGACACCACATTTGAATTGGGGACATTTAGTGATAATTTTGAGATTGTCAGAAACTATGTGATAGCATCTGTCTTTTTTAAATAGAGATAAAGTATGTGGTATCAGGTTTGTTTAGGGTTGCCACATGGCGTAATACAGATGCTATGTGCAATACTCAAAATCATCATCTGTGCATATCTGTTGAATACTTGATTACATAAGTAATATACTGGTATGTGTGTGGTTTTATAATTGCTCTCTGTTTAGTGCTTGTATATAGTGCATTTTTTATGTGTTTAGACTGCTGGTATAAATGGAAAATAAAGAAACCATGACCTTTGAAGGGATTCAAATCAAATGTCAATTTCCTATAACTGGAGTCGGGAAAAACCTGAAGGTGATCCTGTTTGACCTGATTAACAGGAGCAAGGTCAACAGCGGCTGTAATCTACAGAACAGCGAAAACAAATCAAAAGCTTTGCCCGGCCTACCTGCTGATGCTCCTCCTTGCTCATGCTCAGAGCTAACTGCAGCTGGGCCTCCTCGTCTATGTCCGCCGGAGCGACATGCGGGCGTTGGTGTGACTGTGTCAGAGAAACTGAAATTAGCATTTGGTCCTATAATTGAACAAAAAAAGAAAAACATTTTTGACAACCTTCTACAGTACATTGCATGCGTTGCTATAAAATGTCCCAAACCAAGTAAAAGGAATAAGTCCCTTTGCCCTCCCCTGACACCAAACCAGAAGAGGTCAGAGTGTCTGGGATGGGTGTCTCTGGTCTGGTCGGAGAGGGGAGATGCAAAGGTTAGTGAGAACAGAAGGATGAGGCCAGATGAAGCTGGAGAAAGTTACATGTCCATGTTGCTTTTGAAGAGGAGGGGGGGGTTGTGAAAAAAGCTGTATGTCAAATCTGGGGAACAGGAGAAAGGTGAGTAGTCCATGCAGTTGTTTCCCAGAGGGACACAGAGGCTTTGGGTTTAATATGTGGAACGACAGGAGATGCGCTGTAGGCGAAATGATGCAAAGCAAAGGGGGGGTTATCCCTTTAGACCCAGTGTTTTTGTACCTTCTGGACCTCCTCCTTGCTGAGACTCATAGCGATCTGGAGCTGGGTCTGCTCATCAATATCCACTGTGAGAGGTGGCTAGGGTCAAGCAGGAAGAATTAGGAGGAGGAACTGACCCAAAAAGTCGAAAAGCTGGAATCACGCGTGACTTGTCTGAAGGGGGATTCACTTAGGATTACAATGGTTCGATTGAAAGTGTGGCGAGATCAAAACGTGGGCATCAAAAAAAAAAAAAAATCTCAGCTGATCACCGGAGAGGAAGCTGCCGGGCCCCCCCTCACCCTGCCCCTCCCCCACCCCACCCCCAGAAAGAAAAAAAAACGCAGAGGGCAAAAGGCTGCCCTTGCCATGGAGACTGCGGGCTGACTGTCTGCGCTCCGGAGCAGGATCAATGCACACATCCGGCCCGGCCTCGTGCACACACCCCGTTCAGCAGCTTCCTCGCTTCCTCGACATGGCTCACGCCGGTCATCATTGCACCATTATTGACCACATCAGAGAGGATATCACTTTCCGTGTTAAAGGTGCTGGGAAATGGTGGCAGTGGCAGTAACAGTGTTCGTTCAATGTTTTACTACAGCATCACTATAGTGAAAAAAATACTGTGTGTGTGTGTGTGTGTGTGTGTGTGTGTGTGTGTGTGTGTGTGTGTGTGTGTATGTGTGTGCACGTTGCCTCAGCTAAAAGCTACCTTTTCACTCTCCTCTCGGCTCATCGCCAGGGCCAGCTGCAGCTGCAGCTCTTCTTCTCCGCTCGTCGTGGGCCGGGCCTGCTCCAGGTCTGGAGCGAGCCGCGGCGAGGAAGAGGAGGCTACGGAGACAGAGACGGGCAGAGGGTTGGTGGGGGTGTTTAGGGGGGGTGACAAAACAAAGACAGAAACACTTTAGATTCATTTTCTTTTAAGGTCAGAGAAGGACCGGTTGCGGATTTCGCATGTTAATTTCTTTCCACTGGCCGTTGTCTCGGGCCTTTGCTGGCATCGCTTGCCACGGTCTGCCTAACTCTGCCTGCAGAGAGAACAATGGCGCGCCTGTGTGAAGGGCTAGGGTGGCGAGGGGGAGGGGGGGGGAGTGGGCAGGTTTGGAGTGGGGCCCACCTTACTACCCTGAATGTTGGGTTCCAGGACTCAAGTGCAGGTTTTGGGGGTTGGGGAAAGCTGGCAGTACACCAGTCTGGGTGCCAGGCTTCAGGTCACGGGGCTAAAAAGAGGGCAGCCGGCCACACGTTGGCCGAGTCAATCACTTCCACCGTGCTGCCCCTCAATGCCCGCCCCCCATCCAAGCTGGAATGCTCGCGGACAATTAGCTGCTGCCAACCTCCTGACCCCCACCCACACCATCCCTCAGCATTTGGTTCAAAACTTCAACCAAGCGCTGGTGTCCCAGAAGAGACAAACTCCCCAAAATGAGGATTTTGTTGCGTTTCTCTGTTTTACACAACCAGAAATGACAAATCTACCCGAGAATATGATTGACAAATGAGTCAATCATGAAAATAATCATTTGTTGCTGCCACAAGCACAACTCTGGCCCCTTTAAGTCACTCAGAAACAGGAAGGAGGAAATTACTGTTGGCCAGCGACATACTGTACATGCACGTCAACACACATGAATACATTTAAAAATAAATGAGTACATTTCACTTAGTTTTTGTCATCTGGGCCTTTTTGGATGCATTCCTATCTGGATAAAGACCAAGTTATTTTAATTACTTGCCATGACCGGCGGAGTGTGAAATCATAATGGCGTGAAAGCCGTCCTCTGTCCGATCAGACTGAGGGTTACACAGCTCCGCCGCCGGCCGCCACCTTTTAATAAACCAGACGCGGACCGTACAAATGGCAAAGTATGTGAATACACGCTGGTCGTGACGCATTTACCGCCATGCTGCGAAAACAGCTTCTGGAAGTTTTCTCACAATGTTGTTTTGGTTTTTTTTAGTTCAAGTCATGTGCTGTAGTGACATCACAACGTCCTACTCCAACCCGCTCGCACTCAAAACGTGGATCAATAAATATGATTTCACCACTTAACCATGATCGCCACAGACAGTAGCGGCGTTAAGAGTTAGTTTGTACAATGAGTAAACCTGCTATCCAGTTGTGGTTTCACATTAGCTTTGGAGGCCAGCGCAAACAGGGCCTCCTCTCTTTTGTAAATCCAGTTTAGCTGACATGACAGTGTACCGGGGGAATGAAAGGAATGCAGATGTCATCGGTAGTAGGGAAACTGAAATTGTCTCTATCAAAACATCAGCGGAGAAAAGGAAGAAATTAACTAATATTAGTTGCTGGTAATAATTTAGGGTCTATAACCCTGTATCTGAAAACACAGAAACTGGTCGGAGAGATGGAATACCAGTCACACCTTCATATTCACAGGTGCTGCGTGAAGGTTTTTTTGTCATCAATGGAAATTCTGACGGACGATAAAATCAAACTGTCAAAGGAATTCTGTTACTTGCGTTGTCAGTAAGATTTAAACTCTGCCGTGAGCCAATTCGACTCGTGAGCCCATCACATGACAACCTCACATTCCAGAGGAAACATTCAGGTATCGCCCGGATGTTGTTGTTTTTTTTCACGCGTGAAGAGGCTACTCACAGTGGAGGGAGGACGGCGAGCTTCCCCGGCACCTGCTGTGCTCGTCCCTGTGGGGCCCCGCCGCGCTGGGCTGGCTGGTGCGGCGGCCCGGGTACGGCGGCGGCAGGGACCCGGAGCCCAGGCCGCCGGTGACCCCCGTCATGCGCGTCTTGGTCTTGAGCGCCTGGCTCCTCTCCTTCTTCAGCTTCTCCTCATCCCGCAGCAGCGCCACGATGTGCTTGGCCTTCTCGCGGACGTTGACGCCCTGGTCCCGCCCGTCGCGGTCCACGTACTGGAAGTCTCTCAGCGTCTGGATGGTGTATATGTTCTCGCGGCACTCCTGGGCCACGCGCTCCGAGCCCGTCTTGATCAGGTAGTCCAGCAGCGTCAGCGCCTTGTACACGTGGCGCCAGTTCTTGCCGTGATCGTTGAGTCGCTTCCAGATCATGCCCATGACCTCGGTGAACGCCACCACGTTGAAGGTCAGGTCGGCAATCTCGGACATGAGCGAGCTGGGGGGACCCCAGGGGTCGTTGGAGGTGGCCTCCCGGACCTTGATCTCGGCCTCCGTGTACTGGTTGACCATGTTTTTCATCTGGCGGCGGAGCGACGAGGTCTGCATGGTGGCGGCGGCGGTGGTGCTTCACAGGCGGCGGAAGGACGTCTCAACAGCGGGCCGGCCCACCGTGTCGCCCAGGCTAGGTGGCCTGTTCAAGGGGTCAGTTCAGTAAGAAAACGCCTGTTCCTCCTGTTTGCAACGTCAATAGCTTCCACACATGTGTTCCTGCAGGAAAATGAACACACAATTAAATGTAAAGTGATATCAACTGAGCCTCTTATAGGTCATATTACTATTATATCATGTATTAGTAAAACAAAATAATAATAATATCAATAAGATCCATTCTCGCACGCACATTGTTTGGAGGTAGAGAGGAACAAGTCAGCACCTCCAAGCCATGTGAAACACAACACCTGTGACCTGCGTTCACACGGTGCATTGTTCCCAAGTAGCCAAGTAACTACCAGCTAGTTTTTTTTCCTCCTCCTTTCTCATACACAAAGATATTTCCCTTCCCTGCAAAACAAACACAAGTTTTCCCGACCTAACTTGACTGCAGGAATGCCAAGCTGGTGTGGAAAATCACTTTTACCTTGGGAGTGTTATCGGCAGCGAGAGAGGGAGGGGCTCTACTCCTACCCCCCACCACCACCACCCCGCCCTTTTTTTTCCTCCTGACCTCATTACATCATCACAGCAGCAACAGGGCTTGAAAGCATTTGGACACAAAACAAAAAACAGCTGAACCACCCACTAACCCCCCCCCCTGCCCCAGGTAGTCCACCAGAATCCTCCTCCTCCTCCTCCTCCTCCTCCTCACGCAGCCAAGGCCGGGGGTCATTCGAGCTGATAACTCTCAACGAGAATCTATCTGGGCTGTTCGACTAAGAAACGGGATACGAGAACCAAAAGGGGTCGATGCCTCTTCATTCAAAGACGGGAATGTGCTGTGTCATGAGTGAGCATTCCCAAAACAAAAAAAAAAGTGAGATTGGAGCTTTTACTCCTCCAGTCAGTGAAATGCTGACGTTTGCTCATTCTGCAACATGCAGAATACATTGATATTATAATAAAGATAGCAAACTAAAACCATTATAGATTTGTACTTAAATCTAAACCTTAACAGACTATGCACTAAATGGTCTGGCAGTATCTGACATACTATGAGAGAGCCGTAAATAGGCTCTTAAGTGGTTGTAAAAAATGTCTGGGGCTCAGCTGACCAATGCAGGCTCAGGATGAGATTGGCCATTCAACCCTGCTTCCTGCTTTCTTGGGATTGCTCATCTGAAGACTGGGCAAGGGGGAATAGCTAGAAAGGGGGAATAGCAAGGGGGAATAGCTAGAAAGGGGGAATAGCTAGAAACTCCTGTGGTTTCATGTAAATGAAAGTTTTTTTGCATGGGGGGGGGTGTTTAAATGCAGGAAAAAACAGTGGTGTTAATAGGAAGATCAGAGTCACAATAAAACTCTTCCTTTTGTCTTTGGGCTCTGATACACTCTCACATTCATAATGGAAAAGAAAGAAGAAGAAAAAAATCATTTTTATCATTTTGTTGAGTGACTGGCATAGTGATTTAGACTCAACAAATAACCGATTCAAAGGTCAGACCCTTCCTATCAAAGAACAAATCTCTTTATCTGTCCTGAGAAAATAACACTCCTCAGACAGGAATGCAATATGTGACCTTGACGTTGCTCTCACATATTCACTTAGTCTTAGAAAATTCTATAAAACAGACTTTTTTTTTAGAGATCCAGTAGTAGTGAAAGCTATGGTTCTGTGTTAGTTAGCAGATGTAGCCTCTTCATCCATTAGCCTACAGGAAGCAAAGTAAAAACATGTTCCCAGATCAGGCCACACGCTCGTCTATCGGTATGCGTTATTATCCCCTTAACGTTACAGATATGTGGAATAATGGCCAGTGCGAGCCAGTTCGTCTCTCGGGTTTGTCTGACTCGTCCTTTTTTTTTCCTCTCCTCTCTCCTCTCTCTCTCTTTCTCTTTCGTCCCAAACTAGGACGAATGCGTGCGCGATCATGCACGTTGCGTCAAAACGGGATGATCGGGTAGGTGAAGTGATCTGACCGTGACTCAGCTACCGCTTTCCGACTTTTAAAGTTGAAAACCTCGAGAAAACAAGTGTGTGTGTGTGAGTGTGTGTGTGTGTGTGTGTGTGTGTATATAGGTGGGTGGGTGAGGACGGGGGACAGAATCCCCTAAATCCCAGATCGACATCGCTGCGTCCGCTTCTCCCTCTTACCTTCATGTCATAGCGCGTCAGGTTCCCAATTTGAAGGAGGCTTCGGGTGTAGAGGAAGAAACGCCTCCGCCTCTCGACATATCCCGGAGAGCTTTCGGTTAAGGGGAGGGAGACGTTGTGTGGGGGGGGGGGTGCGAAAAAATACCAAACAAGTGTATAAAAGGTACTTTTAAAAAGTAGCTCGTTCAGGACGGATCCATCCGAGGGAAGAAAGAAAAACACACGAAAAGGCGCAGCGGTGGCGCTACCGTGTTTGCAAACTTTGTTGCGTGCGCATTATCGCAGAGCGTAATCCAGGCGGCACTGCGCTTGTTGCAGATAGCACAGCCCCCCTGAAAAAAAGGCACGCGCGCACGCACACGCACACACACACACACACACACACAGAGTGAAAATGGATGAAAGAGAAGAGGGAGGGCTGCTCCGTGCATGCAGAGTCAGACTTAACCCCTTCACTGCCTGCTGGAAAAAAAAGCATCTCTGTCCCGATGAGCCACAGCGTGAAGAATCCCGCAGGAGGAGGAGGATGATGATGATGATGATGATGATGATGATGATGATGCTGTACGCTCCTACATTAATTACAGGAGCGTTTATTGGAATGAGTGGACACACATCGATCGGGAATACGATTTGCATTTGTTGCCTTAGACCCTTAAAGAACAAGAGTAACCCAAGTCGTTAGCTATGATAGGCCTATAACAGAAACTATAGTTTGGTATAGTTTTAGTTTTTTTCACACATTTTTGAGGACATTTTTGCATAAAAAGTAAAAAACTAAAAATAGGTGAGGTAGAAACCCCTTACAGGCTTAGTTAAAACCTCACCAAAGGAAATACAAGGGGCGTCTATAAATAAAAGGACCATCTGTGTGTCTGTGGTTCTCCTATCTCTCTGACTGTTTGTTGTGTGCACCCTTTTTTTCCTGTGCAGATTTTGTTTCTGGATATTCAAAACATAATTATCATCATTAAAAGTCAAAACCCCACAGCTCCCTATCACATCGCTATCCTGCAGCAGCGTTTTCTTTACAGTGTTAAGAAAGAAGTGAAGTGTCTTACCCAATGTACAGTGTGTCAAACACACCCTCAATTGACTAAACATGAAAAATGTACATAAGCTTCTGCTTTTCTATAGGAATACACACCTCCTATGATTCTGCACTAGTATTATAAAATAATATATATTATTATTATATATAATATTATATAATAATATATATTATTATATATTATAATAATAATATTAAACACAGTGTGAACCACCAACAAAAGTATCATCATCAATAATAAACTGTCACCTACAGAGGCAAGGCAAGGCTATTTTTGTAGCACCATATCTACATTAAACATTAAAAGCATCAAGCCAAAAAAAAGAAAAAAAAAGTATAAATTGACATTTGAAAAAACGTCAGTTTTCTGTGTGTTTCTTCCAAAAAACGGGGCTTTTACATGTTTAGTTTTAACTCTGGGGACACTTTTTCTGGGGTCTACTTTTTTGCCTTGTATATATATGCAAACTAAAATTCATCATTGTTTTTATCTCCTTTACTATTACTTTTTAATACTTATTCTTTTCTTAATTACTTATTTATATACCAATGTACAGAGAAGAAGAAGCCAGTGTAGAGATTTCAGAATTAAAGCGATGTGATCCACTCTCCTGGTCTTACAGGGACTGGAGCAGTGGGCGTCTAAGTATTACAGACAGAAAGTGAAATCCATAATGTCCTGTCCAGATATGATAGAAAGTTGGTTATTTCCCAACACAGGAAGTAAACATGTCCATCCCAGAGGGCCTCAACAAAGAGACGCAATTTCCTTTTTAGCCGCCTCATCACTACTTCGCTCCTCTTTACTTATTTATCACCACTAATGGGATGTTGACCCACACATCCTTATGCATTATACAAGCTCTAAGTCTTTTCTGTCTGTGTGTGTGTGTGTGTGTGTGTGTTGTGTTTTTTTTTACGTTGGCTTGGATTGGATATCAAGTTGTGCCAAGTAATCTCCAGCCAACTGCTGCACAAGGTGTATTTGAAAGCACAGAGAGGGTTTATATCATGGCCCTAACAGAGGGAGAAAGCAGCAGGAGAGAGCTCTGCAGTGTGGGCCTTGTGGCTGGTTGACTGAGCAGGATATACAGGAAATACCAGCTCCACCTTGAAACAACAAAGGCGCAAACTCTTGGAGACAGCAAAAGGGCAAAGTGTAAAGAAATTCATCAAGCGGAGTGGAACTCCAGCAGGACTTCCATGGAATCTTTCGGCCTATGATAAATGATTCTTGATGTGTTCACCCTGTTTTTTTTTTTTTTGTTGTTTTTTTTTTTTACATTTTTCACGTAACTCCCACTGATCAGGTCCGTCAGGCTCAGATATCTGGTGCGGGCGCTCCTCCTGTCTGTCTTGCTGCCACCCTGTGTCTTTATTTCTCCTGAAAACAGATGCCTGAACATTCTTTGTCTCCCAACAAAAGCTGATGAGGTCAGTGGTGCGAGGGCGGGGGCGTGCTAGGAGAACGGAGGGGGAGGACAGAAACTATGCCGGTGACGATGTCACACAGGAGAGGAAATGAGTGAGAGGGCGTGTGAGAGGGACAGACAAGCTGCAAAAAATCAAATCTTAAGTGAAAATATTTCGGGGGGTTTTCTACACAGTTAGCATAAAGGTTATTCCAATGATTGAGTAGAATTATCTTGAAATTCCTTGGCATTCCATTGGCAGATCATTTTGCTTATTTGATTTTTTTCTTTATTTTTGTCAATTTTGTCAATTTTAATATATATCTTATATTATGGATTTAAAAAAAATCATAATCCTGACTTTATCTTTTCTCATATTTCTTTAACAACACGAAATGAGTTTAAATTATTTGACAATGGAACAAGATAATCCAGGGTAAGTCTCATCAGTATTTGACTAATTGTACAAAATAAAATGATGAGATTTATTTTTTTGCAGTGCAGACAGCAGTTTTTCTTTAAAGATTTGAGTTTTCCTTTCACATTTGAAGTTCATCTGCCTGTAATTACTGATTGATTTCTACCCACTCATGCATTGTGTCTGAACTTTATTTCAAAAAATAAATAAAGCTCTAAACTGTATATCAGCTACTTCTCGTTGCTGCCCTCTGGTGGTTCTGATGGTGGTTTGCAGATCGATAGATAGATAGATAGATAGATAGATAGATAGATAGATAGATAGATAGATAGATAGATAGATAGATAGATAGATAGATAGATAGATAGATAGATAGATAGATAGATAGATAGATAGATAGATAGATAGATAGATAGATAGATAGATAGATAGATAGATAGATAGATTGATTGATTGATTGATTGATTGATAGATAGATAGATAGATAGATAGATAGATAGATAGATCTTATGTTTGTCTTATGTGTGATGTAAAGGTAGTTATATTTAAAATCACCAATCACCATACTGCTTTGTTAACAATGCAACATTAGCTATGTTTCTTAAATAAGTTATAAATCAAATTAAACTCTTGGAAAATCACCCTTCTGAAACCTTATCTGTCCTTATTTGTGTGTGGCACTAAAAAAAGAAGAAGAAAAAGAACATATATATATATACACACACACACACACACACACACACACACACACACACATATATATATATATATATATATGTGTGTGTGTGTGTGTGTGTGTGTGTGTGTGTGTGTGTGTGTGTGTGTGTGTGTGTGTGTGTGTGTGTGTGTGTGTGTGTGTGTGTTATAGGATTTCATTTTTATACTCGATAAACCTAACAAAATGCAATACTCATGTAATGAGGTGTGAGTGTGCCACCCGGAATCAACGTGATGACTCCATTATGTCTCATTTTGATGGCTGCAGTTACATAATGCGTCTGACTGATGAGCCGATGGTGTGGCCAAATAGATTCTACAAATACATAACCATCCATATCCTGTGAAGGTGTTTATTCATGCAGTCACCAGGGTGAGAGAAAATTGGCAGTCATTAGCTCTGGATGACGTTGTGCTGTGATTGCGGAACTGTGCCTTGTGAATTATATCTGCATGTGAAGCATTAGGTGAGAGTATTTGTTTTATTTAGTGTTACTATTAATATAATAAACAGAAGAAGCTACAATGTAAAAAAGAAGGTAAAAATGAGGCCAAGAATGTAATCTGTATTTAAGGAAATCAGCTACATGTTCAACTAGGCTATTATGATAATTGACTCACCATCTGTATTATGCAGTATTTTAATAGTCTGTATTAATATATAACTACTGCAGGTAATTCAATGCTTAATGCTTCATGCACTGATGTGAGCCAAAAAACATTTGTATGCCATCAAATTTAACACTGAGAGTAAACTGCACATCCATCTCATTTCTCATCACAAGGTTTTCAGCTACAGCAGCAGTATCTTAAAATAAGTCTCCATGGCAATCAGCCAGGAACGATTATGTGGCCTGGCCATTCAGACGGATCTTGGTGAGTGAAAAGGAGGGTTTAAAGCCACAGTTATGTAGCACGTCTTGGCGCATTGTTCAAGGCGCTGCAATAGGATCTTAATTATTCAATTCCTTTCCTTTGAGGTGTGTGAAGTGTGACACCTACTTCTGCTTCCTCTGCGCTTCTTGGCGAGGTATTCACTCTAAATTAAATCTATTGATCACATGTTTTGTTTGTCCCTTTTCACCACAGAGATGAAGGTTAGGATCTATGGGCTTTGAATAGATGTTTGTGCTGTGGAAAATAAAAAAGTATGTGTGTGTGTGTGTGTGTGTGTGTGTTTTTTTGCTGGAGCTGGATTTGCTGCAGAGGACTCATCATCACCATCAT
The DNA here is from genome assembly GCA_036785175.1 of Eupleurogrammus muticus. Classification (NCBI taxonomy): domain Eukaryota; kingdom Metazoa; phylum Chordata; class Actinopteri; order Scombriformes; family Trichiuridae; genus Eupleurogrammus; species Eupleurogrammus muticus. The sequence goes on along the minus strand of JAYKQN010000011.1, from coordinate 15,424,857 downwards.
CATCATGTTTTAGGTCTCAGAGCCCAGAGCGAGGGAGCTGTTTCAGGTCGTGACCATTGCAGAATTGGACTGTATGTAACAGTCCATGATAAATAACTGCGGACCAAACACACAGTTATGTCAGGCTCTGCACACGTGTTGCTGAGCGAGTATGTATACATAACTACAGGGATATAGGCATATTATGTCACATTGTCAGGAAGTCTGTCCATCTATTAATTCATTCATATATGAATATGTATACAGGAAACACTGGATTGAAGGTGCAAGAGGGGTTGGCATGAAGGGTTGGCCTTGGGGGAAAAATGTTCAAAAATATATCTCATATCATATCATTTTAAACTAATGAATCTAATTTTTCAGAGGAACATTGCCTTTTTGTGCTTTTTGTCATTAGGGGTCTGTGATTTGTGCTTCTATAAAAGGAATGTGATCTTTGGATGAGGCGCTTGATGACGCATGGAGAGAAGGGGTATAAAGACAGGACCGCTGCGCTCTGTTTGGCGCACAGATGGGGAATGAACAAGGTAAAACCCCTGTCTCTCGGTGTCTGGAGACGCTCGACAGAACACGGAGATGAACGCAACCGAGAAGTTATACCTTCCCGTTGACGGCATCCTCGAAATGTTCGACTCCATCACCGGGAAACATCACTCACCCGTTGCGCGCCCAGTTCTGCAAAGCACCGCCTTCAGCCCAGCGGCCCCGCACCAACAAGTGTCAAACATATCCAAGTCCGGCATGGGCATCGTCAAAACGGTGCAGTGGCGCTGGAGACAACTCGATAAGAGCAGGTCCTCGAGTGCCGGCGACAGGCGGGTGTCCACCGGCGGAGCCCCGGCGGATCTGCTGGAGCCGGGTCCGGCCGAGCCGAAGAACCGCAGCAGGATAGTCGCGCTCGGCGCGCCCAAGGTGGGCAAGACCAACATGCTGCGGCGGTTCCTGGGCGAGGGCTTCGAGGAGAGCTACAAGCCCACCAAGGAGGACTTCCACAGGAAGCTGTTCCACATCGGGGGCGAGGCGTACCAGCTCGAGCTCCTGGACGCCGCACGTGAGCGAGACTTCCCCGCGAAACGGAGGCTATCAATACTGACAGGTGAGTGGTAGTAAGGTCTTCACAAATCAGTTTTAATTTTGTTGCAAGTGACCATAGTTTTTTAAAATGACTAATTCAAAATTAGTATTCATTTATTATTATTATTATTTTTGATCATTGTAGAGTTTTTTGGAATTAATTTAAGATAAACAGAGCACAATACACCTGTTATAACATAGCATATTTTTATATATTTCTTTTTCAGATGTAAGTCTTGTGATGTACGTCATAAACTTGGTCGTATATTATTCATCTTGAATTAAAAAAAGCAACTTTAGTGTTGCAATAAGACAAAGTCTCGAAACGTGAGAACCGTTATTTTCTTTTAATAATTATATAAAGTGCCCGCTCCTCTGCCTCCAGGTGACATCTTTCTGCTCGTCTTCAGCGTGGACGACCGGGATTCTTTCCGGGAAGTGTGCGCGCTCCTCGGGGAGATCAAAGCCGCGAAGGCGCAACTGCTGAAGTCCAAAGACCCCGCTGCGGCGCCGCCTCCGCCGCCGCTCGTGATATGCGGCAACAAAGCGGACCTGCCGCAGCCGCAGAGAGCCGTCGGCCGGCCGGAAGTGGAGGAGGCGCTCGGCGGCGACGTCGCGTATTTCTTCGAGACCTCGGCCAAGGACGGCGCCGGTCTCGAAGGCGCGTTCGGGGCGCTCGCCGCGCTCGGCGGGCTGCCCGACGAGACCAAGCCGTCGAGGCACCAGCTCGTATCCATCCGCGCCTACCAGTCCCTGTGCGTCGGCAAGAGCGCACGCGGCAGGAGAGAGAGCCGCGCGGCAGGACGCGGCGAGCCCTGCGCCGCGGTGGATCCTCTCGCGCGCCGCCCGAGCTTCACCAGCGACCTGCAGCTGGTGCTTGGATCAAGCACCAAACGCAACAAACACGAGAAGTGTCACATTCAATGAATCGTGAGCCTTCCCGAGAAAACAAAATTGTAGTAGTACGCTGCAATGTCTTCTAATGTAAGGAGTTATACTCTGTAGCACCTGGCTGGACCAAGTGCGTTCGTTTTTTTGTATATAACTGTTCTATTATATAATAAACACATTTAATATTTCTATAACTGTCATGTGCATTGTCATAATTTATTTCAATCCAGTCCTGACACACGACTTCATAAGAGAACATAACAAGGAGGGAGAAGGAGAGATTGAACAATCATGTATGCAAAGCATGACCATGATCGTGAGTAAGGGAGGAACCACAGTTTACGTCAACCTCCAACGTAAGCAGACGTCATCAGATCGATCCTCCACATTTCCAAGCGCCCCCACTCTTGAAGCTTCAAGTAGTGAGCTTGGCAATACCTGTTAGCCAGCAGTCTAACACACTCATGCATCACCATGGTATCTCAGGAGGTAGATCATATTATATTAAAAAAAGGGGGGGGGGGGCATAATGAATGGGGAGCCCACCTGCCCACTGCTCTCACTATTGTTCTGTCCCTGAATATTTAATGTGTTCCCTTTCACTTGTAAAAACGCTTCCATATGATTAATTCAAATGTGTAATTTTGAAAGACCCACACTTGCTATTCAATGTCTCTCTCTCTTAAGGCACTTCCGAAATGAAGTTCAGCAGTTTTCATTGAATAATCACTGTTTAATGAGGTAGTGTCCAAACCAGGTTTTATAAATATTAATGAATACTTTTATTGTGTCAAAGGAGTTTAGGTCACTCCAGTCAGAGCTGGTGAGTAAGGTAATATTCATTCAGATATTTTCTATTAAACATGGCAAGTTTGTGCACATGTAGCTCTGCTTTTCTTTTGCTAAAGTGTTATCTTGTTTGTCAGTCTGCTGACCATGACATTTAATATTATTTATTATTCTTGCAGGTGCAGTTACAAAAGCACCAACATTCACATGTATTTATGGCATATACACAATACTGAAAAGCCATTCAAATTAGATTGAACCATGAGAGTCATAATCGCTAAATGCTGGTAAAATGAGTTTTAGCTGCAGCCAAAATTACATTACCCAGAATACTTTATTTATTCATAAAAATAACTTCTATTGAAAAGGTAAGTCTCATCTATGTCAGTATAGTGATAGCTCAGACCTGCAAACTGTAAAAAGGAACACCATACCATAAAAGGTGAGGAACATAAAAAACTGCACTTGTTGGTTTTTTCAATGAAAATGGGATTATAAATTAACAAGTCCTACTATCGAAAATAAATATTGCAATTGAAAAATCACTTGAACTAATCACTATTTTTTTTAAATTGTTCAGTCTTATACTCCAACAGCATTACTGTCATTGTGTGTTGAATGTCTTCTCCGTTTGTCCATTGACTTGGTCGTAGTCTCTCTGTGGTTTTTGAACAACAGATTTTTCCAGCTCCAGCATGAGTAACGGCAGCATGCTGTCCAGCAACGCCAGTCCACCCCAGGAGCAGCGCAGACCTCTTACAAGACAAGAAGAAACCAAATTTGAGAGATTCACCAAAAGAGGGGGATTTCCTTCTCATTATATGCAAATATAATTGCAAACTACCAAACAAAATCACCTGTCATCAAGTATCAGTTGCCCACTCCGTAGCAACTCTTGGACATCGTTGGACATACCGAAGATTTCACAGAGACCATGCTGGGGGCTAAACAACTGCCAATGCTGTTCAATACCAGAAAATATTAGTACACTTTACAAAGTTCTGTTTGTATTCATTTTTACTTATACTGATACAAAAGATTGTAAAGAAACAGTGCTGAATAGAAACTTTTTGTAAAGATTTTGTTATGTGTGCTTCACCTTATGAGTAATGCCCTTGGTCATTCTCATTCCCATCACCAACACCTCCTCCAACCTATCAAGAAAACATCCTTTCAGATCTGAAGTTCACGCTGACTAGATTCGGTTATAACAAGGACAGGACAAAGTGGGTAGAAGGCATTTCAAAAGGAAAGAATGTTTGCAAGAACAAGAAGAATGTGTACGACCTCGAACACTGAAATTTTCACGTTGTGGCTTGTAAAATACAATTTATACGCACACACACATATCTATTTATAAATAAAATGGATAATTGTCTGGGGTTGCTGCATACATGCTGTATATACAGTATAAAGCTCACATTTCAAGATGGTTGAGCTGAATCCTCCTCCGTGTCCCATGTCCCCTCTGCTGCACTTCGCGGATCCAAACATCTGGTTCTAGGGTCTGGGTCCGGGCCTCTCGAATGACACTTCCATCACCCACAGGTGCAAATCGCCCGTGTGCTCCTGTCACACAACTTAAAATATTAAAATCAGAAACTTTCCAACAGGTTCTACAATTATCAAACAGGCTTTATAGTTTACCTGGGCCTATGCCGATGTATTGTCTTCCCTTCCAGTAGCTCATGTTGTGATGACTCATTGCATCCTGCTTGAATATATATAGAGAAGACATAAATGAATGGTCTTAGCATTTTGTGCATCTTGTGGTAAAACGCATCACAAAGCAAACAGATAAATGGTGGACTTATGTCTTGAGTTTTGGTCCTACGGTTGTAGTTAATTGTAGAAATACCTTAAATTAGGGTGACGCATCTGAAGAGAGTGTGTTTCAGGCAGGAATACATTTTTTAAAATGTAGGTTAAGACATGAACTGTCTATTGATTGTCAGGATATTTTACCAGAGAAGCACTCTCTGCGACACCACATTTAGTGTTCTTCACTCAGACATGTGCGCACACAAACATGCACAGACACGTACACAACACAAGAAAAAAAAGTGAGATGCATCCAGCGTAGGTGCTTTTTGGTTTGTAATTGAAATACATCTCTGACAAAATTTTTTTTTTTATTTGATATAGATTTTGTCTAGATATTTTTCCCCCCATCAACAAAGAAGCATGTTATTTCATCAGTCAGTGGTTTAGGGCATTGATTTAATCTAGTCTGTGTCTTGTTTTCGTCACGAAGATTGCCTTGTCTGACAAACTTAACACTGGCGAGAGGACAAAGTTTGGCCATTAATAAACAGTGAAGAATCATTCTGATGACGACTTACGTGTCTCGCAAAGTTCGACACCTCATACTGCTGAAAGCCACACTTGTGCAGAGTCCTTCTGGCACACTGGTACATTTCCGCTGTCACATCATCAGCGGGGACGGTGACTTCGCTGCGTTGCACCTGCTTAAACAGGTGGGTGCCTCGCTCCAGGGTCAGCTGGTACAGAGACACATGGTCGTCACACACCCTTAGCAGTTCAGACAGCTCTTTCTCCCAGGAGTCCACGCTCTGTTTGGGCCTGCCGAACATAACGTCCACTGACACCCTCCCGGGGCACAGCCTCTTCGCCTCTTCAATGGTTTTCAAAGCCTGTTGAGAACTGTGGTCTCTTCCCAGAACCTTTAAGTCCTCATCCTGCAGCGACTGATAGACAGACATTTTTGATAAGGGTACTGTTATAATATACATTTAACCTAAACTTCTGTTAGTCTACAGTTCAGAGTTACCTGGACCCCAATGGAGAAACGGTTCACCCCTGCACGATAATAGTCCTCCAACCTTGACATTCCCTCTGGAGTCGGGTTGACCTCGAGCGTGACCTCAGCTTTAATGGGGAGGTCTGTGTGCCTGGAAACGGTTTGGAGGATGGCAGAGATGGATGAGGGGTGAGCCAGGCTTGGTGTCCCGCCACCGAAGAATACTGAGGTGATGCTGCACAGAGAAAATGAAATAAAAAAGGTATGGGTGAAACAAAAAGCGACAGATGTCGAGATGATTTCATGTGTGGATGGTTGAAGAAATCACCATACCAGGATACCTGACTGAGCTGCAGCAATGTCTCCAACTCCTGCTGGAGGCACTTGGTCATGATGTCTTCATTGTCGGCCCTCGGGATGTACTTGTTGAAGTTGCAGTAGGAGCACCGTCTGAGACAGTAAGGCCACTGTAGAAGAGAGAAGGATTTTGACATTAATTGGGCAAAGACATACAGCATATGGTGTATGAGAGAATGAAAAATATATTGTTATGCAAAGATGTGCTAGTCAAACAAAATCCATTAACAGACTTCTTTTGGAACAATGAAAATCAGTCAACGAGAACCCAAAAGTGGATAAGTCACAGTATTCAAACCTACAAGTAGACTGTACCAGTGGGAGTTCAGGATATAAGAGCAGAGGCCAACGTCCTGCTATTGGAGGTGTTTAAATCCATTAAGAAAGGCCAGAGAAAAAATGAGCGAGTGCCTGCAACTATGGTCTGTGAAGACAGTGCTTGGTGGCATGTCGCTGAAGCCAGAGGGGAAAGTCACACTTAAGTGCACCTCAACCAAGGCCCAGGCAAGTCTGTGATTCTATAACACTCCTCCAAGGCTATTTAAGGGACAAATGTGTGCCCGGTTCTGATAGATACAGTAAAAGTGCAACACCATATGGCAAAAGCAGAGTTAATAGCACAGCATAGGTGCAGGAAAATACCATTTACAATAACAGACAGACTAAAAAAAATCACTATATATGACCTGTTGGAGGCAGATGTGACTGCAAGTGGTTGAGGCAACACCATGTGTGAACAGCCTTATAGTCAGAGAAAAAAAAAGACAAAAAGGAAAAAATTATGGGTTAGATTGGACACCAGTGACTTGAAAAATGCCATACTACGACAGCACTATTCAATTCCCACAACAGAGGAAGCGTTAAGCAAACTTGCTGGCAAGAAATATTCACAGTGCTATATAAAAAAAGATGGATGTTGGCAAGTGAAACTACACAAGGAGTCATCGTTGCACACTTTGCCCATTTATCATCTAATGGGAGTGCAATGAGGCAATCAAGAAAATAAAAGAGGCTCTCCCAGATGCTCCAGTTTTCAGACTCTGTGGTCTGAAAAATCAACTTATTATACATAGGGATGCCTCTAAAGATGGATTATGGCAGTGTATAATGCATGATGGCCACCCCATTGGCTATGCATTAAAAGCCCTGTCTGACAAATAAAAGAACTATGCTAAAATAAGAAAAAAAACTTCTATTAATTGTATTTGCAGTCAAACACCTCCATTAGTAAGCATATTGATAATGATTATAGTATATTCAGTCAGACCACAATTAATTAGCAAATATAATAAGAAAGCCACTAAGATCAGCTGCATCCAGGCTCCACCAGTTACATCGATATGATTAAAGGGTGCTTTCACCAAACTGTCCCTTCAAACCAAAGGTGTTTATTTTGATTTGTTTTCCTAAATGAAATGGAAAATTACAGCATAGACTCAGAAAGCAGTTGAACATCATAACAATCCAATTTTGGCCAATCAAGACACATTATGTCAGTGAGAGAGGGTGTGATGTTTGCAGGAAAGAATCTCACCAAACATGATGGGAACTGGAATGTTACAAAAGCTACATATAGCACATAAAAGAATGCAGCAGACCAAACTAGTGGCCAGAAAGCATTTTTATTGGCCAGGAATGACAAGTAGCATTGAATAAAAAGCTGAAAATTGTGGTGCATGGAACCAAGAACCAGAAAGAGCCTCTAATGCTACCCGAAATTCCATAGCTCCCTTGGCTCAAAAGGGGTCAACATAATTTAAAAAAACAAAAAAGGTCACTCATTCCTCTTTATAGTTGATCCAAAAAACAGAGAATGGATCCTAAAAGTGATAGCATATGACCGCGTGCCATTCACAAGTCAGGAGATGAGAAACACAGGCCACCACCTTGTTCTTTTCACCCTGAGGAACACACCCGTAACAGGCTTGGCACACTCCCCCACTCAAGTGCTCCTAGGCTGTGTCCTCAGATGCACTCTGCCTAGCTCCAGCGCCATTCTCCAGCCTGCCGTGCCAATAGATGCACACTCATCTCCGAGGAATCTACAGCAGTACTACAGCAAGAGGAGCAACGCCACTTCAGCACGGGGTTGACATCAGGCTGTTGTCACAACACAGAGGAGTGAGTGCTTCAGGTGCCAAATGAGGAAAAAACCCTCCTAGTGCCCAGGTAAACTCTAATAAATAAATAAATATTGCTCACACCTATTGTTCACAAATGTGTCTAAATCTTTGATAGTGAGAACTCCTCCTTTGCCCAGATAATCCATCCCACCTCACATTTGTTGCATATAAGGATGCTGGTTTAGACAGCATAATTATTACAGGTGTCCTTAGACTGGCCACAATAAAAGGCTACTCTGGAATGTGCAGTTTGGTTTCATTTTTGGGGTTTAGGGACTCAAAAACCAGTCACTATCTTGTGTGACCACCATTTGCTTCATGCAGTGCAACACATCTGCTTTGCATAGAGTGGTTCAGGTTGTTGATTAAAGAATGTTTATCCACTTTGTGTGGACTCCTGTGTTTGTGTGTGTGAAAGAAGTACAGTAGCAGCAACATGTTAATAGTACAGCTTATAGCAAAGGTTATGCTAAGGTTAAGAGTGGATCTCTTGTTGAAAAAGGGATGTATAAGATGTACTGCCGCGCAATAATACAACGTCAAGTTTGTTACTATTAGGCGGAGTAATACATCATGTGGGGTACGGTCCGGCAGGGGCAAGCGTCATGTAGAGCGCTCTGCTCACGGAGTTAAGTTCAAGTGGTCCTTCAACTTGTGAGATACCACAGTCTTCAAGTTATAACAACATACTTACGTTAAAAAAAGCATAGACTGAACAATGTACCTAGTTTGTTGCCTGCACGTGTCGCTCCAAAAAAACGTCATTAAATTGACTCACGTGTATATATAGAGACGCCTGCTCCGTGAGATTGTCGGATAGTGCGCGTTCAGGCACGTCTCCGTGTCCTCCGGGGACCCCAGAGAAGCAGCGCAGACCGGGAGAGAGGACCGAGAGTCCCCGACCCGCGTGTCTCATCATCCCTGTGGCGCGGTGTGTTTCGTGGCTGTCTCTAACTGAGGTCGTTCTTCCCTTGAATTCATGGCTTCTTGTTAGTCAAAGCGCGTAAAACACATGGAAATGCATGGTGGGAGCTCTAGTCTATCAAAAGGTGAAGCTACATGGAGACGAGGTGACGTAAAGTCAGATACCGGTTTACGTTCGGCTCACGCTCTAGTCCAGGAGCTGTGACGCACGACTGTGATGTCACACAAAACAGGAAGTGAACCCCTTTTCTCCATAAAATAATAAATTCTGAGAAAATTTCTGAAAGTGTATACAATGTAAAACAACAAATACATTTAACAATAAAGGAAGAAATTATTACTTTTTCTGAATCAAGAACCAAAAAATTAACTTCTATTATGAATTTTTATATCTTCTTTCATATCCATAAATGTAAATTTTAATTCCTCACCATTATTTAAAATATTTTTGTTTGAAATTGATTTTATACTTTTAATCTATTAAACTCATTAAAAAAATTGTCAGAATTATAAATTATTTTGGAAGATTAAACTATAAAGTGTGTCACACCTATCTATAAAAAGGTATCATAATAAATCAAATTTCAAAACTTGTTGTCCTCCATAATTCCCAATCTCTCCTTAACATAAAGACATACATTAAAAAAAATTAAATGCAGTTTATCTCTCAAATACAGACAACATACAATATACAATATCAGAAAAAGATTAAAATAGATTTCAGGAATTGTCACATATGTACCACAAATGTTGGAACAACAGAGCATTTATTTTACTCCTGCCACATGGTAACACCTAATATCAGCTGAACCTCTGGTATGGTTTTACTATTTTTCTTATGTATTGTTATTTTTTCTAATTAATTCTTCATTGATCATAGTTTTTTATGATCATTTTTTGCATGAGTATAGGATTTTGTTGTTCAAATGAGTATGTCTCTATTTTGTATTCTATTGTTTAAATGGAAACTGATAGAAATTTCAGTTAATAAAAAAGACATTACATTCTTTGACCACATAGAGGCGCTGTTTTGCTAGAAGTCATCACAGAATTATTGCTATCAATTGTTCTACTCAACAAACAAGTATAACCATAGAGTACCATGGGCATGTATATGTAGCCCATTGGTGTTGGTGCCTTTTTGCACGTGGCGAATAAAGTATCAGCAGCTCTTCGTACGTACTATTAGTGTTTTTGCTGCAATAACAACACATAGACGCTAGTCTATATTTAGAACATCTACTCACACAGGATCAAACTCATTTAATTAGCTATTGATTTCCCTGAACCCAGGAAGACAGCCTCTGGTGGGCCGGCGGGGAGATAACCTTGTAGAGTCACACAATGTTCATTTGTGGAGAAATAAAATCTCTTATCATGGATCCAGTAAATCGGACCTCATGAGTATTTTAAGGTCATAGCCAACACAGCCTTATTAATGGATAACAATGTCATCTTCAAATTATTACCACTGAGCAGCACTGATTACCAGAGAGTTGTTTGGCTGCTGATTGTACAATTATCCTTGTCATCACTGACACGTGTCTCTGTGTAAAGTCAGCAGTATTATCTCCAGCCGGTGACAGTACACAGTCATTTATTGAATAATTAATCCAAGTATTTAATTAAAGATATCAATAACTGTGAATTTGCTTTCTGCCAGCTTAAGAGCCTGGGGGCATTTTCCACCTAATATAAAAAATCCCAATTACCTAATCAGCAGAGAGAGAGAGAGAGAGAGAGAGAGAGAGAGAGAGAGAGAGAGAAGAGAGAGATAGACAGACAGAGAAAAGAGGAGTGTGACATTAGAAAAAGAGATAAGGATGTGTTTCCATTGAATATTTGCAACCACCCTGTGTTAGGTTTTGAGTGGGCATTTTTTGAAGAGATTCCAGGGACCGACATCAAAAGAAGGAAACTTTACTGACGAACTGCCAAATGGATAAGAGGAAAAATGGTAAGCTTTCTGGCTTTAATAAAACAAGAATAATGTAAAACAGAAAATTCTATAATATGAATGCTATAAAGATGGTATATCAGGTGTCAGGTTGCATGCCCGTTGGGGAGTTTACTAAAAGCATTGGAGTGGGCGAAGGGGCTGAACCTTATATGTCAATTTTAAAAAAGCAAATCCCATCAATTAGTTATTTATATTTTGTTTTGTTGCATCCTGACAGAAACTGCAAAAATCCTACCCACATCTGCATATGAGATACAAATGATCTAAAAAAATGCACCAACTTGTTTAGCCATTAGATAGGAAGGAAAAACATAAAGAATTTAAAACATTACACTCCATCTAAAGCCTTAAAATCCTCATGTTACAGTAGTGTATTAGAAGTGAAAATACAAATTGGCTACATACACAAAAGTAAAACGAACTCTCTGCTCTCCCAAAAAAAATCTGGCCCTTTTCCCTTATGTCAAAAAAGAGATATGTTACCCTTCCCCTTTTCTGATCCTCCCTATTACCCCTTAAACATGTTGTTTGTCCATTACTAACATTTTGAATTTTAAAGTTTCTATTTATTGTTCTTTAATTTGTTTATTGTTCTAACCCCTATTTAAAATATTACATATACCTCTATTTTTCTGTGGGAAGACTATAAACAGTAATGATAAATGCCAAATAATGCACATTACTTTGTGAATTCAGTTGTTGCATTCTAGAATCAAAGTGAACCTCACTTTTCCACAGGACCTTCAACGGAATTGAGACTTATGGTGGTCGGTAACAGTGGACCTTCTCAGTTATTACTAACCAATGCAATTCTTGGGAGGATGGAGTTCTCTAAGGATGACATCTGCATTTCTAATAGCAGGAAGAGCGTCGGAGAGCTGGCTGGTCGACCAACAGCTGTGATCAATGGACCCAACATCTATGAGAAGGATATATCTCGAGCCAAGAGGAAGATCGAGCTAAGAAGGTCTATATGCTTGTGTATCCCTGGTCCCCATGCTTTTCTAGTCACCTTTGACATGGAGAGAATCTCCCCGAATGACATGAAAACCCCCAAGCTGATGATGAGGCGTTTTGGAAGACAGTGCCTGAGACGCTGCATGGTCCTCCTGGCCTTTGAAGGAAGCATGGAGAGCGGCGCCTGGGAGGACCGGGTGAAGAAGACCGACTACCTCCTGAGAGAACTCATCGAAAAGTTTGGGGGACACTTTCACATCTTCAACAAGGACTGGAGAGACCGCAGCCGAGACAGACAGCTGCTGCAGAAGATCGAGCGGATGGTGGCCTCCTTGGGCGGGGGGCACTTCTCCAGCAGAACTTTCCAGAAAGCAGAGAACAATGTGAAGAAAGAGGAAACGAGGCTTTGGAAGCTGAGGGCGACCGAGAACGAGAAGGCGTGGACGGAAATGGAGAAGCAGTACATATCGGGCGAGTTGTATCGCCAGAAGGACACGTACATCGCCGATGTTGGGGCAGAAATCCGAGCCAAGGCAGAGACGGACAATAAATGGCTCAGAACCTCCCTGGCTAGAGGGCTGGGGATGGGGTTTATCGTGGGAGCCGCTGTGGGTACACTGTTCGGGTCCATAGCGGGGCCGGGGGGGATGGTTCTCTACGGGGTGGTAGGGGGTGCGGTAGGTGGGTCGGCTGGGGGAACAGCCCAGGTGGCTATAAGGCACATGGAAAACAGAGTGGCCCCCACGGCCAGACTCAACTTCAACTCAATCTTCATCAATCGTTTCTTTGCAGCTCCACGTCAGTGACTACATGAATTTTGCGGCACTTATGTATAGCTTGAAAATGTATTAATTGATGTTTTTTCCACATCCTGTTTAGTGTTTCTTATGTACTTGCTTGGTAACTGTTTAACAACAGCCTTCGGCAGTCCATAGCTCAGATAACATTCAGGGTGGAGTCTCCGCGGTGAATGCCATTGTCTAGAGCACTGCTCCTTCCTCAGATAATGCTCACACCTTAGTATACCTGTTGAGTGGAAACCATTAGTCTTTCTGCTTCTCCGAAACTGTGGACAGAAGCAGCACAGACCAGCGGCGGTAATATCTGGACAACAAGGTAGGATCTTTTTAGAAAAATTATACCTCTTTTGATGAGAAATTAGTCCTGTAAATCATCCGTGGACATCATGTTTAACCCGCGAATGTTCCCCATGTGAATTTAAAGAGTATAAATGGGTCAAGAATAAACTTGAGAGTTGCGTATCATACCAGGAATCAGTAATCAGTTATTTCTTTTGAGGTTGAGCTCTTTGCTGACGTGGAAGAACTATTTAGTTGCAACCTGTTTAACTGCATACTTTCCAACTATGCCTCCACTGAACTTCTTCCTTTATTACAAAAGAAATATATTTTGACTGCTACAATGGCAATAACAACACACTGTGGTTGAGAACATTGGGGGAGGGGGGGTTGGACATCATCAGGTTTTTGCCAATGACATAGTCAGCAGTTTAAAGGAAAAATCACATACCGTCCTTTGCGTATCATTATGTAATAAGGACTGTCATTTTGACTTGACATCTGGTTTGACTGAGTGCTACAGCTGAGCTGAAAATACTTACAGTTTTATATTTCTATAAATGTCAGGAGTTCTCATAAGCAAGTAGTCGTAGTCTGACGCAATATTACAATGTATACATTTATAAAACATTAATAAAAAACAAATTAATATTATTGTATTTACAGTCTGTAGCTGAACTTTTCTATGACATTATTATTTAAATTCATCATCATTTCCTTGTTGTTGTATAAAGTACAAAGATTCTTTTTTCTTGCACTTGAGAGAGTGTTGAGGAGGCCGGAGAATCAGTACATACACATTCATACAGTGAAAAAAAGGAAATAGCTGAACTAACTTATTAAAGTGTAACAGTTGGTAACATCTAAATGAAAGTTCATTCAAAGTAAATTAATAATTTGGAGTGACTGCAACTTGTTAATTTAATTTCAATCAACTTAATTAATTCATAATATTGAATACAATTCAATTAAGTTGGTTCAACTTTCCCTTTTTTAACTGTATGAATGTTTGCGAAATGATTTCTCCGACCTCCTCAACACTTTTCAAGTGCAAGAAAAAAGAATCTTCGACTCTAAACATTTCAGGAACAATGGCGTCTACCATCAGCCTCCTTCCCAAGAAGAGCTTCCTGTGCACTCTGTGTAGAGACATCTTCACCAACCCAGTGACCACGCCGTGCGGACACAGCTTCTGCCTGACCTGTCTGTCCAACTACTGGACACGACACCAGTATAGATACTGCCCCCACTGCAAGAGAGTGTTTACTGACAGGCCTGACCTCAGTGTCAACCGCATTCTGGCAGACATCTCTGACAAGTACAGGAAGACTCGACCACAGGAGCCACCTGATGATGAGATGGTATTTTGGCCCTTTTTTTTTTTTTAGTGATTTCATTTAATCATATGTGTCCGCATATCTATGCCAATCCCACTGTTGTACACGTGTACAGGTTATTGATCTTCAGCAGATGATCCAGGAAAGGGTGCAGAAGATAGAAAGGTTGAAATATTCTCTTGAACTCCAAAAGGTCAGTTTGCAAATGTCTACATTAAAACCTGTTTGTTATTTTTAATGTATACTGTTGAATGATGATAACTTTAATGTCCAATCAGAACTCTTACCTCAGGGAGGTACGAGAAAGCCATAAGGTCTTCTCTGCCCTCGTCAGTGCTATGGAGAAGAGTCACAAAGCTGTAGTTGCGGCAATTGAGGAGCGACAGAGGGAAGAAGAGAAGAAAGCTGAAACACTGGTGAGAGAGCTGGAAAAAGAGATCAAGGAGCTGAGGAAGGAGACTGCAGAGTCTGACTCCCAGACTTCGACAAGCTGTGACCAGAGTGGCGATGCAACGGAAGGTACCATGGTAAGCACCTTCACCCTCCACACACAGCACATCGACGATGCTTAAGGATCGGCAGTGGCTGCCATCATCAGTGAAATGATATTTTTCTCTTGACTGTATGTCATGCAGAACATTGTTTCCACCCTGTGCCCCTCTCAGATGAAGGATTGGTCCAAGGTTACCATAGAAACTGACCCTTGCCTTGGGGTCACCAGAAAAGCACTGTCAGACGTGATGGATAGGATAAAGACAGAAGTCAACAGGCTCTCAAAATCGGGTCAGTAATACTCAACTTGGGCATACCCTTTTTCACAAATAAGAGTGAAAAAGGGGCTGATCTTAAGAGATTAAAGCAGGGCAGTGTTTGAGCTTTAAGATCTTCCTCAGCCAAGAAATGCATTATGTGGACATTTTATCACAGAATTAAACGACAGTAACATTCCATTTTCCTTCTCATTTCCTTGACAGAACTGAAGAGAATAGAGAAATACACAGGTAAGGCATTGTGTTAAAGAAATGAATATTTCTCCATAGGCTGGCTACATTGTTTGAACTACTGTTCCTTCTCTCTTCCACAGTGGATGTCAATCTGAATGCTAAGACGGCACACCCCCTCCTCTTTGTCTCAGATAATAGAAAACAGGTGAGGCACACAGACAAGTTCCAGGAGGTACCAGATAATCCCAAACGATTTGACCGGGTGGCAAACGTGCTGGCCAAGGAAAGCTTCAGCAATGCTAGATGCTACTGGGAGGTGGAGGTCGGGGAGAAGATGGAATGGAACCTGGGTGTCATCCGCCAGTCCATGAACAGGAAGGGCAAGTTCTCTGTCTGCCCTGCAAATGGTTTCTGGACTTTGGGTCTGAAGGCTGGAGGCCAGTACGTTGCCAACACCTCTCCTGTCACGCCGGTGGCTCTTGAGCAGAGACCCAAGAAGGTGGGCGTCTTTCTGGACTACACAGAAGGCCGCGTGTCCTTCTACTGCACAGACTCTGGAGTCCACATTCACAGCTTCATGGATACGTTCACTGAGAGGCTTTATCCATTCTTCAGTCCGGGCCGTCTGCATGGTGGCAAAAATGCTGCACCACTTATCGTCTGTTCTAGCTTTTGCAGCATCTGAAAATCAGACAGAACACATTACTTATAACTTCCCAAATGCTGTTATTTTTCCAGTTATCTGTATATCATATTTATTTATGACATCATAATAAATCTGTATGGAAAAACTACAATGAGCCACTTTTATCCTGTCAGAACAGGACGGTTGCATAAGTGAGAACTCCCTACACTCAGAAACTTCAATGAAAGTCACAAACAGATTGAAAATGAAAGACGAGGGTAGAGAAGAAAAGGGAAGGCTCTCATAAATGAACAAGTGGTTCAGAGTAGAAAAAAAAAGGAGAGAATGGGTTGCTGAGTTGGATGGACGTTAGCCGCTGCAGGACTGGGACGGAGGTTGATGCGCGGAGCGGGGAGGGAGGGCGCAGGAAACAGCGGGGCATTGTGCTCATACACCAGGCACTGGGAGACACACTCAAACACATTCACGCATTCACACACTGACACGGTCTTGCACACAAGCGCATGCTCCTGCCCACTGCCGCACAGACTCACGCTGGCATCTCGGAGGGCAGCCCCATCTCCAGTCCAGTCCCGGGTGTTCCAAGTGGATCAAGCCTCTCCAGTTCCAGCTCACCTAGCAGGCGACTGAATTGAATTATCAGGGCCACCATTCAGAACTGCAAGCATCCACAATAGACCTACAGTAATAACCTGTGGACTTTCTACAAGGAGAGCAGTGAGCTTCCATTATACTGCAGTTGAGGTAAATATGGTTAATTAATAATTGATTTTATTATGCATTATTATCTATAATTCTCAAAATGGATTGAAAAATTTGTGCTGCATTTTGTGTGTAATGAGCTGTATTTATCATTTCTTTTTGAGGTGTGGTCAAGGCAGGAGTGTCGTATTTTATCAGGTGTGCTCTATAATTTTTAATAAAAAAGAAGCAGAGTGTCACAAAGATCTAGGGGCCTTTGTGGTCCTTCAAGGGACTTTTATGAAGACTAGAAATGGTTTCTGAAACCAACTGTAGGTATGTAGGCCTGTTAGAATGATTATACAGGTTTTGAGAATTCTTATTCCAATGGTAATTTTTAGTTCTTTCTACTTTAAGCAAAGACTTATAAAATCTAATCTTATCTAATATTATGAACCAGTGGTCAAATGGGTAAAGTTTATCAATATGAAACATTCACATTCATCTGCCCTCGTTAACCAACCTCTGGATTTGATCTTGTGCAGAGGTGGTTTGATTCACAGAATTGGTCAAAATGTAGGTAGCTGTAATATATAGATGAAACGGGTCCTCCTGGCCCACTAGAAGCGTTCATGAAAGCTGCTTGTGTTCAGAGTGTCCTCATGTTTTTCTGAGATAATTCACTCACCCGGCAAGGCGTAGCTCGACACCCACAACTGTGTCAAAGACGGCTATTCTCTGTGGCTCTCACTGGAATCCACTAAACATTGGCCTCCCAGCCTGTTTCCAAATATTTATGATAAAAATATATCCATTAGCATTTTTACCCTATACATATGTAATAATAATCCTGCGAGTAAAATGTTGTGATTGATCTTTTGAAGAATGGATATAACACATTTAAACAAATTCTACTGTCTGTTTTCAGGCTACCTGTACTTGTCTATTTCCAGCTGAAGCCACTGACACCATCACTTGAAGACTGAGGATCCGGCGGGACGCAATATTTTCGATACCGTAGACTGTCACCTTTCTTTGGGACTATAAGCACAGAGACTGTTATAACACCGAGAACAAATCCATCTGATTCAAACAACACCTTTCGCCATGGCAACAACGGGCATGCAGTTGCTGGGCCTAATCATGTCCATTGTGGGCTGGGTGGGTGGGCTATTCGTCTGTGCCGTTCCCCTGTGGCGGGTCACTGCCTTCATCGGTAACAACATAGTGACGGCTCAGATCATTTGGGAGGGCCTGTGGATGACTTGCATTGTGCAAAGCACGGGTCAGATCCAGTGCAAGGTGTATGACAGCCTGCTGGCTCTGCCCAGTGACATGCAGTCTGCCCGGGGCCTCACCGTGTTCTCCCTCCTGATGTGTGGCCTGGGTCTGGCTCTGGGGGTCCTAGGAGTCAAGTGCACCAAGTGCATCGGTGTAAACAGCCTCAAGGCCCGCATCGCCCGTATTGCTGGCGCCCTTTTCGCCATTGCAGGGTTCCTCTACCTTGTGCCCATCTGCTGGACTGCCCACTCCATCATCAGGGATTTCTATGACCCACATGTGGCGGCTCCACACAAGCGTGAACTTGGCCCTGCCCTCTACATTGGCTGGGGGGCATCAGCCTTGCTCCTTATCGGGGGATCTCTGATCTACGCTGGGTCGAGTCCCCCTGGCATCCCAGGCTCTCCCACCTTTAGCAGTGGAGAAAGCAGTCCTCGCAGGGCACCCGCCTCACAGGTCAAAGGTTACGTGTAAAATCCTGAAATGCCCGAATGCCCTCGAGTCCCACAAAATCACCCCAACTGACGGCAAACCCGTCTTTTCTCCTCTTGAGTTTGCTCCTTGCAATTATTTTATATTTAATGTTATCCCAGTTTGCTTTTTTCTTTGAGAAGCCATGGGAGGCTGTAAAGGGAAAATTGAACTCATTTTATTATTTCATACCTGATATTCATTCAATAACCTTTTTTTCTCTGTCTGTCATTGTAAAATACAATAAAAGTTTTGGTCCAAATCCTCTACTGAGAGATATTGTGTGTGTGTGTGTGTGCTCACATATTATTATATGATTTCAGATATGAACAATCTTAAAAACATTCTTTTGACCTCATGTTTTTAAGAAGAGAGTATAGTAGCTTAAAAAGGGAGATCTTTGTTTGGCTCATTTATGTAAACACTACAGTGGGTTCTGCTGAGTGGAGACGAACAATAGAACAATGGAGATTTGTGTACATTTGCTTATATTGTTGAGAAGAGTGTGTATGTGTGTGGCCCTCCATCTCTTCCCACTCATGCCTATTTCTGCTAACCTGTACCAGGGACAAAGAAAAGCACATTATCTTTATTTCAATTACGTTAAAGAAACACAATACTTGGAATAACCACAAGTCCAGCAGACAGAGGATCTGTCACTGCCTCTGTGCTAGTTTCTCCTGTGGGATGTGACAAGCAACAGCATCTTTATTCATGAGACATTGTTCAGATCATTTAAATTCTGTCCTCTGTCACTTTGAAATAAGTGATAATTTGCAGAGACTGTGAAACATAATTTTACTGAATTAATACCATCAACATGTTTGTTTGGATTTGGTTACTGTACATATTGAGATGCTTCTATGTTTTCCAAGATAAATTTTCATTAATTTCACAGTTTTACAAATCTGCCTGGGCATTTGATTTTCATCCTGTCAACAATAACTTTGATCATAGCCGAGAGCGAAGATGTGTCTCCCTCCTCATTCCTCGACAATAACAGCAGAAGACAGAGAAACACAATGCCACATTACAGCACCACAATAACAATGGAGAGCAGTGTTCCAAGTGCCAGGTAGTGACTCATACATGACCTAAGGAGCCCTATACCAAAGTTGGAAGAGTAATGCTGTGAAAACAGTGAGGCAGTCTGTGCCTTTTTACTGTACAATTGTAATGGAGAAAACGTGTGAGACAAGTGTCCTTTTTGTGTTTTAATTAATCAGTAGAGTATCTTAAAATAGCTTAATACAAGTACCATATATTTCAAGTAAGACTTCATCATATGTGTATTGCTAAATCATCTGTGATTTTATTCAAATATCAGTACAGTGTTTGTGTGTGCTGCATGTTTTTAGGACAGGTTCTGGACAGTGCATCTGATTTTTTTTTTTTTTTATTAAAAATGAATTCAAACACAGTTTCCAGTTGTAATAATCAGGATTTATGTGGGTCATAAACATGCATTTGAAGACTGGACTACATGAGGATTTGAATTCAGGATTCCCCAGCAAAGATGACTTCCACAATGTGTTATTGGGGACACATGAACTCCACACACCTTTTCACATCTTGAGTTAATAATAGTATATATATATGGTGGCATGTATGCCTTTTTTAAAGACATTTACAGCCAAAATGTTAATAATTTTAACATTTTAATTTGTTTTTAATTTAGATGAAGTACAAAATACGATTATCAAGTGTAATTGTAATTTAGTGGCTTTAATCTCTGGCTAACTTGAATTACTTTGTACAACCTACTCTTAGGTAGTTTTACCTGGAAATAAAGGAAATAGTA
Organism: Eupleurogrammus muticus; assembly: GCA_036785175.1. NCBI lineage: Eukaryota > Metazoa > Chordata > Actinopteri > Scombriformes > Trichiuridae > Eupleurogrammus > Eupleurogrammus muticus. Next base: position 15,404,781 of record JAYKQN010000011.1, on the reverse strand, counting down.
CAATATTTTTACCGAAATATTGTTTTTTCAGATTCATTTTGTATCCAATTACAGGGCCCAATCGCCTCACCTGATCTTCCTTCAAACAGAAACATGTTTTCTTTTTGTTTATACAGTTGAATATTTGACTTTTGCTATTATATATACAGTTTGCCATCAGACAGCTGCCTTCATACATATCTGTTCAAAGTATAGACTTCTTCACAGCAGCCTCTTTGACATAAAATAGTAGGTAAATACAGGTGTTACTGTTGACATTAAATGAAGGTTCTGATCTAATTCTGATTAATCTAAATACTAGCAACTCTGTTTACCTACTTTTTCATGCGAAATGGCTGGTTTGAAAAAAAAGTCTATTATGTATGTTGCCACACTGTAACACCCCTTTTATTATTTATCATTTAATATTACCTGTGGTAACTGTGTTTCCCTAATATTTAATGCATTATAGCTTCCATGAAAAGATCTATTCTATTTAATGTTGTACTTACTCAAGTGAGATATAAAAACTTGACTGCAGTGCTCAAACACTGAAATGCAGGAGATAACTAGTATCAAACAATGAACCATTTGAAATTAAATATATTTGCATATTTCTAATTTTTTTGGGGGGGGAGTATTAATTATATGATTATTCAAAGAAATATAACTTCACATATGCAGGAATGTGTTTGGTCAATGCATTTATCGATCACTAGAGGGAGTAAAATGTTCTGTTGTTGTTATTTCTAGGCGGAAGAAGGAAGTAGGAAGATGTTGATTTTTTTCCGCGAAGACCAGTCCTACTCTATCTCTGATTGGCTATTACGCGTGTCCTTCGTCAGATTGGTTAGGTTCAGTCACCGACAGCCAATCAGAAGCAGGAAAAGGGCGGGTCTTCGCAGAATGTGGGTGGAGGAAAAATAAGGGGTATAGCTATGCTCTGTGGTTGGAAGCTAACAGGCTAACACCGAGGAGCTAGCAGGTGAAAATACCAGGATCCGTTCACCAAGCAAAACCTCGACAGCTACTTCGCGACTTTGAATCTAATATGGGGAAAGGCGGGGGTACATTTGAGAGGCTGCTGGGTGAGTAATGGACACATTAGTAGGGGTGATAGTCCATTTGGCAACTATAAGTCAAACTGCGATGTTTTCCCAGCGTATTGTTTTGAAAGACGCTGGGGCTGTGGCTCTCAGGCCAGCTAATTTTAGCCTGCTAGCAAATTCACTGCTATTGTTTCGAGGCCCACATAATCCAAATAATTTAAGTAGCCTTCTTATTTTGGGAACACATCAATGTTTATTTAGATGCAATAGGAACTACGCTGCATTTATCTCATGCTATCGCCGTGCTCCTACCTAAACTAGCGTTTAACAAGGCTCGCGATTGGCTTGAAATGAGTTAATATCAATTTCACACGATAATATATCAACGCCGGCTACTTCACACCAACAGTGTGGTCACGTTAACACATACCGAATAGCATTGTTTGGCTGTGCAAGAACACCAGACTGCCAAACACAAGATTGTCATTTGGTAAGAGATTTAGTGTTGAGTTATTTAGACCACAACAGGTTGATTATCTATCTTGTTTGACAGACATAATTAAAGCTGACGTGGATGGCTAGTTTTTGTTACCTTGGGGGTGCACTAACCTACGAAAAAAAACTGTCATATTGTGATTTAATGAATCTTATTGAGGTCAGACATTTACATGCCTACGAGGGGAAGTTCTATACAGTTAGGCAATTATGTCTTGCTAATCTTCTTCTTGAGGGGCAGCGAGTAGACAGGGTTAGCTTCGCAGTGCTCTTGTCGATGTGGTAGTTTGTGGTCTATATAACATTTTTAATATAAATATATATTTAATATAAATACGTAGACGTGGTGTCCGCTTACATGACGGCCTTAAAATGCTTTTATCGTGTCCTTTTGATATTGTGCTTTTAAGTCACGTTAGATGACAAAATGGCAATGTTATGGGAACGGTTCCAAGTACTTCACACAATCACAAGTACAATCAGAGTTACACCAAAAATGCAATCGTAGATGGTAACGTGTATCACATGGTTATGAAGGTTATATGGTCTTGAGCTTAGTCGTTCAAGAAGACTGTGTGTTTGTGCTCCATATGAAGAGCGTGGGGTTTACTACAGCCACAATCTCTGAATTACTATTTTGACTAATGTGTTATTATAATACATGTGTGTTTTCTTTGTAGTCCTTTTAAATGTCATGGTCTTAAACAAGTCTTAGGGTTAGGGTTAGTTTGATTATTTGGTCCGCACAATGCAATACCATTTTTACTATGCAGCGTAAAGACTCTAGTGTGGCCTGCTTTCACACCTGCAAAAGAACCAAACTCGGTATAATTGATGTATAATTGATCCAAGTTCCCATTTCACATCTGGCACTGAGACCACCTCTTTTTGGAGGTCTAGCTTGATTTAGTGCACCAGAGTGTGACTGATGCTTTCACACGAACAAAACGTAACCAAACTAAGCACTTTTGGTTCGAATGGACCGTTTGGTGCAAGCACCATAAATCATATACCATGCTGTAAATAGGAACAGTGGAGGCTGGTTATTTATTTTGTTTTGTTCGTTGTAGCAAAGAGTGTATTGTGTTGGTTGCAAATAAATAAGGATTATGTATGTTGAAGCTTTAGTGTTCTGTAATAATTTCAGATAAAGCCACTAGTCAGCTGCTGCTGGAGACCGACTGGGAATCCATTCTGCAGATCTGTGATCTCATTCGACAGGGAGACACACAGTGAGTAGTTCTGACCTTAAACCTCTGCATTCATAGCACTAATAAACACTTATTTCTATTATGTCATGAAAAAACTGAGATGGTGTGCTTGTCAGATTTAATTTATCCCATAGGCTGATTTTGTATGCATTTGACTGTATTTGGTTTCGTCCTCACAGAGCTAAATATGCCATTGGGGCCATTAAAAAGAAGTTGATTGACAAAAATCCACATGTTGCTCTCTATGCACTTGAGGTAAGTTGTGTACCTAGTGGAAACTGTAGTTGATATTTTTTCAGATAAATTATTTCTCAGCTGGTAACAAACAAATTATAATATGTATAATAACTCATTATCTATGATTAAGGAGTGTTTGTAGCCTTTTTGTTGTTATAACACAATGTCTGTATTGGGGAACTGTTGCTTTGCTATAATGTGCAAACTAAAGACTTATTTAAAAACTAAAGAATTATTTGGCCTCATTTTCCAGGTGCTGGAGTCAGTAGTGAAGAACTGTGGACAGACGGTCCATGATGAGGTGGCGAGTAAACAAACTATGGAGGAACTGAAGGATCTACTCAAGGTGACCTTTATTTTATTTGTTTCTTACATTTTTATAGTGCAGTTCTGGTTAGTTTCCAGTGTACTGTACTCAATCATGCTTTGTTGTTGTGTAAGTTCTTAAATAAGTGCCCAAAAAGACTGATGAGGGTGGACTGCAGCATTATGTATTGATTTAGATTAAATAATATCTGCAGCAATGTACTGCATTAGTCCCCAACTCTCAACCATCACAGCTAAGGGTAAAGTAGTACTGTTTTTAATGTCTTAAAAGAAGACAGGGTGCTTTGTCTGCTCATTTTTTGTCTGGACGCCTTTTCACCTTTCACACCCTCTCTTTTGACTGATGGCTATTCACTGACTTGACTACAGTTGCCTGTAGCATGAGCCAGCACTATTTGATTGGATCCTTGTATCACGTGACACAGGCTCCTGCAGCTCATGCTGGTTTCCACTTCCTGATGATGTCATAGCCTTGTGACAGGAGGGGATGTTTTTACAAATACTAAAGGGGTTTCCCACTCTGTTTCTTGTTATCAAATACATTTTTTTATTTAGCTTGTGTATCAACAACTCAGTTTACCAATGTTATGTGATAAAATATGTGTAGAAGATAAATATGAAAAGGACATAGTGGTGTAAAAGACAAATGTTGTTTAAAAATTGGGTTTCACTTTATTGCCAGAAACAGACAGAACCTAATGTCAGAAACAAGATCCTCTACCTGATCCAGGCCTGGGCCCACGCCTTCCGCAATGAGCCTAAATACAAGGTTGTTCAAGACACTTATCAGATCATGAAAGTGGAAGGTGAGCATATCTATATTTTTGCCTGTCACATTCGCCTCAAATGGAGCATTCTCGTCTTTAAAATTATATAGACCTACATAAGGGGTGTGTTGCTTGGTTGAAAAAGAAACATCATCAGCTCTACAGGAGATATATATATATATATATATATATATATATATATATATATATATATACATACATACTCGGAGATTGTGCATTGTGTATATGTTTTATTTACTAATGTTATTTTCTTATGAATAGTATATACATAGGCTTAACATTTTCTTGTTTTGGCTTTCGCACAGGTCATGTGTTCCCTGAGTTCAAGGAAAGTGATGCAATGTTTGCAGCTGAAAGAGTGAGACATATAATTCTTTTCATGCCAAAAATGAGTTGAACTCCTAAGAAGACTCTGTCTAATATATTGTAATGACCATTTTCTCCTTCCAGGCCCCAGACTGGGTTGATGCTGAGGAGTGCCACCGGTGCAGAGTCCAGTTTGGAGTTATGACAAGAAAGGTGGGCTGGGCTTCCTTGAAACTGGGGCACTTGTAGTTTTTCTGGTTTTCTTCATTTAGTTACAGCAGCATGTGGAGTTAAATGTTTATGGTGCAAGCGCAGAAGTTGACCATGATATGTTTTTGCTTCCCCCCCCCCCATTTTTAGCACCATTGTCGTGCCTGTGGCCAGATCTTTTGCGGCAAATGTTCGTCCAAGTACTCCACCATTCCGAAGTTTGGCATAGAGAAGGAAGTGCGTGTGTGCGAGCCTTGCTTTGAGCTGCTTAACAAGTGAGTCCGCAGATTTGGTCATGGCACTGCCAGAATTAACGTGAGTTGTCTTTTGGCATAAGTTATGGCAGCTCTGCATGCTATCACTGTTGACTACTTGATTACTTACTTACTTACATACTTCCTGAACTTACTTTGATTTATTTTTTTTTTTATGATCATCTGTTTTGCTACCCGCAGAGAGGCTATAATTTTATACCCGTTTGTTAAATATCTAAATAATAAATATTATTAATATTTATTGGAAATTCTGTTGAAAGCAAACCCATAACTGAAAAAGAAATGATTCCATCCACCAGTGTTTAGGAGTTGCTTGATTGTGTATATGCTGAGTTGATGAGGAAACCAAAAAATAACGTTACCCAGGTTGCATTAGTGAGCAGCTCGCTGCTCTGCTTCATTGATTCTGTCTTGTTTTGTTTTGTTTTATCTTGTTGAACTTGTCCTTCCACTCCATACTACTTATGTCTTGTCTTAGGGTACTCATGTCTTGTCCTGTCATACATGTTTGTTTGTTTCTAGTTTTAGTTTAGCACTTTACCATTGTTGTTGTATCGTAGTTTAGGATTGTCTTGTCTTGCGTACCTGCACTTTGATGTTGTTGTACATGTAAACGCATATGAAAGTGAGAAACGCAATTTCAATTCCTTTGTATGTCAAGTACATGTGAAGAAATTGACAATAAAATTGACTTTGACTTTGACTTTGACTTTGATCTGGAAATAGCTTGTATCAGCAAAAAGGGTAAAGCATCTATTGTTTTGGGAATCAAGACAATGGAGCAAATTTTCACTGAGCGATGCTGCAAAATTGTATGGCACTTCCTTAGTAATACTGCTATACAGCAATACACAAAGATAACACCAAAATCAATAATTCTTCTGTGTTGTTATTAATCAGCATGTTCTTCTCAACTTATTCACACAGTTTTTGTCCTCCCTGATCCCTTTTCCTCACCAGCCACCCCTCCCTCTCTCCCCCACTTAGGAAGGCCGAGGGCAAAGCTGCGACCCCAGGCCCCGCCGAGCTGCCTCCCGAGTACCTGACCAGCCCGCTGTCCCAACAGTCACAAGTAATGGTAGAAACTGAACCAAAGCATTGAGATGGATTAGTGGGTAACATTTGCTGCAGTTAAAATTAATGGAAATGTAGCTTTGTTAAGGACATCTTGTTTTTGATAAGGACCTGTAAATTTGTTTTTTATTGATCCTCTGCTGATTTTTGGTTCCCCTCCACTCATTTCAATTCCCTGCATCTTACAATAGCTCTGCTCCCTCACCAGATGCCCCCAAAGAGAGATGAAGCAGCACTCCAGGAAGAAGAAGAGCTGCAGCTGGCCATCGCTCTGTCCCAGAGTGAGGCCGAGGAGAAGGAGCGGATGGTGGGTTCCACAGCTGGCATTTTATATTGTGTTTCATAGAGGAAAACTGCTAAATATCTTTATTCGTACTTACAGAGGCAGAAGAACTCGTATGCAATGTATCCCAAAGCAGACCCCACTCCAGTGACTTCCTCTGCACCACCAGTCAGCAACCTCTACACCTCTCCTGTGGTAAGACTGCTTCTCATACTGTTTTTCTCCTTGTGCTACAAAACAGTTTCTTATAATTCTATCTGATCCAGCAAATATGCTTGTTAACAGAGTTTTTTCAAATGATATGCTCCCTCCAGAATTCCTCTGCTCCGTCAGCTGAAGATGTGGACCCTGAGGTATATGTCCTCTTCTGAAACATCTCTATCTTGATAAAAAGGACATGCTGTGTCACATGCATAAAACTGATATAAATGTCTTGCACTATTCCAGCTGGCCCGCTACCTGAACAGAACATACTGGGAGAAGAAACAGGAGGAGGCTCGCAAGAGTCCCACCCCCTCAGCCCCCGCCCCTGTGCCATTGGCTGAGCCGCTTCCGCCAATCAGTCAGCCCGTAGAGACTCATGTCCCTGTCCCTGTCTCTGTCCCCGTCGCTGTCCAGCCAGTCAGCATAGTGGAGGTATGTTGTAATGTTGTGCTGAAAGTAGATGTTTGTTATATATTCAATATAATAATAAGATAAAGGTTTAAACCAAACATTTTGGTTATATTATACAAATGGACTTTTACATTACAAGAAGAAAAACACAAGTACTTTTTTGAAATACTTGATGAATGCATCCTAAAACTAGTTTTAAAAAGGTTTTTGACTTTCTCATCTCGCCAACAATGATTTGTCACTGACCCATTAACGTCCAGCTGAACTCTTCTGGGCAAGCAACAAATGACCCTCTGCTCTGCTTCCCCGTCGTCTCTGCCTTCAGCAGCAGTACCAGAACGGGGAGTCCGAAGAGAACCATGAGCAGTTCCTCAAGGCTCTGCAGAACGCCGTCACCACCTTCCTTAACCGCATGAAGAGCAACCACATGCGTGGCCGCAGCATCACCAACGACAGTGCTGTGCTCTCCCTCTTCCAGTCCATCAACAACATGCATCCGCAACTTCTGGACATTCTCAACCAGCTGGACGAGAAGCGATGTGAGTGCTGCTTGTCTGACTTAAACTGACTTAACTAAACCTGAGAGATGAGCTGACTTGTAGACAAATATCTTTGTAGTTGTCATAGTAACCACGTGTCACCTCCAGTTGGCTATTAATTATTGCCGCTGCCACAAGTGTGTGTTTTCCTTTCTTTACTGGCGTGGGTTGATAGGAAAACGATGATTTCCTCTCTGGTCTGAGTCATGAGCATCTTAGGGCACCCTCACCAGCTATACAGTTGATTAATTGATTTCTTCAGAGAGATCTTTGCAAGACATCATAACGCAGTGCGGTTCTGTTACTTTTATGAGCCGCCTGATAGAACACAGGCACATATCTTTTCAAACAATGCCCACAATCACCACGGTCATTTTGTGAGAACATGCAAAATTGGCTAGTAGTTGTAAGGTTTGTCGAGTTTCATCTGTTGTGGCCTGCTGGATGGCTTAAAAATGAGCTCTTGCTGATGTTGCAAAATCAAGTGATGTGGCTCCTGATGTCGGCCATTTCAGCAATAATCTCCATTTGGCATGCCTTGCAAAACACTTTGCTTTTGTCAAGCGCAGTTTTTGTCTTTGTTGTTTCTGAACCCAAAAAATGTGCAAAATATTATCTCTGAGCAGAGAGAAAGAGGTTTTAAAACTTGCCTTAAGAAAATTCATCCATTATAAGTGTGTAAAATAGTTCTGCTGTACAATGTAGTGCATAGAGCGCACCTACTCTCAAGGCTTATGTCATTGTTTTTTGCCAATGAAACCCAGTAAGACCCAGGCAGATGTGATGGACTGGCTCCTATTGGCAGCTTTATAGATCAGCTCTTCTCAACACTCTGCAGGGTACCTGGCCCCATTTCAACTCACATTATGCTCCTGGTGCTGCCAGTCAGTCGCAGGTTATCCAGTCCCCTAAGCAACTCAAAGCAAAATTCAATACAAACAGGACGATAAACTCTTTGACAAAGAAAAGGGAATCTGCCACATTTAACTCTATCAACCTTCAGATGTGCAGCTCATCCTGTAATTTCACAGTCCTTACAAATGGGACATTCAAATCAACATGTAAAAGGAAATGACCAAGCTTTCCCATCATATTAGATACACTACTAATAGAACATTGACACAAATTTCCAAATGTGTTTGGTTTATCTAAAATCTCTGATCTTCATACACGTTGTTGGCAGTGTACTATGAGGGGCTGCAAGACAAGTTGGCTCAAGTGCGGGATGCTCGGGCAGCACTCAACGCACTTCGGGACGAACACAGAGAGAAGGTGCGCCGTGCTGCAGAGGAAGCAGAGAGGCAAAGGCAGATCCAGCTGGCACAAAAATTGGAGATCATGAGGCAGAAGAAGCAGGTAACGAATACTTCACTGAGAATGCAGAATAGGGGTGGGGCGAACTAACAATATTGCAATAGGGATATATTTTTAAATTTTAAATATAATAATAATAATATGTAATTACTGTTTTTCTTTTAATCTAATGTTGGTTATCATGATGTAACCTATTGGTAGATAAGTTCTCTTGTTATATAGAGATTATCACACAATCTGATCTTAGTACTATCATGGGCTGAGTATTGTGCTGGTAGTGTATCATTAGTTACCTAGTGATTCCGCCCCTACCCGCGAAAGTTGGTGCGCTGTCACGTCTTGGTTTTTGTTCAACAGGAGTACCTGGAGATGCAACGACAGCTGGCCATTCAGCGCCTCCAGGAGCAGGAAAAGGAGAGGCAGATGCGCTTGGAGCAGCAGAAGCACACAATCCAGATGAGGGCTCAAATGCCAGCTTTCTCCCTGCCCTACGCCCAGGTACACAATAACTCGAATCGATTATCTGGCAACTAAAGGATTTAGTTTTGCAGCTCTAGCGCTACATCTGCTGTCAATCTGTCATAATAAACAATTTCCAAAGAGGATCAAGTCAGTGTGCTTGGTAAAACCGCATTTACTAAATGCTCTAAATTTCTGGAAATAAATATCTGATGATATGTGTATGTGCTGTTACACAGATGCAGTCTTTGCCCCCCAACGTAGCAGGAGGGGTGGTGTACCAGCCCGGTGCTCCACCCAGCTACCCAGGCACCTTCAGCCCTGCTGGTTCTGTGGAAGGTTCACCTATGCACAACATCTATATGAACCAGCCTGGGCAGAATGCACCACCTCAGTACCAAACGATGCCCGGTCCTGCCACAGGTCAGGATGTCAATCACACGCCTAATGATGATGATGTGCAGCATTTTTGTTGTTGCAGCTTTCTCCTATATGTATAACTTAACTGTCCTATGTTTCTCTAGATCCCAATATGGTTAATGCGTACATGTACCAGGCCGCAGGCACCAATGGGCAGCCTGCTCCTCCCCCCGGTCAGGCCCCTCCCACGACTAGTCCACCATACTCTAACTACCAGCCCACTCCTACACAGGGTTACCAGGTCTGACTGACTCTGTTTGTAGTCCACCTTCATATTTGGATCACTGCATATACCCACATACTGCTGAATGACATCCATGAATGAACCACCCCACTAACTGTCCTCCCTGTTTTGTGCAGAATGTTGCGTCTCAGCCCCAGAGTATGCCCGCCATGTCCCAGGCTGCCCCGACCAACGGTATGGGCTACATGGGCTACCAGCCATACACCATGCAGAATATGATTTCAGCGTTGCCGGGTCAGGACCCCAACATGCCCCCCCAACAGCCGTACATGCCTGGCCAACAGCCCATGTACCAGCAGGCAAGTTGCTTATCATTAGCAAGTCTAATTCATCTTTAAAGAAATAAATAAATCAAAGAAGAAGACGTGATGTTTAAATCAGAAATTATACATTATGTGTACTGGTTTGTTAAAAGAATTTGAGTAAATTACTGTTTTTCTTTCAGTTTTGCTGAGCATGAAAGACCAATAAAGTATTAATTCATTAATAATCATGTGGCCCAAACTGCCACCTGGTCCTAAATATATACCTGATCTGTTAAGTGATTAAAACAAAAAAATGCACCAGCTGTTATTTAGTATTTTATGGTATGTTAGCTAAGGGTGTAACTGTTAATTGTTGTATATGTATTAATAAGTGAACCAGCATGGGTCATTGCAAGCAATCCTAAGACAAAAATTGCCTGAGTTAGTCGAGGGTTGGGATGATAACAAAATGCCATCATGCAATCGTCCACTGATCCTTTACCATTGTAACATTGTGTTTGAAACTTTTGCACAAATCCATCTGCTTCCCGTCTGGACCTTTCCCAAGAACCTTTTTGAGTTTATTGTTGATGGGTGTTTTTATTTCAACTCACTCCTCACTAATCTTCCTGTTCTTGCCTTTTATCTTTTTATTCTTAGGTGGTGCCTCCTGGTGGCCCCCCGCAGCAGCAGCAGCAGCAGCAGCAACAACAACAACAACAACAGCAGCAACAGCAGCAGCAGCAGCAGGCCCCTCAGGTGGTGCCAGGCAGTGAGGCACAGCTCATCTCCTTCGACTGAAAGCTCACAGGCGGCAGGGGTCTGAAACACACTACCTTCTCTCCTCCTTCAGTCTCCCCCCCTCTCTTTCCGGACTCTGAGGATGCCCCCTGGAAAACAGTCACATCTTCTACCTTCCACCTTGTTGTGATGTTGTGGCAATGTGAAATATCGTGATGATGATGATGATGCAGAACTACTCTCCTTGCAAGCCCCCCCCCACTTAAATATGGGAATGTGAGGGGGGGTGATGCTGCAAGTGAGGGCACCATAACCCAAACCCTTTCATCCTCTACCCTTCTCTTTCCAGTTGATCTGTATGTAGTATTTCATGATTAAATGAATAACTGAAGCTCAGAAATAGTCAGTGCTATTAAAAGTTAAAACAAAAAAAAGAAAATACCATAATACATTGTCTCATATTTTTCTAAAGCTAAATTTGCATGTTAAAATTTTAATTATTTTCTGGAATGGAAGTTAGTTATTGCAGCTGATTCTAATTATTTTGGCAGTGATTGAGAGAAATCTGTACTGTGCTGTATAGGCTATTTGGAGTCCAAGGCAGAGAAAAGTACAGGCAAAGGCCAGAAAAAAAAATACACTCACGGCGTCAACTTCACAGCTTGACATTCCAGTTGTAGTTTTTGGTTCCATCCCTTCTAATGCACACGGACACAAACAAAATAGGGTTATTTTTAATCTCTTTTTGGCATTTATTTGTTGTGCACTTGAAATATTGAGTGTCTTAATGTAGTTTTTTTTCTTTTTTTTCATCATTTTTTTTAGATAATGAAACTCATGACAGGGATTGTACTTTGGGAGAAGTGTCAGAAAATTTAGCCAGATGATCATTTAACCGTCACTACATATACATTTTATAGATTATATCATTGGAATTACACCGCTACTGACCATAAAATGTGGATACTAAAAACAACAATCCAGTAACTTAAAAGCTGTCTGCATCTCTTTATTAAAATGACTTGTGTTGCAAGATATAATTTACCATCATAGGACTATAACCTAACTGCAAAACTGCCTCCAAAAGGGGTTGTAACTCAGACAAGTGACTACAGGTGGGCACTCCTTTCTAAAGTGTTCTTGGCTCTCCAGAAATGTGCAAAATGCTTGCAGAGCGAAAATGATGTGCCGCATGTATGTAACACACACACACACACACACACACACACACACACACACACACACACGCATAATCTGTGATTTCTGTAACCTTTCATTTTCCATCTGTGAACTTTATTCCATCATACTGATCTGTCTGACTTTAAAGTAATTTTAAAATTATATTTAATAAATATCTGGTTCTTATTGTCCACTTGATTCATCATTTTTTGTGTATGCTTCCAAGGACTTAAAAAATGTAAAGAATAGTATGATGATCTTTATTTGTGTATATACAGAGTTCAAATTTACATTTTAATAAGTGTAAGGCCTAAGTAAAATGATAAAAATATGTATTAACACATTAATTAGAATTGTCCTTCTTTAAATTTTTCTGAAGATGAGGCATTTGTAGTATTCTTCCATCTCAACCTGCAAAGAAACAATTCAGTTTTAAATGTCATCGTTACTACAGATTTCCCCCAAACTGCAGTGTGTTACAGTGACTCACCATCCTCTCCAGGCGCATTCCGTTATCATAGGCCAGCTGTCTGAGCACATCGATGTCTGGAAGACCCCATTCTGGATTTCTGTGGAACAGATAAGTCGATTGTTGACGTGAAACAGTAGTGCTCTGTAATTTTTTATTTTTTTTTCTGAATCAATGCATCACAATCAAAAGAGATTAAAAGAACTCATAATAAAAGCATCAAACTGAATTTAACTGTTCTGCATTGCACCAGAAAATATAGGAACATCACATTCTTTGTTTAAATTTGCACTGCTACTTTGCAATACAGTAAACTTAATTCACAGTATTATTCTTTATATTATAAGTTAAAAATGTATGAATTTATAAGCTATCTCTATACTACATAGCCTTGCACCATACAGTATATTAGGCTATTTAACCCCACTTACATATTTCGAAGCTCTACATCCAGGAGTTCATTACAACTTGGTGTAATGGTACCATTGATAGCAAACATCTGGAAAATAATTCACATGTAGACCGGTCAAATTTTTGCACTTCACATTTGAATATTTATATTACTGTTTTTAATGAGTGCATGATTAAATTAAAAGTACAGTTTTTGCATACCCCGTATGTTATCAGAACGCTGTTTGGTCTGAGGATTTGACCTGCTCCGCTGAAAACGCCCTTATCAAAAAAATATATACATCAATGAAACCAACCAGGTATTTGCATATTTTAACACTTTTCAAAATTCTTTGTATTATGGGCCCTCAAATGAACAATTCCATTATTGTTTGTTCCAATAGCTTGTCTTATTTAAAAAATCTAGCTCGACATTTGAATCACCACGTACCTCTGCTGTTTTGAAGGAGCTGTACTGCAGTAGGTTAATGGCAACAATTACATCACAGGAGCTGTGAGGAAGGCCTGCCCACTTCTCCCACGGCTCACTCGCATCCAGGTGGACAGGTTGCCGCACAGTCATTGCGTTGGTTGCAGCGATATATGCCCTGATACTGTAAGAACGTTTACTACACGTTATCTCACATTCATAGATTCACATAAATCTGCTGATTCATATTCCATATGCGGATGTGTGAACTGGATAAGAGACGGCCTGTTGAGTATGTGTTGCACATGAGACACTGAAACTACTGGAAGCATTCTCTCTATAGAGGATCCAACCTGTTCCGAGACTCCTCACTGATGTCTGACGGCTGCCAGGTGACGAAGGGCATCTTCTGGGCAAAGCGTATGACATGCTGCCCGGTTCCAGAACCCAGCTCCAGGGCGAACAGCTTCCTGTGTGACTGATCCTCCAGCACGTCTTCCAGCACCGAGCACAGATCCTCCCAGTTCCTCTCGGCCAGAGGTGACAGCAGCATGGTCTACGGCACTAAGGCCTCGCTGCCAGCCTTTAAACTGAGTTTCTCTCAGGAGATCTGCCTTACCTTAACTCTAGAGGCTAGCAGGGAGACGGCATATTGCAGGCTGGATGTGGTGTATGACAATGAGAGCAGATTGGTGCACAGATTACCTGGTTAAGAGGATTCCCCCTGCACTCGTCCCCAGGGTTCAGCACTAGAACAGTCCAGACAAGACAAGCACACAACATATTGCAGAAGTAAATATCACATTTAAATTTAGTTTTATTCAACAATCAATAATATGATTAGCAAAGAAGATGATAATTGCATCATGTTGAGTGGGATCATAGTGTATGATATTTTATTTTAGGCCCTTTTTTAAAAATCTTGCTGCTTGATAATAATCATCCACTTAGGATTAGATATAGAAAGAAAATGTTTGGATGGAAATAACACCACTGGCAATTCATGGTCATGTCATTTTCTGAGGTGGATAAAGTGGAAAAAGCTTCTGGGAAAGAAGGCATTGACACAACAACATCATTTAAAGCACAGGTTCACTACCTTTTAAGTCCAATATTAAAACAATGTTTAAAAAAAAACTGCTTGACTAGTATTATTTTAGTGAGTCAGTTATTTAATATAGAAGATATAGTGTACAACTTCTCTGAATATTATGGCAGATATACCATTATAATAGAATATTAGAATATACTAGTGACTCCAAGAAAATGTTCCTCAAAATGTGTTGACAATTTTCTATAAGGCACGAGAACTTAGATACTATGTGTGTATTGTGTGTATATATATCCATCCATCCATCCATTGTCTATCCCGCTTATTCCCTTTCGGGGTCGCAGGGGTCTGCTGGAGCCTATCCCAGCACGTTAAGGCGAGAGGCAGGGATACACCCCAGATGGTCGCCAGCCAATCGTGGGGCACACACACCATTCACACACCATTCACTCTCACACTCACACCTATGGGCAATTTAGAGTTTACCAATTAACCTGAGCATGTTTTTTGTATTGTGGGAGGAAACCGGAGTACCCGGTGAAAACCCACGCAGACACGGGGAGAACATGCAAACTCCACACAGAAAGGCCCCAGACCCAGGCCCAAGGCGGTCTTGAACCTGCGACCTTCTTGCTGTGAGGCAACAGTGCTACCCACCGCACCACCGTGTCCCCCGTGTATATATATATATATATATATATATATATATATACATAAAAGCGTGGAATTTTTTAGGAAACTTGTAAACTTGTTTTTAATTAAACAATTACAAAAAAATCTTTGACTGGTCCTGGGGGGAACCGGAAGAAGGAAGCGCTTAGGCTGTAGTTCCTATGTCCTTTACAGGCACCCGTAGATTTTCTAACAGTTCACGCATTGCATTGCGGGTAGGTCAGGAGCTGAGAGGACGCCATGTGCTTTTGATGCACGGAGCCTGAAGAAAGACTGCTGCTCGTGACAAATTCCGCTATTTTTTAGGAGAAACGGCTCCAGGTTAACGACGGCATGTACTGCACCACACGCTACTTCCGGACCGCGCTGCGCGTGGCAGCGAGCACTCACCGGTACGTGACGTTTAGCCGAACCGGTAACGAGTATTCCCGTTACACCAGTGCTGCGGGAACGGCGCATCAGTGAATGACTGTCCGGGTCCTCAAGGGCAGTCACACGCAAACTTGTACCACCCGGCTCACTCGTTACGGCCGCTGTTGTGTGTTCAGCTCGTGTCAACATGAAACATGTTTTGTCCGCAGCTTAAATGGGGCTTCGAGTTTCGCGTGTGTGTGTTAGCAGGTTCGCCCGGCGTTAGCTCGGTAACTTTAGCCGCTAGTGGAGGTAGTCGCCGGGCTTGGAACACCACGACCCGGTGAGTGGGTCTGCAGGTAGTCCCACGAAACACTTGGTCCTAAGTCAGGTCTGGTTTTAACATTTTGCAGTTTGATATTTGCGTCCAATCAGCGGCTGTAACGCTGTGCTTCGGACAGCCAAGGTCACGCTGGTGTAATGGAAATACACATTTGTAGCTGCTGGTCAGTAACCAGGCTGCAGCCCCATGCACCAGGGTCCAGGAAAAGCTGCTGGTCCTTACAACACGTTAGGTGTAAGAGCGAACCCTCAATCACAGGATATCCAGGTATAGGTGTATCAGTAAAGAGTTGGGCCTCCAGGACAGCTCATCTGTCATTGTTACTCATTCTGCAAGTCTCTAAACTCTAAAGTTAACAGCAATCCTCCAAAACATAATCCCTCATTTGGGACCAGAATGGTATCATGGTAACACGAAGATGGTTGTATTAGTCAAGATCAAGCATATGATTGCTCATCATTTTTATATTTCTTTCCTGTTAATGGGGATACCGTTTTATTAATTTGCAGCGCCATAAGAGGCACCAGATCCCTTCACTGTGGGGGTCAAGTACTTCAACTCCACTTCAATATCCTCTGTCATTAACTGTTCTTACTGACAGCAGGGTTTCTCGTAGCTCCTGCAAACATCCCTACACACCTAGTATTCAAACCCCACACACCAACAGGTTGGTAGGCTTTTGAGCTACTTTATTCATGTTAACACAGGCTGCTGTGGCTGAACTCAACTTCAAAACAAGACACAAAATTTCAGGAGTGCTGCCATCCTCGCTGCGTTCAAAGACCAGCAGGAAATCCTACTAATATCACTTACAAAACAGAATCAGAGCCTCAACTCATTTATGAACGCACAACAGTATGTTATGTACAAGCCGTTACTGTAACCCCCAGCCTCGCTGAAACAAATTTTCTGCAGGAAACACTGGACAGTTCTGATCATGTCCTGCTTTGACTTACATAATCACATTAATGCACACACATTGAGGTCATCAAATGTGTGTTGTTAGTTTTCAACATAGTGATGTAGTTCCCATGAATGTTAATGCAAAGATCACTTTAGTCACTGTTCTCCTTGAATCCATTTAAGCGGTCTTTGATTGTCACTTAGATGTGTTCCTCTCACTGTCTTGTACAAAATCAGAATCAAGTGGGCTTAGTATTCTTATACATGCTCCAGAGAATTGTCAGAGTATTGTCTGAAAAATTTATTAAATTCTCACTGGTGTAAGCTGAGGTGTGAATGTAGTCAATTTAAATGCATTATGCTCCAGTTAATTCCACCAAATTATCAAGTGGGCAGTTGAGTTCACATCATGAAGCTATGCCTTCAATAGACTTTGTGGTGTATATTTAGCAACCCTTTCCACACATTTGGTTTGCTGGTGTCAAAGACAAGGATCGGAAGCCTGAACCTAAAGAGAGATACCAAATGGCCACTATAAGCTTCTTCTTTTAATGTGGCTGCCCACTTATATGTTAAATTCTCAGACTAGAGTGATGGAGGGGAAAGAATACGGATCAGACATGAGAAATGAATACCATCTAAGATCCACACATATTGTGAATGTGTCTTTATGGATGTTTTTTTTTTTTTTGTAATTGGGCTGGTCAGGACCAGCGTGATGGAGAAGACCGTCAGCCATCTTACTAATAGTCATTTTCATTTTTCAGGCAACAGCTCCAGCAGCAGATGCCAGCCCTGTGTGCTCTGCGACTTTTAAGGACCAGCCCCACCTCCTCAGATGCCATCGCCACCCCTCCACTCGACGGAGAACCCAAACAGTATTCCCCCAAAATCCAACAGCTCGTCAGCGACATCGCCAGCCTCACGTTGTTGGAGGTGTCCGATCTCAATGAGCTCCTTAAGGTATGTCGGGAATGTACTGAAATATGAATCCAAGGGGGCTGTGGTTATTTTTCGATAATGGATAATGGTTCGATTGTGTTGTCAACATCCTGTTTGTCTCGGTCACAGAAAACACTGAACATTAAAGATGTCGGAATGATGCCGATGGGAGCGATGGCTGCACCAGCAGCACCGGTGAGGATATTTGTTGTTTAATTGTATTGTGTGCAACTTGTGTCTCGACTTTTTTAGTGCACAAGTAAATTTGCCAACCTCCCCCTTCTGAAACTAGGTGGCAGATGAAGAGGAGGAACCAGTCAAGAAAGAACAGACTCACTTCACAGTAAAATTGACAGCTGTAAGGGCAGAGGACAAAGTCAAACTTATAAAGGAAGTTAAGAACTGCATTCAAGGCCTCAACTTAGTACAGGTATGTCCCATCAATGTGGTTCAGTTAGCATCTTCGCTGTTTAACATAAGTGAATTGAAATGTTTGCAGTAAATATCTGGTAAATTTGAGTGTAACTGTCCAAGTTTATTCATAATGTGCATTGTACAAAAATCTGGAATGTGTAATTTTTTTCTAAACAAAATATCAAATGACGTAACCGCATTGATACATTGTAAATATTTAATTCTTCTAGAATATAAGTTCTAAATCTGGTACAAAATTGGACACTTTTGAGATGTTTCATGTTAACGTCTGAAGATCACACCCAAGTCACATTTTAATTGAAAATGTGAATTAACTGGCAAAAAAAATCTGATTTCACAAAAAAATCTGAATTGATCACTGAGTCCTGCAGTCTGAAAGTAGCTTAAGTCCTGTTTGAGCAGGTCAGGTGACCTCACTAAATCCTGCTTCTTTTTTCTCTTTTTCTTCTTTTAAACCAGGCTAAAAAGATAGTGGAGGCTCTTCCCCAGGAAATCCGGGCCAATACAACCAAAGAAGAGGCAGAAAAAGTAAAGGCAGCCCTAGAAGCAGCAGGTGGCACTGTGGAGTTGGTGTAGTTGGTGTTTCCACCTGCCATTCTCCTCCTCTGCTACTCATGCACTTCGTCCTTCATTGTTCTTTTTATTTCTTTTTTTTTTTTTACACGACAAAGAAGACAGGATTCCAGGAAAAAAAGATAAAGAAAATGCCTTCTGACTTTAATTCTGTCTCTAACAGTGTCAAGTTTGCCGGTACAACCCAGACTAAACTTTTCAGGCACGCAGCCTGCACAAATGGCCGTACCACCGTTTGATTGTCCATTTACCTGCTCCTGTGTCTCTGATACTTGTGTAGCAAACGAGCTACAGAAGTACTGGCAGGGTGCGAAGTAAGTCAGCTGGTCATACTGTACTGTATGTGTGTGTATGTTAAACTTTTCATGGAACAAAAGAATAGGGATGTAGGATGTAGGGACATGGACACCACAACCTATGATGGAAAAAAAAACAGATTCAGGGAGTGGCAGCGTTGAGTCCTTATATTGCTTATAGACTTGTTGATAATGTCATTAAAAATTGAAATATCCATGTTTTGTCACTTATCTGTTCTTACATTGCTTGTGTGGTTGATCTAATGCACAATTTCGATTATGCAAACTTTAAAACAGTAATTTTAAAATGCAATTTTAGAAGAAACTGTGGTTGCTCAAAGTTAAAATTGATTGTGCTGGGCTTCTGAGAAATGAATTGCAGTTAAAAAAGAAAAGTGCAATAAACAATCTTTCAGCAATTGCACAATAATGCAATCACAATCACTCGTTCGCCTTTTGGTTGTAAAATTTAGAGTTGGCTTTCAAATGAAGACATGAACAACAGTAATCTTTATATTCTGGGTACATTATTTTTGTGTGACAAATTGGGGTGGCTAATAATGTGTCAAACATTATGTGCAATACAGAAAGTGGAAATCTTGTTTTTATTCTGTTGCATCCTGCTTTACTGCTGCTGACCACTAGAGGTTGTGGGATCTCTTATTAATGAAAGACCAGTTGCTCTGCTGGATGAGTTTTTTTACAATTTGCCATTAATAACAAAAAATTGCCTTCAACTACCTTGACCCTAAAATCATACATGGTAGTTAATATTTAAAATACTGCAGACTAAGCTTTGATTATTCCAATATTTAATCACATTTTTTGCCCAAGTGTTTGACATAGAAATAAATAATCTGATACAATCTGACCTTGCCGGTTATGATACATGTTTTCACATATCTTTTTGAATGCTGTTTCTGGAAAACAAAGGAAAATATGTGGCCTCAGGTGTATTACAGGCCACAATATTATTGCACTGGTTTATCCATATATGGCTTGTCTCTTGTTTTAGGCAAAACTAATAGGATTAAATACTTACTAGGGTCACATACCATATGAGTCACATTTAAGCTTTTGGGTCACATCTGTGAAAATATGTCAAGAATTAACCTAAGGCTCATGTCATTTAAATTTTTAATTCTAGTAAACCATCTAGTCTTTCATCCACATACCTGCACGCACTGATAATAATGCAGTAATTAAAATAATTGATATGCTAACATCTACGGCCTCTTTGTAGAACAGGCAATGGTAAAACCCAACAGCTGGTTTACTGAAGTTTATATTGAAATCTTTTTAAATAGGATGCAAAGTTAATATCACACACACCTCTGGCTATTACCCCTGGATTTTCTCTCCTCACCTGTTCCCAACCAGTAGCTTATGCAAAAGTTTGATTGGTTACGTTTTTCATGATTGATATGTTAAATAGGCCTACTCTTTTCTGTCTGATTCATTTTGTCTACTAATTAACCTTGTCTTTTCTGTCTGTTCTTAGAGACACCTGTAAGCCTGACATTTTTTTGATTTTTGAGCATTAAAACTCCTACCTCCCTGTAGAGTCTGCCTTTCTCCACCCGTCTGCCCCATTCTCATTCATGACAATACAGTAATGTATTCAGCCGATAAAATTCATGAAGTGACGTTTAATCTTTCATGTTTTTTGTCACAATGGCTGGAACTCCTGCTACTCGACCTGTGCTCTGCCTTTCCCTTTCACCCTGTTTTCCGGACTGCTTGCAACCCACTTCTCTCTCCAGTGAACCGTGTTGCCTGAACCACTGAGATAAACCGAGGTGCCACCCTGATGTCCAGCAGTCCTCCTTTAAAGGGACTCCTCTTGGTAGTTTCACGGTGTACTATTGTCTCTCTATTGCCCAGCGCCATACTGAGTTCCAGCGTGTTCCTGAGCCGTTGGCATCATGCTGCCCAGCCTCTTCCAGTCTTCTTTGACTGTGGTGCAAAAATCTCTTGATCCTGGTGAGCTGCATTCGTTTTTGGATCCAGCTGAGCTGCACTGGTCTCTTGATTCTGCTGAGTTGGAGCGTTTTTTTTTCCGTATCCCCTGTCTCCACTGGCTCATCTAGCTTCTTTCCAGAGGCCTGTCTGGTTGTCTTCTGGCTTCCAGCCTCCAGCTGTGTGATCCACCGTCAGAGCGCTCCCACGTACGTCAACAGTCTTCAGGTCATCCTCTGTAGGGGTTTTTGTGTCTCCTGTTCTCTTGAACTGCTCAGCCTGCAGCCATCTTTCCTGCCTCCTGGCCATTTTCCAGAGCTACTCCACTCTTCGGCCCAAGCGTTCCTCATCGCCCTCCACATCTGTTACAACCACTGGCCCAGCTCCAGACCATCAGCCTCAGACATCCCCCCCGTGCCATTTGTCAGGCCACTTGTCCTCTTTTGTCTCCCTGCAAAAACCACTGACAGGCTGAGATAAAGGGGAAAATGTACAGAGATTGAGGACAATGGCATCCTAATACGAGATAAGGCAAAACATCAGACTGAAAAAACTTTGGGAAAGGGTTGACGGCCTATCATCCAATTTCCCCCCAGTGAGTGAGAAGTGAGATTCATCCTTGGAGGGAGCTGTAAGAAAATTGTTCTTGAGGAGGAGACGTCTGAACAGGGAACCCTGCTATGTTGGTGATGATGGTTTCAGTCTTTGGGGTTGTTAGGACACTGGCAACCTGGAAGGCAGCACATCAACTCAGTTTGATATCTGAAGACCGGAATAAAATCTGATTTGAAATTTTCTGCAATCTATGCATACATGCTCAATATTTAATTGATCAGAGAATATGAAATTAGACAACTTTAAATTTGACATGTATTCAAGTAATAAGCTCACAATACAGACCATTAACCACAGTGTAATTTTTCTTTTTATAAATCAACCGATCTTCTATGATAGTGTTTCTTGTATTAGAATCTTACATAGTGCACATTTAAAGAAGTGCATTAATATTCAATGGGAGTGTTTTTTTCTGCACTCATGACAGTTACAGGAACCTAATTCAGAATCCTATCTATCAGTAGGGGGTGGCATGGTGTTACAGTGGGTAGCTCTGTTGCTGCCTTTACAGCCAGAAGGTCACAAGGTCAAGGATGCCCTCCCACAGTCCAAAAGGAGCAACATTTTCCATAGGTATGAATGTGTGTACCCCATGATAGACTAAGGATGATAAGGAGGTACAGAAAATAATGAATTAATCATTTCTATCATTAGTTATCAGTGCATTCAAGTGTTTGCTCATGTTTTACCTTTGCTCTTACTTCGACTGGATTGCCAGATACTGTTTCTGCCTTGAGACCCCTCCCACTAGGCTGCGTATGAGTCAGCACACACACACACACACACACACACACACACACACACTGCCAGGCTCCTCATTCATAACACTGCTGCACTACTCATTTAAAATCATGTCATGCTTCAGAACAAAATCAGTTTGCATGAGAAACTATAAAAAAATTTTTTTAAAATACTTTTTAGTTGTACCAAATGTAGTTAAATGTCCACTGAATGCATACATATAGTATATTGTTGACCTTATGATCCCTTGTGTTAGAAGCGGGACGCCCCCTGAGACTGAATGGCACTATAATGGGAAGCGTCTATCCTTGACAAATGTTTGTCTGACCCTCATGAAATTCGACCTGCATTAGTTTAATCCTGGGATGACGCCACCCCCGCATTCACAAAAACCTATAGCTATTTTTACATTAGTCACGTACACCTACACCAGCAAACCAGCTGCACGCCTTTCTTGGCACAGGAAGATGGAGTCGGGCTCCGTGCTTGCTCCTGACGGACGAGCCCTGCCGTACGCTTTTTCCTGAAATGCTCAGCCCTCTCTGAGACATCATGGACACTTGAGTTGGTCTGTGGCCCATTTAACGCGAACGGCGGCCACCTGTCACCGCCGCCACTCAGAGGGGGAAGATGAAGAGAAGCCAACAGTCTTCCCCCTTTCCCCTCTTACGCATTTCCCGTTGGTATTTTGGCGGCGTCTCGTCTAGCGCGGCAGCCTGTTTAACGCACCCGCTGGATTTAATTAAGGTAACAGATAAAAACTAAGTGATTTACCACCAAGGAGCTCCTTGACTGCACTGTGGAAAATGTTAATAAAACTCTTGTTTAAAATGTTTTTTTTACATGATGAGTTAATCAATTTCCTTTCGTAAGGCCATTATCCTGTTATTGAATATTCTGTAATGCACCACGCTGTCACATAAAGGTTTGTGGTGGTAATAGGAATCTATGAATACAGTTGTCACCTCGAGCTGTAAGGTGAGGTGCATGTTTAACGTGCTATTCATACGAGCTGACATTGATGAGTTGTTACCCTTGTAAGTGTGACTGAGGCCTTTTTTTTTCCACAGGTGCATTCACAGACGCAACAGGAGGCGAGGTTGAGGATGATGGCCATGACTGTGAGCGTGGTGAGGAGGGAAGGTTATCTGGCTCTCTACAGCGGCCTCAGCGCATCACTCTGCCGGCAGGTGGAACGCTACAGACGCATTCAAAAAAATCTGGGAAATCACTTTCTGTAAATTTCCAGGCTTCACGAAGTCCTGTTTTTTTTTTTTGTTTTTTTTTTTTTTTATTCAGAAAGAGGAGCGGTGTGATGCCTTTCCACCAGAAGGTTCTGCTAGGTGCTTTTGGAGGTACGTGCCCTCACGCTTTGATTGGTTTTCCGCATTTTATGTCTTCATATTCTGCTGTTTGACGCCTTGATGAGAGATGTGTTTTCTGCAACAGGGTTAATAGGAGGTTTCATTGGGACCCGGCTGACTTGGTGAACGTCCGGTGAGTTTC
Source organism: Eupleurogrammus muticus (assembly GCA_036785175.1). Lineage (NCBI taxonomy): Eukaryota > Metazoa > Chordata > Actinopteri > Scombriformes > Trichiuridae > Eupleurogrammus > Eupleurogrammus muticus. The sequence goes on along the minus strand of JAYKQN010000011.1, from coordinate 15,381,115 downwards.
AAGTGTCGTTGTGAGGAAATACTATGATTATTAATGTGCATTTGTGTTACAGCCTGTATATTGTACCACTGAACACTCAAATCTTGTTTTGACACAACTATAAAAACACTGTTTTCTGCACTGAGACAATAAATAAACCCAACCCCCCCTAGAAAAAAAGCAGTTTTATCCATGTTAAAAGTTTAACGTAGACCAAATTAAGACAGAGAGCATCATTGAATCAGTTGAAGAAGCCGTTTTTTTTTTTCATTTTCACCAATAATTATTTCAAGTTTGTAAAGGGCAATTTTCCACAGAATTCGAGAGTGGGATAATCACTGTGAAGGTCACATAGAAAATTGCCATGTCTTTTAATTTCATCTGTGCAGAATGCAGAATGATGTCAAATTACCTGCAGAGCTCAGGAGAAAGTGAGTTGCATCCCCTACAACCCCTCTCATGTGATGAACCACTTTTAATAGTTGCATGAAAAAAACACATTTTTGAGATTTTTTTCTTAAACCAGCTATGCTCACGCACTAGACGGAGTGTTTCATGTTTGGAAGGAGGGTAAGATTATTTTACCCACTATAATTGATTGAAACCTGTTGTTTTCTGAGACTATACATAATCGTATAAAATGAGTGGCATTTTCTCATATGTGATATGACCTTTTTGACATTTTGCAGCCACTACTTCTTGAATCCCAACTGCAAGAACACAAATCCTTTTCACTCTGCTTCTTCTGCTGTCTTGTAGAAGGGATGAGGAAGCTGTTCTCTAGTGCTACAATGGCGTCTTCTAGAGGTGCACTTGTTTCTGTTGGACAGGTCAAACTTTTTTTTTTTTTTGTCTTTTACTATAAGATCCCTTTTTTTGTCACTTCTTTTACTGTATATGCGTGTGCATCTTGTCCCTGCAGCTGTCTTGCTATGACCAGTCCAAACAGCTGGTTCTGGCTACTGGTTACCTGACAGACAACGTCCTCGCTCACTTCCTGGCCAGCGTGTTTGCAGCAAGTGGCTTCTTTTTAGTATACTTACTGTATAACATTGCCTGTTAGTTGAAATCAACACAATACTTTCCTTCTCTTCACAGGGGGGCTGTGCTACAATTCTGTGCCAACCGCTTCATGTTATCAAAACGAGACTAATGAGCTCAGAAGTGAAATATGAGGTGAGTTTGGTTATGAGACATGAAGGGTTACGTTTTCACCCGTTTCCAACTCATCACTTTGATACTGTATGTGGGACGATGTCCAAAATGTGATTTAAAATCACATTTCTATTGAAAAAAAGTTGCACAAAATAGTGTTTTTGTGAAAAAAAAGAAAAAATGATTATACATATGGACTTGAAATGACAAGAAAACAACATGATTATTATTATTAATGTCTCCTTGTTGCAGGGCTTGTTTCACTGAAACAGCAAAGTTGGGTGCGAAGGTGTTCTACAAGGTGGATGTTTTCACTGTAAATAACACAAAAGACCTGATGCTTTTTTTTTTTTTATAAGAAAATCTCTCTCATCTAAATGTTGCTGTATTTGAAACCTCTTTAGACTTTTCACTCACTGAAACGGTACTATGCCTTGTGTTCAGGGTTTGGTTCCTGCAGGGATCCGACTCATCCCGCACACGGTCTTCACCTACATGTCCCTGGAGCAGCTGAGGCAGCATTTTGGTGCAGTGGTCATCACCTGAGAGTGTGTGTGTGTGTGTCATATCTTCAAGATATAGCCACGGTCTGCGGTTTAACTCCACATTTTTATTAACACAACTCAGCTGGAGTCCACTCTGTACAACTAATATCAGGAAGCAAGAGAAATAGACTAACATCCATCCATCCATCCATTGTCTATCCCGCTTATTCCCTTTCGGGGTCGCAGGGGTCTGCTGGAGCCTATCCCAGCGCGTTAAGGCGAGAGGCAGGGATACACCCCAGATGGTCGCCAGCCAATCGTGGGGCAATAGACTAACATACATATCCAAAAAAAAGAAAAATTTAATTTATGCAGCACTTTTTTCATCCATACCAAAATGAAAGTGACTCCAGATGAGGCTGTGGAATTAAATGAACTGTGTAAAACCTAAGCTGACTTGAATTTATCAGGTAGCGTTCACTCAAACCTTCATATCATTTTATTAGAAATGTTTCCTCTTTACTGGGCCCTTGTTGCCATGAAGACATGTTATACTGGGAACTAGCGTGCCTTTATTTACCTGAGCTTTGTGCTTATGTCCGTGTTTCCATTACGTGTAATGATGGGACAGTTGATGTGCCACACAGCCTTTGTGTGAAATTTGCTTCATATTGTGAACAGGAAGCAGCTTTTTCACATTAGTTGTCAAGTGCTAAGTGATGAGAGAAAAAAAAGATGTGGTTGGCAGCAGAAACATCCTGAATAATGTAAATACAATAAATAGAAATAGAAAATTTCTGAGAAAAGGAGTCTATGACATAGAACACAAACATGGGTAAATTAATAAAACAATGTCTTTTTTTGATTTTTTTTGATAATTTGTCTCTTTATTGAGCACAATTACACACATTTAGCTGCCTATCAGGTCTCATCTGTCTTAAATAGACGTATTCACTACGTTGGTGCTAAAAAAAAAAGAAGCCAATTATGAGCACTTTAAAAGACAATGTGTGAGGACAGCGAGCGGCTCTTTAAACCAGGAGCCCGTCAGTCATGTGCTCAGTTCATTCAGAGACATAACATTTTCAGAAAAAGGAGTTGAGTCTTTGTGCAGCTGCAGCATGTGGGTTTGTGGCTTTCCTCATCATTCCAGGTATTCTTTTTCCGAGAATTAAATCATGCACAATCCATCATGCTCAGCCCTGAAAGACACCTGATATTTTTCCATGTTTCACGGTTCACTTACTGTCTATGTAAATGTCAAAATACAAGTGATGACAATTGTCTTTAGGGTCAAGCGGTGACTTCTCTTTTGATGCTCTTTACGCAATATAAAAGTAAAAAATAAAAAAATAGATTCCCTGTCAAGCCGTAGTTCAGACTGCTGAAAGACATCAACACCAGATGAATGTGGACGGACAGAACAGTACGGTATACGCTGTATAATCACCGCTTTTTGATTAGTTTGTGGATGGAAGTTTGGAACTGTCAAGTTGCAGAGAAGGGTTGCATAACCCTGTTCAACCTTTGTAAAAAAAGGCATCAAATGCAGAGACAGTTTCCATCACAGAGCTCACTCAGAGAGTATGGGTAATGATAGATAATGCATCACAGAAAGGCCTTTTTTTTCTCAGTGTAGGCCTTCTTTCACGAGCTGTTGTAGCGAATGCGACAAATGCACTTTTCTCTCTCACCATGCACATACACACACACACACACACACACAAATAGAGAGACATAAATGCATATGTGCTTCTCTTTGACTTCCAAAGCCTTAAAATAGGGGTGATAATGATAATTGACAATCTGCATACTTTGGAACAGTAGCACAAACTGAATATGGAATTTTTAACACTTAATTCCTAATACAGGATATTGCGGCGTCATTTCTCAACAAGAAGAAAAAAGAAGGGATTTGAGTTTTACCAGATAAAATGCTTGCATGTACGTATAAGCAAATATGCTTTGTAGATTTAAAAAAAAAATAAAATAAAATATTTTCACTCCCTTGAAATAATTTGTCAGTGTGTATGAAGCCCTTATCAAGCGCAGCAGATTTCTCTCCCACAGAGAAACACTGGTCTGTACGAATTCAACTCTGAGGAGAGGCAGGACAACCGTTTGATGAAAAACACGCCGAGGACATGTATTTAATTTCATGGTGTAAAGGCGGCAGCATTCAGAACGTTCCTGTTCCGTTGGTATAATGGTTTAAATAGATAAGATATTTTCCTATTAATGGAGAGCCAAAAGTAACTAAAAAATAATTTATTATAGCACGTCTAGTTTTCATGGCTTTTATGGTGTTACTGTTTAACACTTTATTTATACCTGCACTGGAAAACTTTTACATACATATAAATGAACATCCAATGCATTCAAGCCTTTGCTAGAGAAATTCACACAGTGTTGATCCTCTGTATTTCACTTTAGACAGAATTTTTTCCTGGTGACAAGCAGAGGGAGACAAAGTCCTGCCATGCAGCTTTAAGAACGCTAAATTATTTAAGATGTTTATTTTTTACTGGGTGAACCAGCAGTCAACTACATTTGGTTTGTTCACAGAAGGAGAATGAATGAGCTTCTTAGGGCAAGATATGGTTTCATGTCTTTTTTCACTGATTTAAATCCATATCTCACACCATCGCTATCCAGCTGCTCACAACTTAACACGATCCCTAATCATTTAATGACATTGCTTCTCCATATTCCTGTGTGTTATAGGAGTCAGTGGGACAACAAATGTCCCAGTGATTCCACCGTTGCCTTAAGATAATTTACTGAAATTAGACATTTGCATGAAGTGACAATAAACTAAGAACTGACTGAGCCCCCGCTGCCGCTTGGATGTGGCGTCCCACCGCTTCAGGGCAGATGATAACGCTAAATTATCCTTGTAATTAGCCACCAGCCGCTTTTAGATTCTTCTTCCTTTCATAAGCTGCCTGCAAAAAGGAATGATAAGCTTATTGAAGTTGACAACCAAAATTACCATGCTTAATGTCCAGTCCTCTCACAGACAAATAAATATGTTTCAAGGGATCTTGGTTGACCTTTCTGGCCTCGCGAGTGGCACAGGACATCGAATTGTCAGATGGTTGGTCTCTCCGACACTTGGATCTGGAATAATATGCAATTTCTCAACTATCTGATGCATTGCCATGAGAATATGATCACAAATGGTGGTTGTGCCCCGTTTCACAGATGGAAAATGGACTTTGTTTGTATAGTGTGTTTTTAGTCTGTGGTGGCGGTCATACAAGGTGCCAACTGAACATGCGGATGTAACCGAATCATTCACACAGTCACACACTGATGGTGCAGCCAATGGGAGCAATTTGGAGATAAGTATCTTAAGTATCTAGCTCGAGGATACACATACATGCAGATTAAAGGAGCTGAGAATCAAACAAATGTCCCAATTGTCAGCTTTCCTTTTTAATTAACACACGTTTGCACGAACATGCTTAATAATGATGGTGAACATAGTAATAATATTCCTGCCTAGCTAACCTAAAGGCTGTCATTGTGAGCATAATGGCAGAGATTCTAGTAGCCTCAGAACCCCAATCCTGACAGATTGATCTGGAAACTGAAGGCTCACAGGCCTACTAGAATAAACTGGTGTATGACATGTGAAATAATGTCCAGCAGGAAAATAACGCACACTGCAGTTCCCAGGTTTTCACTTGACAGCAATCTGCTTCTCCTCCTCTCTCTCTCTTTAGGTATTTCGTTGCATGTCTCATTGGGTGGTACCAAGGCTGATCTCTCCCCTGGTTTGGAGCAGCGTCAGAGCTGAGAGGAAAAATAGATGGTTTCACATTATGGAAAAGTTTGTGGGATGGCGAGCGGGAGCCAGGCTTTTCCCTCGTGGTCTGACTGTGGGTCTGTGCTTCTGGCCCTCTGCAGCCAGCCAGATCTGTTGACTTCACGCAAACAGGAACCGAAGCCGAGGTGGTGGCTAACACGAGGAAATTATACAAGTCATTCGTCAGATTTATTGCATTGGGTCCAGAAACAAAAGAGCAACTTCTTGTTTATTCTTTCCTGGTACACATTAGTGTTTTGTGAGCCACTTGTGTGTGAATTTATATCCTATTATATACAAAGGAATTGTGAGGCAGAGCTCAGCACCCACTCACTCTATATGCAGTGCTCATCTCTAGGTACATGACAAGTCCCTTATTTAATCTTTATTTGCTCCATGCTATGTGCGAGGAAACAGGAGAGTAGGTTTTGTGAAGTCTTTCACTGGCTTATTTGAGAGTTTCATGTTTCTTTTTCCTGTTTTATAATCTTGTTAAAATTATCAACAAAAGATTGATGAAAAATGTCCTGATAATCTATTATTATATTGTTATTCATCCCTTTCCCCTTTATTGCGGTTAAAATTAAAGTAAGCAGGAGGAAACACACTGCATGTGACATAACTTGTCATCATTTCCATATGATTCTATGAAGCCGATTTCCTTGAGAATGAATTCTCCAAGCTTTGGGGTTGCGTATTTCCATTTTGCCCTGAAACATTCATCCTAATAAATAATTTCCAGTGTTCTGGGTTATTACATAACAAAGTCACAATCAGAATATCAATAAACACAGACATAAATAATTAATTAACACCGGTAATACAAATGCTTTCTGACAGGAGAAACGCTTCTTGTGCAGGACACAGTGACAGTACAAATACATTTTTAGTGCATTTTTTTCCCCCCAACAATGGGTAACAGGCTGCAGAGAGAAAACACCACGGCCCTGGCAGAGATCGCTGTGCATCTTTATTTCTGTCAGCACGGTCGACATATGTAGGTACAAACTCCATCAGGAGGAGCTGAACGCTGATCCAGTTGTGGTCATGAAGCCAATCGATTGGCTCCGACTCAGGGCCCTCTCTATAATGGATAGATCACGACTAGCCAATCAACACCTCTCTGACCCAGGGGCACCACCGTGTCAATGGTCGGATCACGCTGGTGGATGGATTTGACTGCGCTGATAACGCAGAAAATGCGCGATCAATCCTTTTCTACTATCATGTGACATGATGGTGGGAAAAAAAGGAGAGGATGAACATAATGGCACCTACAGTATTCCTGTGCTGCTGCCTGATGAAAATGTAGGACATGAAGACATGTGTTGTCTCGAGCCTGTCTAGCAGAGGTAGGAAGAGTAGGAAGAAACTGTCAAACATGAGGCTGCCGCTCATTGCTGTGACTATTAATGTTAATGATAATGATTGTGTGTGTGTTCATGGTATGAAACATTAGTCTGGGGCATTAGAAACGTTTTGTCGGATTTGTTGTTTTTGTGTTTTTGACAAGGATCGGCCGGCCCACCTGTCATCCGGTCTCGTCGGGGAAAAGGTCAGACGTGACTACTGTCTAACGTAACAGCGGCTGCGATAATGGAGACATGTTGCGTCGGATCCAAAAATGGTCAAGGTCCATTTTCCCTGTCAGAGCAATTTAGTGTTTGCTTTAATTTCCGTCCATTTTGGCAGCAGGAAGTGAAGTTACGAAAAGTGTAATCATGACTGAACTGCGAGGGGCCTGCGTTTGTCGTAATGCCGGGTTACATCAGTAGACGTAGAGAAGCTATTAGTGGACCAGGGTAATCATATTGCTTATCAACCTGATATGGCCTAGAGCCTGAGTCAGTGGTAAGAAACCCTGTTACCTTTGGTTGTCCTATAATGGAAGCATGAGTGTAAAGATAGATTGTGGAAGGGTGGAAAAAAAAAAAGGGAAAAAAAAAGTTCATTCATGCAGATCAAGAACTCCTCTAAAGAGGTCACTGCTGGAGGAGGCCATTACATAAGGATTCACATTAAAGTCACAACAACTCACATTTCTTCAGATGTCCTAAAAAGTCAGTGTGCATGATAATCACCTGAATATCAGAGTACACAATATGCAGCTCTGTACACAACAGAGATAAAGATTTTGGCTGGATTTTTGAGAGGGAAAATAAAAACCACTGTTCATCACGCAATTACTATGATTTGATTGCTGCATAGTGAGATGGAAACAGCTGCTTAAAGAGTAAGGTATTGTTTAATGCTTAACACATGTCCAATGACCGCTAATCTTGGCGTCTTGAGCCCATGTTAACATGTAATTCGGCACTGAACTGCGAGATAATTGGATAATTGACGGAGCTCATGATCTCATTACATTAAGTGTTGAGGTCGCGGGCTGCCCAGTTGGTTTCCAGTGGCCGGTGACGTTGGAGAGAGCCGAGACATCGGCTCTGACCACCATGTACACTGGAGGCTCTCGCCTCTAATGGAGACAGCACAGTCTCAGAGTGGTTCCCACCCCCACAGCGATCCATGGCTTTCATCACCTACCTGAACATGAGAGCACTTCATCTGTCCCAAAGAATTTGTCCCCAAATGTTTGAGTGTGACACGGGAAACCTTTGCATTTATAGTCTCTGAATTTGACATGATTCAAAGTGGCATATCATAGTACTGTGATCATCAGTTTATACGTATTAAGAATGTAATCATCTAGTATAAACACTTAGATGTTCTGATATTTTTTCATCCTGATTCAGTTTCATCACCTCATTTATTTAGTTTGAACCCTGATTCAACAGCTTATCTATAGATGGAGGCTGCAAATGACTTAAACATCTACATTTGTTTACCTGTTTACCCAGACTCTCGGCATTCAACTTTTCTCTGAGTCACTATAATTTTTTTTCCCCAATTCAACGGGGAATTCCAATTCTGACAGTGTCCTCGTGTGAAGTGGTTGTAGAGTGAAACACAACTTCATGCCTGTGTCCTTTAGAGAGCAAAACCAATTTGTGAGATTTGTGCTAGAAGGTGTGATGCAGGAATAACTTGACATATTAAAAACAAAATATCAACACCATAATCATAAGACTGACCCAAAGGTGATCTTAACACAAGCACACTGTGCTTTCCCATTTAAAGCGGTGCAAATAGTAAGATGAACTAAAAGGTAGACCAGTGACAGGAGATAGACAGCAGACTGAAAACAGAGTAGCCTATGATTGTCTGATTAAATCCAACTTGTCATGATGTGTGGATTGCAGTTATATTCAATAGTATTCTGCAGCATGGTGCTAAGGGAAAAAATAATATTTAAGTATTATTAATTGAAGTGATGACTTTATTTTGTTTCAGTACACTGGAAAACCGTCCATGTAATCATAAACATTTAAGATACTGATGCATGACCACTCCATGAGCATCTTTCCATTTTAAAATATGCATTATAATCAAACTTGACCCTCAAATGCAACATTTGAGGATCAGCTATGCAGCAACTCAGTGCTGCTGATATTTACAACGTCAGGATGTGACAGATGGCAGGATTCTGGAAATTAAATCTTATCCTGTACTTATATTGGTGATATAAGTACAGGATAAGATTTTATTTCCAGAATACTATTACCAGAAGTACTATTGTAATTTTATTTGCTATATTTTTGTGTGTAAAATCACATTGTTATCACTAGAAACACGCACCCACTCCAGTCACTTTTCTTCGCCTCGCTTATCTTCACCTCCTGCACTCATACATGGACTGTGTGTATATTATAGAAACATCTGAATGCTGGATTTTGGAAAAGAAAATCAAATAAACGAATATAGTATTCATTGTATGTGAGATATATAAATAATTTGGGAATCCCCAACAACCCCTTCTGCACTATGTGCTCCTGCCCTTTTGAGCCTTAAAAAGTGCACAAGTGAGTTATAAAACTAACCTAAAAGTTTTTATGAAGAAAGAAATTAGCTTTAAGAATCCAAAGCCGTTTTCTTTAATATATGTATTTCTTTTGTAAAGTTAGGCATTTGACATGCAGAATCATGGGGATTGACTCGCTTCTGTAGCTAGCTTCAAGTGGCCGTTTGAGGAACTGTGTTTTTTGGCACTTATGCATTGGACACATTGCACGGGAGTTTGCCCCTTGACTTTTTTCTCCATTTCTGACAGCAGTTGTCTCACTTCAATGGCTGTATAGTGAAAATGGTAAAAAGAGTTCACTAAAACACACAGTGGATCAGCTTAAAAGGGACAGCTGCCAGACAGCAACCTTTTTATTGGATATGGATACAAAATTCACATCCTTTTACAATGTTAATTTTTCTGCATGTGCTGTGGATTTTATCTTCTGGCGGCATAGCTCATGGATTTCATTTTTGCCAACTAAATCCAACGACACCTGGCGGCACCATTTAAAGTGAGTGAATTCAAAAGCATTCTTTTCATGTCAGCGCCTTTAACTGCATTATTGTGCAACAAAGGCAGCTACATAAGTTATGGAAGACCTTTGTGAAGCATAGACACAAACTGAAACAATGGTCACCTTGGAAATAGGTAGAAACGCCGTCATCAATCTAACCCTGCAATCTGATTCAGAAAATATCTGTCATTAAATGGACAATGACATGCAAAACAAGGTCCTTTAATATCTGCCTGTCAAATTAGGCCCAAACAATGTCCTACATGTAAAAAAGGTGACATGTTGAAACCACAATACGTCATGAACTGTATGACTTATTGGATTATGCAGCTAATATGATGTTAAAGTAATCCCTGCAATAATTCCAGTTTACTGTGTATCTGACTAGATATAAGAAAGTTGCTTCTACATTTTTATTCCTGTATATTTATGTCATTAATTGGATTTCTGAGAAAAACATTTGTTGATAAGGAAGATTGTGGTCTCTGACCAGATCGCTCCTTCCTCTCTCTCTCTCTCTCTCGTTTAGTCAAAACATACCAAACATTATTAAATAGATTAGATCGGCCCTCTGTTTTCCTGTTTACGCATAGATTTAATAAAGAATAAAACCACAGACACCTAAGACGAATTTCTGAAACTTTTCAGAGAGATGCGTTAACTCTGAACGGCTTTTATTTTCATGGTAACGTGGCTCTCTAAAGAGGCTACTGTATCTCTGTGAGACAGGATAAGACGTAGATGAAAACCAACACAGCATTGTTCCCCTTCATTCAAGCCTTGTTTGGAGTGAACGGGCATGACATTTAGCCCAAATAGATCTCTAAAATAAATTCACATTTCCCGGCTTTTGACGGCCTCTAACTGAGTTTTCTGTTTTGCATAGATGTGCCTGGGTGCAGTTTCTTACCCATTAACACAAGGAACAGTCAAATCTTGTTTGGTGGTCGGTCACATTATAAAACAATCGCTTGCATTTCCTTTCCGTCTATGCCTTGCCTCCGTGGTGAAATTGACTTGATTTAAAAAATAAACAGTAGATCAGCCTATAAATGTATATTTCAGATAATGGACGTCACAGCTGAAATATTATTTTAGCCGTATGCAGGGGCTGCTTTTTTTGCTGATGTCTTTAAGCTCATCATTACAAACCTAATATGCCTCCTCTATTAGCCAGCGGAAGAACAGCGTTAGTCGGATATTGTTTTGCTCACACCTTGGCCTCTGACACACACACACACACACACACACACACACACAAGCAGTCCTGACGGAGGCGGATGTTGGTCATTAGCGTGGCTGTGTGTCATTGACGGGTGACTGAACATTTGCTGCCAAAAATGTGACGGGTCAAATAGGTCTCAGCACTCTGTATTCTGAGTGATACCGAGATCTGCAATAGGCCAAGTAAAGGTTACAGGTAATTATAGTGCAGCATTGCTATCATAATTTTGACTTGTTTTCATATAACAAACATGTTTTGTTTCAGAAAGTCATTTTATACTATACTTGAATATTTTATGCTACTAAGTACTTTTATTCATTCTGCTCCTTTTCAGAATAAGATTTTATAATAAAAAACATGCAAAAAGCTTTTAATTGCAATGAAAATTTCAAAGCTTGTGACACCTCACAAAAAACTATATCTGCATTTATACCTTCTTTTGTCCCAGCCCTACTGTTTTCTGTTAATGTATCAGTCATGTTACAGAAGGATGGATGGAATAGAGATTTCAATCGAGTGTTATTTTGTCATATTGTGTCGCTGCTAAATCATTGACAGTGACGACGGACGTAGCTGCTTAGCGGCAACCAACCGGTGACTCACCAGCACTGTCAACTTGTTGTAGGAGCTGCTGTTGTTAATTGCATGTTGCATAACTCGGTGCACTCATGGCTGTGCATGTGTGACCAGAAGAAACTGTGGATCATCAACAGTTACAGGGAAATTCTACATCAATATGCCCACTCTGTCATTCGAAATAATACAAACACAGTTCACATGTCTGTTACTGTATATGCTCTGTAGGCCCAACAATCATTGGGACTTTACAGAAAATTACACAGAAATCTAAAACATTATTACACTAACTGTCTGAAGCCTCCAGCCATATAGTATTAGTGTTGACCTAATTTTGTCTGCTTTGCCTTGGCTTCAGTTGCATTCCTGCCTGCTGACCTGCTGCACAATTGTGTGCAGCCGGAACGAGGCGACACGATGTCGCAGTGGGCAGCGCTGTTGACTCACAACAGGAAAGTCGCAGGTTCATGGACTCTGCATGGGATTCCTCCCACAGTCCAATAACATGCTTAGTTTAATTAGAGACTCTAAATATGAGTGTGTGAGTGAATGGTGTGTGTGCCCCATGGTAGACCAGGGACTTGGATGGTGGTGGTGGTCGAACGGGCAGATGTGGTTTACCACCACTTGTGTAAATGTGGTGTGAATTCTGTAAAGTGCTTTTGGTGTCCTGCGGGGCATGAAAACATTAATATTATTGCAGGGTGAATAATGTGGTCTACTGGCAGATTCCCATGAGCCAACAGAAAATGTTCTGCACTCTATACAGTTCATACCACACTTCCATTCGGCTCGTTTGGGGCGTCCGTTGTTTTACAGAATCGGATCGACAGGGTGCTAAACCTGCAGATGTGGCTGCAGTTGAAGATAGAACAGCTGGAATTGCAATCTGCCCAAGACCCGAGACCAAATAAGGAAAAAGGCGGTTCTTGGGGCTGGCCGGGTCTTACCTTCCTGACGAGTCCCCTGAAAGATCTGGACCAAAAAGGTTCCCCATGATCCAGTCCAGGCCAGAGGGAGCTGTACCACCTGGAGTTTGAGAGGGTTAAACAGACCTTCTGTGGTAAATTGCTTGTTTTTTCTCCTTATTGTTCCTACAGACGGAGGGCTAGGGGCCATTTTGTCCCAGGTGGTACAGGGAACGAACTGAATGCCCTGTGATATACATCGGTTGAATGCTTTCAGAGAGAAGGTATAGCAAGGAAAGAGTGCCTCATGGTGGTGGCTGTCTAGGACACCATCCCCCTCCACCCCATACAGAAAAAAACATAATTAAGAAAAAGATAACAAGACAAATGTATTTAATACATGTTATAACATAAATATGTTGGCATTGCATGGTCTAAAGTTGAATGCATTGTATATTCAGAGGTTCATGCGCAGATTATGGAGCACCAGTAACTGAATGACAGTTAAGTCCTTCTTCAGTTTTCTGAATTGCTGCCAAAAAAGTAGACCCTCAGGCTGAGGCCTGTGCTCCCTGGACCTTACTACCCTATTACTCCCTTGGGCGCTTCATGCTTCCCTCCAGTGGCTCCATCGCATGAAGGATACGGACGCACGCGTTGGGACCTGGCCTTGCAGCCTTTTAATTTCACATATGGGTCTGGACGACAGTCTCTGACTTACTCACTGAAGGAGTGGGGGGGGGGTGTGTCTAGGTCAGAGGATGGAGGTCTGTGGTGGGTGGACCCTGTAAGGAAGGGGCAGGAAGTGGCTCACAGGTGGGATGTGTTGTTCTTGTCTTAATGAATCTTTCTCTCTGCCTGTGCCATTATTATAGTGGGCTCACCCTGGATGGAGAAGAGAGAACTCCGGAGCTGTGTGTGTGTGTGAGGGAGGTTTCAATATATAATATTTCAATATATTTGTTAAATGGAATAAGCTACACAATTGTAATTAGTCAGAACTACTCATGTGCTACGGATGATACTAATAAGCCTATGTGTGTTATGCATTCACACATTCACACAATTGATTATTTTGGCAGCATTAACTGTGTTGCTTTCAGCCCATTGACTATAAATAATGGACGTTATCTTAGCAGTAGCAGATTTTGACACGTTTGCATTGGACTTACTGCTCAGAACTGTTTTAATGTGGATTATGTTTAAATTCTTCATATTTGTTTCATATGTGTACTACTTATGCAAATATGCAGCTCTGACTTATCCATGTTTGTAATTGCACACACACACACACACACACACACACACACACACACACACACACACACACACACACACACACACACACACACACACACACTGCCTCTTCTACTTGAATGCACTCTTGGCTACAAACACTGGGTTGACTTGAGGACACTGCAGGTTGTTAGGTTCAGTGTAGCCACCTAACAAAGCTATTCTGGGTATATGGAACACAGCTTCAGGTGCCCAACCCCCCCACCTCAGTGTAAAAACTCCTCTTCATCGCCACATAAATGGGCCCATTAATCCCACTTATAACAGAGGGCAACAAGCCTCTTAAATCTCCCACTGATTAATTGCCTCAGTGGAGATTCACTCTTACAAAAGACATTCAAACAGGGATGAGTCGAAAAGCCCCAAAACACAAAACCAGAACCTGCTCATACGTGTGCGTGAGTGTGTGTTAATGGCTTTTATCACTCACTTGACTGGCTATGAGGTCAGGAATATGGCACTTTGCCTGGCGTGGCAAAAAAACAAAAATAAAACGTATTCGGAGTGCGTGTGCGTGTGTCAAGTGATGTTAACTCTTGGAGGCCTCTTCCCAGCCTCGAGCAGCAGATAATGACTCCCAGCAGGCCCCGCATGAAGATGTCCACATGGTTATAGTAAGAAGAGGCACGGGCAGGAGCTCCGTTCTTTTGCTGCATGTTTTGGGCATGAGGGCTACAGAGAGAACATGCTTCCTCACACAGTCACTAACATGCAGACAGATCATGCAAACACGCTATACATTATTAGGAGTTTCCCCCTCGTTTTAACCTGGATTGTGTTTAAAATTTTCATAATTGTTTCATACATGTACTACTAATGAAAATATGCAGCTCTCACTTATGGAATTATTATGAAATTCTCATCAGAATACAATTTTTGGGAAGGATTGAACTACACTACGGCATGAACATATTTATTTGCAAAGATTAATGTGCCTTATGTGCATGAGGATGGTGAATTCCAGCCTCACAAAGTCGTTTCTTTTTTTTTTTACTTGTGTCATCTAGTCTAAGGCTGCATTTATCCTGAACTTTCCAATTATGCAGTCTGCACAAGAAAATTACCTTTTTTCCTCGTCCTCTCCCAAATGCTATTAAGTGTACACTTCCATACGAGAATCCTCACCAGTAATACATATTCATTAAACACTTGAGTGGGTGCCACCTTTCAATCACTCTGCACGGGCGCGTGTTTGGAAGAAGCAGAAGCGGCCCGTCATATCTCGTCCAATCCTTCTTCGGCCCGTATTGTACCTGCTGGTGTTTTCATCAGTGTCACTAGTGTGCCAGTGTTATTGTTAATGGGCGCTGGGCATAGCACCTCTTATGCTGTCAACCACCGCGAGGCAGAAAGATTAATTACATTTTCACCTTTCTCACTTCCACGTTTCCCCCAGAAGCAGAAACAAAGTGAAAACATGCCAAATCAAAAAAAAGAGCTTCTAACCGACAGGGCGATCAACGCGTCAGGGACGGAGTCTGTGCCATGGCACGACCAGAAGTGTTAACGCTGGAGCACAGGGAGGCAAAACAGCCCAGGGAAAACAGTTCAGACAGATGCTGGAGCATCTTCGGAGCTTAAGTAGGGTTGTTAAGTGTCTGAAGATGTGGTAGAATATGGATTGCTGAGGAAGTTGACCTTTACATAATGAAACGCATGAGGAGGAGGAGGAGGAGGAGGAGGAGGAGGAGGAGGGGGGGGGGGGGGGGGGTTGAGTTATTCTACAAAGAATCATGGAAAAACTGAAAGGTCACTTTACATTTCTATTCGGAAGATAGCATTTTTATTTTTCTAATGTTGTAGAATCAGGTGATAATTTAAAGATTTGCTTTAGTCTACACTATATGCTTTAGTCTCTATCATATGAGTACAAATGTTTTTAATATAAAAATTTCAAATAAAATAAAATATATATAATTTTTCTCTTGGTTTCCCGTCCCCAGGTTACGCTGATGAACTGGTCTTTATAGAACTGGGAGGACTGGGCCCCTGGTAATAAACCAAAATAAAAAATTCTGGTGAAAAAAATCTTGTGAACTATCTTCTAAGATATCAATCATAAAAATGTAACAAAAATCACATTTTTATTTATTTGATTTGTTGTTAGGTGATTTCTTTTTCTCATTTCAACCTGTGACAGGACAAATCAAGTTTTATTTCCTGCACATCTCAGCACTCAGTTCCTAAATTAGTACATAGAGAAAATAACAATCATGTATTAATTTTATTCTAAATAAGTATATATAAGAAACATGCACCAAACATTCAGAAAAACAGATAAATGAACACAGCCTTGATTCGGATGGCTTGTTGTACTTGCTAAAATGTAAAATGCAAATGTTGATCTCACTTATAGCGACCTTGACATGTCAGGATAATTTGTTGACTACCCTAAGTTACACTTAGTTAAGGCAACTTTTCGCTCAGGAAAGTAATTGAACTCTTAGCTCTATGTAACCCTCAATTAAAAGTGTTAGTGAGGAGCAACCATCCGCAAACCCTGGAGAAAAAATATTAACTTTCCCTGGATATGGATTTAGCAGACTAGACAGTGTTTTGACTGTTTTTCATTTGTCAAGGTTTAGAGGTTAACTTTTTATGTTCATAGGGAAAATTAAAAGATTATTTGCAGTGAGACCAACCAAACCAGAAAACAAACAGCAGCGGCATATTTACCATGAACACTAGGTCCAAACTTCTCCAATAAAAGGTGATTCTATGTAGAAATAACGTCAGCCCCTTCCCATCATGCTAGTGCTCGTCAAACTCTTTTAGAATAAATTTAAGATAAATATAAAATAAGTTCAAATGAAGCATGCTTATTAATGGTTGCAAAGGCAAGTATGTTGATTTTCAGGGCCACTCTTCAACTTGAAAGTTTGTAATTAGGTTTTCAGCTCGTAATTAAACAGCAGATGTTGATTTGGTGTTTTTCTTCTTAGAAATACAGATATTAATGAGCAGCGAGCAGCAGTCTTCCGTGGTTTTCCTGTCATCCATGAAAATGAGAACACACACTTCTTCAAGACATACTTTGTATGAAGTCATTCGTCCTAAATGTTTAATCCCACGCCACGGGATGTTCAACCTGTTTAACTCCTGTAATGTAATGGATGATCTCCACAAGCCACCTGTCATATGTTTTACATTTAGACTACCCCCAATAGCCATGAAAAACACTTCCAGCTTTATCTATCGATTCATTCAGTGATGCTTGGCATGGGAGAGAACAAATTCCAGCTTAAAAAGTTTTTATTGAGTTAGAAGGCAAATATACAAGTGGTTTTAGGTGTTTTTTTTATTGTTCACTATATTAAGACACTCAGATTGTCAGCTCATGGTTTCATCAGCAAGTTCGAGGCTGGTGATGTGTGTACAATACTTTTTATTGAGGAGAAGGGGGCTGAGTCTAAAAAATCTGTTCAGGTAAATTACAAATGTATGAGTGCATTCAGTTTTTTTATTATTCACTATATAAGGACAACTCACATTGTCAGTTAGAGGCTGTAGTTTTTTGTGCATTCATTCACACATACGTGACATCCGTTGCCAGTCATTACTCTCTCAGGACTCTACAGGAGAGGAGATAAGAAAGGAAGACGAGAGAAGACAATATTACTTTTTTTATTTTTTATTTTTTTTTAAATCTACTTCCTTTTTTTTCTATTCGTTTTTATTCAGAAATACAGAAGTGAACTTGTCAGCATGTTAAATCTTTCCCAGGGGTGGTCCTAGTCATTATAGTATTAAAGCTGTGCTTGTGGATGTCACTAAAAGAAATCTATAAAGAAAGTTGATAGAAATGGAATAAAATTAAAAAGTTTTCAACTGTGTCATTAGCTTGATTTATTATGATGTGTCTTAGATATTTGAGCTCAAATAACACATATTAACTTTTTTCGGTGCAATCAGTATGCAAAATTTTAACTTCAAGTCAGATTTTTGTGCTGAGTTAATCCAATTTAGGTAACTGTGTTATATGGACTACACATGTAAAGTAGTACATTTCACTTACAATGACCAAGTAGAACAAAAAAGTAATCAGGCTTTATTAAATCAAGAGTGCATCTCAGTAAGTTAGCAAATGTACTCAACTTGTTTAAGTTGTTGAAACTCATTTATAAGTCTACTCTATGAAGGAAATGTTAGTACAACCTGAACTACCTAGTACTCTTTACTTTTTTTTTTTTTTAAAGTGCAATCATTTTAAATGCTTTCTTAAGTAGTTATAAACAACTTGATGTGATTCCCAGCAAAGGCTCTGCTAGGCTTTTAAAACTTTAAATGACACCCAGAATAAAATCAGAATAAATTGCCACCCTCTGTATATTTGCAGAATTGTTTTTTTTCCCTTCACGGTGTTTTCCTTCTGCTCATTAGTGGCGGCTGGGTGGCTCGGTGGAAAAGTTCATGCTCTTTGCCCCCCCCGGGCGCGAAAATATAAGAACATCCAAAATAAGGAGACCTCTGTGGCTCTAATCTGAACTGACTCGGAGCTGACCATGCGGGATCACGCCTTTAAGGTTAACGCGTTAGACCTGAATGTGGGAGACATCTGCTCTGTGTGTGTTTGGTGTGTGTTTGGTGTGTGTTTGCGTCTCGCTGGTGTGTTTTTCCCCCCCACAAGCAGCAATGTCTTCTCATCAATGAGGGATCGAATCTGGATTCTCGCTGACAAATGAGCATCTATAAAGCGCCACTGCAACCGCCAGAGGACAATCAGAACCTTTTTTTGTGGAAGTCAGTGACATCCACATATGTATTAACATTCAACAGCCAGGCTTCCAGTTTTATAAATGACTGAGCAGTCATACACCAGAGGGGACAAATCTCTCCCATTTCAGACACATTCATGCATAATAATGATCAGAAATTTGCTGAGTGAGCACATAAGTGGTTTTAATATTCCGCTATCTTTTACTTTAAAGATGTAGCCGTGTTTTAAGATGCATATTAAACCCTACAATGAATAATATCTTCCTTTTCCACAAAAAAATCAATTATCTCTTCAATGACATCCACTACTTATGCCTCACTAAAAGTTGTAGAATAAATTAATGTGCAGTTTTATGACATAAAAGGACTATATGTAAGAATTAGAAAGCACTTTTACACATTGTATTGAAGGTATAATGGGTAGTTCTGGTGGTATTTAGTGGTGATATTGCAGATTCAAGTGGTTAACCTAGAGTGGCCTCAAATGATGCAAAAAATAAAATAACCACAACAAATGCTGAATAAATGCCAAAAAATAATGTAGGAATCTCTCTGGTCAATGAACATCTTGTTAGGCAACGCTTGTTAGAGCAAGGAATTTTCTTGGAAAAAGGAGAAGTGCACACTTCTACTGCACAATAATAAGCTTTTTATGTGTATAGAAAAAAAAAACCCTTAGATCTTTTATTTCAACTTGTGAAAAATGAGAGCAAAAGTCTGTGCTTGTATTTATGTTCTGTCTAAATACTTTGGATTACTTTGGAAATACTTTATTATTGTCTCGCTGAGCCCATTTGCCTGGACCACTTTCTTCAGAGAAGAAAAGTGGCCAAACAAAATGTATCACATTTGGTTTTGATTTAGTTTAAAAAAATAATCAGTAATCTGTGCTCTGAGAAACGAGCAAACGTGCTGAACAACCTGCTCATGCAGAACTCCCTTTACAAAAATACATCATTTAAAACAGGCCTTGCTTGAAGAGTCTGAGGCTCATGTTCATTTTATACCAAATTAAACAAAAAACAAAAAGTAACCCCTTTGAGTAATCTTTTTATAAAAACTTTTCTATATTTACTTTAGAAAACTAAGAAATTTGGAATGTACCTTAGTTACTCTCTAAATCTGCCTAGATCAGCCTGTGAAAGGCCTTTTCTTGCTTAATAATCAATCAGATGTTCAGGGGATGAATAACCTTTTAGTTTATTTAGTTCTCATTCTGCTCAGTGAAGCTCAAACTCACTCTCATGTTCAGATAAAAAAAAAGAAAAAACTTTATGCCTGGCATACCAATTAATAGACTTCTATTATTGCAAATCACAAAATCAATACAACACGGTATTGGATGTATGACAGAGTAAAAGAATCTATGATCTAATTTCATGGCGCTATAAACAATTTGTCTGTAACGTTTGAGCAAATTCCATGTAAATATAATCTCATTGGTACTTTTATAAATAGAAACCATCATTGTGCTTTCTGAACAATCAGCCGTGGACTGGTCCATACCAGTTCTATAGAAACGTTTAACTAACACCTGAGGCCGACGTGGCTGGCGATGAATACAGATTTTAGGGGAGAAATTGAAAGAAAACACTTGTTTGGGCTCGGACGCATCCTTTGTCAGTTTGTACTAGACACGGCACGGACGAAATAATGAAGAATTCACGCTTTTCATGGTTTGTTTCATCTAAATGTTAATTCATGTTCCCTGGAAACTTGGTATGAGATAGTTTAACTCTCTTTTTTTTAATAATAAATAAAAACACATGTAATTGTATTTTTGAAAGCTTTAGACTTTTGCCAACCATTATTTCTTTATGTATAAATATATATACACACACACACTTTTCCTGGTCAGGAGGGCACAGATGGGCAGCCGTGTTCCTGTTGTCTCATTTTTTTTCTTCTTCGTCTCGCTGGACATGTTTAATCAGCTGCTGGACATTATCCCACTCTTCCTTTTCCACTCCACACTCCTTGGCCTGCTCTCCTAATTCCACTTAATCCGCCGTGAGGTGTGTGAACCGCACAGTCTGCCCCCCCCCCCTACCCTCCTAGAATCAGCGCTGAGTTATGACAGCCTGCCTTCCAAAGATAACTCCCTGGCTCCATTTCTCTCCTCGTCCATAAACTTCCCATCGCGGCGTATACACCCCACACACACACACACACACACACTTGCATCGCAAACTCCGAGCTGGAGCGTGGAACTGTCACGGCTGCCAACGCTTCGGCCATCGCTTCTGTGTTCGGTAAGCTTTATGTCCAACATGGAAACCACAGAGTAGGAGGAAACGACTTGTTTTGGCAGAACGGGAATTCCTGTGATCTGACACTGTCGAGCAGATTCATTTTAACACTGACTGCTCGCTGCTCTTTTTGTGGTTGGGATAGCAGTGGTGTTTAAAATTGTGTAAGATAATATTCTATAGATCAAATCTGGAAATCCCTTTCAGTTTTATTTCCTGATCAGGGCCGACACAGCACAGTTGGAGCTTTTAAAAAAGAATCAAACCACCTGTCGTGTTGCGTCAGACCATGAGGGTTAGAACCAAACTAAATATTCACCGTGGAGGACCGAAGCTAAGGATTAAAAAGTACTAGTTAGACAGTGTTTGGGCTAATATTGTGAATATTTGCTATGCATAGTAATCGTACTCTCCTCTCACCCGCAGGGTTTTTCTGACATTTGAACACCATAACGACGCATTTCAGGATGGGAAATAATTAAAATATATTTAGCTGTATCACTCTTAATTGGAAAAAGAATCGTTTACCATCTGTTTACTGCATTTATGAATTTTTAATAACTTAATAAAGCAGAAATTCAGACCTTATGAGCAGCTATTCATAGACACGCAGATGGAGAGGAACATGCAGAATGAAAAAAGGCCTCTCTTATAGATTGTGCTATACTATTACTATAATACTATGCAACGATTTTTAGCCTTGAAGGAACACACTGATCATGAGAATCACTCCTATAATTAGATGATTTCCTTGTATTGCAATTAAGGCTCTTAATGATTTAGTCTTTTTCTACTATATTAAATGAAATAATGATTTTTCAGGACATGGGAATGGCAAATGGCACGCCATCAATATGTGAGATCCACCCATAGCTGCAAAGCTATATCTGATTACATTATATTGTGTTAATGGTATAGATTCGGGTGCATGTTCGACAGCAAGAAACCCTGAAGCTGTTCCAGAGTAACTATCATCACTCTGTTAAACGTTAACAGAGCTGAAATCAGATACACTGCATTTACTTCTCTATGAAAAGCATCAATCAGACCGACCAAGATGATGCAGAATCTTTGCTCCTACTTCAAGTTAGGCTGCTGATTTTTACGACGCTTCACACGTCGCGATTGATTGAGAAGTACAAGAGATGTACAAGAGATTACCGTATTTGGTTTTACGCATCATTTATTCTTTGAAAAAAGACAGCGGTTATCACTTAATATTTTATGTAAAGCCTTATTTATCGTAGAAATAAACAACCTTTCAGGCTCTAAACGTGACATTATGAAGTCAATGTTGATTGCACAGATAATGGCATCATCAGCATTCTGATTGATTCCCTGTAAGATTTTCTCTCTCTATGCAATTCTGTCTGCCAAGGAAGGGAGACAAGTTCAATTTCCCATTTTGGTGAACAGCCTCCTTCTATTCTTCACGGAGCTATAGGCTCTGTGAAAAACCCCAGCCTCCCCAGCTGCAGCCTCCGCTGGGGTCAGGACTTAGGTCATGGTAACTGTTAAGTGTAGCAGAGGAAACATTTTGATGGGGGAACGAACTTCTTTGAAAAGCTGGGGTGAGGCTGGGGTGAGGTGCTTCTACTTAAAGTGAAAGTTGTGAGTGGAGCGAATGGCTGCTTTTCAATCTTTTCATATTTTTCCCCCCCATGCTTGGGGTTTCTGGGGTAATCTTAGTTCTAACAAACTCTGGTGTTTGGAATGCAAAGCTCCGTCTTTTATGTCTAGATTTGATCTGCAAGGCAAACTAGCTTCTGTTCTCCTGGGGCAAACTAGCTGATGCTCAACATGCTGTGGAATGTGTGTGCATGCATGTGTGTGTGTGTGTGTGTGTGTGTGTGTGTGACAGAGACAGAGAGAGAGTGAAACCATGTGCTGTCTGCAAGGCTCTTGCGATGCTCCATCACCTCCAAACAGTGCAGAGACAACACTTAACCTCGGGGGGGAATATTAATGGCATACGTCCGCGCAGGGTTTGAGGAATCCAAAGATAACCAAGTGAAGGAAGGCATAAATAGTGGCCTGATTCTGTCTGCAGTCAAGTGGTATGATTGCATAATATGCGAGTGTTTCCATTACAGTGGTCCTGGTTGTCATGGTCCTCACCCTGCATAATGAACCTCTGTGTCACAGCAGGGACGTTATATGCAGAGCTCAGAGAGTCAAAATGTTTAGTGAAATTTACAATAAGCAATTGTGTGGCCGCCTTGGGTTCATTTCACTATATCTTATAATGTGCATCAAGCCAAACATTATTTGGATTTTCTGTAGCTAGGTAGGAATTAAAATCTAATTAGTAGTGGATGTAGTCCATGCAAAGGTTTTGTCTTTAGCCTCATAGCTGAGCATGCATTATAATTGAGAAAATATATGAAATCTCATCTCAAATCTCACATCTCATAGAAGAAATCATACAGTAGATGTATAAAAAACAATATTGAAGCTGTCACATAAACAATCACATGAAAATATATAATGTAAAAAGGGTAGTAATAGATAATTATCACCCAAATCTGTAGTTTCTCTCAACTCTAATGATCATTTTAGTGTTTTTTTTTCTTTTTACTGGTACTCATTGTTGTGGTTTTAGTGTTTTGATTCACAGTTCTCCTGAGTGATTTTCCGTTTGCACTCACAGAAAAAAAAGTTCTGGCTCTAGCATCATGTTTGCCAGCTCTGCTTTGTGGCAAATGGATGGTGATTTGATTGATTTCTGGGTACATTACAAAGAAAAACACAGCACATTCTTAAAAAAAAAGAGGGGACATGATGAAATTGCTTCTGTCAAGCTTACAACTGTGATGTACTATGTGTATCTTCACTGTTGTCTCGTGTTCTCTGAATATCAGCATTGTGTCTTTACCCTGTAATGTCTGCTATTGTGCTTCCTTTGACAGGCATACATTTACTCAATGGATTGCAGGTGCAATTAAACTTACTGTCTGTAACCTGATAAAGTGCATCATTTTTGTTTTACTGGACAAGGTCTATTTTAGATAAAAAGAGGTATCCTTTTGTGTTATATGTTCCAGGTAACATCATACGATGTATGATGGAGTAATGGTATAGTGCAAAGTGACTAATGAGAAACCCTCAGTGGAGGCGTAATGTGTTTTACTTGTTCATTGCCGAGGTGCCAACCCGTTGCCTGTTGAAGAACGATGAAGTGCTCCTTAAAAATCATCCTCACACACACACACACAAACACACACACACACACACACACACACACACACACACACACACACACACAAACACACACACACACACACACACACAATCAAATGACTCCTCTGAAAATCCACTTGCATTATGAGAGCTATGCTAAGTAAATGAATGGACGTGTGGTTGGAATGGATGTTGCTGTAAAGAAGGTCCTTATGTAAGACGAGATGAGATGTCTCACTCTGCAAAAAAAACACTGACACGTTCACTTTCTGACACTTTCAGTCCGTCTGCACTCTGCCTTCGCTTTGATTCAGGATACTGTTTTGTTTGTGCACCTTTTGTAATGTGGACTCATACAGAGATATATACTGGTATATAAAATATACATACTATATACATTTATATATATTTAATTGTGTCACAGACATTGTTATTTTTTCCCCCTTCATGTATCTAAGTGGTCAGTAAGTGGTAAGTGGACTGTATTTATATAGCACCTTTCAAGTATTTTCAACCTCTCAAAGAGCATTACATTATACTGTAAGTGTTCATTAACACGTTCACACACTGATGGTAGTGGCCTGCCATACATTTGTCTTTTTTTTGTTATTTTAGATAAAAGTGCATTTGTTTTCCTTCAGGCGTTTCTGTACAATATGCACAGCAGCTCAAGGAGGACGGACATTTCCCCTGCTCAATATTGTGCATGAATGCACAGTGTGCACTGAAGGTCTTAGCCATTCTGGTGCTGGCTAGAGATAGGCGGTTGGCGGTCGCAGCCACTGAACCTCAGGCGGCGACATTACAAAAAGTTTTAATTGAAATCGAGTGGGTAGCAGACTTTAGCCTTTAAATATATCAGTAGCCTCTGAAGAGCATGTAGCTCATCCGGTTGTAGTTTCCACAGAAAAATAATAGAGAATACTAGTTGTAGCAGAAGTTTTTTCCATCGATCATTGCATAAATATTTACCCAGATAGGGTAGTGTTTCTGTTTCTGCTAACAGTGCATGTGACACAAGCTCTCTAATGGGAGCTCATGTCACATATATTTCTCTTACCGAAAAAAATGGCGTGAGGCGATACAGTGGGGAAGGGGGTAGCGCTGTTCCCTCACAGCAAGAAAGTTGCACGTTCCAGGCCTTGAGCTGGGACCTTTCTGTGTAGAGTTTGCATGTTTTCCCTGTGTCCGCATGGATTTTTCTACAGGTTCTCCGGTTTCCTCCCAAAAAGTGGTGCAGAGGGCTGGCGGGCAAATGGTGTGTTTTGTGATGCATATGCAGATAATATAACAGTAGTGCTGGCAGAGGCAGACCCCTCTCCCTCACTGCAAAAGACGTACTTTCTGCTTGCTCGTGCCTTGCTTAGGACCTGACTACTCAGGGCCAGAGAATAGAGGGCTCATGAGAATCCAGATCCAATTTTTTGGTGAATAAATTAACTGAGCCAGTTAATTGTTGTCATAATTAAATATTGTCAATTATATCGTTACCATGATATGAGAATGAATCTTGTGCCACAATCCCATATTGTACATTCTGCCCCCCCTCTTGGAGATGCAAAATGGTTTAGTCCAACCATCAGTGAGTCCAGATTGAATGACCTGTGGTCTAGTCATCATGCTGCCCAAAAAGCACAAACCAGTGATCATCCTTTCAACCACGCTGCTTGCTGTAATATAATCTCATTGTAGCCTAAAACCCTTTTTAGGCTTGCTTATTGTTAAGCTCTGATTTTTTAAATATGGGCATTTTCAAGAGATGTAGCACCAATACTTAAATGTTCAAAGCATGTAGCTCAAAGCACCAGTGTGCCGATGTATGGCATAGGCCCTGCACCAGACTGCTAACATGACTTTTGACACAAAGACACACTTGTGATGGAATGAATAGAACCATCACCTGTCTAGAATTGACCATACCAGTAAAAAAAGTCCATGCTTTTTGCTCCTATATTGTGGTCAACACCACCATTGGACTCACTCAGTTCGAGGCCTGGTTCTTTCCATCCATTTCGCTATTTTAGTTTTGTAAATTCTAATACTGAGCTGGGTAGACGCACATTTCTTTTATTTATTTCTTCCTGACTTGGTTATAAGACATGCTATTAATATGGGGGTGGCTGGGACTCAGAAAAGTCCTCCACCAGCCGGAGGATCTGACTCCACCAGACTGCATAACGACGTATCCCCGGGCAAGATACTTAACAAAATGCTGCTCCATCAATGTATGAATGGTATCATCCATCCTGATGAGCGGGTGGCACCTTGCATGGCAGCCGCTGCCATCAGTGTATTAATCTGTGCGAATGGGTGAATGAATGCTTGTAGTGTAAAGTGTTTTGAGTAGTCAAAAGGTCCAGAAAGGTGCTAATATAAAGCAGTCCATTTACCATTTATCATTTATTACCACAGTGATGACATACATTGCTGTTGAGGAGCAGTCCTCAGCATGAGTGCTAACGGTATGATACGACAACAGACAGAGCATGCAGGGTTAATAGAGAGTGAAGGGCCTCTGTATCCAGCTGAAACTGCAGGTTCAATCAGGGATGAAACCCTAGATGTATCAGATGAGTAGACTAATCTCTCTTCTTCCTCAAATTTTAGAGGCTTGCAAGCAGACGACAGATGCCAACCACAGAAAGGTTATACGCTTTGTAATCTTATACTTGATGGATTACGCGGAGTGGAATGAATGGCTTAGAAACGAAATGTTATTTTTCTTCATTTTCAGAGATTACCCCGATTCCCCTATTTGGATAAACACATTTGAATCTGTCTGTGTTTTATTGAGAATTACATTTTGAGGGAAGAAGTAAACCTTGAAAGGCTTGCACAAAAAAAGGGTCTCTGGATTTACTTCAAGTATACACCTGTTTTTTGGGACCAGCAGAAACTTAACTTCTCTGATTGTAACAGTTCACTCTGAGTTCTGCATTACTTTCTTCAGCCCTTGCCATCCCAAGCATAAATCCTGTTGGACCAGCAGACGATTGAAATGCAACATCTGTGAATGACCACTCTGTGGAGCATCTCAGTACCGTCCGCTGCCCCTGTGGATTTAGTACACCTCCAGGGACTTAGCTTGCTCATGGGCCCTGGCACATGTGGCGAGGATTAATGATCAGGCATTAATTCTAAGCAGGCATGTTTCTCTCTTTTTTTTGAACCACCTGCTTGGTAGATGTGACAACAGTCCAAATCCGACAGGTGATCATTATCTCTTTAGTTGGTGTGTTTACATCTCCTACCAGGCGGTTCAGTCTTACGTCCTGCATCAGTATTCAGTCACTGGGGAGCTGAGGAAATAAATGTGCAGAGAGCTGGGAAGACAGCTTTAATCTCTTGGCAGATTCTGTCCACTGGACCTGTATCTCTACTGAAACAAGCACGTAGCAGAGGAGCATGGTGCCTCTAACTCAACCCTCGGCAGTCTTGCTAAGTACTTACTGCAGTTCCAGTCGGAAACGGCTCGTCGTGTGTTCCCCACTAACTTGTTTGTATGACCATCAAGGAGGCCATGAAACCTGAAGCAGGAAGTCACATTGGTACAGTTAGTCCTTCAGGCAAAGGGAAAAAAACAAAAGAAGGTGAGCCACTGTAATAAGAAGGTCACGGTCTGGTCAGAGAATCCCATTAAGAAGGTCACACAGATGTCACGCTGTACGCTTCTAGTCACGAGGCCTATTGATTTCACTTGGCAAGAAAATCCATTCAAGTCAGGGCAATGTTGGTCAATTCCACGTTCAGTACAGAGCTTTAATGATGTAATACAGGTAATAAAGATCCAAGCTGCTTAGTTCTAATGAGTTATGATACAGCGGAAATTCAATACCCATCAATGAAGGTGTCGTCACTTTATTGTAGGTTCAAGCAGGGAGTTTGGCAAACATTTTGCAGGCTGCCTGGGCGAGTGTCCCGAACTACTCCTGCTATCATCTTCAGTTTGACCACTTTATCTTTTTTTATGTTTGGTTTATGTTCAGCCAGTTGTGCACTATCAAACATTTTTGAATGCCCTGCATGCCAGTCAATGTTAAATAAGCAAGTTATCGTTATGGTTACGTTCGAGAAATGCTCTGGGAAAGTTACATTGAACAAATACATCTGCTACCTATTACCCCGGAAAACATTACTCCATGTCAACATTAGAATCGTTTCATAATGCTGCATTGAAAGAAAATATGTGCATAACATTCTTAGAACGCCGAGGGAGAGTTAACAAATAGACATCTGGAAGCTGGGTTTGATAACACAGTAAATAACGTGCAATACAGAAAAATATATTATTCTGTCACTGCTTTCCACATTATGCTTTGATGAATTCCACAAGGTACATACAGTCTCTTTGTCTACAGTTTTAATAAGCACCTATTTGTAGTGGTATGAGCATATGTGCATAAAGCCTGATGCAGTGGAACATTACTGAAGATTATACCTACGCTTGCACAGCTAGCAGAGGGCATATTTATGTTAAGTGAAATTAGACCCATACATTTTCTTTCATTCAATCAGACTCTAGCAATAGTTTACCCTTAGAATAGAGCATACCCCACCTCATCAGGAGGACTCTTTTCGATTTAATCAGGCTCTAACAATAGTTTACCCTTGAAAAAGGGCACAACCCACCTAATTAAGAGGTTTTGTTTGGATTCAATCAAACTCTGACAATATAACAATGCACACCCCCAACAAAGGAGGCTTCTTTTAATTTCAGGGTGCTTCCTCAGACTGCAGGAGATCACCCTGAGCACCGTTTAAGTTAAGAGCTATATCTAAACCATGGTTTCCCCCCAACTAGTCAACCATTCAAATTTGCACATTTCAACTTTAAAAATCTTGTGTAACCGTTGTTTTGGGTCTTTCTAGAGATGACTGGATCCATGGTTCAGTTCAGTAGTTCAGTTCACTGTTTGTCGCAAGAGGTTTTGGTTCAGTATACATTGATTGTTGAGAAAATCAATCATCTTCATCTTAAAACAGAATTTTCAGAGAGATTATGGCTGTAAGAGGTGAAACGGTGATAGTCCCAACATGTGTTCCATTTATTTGGAAAACAAAGTATCTTTAATAAAGAAGCATAGGCTCTATCAGCACTAGACTTAGGTCCCTATGTCTGAAATCATGTCTCTTCATACAGTGCAGAATTACCATGTTGCTGAAATGTTTGAAGGAGGGATTTTATATTGTGGCTCCAGTGCTTTATTCATAGGGCACCACACTGCAAACTTTTTTCATAGGTCACTAAATGCAGCCACAAAGCAGATCTATAAAGGGCTGCTACAATTAAAAACTAAAAAACTATTTTAAATGAGAGTCAATCATTAATCAAGATACAGACTCGATCTCAGAGCCTTGTCAAGTGAAGATAGGTGGGCTGTCAGTGGCTCACATTTTGTATTTGAAAACATCACGTTTTGTTCTGTCAGCACTGAGAACAAGTTTCAGATTACACAAAGTACATTGTCCAGTATTAAAAGAAAGATGTAGTTGACAGAAAGTCTGGTTTGGTGAAGACACAGAGCAATAAATTACAGTATCATCACCATGAAAGTGGGAAGTTGTGTTGGAAAAAATTGATTTGATTATATATCATAAATAGGTTGGGTCCCAGGGCTGATTCCTGGGGCACACCCATGGAAACATTAAGAGAATTAATACATTAGATCTGCATGCACTGCACTCTCTATGCCTTATAGATAATTGTAAAACCAATAGACAGTGTGTTCAGAGAGCCCTACACTTGAAGTTATCAGGTTTTCATTGATCTTCACTACTTGATGCAGATGTCCTTGAGATTTTAGTATATTTTAGCGAGTACATTTTTGTGATGTGCCTTTTGACGTACTTCAATCTTTGTATATTCACTGCTCAATGTTATGTGGTGTGTGTATATATTACCTTCCATTTCTATTAGTTTAATTACACCCTCATTCTCAAGCTCTTATTTTTTAAGAAAAGTTCTTTCAGAGAAACCATGTAATGGTGAAAAGCAATTGATGTCTTGGAGAAAGCACTGAAATATAAAATATCCTCCGATGGTCCATTTCACTTTGACTGTAAAGTCTCAAACTTTGAAGTTCATGGATTTTTTAAAAAATTCAAAACAGGCAAATTATATTTTCAGGTAATAAAAAAAACACCGTGCCAGGGAACATTAACAAATGTTCTCGAGCAGAGACGGGAGTTAAGATTTAAGAAGACATCATTGCAGTACAAACACTTACTTATGGACAAGTCAATGAGGGAAGAGCTTAAACTACTGTAAAATGATTAAGAGAAGAAGTGCTCATAAAGATATATATATATATATATATATATACCATATATATATATATAAAAATATTGCTTGCTTCGTCAGAATTGTGAAACTTTTGCAAACATCAGCTAAGTCAGAAAAGTTGCCAACAGGCCTATATGGCCTCACCAGTAGTTTCACTGGCACTACCTGCAGGTCACAGGCTACTAGCGTTCCCCAGAGAAACCACGAATAACAGCAACATCACTTTGGCTTCCCAAAGTCTTTGGGAGGTTTGCCATTCACCATAATTACTAATGTCCTCGCAGCAATTATTTGTAATTCAGACTGAGGCAGACATAACAGTAACTACCCAGAAATCTGCCTTATTGAAAGGTGCTGAAAGCCTGGACCATCTTTGTTGTTCTTAACCAGTGTTTTACAGTGTTTTTGGCATTTGAAATGAAGGATGGATTAAGTTAGTTCATGGCATGTTTGGAAAATCTGATGCATGTTTTCTCTAACCTCATTTATTATATTATAATTGGAATTGTTAAATGAATATGCTGAAGTTTTAGGTAAATATTAAACCACAAAAAATATAAATATAAGAATCACCCCCCTGTTTCAACCCTTCTTAATTCAGTTTGCAGTCTCCACTGTGCAGGCAGAGTGTAGAGTCTGGTGGAGCAGGAATCCTTATTATTACTTTGAACTGTGTATAGGTTTACAACCTAAAACAATGCACTGGGTCACTGAACAATTCAGGATTTCTCTACCTGTCCACACATATCTCATACTATGTTGTTTTATTCGGCAAATATATTATTTCCTAAGAATGTCTGAAGAAGGCTGATTCAGTTCCAGTCCTTGGTGAGGCAGCTGTGTCAAGGTTTAGGCCACCCTTACTAAAATATATATATATATGCACTTCTGGTACTGGTCAAAACACCATCTACAAGACAGAAATACAATATCACAATAATTAATGAATCCCTCTCTTTTCTTTGATAATAAAGAGTGGGCAAGTTTGAGTACTTTCTGCAGCATAATCACCACTAGTTCTTGTTTGCTCAGTGACTTTCTCTCATGGTCATGACTTATGAAAAAGTGTGAACGAATAATTAATTGTCTAAAAAAACATCAACTACTCAGCTGCTGTATGAGAAGAAAAAGAAGCTGTTATGTGAAATCGTGATTTATTCCTTATGACTTATAACAAATTGGTTGAACTTTGCGCGGACATTCTACACATAATAGAGGTGAATTAGTGTCTTTTTAAAATATAGCAGGATGAAAGCAATTGAAGGAGCTGTTTATAGCATGTGTAAAATTGCCTTTCTGGCATTGTCAGGGCTCTACTTAAGGCTATTTCTATGGCAGTTACATCCTCATTTAAGTAAATTATCATGAGGAGTCCAGCTGTCTTTTTTTATCTTAATATCCTCTGGAAATGATAAGCAAATAGAGGCAGATGGAAAAAAAACCCTATTATGCTGAAATGACGAGATGCAAGTTACGAATGAAAGTTTACAGAGAGTGTGAGTAGTTTGAATGTTACTCATTCCAACTTTGCAATAACATGGACTAAAGATATTCTTTTTCAGAGCTTTTATTTATGCGGATATGTCTAAGCATGCAATTCAGCAAAAAAATACATAGAATAATGAAAAGTCCTACTTAAAATTAAGTATATACTTTTCAGCAGCAACATGTACTTAAAGAAATAGTAATGGAAAGTGCTCTGACTGATATATTATTATACATGACATCATTAGAATATTATATTATCATAAGCACCATATTACTGCTGTAGCTGCTGGTGACAGAGTGAGTTTCAACTGCTTTACACACTGTTAAATAGTTTAGTCCAGTGGTTCCAACCAAGGAGTCAGCAGATAAATATGAGAGGAAAAGCAAAAAAAAAGAAAAAAGATCTGACAAATCTGTCTTTTTACACGTTTTAGACTTTTTCTACAAAAATAAATTGAATTGAATTATAATCACAACAATTTCTGGTGAAATATTAGATTTTTTTTGGCTTTCTGTGTTTATTTGGCAGCACACAGTAGAGATAAACAGTGAAGAGAGAGGGAATGATGTGCCTGAAGGGGCTGACGTTGTGGGATTTGAGGTTTTTTTTAGGATTTGTATCCTCTACATCGAGTGGCTGCTTTACTCACCGGGCCACCTCAAATATTCTAATCATTTCATTTTCATATATTGAAATTAAACCATGTGAGAAGTTTAATCAGACAGCTGTTAACAAGTCATAGACATATATAATGTGATCAGACTACACATCGCTTTTTGTAAGAAATCAACAGACTAAAAGGCCGAAACCACTGGTTTCATCTTTAATTATGTGTTACCCATTGTGTCAAATCTGCATTTGATAAGTATGTTAAACTGACAAATAAATGTAATATGGAGTATAAAGTATAGTATTTCTCTCTGAAATGTATTGGAGTACCATAAAGTGAAAATACTCATGTAAAGTACAAGCCAGTTATAATTGTTAATAGAGGTATTTAGTTACTTTCCAGCATCGGCCATCGCTAATCCAGGTCAGTGAATTTACCCGGGGCCACGTCAGTCCCTCAGCACTTCCGTTACCACCAGCCTGTCTGGGAATATTGGATTTATTCAACTTGTGTTTGATGGCTCTAATCTGATTGTACATGTAGTTGATTTAATTTGGAATGCTTGTGACCAGACCATGCAGGGGTGTTGACAGACTGTTATATCGCTGTGGCACTGAGGGTTGGGGTTTGGATGAGTGGGGGGGGGTTGTCAGATGGAGAATAAGCTAAAAGGTTTTTATTCATACCGTATCGCACAGGGGATGTGGTAGCTTTAGTAGATCGGGTTGCTGTGACCCAGAGTGTGTGTACCCAGGGGACTCTGCTCGGCCTCGGAGACGATAACACACCCCCTCCAACGGGGCTAATGAGCTCGACAAGCTGACGGATGATGATGCTCATGCATTAACCAAACCAATGAATCCACTCCTTTCCCCTCTTTTTCTCACCCCTTATCTGAAAGCCACACTTTCATAGGCCTAAGAAAAAAAAAAGAAAAAACAAACAACGTGACAAACATTTCTATTGAGTTGTTCCGTTATTAATGGGTTTTTGCTGGTGAGCGATAATTATAATTGCTGTGTGTTTATTTCCCATCCTGTTAAATGTTAAACACAACGATTTCTCTCTGACATACTCTCTTTGAGTGACAACTAAAACCTTTTCATTTCCTGACAAGAAAGTATCTCTGACAATAGATTTTCATTAATATATTTAATTTGTATGAACACAACCATCAAAAACTGAACATATTTGGGGTGCCTAAGAAGAAGGTGTTATTTTCTATTAAACGTATCTTGTTTATATAGATACTAGATGTACTGTATATCCAGATACATTGGCTAGCCTTATTGATGAATAAAGGTAATGATAATAAGAACATTTTTGAATATTGCCTGTTCCTGTTTGCAAAAGCCACTCGTGGAGACAAATGTCTCCTCTGAGTTTACAATGATCATGAGCTAACCCGATTCAGCAAAGGGCTATTTAGATAAGCGGCCCAAAGTCTTAAACGGTTTTCCCGTGATGCTCTACTGCAAAAGTAAAGAAAGCTTTCTTTTACTTTTCTGAGTCATTCTTCACTTTGTTTTTTTTTTTTTGGTGACAAAAAAAAGTTCACGAGAGAATATATAGAGAACCAATATATCCCCCACTCGGAGAGCGGTCTGCATTTCCATTTTAATACTGTGATCTAATACTTTTTCTGTGCTCGGTTTAAAAAAAGCTGCGCCAATATTTCACGATCCCTTCTGCAGATTATCAGATAAAATTAGGGATTTAGAGAGGGATATGACTGATATTTCCTTTTCATGAATATAGCTTTATAAAATATGTCACTTGTGCACTGATGAAAGTAGTATGCATCCTTAAAAAAAACACAACACTGAATATTAACCGCATATATCGCCTGAAGCGCGGGTCACAGTTCACACACAGCATTGTATAATTTAGTAATATTTGCATGCGCCACGTTCGCACGGAGAATGTAAGCAGCTCCGTTACCTGATGACGGTGCGAGAGCATCGCAGCAGCATGAGAGGCCTGTCAGAGGGCTGAAGGTGCAGAATAACTCAGTGGAATTATAGCACAAACAATCTGTTTGTCCACATGCAAGACACAAACACAGTTCAGACGCCTCGGGGAGAAAGCATTACAACCATTGAGGACCCCTCCCCCTCAGCCTCCAATATATTTACTCCTTGTGTATAACTGACTGCAGTACAGACGCTGCTCCCTCCACTTCACATCTCCTTATACCCAAAGGACAATGATCGTTCCACGAAGTAACAAGCCCTGCAGTCCACTCGAATTAAATCGGGTTCAATCGTACTTATTACTTTACTTAGAGAAGTCAATCACGCATTAGCCTTAGGATGGGGGTTTACAGATTGTACAGCAGCAATACAACCTATCCTCAGACCCTCACATGGTACCAGGAAAAACTCCCAAGAAAACCCCTTTAACAGGGATAAAAAAAAGGAAAAACCACAGGAAGACGAGGCTTGTTAGAATAGCTGTAGTGTGCAACAGCTGGCTGGAGTGTAACACTAACCTATAAAGACTTAACCAGCTCCTCCTGTACAGCTGTGACTGTTTAATGCTCCTTCAATGCACTATGTACTATGCTGCTCATCCCACCTGACACCGTCTCTCATATCTCTTTTAAATTTATGTACATAACTTTATAGTTTATATTCTATGAAATGCTTATATTATTCAGTGTTGTTTTATTCTTTTTACCCTTCTATTATAATGACATTCATATGGATAGCAAGTAAGAATTTCATTGTACAGGGAAACCTGTTTCCTTACTGAGCACATGACAATAAACACTATGAATTTGAATTTGTACAAAGGACATAGAGAAAAAATTTTACATTTCAGGTGAGCACCTGAAACTTTCTGTGCACCAGAAACTTTTCTATTGCACAAGAATGACAGTTTAAAAACCAGCATCTTTTTTGCTGTAGCCTGCATTGCAAATATTTCCTAATAGGCCAATGATACTTCTAGCTTTCTAGCTTGCTATTTTAAATGTACTAACTCCTGTACTGTTATTTTGTGCAGAAGAAAACTTTCTGGTGCCACATGAAACTCTCTGGTGCATACCTGAAATGTCACAGAACGGAAATAGATTTATGAGGATTTATAGTATAGGATTTATAGTATATGTGGAGGATAAGGTGGCTAGGATCCATAGCGGCTACCATACCGGGACAAACTAAAGCCGGGAACTCATCACCTCTAATAGGGAAGACCCCTGGTGGCTGGCTGCCTGTCACACTGCTGCACTGTAAAAAGTTACCAGTTCTATAAACTCTAATGTTGGTATTGGGTGTGCACATTATATGAATCCCATACAACTACAACTTTACAAGGATTAACTTGACTAAGAGTGAGTTATTATTATTTTTATTTTCATGTATACACTTTAGTTGACCAAAAATCTGACAACTGCAGTCAGATAAAGACCTCGAGATAACTTTACCCTGACATATAATCACTTAGTGGCCATTAATGTGGCTTTGTTATTAACATTATTACTATTATCGTTATTTATATGGTCTGTTGTGCAACTTGTGGTTTATATACTGAAAACAAAGGATTATCCAACCTATCCAATATTTGTATATAAAATGCATGTATTTGAAATACTATAGAAGTAGTATATAGTATGGTAAATTCTTCGAACCACTTCAGTCATGCCGAATATACATCTAATTTCAGTAACCTTTTAAATACCAGTATATGTGATTCTATGCAAAAAAATAGTAGAGAAAGAGCACCAAAACAGTGTCTGTCTATTTGTCTGTTTGTCAGCAAGATAACTCCAAAAGGGATTTTCAGACAGAAACTTTATAAATGTAAATGGACATTTATGTCTTGCATTTATGGTATTGATGTCTTGCACCTGCATATTTGGCTGCATGCTTGGCAGAGGTCTATGCTCTCATTTTTATGTTAATATCATAATTTAAAATGAGCTTTTTGTGTTCAAGTAGGATTTACATTTTCATTTTTTTTTTGCTGGTTAACATTTGAATAACTGGACTCAATTCAATCCACTGTCAAAATGTTGTTATACAATGGGCAATTGTGTTCGGTCCCCACAGCCAACAGCATTATGTCTAAAAGAGAGATATCAGCGAGCCTGAAAGGAAATGGACAAAAAAAACGTGTTCAAAGGTGACACCCTTCTTATTTGTGGTTCACCAGACATGCACGAAAGCATGAAAATAACTTACTGATACAATCTTCTTTTGTGAACTAATGGCCAGAACAGTGACTTCCTGTGTTAGCTGTTTGGAAATAAATAGATCATAATCTGACTTTGTGCTATTGCATGAATTATGATATGAGCGCCATGATTGTTCAGATAACTTATTGTGTTTCTAAAGCTAAAGTGCAGTGATCCTGTAGCACTATGCAATAACGTGTACAGATAACACTGTTAAATGTAGATCTTAGGCTACATACTACATTGGTCCTTGTATTGGTCTGCTTCACAATCTTAGGGATCCTGGGCTGTTTCTATATGTTTTATCATATTCTTAAAAATCTGTGCACTGTCCTGTGTGGGATCAAAAACATGAAACTGTGAAATCACTTACTGCTAAAGTGAAACTGAGCTTGTTTAGTAAGTCAGTGTGGGCAGCTCTGGGCCACAATAAGGAACAGTGTGTGCTATCAAATCAAACTGCTCCTGACCCGCGGGTAGAATCAATACTCAGTCCCCTTATGAGCCAAGCTGGCGTTCGGCCAGCTGGCCTCACCAGCCAGACAAGAAAAAGGTGATCTGCACCTGTGTTCTCTCTTTTTTTATTATTATTTTTATTCGAACATTATGAATACAAAAAGAGACAGCAAGTTAAAAACATTTTTCACATACATTGGTATTTATTTTTTCACAACTCGGACAAAGTCTGCCAAACGGACACGATATATGATGAACTTGAATACACCTGAACACAGACAGTTTTTTTTTTCACTGATTGGTTCCTCACGCAAAATATACTGTACAGAGCCACCTTAAAGAGAAAACGAAATGGAACATACTGATTCAGGTCTTTTTCAAAGAATACATTCAAACAGAACCACTTTGGTCCAAAGAGGGGATTGACCCAAGCTGCTGGCTTCAAAAAAAAAACATACGTGGTTATGGTCACAGCTTGAAACACATGTGTTAATCTGAAATAAAATTAGCAACATACTTTGACGACATATACGGATCCTATTTTACGCGAGGTGCACGACATTCCTTTGTTACTGTGTCTGTAACCGTGTCCAGAAACAATGCTGCACATTCACCTCTGAGCAACAGCAGCAGCACCAGTGTGTGAATCATATCTACCTGCTCTATTATAACATCTACCTGCTCTATTACAATCCTTAGCAGACAGTGGTGAAAAAAAATGCCTCTATGTGTCAAACACCATCTGTGCAACCAGAGATTAGCTGAGATTAGCATTGAGATTAGCTCACTATAAAACGAAGAGAGCTGCGCCCTGCATTCTCGTGTGGCGTGACCTCTGGGGAACCTCGTGTGATGTGTGTGTCCGTGTGTGTGTGTGTCGTCTATTTGCTAGAAAGGGATGACCTCTGACCTCTGTGCTGCATGTGAAGCCACTTGCGCTGGTTTATACCAACCCATTATCCCTCCTCCGGGTGCAGTGATTCATACTACTGTAACACATATGGAATACTGACAATGTACATTCATACCAACCTGAAAATGCACACACGCACACACACATATATATACATATATATATACACACACAGACACACAGTATTTACCAATTATAAATTAATATTGTACAAATAGTCATACATAATAAGTCAAGTTAAGTTAGCCACTCAAAGATGAATTAATACTCTGAAGGAGGCAATGTATTTAGAATTAAAAGTACCACTACTAGTGTAAGTGTTACTATAATGCTATTAGAGAGAATTTGTTCTATTTTTGCGGTGCAGAGTTTTGTTCTATGTGTCCACACATCCCCCGGCGGACAGAATCAGACTGAATATTAAGTACAGGGTAGCAACTGGATGCATGCGGTCATTAGCACAGTCTGTCTGACTTTATGCACTGATGTAATAGCACCGTACAGCATGCATCCCCGGCCAGTGATTCACACAACTTGCCACTTAAGCTCACACAATCTGTGCAATATGCATGCATGACGGCCAATATTTAAACATAGCAAAATCACCCATGTGCCAGAGGTGAAGTATTATTTTTGAGTCATGTGGATTCATGCTTTAGATCCTTTCTGCGTATTTTCGCCCTCTGATTTGAGTGCACAGTTTCCCCCCCCCCTTATTGTCTTCCGTCTCAGGGGCAGAACGGGCCACGTGGAAGTCCATAAAGGACGCCGAAAAACGTGTGAGTCAGACGGCTTCTCGATGGCGAGGGGGAAACGGAAAACAGAATTAATGGCACAGAACTGCTTGAAACCACATCTGGCATGTTTCCACAGTTATAGCTGTTGTACTCCACAACTCCGCAATATTCAAGCTTGAGACCTATATATAGGCTATATATAGCCTGAATATATGTATGTATAGTGAATATATTCAAGCCTGAGACCTATATATAAAAATACTTACTTTTATCGGAAACACCAAAGTAAGTCAAGCGATAATCAATTTTAGCTTATTTATAATTCATCCGATACCAACGCTTGAGCTCTTTTAATGTCTCCGTGTAGAGAGCAGCTGCCGATTTCCCATGAGCCCTGGACGGGGGGGCAACAACACCGTGGTCACTTCACTGTATGAGTTCAACAACGACGACGACGACGGTTTTTCTGTACACGTTTCATCAAAATCGGTATAGAACAAGGAAAACCTTTCAGATATCAGAGCAAAGCAGAAAAAAAAAACAATCAAACATTCCCCTTGTGTTCCCTACCACGTTGTTTGGTCCTTTTTTTATCATGTAGTTCAATGTCCAGCTTGCCTTTAACCTCCAGTACCACAAAAAAACACACATTTGATACACAACACGTAAGCGGATGCTCAAGCAAGAACCCTGTGTCTTTTTTTGTTTTGTTTCTGTTGTCGCTATTTGAGGTTTTCAGTTTTTTTCTTCTTCTTCTGGGTGTCTTATTATTATACATTGGCTTTATCTGCCTTGAGATGCCGCTGGTCGACCGATCCACATGCAGCAGGTTTTCCCGCGCCGTCCATTGGGCGGCTGCAGAAATCCATCCGCGAGACGTTTTATACCGGTGCGGTCGACTCCTAGTTCCGTGTTCCTTCAGCTGTGGAGAGGGCTGAGGTCCGTTGGGCCCCCCCCTCCCCGGTGACGATACCGGCGACTGCTCTGAAAGATGAGCCCTATCAGCCGGGGGCCCCCCCCAGCCCTCGATGCTGGAGCTCAGAGGTGGCTCTCCACCTTTTCCCTCGGCGCCTCGTAGTACTGCCCCTTGTCCGACAGGCCGATGTCCTCCACCAGCGTGCAGTTGCTGACAGTGCCCTCGTGCACGTCGTGCGACGCCCGCAGCCCCGCCCCCTTCTTGTGGGCGGCGCCGTTGTGGCAGCCGGCCACCAGCATGTGGCGCTCCTCGGGGCTGCAGACCTGCGCCGAGGCCTTGGCGATGTCCGGCAGGTGGGGGACGTGCTTCAGCAGGCTGCCGGTCTTGGTGTTGGGCGTGTTGCTGTAGGTGTGGCGGTACTCCTCCTCGATGTTCCTGCCCAGCTTCCAGCGCATCCACTTCTTCAGGACCTCAGACTGCACCTGCAGAGAGGAGCCGTGAACATGACGTGAACGTTTTTGGACTTGGGGAGGAGACGGCGGAGCGCCTTATCGTGCTAATGACGGTGACTCACTTCTTTGTTGACAAAGCAGTACAAGATGGCCACCAGGAGACCCTGTAGAGACAAGCCACTCTGAGTCAGTGCAGGTCAACAGCAATATTGACTCACAGCGCAGCTCTGCCTACACCAAGTTTTCAAAATGCAATGCCTGAAACAGTAAATGGTTTGCATTTGTATAGCACTTTTCTGGTCTTTTTGACCACTCAAAACAATTTACAAGTGTTCATTCACCCAATCACACACTATATATATCAGGAATCCATTCACACACCGATGCCAATTTGGGGTTAAGTATCTTTCCCATGGGTACGACATGCAACCCGGGGGAGCCGGGAATCAAACCTTCATCCCTGACTGTGACTGAAACAGTGAAAATACGTATTATAGAGCACAAATCAGCAGCTGTAACAATCCGATGATGGACAACACCGTGAGTGAGATTGTGCCGTTTCGTATGTTTGCAAAGGTGACGCCTTCCTTTCCACGGATGCTGTTTATCCGTGTCGCGTTAATTAGTTTGATTATCCGGAGCCAGTTGTGACATTGAACGGCTTTTGTTTAACTTCCTGTTGTTGTCTCCTCTTACTTTGTGTCGATCATGAACACACGAGAGCTCCGGTTAACCCTCCCGGTTGTTTACGCTCCACGCTGCACGTCACGCAACACGAACTCGGCGTCCTCGAACCACGGAGAGAGCGCCGTCTCTCCCTCTGTTTTGCTTTCCATTATAATGTGTGTCAACACTGTGCCACGGGGAGCGCGAGGTCACCAGCTCCACACGTACACCTTCATCAGTGTAATTCAGCTCAGGTGTACGCACGCTCCGTCTGGCCCCAAATAGCGTGAGGAATGTATTTATTTTACTGTGATTCCGTCTGGGTTTGACTGTGAGCATAATCACAGTAACATAATTGGAGTATTGGTGTTTACATGGGTTCTGCCTTGCTCGCATTATTGCCTTAATCACATTATGATTGAATTACTAGTGTGTGCATGTAAATGTGCAGAGTGAAGGGGGCAGTTTGTACTTAATTGCTTTATGACTAAACCGCTGAGAGCAATCACGCATGCATACAGTAATGATTTATCATTTAAAAGTCTCACTGCTGCCCGGCTTTGTCTCTCTCTCTCTCTCTCTTCATCAAGTCACCTCCCCTGGTGGTCGAGTCACGACAGAAAGGTCACTGTCATTATGTCACAGCGTGGCACATCAAACATTATGTTAATGTGATCTCTCTGGACACGCAATAAACAAAGTGCGTCTGAGCGGCGTGCTTAACAAGTTCATTTACAACAACACTTTGACTCATCTGGTTTCCTCTTGATTTTCTTCTTTTTTAAGATTTTTGTTGTTTGTGGACCTAATCAAAAGATCATTGCACTTCTCCACTGCAGCTCTGTGTCCACCACCTGTTTTTTCATATAAAACCTACCTATGTTACCTAAACCTTACATCTCTCGCCCTAAACACATTACCGTAAAGTCTCTAATATAGGTATTACATTAGCATTCGCCACTCTGCCTGTTGGTGGGTGTAAATAAAGGTCTCTAATACAGTCTAAAGCTCTAACATATATTATTAGAACCAACAATTTTAAATCTGCAATTGAACACAATTATATACATACAAGAACCTAAAATATGACCTGGTCATGTGACATGTACGGTGGCCTACAGGGGTATCACCCATAGGCTAACTTTGTCGAACAATGGCAGCTGTGGAGTTTGTTATAGAGGTTGTAAAATGATGAAGAGATTACAGGGGGAGACATAGAGGGGGAGAAGGAGGATTAAACACAATTGGAGGATTTTTTTTTAAAGGACGGTTAAACTTTAAAATTTATAGGATTTATAGCGTGAGTTGTCATTAGTCGTCTGGATGCATACCGTAATGTAACTGTACTTTTTCAACACATGAACAAATTGTATAGGTTCAAATCAGACACAAAATCTTGTTTTTCCTTAATTCTGCTGCTAGTCTGTTTTGATCAAATAGAAATAGAGGCCTGTCTCTATTTTTGGTCTTCTTCCAATGAAGATGCACTTGGGTAAATAAATCATGTCATCAGTGTCTCAAAATGATGCTGTGTAACTTCATGAATGAAATGGCCGTAGTCTGTGAAAATAATGATACTTCGGTTGAAGATTGAAACTTCTTACTTGGAAGGAGGAGAAGAAGAGATCGATGAAAAGCTTGGTGAGACGCAAACCGATGGTGGTCTTGGTGGACTCATCGGTCACAAAAATAAAGACCACCTGATGGATGCCCAGCAGAGGGATCAGGGTTAGAGTCGACTTAGCCAACCTGAGCCAGATGGGATGGAGGACGGGACAGAGAGAGAGAGAGAGGGGGGGGGATTCAATAAGCTCAGAAAATAAAACACGCAGCATACACAACAGACACATATTAAGCGCTTTAACATCTGAACTCACCTGAACTTGTAATCTGTGTATCTCATTTGGTGCGCTCGCAGTTTTGACACAAGTATTTTAATTATATGAATGAAGATAAGGAAGTTGATCTATGAAAGAAATAGACACCAGTGTTAATGGCGTTTGGATCGGA
Organism: Eupleurogrammus muticus; assembly: GCA_036785175.1. NCBI lineage: Eukaryota > Metazoa > Chordata > Actinopteri > Scombriformes > Trichiuridae > Eupleurogrammus > Eupleurogrammus muticus. The sequence continues at coordinate 15,338,411 of JAYKQN010000011.1, read as the reverse complement.
TGACAATCCAATGTTGTTTTAAAGGGTCATGTCAAACAAAAGACTTTCCTGTGTACTAACAGTGATACGCAGTCATGTGTATGTTTTTTTTTTTTTACTATGGGCAAATATTCAGCGATAATGCCTTGTTTAAACCTCTTCTTTGTTTCCACCTGGACATGATATTGGTGAATGATTTATGTTTCCTTTGACATGTTTTTCATATTCCGTTACACAGCGTAATCCGCAGACCATGCAGCCTTAGTCCCGTTCTCGTTAAATATTACATGTTTTCAACAAAATCCTAAAGATAGGTATCTCCTAAAACTCAGATTAAGACCACTAGGGTTCAAGTAGAATAGCATGCCCTTTGTGATTGGGGTGAAGCAGTTCGTTATTACATGCAAGCAGCAGCACTTTATTACGGGAGAACACTTTCGCAGCAACTGGCATTTCAAGCAGCAGCGGGTGTCCCCCTGATGGAAATCACTTACGATGTGACCTCTTCTATTTATATCAAACTTGTTAATTTGCAGTTGCATGAACAAAAAAAAAAAAAACAGTTAATTTGTACACACAATGATTGCACTGGGCGTTTTTTTTTTTTTTTTTTTTTTAACAATGCATTTCTCCTATGTAAAACACGTCGGGATGGGTTTGAAGTGCCAAACACTGAAATGGGAACCAGACCCGCTGCCCCTGCAATGACTCAAACACAGGAATTCCTGTGAGATACAAGCCACTTAGCAGGAGGATTGATGTAAGGAAAATGCCAGGATGTCTGTGGAACTGGCCTGACATAAGAGCCGTGACAAATAGGACTTATATAAAAGCTCAGAAGTGACCTCTGCAGAGCACGACTCTAATTAAATTAATCCCTAACAAAATATATATTTGTTGTTATATAATAATAATAATAGTTTTATTTCCTCTCTCAAGATTTGAATGGCTGTGAACAGCGGTGGCTGGTGACCGTATAGCTGTGACATCTTAAATTCACTTAAGTTTCTGAACACAGGCTGTGTGCATTTCTCTGTGGACATTTTGAAAAGACGGGACGTTCTTAACATAATACTTAGACCTTCTTATAATGAAAAAAAAAAACATTTAAAATCTCACTTTCTGCGACCTTTAAATCTTGAAATGTTTCCCAGATGTGGGGCCAACGGCACAGACATCCTTTTACACTTCATGAATAAATTAGGGGTATTTCATTTTGTATGGTGTATGAACAGAAGGAGGAAGTATTGCTGAAAAAAAAAGTAAGTGGGTGGTAGGTACACATAGATAGGATTTCAGGGTGTTTTGCCTACATTGTCTGTTTAAGAAATTATCTTTTTATAAGAAAATATCGCATATAAAGAGGTTCAATGGTTTAGAAAAAGGATCATTACCACCACTGCCAGCAGTATCGGGGAACGGATGATCCACCAGTAATTCATGTTTACATTTTGCTCCCAGCATCTGTGAAAGCAAACCATTGGAGGAAATATCAGTGAGAAATTAGAGACGAGAACACAAGAAACACAAAACCTGTGCTTTCAAAGTAGACAGGCGCTCTCTAGAAGTCCAAAAAGTTTCCCTGTCTGGCGATAGGTGAGAGACCTGCGAGCGTGTAGTTTCATGGAGGCTTTTGAAAGCTTTACATAACAACACAATGTGTCAGTGGTTTGGGAAAGTGCAGCCTTGAAACCCCTTCCACCCCACTTGCTGCTGGAGTGTGTTATGTTCGCCCCTAAGTGCTGAATGTTAACATGAAATAATAAGAATGCACTAAACCCACTGCCGGCCTCAAAAGTGTCCTGTCATGATTCCTATATGGGGCTTTTTGCAGGAGATAAAACATATCCTTGTCTGAAGTTAAAGTGCAGCCACCTCCTCGTGCAGCCGTCACGTGTTCAATTGGCCGTGACCGTTCGTATGTTTAGGAGAAAGTCCGTCTGCATGTTGGATTATTGTGAGGGGGAATTGGCAAGAAGGCGCTAAAATGTTTGGTAGGTTCTGATAAAAGAAAAGAGAGAAGAAAGGGAGGGGGGGGGGCACTGTGGAAACTTACTCTTGATTTTCATACAGGTATTTAGATATCACCCAGGGCACGAGGAATACTAACGGGGTACCTGCGAAGAAATGAAGGCCACACTGTCACAGTCATTTCCATTCATACTGCACATAATAAACTTATATCTGCAGTTAACCCATTAAAGGCAACTATAGTTGTTGGGAGTCTATTACTGTTATTTTCTACTCGAAATTAAACAAAAATTATAAATGTTACTCATGCGGTTTATTTTTTTCCAAGACATAGTCGACAACTTGGTTTTTCAAGCAAAACAAAAAGTTTCCAAGTGCTTTCTGTCATATGACGTCATTGACCATTATGTTGAAGACAAAACCCAGAGAGAGAAAAAAAGAGGTTGTTATATGTACATCATGATTTACAACCCCAAAAAGTATTTATTATTTTTTTTTCTGCATCTCTAGAATAACCCCCCAAAAAAGAATCTACATATTCAGTTACCATTAATTAGAATGCTATTTCTTAAGGCAGAGTAAGAAATTGAGGGAAAAAAAGATACAAAACATGATTAATAATGACTTAACTTATTTATGTGCAGAAAAACTTTGAAAATGTAGGCTTAAATGAATAACACACACACACACACACACACACACCAACAGACACACAGCAGGCCCGCTCACCCCAGCCAATGCACAGGTAGATTTTGAAGTAGTTCCTCTCTGTGAACACGGTGATGACCAGCAGGTTGTGGAGGTAGATGCCTTCCACCAGCAGCCAGTAGCTGTTGGCCATGATGCTGTACTGCATCATCACCACGGCGACGCGGCAGCTGATTGTCGTCTGCGAAACAAGCGGGGGTAAGGTTTCCTTCACCAAATATGAGGCTGACAAGCTGTAAAACGCTACGCAGCCAGTGTTCATGATTTGTGCCTACAGCGATCAGACTGCAACAAATTTAACCCCCACCCACAGCCAGCTGTGACCCTGACACACACACACACACACACACACACACACACACACACAGCCCGGCTACACAGGCGCTGCCCGCCTTTATGAATCATCAGCAGCTGCAGTAATCATTGTGACAACCATAATTACTTTCTCTGCAATTTGTTTCAATACTTTTCCTTGACCTCTTTATTTACATAACCGTGCTGTTATACAAGTCATAATTATGGCAGTACATATCCCGGTCTCTTTGCGAGATCATCACACATCTGGCATTCGCGAAGCAAAAACCTCAGCCCGGATCTACACAACTACTGTATCAGCACGTTTTCAGCCTCGCACACTACTCCCCAATAGACACAGTAATCTGACATGACGTCATATTTAAAATCACACAGATGAAGCAATCGATCAAACGTGGCCATTATGTGTGCAGACACTAAGCTTGACTGTAAGAATTATATTTAAAAAACGGCAACAGGTGAGCAGCATTGACGAGGAAAAGGTCGACCTGGAGGAGGATGTGGACAAAAAAAAACAAGGAGCAAATTTATCAGATCAGACTTTCGAGCAACAATGTTTGTTAAAAACTATAGGCTGACATTGGGAAAGGGACGTTGCAACAGTATTTCTGACATTTTCAACAAGAACACAAGTGAAAAATAGCTTAACTCCAAGAGTGGTTGACAAAAGTGTGACAGTGTGCAGCTCTATGATTAAAACACTGTATCCCTTTATAAAATCCCCTTCTGCAAACACTGTAGTGACATGGTAATTCCTGCACGGTATGAAGAGACACAATTTCAAACATAGAGACCTAAGTCTAGTTATGATAGAGCCTCTGCTTCTTTATTAAAGAAAACTTTGTTTGCTTAATAAATGAAACACATGTTGAAACTATCAATGTTTCATCTCTCGCAGCCAGAATCTAATCTACTTTTAAGCTCAGGCTGTAAGAAAATTAACTTTTAAGCTGAAGACATGATTGATTTTCCCAACAGTCAACATATAAAGAACTAAAAAACCATGACCGAACCATGGATTCTGTGAACCGTCCCACCCCTTAGTCTACCTGGGATTGAGCGTCAAGAAGCCTCATATTCTCAGAGCAACAAAAAAGAGCTATTGTAAGTATTTTTTTGGCTGATATTATTTTATGCCTCTGAGAAATAAAGCAAACATCCTCACACTCAATCATTCAATTCGAAACAATGCTACCATGTGCTATTTGAGAGATTTTCTGTAATAGACCTTTGGAAATGCACGATCGTATGGCACGATTTTTCAACAATCTTTTTATCCGTCTGCAGTAGCCTATTGGTCCCGGTGTTGTACTTGCTCAATATATCGATGCATTTGGAGCTGTTGTGGCTCAGGAGGTAAAGGGCGCGTCCACCGACTGGAAGATCAGCGGTTCGATTGCAGAATCCACCAGCTGACGTGTCCTTGGGCATCACAGTTTATCCAAATTGTTCCTACTTCCCCATGGGTAATAAGTACGGCTCAACCTAAAGAGTTGTTAACACCTTGTTTGTGTGAATGTATGTAATAGGGTGAATTTACTTACAGTGTGATATGTTCATTTACATACAAGTGTACGCTACTTGTTTGTGTGTAGTTGTGTCTTTCTGATTTTAAGTATCTGCATTGGAAAAGCAAGCAATTTACAGGATTTTCAGCTCCTAATGTCAATTTAGTTCTGTTCCATTATGTTCTTCTCAGTAACTAACGTATAAGTATGCTGTACGTAATGTATTATTTAACTGGAGATCACTACTGACCTCATTGTTGACCAGCAGCTCCACTGGAGGCATCGATGCCAGAGGGAATCCCTGCTCCTGGTCTCTGCCGAGGTCCGGCGACGTGATGTTGGCCTCCAACAGAGCGTCTTTGATGAGAATAGACAGTGCTCTCAGGATGAAAGAGGCAAACAGATTCATGTGGATGTTGTTCCTCATGCAGTGCAGTTTCCTGACGAATGAGAGGCAAAAAAAAAAAAAACGCGCCGTTCTTTCAGCCAAATCGATCGCCGTAGTTTACTCAGTTCTCGTGAAATGATTTCAACAAACAATCGTTAGTACCTGAAGAATATGAGGATGCCAAGTGCCAACACCAAGGCCACCAGGGATAAGGAATATCCCACTGTGTACATGATCCAAATGTGCCCATAGTACTGCTGCAAAATAAAAAAAGTAGACTTTTCTTTTATTTGACATTTATGGCAGATACACAGTGCTGGATGTTCCAGAACCTCCTTCAACTAAAGTCAGATAAATCACCAGTTCTTCTTTTCAGCTCTCTCAGTCCCAGATCCCCTAATGCAGGATAATCTAAGCTCTTTATCAGTTAATGTGAAACCAGGGCGTTTTACCTGACGCCAGGCTTTGCTTTGAGGCTAAAGCGAGGAGTGTGATATCTTGCTTCCTGTATCTGAATAATATTACTAAAATAAGATCGTTTTCAACTATCCGGGATGCCAGGAGTTGTCACCCGTGTCTGCTCCTGTTTGATTATCGTAACGCCCTTCTGTTTTCAGCCAAAGCTCACTACATCACCAGACCACGGACTTATCACTGGCAGGAGGAGATCTGAGCCCATCCATCCAGTTTTATCTGCATTTAGCTGGCTGCCTGTCAACTTATAATTGATTTTACCATGTTATTCTGGCTCTATTGGTTGTACAGAGGCCTTCAAAGCCCCCCGACTCTGGAACAGCCTACCTGAGGACCTCAGGATTTAGTTCAGTAACCAATTTAAAATCTATTAATATGAAAAGGATTTTTTTAACCTCAATGCCTCATAGCTTGGTTTACCTGTTCTTGGCTGCTTCTCGCTGGCTTATATTTATTTTCTCTTATTGGTTTAGATACAAATCCTCTATTGAGTATGCATTTATTGCTTTAATGCATTTATGCTTATTGCTTTGTACATACACCTTGTAAGCCTGTGAAGAAAGGTGCAATACACCCATAGATAAGCCTTCCATTTTTTTATACCATCTTATTCCTCTAGGGTCACAGGGGTCTGCTAGAGCCAATCCCAGCGTACTACAGATAGGCAGGAATACACCCCAGGTAGGTCAGCAGCCTATCATAGGGCATAAACACCATTCACTCAAACACTCATGGGTATTTTAGAGTCTCCAATAAACCACAGACGCAGACACACAGAACATGCAAACTCCACATAGAAGGGTTCCCAGCCCAAGGACTTGAACCTGTGACATTGCTGTGAGGCAACAGCCGAATCCACTGCACCACTGTGCCCCCCCCACATAGATTATGAAGATAATTCTTACCATACTGCGATTATTGAAGTCACATTCGCTGGTATTCTTCGTGGTCACCCACTGGCCGTTTGCGTCACATTCCTGATACACCATGCCGTGCTTAACTGCAACATACACCCAAAACACACAAACAGACACAGTGATTTTCTGGAAAATCCAGTGAGTATTTCTTGTTTGCTATGACTAATCCTCACTGCTGTCGTACCTTCATGGTGCCACGGCAGATACCAAGGACATGACACGCTGACAGTGGTGTTGGGGAGTCCATCGGGCCAACAGGCGTAATTATCAAAAGTCCTGTTGCACACAAGACCTGTGAAATATAAAAATATATATATATAAAAAAAAATAAATGAAATATGCCAATAGCCTACAGTAGTAATGTGTTCAGTTATGGCATCTGAACACATTGTGGTCTTTTATCCTGACTTCAGAGTAACGTGACCTTCTGCTTATTCCACATCTTTTATCTTTGCAAAAAAGGCAGTTACCGCCTAGATCTATGTTTATAATCAACTGAATAATACATTTTATGTCTAAAGCACTTTCCAAAATAAACTATTTTTTGATTAACGAGACAAAAAAATAAGATGCAAATTAATAAGTTAGTGTGAATTCAGACCATGAAGAAGATGCAGAATCTGATATTGTTAGGGAGCATGCACCAGAGAGTTTGTATATTTTGGGAGATTTTTGTTGAAAAGTCAGGCTGCTGCACTTTGGATAAGATACTGTATAATTTATGCAGGCTCTGTTGACTCAGACATGTGCTGAGAGACTCTTACAGTAGTCCAAAAGAAGAGGAAGTAAAAGCATATATGACATTGTCTGTCATGGTTTGTCACAGTCTTGTCTCGTTTTCTTGTGTTGTTGGGGATTTTGGTTGTTGTTCTGATTCCTTCTTGGTGCAGTTTCTGTTTTACTGCTAGGTTTATGTTGTTATGTTTTCTCTATGTGTTTATTGTCATTTTGACTTCCTGTATTTTTCTGTCTTTGTTGATTACCTCATGTGCCTCAAATGTTCCACTTATCTGCCTTTTGTTTGATTCTGTGTTTTGTGTATAAAACCTGTTTTCAATCCAATCTTTATCCAATCATCTGCTTTGTTTCCATTGTGTCTGCGTGCTACTCTGCACGTTGCCTGCCTGTTCATCTGTCATTTGGTGTGTACCTGTTTCTTCATTTATTATAAAGATAATTAAATTTGATTCAGTCTACCTGCTAATCTCTGCACTCGAGTCCACCTCCACTAAAAAATGTAGCTAAAGAATTCTGCTGGATGAATTTGAATTAATCTTGGAGAGCCTTGTGAGCTGCAAAAAGAAAAGGCTTGACAATCATATCAACAGGCCTATTCAAAATGATAGTTTTTATAAATGACACCAAGATTTTTGCAGTTTTGGGCTATATTTGGTAAAAAGAACCTTGGTGTTCAATATTTATATCATATTGAATATCCATTAAGTGTATTTGTTTGTAAAAAGAAAAAAAAAGTCCTTTGACAACTGAGTAAAATTTTGTGAGAAAACAAGAGTGGTTCAAGAACAGACCCCTGAGGTATGCCACATGTCATTTTCACAAAGAATGACCGTGGACCTGCCAACACTAAACACCGGCTACACTGAAAGTTTCAGCTTGCAAGTCATGTCAGACATTCTTATAGCAAGGCCAGATAACTTTCAGCACTTCCATCATAAAAAACTCAAAATAGAAATCTTTGTTTTGCTTTATAAAAAAGTCTTCAAAGTTCAATAAAACTCAAGGAGTCAAGCTTGAATTCAATATGGGTTTAGTGATATATGAAGCACATCCATGTAATTGTGTTGATATACTACTGCTAGGTTAATATTTAATGTGCCCTGCTTGCCCTGTCTGTATGTGCATTCCTCACTTGTGTCAATGGGCCTGTTTAATGACGTCAATGCACAGCCTTAGTGCGGGTTAGAGGGTAAACATAGCAGTTGGTGGAAGACATGAGGCACAGCCTAAAAGGGAAAGCACATGATATATAGGAATTTTCTTAGATTCTATAATTATTCATGATATTAACTCAACCATCAGAATGTTTTCTTCCATCCCCTTTTAAAGCCTCCTTGTGCTTCCACCTGATGTACCAACCTAAATGGAGGATTTGACAAGTTGAAGAGTCACACGTCATGAACATAAGGATGTTTTACGCCCTACAGAATTTCTAAATCCAGTGTGTGCACAGACATCTGTTTTTTTTTATTAATGCTTTGCTGTGCCAGGCTGGCACCAGGAAAGTGCATATTTGCATGAATAGCACTCCCTAAAATTGATGCATAAAATTGGCATAATAATAATAATAATGGATCTCAATCTATTCAAGCTGCTCTTAAATCATACTTTTTAACAAATTTGCCTGATTCAACTTTCCATGTCACCAGAAAAGCTTTCTTAAGTCTTTCTTAAAAACGCATCCTCCAAACTTTGACAATCACATATAAACGCTAAACTTACACCACACATATTGGAGCTGATCATTTTGTTTAGCAAAAATATGTTGTCAATTTGGGAAATTTATGCGTTGTTAGTAGTATGTTTTTACTCTGACTTTGCTCTGACGCATTGCCTGTCACTTACATCCATCAAGTTTAGCATCTGTTTTCAGTGAGTAAGTGATCTGGTCTTCAGGTATTCAACATGTACATCCAAACTCACATTTTGCTTCTTGTCTTCTCTATTATTTTGCATATAACGAATCTACTGATACATTATTCATTCCTCTGTAGCCGATCTGAGGCATTTCAGATTATCGTCTGAATACTGTTCAGAAACATCAAACTGATATTCCCGTTTGTTGCCCACAGGTGGCCGTGTGTGCCGCAGCTGGCGTGGCGTCGTGCGGCAGCAGGAGCGATAAGTGTGTCTGAGAAAGTGGCCGTGCACATTTACGCACACTGCACAGCAACGGTAACTTCATTATGGCCGGATCGGTCGGGATCTGACATCTGTGTTCTGCTAAACATCTCCACGGCTCAGCTACACACAGATCCCAGGCTTCCACTGTGGGAATTGTTTGTAATAAAGCAGCCCATGAGGATAAATCCTGAGCTCCGGCGGTGCTGTCGGGATATTTTTACTCTAAAGCTGAAAGTCCAAGGTAAGCCGTCTACCTCATGCCCGCTCGCTCTCACCACGTCTGATGGAAGACTTGATATCGTTCAACATCAATTCAGTCAAATTTTATCCCTCACAAGCTCAAAGGGAGAGAGAGACATACAGTGTGTGTGTGTGTTTGTGTGTGTGTGTGTGTGTGTGTGTGTGTGTGTGCTTTAGTCACCAATGGCTCAACAAGGGGGTATCTTTTTGTCCCATTTGCACAGGTTTAGCGTCCACAAAAGCAATCCTTCTGTGAAGTGCCCCTGAGTCTCTCTATAATGGGGAGAAGCACTCCTCTGCTGCAGAGGATCACTCGAACACACCCGTTGTCGTCTCCGCGTGACCGAATTTACTATTTACAGGACGTGGGTGCTCGACGTTGAAATTGACCCTTGACACTTGCGCAGATGAAAACAATTACAGTTGCATTTGGTTGCGACAGCAGCTTTTGTGCTGTCAAAATAAGCCCTGTGTGTTTTTTGTATTGATGTCATGGCTTATTTATACTTTATCCTAGCTTAAGGATTATAATGGTTGTAAAAGTAGACAGTTATCCACATCAATAAGAATAAAAACTAAAACTATAGTGTCAGAGACATACCCAAAAAAATACAATCAACAGTGTAGAGAGCAGCACTTAGATCTAACTTTGAGGATTTCCCAGCATCAGCAGCAACCAGCAGATCATTCATCACTTTAAGAAGACAGTCTCTGTGCACTGATTTGCTCTAAATCCTAAATGGAATGTCTCAAAGAGTCAGTTTCTGTTTGAAAAAGAAATCAATTGCTCAGCAACAACTTTTTCTAGAATAGTTTTTTTTTTCAATTACTCACAATAAGCAGGGAGGAAGTAATTTAGGAATGACAGTATATAGACGCTGGTATGGAGTAAATACAGGGGCTGACAGACCCATATACTTCTTTTAGAAACACTGACATCGTCGCAGGAAGGATGTCGAGAGCACACAAAGGGCTTCGTTTTATTCATCTTCTCAGTGAGGATTTCAATAGATATTGTGTCAAATGACTCAAAGGAGGCAGTAGCTTTGAAAAGAAATAGTTGCCCTCTATGCAGGAGGGGGACTGTGTATTTGGATACTAGAGATTTCCCTGATGAAGAAAGTTAAACATTTTCTCATTTCTCGGGGGAGAAGTCCATACTGACACTTGGAGAAGCCATTGTAGAAGAGTTAATTAAATAAATATATATAAATGCTGGAGAAGTCACTGCCTTTTTGAATGTTCCTTTGCTCCTACAGTATATGGCAATCAATCAGCACATGCTAGTTAACCATAACACAACTGAAAGGCAGCAATGCAGTTCCTTCAGTGCTGGGCATCGAATAAAATGCGAGCGGATGGGACTTGCTGCAAGCAAAATGATTATACAATGGTTTTGCTGTTTCATAGTCTGGTGATAATGTGACCTACCTGCTTTACTGCATTATCGAGCTGCCACTCTGCCTCCAGATGAGGGTAAATACAGACATATTTTATATACTGAAAATTACATAAGAAACATCTCTTATTTTTTCATGTTTGTGTGTTTCAGAAATGTTGCACTCACTTTTAGATTAAACCATCACCTTAATGCCTTCCAGTTGTTATCATTATTAGGATTATAGGATTTGCCTAGTTAAACACTGTAAGTTACAGTATGCTTAGCTCACCGGTGGTCGGTGGATCTCGGCTGTTGTTGTGGATGCACTCGTCCGTGTACAGTTTCCAACTCTCCGCCAGTTTATCTAGGGTTGCAGCAGGAGACATCTACAGGGGTAGTGGAGCACATGTAAGGACAGCGCAATAAAAAGGCCCACTATTCACAAACTTATTGATGTAGCATAAGCAACAGTCATGAACAATGTTGAGAATGTGAGCCTCACACAAACCGGGAATACACAAAGGATTTATTACTGACATCCATTTGTTTCACTTCACTTCAGTTATACAGTAGCTGTAAACAAGCCATCCTCATGCTGGGCTTATAATCAGTCAAGATGATGCTGTGTCTTATTGTAATGTTTGGTCCGTATGGGGGGCTTGTGCTACTGTACTGTATGGACAGGCTGATATAACGTACTGCACTTTCGAGACAGTTTGTTTAGACATCCACATCATGACACTGGCTTGTTTCAAAAGGCAGCTTAGTTAAAGTAACAGCATCCTCCCCCACACAATAAAGGCCAGACACTACTGGAAGATGACCGAGTTACATGGAGGGCATGTTCCTGCGTATTATTATGTATTCACAGCACTTTGCTTTTCTATATTTAGTTATATTACAGCCTTATATCCTTTAAATTCTATACACAATACCCCATTACATGAAAATATAACATGTACATAAGTATTTTCCATGATTGAAAAATGAGGTTTAGTGCATCCTGCCCATGTGTGGTAAATTTGAATAATTGGACATGGTTCAGAAATGCACACAGTTAATGCATGTCAGAGCACAAAGCCATGAAATCCAAAAGGTTGTCTGTAGACCTCTGTGATGGGATTGTATAGAGGCACCGATCTGGTGAAGGGTACAGACAAAATTCTGCAGCATTGAAGGTCCGTCTGTAAAGTTTGGAACCACCAGAACTCTTCCCAGAGCTGGCTGCCCAGCCAAACTGAGCAATCTGGGAATTGGGAATTAGTCAGGGAGGTGACCAAGAACCAGATGGCTGACAGAGCTCCAGCATTTCTCTGTGGAGAGAGGAGGACCTTCCAGATCTCTGCATCACTCCAAAAATCATCATGTCCTCAGTAAAAGGCACATGATAACCCACCTAGAGTTTGCCAAAAGGCACCTAGAGGACTTGCAGGCCTGATGAGCCAAAGATTCAGGTCTATAGCCTGAATGCCAAGCATCATGTCTGGAAGAAACCAGGTATCTCTTATACCAGCCCTATAATCAAACATTGTGCTGGCAGCATCATGCTGTGGGGATATAATGCCACATCGGGAACTTGAGACTATTCAGAATTGAGGAAAAGATGACTGTATAGAGATATCTTTGATGAAAACCTGCACCAGAGAGATATGGACCTCTGACCGGGGCGGAGGTTCATCTCCCTACAGGATAACACGTCTAAGATTACAGCCAAGATAGCAAAGGAGTGGCTATGGGACCAGTCTGAGAGACCTGGAGTGGCCCAGCCAGGGCTCAGATTTGAATCTGATCGCAAAATGTCCCAGCACTGATGCTTCTCATCCAGTCTGATGGAGCTTAACAGGTTATACAGAGAGGAATGGGGGAATAGGTGTGCAAACCTTCTAGCATCATACTCAAAAAGTCTTAAGGCTGGTGCCAAAGGTGTTGTGAAAAAGTATTGAGCAAAGGCTCTTCGTTCTTTCTTTTTACTATATTTGCAACTATTTTAAATCATTAGTCAAGTCATTATGGCTTCTGTGAAATATTGAGAAAAAAATGTATGTGCATGTTTGTGCAATTGTAGGACCCACCTGGATGCTGCTGGAGACAATGAGCATTACCAAAAGGAGGATCAGCCGTGACATCCCTTATTCCTGCTGTTGGTGCTGAGAGAGGGTACTGCAGGACGAGGAAGGGTTTTCACCTCATAAGGGGGTTTATCTACACTCACCACACTACCTGAATGACACAGAGACACACAATCCATCAAAGCTCATTGCAAACACACTGTTACTTTGTCTCAACTTGGCAGGGTGGAACATGACACACCAAATACACTGCATGAAGACAAAGATGAAGAATTAAATAAAGAGAACAGTTGAATGTCTGTTTAACTTGTATTCCAACCAAGCCCATTTAAAATAGAGGAAAGAGACCCTTGTAACCATTGTAGCCTGGACACTCGTTCATACTTCATGACATGTAACCAGGCTAAACCACGGTCAGCATGCGATGGACTACCCAGGATCAGACTGTCCAGAGCATCAAAGCAAGAGGCCTAAAAACCCCCTGGGAAATGCTTTTTTGCACCATCAGTGAATCACAGTTGGGTGCTGTTCACCTCGATCGCAGAGCCTGTCATTGTTTGCTGAGCGCGTGTCGGCGTGTGCCCGAGGTTACTCACCTGTGTACCAATTGATCCCGCTGAGAGATTTTGGTTTGAAGCCGGAGAACAGAACGAAATCTGAAACGTTTCTGCAAAAAACACCTTGACCATGGAAACATTTTTGGCTAAAACGTTTCAAATTCCATTCTGTTCTAGTCTCATGGCAGGGAGGAAGACGGTTCATGTCGATATATTTGGATATTTTTTTTTTTTTACTGAGGAATTTCCTCAAAAGATAAGAGCACAATACGTTGTGACAGATGTATGCGTGTGTGTGTGTCAAGCAAGCCTGGAACAATTTAAATGAGAGCGATGTTCATTCTGCGTTTTGATGGAACATGTCAACAAGCTTCTCAAGTCCTGGGTTAATGTAGCTGTTCACAATCTAAATGACAAGCCTATATATCACAAAGCCCTACTGGAAGTCAGACATCAGATGATATCGCAACCAAAGAGCCATATTTTCTAAATGGCCTGTTCAGTGTAATGACCACAGGATGCAGTTAACATTAGCTGTATAACAGACTGACTGATTGCCCCGGGCGCCCGAGGGATCAGAGGCCTGACATCGGGTCATGACCGGTCCAGTCAAGATCCCAGCACTCGTGTCCTCAACACGAGAATCACAATCCCGTTTCCATGGCAATTCACATCCTATATGTGCTGAGGTTTAAATGACCTAAAACAAACTATATATGAATGGTGTGAAATGTCTCTGTTTGATGATGAGTTAATGTAAAAGTGGCGGTTTATGCTATAATGATGCCGGATTAGTTGGACAAAGGGATCAGGGGTCATTCTGTAAGTGCTCAACATTTATAGTTTATAGTGAGTGTTTTTGGTAGAATGGCTGACATCCACATGCGTGAGCATATGCTCTTGCTTACGGCATGTTGTTCATGAGTGTGTGTGTGTGTGTGTGTGCAGCAACAAGGAGGATTTCCCTCTTTCTCTCTCTCTCTCTCTCTCTCTCTCTCACATGGCCAACTCATTTCCTCAGCCAGCCTGCACCACTTTCTGCAACTTAGCATCAAGTAGCAACAATGATTAACTCGGCTCCGAGTCGTGCACCTGGATGACGAAAGAGAGAGAAAACAATATTTTTTTTTTCAACCCTCTCTGGCCCCGTGACACAATTTCTATGTCCTGACACTTGTTATGGCAAGGGCTGTGATGGCGAGTAGCTATCAAGTTGTCGTGAAGTTGATTTCTCAAAGAATGTCTCTAAGACAGCGGTGAAAGCTCCGAATAGAACAAATTATGACACTATAACTGTCTGGGACTTATGCATCAGCTCGATAAAACATTCAGGACCTGCATTCTGCAAGTGTCTTATTAGTTCACTAACCATGAATGCTGAATTATACCATCACACCATCTCCACTCCCTCAAATGTTGGACAGTTTTCTGATGTCACAGGCAGCTTTATGCTTTGATTTATTTCAGATATAACACCAAATGTACCAAAGGTGAGCACAAACTTTTTCCTCAAAAAAAAAGTCAGTACTTGCTCTGCGGTACAAGATGACACTTGGCACAGACAACCTAATAGCATACTTTCATAAATCTCTTACGCTTTATTTGTGCCAATTTGCTTTTGATGCAGGTCGGCGGGCGTCATATTGGCCGTTTGGTGGGAGCTGGAGTGGAGCTAATTCTAAGTCTAACTTGGAGATGTGAGGCTAAATAACCCTGTATATGTTTTTAAAATTTCAATATCTTCCTACAGCTCTCTGAGCTGTGATTTTCTTGTACCATGGTGTTGTTTAGCCCCACAATTGTTCAGTTCTAGGAACTACCCTGGATTTTATATCACTAACATTGCCCATTAGATTTATGGGATGGAGCAATGGCTGATGGTCACAGGGCCAGAGGGACCTCTGGGCTTGTCTTTGGGGCTGTGTTTTTCTTTTTCCTTCTGAAACAAGTTACCATGCCTGAGTGTTTCCCCGTAGCCTGGAGATGTGTGCAGCATGTGAAAAGCTATACAATGGACATTTTGTCCGACAAATACAGTAATGTTAATGTTCGGCCTTGGACTTAAAAGTTTAAGGAGTATTAAACTAAATAGATTCAATTCTGCCTCAAATAATATAAATCATTGGCGTATTTGATAGAGAGAACAGATAGCAATTTCCACACAAATGAATGACGCAAATTCCCAGACAACGTCCAAACCGTATACAAAAACCTTTTGTGTTCAAGTGCATGTCAGATGGCTCTATATGATTTCCACCTACAATTACTTCTGTTTGTTGGAGTGTACTTACCTTTCATTTGATTATGCGGTCTATGCATGAATGCGGGAAAAGCAGGGACTTCAAAAATAAAAAAAAACTCCTGGAAAAACACAATAACTGTCCGGTGCAGCAAATGCCCCCCAGCAGCAATCTATCATGCAGCTTTCCAGACACTGAGGGTAGAAACCTCCTGCATCAGCCATCATATATAATCATACTTCCCTATGATAAGGTGGATCTATGAAATAGAATGTTTCTAGCAGAGACGTTGATCAAATTAACGATTTGGAATCCAAATGTGCACCACCACTCAGGGTTTTTGACTTATTGAGCCATGCTCTGATCCGCGGGGCTGCTGATGTGACACCGAGCATGACCACGCTGGAGGAGAGTCTCGCTATCTGATAACGGGGTGAGGAGGAGTTCAGGACATCGTGCTGCAACATGCGGCTGCTGCGATGGAAGACGGGACGCCGTTTCAGTCTAGGCATCACATTCTGCTCGACTGGCCTGATCTGCAGTTAGCTACCGTCGCATGCTCATAGCCGCAGTGTGAATGCACCGTCAACTTCAGATGACTCTCAAACCTCAAACAGCTTCGAGTGTGTACTTGATAAGATGATAATTAATGTTGTATGGAGAAAATTACCTAATTACTAATAAATAATTAAATAATTCTAGATATATACATGTATATATGTAGATACAAACACACAAAAGAATTGACAAAGAATAGACTTCACATCCTCACAACATAATATATAAAAACTGTTGCTTGGAGAACAATACCAATACATATTGGTTATGAGTAAGACCACACAGGGTTCATGGTCTTGCATAAAACAAACCCAAACTGCTATTTCTCTTTCGCCAAGCTGACATAATCCAGGACGTGCCTGGGAGGGCGCATATATATACACACTCAGCACTTGCTAACAACCATGTAACCATCCTCGGCCATATAATAGCCTAATTTGGTCAGTCTGTCTGGGTTTGGGTTGTTGGAATCGTTAAGGCATGTGACACGCAGCGGATGCCGCCCGCTGACACGTCTCATGGCGCACGGCACCCGGGGAAATGTGTCAAGATTGCGATTGTTCTTATTTCTCGTGGAGACTTCGACATGTTTTTGCCCTCGCCATGCCTCACTGAATATTCTAATAAAAAATGTCGGGCTTAGGCTGCAATTACATGCATGAGTTTCGAAAAGATGCGCTCGAAAAAGTCCACACGAAATTGTGCTTCACTGAATATGCGAGGCAAATGCGTTAGTCGGAACACTGAATCACAATTTGTGAAAGGATCGCCACATCACTTCTGACTTGATTATGCAAATTTTCAATGTGCTTTGGGGAAACACGAAGTCACAGAAAGATCGTTACATCTACACATTCTAGTTATTCCCTCTATATATCTAAATAATTAAAAACATTAGTACAAATGTAGCGAAACAAATGTTAATCGCAGGTGTGACCCTTTATCTCCTTCTGTGTGTCTCCTCTCCCCGGGTGTCAGATGTTTTCTCTGCACACAAAGATAAACAGCCTTCAGTCAATGCACAATCTAACACAAAAACATGACGGGAATGCTGACTCTGTGCGATATTTGGGTTTGTTGGTTTAGAACTGCTCAGAATGTCTGTCGCTGACCCCGTTGCACGGTGCAAAACCAGATCATGAGTGCGATCCATCTGCACGTTATGTGGATGTGTGCTGCTTATCTATGAAAAGCTGTTTCAACATTTATTCAGATGCGCCAACTAGTGGCAATCGTTAGCTTCGACACATGCTAATTACAATTCTAATGTCTAAATGATATTTCAGCTGGTTACGATGGTATATAACATCTACAATTACATTTCAGATCCACATGTTCCAATAGAACTGTGACTAGTACCAATCCTTGTGACTTGTCCAATAAGTTCAGAGTCATCCAACATATCCACATTAAGATCAATAAGACATATTACTATATCATTAAAGGTGTTCCTCCTATAATGGGCGGCGTGTCATGTTGAATCTATTTATTAAAGCAGACAAGCATAGATGGGATACTCCAGTTACTGACAACAAAATGTGTGACTTGTGAATAGCAATTTGCAGCAACATATTACAAATATGGGGCGACACGGTGGTGCGGTGGGTAGCACTGTTGCCTCACAGCAAGAAGGTCGCAGGTTCAAGACCCGCCTTGGGCCTGGGTCTGGGGCCTTTCTGTGTGGAGTTTGCATGTTCTCCCCGTGTCTGCGTGGGTTTTCCCCGGGTACTCCGGTTTCCTCCCACAATACAAAAAACATGCTCAGGTTAATTGGTAAACTCTAAATTGCCCATAGGTGTGAGTGTGAGAGTGAATGGTGTGTGAATGGTGTGTGTGCCCCACGATTGGCTGGCGACCATCTGGGGTGTATCCCTGCCTCTCGCCTTAACGCGCTGGGATAGGCTCCAGCAGACCCCTGCGACCCCGAAAGGGAATAAGCGGGATAGACAATGGATGGATGGATATTACAAATATGACACATTACTTTTAATTAACATTACAATAAGATATTCCCAATGGATTAAAACATGTTCTCAAAGGTTATTTGCCAAGATATTGGGCATTTTTTCAATGTTATTTTCTTCACACTTCCCTTTAATCTTCAAAGGCATCTATCAATTTAGCCAATGGAATCTTACAAATTTACAACATAGTTTTCGGATGTGTCTCTTTCATTTTCATGAGGTTTTCAGATATGTTGCCTAATTACCATAATAAGTTTGGATGTGTTCACTTGTCCAAATCAATGTTAGGTAGGGTGTAAAGAATATCCGTTTTAAAGCTGTATTGACAGGTGGTAATTCCTCTTTTTCTCCCTATTAACTGAGTTTTCTTGGGAGTTGTTCCCTTGTAAGATGTGAGGCTCTAAGGGGATGCTGTATTGGTGCTATATATATGTTGGAATCTGTAAATCCCTCCCTATCTGCAGATAATTGATATTGTCGATATAATAATTATATTCTTACTAGTCACAATCCGAATTAAAGATATCTTCAATGTCATTTGCATGAGTCACATGTAATGAATTGTAGATATCTACAATTCCATTCAAGTTTATGTAATAAAAGAGAAATTGTAGATATCTTCGATTACAGTTGTGTCTAATCTAAATGGATCCATGAATATGTTGGATTTGTAAATTTTCACACTAGAACTGCATTCTAATGACTTCTGATTAAATGTTAAAATGGCTTGCCATAGGTTATCCATGTTTTTGCTAAACATTCACATTTAGTTGGAAGTCGCCTCCAATGAATGTGGGTGGGAAAAAAAAAAGACAGAAGGTTGTGTAACGTGTCAGTTGTATCTGTATTGTGTAAGAGAGTGTACAAGGTTTTATCTATTGTACATGGGCATTATGTGTGGGAAGTATTTGGCACTGGTTGGATGAATTCTCACACACTCTTTGTACACTTCAACCCTACAGGGAGACGCTGGCTAACAGCTCACACACAGTTTCTGATACGCCTGTGCCTCGGCGGACTCTTCAGTTCAGCAGTCTGGTTTAGGGATTACCGCGTGCATCGCATTTCAAAAGGAAAAAAGCTGAAAAACAGAATAAAGTAGCTACTCGGCAGTTATTTATATCACTTCTAGTCTTGCTATTCAATCACTGGCAGATGGCAGAGATTTCCTCTATCACACTTGTAATTCTTTTGGCTGTACAACTGTGTTTGTCTTTCTTTGCTGTTGATTCCACTTATATTAGTCTTCATGTAACAGCAAATGACTTTTATTTCATGCAAAGTCTCCAAAATGGCACATAAATTCCAATTTGATATATAGTAAATCATACGGTCAACCACCCCATACGTTGGCCACAGTCAAACTGATCCTAATGTCAATTTCCTCCAGAGAGAATTTATTTTGTGGTGGAACCTGCTGTGCTCTTCATAATCTATCCATAATCCAAACCACGGTAATGACCGCTTAACATAACCTCTTTCATGAAATGCACAAAGACTAGTTGTCTGGTATTAAAAACTGATCACTGACTGCCATGTCCCAGTTTGGCAGGAATATTCCTACATTCTACATTCCTGCATTGCATGGTATAACACAAAATAAACTGTAATATATGGCAGGAATAATATGCCTGTAAAGTGAGTGGACGCTTCTAAGCACCTAATCAGCTGGTAGTAGGAGGCACAGCAGTCAGTGATGGTAATTTTGAGTGTTTTGGCAACTCATCTGTGTGTGTGTGTGTGTGTGTGTGTGTGTGTGTGTGTGTGTGTGTGTGTGTGTGTGCGTGTGTGTGTGTGTAAGCGGAGGCCCTCTGTGCACCAAAGTAAATAATCAGCAGCAGTAAAGCCGAAGCCACCTGAGCATTGAAATGATGTCGGACGTGTAACCGGAGCCACTCGAGCTCCTAACGACTCTTTAATCCAGTGAAGAGCAGCTAAACGATTTCCGGGCAAAACACGCAAACACTGACCTGTGTGGATCCACCCGCTGCTTCCTTTACGGGATATCCGCCATATAAGGCGGATAAAAACACGTATTTCTCAGTTGTCTCCTAAGAACAAAAAGAGAGTGCTCTGTCACCCATAATATTAATAATAACTGAAATAGAACTTTGGTCTAAATATATAAGTGGGGAGTGAAGTGAATGCAGCACCGTCAACACCGCGTGCAAATTATCACAAGAAATCAATCACACGGATTCAGCTGTCTGCAAACAGGCTACAGAGCTTATTATTACTAAAAGCCTGTGCCAAAACGGTAAGGTGCGGCCTTAATGTTTCTGCCGTCAACGGCCCCTTGAAAGGATGTGAAAAGGTGCGACGTGACGAACAAAAGGAAGCAAAAATGAAAGTGATATGTGTGGTTGTTTTGACAACGGGCTGATTCAATGACGCCGTTTCCATTCTGTTCTGGTACAAGTCAGGATACCTTTCCTTTTAGACGCGGTTGTCAGGGGCTTTCTTAAGATGCTCTGCACATCTTCACTTTACGTCCTAATAAGGGCTTTAAGTCCAGAGAGGGGAGCTGCTGGTCTGACAAACAAACACTGTTATCAGGGCCGGACAACGCGATAAACCCACTTAATTAAGTCCAGTGGGGACGAGATCTGTTAAAGCAAATACATAAAAACAAAGTCTAAAAGCAATACCAAATATATATGGACATATATATTTAACTTTCATGTCGATCAGATATGTCTCTGGACACAGTGTCTTTGTACCGACAAACATATTAATAGCAGAAAGAATCAGAAAAAAAGAAAAGAAAAGCAAAGTTGTGAAACCTCAGAGAGAAACAAATGTTTAAGTGACTGGAGTTCACTGGAAACCCAGATTGGCATCAAGTGATGAAGGATGGGGTGTCGACTGTGTGATCAGATGATTGTCTCAAATTGCTGCCTGGTCTCAAATAAAGGCCTGATGTTATTTGGTAAGTGAGGGTCTAATTTATTAAAGCTCTGTTCATTGGCATTTCATATCCTATATTGTATTATATTTAATTTTTATATTCTTTCTTTTCTCGCATTTCTCTGTCCCTGCTGCTGTTGCTAATGCAATAATGCAAAATAATGGATTATCTTATCTTTTCTTATCTCATCATATTTTTTTCAAAACAAAACCTGCAAGTAGCCTCAGTATCGTCCCCTTTCTTTATTTATATGTACAGCGGATGAACTCCCACAATCCCCTCCTATATTACACTCTGTAATGTTTAATGTTCATGAGGTAACTCCAAATAGACCTCATGAATTATGGGTGATCTGGGCGATCCCTACACTTCGCGTCTCCTTCACGCTGCGAGTATTATATCCACATGCCGCTCCGACCTGCTGTGGATGCTGGCAGGCGATGTTTATGCGCAGTAATCCCCGGAGCTCCTCAGGGCCGCGCCGACACTCTGGACTTTATCACACGCGGAGAGAGTGAAGGTTCGTCATACACAGTCAGCGGCAGCTGTGCAGCATGGCGGGGCGCATGCATGATTACTATTAACATCCAAAAAATAGTTTAAAAAAAGGGGAAAAATGCCATGCTTGCACGGAGTCCGTTAATGGAATAAACATTACCTATTGACTTTACTCTGACAGGTCCATGATTGCATTTTCTTATTTTTGTATAGTAGCTCCATGTCAGGCAGACATCACAGCTGGTTATGTTCCTAAAGGCAGAAACAGTGGGTACAGAAAGTATTCAGACCGCCTTCAATATTGTAGCCATTTGCTAAAACCATTTAACTTCATTCTTCCCTTAATAATGTTGTCAAAAAGTTTGCAGATTTATTTTAAAACTAAAATATCACATGGCCATATGTATTCAGACCCTGCTGTGCCACTCGTTTATTTAACTTGGTTCTGTTCAATTTTTCGGATCATCCTCACACTGGTTCTACACCTTTCATTGCAGCTCAGCTGTGTTTTAATTCTACTGGCTGGACTTGAGTGGGAAAGCCACACACCGTCCATACCAGGGCTGCCCAATCCTGCTCCTGGAGAGCTACTATCCTACATGTTTTAGGAATCCCCCTACTCCAACACACATGATTTTAATCATCAACTCACAATCAAGTAGCTGAAGCTTGCCAAGGGCTAGGATAGTAACTCTCCAGGAGCAGGATTGGGCAGCCCTGGTCTATACCTTACAGCTCACAGTGTACGTCAGAGTAAATGAGAATCATGAGGAGCTGCCTGAAGAGCTCAGAGTAGAGTTGCGGCGAGGCGCAGATCTCGCCAAGGTTAAAAAAAATCTGCTGCATTAAGGTTCTATATATGTCTATACAGAATATGCATCATCTAGCATGGGCGTACCCATTCTGCCATGCATGTAAATTCACTTCACTCTGTAGTTTGATGTTTATTCTGTTAGTCAGAAAAATAAGAAACTTTTTAGTATGTTTAATACAATTGGATATAAGCTGCATAGAGATGCATTTGAAAAATGTAAATAGCGCCCAATATATGTCTCTGGGTAATAATAATAGTAATAAATTACAGATGGACCTTATCTCAATCTGCACTGAGATGAGGTCTGGCCATGGGTCATCTGTAATGAATAAAGTAATATTAATAAAATATATACATATATATAAAAGTACTCAAATACTTATGGTCTATACCACAGAACAGCAGCGCCAGGGTTCTGTGGGACCTCATCTTCCACACTGACAACACTGGTGAACCAACCGGACATAGTGATGCTGGAAAAACAACAGAGGACGGCGCTGGTAGATGTGGCGACACCACAAGCAACATGAGAAACGTTGAGAAGCATCAAGGGAAGGGTTGAGAGAGTAGTTGGAAAGCATGCACGGCAGGGTAAGGCCAGCCTAGTGCCCCAACAGATTCCAAGAACAACATGTGAAGCCTCAGTCCAGAAGAGTGGAGTCCTAGGAACAGCCAAGATACTCCCAGATGACAGATACATCCCACAAGAGGGCAGGAGGGACATTATTATTTATTTTTTACTACACACACATATATATATATAAATTTAAATAAATGTCTTTAATGCTACACAGAAACCTCAAGCGTCCAGGCCTCTGGTCGATTGCTGGAACTTGAATATGATACAGTGACTCATGGGGAAAAGGGACATTTTTTTTTTCATACGACAGCAGTCTTATCTTTTAATTTCCAGGAAAGAAATGATTACTCCACTCACTCACTTTTTCCCAGCTGGTTACTTTCTAACCGCTAGGACAATGATTCAGTGAGAAATTAGTGTGTGTGTGAGTGTCCGTTTAATGCAATGTGGGGGACTTGCATAGAGTAAATCGCTGTGATTTCTCTGGATCTCACTGGGCTCCCCCTCCCGCTCCTTATCGCTCGTCCTCATCTGTGTTATCTCACTCCATTTCCTCCTCTTAGCATCTGTAGGCTATCATCCTTAATCTAAATAAACTCAATTCCTTATTACCACTTGGCAGAGAGAGGCAGAACGACTTATCTGCCGCTCCATCTTCCCAGTTATACACACATTATGCGCTGACACTCCGTCCCACTCACCTTTCCTAACACACCCACATAGCAGGCAGACACACACACACACACACACACACACACTTGCAGGGACCGACACTGACGGTGGATCCTTAAAGCCACCATTATGTAAACGTCGCCTCAAGTGTGTGTCTGTAATGCTCCCAAAATAATGTCAGCTTGCCAGAGGTGTTTCATTTCTGCAGTGTAGTTCTGACTCCAGCTGCTTGTTAGCTACAAAGGAAGAACAAAAATGACCTCATTTACTCTTGAGGAGCCTGTGCAACAAAGGGCCAGTTTGAGACATGTAGGGCAGAGACGCTTTATGCTTTTGTTCTTTTCTGAGCTGCACAGATGTCTTTATAGGCCTCAAATGTCGTGTTTTTTTTCCCTCCCGAGCTGGAGAAGAGAGTGCCATAGATCCACTTGTTGCAACTCACCTCAGCTGAATGAATGAATGAATGAATTACACAAATAGTCCCGATCACACAAATCGTTGTCCTGATATAAAATAAAATGCAAAACAGCGCACTGATTCATGAACACATGGGCTGTACATCTCCGGATGCTTACGGACTGGTTTTGTTGTTATCCAATTAGCCAACCAAGTCCTACATTATCATTTCCCATATCTGCACATCGGAGATGCAGTTTACAGACAGCGAAATAACATACCCTGCCGCTCATCACCGACGAGGACTGATGTGCACAGCGTGAAGCTCTTCTGTTATTCATGAGTACGAGTGGTGCAAGGCAATATATATTATTATTAGATATGAATAAGATATAAACATGTCGTGTCTCAGTAAGTAGAAGAACGAGCGAGGGGAGGGAAGCAGCCACACAGTTCAGTAAATGTAGATGTTATATAGGTCATGGATGTAAAGTATGAACACAAAGCCATCTGTGATCTACATTTGTACTGTACTGCTAGGGCAAAGTGATGCCACTTCAATAAATGGAGTATGGACTTACTCAGAATTTGAATGAACAAAAGGTGTTTCTTTGGAACATTAAAGAAACAAGTAAAAAAATAAGGAGTTCAATCACATTGTAAATCTTTTGACATTGGCAGACTGATACTGTATTTTTTTATATATACATTTAATACATAATTTTGTATTTACAGTATTGTGTGATTAATTTTATTATAATACTGTCTTTGACTACTCTGTCTTACTACAGAAATACTAATTACTAATTAGTAATTTTTATGCTAACCTAACTGTATTTGAAACAGTAAAAAGCAACAGATTTCATAGCAAAATTTTACTTTTTTTTTCAATTTTTATTCAAAAAGTCACATAAGAAAAATGTTTTACTTTAAAGTTTACAGTTGTGTCGCAGCTGCAGTTATGTCAGCATGCGAAAACGCGCCTGTTAGAAGTGTTCAGGTGGCCATGTAATAAGCAAACAGAAGCTAATTAGGCAGTAAAACAAATAAGCAGGCAAATACACACATGCACACATTCACAGTCTTGTACTTGCCCGTACTCACGAGGACTGATTAAACTTACTCCCAAACCACAAACTCTTCGTTTCAAGGAGTAGTCGGACATCTTGGAAACGATAAATAAACTTGTCTTCAACTTGAAGAGGAGAACACGTTAGCAAAGTGCAAAAACAATTCCTGGCCTGGACCAGTTTCCAGGCAACCAGTAAAAACTCCGGGAAGTTACTGGCAAATAAACCCCGGTGATACAATGCATTGCCATTTTTGCACTTTGGCTTTTACACAGATTGTACAAATAAGATTTGTGTTTTATGTAATGAGAGTTATTTTACATAGGGTTTTTCTCACCTTCGGACTCAGTTAATTTAAGCCAAACATCTGGCTCCGGCTACACCTTCACCATACAGGTATGCAATTAAATAATGAAACAAAATATCCAGTTTCAAATGTAATTTTAAATTAACCTACTGTACACACTTTAAACACAAATGTGATGTTCAAGCAGCAGCGATCAGACAGCAGACCGATCTCACATTTCCACAGCGATTTGCCTCTGTAAAGCCGAAGCTGCCCTGATTGGAGACGAGACGGGAGCAATCCCACACAGAAAAGTTGTAAGCACATGTGCAAACACACTTGTACAACGGATGGATTTATCCGCTTAGCAGTAGTAACTACAGCTCCTCTGGAGAAATGTCACGGCCAGTAGCAATAATAACCTAACAGACTGGAAAAGGGCATATAGGAAGGAGCGGGACTGTGTTTATGAGAGATTGAATTCAGATGCGTCTGTCCTCCACTTGCTCCTACTGTTTCCGGATAAGATCCGCTGTGCCGGGAGCCAAAAGCCTACGGGCGGACCTTCTGCAAAGAGCAGCTGGATGGATGTTGTGTCGGGCCATCTTAAGCTCTCCATAGACCATCAGCAATTCAAAACAGACGTGTAGCGCGAGCATGAATAATAGTCCGTGGCGGTAGTCGGTTAGTGTGTAATGAATATTTGATGTGTTTAGTTAGTCACCGTGGCTCAGGGAAGGGAGGAGAGCATACAGTAGCTAATGGCAGCCCTTTATATATATATATATATATATATATATATATATATATATATATATATATATATATATATATATATATATATATATATATAATGAGCTTTTATGGTGTTGCAACACTGTGGTTACAGTTTTGTTAGATTCGTCACGATAATATTGATCCATCCCCAAAAATTCCCCAAAAACTAATACACATAATTTTGCCCCATGTGCAAGCTGCATCCACAAGCTGAGGTTGATCTGATAAACAGTCAAAGAGATATGTGAGCCACAGACACACAGATGCTTCTTGCTTTTATAGATATATATAGATATGTATTTAGTTTAAACCTTTGATCCATGGAGGATTTATTATTTGTGAAAGTTTCCTTCATGTGAAGCATGCGATTGAGAAATTGGTGATGTCACCACAATGTAGGATTTATTGGATAAGCGTGAACTTGTGAGCCCACAAGTAAACCCAGATGCTATAGTTTATTTGATGGTTGTGCCCTGACACGTCCTACGGCAGCATAAAATAACAGACATGTCTGTGATCCTTGTCAGGATTTCCTTCTGAGAATCTTCAGCCATATGCACTTCCAGTTACATTTTTTATCACTGCTCAACAAAACGTAGATATGCACAACGAGCTGACTAGTCAAATTACCCATGCAGAATATGCTTTTATGTAACAGTGTTCTGTTATACCCACGGACCTCTTTGAATAAGCTTTTACACAGAGCTACCTAAATTATGTTCTAAACTATCCCCGTGCGGATGGCTATGGATCTGTTTTACTTTTAACAAATCTGTTCTGGTACAGTTGACATTGACGAACAACACCATTAACAAACACAACCACATGCTCTGATCATATCTGCATGTGTCAGTGCCGGCTCCAGCACAGCAATAGAATTGTTTCTCATATGTGGCTAAACTTGTTCATTTACCAAGCGTACGTTAGTAGTACAGTTAATCGGTAGGATGAAAATGCCCAAGCCCTAAGAAATGACTCATAGTGTTGTGTAGAGATGTGTACGAGGGATTTGCAGAACACATGCAGTGAATAGGTGTCCTCTTTGGATCAGGTTTCCAGCTCTTATAATACTCCAATTTCCAGTCACAATTATCATGTTTCCAGCCGTGCGACTTTAATACCATAACTAAGATTATCATGGTGTTTACTGTTGCCATGACAACAAGGGTCAAAGAACTCGAACCTCTCAAGACCTTAAGATTAAGAAGAACCTCATGTCGTGCGAAAGCCCTGGCTTTTGGCCATCAGAGATGGATGGTCTCGTCATGGGAAATTTCCAGTGAGCACTGCTGTCCATCAAACCAGAAGTGGTCAAACCTTTGTAGTCTGTCATCGGCTTTCAAGCTGGCTGCCTCCCGACCCCATGCTTCGATTGGCTCACGTGAACTGATGCGAAACAACTTCCAAGACCATAATTGTTGAGTTATTTTCACATAGAAACCAACAACAGAGGCATGGTATGACATAAATGGACCCCCCCCCCCCCCCCCACCACCACCATTTCCGGTACCACTCATAGTACAGTGTAGAGATCAGACCATTTCACCCCACACCATGATCTTTCCATAACTGACCAAGTGTTTTTTGAGTGCAATCCTAACCAGACCCCGAGAAGAACATTATCACATCATAAAGCATCAGTATTTCTGACAGTGATTCGTCGTGGTGTTGCACATTACAAAACACTACTATGGGTCATTCTGGAGCACATGGTATAATTGTCCTATTAAAAAAACACGAAATCCCCCGACATCGGCCGGTTCTGCGAGCCTTTACACAGCACATGATGACAAATTGCCAGCAGACGGTACAAATAATCCGTCTCAAATGTCTCGATGCAAATTCAATTTCAGAGGAAGCGATTGCGTTTCAAAAAACTAACTGCCGGTTTAGCGTAAAACAGTGATTCATTTGTCAGAATAATATGAGGGTTTGAAGACTACAAACTGATCCTGTTTGATGCTCTTGACTTTCATACTGACTGCCTCTGATGTTTATGGGATATTTGCTTTTCGAACTGTTTCCACATAAACAGTTTTCAACATACAATACAGTTACATGCCTCTTAGTGCATGTTATATATATATTAAAAAAACACAGTTTCAATCTATTTCTTCAGACACTGAAACATGAAAAATAGCTAAATGTGCATACATGTACTGTTCTTTTCATTTGTTTTTACTGCATTTTTGAGGGTTGGTTAAGTCACTGAAAGCTCATGGGAGTTTCCAGTGTTGCTGTGACAGCCTTCAGTGAGGAGGGGTGTGTGTGTATCATCATGCGGATGGAGGTCAATGCCCCCCCCCAGGTCATAAACACACTGACATCAGCAGTCTCGCTCTCTTTGGTTTACGCAGGACATGTTGTTCAACTCCCATCAACAATCAACGCCATTGAAAGCCGCACAGAAACACTGCAATCACTTAATAAAAGGTGAAACAGACTAAATGCTCCTCTCAAATTATTATTTAATTGTCTGTATTTCCTATCCTTTTTATAAATAGTACCATTTTTTACTATCATAATTAATTCTGTGGAGGCACATGTGTTTTGTTGTTGTTCACTCAGTGCCTTTTGTTTGAAATACACATCCTACTCTAGCAATGGCAGATGGGAAAAGTTAAAAATAGGACAATTCAAGGCTGATTTCCGGAATTTAAGCAGCAGGAATAACAGTCCGTGTATAAACCTAGGGTTAGGTTTTTATAGAAGAAAAAAATCTGAACATTTAAAAGGAAATCTGATCTGCAGTCATTGTGAATAAAATTTTAGAATTGGAATGTATGGCAAAGGAAATTAAAAATGACATACATTATGGTAGGTTTGCAAACTGGCAATACTGGTTACTAATTACTGGTGCATGTGAACACTTCTTCTCTCCTACAAAGCTGGATTAAAAGTAAGCCAAGATTCTGTTGTGTGTGTGTAATAAGTATATAATGAAATTAAAGGCGGACCCAGAGTTTCAGTAATAACACTCCTCTGCCTTTGCTTGAGGGTTTTAGCGCCGAGCAAATGTATGAAGAAAAGTTAAATAGTTTCCTGCTGTGCTTACATCATTTTCAAATGAAAATAGGTGAATTTTCTTGGGGACTGTTAGCCAAATAAGGGTTTTTTAAGCTGCTGGATGCAAAATCATTCATTTCATTCAGATTGTGTTTCTGGATACATTGTTTGGCTTTAAGAGAATTCTGGGAAAGATGAAGAACAAGAAACGCGTCATTGTTTGTATCCACTGACTCATTTTAAAAGTACACCCTGTTTGTCCTGTTGAACCCCAGACAGAAACCCTCTGAATACGTAACTTATCTTGTCTTCAACTTTCCTTCTTATTATTTTATGCAAACACTTTGAACAGAAAAAAGCTCATTATTTTTCCTGTTGTTTATCTTTCAACACAATTTTTAAGTGTTGTATTTTATTTCTGGCTTCATTTGAGTCTTTTTCTTATTTCGTTGTTCACTTTCTTTTATTTGCTGTAAACCAGTAAATTATTCTATCCATTGTTGCTTCAGGTGGAAGAACAACAACATATGGACCCCTGGGGTCTGCAATTTTTTTTATTGTGTGTTTTGTGTCCTTCGTTCAATATTATTCTTGTTGATTTCTCAACTGCCTTTTTCCATATGAAAAACAATTAGCACCAAAAACAACGTGCAATTTAATATTATTTTCAATCTGACCTATCGACCTCAGTTGTGTGTTTTCCTCTTCACTTTCTTCTTAGTCACTGTAAACTAGTGAATCATTCCATCATTTCATTTAGATGGAAAAACAACATATGGACCCCTGGGGTGTGCATTTTTTTTTTTTATTTTGTACCTTTTGTTTATTATTATTACTTTCATTTATTTTCCCATTTGAAGGATAAAGATATAGTAGAATGAAATAGTCTATAAAAGATGCTTTGGTCAGACAATCGCATAAGTTTATATGTTCTCATAATTATTTAATCATTCATCTCGAAAACAGGCGCAATAACAAAAGCTTTGACACTATAATGAGCGGTGGACCAGAATTCACACCATTTGTCTGGAGAAAAGTTGCCGTGTGCAACATGAAAAGGCTCCGGCAAACGCGCGGTTGTGACAGTTTCCAGTTGAGTAGGTATAAAGATAAAGCGACTGTTGTTCGTACTCTGTACTGTGATAATAGGCTGTGTTGGGGAGCAAAAAAAAGGAGCAACACTTGACCCTCGACCTACACGCGGTGGGCGGGAGGAGGGGGGGGGTACTTTTAGTGCACTGCACAAACAGAAAAAACGGCTCAATACCATTACCTCCTCCAGGGTTTACAAGCGGCCCAGAGAAAAGCAAAACCTTGTTGTGTTCTTTTATCTTTTCAATTCCTCTGCCTCCACCTCTACTCGTATTGATTCCTGCGCGCTCCGCTCTCCGCCCTGCATGGAAATGTCTGTGTGTGCACTGAAGAGAGGAAAATATACTTCCCACAGGACGGGCAGGATGACTCCCCCCACGGAGCGGGACGTGAGAAGGACGCGGCCACGAACGACACCAAGTTCAAGACTCTAGAACTCTGATCCAGCCCTGACCCCTGAAGAGGCACGTGCAGGAGCGTGTAGGCTGGTCATTAGTGCGTGATCACATAAAGTCCGATTGCATCTGATCACGTGACTCATCTCGGAGCGGAGCAGCACAAATGAAGTGTTTCCATCTTCATCATCAACCCACCGACTTGTCCCTGGTCGACACGAGCCGTCACGAGCCCGCTGAGATAATTCCGGTCACGACCTTCTGAGCCCATCTACGAGACATTAGCAGTGATCCTCGGAGGTTTGGGGTAAGTATTAGCATATGCCGTATTATTAGTCCACATCTGTTGAGCTCAAATATCAAAGAAGGTCGGCTCTCCGCTCCCATACCTGGTTCATATCATATAATCAAGATTGTTGGCAGGTAGATATGTACTCTTCAAAATCACTGTCTGGAATTTACTTCAGATAACATTTTTCAGGGACAAAAAAAAGAAATAATGGTTGTTTGTTTCATCCGCTTTCCCAGCTGACCGCTTTGAAATCATGTACAAGAAAATTAAAATTTATCCTAAATGACAGGATGATTCATAGTGATACTGTACTTATAATAAATTTGTTCTGCAAAACAGAGGTCTCTGGTTACATGTTACAGTGTCTGATGTATTATTGTTCACGGCCATTAATAATGATGCCAACATTAACAGGTATTGATTCGAAAAAAAAATAATGAATGAAATCATCTCCACTCCCCTCCCTACAGCGCCAGCTCCCAACTATCAGACGTCGAGTTTGTCTTTGAACTTTATGCACATTGGGCGCTGTGAGGCCTTTAAAGCATTTCTTGTGGGATTTTCTTGAACTGATTGAGTGAAGACAGGAAGTGTGTGCTTTAAATATTTCAGCGTCTGCCTGATACCGAGGCGATGTGGTGATTCTGCGTGCTGCGGGGCTGAAAGAACAAAGCTCTTACACAACTGGGAGAGCAATGAAGCATTGGCTCTCTCTTTGGCTTCTACTCTGGTTTTGCTTTATTTACCTTGTTTCCTTTTATATATCCAATGCATACAAACGTTTCACCATGTTTTCAGCCCAGGGAATGACAGACTCTTATTAAAACGAACGGCGAACACATACACTTTCCCAGCTCGAGTTCAAATCATTCTTAACCCGCGCCGCGGAAACACTTCAGTCCGTCCAACGCGACGGAAGGCGCTAACTCTCTCGCCATGTCACATTGATTGATCTCGCAATTTTCCCCACTGCAGAGCGGGGAGACATCAAAACACCGTCTGGATTTGTTCACAAGCGGCAGGAAGGTAAGACGTTGGCAGCCACCCAGAGCGCCGCGAGTGATGGAATGTGCCACGCTTCGTATCAGATTGTGGTCCCCGGCGCACACGAGGGCGGGTGGGGGTTGGGGTGCGGTGGGGGGGTGGGGGGGGCAACAGACGCTACCCAGAGACCAGAAAGCCACATCAGGACATGGTTCAGATGGGCAGAATGGTTTCCAGCAAACACATTACGTGTGCACTCATCTGCGAAGAAACACACATCCACTCTGCGCCGCGGCCCATAGGAGGACGAGGGCGACGACAACAGGGATACATGGCCCGGAACAATGGATACAAACAAAATCAAGGCGTACCATATTCGGTGGTGTAAACAAAAAATGTAAAACTCCCAAAATGTGTCACCAGATGCTATAGAAAGTGCAACAGCATAGCAGTACATTGATTTATAAAATAAAAACACACATACACAACAAGCAAATAGATATTCTTCTTAAGGCATAAGAGGATGTTTCTAAGTGGTTTCATTAAAGGACAGCGCAGGCGGTTGCTCGGCTGCCGGCACGCTGTGGGGAGCGCTGGCGACGACCTGATAAACTCTTATCTAACGCGGCACCTGGCACGTGCCTGAAAGTTGGGTACGGTAAAGTCGCACATGGCGCTGTGGCTCGCAGCAACGCGGGAGTCGATGTCTATTCAATAAGCAGTAGATGTTTCCTGCCGCGAACAGGAAGGGTTAGGTTTGTTCTGATCCTTCCCGTTAAATTGTGCATGTAAACACTGTGTGTATGTACATGTACAGTGTGCGTGCGTGTGTGTGTGTGTGCATGAGAGAGAGGCACACACACAGAGAGATAAGAAAAAGGTGCACTCTGTATATAGTTGGAATGTGAGACATATTTGTTCTTTAACAAGTCAATCACTCAATTTATGTGAAAAAAAATAATTAAGGTAAATGAAAGCTAATACCTATATTAAATGTTCTAGTTTAATTTTATATCCTGTTATTTTTATGTTAATATTTTAAAAGCGTGATGCATGAAATGCCTCTCATCTGCAGAATAGAGATTGAGATTGAGACAAGATAATGTTTGTTCACTTGTTTGGCTAGAAAATGTGCCGTGTGAGTCATTTCTGACATGTTTTGCACGTCTCTCTGAAGGATTTGAATCATCAGACCAATTTGTAAGTGCTTGTATCCATTGTGATGGGGCGTACCTATGTGCAGTGGCGGCCTTCGGCATCTGAGGGCCTACATTACTATCAAACTACATATGAGGAGCTATCCTATGAAACCCGAGTGTTTTCCATCAACACACCCATGCTTCCCTGATATGTTAAAATCTGAAAAGATGCATCATGCCTCCATTTTTTTTTATGTTTGCTTCATGCACATTGAATTAATGTTAAAAAATCGTTTTTTTTAAAAAGAACCAAGAAACAAATATTGAAGTGTGTTTTAAAACAAAATGACACACACCCAAGCTGCAACCCGAAACATAGGTATGGCTGCCTATGTGTGTGTGTGTGTGTGTGTGTGTGTGTGTGTTGACAAGGCGTTGGGAGCTGGATGGCCACACCAGGCTGAAGTGGGGCCCAGCAGCAGTACCAGGGTGGGCCCTTATCGTCGCCCTGTTGCAATCCAGAGTGACAGCTTTTGTAGTGCCAGCTATTCTTAGCTGCCCCGGGGTCCATCTTTTGGGAGGGGGGGGGGGTCCTTTTGAATCAGAACCTGTGCTGTGGCGTCACACAGGACGTCCAGGATGACCTAATGGGGGCTGACACCTCCACACCTCCTCTCACCTTTCCTCCAACACCACATCCACCTATAAGCACATCCTGAGCATCTCCAGTATCTCTGCAGCTCTGTTTTTCTGCCTCCTTTTCACCATTTTAATCTTTGCCTCCTCGTTATCTGATGCTCTCTGTCTGCTAAAGATGCAGGAACGTCCAGAAACACATTAGGTAAAGCAAAATCACTTTTTTTTTCATCCGTCTTCTCACTCGCCTTTGCGCTCTCTCATCTCACCAGGTGGCACGTACTCAGGAAACCACACAGACAAGAGATATGTATGCACGTCGTCCGTCTTCAAGAATTTTTTTTTTTTAATTTGGCTCACCTCTTTTTAACCTCAGTCATTCAGCATGACAATTATTTCCATGCTTTGGACCTATTAAATGCACTTTCAGCTATTACATATAAAAAGCCCCCTCCACCTTTACAGCATAGACTGCTTGACACTTTATTCTGAAAAATGTCGATCAAAAAGGACACAGTAAATGCATGCGATGACAATCTGTTTTTACAACATAGTAATTGATCTGCTCTGCATCCTCCCCGTCTCTGACTCACTGAACGCCTTCACTGTATTTCTGCAGCGGCCACAGACACTACAAACAAGAGAGCTGAAAGTTTACAGGGCAGGATAACTCTTGTCTTGGCAGCCTGATGATCTAACTCAGCAAGATGCAGATCAAAGTCTTACGGGATAAGCAAATGTTTGTGAACAAGGAGCGAGCGCCTGCAGTCCTCTGCAGACAGCTCTGTGATATATATGTTCGACCTGGATCTGAAGACATTTCCTGTTATCTTATTTTTTTTTATACATCTTCTTCTTCTTGTGAGTTGTATTTCTCTCTCCTTAAAACAGCTGAATATCTAGCCGGTGTGAGGGGGGAAAAAAAACTACTTTTCCAGCATGAATCACTTTGTTTTATGATGATCCCCGAGAGACAGTTTCCATCACAGTGCTCTTCTTTAAGATCTTAACACTCACTTAGGCGAATTCCTGAAATACAGGTCTTGTTATAGACTGCCTCTTGCTTAGTCACAACGTATGATATATCCACAGGTATGTAGACAGCTGCAACCACCTGTTATTAATCATGTATATGATACAACAAAGCCTCACCCATATAAAGCCAAATTCCAGTAGACCTTATGCACTTTCAGTATCGGTTTACAATCCAATGCAATATTAAAAGTGAAATAGAAAAAAAGAGAAATCGAAGCAACACCTTTTATGGTACATTCAAACACTGATGACAAATTGCAGCGGCAATCATATGAATAATGCCGCTGCTTTGCTCAAGTGACAAAAATGACAGGATGGATTAATGATTACAAATGGAGAGAGGAAGCAGTCTGAGACCAAATGTTCCATTTCTCACATTAGCCCTGATCAAATCCTTCTCTATGAAAACACAACGCTGGAAACGCCCGTCTCTCGTACAGCGGTAAGATGCTGAACCTGTGCAGCTTGGCGTGCATGTGGCGTACATTATACTGACATACAATTCTCCGAGGGGGGCGTGAAAAGCGCTGCTCACCGCTTTTCAGATTTTGCCCCGTGAGGCCAGATCTGAGTCACTCAGCTGAACAATGCGCTGCATGCATATGAGGGTCAACATACATACATACATATGTATCCTTGTAATATCGCTTAGGGAGCAGAAGATTGCTTTTGCAACAGGACACCGGACCTAATGTGTGTTTCGTATGCATTGAAGCACCTGTACTGCCCACTAATGTTTGCAAATCACCACTAAAGACAACACACACACGGAGGCATCACTCATTCAGTGAGTTCCCCTGTGTGCACAGGGACGATGATGCCGCCACTTTGGCGGGGAACGTGCATCTCGCGCCGCTGCAACAGATGCGCCGTCTTAGTAATGAATATGTTTGTTCAGTGATGTGTGAGTGGTGTTTACCTAACAATATGGGCATATTAATCCACCGCACTTTTAGAATACAAGGTGCACAAGGGACCCGAGGGGCCCCGCGTGTTGCTCTTTCATTTGTGTAATTTTGCTCAGGTGGGTCTTATTAGGATTAAAAACAAAAAAAAAACACTTCAGGACAATTGACTCCCTGAATAATTACATTATACATACAAATACACCAATGGCAATTCTCTAATATACAGCAGATAACGCTCATGATTCACCTGCTGCTGCCTTTCAAATCATAAAGTCATTATTTATTAAACATGTCATAGAAATTCCTTACCTAGGGCTTGAATATGTTATATATATATAGATATATATATATATATAAGGAAACTCATAAAATAATGCACATTCTACAATAGCAAAAGTGCAAGTTTTCCCCCCCCCCAATATAAAATGTGCAGGATCAATAAACCTAGTGTCAACTGCCATTATTATATTCACCCCTAAACAACTAGAATGAAGCAACCACATGATGTAAAGATGGAAGTGTTGCACAAAGCAGTGCCTTTACTTTTGTTATATTATAATAAATATTCTTTTCATTGGTGATGCTGCAAGTTATTTTATTCAAGGATTTTTTTTAATATATATAAAAACACATAACTTTGGGAAATATTGCTGCGTAGATCCAACACACATGTGGGACAGGCTGGCGACCATGTTCACAATCAGGACAGGATAGAGGCTCAGATAAAAGAGCGATAAGTGACACTGACTACAGTTTCGGGAATTTGAAGAGAAACAACATGTGGGCTACACTGGAAAGAATCGTGTCTCCGGTCCTCAGGACGCATTTAAAAGTCATAAAAAGGCTACTCATGAAGTCCCAGTGCCAGAAGTCTGAGTTTCTATGCAGCATAAAGTGATGGCACCGGAGCAGCACGTGTGTTTACGAGCCTCTAATCAGACTGGATCAAGTAGGTTTTAAAAAAAGAAGAAAAAACACACACATTTACCGTTGACAGCTGAACGACGCTGATCCGCGGCGCTTCACCGCTGCTCATCCCCTGAGCAACATCTGGCAGCCAGTGTTTCCTCCGCCGTAAAATCCAACTTTCGCCGCTTCTCCGCCGAGAGCTGACCACTGTTATGTCAGGCGCCCGCGAGGGAAACTTGATGTTTTTTTCTTTTTTAAATTTGAAACCAAAAAAATGATCAATCCAATTTAAAAAAAAAGGAAATTAAAAATTCAAATAAGAATGAAAAAAAAAGGTAAAAGTAAAAGTGCACGTTCAAGCTGTGCGTTTTGGAGTTGACAGCGGCGGCTTGGAGACAGCGAGGCGCACAACTGCGAGCGCTCCTTGTACCCGTGTGACGTCACGGGCGGTGTGTGTGTGTGTGTGTGTGTGGGGGGGGGGGGGGGGGTGATATGAGTGTTTGTGTGTGTGTGTGTGTGTGTGTGTGTGTGTGTGTGTGTGTGTGTGTGTGTGTGTGTGTGTGTGTGTCTTTTTTCATGTATTGTCAGTCTCATGTAGTATCATGTTCATCATTTTAGCTGCTCATTTCCTAAATATTTATAATATCTATAGTGATAATTAATAGCACACTGCAAAGTACGAAACAGAAGCAACAGGCAGACTTTGCAGCAGAGGTCCCATCCCATATTTCACATTTGTTTGGATTTGTTTGAATGCAGTTATCTTCTCAATCTCTATAGCCCTAAAAAAACAGGCTGTTTTGTGCCTGTCATCAGTTCGACTAACTAATAACTAACTAATAGCGGCGTTCACCGACTGTACAGTTGTGATATCACAACTTCATAGAAGTCCTGAGGCTCATTTTAAAATCAGTTCCTGAATATAAGCTGATGGTCTAATATATATATATATATATAGATATTTATATATATATAGCTCCTGATAGAGTAGCAGATACTAAGCAAATGGCAAATACATGTCTCACAGAGTGAGTAAAAGAGTGGGAGAGAAAGAGGAAAAAACAAGAGGCAGATGCCATGACACAAAAAGAAATTCACATCTCATACTTTATACGATATGGGGCCTAAAGTGTTGGACGACGTCAAATTGAGACTGATAAAGGGGCCCGGATGAAGGGAGCGGATGGATCCATCTCTTAATTATCAAGACGGATATCCCGCCGGTGGCACAAAGAGTCAAAATCAAAGGGGTCACCGTAGTCCTTCGGAAGACATGAATGTCAGTCAGAACGCTCTTCCGGGAACCGTTAATGTCATAACAAATCCATCCAATCGTTGTGATTTTTCAGCTTGGACCGTAGTCGTGGACCAACCGAACCAACATTCTAGCATTATCTTTCAAGTCATGCAGCGAGCATGACTAAAATAAAACAGAGTGAACTTCTTACTGCAATATTTGTATAGTATTCCTCCATGGGGACCTATAATGATTGAAATTCGTGACTTCATTATACAATATTATTTCTCTTTATTTCTTTTTTATAGTACCTTGCTATGCATGTGTTTCTGATAGAAGCAGGTCACCCAACTTCCGTCCAATTTCATGAGTAATTTATTGGCTGAGTGAACTTTGTCCCCCTCCCCCTGGACACCTCGTATCTCTGATGTGCTATACCAATTGGCGTTTTCGCAATAACTGTTGTGCATCTTCACCCCTGGCAAGGCCGTTCTATTCTCTAGACCGAGCAGCGCTGATGCTTTTATTAATGGGACTTTGGGCAGGAATCGTTCTTTACTGCAAATTGAAGCTTGAAGTCGGCGTAATCGATGCATATTCAAACTGACTGCAGCTCACTTTGTGTTTTGCTCACAGGCGCTCTCGGGTGAGAAATGTGGCCTGTGCTGTTGTGTAAAGTCAGATGGATGTGTTCACAATGAGTGGACATCTGGACAAGCTATTGAAAATACTGTCAGTGTTTCCAGAATTAATGCACTTTGCCCACGATATATACATCCCTATATTAACTCCCAGTCTCTGGTTTTCTTGGACCCTTAGCCAAATAATCAGTACCTTGTTTTGCTGTAAATAACTGTATTGCTGTTTATTACATAATGTGAAGCAAACTTAAATATCATGAAAAGCACCAATAAATATATTATATGATTATTATGAATGTTATTATGAATGAATATGCCATTTCTTAAATGAAAAGGAAGTAGATGTTTTCTGTTGGGGTAGCACTCAGAAGTTTTTTCTTGCAAAACACACACACACACACACACAAACACAGACTTTTTTTAACATGAACTTTGCCCATAAACAGAGTTCAAGGACCTTCTGAATGTGGCAACACAGTATCCAGGGCAGAAGTAATGATCTGCTCAACAGAATCCCCATTCATATATAATAGTACTAAACACGGTATCGTGACATTTACAATATACTTTCAAAGTACAATCTACTTTCTTACACCATTGTTATTGCTGAGAAACCCATGGTGCTTTTAGATCAGTCAGTGTTTATATCCTTTGTTATAATTCTGTCATCTTATTGCATCTGAGTTGTTTGGCTTTGACCCAATTACCCTTTTAGCTTTTTTTCAGTTCGCTAAATAATCACATTTCTTTATTACTTATGAGAAAAAATCGTAAATTCCCAGGAAGGAGTGGCCAGGCAGCGGATCGAATTTCTCAACCTACAAATGTCATGCACTGTGACAGCTGCTGTTGGAGATGCCTGACTTTGAGCAGAACAAAAGGAATGACGAGCAGCTTTTTGTGACTTCTGGGTGAGACTTGAGAAACACGGGACATGTAAGAATATAGGGCATGACTGAGCAGTGATACCAGATACTAGACAAAAAAAAAGAAAAGATCTGAGCATACTTAGGCTGTGGCGTCACACAAAATGATAGAAGTGGAAATATTGTCAAGAGATGGATCCCTAGAGAAGCATCCGAATTAACCCACTGTCCCATTTATAGGCTACATTTAAACCTAAATAGAAACATCTACATCTTTTTATAATAAAATAGTAATTAAAATCTCACTGTAGGCCCTTTAAGAATGATTTAATCATAGCATCATCTGCATCTTTTTATAGAGGCACTCTATAAGCAATAAAATGTACTTAAAATAGACCATGGGGACATGAAATGGAAAATACATTAAGTCTACATTAAGAGCACACTGGCTGAAAATTAAATTAAAAAAAAGCAACATAGCATTAGCCATATGGTAGTGAAAGTGTGTGTGTGTGTGTGTATTGGGGAGAAGGGGGGGTTGACCAGTGCTTGGACCATCCAACAGAGGGAGCCAGGGCAAACAACACTCAAGTGAGAAATCCAGCTGCATTAATATTGATCATGTGACACTTACCTGATATAAAATATTAAAATACGCGCCTATGA
Source organism: Eupleurogrammus muticus (assembly GCA_036785175.1). Taxonomy (NCBI): domain Eukaryota; kingdom Metazoa; phylum Chordata; class Actinopteri; order Scombriformes; family Trichiuridae; genus Eupleurogrammus; species Eupleurogrammus muticus. Next base: position 15,298,473 of record JAYKQN010000011.1, on the reverse strand, counting down.
ATAAGACGCATACGCAAACATATTTTGGCATTTTACTGTAAGCTCACCGCTTCGCTCTCCTGCCTCTGCAGGCTCCTCTCTCTCCGTGTTCTCTGTACAGTCGCATTAAAGAGCACAACTGTCTGTCTGCAACTGTATACAAGGCAAACATTTGGACAGAGATTAGCCCTGCTGCAGAAGCAAAGTAAACACTGGATGTATAGTTCAATGAATTCCATTGCAGAGATAGTTAGAATATTTTTCTGTTTTTTGCCGAGTATGACATGGTTACAACAAAAACAAACTCCTAGATAGATAGATAGATAGATAGATAGATAGAGGTAATAGTAGGAGAGAGGTGTGGCATGTAGCAGTGTGTGTGTGTGTGTGTGTGTGTGTGTGTGTGTGTGTGTGTGTGTGTGTGTGTGTCTGAGCCTCGGAGACAAGCTTGTTTTCAGAGTCTGGTCCTTCTCTTTGAGTTTAGCCATTCAACTGGCATTTTGCAGGATCACATTTCCCATGCCAGATAATGAGCTCAGTGCACTGTGGCACACAGAAATCCTGTCATAGTTGTTGGATCTGATTGGAGTTTTTTTTTTTTGATTAATATGCTTGGTTGGTATCAGTGGCAGACTGGGACAATAGCTTCAGCTGGGAAATTGATGTCATTCCAGGCCACCCTTCTCTTGCAGACTACCAGACCTCTAATTGTATAGTCTAGTCCTATTAGTTGATGTAATGATTAAAAGACACACAGGCACAATGACAGTCAATCCAGAATATGTAGAGATGAATAAAAATTATTATGAAAATGAACATAAACGAATGTATGCTGAAAATATAAATCATAATTAAATACAGCTATTTTTTTTTGTTCACTCTTAACCTATCAAGCTGGCTCCTCTAGTCAATATATCAAATCTGAAAATTCAACAGTTTTCTTTATTATAGGTACACCATAAAGATGTGCAGAAAAGTGTAAAAGTACTTGTTTTAAAGATAGTTAATATATACAAAAGTTAAAGTAATGAACAATTCACTTGCCTGTCAGAACATCCTGGATTCTCTTTTTTGCTGATATTGTAGTTTACGTGTTGTATTGTCCCTTTAAAAGTATTTGAACATGTAATGGTAAGTGAGTTAAGTAAAATATAATCAATATAACACTAGAGAATGAGAACAAGTGATTATTAGACAAGCAATTTTAACTCCCAGAGGTATTTTAACATATAAAAGAGGGACTGGATTGGTTATAATTTAAGATACAGAGCGGGTCAAATAATGCAATTTATGGCACAGAAGTGGTCATGAAAACATCCTGGAATGAAAGTAAGGAGTAAAAGGGGACATTTTTTTGTAAGGAGTAGAAATAGAAAAATCTAACTGACACCCATTTTCCAGGATCACGAATGCCTTACAACATAAAACATAAATTTTCCTTTTACAGTCATATACAAATTCATATACGCGTTCAGATTTTGTCGTGTTTAAGATAAACTCATTCATAAGTTTGAATGAGAGAGAGAGAAAAAATAGGCAGTAAAATAAATGAATGTATGTAAGAATGAAAAAAAATCTGTGCACGGTTCCACTCAGGCGTTTAAACGAGTGCCAGGCCGAGTGTTCTGGCCAGATCTCTTATCAGCTGCAGACTAATGGCGTGCTGTTTAAAGGGGATCTGGTAGTTAGCTGCGTTCTCGCCCTACTTCCACTGACAGCTAGCGGAGAGCGCTGAGAGTAGAGACTATCAGACCGGCCCACTGGGTCAAGTGAAACCAGCCTCTCTGAGAGCATGCCGGCTTAATGGGAGAGCATTTTGTTAAGGATGGAAAGCATTTTGCACAAACAGTGTGCATAAAGTGCATAAAATGGGAAAATCTACAGGCTTATAACCCCAGGGGCCATAGAGGAGCTTTTAATGTTAAAATGAATTGTGCATGCATTTGCTGCCATTCGTTGACCCTTACACCTATTCCTAGGTAAGTTTTTTGTTTATTCCTCAGTTCAGAGGGCCGCTCTGCCTGACAGGGCAGCTCAAAGTGTGTGTATAATTATTCTGAGAACGGCGGCAGGTGTTTATTTCTGTGGACTACAGAGTTACAATAGAGCCCAGCAGCTCATGTCACGGAGTTGGACCACGTCCCTGCGTGTTAAAAATAGCCATGTGGCGCCGTGGAACACACAAAGCGCGTGCCGTCCAGTTCTGTGCATCCCAAGGAATAATGAGACGAGGGGGGGAAATCCAATCCGGCGTCACGCTCGGACCATATATTCAGAGGTGGATGGAGACAAAGTGGCCAGAGAGAGAGAGAGAGAAAACCCGGAAATCATCTTGTCGACTGGAAAAAAAAACGCAGCAGCCCAATCCTGAAACACACGTGTAACTGGCTAACTGAAATCACAAAAGAAAGAGAATAGGAAGAAGATAATCTGGGCATGCACGTGGGCGTGTGTGTGTGTGTCCTGTGCGTAATTGCGCACACAGGAGAGGCAAGCGGAGAGGAGAGGGCTAATAACGTGATTAAATGCGAGTTCGAGGTGAGCGCCAACGCATTGTTATTCAGACACTCGACAAGACAGCACGTGTTGTATTGGGGGCTCATTGCACAAGGCTGTTTTTCCTGAAGTTTATTCTTCTAAAGCTCCTATTTTGTAAAGCAAATATATATATAAACTGTTTTCCCTTTATGAGAAATGTTAAAACATCAAGTCCAGGAGGCTCATTTACTCCAGAAGTACATATATGTGAGGAGATGCTGTGTTAAAATCAGTTTGATGGTTTTGCCCCAGACTTTCCCCACAAAATGTGATGCTTTTCCTTGCATGAGTGTTGGAATAAAATTGCATTAAAATATGCAAAACACTTAAATGTATCTTGTCTGGTCTGGTCTCTCTGCACACAGCACCCCTAAACCTCTGATCCCAGAAGCGTCCCTGCATTATTTACTAATGTAATGGTACAAACAATTCAAATTAATGCAGGCATGATAAGTAAGGGCCTTGTTTGTCTCAGTACATAATGCATCACGCCCTGAGGTCAGAACCCTGCAGAAAAAAGGTGAAAACACATGATAGTGACAACTTGCCAGTGGTTAATTTACTCTATTCTTCATTATGTGAAATTTAAGTTACTTTTCCTATTTAAAAACTGAAAAAAGATGATGAATAATTGTCTAAAAGAATAATACTGTTATAATATGTGCATACCTGTGATTTATTTTGTAATAAGAAGATTCAAAAGTGAGCAAAACACGTCAAATATGTTTCTCAGTCCTAGGATGAACAGAATTGGATGAGGATGTTGTCTTTTTTCTATACTATTTTCGGGGTCGGCTCAAGCTTTCATGGAAGTCTAGAAAATATTTGATTTTACTCAACCTTACCTCAGTTACACATTTACATAGTTACTATTATATCCATTTTCTACTTATTCTACTCAAATTACGAATACAACTTGTACAGCTAAATGTAAGAACTTCCTGTTCTAGTTAATCCACAGTCATTAATGCAATGGAAGTAGAGACCAGATTTGCAAACTTGCGGAACAACCTTTCAATTATAATTTGGCAAAGTCAGTAACTCCCCCTAATGGCCACACAGAGAATCAATACATCACAGTTTACAGAGCAGCTTGGCTAAATACAGATACAACTAAATACATGTTTAGAAAAAATATGAAATACAGAAAAAATGACGTAAATCAACAGGGACAAAAGCAATAGAACACATATTCACTTTTTGAATACATAAGTTATATTTTTTCCCTATTTACTGCATGTGTAGTGATGGTTGCTTTGCATTATATTTCTTTGGGAATGCAGATGACCCTCTTAATAACTGTTTGGTCCCTTTTGAGTCTGAGAGAGGGACAAGTGCTGAAGTAATAGATGAAGAAGTGCCACCCTCCATGACCAAAGATGATGACCTGTAGGGGAATTACATTCATATTTTTCGGGACCAAAAGTCTTTATCCCAGCGTGCGCTGTAGTGCACTGAGCGAGTTACAAAGACTGTTTTGTTGCTGCAGCATCAGCTCTACCACAACAAACCGATGCTGCAGACAACACACGAGGAACAATGGGCACAGTCAGTGGAGCAGAGGTTGGAGAAACTACAGCTTGTGAGAAGAAAACAATCCGCAGTGTTTAAATACTAAGCATTTTTCTAAAAAATATCTCCCTTTTCACATGGGATTATAGTGTCTATAAAAGAATATTCATCACAGAGCAGTTACAAAGGCAACTGTGCCGATACACACACACACAGATACACAGAATCAACTTATTAAAGGTATTACATAAACGTGAAAAAAATGTGTTTTGTGTGTACCAGTTAAAAGAATTTTTTTTCTCATTTCAAATTAGCGTTATCTTACTCTTAGCTAATTATAAGCCAAAGCATTTTCAATTATATATAATAATATCATTGAAATTTGTGACTTTCCTTTTTTTAAAGAAACTTTTCAAAGGCTGAATATGAGCCATCTAGAAATGCTGCCTGTTGTGAGGTCACAACGGGACATTTTCAGCACAGCTCGGCCAATCACAGCAGAGAGGAGGTTTCAGTAGGAAGGAAAGGGATGGAATCAGGATTTCTGAATGTGTGTGTGTGTGTGTGTTTGTGTGTGTGTGTGTGTGTGTGTGTGTGTGTGTGTGTGTGTGTGTACATCATTGCCACTACAGATCTAACAAGGTGCTTTTGGACCATAAAAGCTAATTTTTATCAATTTAAATATTAAATTTGGAAAACAGCAAAGCCTGTCTGTGAAAATGACCCTGTCACTTTCCATTAAAGTCTCAAATGTGCATAGTGGTTTTCATGGCCAGTAACTACTCCAATCATGTTTTCCTACTTAAATGCTGTCAATAAAACAATTTCGCAAACAGTTGCAAACATGAATCGAAAGATCCTCAGTGAGCAGTGAAAATTCTCCAAATAACATTATCCCGCCGTTGAAAATATGGAGTTATTCCAGAAATGTGTTGACTCAAATCATTTCCATTAACTTAACCACCTTTTAATTTGCAATTTGCTTAACGGTTCCCGTGTAAATGGGATTACTGGGAATTCAATTATGTTGAATGTGCAGATAAAGGCAAAAACAATTTAATATTTAGAATATAATAATGAATTTAATTTACATTGTCCTTTAGAAATGTTTGACACCAGACTCATAGTTCTGCATATGACTTTAATATCTGAACCTCAGTTATGTGTTGTGAACCACTGTTGTCAGGAAGGTCTCATTGAGATACAAGGTCTATTTTTGAATAATAATACACAAACAAACCACACCATCAATATCCATCTCTTGATAATTCTCAAGCTCTTTTTTTAAATAAAATTGTGCCCATCCATACTGATCTGACATGGATCCACTGCTGGGATCTAGGCTCCACAAACCACAAAGAACCTGTCATCAGAACTGAGCCAAATCCAGCAGCTTATCTTGTTATGTAGCTCCTCACACGTTTTATATAGTGAAAGCGCTTAGTCACATCTTGTTGTTTGATTCCATAATTAACCTCATTAAGAAGAATTTGCAGAAAACCCTGAGTTGTTTGTTTGTTTGTTGGTTAGCCGCCCAAAGACTAAAGGGATGTAATTATGGTGATTACCGCATATTTACAGTGGCATAATTGTAATAATGGGTGGAAAGCTGGTTTTGGCTACAGACCTTTTAGTTAGTTCCACTGTGCATCCATATCAAAGTCCCATTAAAAGGATTCAGCTCTGGAGCTGCTCACACAGCACAAATGTCCATTTTCAAAGGGGCGCAGCGCATGCAGTTAATGCTGACAGGGCGCGGGAATGAGAAGGACACTTTGAGGCGATCCGCCGCAAACAAATAATAAGAGCGTTTCCTGCAGCTTTGGCAGTCATGCTGTTTCATCAAATAGCACTTATTGCTCCCCAGTGATTAATTCCTCTTAATTATTTAAAAGGAGACATTGACCTTTCCCCTGACTTCTTCTCTGTCTCCATCACATTCTGCCTGTGCCCGCTCTCACCATCCCAGACCCCAGGCCGTTTTTGTCTGATGACAGCTCCTACAGGGCATGTGCTTTCTTACTTCAAACTCTCAGCCCTGTTTCTTATTTCCGACTCTGACGCACAAAAGGGTTTCAAGCCAATTTCATTTTCTCACCAATATCATGCAGGACAGCCATGAAAAAGAAAAGAAGTCTAAAACGAAAAGAGGAAAAAAAACAAGATTACAGTTCAGGATTGTGTAATAGTTTTCCATGTTTGTAAGATAATTCATCTTCCATCTTTCTTTTATTCGGTGGTTGGATTCTTTTGCACATTTTGACATGTGATTTCAATAAAAAAAACTGGGAAACACATAGCCACATATTGTACAACCAAAATCTCTATTTTAAGTTGCATTCACTACTGATATAACCCATTCATTCATTTTGTATACACGTTAGAGGCAGGGATACACCCCAGACAGGTCTACTGTGCAACACACACACATATGCACGCATGCACGCACACACACACACACACACGCGCGCCATTCACTCATACCTACAGGCAATTTCTGGAATTTCGACACCAGGACATGCAACTCATCAAACGCCTAAATCCTTCTTGCTGTGAGGCAACAGTGCAACCCACTGTGTCACCGTGAATCTATTAAAAAAATGTCATGGTTTTTGGAATCATAAAACTATTCATTAAATAATGTTTTATGAAAATCAGTTTCCAGGTGTTGGTGCAACATCTGTCTTGCTCTCATGTTTGTGGGTCATGTTAGTGATGGAAGTCACCTGCTGACCTGTGGATATCTGAAATGCCATTCACCATATGAGATAGACTACAGGAGACAAATAAAAAACACATCTCAAGATGGTACAAAAGAAGCAGAGAACCCAGAGCCATAATCAATAATGCAAACATCATATCCACTTCAACATATTCATGGTTAAATTCTAACAATATAAATACAGGATATTTTCATTTTACCAGTTTGTAAAATACTATTAGTTCAGTGACATGCATCTAAAAAGCCTTTGAAACATTTTTGCAAATGAATGACGATTGATGACGTCACTGTGTGCTGCTGTTTGGTTTTTCTTAGCTTGTGTTTTCAATATGTAAATTTCCTCTGTATGTGATTGTGTGTGTGTGTGGGGGGGGGGGGGGATTTCTGCACAGTTTCAATAAGGACTCATAACTCTAATTTTGGTTTTTTGGTTTTGGCATCCCAGCAGCCCCCACAAAATGTACTGTATGTAAAATGGTTGATCCTGAATGACACAGCTCACTGCCTCCTACATCAGCATCCCGGTGCTGACATGAGCACATCTGAGACGGGAAATAGGAGAAGGAAGGAGTGATTTTCTAACAGGACAATTTTACAACGTGTTTATGTAAGTCATGACTCAACTCTCTTACAATTATATGAATCACTGAAGCAGCCCAGAATGTGTATGTTCCAGTACCTTTGTGTGTGTGTGTGTGTATATATATATAGAATTTTCCTTGATTCTATTAAATTGAAGTAGAAGTGTCCAAGATTAGTTTTGTGTTCTGTTCTATACTTTTGGTTTCACATAAGCACATTCATTTTTCTGGCAACAACAAGACTGCTGTTTTGTTTTTTTTGTGCCAGGCAATCAATGTGAATTGAGGTTGTAATTAGAAATATGTAGTAGACACAAACACGGTAGGTAGATGAATACCTTTTGGAAAAATAGGGAGCAGAGCCGAGACAATAAGACTGAATTATACTTGAATTTCTTGAAATACCTGTAGCTGTTACTTCTGAGAACTCAAAGTATGTGTAAAATCCAAAATACTGTTTGACATGCAATCAGTTGTTTTACCTGTCTGGGATTTGAAAAAAACACATTACTCGAAGGTAGATATTTAACCTGAGGGGATTTATTATAATATAAATACGTGTAACGTTTGATTTCTGCAGAAGCTGCAAATTGTTTTGGTGAGATCCATCTGTCTTTTAATATGTATGAAGTGCAGACCGCCGCTGCCGCCTTACGCCAAACAGCAGTTGAGCAATTAAATCACTGTATCCTGTTCTTTGAGTGCGTTTCTTTTCTCTCTCTTTCTTTCATGGCTCTTTTTTCTCCATCTCTCCCTCTCTCTCTCTCTCTCTCTCTCTCTCTCTGGTAATTTACACATCAATGGCTCACTGTGGGTTTGTGTTCACAGGAGAACAGAACATTGGGTTCAACACACCCAAGCAGTGGCTCAAATCCAATTAACCACCCATTGAAGCAATCAATCCCAATACACCCTGACACATACTCACACATGGGCTTTCAATGTCTTTTCTTCAGCTTCTATTATTAATTGATGACAACTCACCGGCTGTATAGTAAGGCATTGTAATTTTTGGGCAGAGCATGTATGCATTTATTTCACTCAACAGGAATAAAAATATACCAAGACAAAACAAGCCTGGGCAGCTTTAGTGTTGTTCCTGTGCACCTGCGTTCAGATTCTCCTGTAACTGGAAGGCAGGATGAAGGGCTGATTGAGGATGACGCATACGACTCCAGGAAAACCCGTTGCATCAGCGGGCCGGTCTCGCGACGCTCCTCGCGACCACATGTCAGCTTGCAAATACATCTGTAACCTCCAGCACAATCCAATGTGTCTTCAGCATCAGATCCCGAGACGTGTCTAGACAGCAGCTGAAAACACCTGGAGCCCTCCTGGATGGCATCATTATCCAGGAGAGGGGTTTCATGCCACTCGGTCCTAATGAGGTCCTTCTCCTGACAGCAAATGTGTATTCGTATGAACATCTCATGCTATGTCCTGTGGAAAAGTTTTGGCAGCAGTTTTTTTGACAAAAGGAACCAAAGTAATTGAGACTGAGTGTTCTACTCAAATGCAGGATTCTTCTCAGTTTGAAGGACAAGCAGGCTGCAAAATATCTATGTACTTTTGTTATAATATTAGCATTTGTTAGTATATATTGAGATTTGAGACAAATTATTATGTTTAAAAAAAAGAACTCACCACAAACCATAGTAGATTAAAGGTATAGGGGCAAATTGACCTTGAAAGCACTTTTCAAACGCTTTTTCCTTAGTTTCCTTATATCTGAACAACATCTGTCTTGCTCTCATGTTTGTGGGTCAGGTTAGTGTGGGAGTGGGATTCTTCAGAGTGACAAAGTGATGGAAGTCACCTGCTGACCTGTGGATATCTGAAATGCCATTCACCATATGGGACAGCCTTCATGAGACAAATAAGAAAAGGCGTTCACACATCTCAAGAGGGTACAAAAGACGCAGAGAACACAGAGCCATGATAAATAATGCAAACATCATATCCGCTTCAACATATTCATGGGCACTGACATTACCACAATCTCTCAGTACAGCCACTCCCACATTTTTCCTAAGCATCTGTTGAAATATGTCATCACTCTTATACGTCTTGATCTTTCTCTGCACAATAATCACATAGCAATACATTTAATCATTTAATAACAATTAGATGCTAAATATATAATATTAAGATGATATTAAGATATTACGATTAGATGTCCGTTAAGAAGCTGAGGCACTGCACTGTCAATGCCTGGTTGTGAGGAGTGTGAACCCAAGAGCCACTCAAGGGAAAAGGTCAGAAAAAGTATTTGATTAAAAAAAATGAGGGTCAGTCGGGTACTTCAGACTTCTTTCAGACTCAGCCAGCGGTTCATACGCATCGCTCATGTTGCACTGAGTGAGCCCTCTCTCTCGCTCTCGTAGCAGCATTTCTGTTGGATGTGCAGCGCTATGCTTTCTGTCTGCTGTAACATCGAGGATGAATCAAATTCAGTTAAAGAAAAATGACAAAGTGTTGAAACAATCCATCCACTGCTCCTTTAACTGCTACCGATATAGTAAAACTAAGAAAAAGGTCCCCTGACCCGGAGTTATTAAGCGTTCTGCAGAGATCCAAGTGGATAGAGGAAGCAGAGCGCAGGATTTCTAGCAGTCGGGAACTTTTGAACTACAGAAGCGGGTCAGTGCTCTAAGGTAGAGTTTAGATTGGAGAACGACTGCAGGCTGGAATATTGGAGTCATTGCCTTGGCAGAAGGCACGGAGATTCCCAGGATGACTACTAAAGCCAGGCAAATGCTGTGAAAGTGGAAAGAGCACACCTCTCACTAGCAGCAAAACTAGACTAGACCCTCATTACTGAGTTCACACATTCAGGGACAACGAGATGGAGACTGGGCCTTAGGGCTGCATCTACAGCTATGGGAGCATGGGATACTGTATGCAATGGTCTTATGGACTATTCTACAGGTGTGTGTGTCTGACCCCCCTGGGGCACAGGTTGCCTCATGTTTAAAGGGGCCCTATGCTGCTAATTTCCCAGTTAAATATTTTAACTTTCATAGTTAATTTATAATGATCAGATGCTTTTATGGCACAAATGCACCAAGTTAGACCTGTAGCATCAATAGAGTCTGCCTTCCCTCACTCTGAAAAAACCCTAACAAAACTCCCACTCCATTGTGATTGGCCTAGCACTATCACAAATGCCGTGTCCCTCACAGAGCTGGAGTCATCCAGAGAAACAGAAGTCAAGTTAAAGCAATCTGGAAGGAGGGAGGAAGGGGAAGCTATATGGATCCAGGGGAATTTACTATTAACTTCCACATGTCTAAACAGCTTGTTTTCAGCTAGGTTTCAGTCACATTACAAAAAAGGACCTGATCACACCAGAATGAGTCAGTGGTCTTACTTCACAGTTTATACATTAAGAGGGATATTATAGACCTAAATAGACAAACGAACTAAAAACGTTTTTCTTCATAATGGGGCCCCTTTAAATTTTTTACCACAGTTTTGGATTTTTCTCCCACTTGTGCATATTGGACCATTACGAACATTTGGACTGGCTGCTCTAAATGTGAGCATTGTTGTTTGATGTTATCTAAGTCACCCCCACCGGGACACCTTTAGTTTTCTTCAACTGTTTTCTTTACTTCAGTTCTCTCTTTGTTGAGAGCAGAAAGATGTTGATTTGGTGACTAGTGCCTCTTACTTGAGGGAAAAGCCCTCACTCTTATATAGTTGTCATTGTGCTTGTTCAGCTCATTTTGTTGTTTAGCCCAGGACACTGGCCCCTTTAAGATGAACCAGCCTGGGACTCTGATAATTTGGTTCATATGAGTCTCTCTACCTTCTCTTTTCATTTCTTTCACAGGGAAGGGCACTGTCAAGGCACTGGAGACTTCAATCATCTCTTCTCAAAGAAGATAATTTCATTCACTTGTTTCATTTCCTACTTTACCTCAGAATTCAAGATGTTTTATTCAATGAACTCACAGACAATCCTTTATCCTTCGGGAAACATGTGAAGCGTACACCCTTGATTGTGTCCTTTGTAGCATTTAAAAGAAGAAAAAAAGTGTTGAAAGAACAAGGAGCATACGCTCCTTGAATCTAGATTAGCTGACTTGGAGAAACACTATACAGTACATCAAGCCCAGGCTCAAACTCACCTAGGGAATTGACAACTTAAACTCACACTTTTTCAAATAAATTTACTCTGTATAGAATTGCATATTGCACATATGTAACACCTTTTTTTAAAAAAACAAAATAAAATAGGAATATTTTGCTCTGTTTGACTAAGGTTGCTGCGCCAAAAAAGTCATGCCATGATTGAGTATACAGTCCTTGCAACATACCAAGGTCAACATTCTGTATATATATCACATATAGTGGTAATTAGGCTATAATGTATTTATTACACTATATCCAACAACCAAATATTGGCTACAGTATTGGCTATTGTAGGCTACAGGTTAGCATCTCTATTGGCTATTTGTAGCATGCATCTATGACAATTTTCACCTTTTCTTCTCTTTGCCTGAAGGAAGAAATGTTAACTTTGACTGCTGCAGCCTTACTTCCACAATGTTTTTAAGGCGGTGAGGGATTTCACATGATGACGAATCATTTCATTCTGTTGATATGTACAGATGCATAATATCCATTGTGATATCATGAGAGGTCGCAGGAAAGTTCAAACAGTGCAAAAACACAAGATTTCCAAACAAATATTAATTTTATTGAGTATTGGGAATTAACAAAATGCAGGTAGGGAATCAAAAGGCTTAACTCAGGCTTATTAATAATCACAACAGAACTCGTACCCTGCGGCTCTTGAAAAGGGGAACAGAAAATAAGTCTTTCTCAACAAGTCTCTCCAGTGAGAACCCCTCCAGTCCCTGGGTCACTGGTATCAACCACAAACCACTCACAAAGTTCTCAGTCCAGTCTTTCTCCAAGGAACTATTTCTCCAGGTATAGTTGACAGCATTTTCTCCAGGAGAGCAAAGCCACCAGCTCTCCAACCTCTGGGCACACCATCTCAACTCCACTGCACACACACCCAACACCACAAACACAGGCAGGCTCAGACTGCTTTATATTCGAGCCCTCGGGCATTCAGCAGTCATTAGCCACACCTGTGTTGAGAAGGCTGGTGGAGTTCCCGCCTCCACCATCAGATGGAGCCATACCTGGGAATGTAGCACCCCTCCAGAACACAGCCATGATGTCACACCATGCAGATATGCAAACATATATTGTGCTCTCTAATGATGTCAACAAGTGGTGGTATGTATAGAGAGAATAATTATGGGCCCAGGCAGCTCCCTTGTGGAACACCACAGTAGCTGCCATGTCATCAGACACACCATCTCTAACACTGATGTATTACTTTCTTCCTCTGATGTAAGTTCTGAGAGTCAGAGAGACCAAACAATTTTTCAAAACCATTTAATAGAATGCCATGGTCAATCATATCACACAACACAGCGTTTGGTCTAGGAAAGTAAAAATTGAGACGTTACTTTCATTACAATTCAATCTGAGTAGTTTCAGTGCTGTGACATTTTCGGAAGCCTGACTGAAACTCTGTAACATTGTTTTATATCCAAAACAAGATTATTTACATGGAAGCTATCTTTTCAAGTACCTTAGTAGTAAACAGCAGGTTGCGTATCAGGCTATAGTTGGCCATATATGATATTATCACCCAGGTTTGTTTTCCTTAATAAAGCTTGAAAACAACTGTTTTGAAGTCTTTTGGGAAATTTCCTGTCTGTAGTGATGTATTAATAATGGTAAGGACATGATCATGAGGTGGAGAATTAACCATCCTGCCAAGCTCACTCATTCATGTACATATGAAATTTGCCATGGTGACATTACAGGGGTTCATGACATCCTCTGTGTTTACAGCAGTAGTGTTACTAATGGCTTTAATTGGAAGAGAAAACATGTCATGCATGTTTTATTCCACTGTGTCATCTTCTATATAACAAGGGTTTCCTGAACCGCTTTAGCCTGTCCATGCAACTCTTTTACTTTGACACCCTTTGTATGTGTTATGCCTTTTCCAGTTATGAGGGGTAGTGAGCATGGATGTATATATAATATATTACCCACTATTTTTAATTATATTTCCTATTCTTACCTACTTATCTTATTTTTCATGGCATGTCTATGTGATTCTGCTCTGTGTTGCATCTTAAAAATGTAAAATATTCTTAAATAAGAAAAAAAAATCACGTAGGTCCCTCCCCTCCTGGTCAGCGTCATCTACGATACTACAGAGAACTTATAAGTGAATCCCTGAAACAAACAGATACACACATACTACACTGCACAGAAGAATATCCTAGTCAGGTGAGTAAAGACAATACAATTTGAACTCTTACAAAGCTCCAGTAGAATAATGAGAGTTTGTAAATTGGTAGCAAAGTTTAATCTTCTTTTTAAAACATTTCAATTACCATGTGGTCTAAATAAGTTTAATATATAAATCTGTTATACCATTTTATATATTGCTAGTTGGATGTATTTCATGGTGTTACCTGTGGCTTTATCTAAAGATCATCTGACAGTAGTAGAGTACTTGTGGTTGATTTCACTGTGTAAAAAAATAAATAAATAAGTAGAGCAATTAAGATTTAATAGGTTTTCCCTCCTCCTACATCTTGTGCAACCCTATGTTATGACTCAAGACAAGTTAGTTTCCTAATTTATAGATTTAACTCATTCATGACTAGATGACTACTTTCAGGCACATATTCTACGTCTCTCTGTCTCTTATCATTATTCATCTGTTTAGTGATGTAAAGTGCATCAAATGCAAATAAAATAGAATTTATGGGAAAAAAGTGTAACTAAAAAAATACATTAGAAAATATTGTTCGGCATGTGTTTGTCAATAACATGTGATATATGTTTCTCTATATATTACAATAACATATGGTTTCCAACCTATAATAAAATATACTTTTTAACTTTTGACAATATTCTGTAGTAGGCTGTTTCAAGTATAACCATAACTTAAAAAATTGGACATGTAAAGCATTTCATTACATTGTGGGGTTACCAGCACCTTGTTGAATGCTTCAAAAAACTGTTTAATGTACAATATTGTTTATTTAATTCTCAGTAGATTTGCCGACCGAGAAAAACACAATTGATTAAGTCAGCAATCTCCAATCATCTTAGACAGAGCTTCACTCTTCTGATTAGTCCCACTGGAGTGTGTTTGGCCTGAGGTAGAGTTGGCAGAAGAGGTAGGCAAGAAACACAACCCACTGAGGGAACACAGGAGAGAAAGTATTCCACGTTAAACCACAATAAGCCCCTTAATGGCTGTGCAAAGAACAATCACACCCTCTGGCTCCAAAAGTCCATTCAGTGGGGGGGGAACCCAAGTTTACCGCATGTGAAGACGCTCACGTTTTCAGGAGAGGTCACCCAAATCAGCCTCAGATCACTGCAAAAGGTCCCCGAGTCCAAAACGAAACACCTGACATCACAGTAAAAGCCTAACATTAGAAATGCTGACTAAAAGCTTCCGTTTGTCATCTTCTCAGAGTGGCCAAAGACAGAAGCGAAAAAAAGACAGAACTCAGTGGCTGTGAGCTTGGTTTTACTTAACGTCTGAATCCAGTTTTCATGCCATCAATCCTGCTTCTTATTAAATTTATTTTCCAGGTTATCCTCCTTTGCTGGTTAGAAATATGCTTTGGAAATGGCTAAATGTCAAAAACAGGCTTAAAAGAGCTGCGGGACATTACAAAATCCCCACAGATGTTACTCACAGTACTCTTTAACAATTGCCTACATGTAGAAGATGAACTTTGCCATTTTAGTTTGGGAAGCACTGCCCTTTTATTCTGCTTGAAAAAAGGGTGGTGCTTTTATCATGACTCCCTTAAGTGAGTTAGATGTCCCTGCATACAGAGCCACAGCTCCCTCAAGGAGAGTCGACACAGACACAATAACAAGATAACAGCCTGAGGAAAAGACCTGATGGTGATTGCAACATGTTTTTGCTCTCTGGAAACCGCCTCACTTTACCCCGAAGCGCATTTAAAAATCTACTGAGATGAAACATCTCAGCGGATTTGAAAAAAGGATCCTAATGAGCGCCACAATGCTCGACTGTATAATCAGCGCTGAGCTAGACAACAATTATAACAAGTATAAGTCCTCAAGAAACACACGGCTCTAATGATATCATTTGCTATTGATTGAGTGAGTAGGCGAATGGAAGATGCTAAACCGTGTGTATTCTTATACTTTCCCCATCAGAGTCCTGTTTTTTTGCAGAACTAGAACAATGGAGAAAAATGTATCGCCACCGTTCACATCGACCTTCCTCCCAACTCAACTCCCTCTCAATGCCACCACTGGTGCGAACACCACAGTAAAACCCTTCAGTGTGTTCGACGGGTGCGATGATCAGGTAGAGGGCATTCTCTTCGACCTGGCCTTGCAGTCCATCAACGTCATCGTGGGAATCCCTGCCAACTTGCTCGTCATCGCCATCCTCATCCATAATCGCAAAGAACCCTCCACTTCAGACATATTCCTGGGCTGCCTGGCCTTCATGGATGTCTACTTCAGTGCCATGACCCCTATCATCTTCCTTAACCTTTACCACTGGCAAAGCAAGGCGGTGTGGTCCGCGCTGAAGTTCTCCTACGGTGTGAAAGACACCACGGCGCCCCTCTTCCTCTCATGCATCTGCCTGGATCGCTTCATAGCTGTGCTCTTTCCTATTTCATTCGGGCGTTTAAAACACATTAAGTACAGGTTAAGCCTCACGGTGCTGGTCCTATGCCTCACCTTTGCTTACGCCAGTGCCAAGGTTGTGGGAGGTCTGCCCAACTTTGAGAAGGTGTTCACGGGCGAGGTCCTGGCGACGTTCGCCTGGATGATCGTGTGCAACGCAAGCATCCTGTGGACACTGAAGAAGTCCCGTGGTGTGGGGAAAGACGAGATGCACCCCATGAAGAAGAAGGCCTTCAAGATGGTGCTGTCCATCCTGTGCATCATTGTGTTTAACTACCTGCCGACTGTAGCGCTGTTCCCCTTTGAGGACAACTACTCCCCGGATGTGTTCCGCTGCTACGTGCAACCCGTGGGCTTCGCCTTTCTCAACATCAGCAGCACCATCCAGCCACTGGTGTACTTGACTCGCCTGGAGAAGCTGCCTTTCCTCTCTGATGCCTGTGTCAAGAGGTGTTGCCCCTGTGTCGCCGCCAAGAACAACAAAACCCCACCAGCACAAGACCCCCCTGCTTAGGGTTCAGAAGATAAAATGCACATCATGAACCTCACAGATGCTAATATCTCTTTAAAACCACTTGATTGGATATTTGTTTCGCAACAGGCAATGAAATTTTTACTACAGTATATAGCATATAAACTTCAGCGTAGTCCACTTTCACACAGAGGCAAGTGGACTGTGAGCAGCTCTTAGTGCATCTGAGTGTGACTGATGCTTCCACACCAGGGCTGCTAAGTCCTGTTCCTGGCGAGCTACCATCCTACATGTGATTCTAATTATCAGCTTGTTATCGAGTAGCTCAACCTTGTTAATGATTAGAATCAGTTGTGTTGGAATGAGGAGATTCCTAAAACCAGCAGGACAGTAGCTCTCCAGGATCAGCATTGGGCAGCCGCTGTTTTACACCAACAAAAACAAACCGGTCTAAGCGCCTTTGGTTCAATTTGACCCTGAGTCTCCAAAGATGAGCTGTGAGTAAAACTTGGACGTGAAATCCATTGGTCACTACTTTTTTTCCTAAATTATTAGGTATCATTTATCAAATTAATATTTTTTTATGGAGTAGATGTTTATGCAGAGTAAAGGAGAGTCATTCTGTAAATAATATGGAAGTGTTTAGATGACAATGAAATAAATGTATATGTCTTCACGGTAAACAGACTTTAATAAACTGATTATGTTCTAGGCAGTCATTTTATCTTACCCCAGTGTACATAGTATAGTCAAGGTTGAACTAGATCCTTTAAAATATTTATTTGACTTTGGCGCCATCATGTGTACAAAAGAGACAATATTGACCTTTTAATGCACTAAAATGTTTTTTTTTTCTTCATGACAAATAAATATCATTTCATAAAACTGAAAATTTCCCTAAAACCCAAAGTCATATTTAATATTCAAATGTACACAATAAACAATTTTTCTAACAAAGAAAAAAAGATTTCTTGTTTCTATGTGTGTATGTGTATTTACAGTATATAAATACCATAAAATGGTCCTCAAATGTTGAAAGTCAACACAGCAGCAGTGTAATTCATATATATATATATATATATATATATATATATATATATATATATATATATATATATATATATATATATATATATATATATAGTCATGGCCGTCAAATGTAGACAGCAGCAATAAGTGGGAGGAAAAGGGCTTGCAGAAATACATACCATACATCCATACATCAGCTCGAGAACCCCCAAAAATGGCTTTTTAGCCACTTTTTTCATACACATTTAGACAAATTCCTTCTTCACTCAATAGCTTATTTTAACAGCAAGAAGGTGCATAAAATTCAATAATACAAAAAAAGGTGAAAAAACACACACAAGTTGTTTTTGAGCAGCAAATTGACTTGATTACTGACTTGATTTTTCCTTCACTCACTCACACACTTATTTCCTGCAACATTGAGGCCAACTTTCTCCGGCAGGATTCTCAGTGGTTGACAGCTCCATGTATAAAAGTAAGGAAGTAACGGCTCGCTGAATGTGTGCGTGAATGTATAAATGAGCGAGTCGTCGGCAGCGTCGGAGAAAGACACTGTCCCTTTGTCGTAATCCAGTTGCACTTTGACTTGTGTGGGGATTCTCGAGACAGTCAGTGGGGTGGGTGGAGAGGTCATAGCCCTGAACTCTCCGTCCCGGAAACACAAAGTCCAGAAGCCGTTCTCAGGCCGAGCGGGGATATCGGAATTCCTGAGCACAGAGGAGGAGGCCACTCCCAGGAGCCAGTCATGATTACTTCCTGTTTCAACCACCCAGCGGTGACTTCCTGAGTCTAGCGTGCTCATACCCACCACTTCGGCACTCATGTGGAAGCGCTCCGGTGTGTCTGGGCAGTGGCTCGGCTGCTTTGAGTAGTGGAGGGAAGTCAGGTCGTCTGACAGGATGAGGCAGGGGTGTGCTGTGTTTGGATCCAAGGTCACAGGAGCTGAAACACAGGAAATTAGCCACAGAAATGAATATATATATATATAGATATTACACACAGTTTGGGTTACTCATAACAGTGAGTCATATATATCTACTCACTATAATCAATGTGGTCCAGCATTTTCCCCCAGATTCTATGCTTGAGGTTGCAGAGATGCTTGCCCACATCAATAAGTACCCCGGACATGATGTCTGAACCAAGGACTGTGCTTTCACTTCTGTAATTACGATAATACAATACATATTACACTGAAAAAACATCACAGACAAGAAAGAAGAAGAAAGAGTGCAAAATTAAAAGCAGGATTTTAACCTACCTGTCCTGAGTTGCTTTAAAATTCTAGAAAATAAAAATGATGAAAAAAAAAATCAGTCAATAGTTGACATTTTTGCAAATGGTGATTTAGAAACTGATACAACTGGACCGTACCTTCAACATGACCATGTCATCTTCTTTCAGCTGCTCCTGTATGACCACGATGGTTTCTGTGATGGACAGCACCTCTTCTGAAAGCTTCTTTAACTTCTCTTTCATTCTCGTGAGCTTTTCCTCTTCCTCTCGCTTCAAAGCGGCCAATCTGGCCGACTCTTCGTCGTAGAGGGCTTGATGGAGCTGCTGAAACTGCTGCTTGATCAGTCTCTGTGTTTCCAGCGCCTGATTCTGAGGGAGATTATTGTAAATTTGTGTTCAATTCATAATGGAACATGTAAGATCTGTCATCTAATGCAGGGTTACCTTGATAAAATTCATTGTGTCTGCGGAGGTGCTGTAGATCATTTTGAGGGACTTCAGTTGTTTTTGCAAGCTCTTGAGGGATGAATCCAGTTCACCCTGAATAATCAAGTAGGGAGGAAGTGTTTTTTCATTGGTTTGAGTACATCAGAGACTAGTGTACATTCAGGACAGAGTTGTGGTACAGCATTTTTATTTTAAGAGTTACCATTAATTAGATTAATTACCCACAAGTGAGTAGAAAAGTGCTACAGGGCAGTACATTGTTCTACTTATTTCCTTTACCTTGCAGTCCAGCGCTGCCTCCTCCAGTGGTGAGCAGTCGTGACTCTTGTGCAGTTTGGAAGACTGACACACCACGCAGATGGGCTGCTTGTCAACCAGGCAGAAAAGCTTCATCTTCTCCCCGTGGAGCTCGCATTTGTGCGCCTCCTCCCCCGAATTCTGCCTCCTGGTCTGCACGAGGGCTTCGCAGACATTTCTCAGTGCCAAATTGGACAGAGGGCTGGACTTGGAGGTCCTTTTCCGGCACACGGGACACTCACGCAAGCCCGTGTCCCAGCAGCGCTTCAGGCAGCTCCTGCAGAAGCTGTGGCTGCATGTGAGCAGGACGGGGTCTGTGAAGATGTCACAGCACACCGGGCAAGTAAGATCCTCTGAGAGTGACATGACCTCCACAGCGACGCAACGGCTCAAAACGGCATAAATCCACAGGTTTTAAGAACTAAATGAGTCCTCTGTTAACATGATTCGGTGCAGCCCCCCCTTAAAAATCTCCCATGACAGGCTCAGAGCACAACTGCCTCTCTATTGTTCTGGACACATAGTAGCGAATGCGTTCAGCTTTCCTGTTCATGACTTCTGCGGGAGTTCCTTGAATCATGAAGCAGTTTAAAGCAGTTAAAAAAAACCTAATGTTGCAGCAATGGGAAACAGGAAGTAAAGCCTGATTGGCCAGATGTTAAAGAACTGTGTTGGTAACGTGTTGTATGTTTGGAATGTAATCATTCAGGATATGAATGTGAATGGTCCAGTGTTGACACCAATGTTTACAGCTCGCGGCTGCATGGAGACAAACTTTTTTCAAATGCAAATTGAGTTTAGTTTTAAAGTTTTAAAACAGGGATGGTCCAAAAAATATATACTGTAGAAAGCAATGTTATTTATCAGTGAATTCAGTTGCTGTAAAGTTGTTTCTCAACAGCTTAAATGTGCTCCTGGTGTCTTTTCATTCTTAAAGCAGGTGAGTTTTGAACCAAAACTGGCTCAACCTGTTCCAAGGAAAATGTTTTATAAAAGTATATGTGTGACTGTGAGTGTCTTATGACAAAAACCTGTGTTTGTCTTGATTATTTACCTTATAATGCAGTATATTTGCTCACATGGTTTTCTTTCCAAAAAAGAAGAGTGTATAGGCAAAGTATACCTGCCACTACCAAAAAGTAGTGATCATTTAGTTTCACCTTCATTTGGTAGGTTTAAAGAGAGGACGCTTTTCATTTACATACATGTTTTTTGTGACATTTTATAATAGTCTATAATTCATTTCCTCCATTAGTTTTTGTTTGTTTGTTATGTTGGCATTTTTTTCTTTTTCCCGCTTTAATAATAAAGCTACTGTAATTAGAGTCGGCTGATAACAAATAAAGCAGGCTAAAGCACAATTTTGATTGTAGGAATGAGGCCAACCAATGAGGTTTAATAAAATGCTTCAAACTTATAATTATAGTTCAGCTGTCAAGCGGTTTGATTTTAAACAGAGATGGTCCAGAAAATATGAGAAAATAAAATAATAATCATTTAATTTGATGACTGTAAAATTGTTTTCCAACAGCCTGGTTGTTTTGCAACACAGAATCATCTCAGATATTGAGAACCAGAGGAAACTGTTTTCTATCTAAAAGAAGACTGCACTCCACAGCAGTACAGGTGAAGTATATATAGTATAGGTGCAAAAAAAAAGTAATCATGTAGTTTAAAAAGCATATTTGTAATAGCTTACAATTATTAGGTATGTCCTTGATTCTGAATAGAAAAGTGTGCAGTAGGCGTGGTATCGCCAATGTCCAGTGGGCCAACCAGCAGCCAACCGAAGGTGTGTGTGTGTGTGTGTGTGTGTGTGTCATGACTGTGGCTTCCTGGCTGTGGTTCCCCTGCTCACCTGTCTGCAACTAGCTCATCGACCACAGCTCAAGCCCTCTGGCCTCTCCCCCCCATCCACCGGATTGCTCAGCTGCTCGTTCTCAGCTATTGTTCCCCAGTCTTTCTTTGTGCTTTATCTGAATCGGTCTGTGCAAGATCCAAGACAGGGTTCTTGTGCCGCTCCCCGCTAAGGCTCACTTTAATACCCCCCGCAGCTTGCCTGCTAATTGCAGTCCCTCCTCTCTTCAACCCAACCAGACACACACACACACACACACACCCTGTTCCTTGTGTAATAAAATTAACTTACTATGCCTTACTATGAGTTCAAGTAACACTTTTGACACACAGTTGATCCTTACCTTATTTTTTTTATCTTTGCGTACTTTACAACATGCAGGCCTCCAGGCACCAGCGTGTCAAGCTGAATAATCATAAACCCAAAACTCATGAGTCATGATGCATCGCAATGGCCTACATTGACCTTGATGCTCCAGTGTGTCATCCGTGTGCATACATGGGGTGTGGTGCCGGGATGGGGGGGTTGGTGCTGGTGGTGGGGGGGTTAGCGAGGATCTTTATTGATGACCGATGCAGCTTCTCGCATCCTATCCGCCATTTCCAGCGGGTCTCGGGTTCCTCCCTCTCTCCTCCGGTCTGCGGTTGCCATGGCAATGACGTCAACCTGCGCCACCGCTACAGCCCAGTAGACGCGCTGGGAGGCGGCGCAATAAAATCCCGGACACCCGACCGCAGGAGCCACCATCATCATCCAGCGAGCCTTCATCCTCTCAGATAATCTTCCTGCTCGACCATCCTCGCATCCATCCGTCCAATATGCGCGAGATTGTGCATTTGCAAGCCGGTCAGTGCGGAAACCAGATCGGAGCTAAGGTATTTATTTTTTTCTTTTGCAATCACCAGTCTTTTCATTTATTTATTTATTTATTTCGTCTTTGTGTGTTTTTGCATTCGGGTGAGATGTTACGCAGGCCTTCCTGCAGCACGGCTGAGAGGAGCGGTCTGTCCATCCTTCCCTGAGAATTCTCTAGAAGAAAAGCCTTTTCTCGACCTAAAGCTGTGTGCAGCGATCCCAATTTAAATCGCAGCCATATGCGCTCGTTGCATTCTGCGTCTCCACACACATGCTCGCGATGATTAGACAAAAATGTGCATGCAACAGACTATATATATATATATATATATATATATATATATATATATATATATATATATATATATATATATATATATATATATATATATATATATATATATATATATATATATATATATATTTATATATATAGTAGTAATCGCAAGCCTTTGTGTCGCGTATTGCAGCCAGTATGAACCGCAGCATTAATGTAGTGACCTTGTCATTGTGGGAGCAACCTCCCCCGCCCACCACTTTCATGACCTATTTTCATCTCGGATTATTCTCAATAACAACAATCGCTTAAATGTCCAAATTCGACCCCTAATAATACACTTCAAACATTAATAATAGATTTTCATTGGAGATAGGGATTATTATTTTTTGTGTCGTTAGTCTTATTGAGTCTTCTGTTTTGTGAGAATCGTTCAGATTATTTTCCGTCTGCAACAGTCTGCCTTTCAGACTAAAATGCTGCATTCATGACCTGCTGACTCTTAGAGAATTAAATCATAGCAGCTCTGCATGTTTAGCACAAGCTTCCTCGACTGGCTACACGTTATTTTTGTATTACTTTGAGCTGAAATGCACATCTGTTCCATCCTTTCCTGTGCTCTCATCCTTGCTTTCTCTCAGTTTTGGGAGGTGATCAGCGACGAGCATGGCATCGATCCCACTGGCAGCTACAACGGAGACAGCGATCTGCAGCTAGACAGAATCAGCGTCTACTACAATGAGGCCACAGGTAGACTACGGATTCAGCTGCAAACCCAACCACACCCAGCTACACTACAGGGGGACACTTATTGGAACACTCTTCCTGGGGGTTTCACAATCAATTCATCACAATTTAACAAGCTCCTAATATTCACAAGGAAGTTTACTTTTTTTTCCCTCGATTCCAGGTGGAAAGTATGTGCCCCGAGCTATCCTGGTGGATCTGGAGCCCGGTACAATGGATTCAGTCAGGTCTGGTCCTTTCGGACAGATCTTCAGACCTGACAACTTTGTTTTTGGTAAGCCGTGTGAACTAAGTGAGGATGAGCACACATTGTGCCATTTTTGATTGTATCGGCGCAATCCATTGTGATGCTTTTGAACCACAGGCCAGAGCGGAGCCGGGAACAACTGGGCAAAGGGCCACTACACCGAGGGAGCTGAGCTGGTGGACTCCGTCCTAGACGTGGTGAGGAAAGAGTCTGAGAGCTGCGACTGCCTGCAGGGCTTCCAGCTGACTCACTCCCTGGGTGGGGGCACCGGCTCCGGCATGGGAACCCTGCTCATCAGCAAGATCCGCGAGGAGTACCCCGACCGCATCATGAACACCTTCAGCGTGGTGCCTTCTCCCAAGGTGTCCGACACGGTGGTGGAGCCCTACAACGCCACGCTGTCCGTCCACCAGCTGGTGGAGAACACGGACGAGACCTACTGCATTGACAATGAGGCCCTCTACGATATCTGCTTCCGCACGCTCAAGCTCACCACCCCCACCTACGGCGACCTCAACCATTTGGTGTCCGCCACCATGAGCGGGGTGACCACCTGCCTGCGTTTCCCCGGCCAGCTCAACGCCGACCTGCGCAAGCTCGCCGTCAACATGGTGCCCTTTCCACGTCTGCACTTCTTCATGCCAGGCTTCGCCCCCCTCACCAGCAGGGGCAGCCAGCAGTACCGCACGCTGTCCGTGCCCGAGCTCACCCAGCAGATGTTTGACTCCAAGAACATGATGGCGGCGTGTGACCCGCGTCACGGCCGCTACCTCACCGTCGCCGCGGTGTTCAGGGGCCGCATGTCCATGAAGGAGGTGGACGAGCAGATGTTGAATGTGCAGAACAAGAACAGCAGCTACTTCGTGGAGTGGATCCCCAACAACGTGAAGACGGCCGTCTGCGACATCCCGCCCCGCGGCCTCAAGATGGCCGCCACGTTCATCGGCAACAGCACGGCCATCCAGGAGCTGTTCAAGCGCATCTCCGAGCAGTTCACCGCCATGTTCCGCCGCAAGGCCTTCCTCCACTGGTACACCGGCGAGGGCATGGACGAGATGGAGTTCACCGAGGCCGAGAGCAACATGAATGACCTGGTGTCCGAGTACCAGCAGTACCAGGACGCCACCGCGGAGGAGGGCGAGTTCGAGGAAGAGGGAGAGGAGGAAGTTGCTTGAAACCTCAGCTCATTTCATCTCAACCCTCCCCACAAAACGCCATCCACACGGAAAAAAACTGTCACCATCTAGAGCTCTGTGTTAGACATTGTGTTAACTGATGCTAGTAACCTTTTTGGTTCATTTGTTTTTGTACGTTGTGAATGCACACTGGAATATTGACATCCTTACATAGCACAATCATTGTCTTGCCAAATTTCAGAGATTTTAAAATGCCTTGAAGCCTTGCAATTGGAGAATGATTAAAATCTGATTAAAAGGCCACTGTTACTGCCTCTGAGTCTGTATTTATTCAGTTGATAAGTGATCTGATACTATCACAGTCCTTACAGCCCTTTAGTGTATGGATGGGAAACTTATCAAGCAGTATTCTGTTAAGAGACTTGATATTATCATAGAATTTGGGTATGGTAATATTGTGATATGAGTGGATTATAGCTGGTAACATTAAGGCTATGAGACCTGGACTGGCAGGGCTGCAAAATACTCAAAACAGGTAAGCAACAATTATGTGATATTTATATGATTGTGCTATATATAATAAAATTATGTATTTATTTAGAAAAATATTGATATATATTATTTTACTGTTCTAGCACTTAGCCATTACATCCACATTACTGATCTTTGTTTATCGAAAGTCTCATCTAAATTTTTAATGGAAGCAATGGTCATCCTTACAATATTGGCATTTTTAACATTATAATATTGAGGTTCATGGTCAAAAATTATTAGATTTTCCCATATTTTCCAGCCCTACTTCAATGACTACAGTAATATTCTGAAAAAAGAAGCATGCGTCAAAACCAGAGGAATCTTAATTATTATGTGTCAAGTAAATCAAACAATAAAATCACAACTCACAATCAAAGAGGCATCATATCATAAACAGTTAAACTTTGAGAACAACTTCTGAAAGGCACTGTATTCAAAGTAAAAGCCAAAAATAAATAATTATTTCCAAAAAAATGTTTAAAAGTTCTCCCATTTGAAAACAAGTGAATGTATGTGATGTAAATTAGTAAAATGCAGTACATGACCAGTATTTTATCGTTGGGACTAACCATTACGGTCAAGAATCTCATACCTTTTTTTCCATTAAGACACACAATGACTTAAGTGTTTCAGTGACTTTCTTAGGTGCTCTGCTGAACTTTTCACTCTCAACTACTAGACCTCCTTATCTGTCAAGCTTTTTTTTTCTTTTCCATCATTCCAAGACTCACTGCACAAATACGTAGATGTGAGAGTGTTTACACTTTTCCCAACACTGCCTGTCTTTTAAACTTTTTAGTTTTTGGCTTGTTGCCTATAAGGGCATTTTCAGGCTTTAGGGTATGTTTGTCTGCTCATATCCCAACGCCTATTCCTAGGATTACATATAATTAATTTACCTTATACCATTATCGACATTGTTTAATTTAAAGAAAAGTCAGACATAGAAAAGAATCACATATTTTCATTATTTTGTGAAGTTTAATTACTCAATTTATTTATAAATGCAGCGACTGTAAATTAGTGTGATTTTGATGCGATTTGCACTGCGTGGTTGATCTGATGAAGTGAAAAGTTTTAAATAACATCACTTCAAATTATATATGACTAACCTTAAACTTGTAAACAGTTTTTCTCAATATAATTTCCCAGTATAACCTCTTTTTTATCATACAGCAGCACTTCTAAAATCAAGTGTGTGCTGCCATAAGCTAAAGGAGGGAAAAGGTAGTTGAGGTAAAAATTAGTGTACATTTTGACAGGATCGAATCAAACACAGGCACAAACAGTTTACAGTATTAAGGCAACTGATAGAGGAAAACATCTGAAAATTAAGTATTAGTGTGGATAAAATACTGCAACTCCTGTTTCATTTGTGCAGAGAAATGTTAATGAAGGCTTGAAATGTTTGATTGTTCTTAAAATCCACTGGAAGATCCATTTATCCATTTGTGCTTCTCCTCATGGTGCTAAGCAGAGTCCGTTCAGTGCTTGTTGAAATGAAAATAACGCCTCATGCATGTGTCTGTCAAATTTTCCTTTGAATGATCCTCTCAAGGCAAAAAACACGGTGGCGCTGCCACACTCAGATTTGCAAGTAGAAAATCTCAAATGAGTCGTTCCTCCTTTGGTAACTTGAGTGCATCTGGTACGGCCACGCTGCGTACGCCAGACTGTTCCTCAGCACTGGGTCTGTATGTCCCTTCAGTCTGACGCTTCTTTTTCACCTTGCAGAACAGCCAGCCAAGAACAGACAGGACAATGGCCAGGACACTGAAGGTGACCACGGGGGCCACGATGGCCGCAGTGTTGTCCTGCAGAAATGGAAAAATGCAGGACAGTGATGAGTCTTCGGGACATTTGATACTGTCAGGGTTTTTTGAAAGAAATGTTTTACTCACCGTTCCACTGTTAGTAGAGTTAGTGGTTCCATTTAAAATATTGGTTTTATTCCCTGTAAAAAAAAAAAAAAAAAAAAGGAAGAACAAACATTAAGACCACTGATGTAACTAATAGTTACTCTTTTCTGGCTCAATGTCACTGGTAATAAAGCTTCTGATTATAATATACAGCTGAGTACAATACTCCTGTTAACCGGTTAGCCATTAAAAACATACATACAACTAATAATCTAAGACATCTTTGTCTAGTTGCTTTATTCACTTAAGCCCAGGCCTATTTTTTTAGTTTTCCTTTTAAATATATGATAAGAAATATGTTGTCTTTACGATATCTCTACAACCATATAGGTGATGTAGCCTACTTGAATCTGTTATCAAAAGAAAACTAAAACGTGAGGTGATAGAATTGTCACAATTAATTTATGCTGCTGTTACAGAGCAAATGTAGCTATAATATTTTTAAAAAATTGTATTTTACTACACATAAAGACTAGTTATTTAAAACTAGTAACAAGACCAAACGGACCCAAATCATGAAAATAAAATTTGAAATAAGCTAAATTATTTGAAATGCAATGTTTAATGAATAATTAAATAAGAATTCTATGATCAAATATTTGTCCATAAAAATCACACTGAGAATCATTACTGAACATGAAGAATATATTCTGTAAGTTTTTTAAAAAGGAGATTATAAGGGACCCATTTAAATATTCACACAAACAGCTCAAATCTAAATTAAATAACAAAGGAGTTGTTATTCGCATCCCTACTACTGATATTATATTAAACTATTTTCTTAATGTATTGATGGTGTGGATATTGACGATATACAGCATATTCATGTTGGAACAGTAAATACTAAGTTTAGTGTTGTAGCTAAGGTTTTCTCATTCAATATATGTAAAACAAAACCTCAATACTGCCCTGTATCAGAGGGTTTAGAATTATAACAGGTTAACTGATGAGCATAGATGCACTTGGATTTTTTTCTATTGAATGTCTGATAATAATTCCCTCAGCTGGAAATCAGAGGCCTCTTTAAAATGGTGTGCTTATTACTGTAAAGTACAAATGTGTACGTGAAATAACTAGATATTATCAGTCAGACAATAAAAAAAATTACAAAATTATTTAAGTCCCTGTTTAACGACCGAGTGGGTGCCAGGAAAACTAATATAATCCACCTCTGAACCTGATTTAATTATATACAGCAATTATAAATTCTCTTTTGCAAGACTAATTATTATTTTGTCTAAGAATTAGTCGTTCTAAGCAAACCAGCCCTGCTCCTGCCCTGCTTGCAGCCATTCATCCATGACCGACCATGTGATCACTCAGTGACATCGGCAAACTACATATTAACTTCTTTATCAGGAGGGCGAATAACGAGCAGAAACTCAGGAATGTGGAGCTATGCTGCAACTCAGCCCAGGCGAACAACGGTGCTTGACTGAAACATGGAAAGAACACCTCAACCAAAGCTGCTCTGTTGCTGATTAGTTTGTTTTTTATTACGCCTTATGAAGCTACTTGGTATGAACTTTCAATAAGAAGGTTTCTTTTTTGGAAACCGAAAACCCTCTCCTGGCATTTTTTTGGAGTCAATAATTTACCAGGGCAAACGTTGCACTCGGCAAGGACAAAAGTACAACTTGATAACAATATGGAGGGGCATACATGGGAAGGGGGGCAGTTGTTGCCAAAGGAGAATGTCTAATATATTAGAAAAGAGACTTCTTGTTTTGTAGATGAAATGACACAATGTGAAACGATACAAAGCGAAGAATAAATGCTTCTCATACAGCACGGTGTGTTTCTCAATGACCATGTTCTTACAACATGTTGACAAGCCAGCGCATGTCTCGGACTCCTGTGTCTTCTTTATTATTCACAATCATTGTGGGATAAATGAAGAATGGGTGTTGCGTGTAGGTGCGGTCAGGAGGACGTTTGGGAGATGAAGGGACGGTCAGTGACTCACCCCACACGGGATTACTGCTGAGCACCAGCAGTAAAACACCGCTGACCACGACTTCGGGTGCCGCCAGCACGTCCAGACACACCATCTCCATCTCTCTGCAGCCGGGGGCCAAGCGAGGGACTGGGACAGGGTGGGGGGGGGTCTCTGGTGGTGTCAGCTCGGGTCCATTTCAGAAGGTCCGATGTTCACTTTGCTGGATCTATTCTATCCTGGAAGACAGAATATTGTCAAAAGTTCTCTTTTTTGTTTTTTTGGAAACTACAGGCTCCTTTAATCTGGGGTTGAGTCAGGCACCATCACATCCAGTCAGCCTGATACTGAATCACCATTAGAACATGCTTAGATAACAGAAAAATATACTCAAACACAGCTTCTAAAGTTAACCCCCACCCCCATATGCTGCAATAGCGTCATTATAACTCACAATAAAAACGGGGAAGTGAAAAAAAGGTAATTTCCCACAGGGTGTATAAGAAAACACCCAGCCTACCATTTGGGATGTTTCCAGGTGTTCAAGGTAAAACGGGAAACACCGAGCGGCAGGTTTAAGTCCTCGCTCCGCTCGTTCCGCCCTCACCTTGTCAAAAAAACGAAACGAAACTAGCCCCGATGGGAAAAAAAAAACAAAAAAACAAAAACAACAGCGGCAGGTGACGACTCACGCCCAAAACACCTTTTCAGATCCACAAATAAACACACACACCTGAACGGATGTCCAGGTCCACATCCCCCTGACTGCACCACCCTATGTAAAGCAGTGTTTTTTCTCTTTCCGTCTACCGTTCAGATCGCCATAGGTCACATGATTGAGTTTCGTGTTACGTTAGCCTACCTGAGCGCACTTATCTACCTGCAGCACGGCGGACAGATCCTCCTTTGTAGTGCGAAGTCGAAGAGGGGGAACAAAAAATGCAGCTTTAGTGAAGCAGAACAGACTCGATTTCTCCTTTTTTTGCCACAAAAAAATCCTCAAAATTGCCTGAAATAATACTTGGGAAAAAAAAAAAACTTTAATGGAATTTCTAGTAGTCTATATTATACCTATTTATTGTGTTTTAGATTATTTGTTGTCAACTGTATTTTCCAGTCTGAAGAGGCTATGATGAGGTCAGGTTGCTCCCACTTGCTGCAACCTGCCGCAGGAGTAAAATGCTTGCCTGTTCTCCCGGTGCGTTCGATCCCTACCTAGCAACCTGGTGGCATGAAATAGCGCCTCCGTCAGGTTCCAAGTCCATCATACGAGAAAAAAAGAGGATATCAACATTCCTGAGATATTTTTGAGGTTAGATTCGGCTGCCAGCTGGTCCAGTGGGCTCTAATCCTCATCTAATCTGCCCCCCCCCTTCTCATACTCGGAGAAAGGGCAAAGAAAATGTGGGCCGCTTCAACCCTGATCTGGGGTGGTGGTCGGAGAGTTTTTCATGACACTGCTAATGTAATATTGAAGCAGGCTTTAGGCCTCTGGTGGAAGAAATGTTCAGATCATTTACTTCAGTAGAAGTACATATACTGCAGTCTAAAAATATGTATGGTAAAATTATGATGTGCTAAAAGCACTTAAAATGTCAAAAAGACGCATATATATAATACATAATACATTATACTATATTGTTTGTTTTGCGACTAACAAATGGATGTAAGAATGAAATGTAACAATTGGTGCATAGCCGAGTTTAACTACTTCAGGTACATTACTGGTACAGTTATTGTACTGCATTATAATGTGCCTTGTAAATGTGTCAGGATTTTATCACAACAAAAAAGCTGCATGCTATTTATATTGCACTTTTTACATAAAGTGTTAACCAATTTTTAAAGAATGGAACAGAAAAGAGTGGATGATATAAACAAAACTATTGAAACAATATTGAAATATTTTTTTGGGGGGGGCAAATAACTGTAGTGGAGTAAAAGTACAGTACTGTAGTAGAATTTAATTATAAAGTAGTATAATAATGGAACGTACATTTTAACTTAAATTTTTATATTGCTGTAGACCTGTGTGTCAATATGACAATACAATATCTATTGTAAGCTTTCTACTGTCCTGCAATATTGTATGGTGCTGAATATTTATGAAAATGGACAGATTCGACTGTGAATCAGAGAAACAAATTAACTAGAATGAACATGTTTTAAATTATTCATTTTCTGTAAGATGCACTGACTGATGCTGATGCAAAATATATTGTGAGATGAATTCTGGCTTACTGAATTTTAAGTTGAGTTTTATGATATGTGATATGATAGTAACCTGTGTCAGACTATGTGGTCATCATTAAATGTCATTAAATGTCATTAGGAAACACTTTTGAACACACTTCTAAACCTTGTGGACCACCTGACCCACTTAATGTAATTGAGAGCAAATTAAGTAATAACAACAAGAAATCATTTTTAGTCACTTGATTATTTTTCTTGTTCCCACTAATCTTCTCAGTTTAAAATAATACAGAAATTTAACCTAAATATTACTCATACTATCCATGCAGATATGACTGTACATATAACCTACAAGAATATCATATGTACAATGGCATGCATATAATATTTTGATCAGTAGAGAGATGTTTAATAAGATAAATTAACGGATATATTTTCCAAGTTTTTTAGGGTATATTGTGAGATATTCCTATTGTCACTCTTCCAGATTTGGACACAACAATACAGTACTACCCAAAGTACTGTTGCTGCACTATGCTACTGGTATATCAAATACTGCAACATGGATTGACTTTAAAGACAGATCAAATGATGTAGGACAATTACTAAACCTTACAAATTGATTAAGTATTTGTTAGTCGGGACACACATGATGTGTTTATGGTTAAAATTATTTCGGTTAGTTACATAAACAACTCTTATTTCTGTAAATGAACCAAGACGTCACAAGGGGGCGCAAGAGGCGCTTCGCCTTTTCTACCAAACACTTACCGCTTGCCGTAGGCGCGGAGAAGCTTGGGTACGTCTGTCAAAGCGGCGGGAGAGAGGCGGAATCCGTCCTAAAATTTAATTTAAGATAACTGTATTTGATATATTTTCCTACGTAGAGTACATTCAACCGCATCAAGAAGGCGTAAGTCGAGTAAAACCACTGTAATTCAGTTGACGCTGTTAACTGTGTTGCGGTCGTGTTGCTTTTAAAGAATTCCCCGGGAAACTGCTTTGTCCGTTTGTTTTTGGTTAACGTTACCGTTAGCCCCCCTGTGTTTTTTCTTTTTTGAGCGCTCTAAGTAGCAACAATGGCGAAGGTACAGGTGTTGAATGTGGCTGTCCTGGATAACCCAAGTCCCTTTGGAAATCCCTTCCAGTTCGAGATAACGTTTGAGTGCATGGAAGACCTTCCTGAAGGTGGGTAGCGTTACCGTAGCTCTGACGCTGTCATTTATCGTGTACGCGGGAGCCTGTTGTTAGTTCTGTCTCCTGGAAGCTGCTAACGGCTAACGCTAATGTTACGTTACAAGGCAGTAACGTAACGGTGTAATATCACAAACGACATGACCGGACGTGTTCCATGTTCTGGACACATTTGTAACAGATGTTGACTTAACATTAGGTCAACTGCGTGATACATAACGTTCACGTGCATGTATGTATTTCCATTTGCGATAATACACCTCTCATAACTTTACTACTGACTTTACTCAGCAGGCCTCTGTGCATTTATACTGTAAACACGCATTTTGTTGCAGTGTATGTTAGCCATAAAAATATTACAACAAATTCTGATGGACAACAGGTCTTTACTCTGCACACAGTGTTTACTTTAATCCAGTTAAAAGAATAAAAATAGCCACAGTTGACCACCGTTTGTGCTTTAATATACTCGTTTATAACTGTTTAAAAGTAAGACCTATAAGTAGTAAGCAAGTAATAAGCAGCAATACACCGGCTTGAACATATTGTCATTTAGTAAATGCCTGTATTTTATAAGGAATGAGTGCATGACTGCAACACACAATATTTTCATATAATAACTCCTGTATTTGAGACATTTTTTGATCATCTTATTGGTTTAATGATTCTTTACCTCAGCACTATATTTGTGATTTTGCATTTCATTCATAACATTTTCCTGTTTTCCGTTATAGACTTGGAATGGAAGATCATCTATGTTGGCTCAGCGGAGAGTGAAGAGTATGATCAAGTCCTCGACTCTGTCTTGGTTGGTCCAGTACCTGCTGGGAGGCATATGTTTGTGTTTCAGGTGAAACTGTGTTTTTTTTAATCCTGCACAGCTTTCTGAATGTTCACAGACAACCTGAAAAGTTGGATATGTAAAATTTAGGTTTTAACAACCTACTCTTGTCCCACTGTTGTTTCATATTGCACTATACATCAAGAAAATGGCAAATCAACATCTCACTATACCAAGTTAATTAACTATCTGCACGTTGTCCTACGTTAATGGTCTACAGGATCAACAACAAGTATATGCTGGGCTATACAAAGACATAATCTATTTGACATGCAGGATCAGTCAGACATTAGGAAACCTTTAATTTCTTTATTTATAAGAGAACATGAAGTAACAATTTGCCAATCAAAGGTACTACTTTCCCTTGTTATTTAAATATACATTGCAAAAAAACAATTAGTGTTGCTGGAGAAGTTTGCCCATACAATATTGATTGAGTGTTGTTTAAACACAGAATTTTACTTTAAATAATCAGGATGCATATTTATATGTATTAATTTAATTGTGCTACTAATTCATTATCTTTCATCCCCTATAATTATTGACTAATTGATAAGCAATTAAGGTAATAATTATTGCTAAGGCTCATACTGCCACTGGCATTCATAATCTTATGATCTACATATGCACAAAAATGGTCTAAATGGACTGTGAATAGATGTCTTTCATCCCTATGAAAGACATTTGCAAAAATGACTGTTGGTAGAATATGTAGACTCTTTATTTTCCAACCTATTTGACTATTTAGAATTAATGCAAGCAGCAATAGTTTTGTCATCTTTATTTTGTTTTTCTTCTGGCAGGCTGATGCCCCAAACACTGGATTGATTCCTGAAAGTGATGCCGTTGGTGTAACTGTGGTACTGATCACCTGCACGTACCGTGGGCAGGAGTTCATTCGCATTGGTTATTATGTGAACAACGAGTACACAGACCCTGAGCTTCGTGAAAATCCACCCATCAAGCCAGACTACACACAGGTCAGAGAATTGTTTGATTGTGTGGGTCATATTGAGTCCTGATGACATGTACAGTGCCTGCAAAAGTAATTATACCCCCTCGAACTTTTCCATATTTTTGTCACGCTACAAAAACAATTAACAATTTATT
Source organism: Eupleurogrammus muticus (assembly GCA_036785175.1). Classification (NCBI taxonomy): domain Eukaryota; kingdom Metazoa; phylum Chordata; class Actinopteri; order Scombriformes; family Trichiuridae; genus Eupleurogrammus; species Eupleurogrammus muticus. The sequence continues at coordinate 15,264,074 of JAYKQN010000011.1, read as the reverse complement.
TTAACAGGATTTAATATGAAAAAAAAACAACACAATGTAGTGCATAATTGTAAAGTGCACATCTTGAGATCGCAATTTTGCCCATTCTTCTTTGCAAAATTGCTCCTGTTCAGTCTGATTGGACAAAGAGTGTCAAAAACAACACTTTTCATGTCTTGCCACCGATTCTAAATAGGATTTAGGTCTGGACTTTGACTGGATCATTCGAACGCATGAAAATGCTTTGATTTAAAACATTCCATTGTAGCTTTGGCTGGATGTTTAGGGTTGTTGTCCTGAGGGAACAAGAAGGTCTACCCAGTCTCAAGTGTTTTGCAGCTTCTAACAGATTTTTCTTCCAGGATTACACTGTATTTAGCCCCGTCCAATTTCTCATCAACTCTGACCCGCTTCTCTGTCCGCTGAAGAAAAACCTCCTGCAGCATGTTTCATGGTGGGAATGGTGTGTTCAGGTTGATAGACAGTGTTAGGTTTTCACCACACAGGCTTTGGTCTCATATGACCAGAAGATCTTCTTCCACATTTTCCGTTTCCCAGACATTGCTTATGGCAACCTTTCTTCTTCTTGCCCCTCTTCCATAAAGGCTGGATTTGTGGAGTGCACAGCATATAGCTGTCCTGTGGACAGATTATCTCACCTGAGCGGTGGATCTCTTATTTGTAAAAAAAAAAAAAAAAATCTTGAAGACCATGTATCATTTCACCTCACAATAATGTGCTACAACCTTCAAAATATATTTGAAAGTACACTCAACAAACATTGATCAGAAGTCTTAATATGAGAACGAGTAAAATAACACAACACTGAGTTATTTTTTATGGTTACCTGCAAAAGTAGCAGGACCACAAGTTGAGAAGCATGGTACAGTGATACATTGTGTTGAGCTTGTACTTTAGAACACAATTTACTACAATTATTTAATCTTTCAAACATCAATAATCCTTTTAGTTCCCTTGATTATATAACTAGTAAAACAGAAATCCTACTATTATGTAAGCAATGTTCTTAATTCAGAAGCTAACTCCACTGATAAGCCACTGTGAGTTTTGCTGTAATCACAAAGGATTTTGTTTGTAGGTGTAACATTTTTAAGGGAGCTGGCATTTGGAATGAAAGCTTTCACACACAAGTGCAAAAGGAAAAATTGGGATGAGCGATTACATCAGTCAATTTTAGTTATTATATGATTGTTACGTGGCTATTGTTGAGTAAATACAATTTGGTACCTACCATGTCCTGCTTGTTAACCTGAGAACAATTGAGTGTTTCCCTTTAGGTTGTAAAATGTTTTTAACAAATTATGTTTTTCTTAGTCACACTAGGTAGTGCACCCATTTGCATTCTTTAATAATAGGGGTAGGTATCGACAAAGCACCTCTTGATATGATAATATACTTGCCCTGGATTATAACAATATAGAGATAACTGATATGTTACATTAAATTTAATATATGATATATATACATCATAATATTTGCCACTAAAGAGGAACAAATCCCCCTTTAAATGCAAAGGGAGTTGTCTCACATTTATTAACCTTTGTTAGTTTCAAATTCGTAAATTGATATTGTATTGTGGAAGGAAGTAGCAATACGTTTCTGCAACTTTGATTTTTGAAGTATTTATCTATATTTCAATCCATCCCCTTTCAGCTCCAGAGAAATATTCTGGCATCAAACCCACGCGTTACCAGATTCCACATAAACTGGGAGGGTTGCGCAGAACGAATGGAGGACTGTGAAAATGTGGATCCCACGTCAAACTCCATGCTCCCTCCATCCTGTCTTCCTGGTAAAGCCCCGCCCATGGGGATACTACCAGATAACTCTATGGACTGCTTATGAAGAAGACCCCCCTGTGTGAAATATGATGACTCACAGCCAAGATTTTCTGAAGAATGCCCATGGACATTCTAGTGTGGACTTACAGACATATTTGCCTTAGAGCTGCCCTTATTTCCCAGAATCTTGTTTTCAAAAATGAACTCTCCCGTTGGGCTTCAGATGAGTGTTTGTTTCAAGGATTATGAACATCACACTGGATCAGGTGACGCTGATAGGTAGGGAGTTTCTTGCCATGATGCAATACAGAAATACTTTAACTCATGGAAGGGAAAAGGTTAACTATGAAATGCAGCTGAACTGAAACACAACTGTTGTGATTCCCCTTCCTTCATTTTGTTCGTGCAGAATGGATTTGTACCCCCTTAAGAGGATTTCAGCACTGAAGCAATAGGCAAATAAATCTCAATATTTTGCTGTCCAGGAATTTGATAATCAGCTATTATTTTTCTGTTCCGAGATCTTTTTGCACTTACCTTTTCCCACACAGATTGTGGAGATTTGGGTGGGCTTTTTTGGGCTATATAACTTTCTTCATGTTTTTTTTTGTTTGCAATTTGTTGTTCCAAATAAAAGAACATTGTATTTGTTATTTCCTTGTCTATGAATGACTGTGTGATTAAGATAATTACATGACTTCTTTTGTGTTACTACCTTGTTTTTCAAAATTGCTTATAAAAACAAGATAACAAACATATAGGGGCCAGTGACAAATCATGGTTGGCAACGTAAAAAAAATTAAAATACAGTTTTACGAAGCACTTATCAGGTCCCTCAAAATGTACATTTTGTAGTCATGTTGGTTTCTTGTTATTTTAAAACCCATTTGTGTCATATTTTTAACTAAAGATTTGCTTTTGTGTCAGTTTTGTCAGAATATCCACAGAAAATATAAAACTAGTTGATAGCATGTGTGTTTATTTGTTAAAACCTTTTTAGGGTTCCACAACATGGCAGTTTTGGCATTGTCCCATAAACTGCTTTTTATAATGTAACTAGTATTTTTACCCTTGTAGTTGCTAAGAATGTACCACACAAGTATTAACAGTGTCAACTGTAAAACAATATCTGTGTGAGTGGCCCCTTATATTTTCACATTTTACTAAAAATAGCCTGTGTTAACGTCACACCCAATCACAGACCGGTCGGGTAGAAGGGGTGGCTAGGCTACAGAACTGCCTTTGGAAAATACTGCACCGCAAGAAGGTGATTTGCAGGACTGCGACGTTTGATTTGTGTTACGCATGAAACTCGGCAGGATAAACACAAACAACTGATAATTTAAAGAGAAAAGAGGTACAAAAAAACAGATAGTTGTGGGCGTATTGGCTACTAGCGAGTCTGGAAGGCGGGATCAAGCCGTTTGACAGTCAACTCGCATCAATGCAATAATTGTATGTATTGACGCTCGTCCAATCAGCGCTCTGCTCGGGACGTCAGTCACGTATGTATCGTTCGCCACAGCCAATCGGAGGCAGCCGGAGGCGGGACCTAATGGATGGATGACTGGAGTTTCCCTTGCGGTGTGAAGATTAATGGAAAGGGTCTGTTGATCTTAGTAATCGACTGTCAGATGGTCGGTCTGAGGAAACCATTGCACTTGACGCCTGGCTTCGACTCGAGTGGAGATTTATTGTTTGAAATAACCAACAGCGGGGAAAAAAACTAATAACCTGTACAGCACTTTTGTTATCCAGGTCTGAACAGAAAAGGCCTGCCCACACACTCAGCACCTGGTTAGTTCAGGCCAGGATACGACTGCGAGGGACGGTCAGTGCTAACGCTAGCCTGCTCGGAAGATCGAAAAACGGCTTTCGTCGATTTCTCTGATGGACTAGAACTGGATCTTGGATATATTAAAATAGTCGCTGGAAATAAAGGACATACACGCGATATCTTGATTTTGCCTATTGACGGGCTCAGGCTACCGAGCTAACATTAGCTAGCTCCGCTAAAGCCCAGCGTCAGTGTTAGCTGCAGACTTGGTTGGACTGACTCGCTCGGGTGGACTTTTCCCTCGCCAAGGAAAAAGGGGATACGAATTGGTAGTGGAAATATATTTACAGTCAGTCAATAATGGTCGATGTTAGCTAGTAGCTAACTGACAGCTTCATTGAGCCGCGGGGACTGCGTTAGCGGTGTAGCATCACTTGGAACGACTTCGTAAAGGGGAGGAATAAAAAAAAAAAAAAAACTCAGTTCGAGCCCGGGGAGTCCACCATCCGCCTGTCATCATGGGCAACACGCCCACAGCAAAGAAGGGCAATGAGATGGAGAGCGGTGAGTACCCCCCCTTTACCCCCCATCACCCCCTGTTACCAGGAGCTACAGCTGTGAGCTGGCCGGATTATGCAGCCTGTAGCTGGTCGTTTTGCTGTAGTCATTTCCTGTTTCCCATAATGGCAGCGAAATAAAATAGTACTAACTAAACACCGGGATAAGTGCACCGAGGCCCGGAGACCCCCTCCACAATGTCACAACACCAATCCCTTGTCTAATATGACTGCAGAAGTGACTATTTTAAACGTAACTTTCTGGAAGGGGTTATAGGCTAATCTACACATGAACTTTAGCCCCGACCGGAGCTGTAAATAGCCTGATTGCAGCAGAGCAGCGAGGGGGATGTTATTCATTCTCTCCGCTGATTTTTGTGGGACAGCTCGTGATTAAATGCCTCAGGTTACATTCAGAGGTATCGGCGAGGATGACAACAACGAGCATTATACAGGAGTCATAGGTTTCTTTGTGGTTCATGTGTTTCAGATGCCCCCCCCCCCCCCCCCCCCTTCAACTCACAAGGTTATGAAAGGCTGCAGGAATATTGCAACCTGCGTGGAGGAGTTTCCTCGTGCAAATCTTGATGGCCTGTTTATTTCAGGACATATGCATAAAAGGTCTTGGCATGTTATTCAGGAGGTTTCTGTAGATTATCGTTAATATTATTGCAAATGTGAACCTGAGCATGGGGTCCCATTGGGACTTGTGTTTGACATAAAGTGAGCAGAGGGGAGTTGGTTGTTGTTATAGCAGGCAAAAGCCACCAGGATGGGGTCATATGATGCATGCAGGGTGATCCTCTCCAGGCAGAAACTTGGAGTTGAGGAGTCTCTTGAACATCATGTGATGAGCAACATTTAGAACAAGGGCACTTGTGTGTGTGTGTGTGTGTGTGTGTGTGTGTTTGTTGGTGTGTGTGTGTGATAGAACAGAGATGCTCCACTCCTGCTCATAGGATTGTGGATGGATGTCGCTCCCCACAAATTTATTGATAAGTTCCTTGAACTAGGGCCACAATTAGCCATTATTTTGATAGTTGATTAATCCAGCTATAATTAAAACGATTATACAATTAGGTCTTAGATTATTGGAAAGGTGTAAAATGTCAGTCACTGCTTATCAAAGCTGAATATGCAACCTTAAATATTTTGTTTTTTTGTTGAGAGTTCACAACAGAAAGATCAGTTCATTAGTTTACTATTACAGAAGGCTAAAGAAACCATAAAATAATCAGATTTGAAAAGATCATACTAGAGAATTGGGTCATTTTATTCTTGAATTTGACTCAAATCAATTTATCAAAATAGTGGGTGATTATTGTAATAGTTGGCATCATATTAATTAATCAACTAATTTGCAGCTCTACCTACAACAGTTAAACAGTTACATTATTTTATTTTATTTTTTTTACTTAAAACAAGGAATCGTTTTATCTGATAAGAAAATGGATAACAATTACTGTTCTTCTAACTCTGCAGGTGAATCTTGAAGGTTACCTTTTAAAATGAGGGACATTTCGACTCTGTTCCTAAACAAATGTTTGTTAGCTCAGCCCAAGCATTTTTTTCATCTTTTATCTAGTTAGGATCATTAACTGTGGAGAAGACCTGGGAGGACACAGTTTAATGTTTTGATCCAAAACACCATAAATAACGCTCAAGTGTGCAAACGCTGAACAGGTACCTGTGAAATGAGCGTCAGCTCCATGCTGCTAGTCAAGAGTATGTGTGAAGAATGGCCTCCAGTGCCTCTGTATCCCGGTGTAACCATGGGCAAGATTTTTTTTAATGTTCAGGAATTTATTGGGAAATGTGAGATTAGTAGATTGGAGGCAGGGACAGAGAAAGCACTGCTGGTGGCAGGCTTGTCGACATGCCCTGCATCCACATCCTTATCGGCCTGATCTCCGTGGGCTCACCCTGATCCCCTGAGACAGGTGCTGGACTGGGGTACAGAGCCAACACCCGGGAGTGTTATTTTCCACAGAGCAGTTTGAAAAATGAACAAGATAACATTTGGGTTCCGTGAAAAATGGAAAAGCGGTGAGTGTAGAGAGGTGGTTCGGCTGCGCCAGGGTTCGTTTCCCCTGAACTTTCTTTTTTCCAGCCTCGAGAAGACGAGCAGAAAAAAAGCGGCAGCGGTACGTGGAGCTGTGTCCGGGCCCACAGGAAGAAGCAGGGCGGACAGATACTGTGAACTGCTGCAGGAAGTGAAGGAGCGAGGAAGGTCCAGCCCATGCGCTGCATTCAGTTTATTGCTTCTACTGAGCTACGCTTTTCACAGGCGCCCGCCAGGATAGCTTGTGAAGTTCTGGCCTTTCAAGACGCTGTCCGTATCGCACGTTCTGGATCTCCTGCATGCTAAGAGACCCTGTGGACATACCGCGGTGTCGACGGAGACTACCCAGGCTGCCCAGCCGCCCCCCAGCCTTCTGTGATGTATGTTATTCACAGGCTGGCAGGAAGGCTGCTTCACCGAGCCGGGCCTTGTCTGGGGGACATGGGCGCTGGAGAAGGTGGACACGATCTACCGCAGGAGGCGCTAGAGGCTTGCTGCTGCAGTGAGTGTACATTCCGGATCTGGACAGGAGCGTAGGTTAGGGGTGGAGCCGTGGCCCCACTAGTTCACAGGTCAAGCTCTCACTTGTACATATAACAGATAGTCAGTTGATAATGTTTGCTGCTACAAACATGCTTAGTGGGTGGTATTTCATGTTGGCAAAATTAGTTTTTACTGGTGTAACGGAAACATTTTCGGGTGCATAGTTTGCGTATACAAGTACATGCATAGGAGCATTTTTTGTTTCTTTTGAGTTTCCTATTGTTTTCTACCTGGGCTATGTTTTCTTGTTTACTTTCTGTCAGGTGTCCGGCTACACAGTGTAAAACTATCAGCTTTATCTATTAACGCAGTGTAATCAACCTGTCCAAACACACACATGCTTTTTGTTTTTGTCCACTTAACACACACAGACATTCCAGCAACTCTGTGCTCAATCACTTATGGCACAAGGAATGGTTGTATTGAATTCTGTGAATGATGCATTTGGCCATATAATAATGTGGCACCCTGTCAAAGTGCAACTCCCTCGATCTATAAATATCTGTGTGGTTCATTTCCTGCCCCTGCTCTGCACGCGGCTAGTTTGTGTAACACGGGCAGGTTTGCATTTTCAAAGGCTCATCACTTCTTTTCTCCAGTTAAACAAGCTTTATTGTGAGCCCATACTGATTACCAGCGGACCTTACTCTTGAAATGCCGATAGACCCCCTCAGATAAGCTTAGGACTGGCAAGCCGAAATTCCATCAGACATTAAATTATGGCCCATTCAGACGGACGCAGTGATGCGGGTCAAAGCCGTGTTGGGGTTCGATCATAATGCAGCGCATTCCTGAACCTTTATAACTTTTATAACAAATAAAATCTAACTTTCTCAGAATGGGACTTCTGAAATCTGTAACTGAAACTCTGGCAAAACACATGTTGGAGTGTTACTAACCAAAACAATGCGGATGTCCTAAAGTTAGCATTTACAAAGTTAGCATAGCATTCAAAGTTGGCCCCACCTGTAGTTTTAAAACAAGAGGGACCAGTACCGTAAAATTGAGAAATTAATGGTTTTTTTTCTTTTTTGCTTTTCTTTAAGTCTGCACTACCGCTTTCATTCACAGTTATAAACATCCACAACTCAGCATAATTCCCTACACTGACCCCTTGCACCATTACTGTCTGGAGGCAACGTAAGCGTGTACACACGCATACACACACACACACACAACCGAAAGGTCGTTGCCCCTCAACGTCCCAAGCACACCATAACAATGAGGAAAGTAGAAAATACAGGCAGAGGGCAGGATCTCTGTACATAAACACACCACCCCACACTTCTACTGGCTCTCAAGTGATGATGGAACGTGCTTATATTTTTATGAATTTATACATTTATTCCTCACCGCACACACCTGCGATCACCTCCCATGTTTCGGTACCGCCCTGTTTGCCTTCTGACCTTCTCTTACACCACAACAGGTTGGTGTGGTACCTGAATGTGGCCTGGTGAAGACTTAATTTGGCCCGTTTCACAGTTTAATGTCGTCAGCTTGCATCTAATATAACTCCTGTGTTTCTGAGTTACAGTAGACCAGTGGCCAGGGGATAGATGTAGGATTGATTTTTTTTTTTTTTCTCCCCTCTCTCTCCTCCCATTGGTGCATGTGGACAGAGGGGAAAAGGTTACACTAAGGTTTATGCATTCATGCTTTGCTTGTATGTATTTGAGATCACCCCTAGAAGTTTTTTTTTTTTTATTTATTTAAAAAAATATATTATTATAACATCTGCTATTTAGGGAAAGTTTGTTTAGTGCATCTCAAGGATCTGCGTTTAATATACTGTAACCAGCTCATGTTTTAACACCCCTCCCCCTGATGAATATGCCCCTGTTATGATCAATATGTAATGTGTGTGTGTGTGTGTGTGTGTTTGACATGAGAGGGAACAGCACATAGTACTTTGTGTACAGAATAAATATTGATACAAACCAAGCAAGGGTCCAAATTGATCTGTGTGAATGTAACGGGAGCAGCTCTGCACGCTGTGTTTGACCACACGCCCGGAGGTGGATGCTACTTTTGTAAACTTGGTAGTCGCAGGGAGAAAAAAAGAACAAGAAAAAAAAAACTGAAGCTACTCTGCGACAAGGACACTCTACTGCCGTGGATGAGCGGGGCTGCTGATCCGACCGGAGCGTTCCCAGTCCAGGGAGGACAGGCCATGCGTCGGTGGCTGTGAGGGAGAGGCCGTGGAAGAAGAACCGGGGGAGACGTTCGCGGGGCTAATGTGTGACAGGAAGAGCTCCAGAAGGCATGCTGGGAAGAAGGAGTCATCTTTACGCTCCAGTGATTCGGGGTCACGCTCGGCAGACGCTGCCGCGACGGCCGAGGTACCCGTAGTCATCCCAGATGGTAAGGCCCTTTGGCTCACAGGAGCAGGTATGGTGTCGATCACCTGCAAAGTCAATGGCACCAATAGTAGCTGAGCCTCCTAAATCTAACAAAATGACGGACTATATGGGCAACTGTTGATTTAGGCGTTTCTCTCCCAGCGAGTTTTACAGCGGCTTCCACTTAGTCTCTGCTTCCAGGAAAAGGCTCTGTTCGGCTCTTTTCTGCTTATAAGCAGTCGTTGAGCAACTTTTTTTTTTTTTTTTACGGGACATGTTTTCTCCCTGGTGACCGTCTGCCTCCATATTGCTCTCTGTGGGAGCAGCAGTGCTCTCAACATGTTTATGCAAACTTTGGCCATTCTCGCTGGCTTTCTCCCATCCTATTGTTGGAGCTGCTGGTCTTTAGAGAATTTGCAGGAAATCACATTAGCTGCATCAGGATTAAGCTGTGTGTGTGCGTGCTTGTGTGTGTGTGCGTGCTTGTGTGTTTGTGCGTGTTTGTGTGTGTGTGTGTGTGTGTGTGTGTGCACGTTTGTATTTCAGAAAGTTGGTGACTGCACTTTCACTATTGACAGCTCGCTGACTGTATTTAAACTGTGCTGTAGGCTGTTTTTGCATCGATTACCTTGGCAGATAGACATTCCACATTATTCTGAAAGGCTTGGCATGATTTATGTTTCCCCCCAATGTTTCCAGTAGTTCATAAGTGAGCATAAAGAATGCTTATTCATTGTCAACCCCCTTCCCCCTTCTGTTATATTAGTGAAATCCCGTTTAATGGTAAGCGCATAATTTGGCTCTGTACCAAACGGAGAACCATGAGACTTTTTTTCTGCCCTTGTCGAACAGTGTGTAGTAATTTAGCAAAGACAAAGAGAAACTATTGTTCTTTTTTCTGACAGCAGTTGTGCGTTTATACAGCCTCGATCTCGTGTCCTGGGCTAACGCTTGGGGAAAAAAAAAAAACTGTGCCCTCTGCCTCTAAGGTGGCGGGCCAGTGTCCGTAAAACTAGTACACAGATAGTCAGGAGGAATGAGGAAGGACTGGTTATCTGCATGTTCCCACAGAGCACCACGATTAGCTTCGTAAAGATAAGGGCAAGTAAAGTGAACTTCTGCATATGACACTGTGTACCAAGCTGTCAAAATCTGTCCACAGGCAAATTGCTGTGTGTGTCCATTTCCATGACGTTTAGCTGTGCTAGCACCTTTAGCATAAATGAGTTTATTGTTTTGCAGTTGTGCATCATTAAGCAGGTACCTTGTGTATGATTTTCTTTTTTTTTTGCATTTGGCAGCATCTGGCAGAAAAGACTTTGCAGTTATGGAATCTAAAATTTATACATTTGTTTATTGAATATATAATTCAATCAAAATAAGAATTTTTGTGTTTTTATTACCTTAAAAATATTTTTATCTATTCTGTAAAACTTGCCCTGACACTCTCTGTCTATGGTTCTAAAGACAAAGTTTTTTTTTTTATGGCCTCCATAGGTTCCTCTACACTCACTAGGGCTGCAACTATTTTTATATCGATTATGGAAATGATAAATCAATTAGATGTTTGGTTCATAAAAAGTTGTAAAATACTGATCACTAGTTCCCAAAGCTGAAGATGCAACCTACAATAGTTGAATAATTCTCTATTGATCTATAAATATTTTATAAACCAACTAACCACAAATCAAGTTTTGTTTTGCCTACATTCAGACGTTTCATCGTCTCCTCAATTTGAGCATTATTGTCTTTTTTTTTTTCTTTTTCTTTTTTAGGTAAGTGTGGAATATCTCTATCTAAAAAAATCTTCTATTCTCAAGTTTGATTGTTGATTGTACCACGTTTTTACTTCCAATTTTTTTCTCAACTCCTGGCAACTCTGAATAGACAAGCTTGAGTTTGTTTTTTGTTTTTTTGGCAAGGGACAGTAGCTGCCTTCAACATGTCTCCCTCCCAATGTTTTTTTTTTTTTTTTTTTGCAAAACTGCTTAGGCTTTGTCAATGTCAAGAAGTACGTACAGTGGCCATGACTCAGCCGCTCTTCATTGTTTGTGCCATCACCGTGTAGCTTTGCCTTTTGTGTTTTGAGGTCAGTTTCCTGCTTGATGGTCCTCCGAGGACCCGCCCCTGCAGGAGTTCTGTGTATTTTGTTGCATTGATTTTACCATCCATCTTCACAACCGCTTCCAGGACCTGCTACTGAGCAGTGTCCCCACATCACGATACTGGCAGCATCATAAATCATATCGGAGATGAGTTGTTGATGGTTTCATTCTCAAAATTCAGCAGGTCACAGTGCACCTAGTGCAGTGTTGGGGAGTTGCTGCCTTATGTATTTGCTGAGTTTAATAAGAGCAACCAAAAAATACCATTAGCCACTTAGTAGTGGCCATGCTCTGCTGATATGGGTAAAAAGATAAAGCACTGATTGCTGGACTATGTGAATCATGACTATGGGTGAATTTTCAAAAATGTTTAACAATTGATTGGTCAACATGCCTTTTAGCAAACTCATGAAGCATTCAGCTAACAGTTATTTGCATAGTTTTTCTAATTTTAGCTACAGATCCCTGGCCTTTAGCTTCTTTCCATCACTAGTAGCTGTTTTTGGAGATGGCGTGTACTAACAAGATTTATAGCAGCATCGTACTTAAAAATAAGTCGTAGGCTACATTGGTTAAAAGAAAGGCTATAATTTAAAATTACAGTGCTAATATACAAAGGTTTAATTAAAATTGCTTCAAGCTTTGTTACTAACCTACATAGCTACTCAAATATTGATGCTTTATCTTTATCTAGATGTTTCTTTTAAAGGTTGGTACACATTTCTGGGTCACCACAGTATAGTTTCACATCTCCAGGGTCTCACGGGCTCTGTGCATTTCTGTATGGATTTGAATTTTTGTAAATAGCTAGAACTTCTTATAATCAAAAGAATATTTAAAAGTCGTTTTCTACAGTAAACTTTGTTTACTGCCACCACTAAAATGTTCAGCTTGTCCTGGACATTAGCATCACCGGCTGTCCTCTGCTGTATGACCCTCAACTCCTGCATTAACTCAGCAGCTGTTTCTATTGAAGATGCTAGATTAGCATTAGCATGAGCATCTGGTAGCTAAACCAGACATCTGCTTAACCAGACGTCCATGGAATAGTCACAATTGAGTCGATGCTTCGGTGAGCGGATCTGTTCCTTTGTCGGTGGCGCAATATGCAGAGGAATGGTTGCAACGCACATCGCTCATCTTCTGCATTATTATTTCATGCGTTTTAATGAGTAAATTATTAACAAGAAGAAAAGCACTCTGAGAGGGCAGCCCTCCGTCAAGCATGCAGCCAAGCTACGCAGGACCAAGATGTCACCGCCACGCAGCCACAAACAAGCACTTGTTTGAAGGGCGATTTACAGAATTGTTACCAAACAGAAAATCCAAAGCAATCTAGAAACCAGGTTTTGCCTCTAGATCATTACCAAAATGTAATCATCTCATAGTACCATTCCCAACATTTATCAAAAGTTTAGTAAGTCCAGCCAGAACTTTTAGAGTTCTCTTGCTGACAATTTTTTTATGGAGGATATTCAGTACCCCTCCCCCTAGTTGATACCTTTTTAAGTTGTTTGCAAATGTCCTTTTTATTTTTAGTTATTATAATTTTGGTTGATTATATCTGTGATCTTTTTTTTTTATCTCATGTGCCTTTCTAAAAACAATAGGATTTCATTATGGCAGCCCTGTTGACATGAAATGGCAGGTAAACACAGATTCTAATTAAGTTTCTATTTCGTTTAAGTCGAACAGGGTCAGGGTGCTGCTATCGTGAATCTCTCCTCACTGTAAAGGCCCAGCTAGACTAAATGGAAGTGAGCTTTTAGAATTACAATGACTAATTGTTATCATTGGTAACACCTGTGTTTATCCACTATTTCATGTCAATATGTCTTAATAATATATGTCTAATATATGAAAAAGGTCTATTGGCTGCATTATGTTGGGTAAAGGAGTAAATATACACTGTATAGACAAATGAATACAGGCCGTCATGAGCTGATCACATTGCAAGTATTAAAGTTGATAGGCACACAGGCACATAATGTGTTTCCTGTTCCATCCGCTGGAATAATGCGGCGTTTTCACGGTGAAACAGCAGCGCTGAGATGTTCTCCTGGGGCTCGGTGATTAGATGAGGTGGCTTGTATTACTAAATCCTTCAGGATTCGGACTCTAATGTGTTTGCACTTTGTTCCTAATTACAGTGAAGGAGTTTCTTGCCAAAGCCAAAGAAGATTTCCTGAAGAAATGGGAGAATCCAGCACAGGTGAGAGAGAGAGGCAAACAAAATTGTATCTGTTCTGTCGTTCTTATAATTGTATTTCTTTTGGACTTCTGCTTTCACATACTTATTCACTCTGGCAGACTCATGGAAATAGTACCGCCCATGAACAAATTAATTTTTAATTTATATGAGAGGTGCAGTGCACCCTCTGCTGGGCTAATGTGGAATAAAATAACAGTGTGTCTCATTCAATACTTGTTATCGACATAGAAGTACTTGTGCTGTATTTTCAGGAGGTAGGATATTATTTAGAAAACAAACTTTTTCTCACTTACTGACATCTTTTCCTCCCCCTTAGCAAACTGCGGCATTGGACCACTTTGAGCGCTTGAAGACCTTAGGCACTGGTTCGTTTGGTCGAGTCATGCTGGTTAAACACAAAGAGTCAGGCCAGCATTTTGCCATGAAAATACTTGACAAACAGAAGGTACAGTATATTATTGTGTAATAGTACTACTGCGTCTCTCTCTATCTTTTCAATTTTAGTAAATAAATATATATATGAAACGGGCCATAAAATAATGCACACAGTTCATATAAATAGATTAAATGTATTATATATTATATTAAATTCCCAGAGCCCCAAACGTCAAATAAAATCCCCCCAGATCCGAACCCTAACCTTAATTCAAAAGAAAAGGGGAGATCATATGGGAGAGATCCATGTTGTCCTGTATATACCCAGTTAACACAATGCAAATTTCCCACACATAAAATAACCAACTTTAAAGAAGAAAATGTGTATGCTGTTCATAAATTGTCTACATAATCAGTATTTCCTGCAGAAGCTTTAATTCAAAGAACAAGAACAATTCATACTAATCCATACAGTTATATTGATTGAAAAGGGGAGCTATTTTTATCTTAAGTTTGTATGCTGCATACAATATTTTAGTGTTGTAAATACCTAAAAAATATATATATAAATTTGATATCAACACTTTATCTACTATTTATTTGTTTTTTTTCTGCTAATTGATTGTCTGTCTGCGCTTCAGTTGTAAAGCTGATAATCAAATATGTCTGTCCTCCTCGGCCGTTTATGAGCCGTGGAGGGAGCGTGCTTGGTTTGTTTTTTCCACAAACCGTGAGTGAAATTATCAATAACGCATTGAACTATTTTCTTTTTGTATCGATGATGTGTCTGTTGATGATAGGTATTGCATTTTTTTTATTGCCTAGGCCTTTTCATTAAGTAACTTTGTAGTGCTAGGACATAAGAATAAAATACTTTTTCAGCCGAGTGGTGGTCCTATTTTTTTTCCCCTCTATATAATATGCCTGAGGATCTTTTTGAAAAGCCTATTTCTTCTGATGAAGCCCGTTTCCTGATCACTCCCAGGTAGTGAAGCTGAAGCAGATAGAACACACACTGAATGAGAAGCGTATCCTGCAAGCTGTCAGCTTCCCTTTTCTGGTGCGACTGGAGCACTCGTTTAAGGTAGAGAAGTTCATCTTTTAAAAATAGTAGATTACTATTCTTGTCATGATAAATAATGGGAAAATGTATTATTTTAGTGTTTACTTTTTTCATGTCAAAGTAAGACTTTGCCTATCTCCCAACAGGACAACAGTAACCTGTATATGATAATGGAGTATGTACCTGGGGGAGAAATGTTCTCACACTTAAGGAGAATCGGTAGATTCAGGTGAGTGGACTTTTATTTAATTCAACCTAAATATTTTCTATTCACTTACTGGTTGATTTGTAAATGTAATCGCTGGCCTGTTTTTTTTTTTTTTTTCCAGTGAACCACACGCCCGCTTCTATGCAGCCCAGATTGTACTGACTTTTGAATACCTTCACTCGCTGGATCTCATCTACCGAGATCTGAAGCCGGAGAACCTCCTCATCGACCAGCAAGGTTACATACAGGTACGTTTTTGCATGTTCATATGAGTTTTATTTATTTATTTTTTTGGGGCCATCGGTAACTTCTAAGTTATCTGTAAAGTCTGTGGTCAGTACTCAAAATCTTTACTCTATCTTTCAAAAGGTGACAGATTTCGGATTTGCAAAACGGGTGAAGGGCCGAACCTGGACACTTTGCGGGACTCCAGAATACCTGGCACCCGAGATCATCCTCAGTAAGGCAAGTGTTGAGCTCGGCGCCTGGTGAACGACGCTGCTCGTTGGTCAAATGGTGGATTCAAATCAATGTGGGACCACACAGGAAACATTTAAATACAGCTGAACATTAACTCTAGGATTTTTACCATTTTCTGCTTGCTTTTTATTGTCAGCGTTTTTATATGTGAGCGTTTTTTTATTTATTTATTTTTTGAGGACACATATTGACTTCCTTTCATTTTCTTTGTGTTTCCAGGGTTACAATAAAGCAGTGGATTGGTGGGCTCTTGGAGTACTGATATATGAGATGGCTGCTGGGTACCCCCCGTTCTTTGCAGATCAGCCTATTCAGATTTATGAAAAGATTGTATCAGGGAAGGTGAGTTCAGAGTGCACTTCCTAATTATTATTTTTTTTTAATTTCAAGTTTGTTTAATTGTACTGGAACAAGTTTTCTCAAAAAAGGCGTGTTTTTTTTAGCTGTAATTGGCAAACTACGAAGGGATTCAAAATGCTCCTAAAATGATATTTTTTATACACTGTTAAATTTGCGTTGGTACTGACATACTACACATCCCTAATTATGCTAATAAAAAGGAATGTGTTCTTCTTTAGCTCAAATGTACCAAATCGATTCTTTCCAAGAAACTTGAAAAAAGGCAAATTTAAAATTCGATGCTGACTCCCCTTAATTAACTGCTTGTATTTTGCCATTATTGCTTATATAAAATATTGGAAAAAGATAAAATAATCATCTAAACTCTTCACTCTTCTTGTTCGCATTATTTTTTTAATAGGACATAAATGAATAACAATATTATTCTTTGTTCCTTAAGGCTGTATATGTAAAGTGCTTTGAAGATGAAACTTAAGTTTAAAATCATTTCCACACTTATTTTACACTGTATTGGGTGTATACACCAGTATTGTCCATATTGTGTATTCCTATAAGTCATATGTCATGTGTGACATACAGTGATTGATATGAATCAGCATTAATTAGTGTTTATCAGCACAATGGAACCTAAGGAGTCGTCAGTGACTTTGAAAATGGCCTCATACATAGTTGTTGAGTTTAAGCATCACCCAGAAGGTCATTGTCTCTGGGTTTCATGTACGGCCATTTCGAGGGTTTAAATAAGCAAGGGTGTGAGGAGACAAAAGAAAACTATCAATGATTAATGATCTTGCAGACGAAAAAAGGCTTATGCATCAGTTTCGGACAAGGGAAAATGGAATAGTCAAAAAGTCTAGTCTGGAAAGTCACATCCAAATACAAATGTAGTGGGCAGAATGTCATTTTAGAACACAGAGGTAATTTTTTTAAATTGGTGAAAACAAAGACTGTGTCAGCTGCTAATGTTAAGAGCAAAAAGGGAACAATGTAAGTACACAGCCAACACAGGAGCATCAACACCGGACCTTTGACCAAACCACGACTTGTCTTAACGTGCAGCCGAAGCTGGAATTGCGGCCACATTCACACAGCGTTTTTGCTGTTTGCAGGTTCGCTTTCCCTCCCACTTCAGCTCAGACCTGAGAGATCTGTTGAGAAATTTGCTGCAGGTGGACCTGACCAAGCGCTTCGGCAACCTCAGGAACGGAGTCAATGATATCAAGGGCCACAAGTGGTTCGCAACCACTGATTGGATTGCCATCTACCAGAGGAAGGTGAGACGCCCGACTCTGCTTACAGCTGCAGTTTTCAAAGGGTTTCACAGACTTTACATTTAAAATCAACACATGAAAAGGAATCATCAGGAGAAGCCCCCTAACGCACACACTACTGTTACTATATATAACTATAAATTAACAATCATCTGTTTTTAATCATCTGTTCACCTCCTGCAACCTATTTCAATGTCATCCTGTAGTTTATAGTGCCTCTATGGCTTTGGTGCTCTGTATCACTGTGACTGATGGTGATGATGAGAATTTGATTGTCCTGTGTGTTCCAGGTGGAAGCTCCCTTTATTCCTAAGTGCAAAGGCCCCGGTGACACGAGCAACTTTGACGACTACGAGGAAGAGGAAATCAGAGTCTCCTTCACAGAGAAATGCGCAAAGGAGTTCGCCGAATTCTAGATTCCAAAACCACGAGTAGCGTCGAGACAGGGATTTTTAGAAAGTTTAAAAAAAAGGGGGTCTGAAGAAAAGAAAAGCACTAAGGGTGGACTGCTAACTTGCTTATTTGTAATGACGACAACATTGTAAAATCCCTCCCCCCTCCAGTGGAAAGGTAGGCAAAAGCGAAGAAAGATCCAACAGAACCAGCAGTGTTGCCTTTTCTGATTGTTTCTCAACAGTTACCTATTCATTTTATTTAACCCTCTTGTGTTTGTGGCAGGGGCTTGAGAAGAACAGGCGTAGGTTGTGGCTGTTCAGCTAGACTTGTATCTTTCTGATGTTGTAATACCAAGTTCTCCCGTCTTTGCCAGTTTGAGGCATCAATTTTCTGTTAAGGTACTGAATCTGCTAGGCTCCTTTTTCGAACGGCTGCTCTCTACAAGCTTCTCAAAGAGTGATTGTTGTATCTTTGTCGCCCTGGTCCCCCCCACCCACCCGCTCCACCCTCTTCGTCTCCATCCCGAATCTGTCCAAGCAATACCAAGTCCAACAGATGTGCCTGATCATAATGCCAACTGGTTGGAAAACTGTCGAAAAGCATTGGTGCAGAGCTGTGGCGGCGGCAGCGGCCCTTGAGCCCGTTTTTTGGTTGAAAGCTTGAAAACTCTCTGCACCTACCTTTTTGTTTTATTTCTCTCTATTTTTTTTGTCTGCTCAATGTGGCATGATTGTTGGGTAGATGATGCACTCGCTGTTTGCGGTTGAAGCAGCAGTGACCTCTTTGATCGGAGTCATAATGATTTATCACGGTCAGCTTCATCTAGGTCTTACTCGTTTCAGGGACCTGTGAGAAATGGTAAAACATGAGGTCTGCATTTAAGTCTGTTTTTCCCTTAGCTGAAATTTATTAGAGCATTTAAAAAAAAAAATCCTATTGGTGATCATTTTTGTCCTTTTTATGTCAATCTGTGCTTGTGTGTTATTTCGTGCTCAAGGGTGGGTTAAAAAGCTGTGATTCAGCAGCAACTAACATTGTGATCACACTCCTATTGTTTATTTAATTAATAGTACATTTATTGCATTTATACGCATATGTGTGTGTATATATATGTATGTGTATATATACATATGTATATATACATATGAGAGATAGAGAACATGAAATATCCATCTTTTTTTCCAACATCCTCATAGCTGTGAAACCGAATTAAGATTTCTTAAATAAACAAATATAAATTCTGCCAAAATTTGCAAACTTGAGAACATTGCAAAGTTTCCTGTATGTAATTATGATGGTGGTGGATTTTAATACGCAAAAAAGTAGCAAACTGTTTCAACAAAATGTGCATGTTATTTTTGTACAATATCACTTTTAAAGAAAGATGGAGGAGCATTAATATTATGCTTTATTTGTGCAGAGGTACCTGAGATTGTGGATAACAGGCGTAACTATTAAAAAAATGGACTCTCAGCTGCTCTATTTTGACGATGGAACAAGACCCAGTTAATTGTGTAAGAAAGTTCTTCTGGGTTTGGTTCGTTTTATGTTGTAGGGCAACAGTTTGCCGATAAATGTCACTGAACTTGTGCTTCTCACCTTAATTGTTTTTTTTTTCTTTTCCCCCCCCTCCCCCTTTCTCTTGTATATATATCCATACATGTAACACTTTCAGACAAATTTACAGTCAGATTTTTGAGACTGTTGAGATTGAGGTGTTTTTTTTTTGTTTTGTTTTTCCAGCTTTCAATGTAACAAATTAAACAAAGGATGCTATCCTAAGCTGTCCCCCTTTTTTGCCAAGTTTATTTCTGTGGATGCAAGACAATCACAGACCAAAATCTTATCGCTGGTTTGTTGACTGAACACATTGTTTTGGTTTCATGAAGGATGTATGCTTTTTCTTTTTCTTTTTTTTTTGCCCCCCCTCACCCTCCATAGGCCCTAGGTGCTAGACTTTGTCCATCTCACTGAAATGCTTCTGTGAATTGTTTGATGTGCATCAATCTATTTGTCATAAAAGTCTTGTAACATGACATTTTTGAGAATGTTTTTCGACTGAATAATTTCGGTAGGCTTGGGTAATTATTATTTTATTTTTTTGGCAGTCTCTTAATGTATTTGAGATCAAGCGCAGGATACCTTTTTGAATGTCTTGAATTGTCTGACGGAGATGTGTTGATGCTGTTGGAAACGTGTATTTTTTTATTTTTATTTTACGTTTCTCTGGTGAGCTTGTTTTTTGTTTTTTTTGTCCCCCCCCCTCCCTTGCATGTGGTAAAGCAACCCAACGGCAAGACATCTCCTGGACCTGAGACGTGTTTTAAGAAACCGTTGTTTCTACAGCTAACAGTCTCCGCTGTCTAACCCGTTCTGATTTGTTGGAGCATCACATTGAACAATGCAGTGGATCACCGACCAACTTTGCGAAGCACACGCCACACCTTTTCAAAATTTCCTACTTAACTGATCTGTGCTAATTCTTTGAAAACATTTAGGACAACACTGTAATGCTTTTGGCGAGAGCACATTGTAAAATCTTTTGGTCTTTTTATGTTCTGACAAATGACTGAATCAGAGTTGGTGGGTAGACCTGATCCACTTCAGACACTGAGGCCATAATAATGCTCTTTTTTTCTTTCTTTTTTTCTCCCCCCTCCCATACACCGCGTCTCGTCATTTGTCTTTAATTATTTTCTATCAGCACTATCAACTGCTCTCTGCTCATTCGAATTTCTCTCCTGTGTTTGCCTTCTATTTTCATCAAGTTTCCACAAACATAACTCTTTTTACATCTGAGATGTTTTGCGTTCATATTTTCTAATTGTATTTTCAAAAAAAGGAAGAAAAAAGAAGAAAAAAATAGAACATTAATCTTTTCCTCATGACCTGGGTACAGTGATTGTGTAGTCTATTGTACCTTTTGGGAAACAATACTGTATATCCTTGCCTTTGACAGTCTTAACTATCTTACCCTCTGGAGAACTTGACAGATACCCTTAGAACACAATGAGTATGTTAAAAAAAATATATAAAGTAATATTTTGCAAAATGTATCATTCCAATAAAGTTTTACTTGTTAAGACTAATATGTCTGACTTTATCTGTAAGCTCTCACCTCACCTTGTGTCATAACACACCTAGTAAGGCTTTCAAATTTTCCATTTGTAATATGCAAATCTCAATAAGATATTCGCAGATTCAGGCCATGTCCTGGCTGGAACAGAGGAGCAGACATGTTGGTAGGTGATGAAGGATCATGTATTTTCTCTGGCCTGTCGGTTATTGTGAATGTTTTAACATGCTGGCAGGCACACTTGAATAATACAGTGTTGTGTTCATCTTGTCACAGTCCAGGATCAATTACCAGCCAGCGCTCAGCACCCTTGCAGGCCAAATGTATAACCCACTCTCAGTGCATTCCTTTTCATGATTGCATCAATTATAATGTGCAGGAACTAGAGTCTTGCAGATGGCGGGGAAGTGATTAAGAAAAAAGTTAAGCCCTCATCCTACTGACTGGGGTACATGCATACCTCAGAGGTACACTTCAAATATAACAGGTCTGCAGACACTTATAAATTCTTGTCATATCTCAGGTGGTGTATTCTATGCTTTCAAATGTTCTTTGCTGATCAATTATATCCTTAAGATGTCATTTTTTAAATTTAGTGTTTTTTGAAAATACCAATATATTGGCGTCCTGGGGGACTTTAGTGAAGAGCTATGGAGTTTTTACAGATGGAACTATTTTAGTTATGTTTTCCATGGGTCCTAATTTAAAATAAAATATCTCACACTATGAAAAGGGTAAGGACACTGGCATCTTGAAGGAGACAGACAGACCAACAGATTTCCTCTATTTTGTTATACACAATCTGCCAATTAACTTTCCTAAAATACTACTAATTTCTCAGTTTTGTTTGTTTTAGATTACATCACTTACAAAGCATAATAATGTTTTGAGAAGAAATTATTTACTAGGTCACTATGATGGCTTATGTATATATATATATGTATATATATACATATATTTATGTATATATATGTATATGTGTATATATATATATATATATATATATATATATATATATATATGTGTGTGTGTGTGTGTGCTTGTGATTACCCATACAGAGATAAACAATTCCCTGCATCAGAATATGATGACACACAGCAGGGCTTCATGTTATTGCTAAATCAAATTACCCTTTTGTTAACATTTGAATCATAAATTGTGATTGTGATTAAGTAGGAAGGTAAAAGGTTGATTCTGTTTCCAGTTATGATGTTTAAATTAATTTATATGTTAAAATCTGGATTTGAAATAGTGTACATGAGCTTTACAGCTTTTTTTTAAACAACCGTTTCCTATTGTCTTAATTCAGTCTGAGTCGTTATAGTTGGATTTAGTGATGATGGGACAGAAAATGGAGCTCAAACCTCGCAGCTGCGCTCCTGGTTCTTCAATGTGGTCTTGTGAGGCTATAACTACAAATAATTGAGTATGTGATCTAGCTTCACTTGGTTGTTAGTCCTCCTAACATCCAGCACATTTCACACTGAGCGGGGCGCACATGTGGGCCTAGTGCGCGCGCGCTCGTTCTCGCCCAGGACTGCGAATTCCACCTTAAAACCGTAAACCCCTCTTGAGTGAAACTTTTCGCGTGAACTCCGTCGCTCCACCTTAAGCGCACACACGAAAACGCAGGCAGGCGTACAGCGAGGTTTCCGCTTCTCAGTTGGGGCTCGGACCGCGGCTCACGAAAAAAAACACCCGTGTGTGTAACGCACAAGGTTGACGCACTAAAAGGTAAGAAAAAAAAGAGCATTCGAGCAGAAAAAGAAAAAAAAAAGATGTCTGAATCCAAGTACCGCGAGTGGATCCTGGACACTATCGACTCGCTGCGGTCGCGAAAAGCCCGACCGGACTTGGAGAGGATTTGCCGAATGGTCCGGAGACGACACGGGTCCGAACCCGACCGAACCTGCGCGGAACTGGAGAAACTGATCCTGGAACAGACCGTGCTCAAAGTTAACTACAAGGGCTCAATTTCGTACCGAAATGCCGCCAAGGTTCAGCGGAGGAGCAGGAAAAAAGACGATGGAACAACGTTAGCGACGGCCGCGAGAAGAAACGCGGTGGAAGAAGCCAGTCACTCTGACTTGAGCAACGGGGACAGCGCGGTCGGTCCCGCTGACCAGGACGAGGAGGATTTGGAGGTATGTCAGGGTTGATGCGAGGAGGGGTGGGGGTTGGGGGGGAGGCACGTTTAAACCGGCTCACGTCTCATTGTCACATCACATTAACAGGTGGAGAAAAAAAAAACAAGGTTCGGGGCTGTGTGCGGTTTGCGAAAAAAAAACGTCTTTTTTTTGTTTGGTTTCTACACGGGGAGTGGTGAGGGGAGTGATTTGCAAGTGCACCCAAAACTGCCGCAGACGGGGAGCGGCGGGTTGGACCTCGCACGAGCGCTACCCAGGCGGAGAAGAAGGGAGAGGGAAAAAAAAACAGAAGGTGCGCGTGTAGTCAAAGTACGGCGCTCATTGTTGCGCCGAGCCGGTCGGGGGACACTTTAAACGGACGCTAGTACGCGGGGCTAACAGAACACGGCAAAAGTTGCGCCGTCCTGTCCGTCTAGCGACAACCCGAGCCTCCATTATCAGCAGCAGAAAGCGCTTTTCAAGCCCCAAACTCGGCGTTGAGCGGAGGGGAGGGGGAGGAGAAGGAGGGGGAGGCTGTGAAGATAGCAGCAGATGCGTTCACGCAGACCGGAAGCCGGACGCATTTCCCCTTCAGAACATGTGGTTGGAGCACTCGCTTTGACTGTCGGGCTTTTATTTTGAAACC
Organism: Eupleurogrammus muticus; assembly: GCA_036785175.1. NCBI lineage: Eukaryota > Metazoa > Chordata > Actinopteri > Scombriformes > Trichiuridae > Eupleurogrammus > Eupleurogrammus muticus. The sequence goes on along the minus strand of JAYKQN010000011.1, from coordinate 15,240,694 downwards.
CAGAACAGGAAATTGGCGTTTGTATTGGCGCCGGTTTGATAATGTGGGAGTGGATGAAGGAAAAAAGTCTCAAACACCGCGGATGTTACGAGCCTGATGGGGGACGCTGCCGGGACGTTGTTGGGTTGTTGGTTGTTGTTTTTTTTTTTTTTTCACGACGGCAGTCACGCACGACCAAATGAACAAGTCATGTCGTGCCAGGGCCACGTCCAAACACATATTCCGTCTGCCCGTGGCGAGGTCTCTCCCCTTCCGTCTGGACTTAGAAATGTGCCCATCACCGTAGTTTTGTCCCCTTAAACCGCAACTAAATCGATGATTTATTGCCGCTAAAGTACTTCTAAAGGAGACGTGTTCAGTTCATTTATGCAAACTGCGTCTGTTTCTCGGAGCGATGCACGCTTGCCGACGCAGTGCATAAAGTCGAACCCCCTAGATCCATTGTCGGACACGCTGCCAAAACCCGGTCACGTCCAGGCGCTCTCGGCGTCGGCTTGTTGCGGCTCCCCGCGTCCCGTGCAGCATGACATCACTCCTGCGTGCCTTGTCAACTGTTCGCCGGCCACGTTTTGAGCGCTAGCCGCGGAATCGCGAAGTAACGACACGCGAAGACAAAAAAAAAAAAAAAAAAAAAAAAAGACGGCAACACCGAGACCTGCACTAATTTGAACGGCCGCAAGCTGGCGGATGCGCCTGTCCGATGTGGGTTAAGCTGTGATCAAACTGACTTTGTTCGGTGTGAAGGCGTCATGTCGCTACGAAAACAAACACGTTTGATTACTTTGGACTGAACGCTTCTACCTGGATACGAGGGCCAAATGTAACGTTAAAGGCAGTGACGTGTCCGATAACGGAACTCATTCGCGTTACAGTCGGCTCTGTCGCCTTTTTTTCTCTTTCTTTTTTTTCTTTGAACAGTATTTCGTTGACCCTGTGCAAAGTCAAAGTAGACTGTAAAACGAGGCTAGCCGGCGCTCGCTGGGCTCGGAATGCGCTGCGCCCTCGACAGAAAGTCGGGTCTCATCCGAGCTTCTTTTTGCCGCGGCTCGGCCCCGGGAAGCGCACCGCTAAAAGACCCACAGACACAATGGCGAGGTCCTCGCCGCGGCTCCCCAACTCCATGCGCACTTTGGAGGAATTCTGAGGAAAACACACACACACACACACAAGCACGCACACGAAAAAAAATAGAAAAACCCGCCTCCCATCGCCTCCCCCCTTTTTCTACGCTTTCGTGTGTTAACATTATCAATCAAGTAGGCCTCTGAAGACAGAGACGCACCGAGCACATCGGCTGTTTTTTATGTGTGTGAGCCGAGATGAGAATGAAGACGGAGATCCTCGGGGGCATGATGTTTTTTCTTTTGTTGCGACCGTGTCTCGGTGAAAGTTATGTGAAATGCGGTGCGATGCCGTTCAAGCGGCGTTTTTTCCCTTTCTTTCTTTCTTTTTTTTTTTTTTTTTTTTTACAGGAGCGGGGCGGGCTTACAGTGCGCTCTTGTGCTCGACTGCTGGGTCTCGGACACGCAGTCGCACACAAGGTAATTTTTTTTTTTTTTTACTCAGGGGCGCAGTCGACGAAAAAAAAATCCCCACATCGAAAAAAAAAAAAAGGAAAACGAGTCCTCGCGTTAAAAACTAGTTCCATCAATTCGGCCAACGTCGCGTGCCCGTGAATAATTGCGTTGAAAAGAAAAATCAACGCGTTTGCGGTGGAAGCTGGCTCGCGGCTCCCCTGTCTGCGGAGTGAACGCCGCACCGCGGAGGCATTCACAGGCAATAATTTACCACCACAGCGGTCAAATTGCGACATCTGTATGAACATGTTTTTTCACGTGACACGCTCAGCCTAACATTAGTACCCATCTGGTTCACTGGCTTTTTGAAGTTGTCAAATAACGAAGTTAATCGTCCCCCCTCCCCCCCCCGCACAAATAAAGATGTTTCTCCTCCAATGAAGTGTACTGTCCTCACTGGTCCAGTACAGATTAAGACATATTGGATGTATATGTGATTGTCCAGCCACTTAAAAAAAAGAATTTCATGTTGCACCTATGCTCCGGCTTCACAGGCAGACACATCCATGGCTATGGACACAGACAGTAATGTGGATGAGGAGGGGGCGGATGAGAGCCGGGATGGGCATGACGGACCTTCTCCTGTCCACGCGTGCAAAGATGCGGCCGAGCGCTGCACCTCGGAGAGGGCCGTCTCTGCCCCCTGCTCCCCGTCTGGCGCCCAGCCCACCCCTGTCCCCGGCACCCCCCCATCGGGCCTGGACTGTGTCTCCCTCCAAGGGGCCGGCACGCGGCCCAGCTCCTTGCCCCCCTCCAGCCCCAGGGACCTTACACACAATGACTGGGCTTATAGTTCTGCTGTCTGCCCAGTGGAGCGCCAGCACCCAGGAATGCAGAAAGACAAAGGTATCCACACTGCACTGCTAGACATGGTCTGATATGCATGCTCCATGTAACATGGAGCAATATTGTTTAATATGAATGTTTCTGCTCCGTTCCGCAAAGGATATGAAACGAAGACGCAAGCCTTTAACCACCCAGATGATTAACTGCTGGGTGACACCGTTGTTGACAGTAGTAATGCCTTAATTCCAGACCCAGAGTTGCCATAGAAATACTACGTTTCCATGTTTTAGCGATGCTCCTTCTGCAGTGAGAAGTGTAGGCATTGTTCGCGGCAGTTATTCAGATTTAATAAGGTCAGGACATTATAGATTATATCAGCATACTGTGTACAAACGTTCTCCTCTCTCCTCTGCGTTAGCAGCAGTCGTGAAGCCAGCGGTTCACCCTGTCGCCCTCAGTCCGTGCGCTTTAAAGAACAACGTGAAGAAGGAGGACGAAAGCAAGGCGGAGGATAGCAGCCTCCTGCCGGACCAGCTGGTACCAGACTATGCAGCACGGCCGGTAATTGGCCTCTATTCCTTTTGTGACAAACAGCACCACCTGTATTTCTCATCGCTCCTTTAATCTATCCGCTTCTTACGTGATGTCTTCCTGTTTCTTTTGTTTTGTTTTGTTTGGCCACCAGGAGGAGGGCAAGAATGCATCAGAGGGGAGACCACAGACGCTGTCTTTGCCATCTGACAACTGTGAGTAACATAGTTTCTTGTTGTTGTTGTTTTTTTTTCAAGAATCGGCTGTGTAACCTGCATCCGTTCATTTTCATTCTGGGAAATAGTTCCCGATAAAACACACAAAATATTACAGAAATTACTTAATGACAGCCTACGTTTCAAAGACTATTATTTGGCCCTTACTTGTTGTTTTTCGCCTCGAGGCTCGCCAAAGATTTTTCGAATGCTTGGCAAGTTTGTCCCGCCGCCTCTCAACCAGGTAGCACTCCTTTTGACTGTAGAGGCAGGAAAGTCAATGATCAAAATGCCGCTGCTGCCCTTTCGCAGTGCTGCGCTATTGCTCGCAAACGTGGGAATCTGGAGACTTGATTCATGGTTGAACCTGATGCGTTGTGATTTTCATTCGAGGAGACACAAACACGTTATAAGCACACACACAGGGATTCTGAAAGCTGATTTTAAGTGCTGTTTGGTAGAGGCTGTATGTTTAATGGTTCTTAATAATTCAATAAACACCTTGTTCATATTTTATGTCATATGTTTTGCCAGTATGCCAGGCAACATGAAAATCTTGATTATTGTATTATTGTATGATTCATTGAGAACAACTGGGTCACTGTCCGACTAACTGCTGGAAAAATATGTATGTATATATGTGTATATATATATATAACTTATTTATTATCATTGGTTTGATATGTGTCATCATCTTTATTCCAAATGAAATGATTTAATGAAAGATTAAGGTTAAGGTTTCAAGCCTTCACATCAGGTGCTGAGGGTTCACTACACGGTAGTGATTTCTCCCACATATATACACCAGAGAACATGAATTTCAGATTGCAGAAACCTACAAAGCTTGTTTCTTTGTTGAAAATTTGATCTGCTTGCTTTTAATGGTAGAAAAGTGCTTATAGATTTTCTATCCTTGGTGAAGCACCACTCAAGAGAGTATCTAAGCATAAGACTAGCATCGCAAGACAGAACAAAACCAACCCTAGTATGTTTTTACCACAGCACAGGTACTTTGCCTCTTGTGTTGTACTGGTGCTGGCATGGCCTAGATTGGCTATGAAAACGGCAGCTTCAGCTAAACATTGACCCTGCACATTTCTTATTCATGTGCATGTATGACAACACTCCTGCTAGAAGCATGGTAGAAGTGGGCTGGTATAGTGAGGGCGCTGTATCAACTCCTCTTCATGGTATGGTTAACTGTACTGAACCATGAACAAAATCTAATAGACAAACGTACTGTGCTGTGACAGTAGAGGCCCCCGTGCAGCATACTAGTAGCACCACCTCCATTTTATTCCTACTCTGTAAAGGATATGAAGCAGCACACTGTTCAAAAAGTTCGAATCACGTCTCTCCCATAAACCATATTTCTGCACGACCAATGAGCTATAGGAGCAGGAGCTCCCCTTGAATTTTTCATGTATGCTACCGATTTTTATTATTTATTTTTTTTTCGGAATGATTTGTACTCAAGCTGTTCATTCCAGAAATACAAAAGCACATTGGATTCTAACACGGAGAGTAACAAGCTCCATGAAGATATCCCTGCTTCCCTTGCATGTATAATTCAGCTTCCATTTTGTTTACAGGTACATATAAGAAAATAGATATATCATCCTTCACAGCAGCTGAAAACAGTCTTCTGAATGGTGATAAAAGCGATGACATGTGAGTATTGTTTCTTTTCTTCTTTTGCATATTTCCCCCCACTATCCAAATAGTGACCTTACATATTTCTGAGGCATAGACACATGATAACTGCACAGCAGGTCACCTAAATGCCAGAAAGGACAACAATATACGAAAGCCCTACCTGCAGAAGTCATTGTGTGGTTGTCATTTTTGACTCTTTGTCGTTCTGTTCTCTCTCCAGCTCTGTGAAGAAGGAGAAGATGAGTCAGAACTTGTTGCAGTGGACTGTGGCAGATGTGGCTAGTTATTTTTCAGCTGCAGGCTTTCCCGAGCAGGCTGTGGCATTTCGAACACAGGTTAGTGCACCACCACAGACCGCCACAGAGGGCGCTACATGTACACTGAAAACTCATATCACCTAATGCCTTTTTAGAGGCAGCTAATATATAATGTGTTGAATGGGGTGTATTGTTGAATATTTGTGTGCATACAACCTGCATGTTAAAAAAATGCCAGAAACAGTGTTATGTTTGGTTTTGCTACTGTACTGTACTGTACATACACTGTCACTGTCTGTGACAGTTTAGACCTATTGTTATATTAGGAGACATGCACTCAGAACATCCCCTCAGAAGCGAGGAGTAATGCTAATCAAGCAAAAATGTTTTTTCTCCCCTTTCGCCCCAACAGGAAATTGACGGGAAATCCCTTCTCCTCATGCAGCGCAGCGACGTGTTGACCGGCCTGTCCATCCGACTCGGCCCCGCCCTCAAAATCTACGAGCGCCACGTAAAGGTGCTGCAGAGGACCCACTTCCTGGAATACGAAGACCTCTGAGGCGCTGCCGCATCATTGCCACTCACGTGATAGACGGATAAACAATGCTGCATTGGCTGCAAAAGTGCATGCAGTGCACCCTCTCCCCAACTGGATCGTGCTACCCACCTTCATATATAGTATATATGTAGAGAAGGTGTGTATGTGTGTGTGTGGAGGGGGTAAGGCTGCGGTGGAATTAACTTTCACTGTGAGAACGACCAGTATCTATAAGACATTCATCCTACCTCTCATTATGGTCTATGGTTTTCATTTCACCCACATACGATTGCACTGTCAAGGGGATGGACTGTTTTTATAATGGAGGAGCAGTGACCTTCCCGCAAAGAGTAAAAGCTGGATAATGCTGCCAGCGAAGAGGACCGAAGGCCCTGTGCACACCTGGTTCTAACATGCGTCCTGGGTGGCGACGCCTCGAGTGGACAGCTCCAAGTTGTTCACGCCCGGCGTGAACACGGCTCTCCTGCGTGTCAAGTGACCACTTGAGATTAGTTTTCACTTCCCTCGCCCACATGAATAAACAAGTAACATCGTTTCCACTTGAAACTCGCAGGGATTTTATCGAACTTGCAATAACGTAACGTCTTTATCTACACGCGCTGTGTGCGTCGGGGCTGAGCCTCGGGGAAACACAGCGCGAAGAGGAGAGAAAACGGTGCGGCCATAAATGACGACAAAAGCAGTATACACTACCTTTTATTTATGTTATTTACCTAATTTATGTGTACTCGTTTCATTTCAGTTCAGCGTAGGACTCTATGCTGTATTTTGCTGTGATTTATGGTTGCACACAGAGCAGAGAGATGGACCGGTGTCATTCATTTCTTGTTATTTATCGTGTTGAATGCAGCTGTGGGCGGAAGATACAACGGCGCGTTTCCCTGTCGGGTCTGGCAGACATCAGCTGAGTGGGCGGTCCTCCAGCATGGCCCCTGTCACAGTCGCGTTGCTTGGAGAACAACGTGGCCACATGCAGCCCAGCGGTCTGTGTGATCAGATCTCAGTACGTCCCGGGTGCGTTCACACCTCGACTTAAAGCTGTCCTTTTGGGATTAGATCATCCAGGACTCGTGTTATATACCAGGCGTGCACAGGGCCTGAGTCTTGCACCAAGTGGACCACCTATGGACAAATGTACTTGTATGGACGTGTGTGACATAGTGCTGTAGCCAAAAGGGTCGTCACAGTTCGGGGTCCATAAAAAACGTGTCATGGTTCCACCCTGTATCTATTTCTATTATAGCTTCTGTTAGTCCAGAAACTGTTCGTTAGTCACACAGATGAACATAAAAGTGCATCTGTTGTGTTGTTTTCTCTTTCTCGTCTGAGTTGAATTAAATGTCATCAAAAGTGCTGGGGAGATCTGACTATCTACATATCTGCAGCAAAAATCAACAGATTCCATACTTATCTGCCACCAATTGCTGCTGATGTTGGATTTCGCCAGATATAACATACTACTACCTGCTGGCAAGGCAATATGTTGTGTTTCTTGTTCTATCTTATTTAGAAATGACTGTGGTCCATCTTAATACAGCTTCAGATTGAGGAACAATTGCGTACGGATGTGACCAGGAAATGTGCAGCCTAATGGTATTTGCTTTCATATACAAGCTCAATAAAGTAATAAACTTTGGGAACATGTAATTGTAATACTGAATATATTGTTTTACATTTAATACAACTGCTCAGTGCCTGTTTATGGAGCAGATATCTTGGTCAAATGCAATATTTTACATTATCATCCATTTATAGTGTGTCCAGTGTCTCTTTTTGTGTAAAGATATAAGCCAGCCACTTGAATTGTAACATTCCATACGATGTAGTCTACATCTCCAATGTATCTCCTCCCTTTTTTTATCTGTAACGGTGACACTTCTTCCAGGGTCACAAAATAAAGCTCATGTCTCTCTCTTCAGTCAGTTGCTTCCTAGTGAAGTCCAAACAAGATCCAATCCCCACATAATCATACATAGATTGCAGCATGAGTTTTATTTTTCTTATGTCATTTCATGGTTGTTTCAGCATCTGGTGAAAATGTGGAATAGAAGTGATTGTCCTTGAATGCGTTTTTTCGATGAACTGTATTCAATGTGGTGCAGCACCATTGTGCCAAATTCGCCATTGTCCTTTGGAGCTGCACCAACTTTCAGATTAGTACAAAAACGATCTGCACAATTCTGACAACGCACAGAAATGTATGACATTTCGATGACTGAATCCTGATCTGGTCTGAATTTTGTTTTGCTTTGAAACGTGAATATTATCAGCAGCGTGCAGATCTTTTTTTTGTCTCTGTTATTTTTCAATGTGAGAAATACATATAATCCATGTACAGAAAAGAGGAAAAAATGTTTTTTCTTCAGCTATGGTGGAAAATGTGGTTAATCAGCATCTTATTTCTAATCCAGGACTAATAGCAGTATATATAATAGTACAATAGATGGCCACTCAGTCAGATCAGTACAATTCTGCATGAGGCCACAACGTTCTCAGGTCCAGGTAATGCAGATCAGCCTCTTTGTTTCCCAGCTCTGTTGGAAACCTACCGACCAGGCTGCCAAAAGCTACAGAAATAATGTGATATTTTAAAAAACTAAACAACAATCTCCATCAAGCATTTTACAACTTTAACCACAGTAGCAAAATAAAAAAGCCCATATTTTCATCCCCTCGCTCTTCAAGCTCACACAAAACATTAAATTAAGACTTTTGCTGCTTTTTTGTGTGTGCCTGCAACAGTCCAACACAGAGCAACTGCAGCCGCCCCTGCTTATTATGAAGTGGCACGTAAGGAAGTATTACTGTACGTGACAAAAATCCATCCGCGCTGTCGACCTCTGCACACACATTCTGATGGATGGAGGAGCCGGAAAAAAGGGCCTGATCAATGGGAAGGGTTGGGTGTGTTGTAGCAACTGTTGGTTTTTCCTTTTCTTCGTCTCTTATGGGGCTCTAGAAGATGAAGGGGAGGATGGAGGAGCGCAGGGTTGGATAATCTCTGAACTCCTTTAAGTAGCCTCTGTGTTTGCCTTTGGCCCACACAGTCATCTGGACGAAAGCCACGAACGTGAAGAAAGCCACGGGCACACACTGCGTCATCACCGTGAACCCGATCCAGGAGGCCACCTGTGAGTAAGAGGTTTACACACACACACACACACATGCGCACAGAGAAACAAATATGCACACACAGTATGGATTTAGATTCATGGTACATTTGTAAAATGTACAGCAGCCAGTAGATGGCAGCAATAATGCATTATCCACTGAATGGATGAGCAACTGTAGGAGGCTCCTGGGTAATCATAAGTACTATATCATTAAAAGTGAGTATTATAGAATATAATTTCACTTTTTAGTTATAAGAATGGTATAAATATTCAGTCACACAGCCTATATTCTGAAACTGTGTCCTAAAATCAGCCGTCAGGACTTTTGTAAAGTGTGATGTCGCAACCGTGCAATCACTCCCGCCACAGTCACTGTCAGATCGACCAATCAGAGGCTCATTCATATTAATGAGGCAGACGCAGAACGACCACTTCCTTCAAAGAGCTCCAGAGAGAAGCTTAAGAGAGGAGTTGTAAAACTATATTGAGATGATTTTTTTTTGGTACTTTAACCCGGAATATAACTTGATGGGGATATCAGCACCTCGATTAAAACACAGGATGAGTGTACATGTGAGAGCTTTAACGGGTACGTGCAGTTATGCAGTGTTGAAAATCACCATGTCACATTAACTCGAGCAGATATTAAATTAAACAAAATTTTTCTTTATGGATTTTTCATTTGAATCAAGCAGACACTGCATATCTAAGTGTAAAATTCTAAGTGTCTAAATTCTTTATATTCTTGGGTAGAAAACATTACATGTGTATCTGCTTACCTCATATGTATAGTTTGGACAAGACACCAGCCAAAAAATCCATGTGAATGGATTTTTCGTTGGGTAAGGAATCTTCTTGACTTTTGAACCTGAGATGATGGGTAAACACACACACACACACAGATCAATATGTCACCACCCTGAACGGTTTTGCTTAATTTTAGAACGTCACTGACACTGAAGCGAAATTACCAACATATGGATTCACCGCAAAATGCCTCACCTGCTGCTTTAAGGTTACGGAGCGCGATGTGGATGGAAAAATTACCCACTTGACTGAACTGCGGTAACGGAGACATCGAAAAATGAGCATTGACATGAGGTAAAAGTTGCTTTGCTGAACATCTGGAAGATGCAGGAAACAAAGGATCTCAGACTCACCAAGAAGACATAGAGGCCTGTGTTCACCTGCTGCTGCCCATAATCTGTTGTTATGTCACAGAAATATGGATTAAGATGGAGTCTCAAAGTAATGAATGTAAGTGTATATTACAGTTTTCATCACTTACAGGGTGTGGTGTAGAGAGGGTGGTTGATGTAGTACGCCATCCAAGCTGCGGAGCACCAGTAATAGCCACAGATCTGGAACAGGGAGCGGGACTATAATAAGTCATACTGTCAAACCGGAGTCTCACACGTATTTGCCTTATATTATTACACAGCAGGGAAATAATAACATGCCGCGCACGTTCAAAGGTCAGCGGCGCGCCGCTCAGTCACCTTAAATATGTTCTTGAGTGGCATGGTCCCCTGGGAGATACGATGGACAAATAACGTCTCCAGAATCCTCTTGATGTAGTGGAAGGAGTGACACATGCAGGCCAAGCTGCGACAGGACACACAAACACACACACACTTATATATTTCTCCATAATTAAGAGGTTGCTCCTCTTGCAGCTTGTTACACTGTAGTGTGTGTGTGTGTGTGACGTGATGATGCTGCCGTTCCACTCACTGTACAACCCAGTGCTTGCTGCTCGTGAAGTCATATTTGGGGGCGTAGATGAAGGGGAGGCGGAAGTAGAACATCAAGTAGATGAGCAGCGGGCCGGCGCATTCTGTCAGGAACACCTGCGAAGTGAAGCGGGGATGCTTTAAAATGTAGTTTTCCCTGATTTGCAGCCCATAAGAATCTGGACTCATTTGTTCTCAAAGGAACATTGAGGAGGATATAAAACAGACTAATTAGAGCACATGGAACACATATCTGAACATTTATTTTAAATACTGACTCCCAATGTCAGCGATCTGTAATGTTAAATATATGCCATATGTGTGGAAAATGTATTTCTCATAAAGCAGCTTGGGAGTTTTTTTGTAGCCATTTTGTCATTTTATTTGCATTTCCTTCCACAGTCCCAAAACTAATTAGGAGAATGGTGTGTGTGCCCCACAGTAGGCTGGCTACCTGTCTGGGGTGTATCGCCTGTAATGTGCTGGGATTGGCTCTAGCAGACCCCCAACGAGGAATAAGCGGGTATAGAAAATGACTGACTTTGCTGGTTAGGTTTAAAAAATAATCATTTGAACAACAGAAATTATATTAATTAAACAATAAGTGAGTCAGCTATACTTTTATATTAATATAAAACAATATACACGTAAAATAGGACATATTATTAAACCTTTACAGTTGTTAAATGATTTAAAATGTACCTTTAGTAACAAAAATTAAGCAGTTTACATCATTTAGGTTATTTTTTTTTCTTTATCTTAATTAAGATAAAGCTGTATAAGGAGTTTTTCATAACAATTATAAAACCCTAATGTGACATTGGTGTCACACTGGGAAAGTACTTGATTTGATACAAGCTTTTAAAATGCAACACATAGATCAATTTTAACTATATATATATATATATATATATATATATATATATATATATTTTTTGTCTTTTGACACTTTTCGAAAAGCAGCGTGTGGTTGGGTCTCATTTCTATGTATCGTTAACAGCTTCACCAGATCTCCTTCTAAACCTCTCACGTGCTTTGTTTTAATAATTCACCAACAAAATCAAGTTTAAAGAAACAATCCGAAAAGCGAAGACAGATGTGTTTATCTTGACTTTGTTTTTCCTTCTTTCCTCTCCCATCAAACATCTGGCAACCCCTGAGATTCTCCTGCTGACCCTTTAGAAGCGCTTGACCCAGGACCAAGCCACTAGTACATTATGTTGCTAATACTTATGTACTTTTACTTAATTAACCATTTTTTAAGGCAGCACTTTTACTTATATAGGAGTAGACTCATTTTAACAGTGACCTATTAGTACTTTTACTATCACCGCCAATGTTAATAGCACAGGAAAACAAATATTTTCCCTGATTTGACATTTAAAACTCACTAATGGGAGAAAATACAACTCATTTCTTCCTTAAAAACCCACTTGAGGAGGCCGTCTGTTCACCCACGGAGCAAATGGGACAGTGGGACAGCTTGTAATACAAGCTCCCTGCAAATGATATGATCGAGCACAGGAGCCCGTCTGACAGTGAAACTGATATCTGAATCAGCACCTCCAAAGGAGCCACGGCTCGCCAAAAGGCTTTGACCAATAGCTACCGGCGCTCTCTCCGCTTGTGGGGCCCCTCCGCTGGGCCCCGCCCACGTCATCTATCTGCAGCCTGGCAGGCCGCTGCGGGGATTGTGTCAGGGTTGGTAAGGACAGGGAATGTGCAAAAGGCTCGGCGGGCAAGGGCGAGTAAAGAGGCACAGTGAAAGGCAAGTGAGAGGTCATGGGGATAAACACCTTTGTGAGAAATGGGGCCACGAGATTATATGTCCTAGGACAGGCGGTGCGGGAGGTGAGAGAATCGCCTCTATCTGTCACTGCCGGTTGATATTTATAATCAAGAGCTTTTGAGTGGGTGAGAGGGTGTCAGTTTATATTTAAAATGCAGGAATTTTAAAAGACATTACCAGCGGCCCTCTGCGTGTTTTAAACAATTACATGCAAATCACGTGTGCTTTACACGCCATTTTGTTTAAGAGAAACAGGAAAGTTTGTTGTAGCTAAAATCAATTCAGAGGACAAAACGTGTAAATTTGCACTCACTGAAAAATAAATAATTTTTTGGTTGATGCTCACATCTTGATGCTTTCGGAGCATCCTTGAAATCAGCAAAAACCACATTTAAAGTTTGATTTAGTTACCAACATGGAAATGACATTACATTTGCTATACTTTTAGAAAATGGCTCACAATAATGTAAAACACACACGACATGTGATATTGGTTAAAACATACAACGGAATTATATGTGTAGAAACGTGTCTAATGCAGTTTCACAGTGACTTTTGCTGTGCTGCTGACAGACAGATGGTTTAGACCAGGTTCTGTGATACGTGGTTGGGTGTGTGTGTGTGCACGCGTGTGTGTGTGTGTGTTTGGACTCACAGTTCCCCATGTGAGTTGGGGTCCGAGGTCAGTGAAGTAAAAGCAAGTTGCGGTTCCCACAGGAAGTGTCTGGATAACGTCCTCATCCCTGAGGCACTTACCCTCTGAAAAAACATGACCGACCACAACCATCAGGCATCAACACTTCAACACGACACCCATCAATCAACGGAGCTGGAATAAAAGCAGAATTAAAATAGTGCCTGGCAGGACGTACTCGCATCCAAGCGCAGGGATTGTCTGGCAGGATACCACTTTGGATCTGTTGAAATGAAGAGTAACTTTACTTGTGGCATGCACAGACTTTTTTTCTTAAATTATTATTAAAAATGAACACCAGCCAAATAGAAAATCTTAAATCTGTCTTACATTCTTAACCTTACTTACATGATTTGTGAAACAAAGCCTTTATATCCAAAATAGTGGCAGTTGGCTCCACCTGCAATCAAAATGTAAAAATAACCACACTGAAGATAGTATTTATAATTAGCAACATCCAAGGTACTGTGGCAATTGTACTAGTAATATTAGTTGTACTGTAGAGCTATTACTAAAATAGAAAAAGAAGCCATCTATATTAGTTTCTAGACATTTTTTTCTTTTATTTTGAAAGGCATTTGACTTTTTTGGGGGAATTTCCCCATTTTCAACAGCAAAGTGATCCCTGGTGTTGTGGACAAAGGCTGCTAACCATGTGTGCGCGTGTGCCTGTCTTTTGGCTGATTGTTGTTACCAGGCATGCGCTGTTACTGGAACAGAAAAATTCCTGTCAGATGAAGAGAGAATTCTCACCTCACTAACTGCAACCCTGGCTCAATAGGAAACGTGACTGATAATTCCTGCACTTGACCGGGGGGCCGCCCGCGGACCAGATGATTATCCGGGGAAAATGACCCGTCTGAGCGATGACCCTGTAATCCTTGGGCCGAAAACAAACGCGTTTTCCTACGGCCCCCGTCGCAAAGCGATTACAGTCTCTGCTCGAGCTACTTTTAGAACAAGAGTTCTGGAATCATGGAACTGTTAAAAGGAATGTGTTGTCCAGGAGGTGATTAACTGCAGGAGTTGACCATTAAAAGCCACAGCATTCTTTATGTTTATGATATAGCACGGTGATCAGGATGTGTCATGCAGTAGATAAAGCAGCTCATGTAAAATCCTTATTATAAAGTTAGAAACTGTAATTCACGACACTGACCTTGTCCAACAGGAGCAGTTTCTCCTTAGTCTTTAAATCCACGATCTCAACCTCAAAGTAAACAATCCTTTTGGCCTTTTTGGGGGGTTTGGGTTTTGGCCTCGCCGTCGCCTTCTTCTCGGGTTCGGGGGCACTCCCGCTGCTCTTTGCCTCCAACGCAAGTACATCCATGATGTTGCTCGATATCAATCCTCAAAAGCCTTTTTCGAAAAAAAAAAGATTGTGTGATATGTCCGGTGCCAGCCGTCGTATAAGCAGGTCCCAGGTCACCCTCAACGCTGCTGTCGGCTCGACGCGAGCCTGTCCCCTTTGGTGTTTTTCAGGACTCTCTGAATAGCCCTCCACCTTCTGAAGGAAGAATGGGAGAAATATGCGAGACCGTAAACACCTTTTCCCCTATCGAAGCGTGTTTACGCGCGAGGGCGGACAGCGCGCCAAACAGGACAGAGAAATGTGCAGAGGAAGAGCTGGCTTTCAGTCAGTCAGAGAGCGTAGAGTGGAGCATGCTTCTCACCTGAATGGCTGGCTCCTCATGATCCAGAGACCCCCTTCATGCGACGAAACGCACTGAAGACGAAACCGGAGAGCCCCAAGACATAATCCATAGTGCACCATTTGCAAGGCTAAATATAAGTCTCCTGATTTGCTCTGCACCCGCCGGCTTGGTAACCTTGGGACGCCACGTACAGCCCTACCCAGTGACAGTTGCCAATGTGCTCTCATTAGACCTGCAAGACACATCTCCTGTCCGCTCGGCTCCTCGCCTCGGTTACATAGTGACAGGCCCCAATAAAAGCCTGATCCATGATGAAAGACCTCCACATGCCAACACATCACCATCCCCCAGACCACCTGTGTGGCTGGTATTCTTTTCTCTTCGTGACCTCCAGAGCATGTTTATTTCAGGGTTCAAGGTTTGTGTGCTGAGCGAGCAACGCCGCTTCTGAAATGTTTCCACGGAGGTCTGCGGTAGGGGGGGGGTGAGGGGACGGTGGAGAGAAAATGCTGATTCCGAGAAGATCAGAGGATGCCTTCCCTTCGCAAAGTGTCAACTACTCACAGCGCATAGCCAACAACATATCTATATACTCCAGGCTATTTATAACCAGCAAGAGCCAGCGAGCCAGCAGCGAGTAGCCATTTCACCGTTTGCATTCCAAGATCCTTTGGGAGCCTTCTGCTCAATCTGAATGCCTTCTTTTATATTGATGATCACAAGATCAACAATGCCCAAGAGAAAAAAAAACTATTTCAAATACATTTACTGAACTCCCTACTTCATATTAAAGGAGGTTACACAATGACATCATGTTGTCTCTCTTCGTTCTTTCTGGTAATTATACTTGGGATCAATCATTTAAAAAACTATGGTCAGAGAAAAGTTACTTTCTTGTTAATATAATGCCACATGTACAATTTATTTCAGTTATCTGAAAACATAACCTCATATTTTGTCTTACATAACTTACAGGTTGACATAAACATTTATCTTTCATGTCTATGGTTTAAATTAATACGAACAATCTTTAAAGTGAAATGTGTGGCAGAATGTTGACAGATCATCAATTTGGTTTAACTTGTTCTTGAATGGTATAATTCATGGATATCGGACAGATAGCTGCAAATTTACTGTCTTTTATTATGATAACATTTTTAAATGATGTGTATTGAGAATTTAAAAACAACTCAATATAACTTTTAACTAATACAGTACATTGAGTAGTAAGTTCATACCATTTTTGCCCTATATGATAGTGGCTGTTTTACTTAGGCCATTTTATTTTTTGCCAAAGTCAAAGTTTGTTTGCCCCAGGCAGGATTTAACAAGCTTTCATAATGGTGACTGCTTCAAGAATTTATAATCAGTTTTGAGTGAGTGATAAAGGCTATAGGTTATAATGTTATAATTTAGTTTGAATTCCACAAGTCAAGTTGTACTTTATTAATAATGTGATATAAAGTGCTGTGCATACCAATGAATTCAAAAAATATATAGCACAATATAAAAAAAAGAAAGGAAGTTCCAGGATCCTTCGTCCATTAAACATTTTGATGCCCGAGTGTCATCACTTCATTGAAAATTTGCCACATCATAGATTTCAAAAAGGTAAAAGTCACAACTTGATGTTGGAAATTATTTTCTACATGTAAATCCATAATAGCCTTAAACTAATATGAGCAAAGATATAATGTATGGCAGAAATTCTCACAGAAAATTTATGAAGTTTTGTGGGCACCCAAGGTGTTCTCAAAACTTTTTGCAGGTTTGTTTTATTGAAAAGAGCGGAGCCCAAAGTCCCATACCACTTCTTAAATAATCATAAAGCTGTTAAAACGCTAACTTTTATTTCTGGCCTCCAGTGGGTGCTACAGAGCACCATACTTTACATGTGATAACTATAGGATTCTTGCTCTTTTGTGTGCTTCTGAAACAGTGTTAGAATGAATATTTCTGAAAATTGAAGGTAATATTGTCTCTTATATGTCATACTTTGGATGGATGAAGAAAAAGTATTTCAGTGTTTGTTTCTTTAAAATGATAACATAGTCTCTATTTCTTTAAAATGATGACACAGCCTCTAACCTCAGTATGTTTTAATGTGTTTTTCTTTCTTTTTTTTATCTCAAGATAACTTTTGAATTTTTTTTTTCATTTTTTCTTTGCTTGAGTTTAGAAGTGGTCTTTTGCCAGTTCATTCTGTTTTCAATGTTCTCTGATAACATTGAAATATATCTATATATCTATATATATATATATTTGTCAATACAGTTTAGCTTTAGCCATTTATTGTGCAGTTACATTGTTTTGGTGTCTCATTCAAGCATCAGGCTTGTGCATCTGGGTTATAACCAAAATAAGCTGCATATATATATATTTAAAAAATGTTCATAATAGAGTTGCATGCTTTCAAAATTGTTTAAAATCAAAGGTGGGGTTCATTAACAGCTCAATCTAATCAGCACTGCTGTTCTGTCCAGGGTGGGGCAGCACCACTAAAGACGTGATAATGTTGCAAGGGCTGATGTAGTCGAGACAAGCGCCTGACATATTTATTCCAGCAGCTTGCAGCCTTCTACCTCCAGATAATGCTTTATAGCTGTTGTTCATTATTATTCTATGTCTATGTTTATGTGTTTGTTCCACTTTATTAAACTTTGCTGTGTATATATATATTTTTTAAATATATTTATATATATTTTATATATATATATATATATATATATATATATTTTTTTTTAACTTGTACACTTGGGAATTAATACTGTAAAGTTTTATTAATTCCAATTCTGAAATGAGTAATATTTTATGACAAGTTATTCCTAATCTTTTTAATATATATATAATGCCACCAACATACAGAATAAACATAATTAGGCTCCGATAAAACAGCTATTACATGTAATTACAGATACCGGCCTAGGAAAGAGAACAGACCCTTAAACGCATCGTCGACTAACGGGAGGCAACGAGCAAGCATTTGCGCATGCGTACTCGAATAAAATAAATAATAATACAGTTTACAGCCGATTCACATGTAAAAAACATAATCAGATAACCACATGGTAGATACTCCATTCGCATTGTCTGACTGCGAAGAGATTGAGATGAAAAGTGTTTGATTCAGGAACTATTTGGACCACGGTGGTGGAAGCGAAGCCGGAAGTTGCGTTGACAGAACCCTCTCGTCTCCGCGGTGATGACACACAGCGGCGCCAGCAGCTTCTTCCAGAAGTTTCCTCGCCCGGTTGGCAGCTCGGCGGCAACGCGACCCCTTCGCGTGGAACACGCTGTTTAATGCCGTGTCGTTTCATTTCGGTGACATTCGACCCTCCATCTCGGCGCGGGGCAGAGACTCGTCCGTGGACCGCGGGGAAGTGAAGGAAGCTACCCGCGTCTGTTAGCTGTCCGGCGGCTTGCGTCCGCAGCGGCGAACCGGCGACCCCGACCCACACCCGACGGGACATGCTGGACGGTTTGTTGGCCTTGAACAGAAAGCGACGCGACGCTGGTCGGCTGACGATGTTTTTATGAAGTAGAGGAAAAGCCGAGTGGTCGTTGTGATGGGTAAAGATTACTACAAAGTGTTGGGAATAGCCAAAGGTGCCTCCGAAGATGAGATAAAGAAGGCGTACAGAAAACAGGCCCTGCGCTACCACCCGGACAAAAACAAGTCCGCCGGAGCCGAAGACAAATTCAAGGAGATCGCGGAAGCCTACGATGTCCTCAGCGATGCCAAGAAAAAGGACATTTACGACCGATACGGAGAGGAAGGTAACCCAACACGTCCCCGGTGTAACTCACACGGCTGTAGTGTGTGTCAACGCGTTTCCACGCAATTGTGTTCCCGTTGTTTTTACGCTAACCTACATTTGGCGATACTATATTTGCGACACATTTTTATCGATGCTTTAATTTGTCGTTGCTGTTTCTGGCATCTGTCTGCACCGGGGGAGCACACAATGAGGAGGTGTGTGTGTGTGTGTGTGTGTGTGTGTGTGTGTGTGTGTGACAATAGGTGTAGCTGGAGAACCTGCTGGAAACGACGAGTTCTTGCCTGTCAGCCCGGCACTGATCATTCTGGTTTAACCTCTGTAAAATGCTCTAATATGGGCCTTTAGGAGAAATAAAGAGAGGCACAGCTGGATCTATATATATACCAATAATTATTTTTAGATAAATAACCATATTGCAGATATTGGCGCCATTAAATATAGTGAAATAGAGTAGGGTTGTGTAATAAAGCTATAATATATATCATTATGATATATTCATTATAGGTCAATAATGATAATTATTCAAACTTTTAAATTTTCATTATAGATTTTTTTCACTACAAAACAGAAAAACGTCTGTGAGTCAACTATTAACTACAACAGCTGATAAAACTGATTTATTGCTATCAGCCTATGCAAAGGAACTTCATTTGGTTTTTCACAACTGAGTGAAACTATAGATATCTGCCATGATCATGTGTCTTTTGATTATATAAATTGATCCTGTTTTATTGCCTAAAGGCCTATAAGCCTAAATTGAAGTGCAGAATGTCACATTCATTTTGTAATTGTCACATCTTGCCAACTATATTTCTTGGCTGTAACTATATTTATTTGTAATAATCAATGTACCGGATTAGATGACTCCTCATTTGGTTTACAAATGATCAGTAAATGGTGTAAATATGATAGAGAACAGGGTGATGTCATTAAATTTGAGTGCCCAGCAGTCCAAAACTCTCAAATATTACATTTTTCTATAATGTAAAACCAAAACAAGAAGCAATTGCTTCCATTTTTAGAACCCAGAACCAGAACTAAGTGATTTGTAATTTTTGCTTGTGAAATTACCTTGAAGAGTAATCACTGATCAAAGTAGGTGGTAATTCATTAACTGACCGATTCAATCATTATTATTGCACTTATCATAAACAGAATAGAGGATATCAGTATTGGTTTCAAAAAGTGCAGTGGTTGGGCTGTAATCAAAATGTATCAATCAAAAAACTCAGATAAATGTTGTAACACTATTCAAACCTTTAATATTAAAACATGTGTTTTATGAGTGCAAAGAGTTTTAAAGCTAGATAGAGTCTGGCCAACAGTGATATTTTAGAATTTTGACAGGCTGTGTTTGTTTTATTTGAGGATTTTGTTCAATTCTAAATTACTTCTTAAAAACAAAACAGTAGCTGGGGCGGGTATTTAAGCCCATGCAGCAGTTATGGACAGAAGATTATTCCTTCCTGACACAAATCTAGCTCGGCATAAATGGGAAAATATGCTAATTTACTCAAATTCTTTTATTACACCAGTATGACTATTGTATAATTTACATTTAAAAAAAAGGGTTACAGTACTACCCAGGTTTTATGCAGCTTATTTAATGACGGAAAGGTTGAATTTCTCAAAATACTCAAAAATCTGCACCCAGCAGTTAATTGAAGCTCTGCTATTATTTGGTTACAGTAACTGGCAGCACATTTACCAATGGCTGTCATATGTGTTCGATAATCTCGCCTTGCTAATATAACACTGAAGCGTTTTTTCTGAAGTTTGACCATGTCTGCTTCCTCTTTAGGATTAAAGGGTTCCGTCGGTGGTGGAGGTGGAGGACACAGTGGTCAGAACTACAACTACACCTTCCATGGAGATCCACACGCAATGTTCGCTGAGTTCTTTGGTGGCCACAGCCCGTTCGATCATTTCTTCACACAGAACGGGGAGGACAGTATGGACATCAACGACCCTTTCGGCATGCCGTTTGGCATGGGTGGAATGGGCGGCATGGGTGGGTTCCACAGGTCCTTCAAATCCCACCCAGGAGGCCCCCACAGGGCGCGAGAGAGAAAGAAAGACCTGCCTGTGATGCACGAGCTGAAGGTAAGCCTGGAGGAGGTCTTCTCCGGCTGCACCAAAAAGATGAAGATTTCCCGCAAAAGACTGAACCCGGACGGCTGCACCATGCGCAGCGAGGACAAGATCCTGACGGTCGACATCAAGCGCGGCTGGAAGGAGGGAACGAAGATCACCTTTCCCAAAGAGGGGGACGAAACTCCCACCAACATTCCTGCAGACGTGGTGTTTGTGGTCAAAGACAAACCACACCCGGTGTTCAGAAGAGAGGGATCAGATATAATTTACCCTGCAAAAATATCACTCAGAGATGTGAGTGAACACTAATGATTATTTTCATTGTTGATTAATGCTTTGGATTTTTTTTATCTATCTTTTTGGCTGTTAGATTTCAGAAGACAGTTTTACAGCTGATGTCTTAAAATATCTTTTGTCTGACAAACAGTCATAATGCCCAACATATTCAATTTACTGTTATGGATGGCAGAGAAAACAATTATTCTGTTATCAGAATGATTCCTGAATCATTTTTGTCATACGAAGTGGCAAGTAGTTATCATGGCTTTAACCAAAACATATCACTTAAGAGGTGAATCTTACCTGTTGATGCAGAAAAAAATGACAGAAATGATTTATTCTTCTAGTAAAGTTTTTACTAATCTAATTATCAACATTTATCTAATATGTACGAGGGTGAAGTGCAACATGTGTATAATGATCTTCCTCTCCATCTCTCTGCCTCCCCCCCAGGCGTTGTGTGGATGCACGGTTAACGCCCCCACACTGGATGGCCGGACCATCACTGTGACCTCCAGGGACGTTGTCAAGCCCGGCATGAAAAAGCGCATCACAGGGGAAGGGCTGCCGCTGTCCAAGTGCCCTGAGAAGAGGGGCGACATGATTTTGGACTTCTCCGTGAAATTCCCAGACAAACTGGGCCAAAACACCCGCGACGCGCTCAGGCAGATCCTTCCACCGTGATTCAGAAGAGGACTCAAGTTTGCTCAGATCCGACATATCCACATTTCCAAAGGCACTCTCCTGTGCACCATCACGTTTGAGTCCCGAACGATTGACGCTCAGGACAAATTCGCTTCTTTCTGAGTGTAATTTTATTGTCTATATAGCAGCACCAAATTCATAAACTTATACAGTATTATGTCAGTTTAATGGAGTGTCTTAAGAAGAAGAAACAGACAGCTGTGTGCATACAGCTGAGGTTCATTAACAGTGTTCAGTAACAGGCTGCCACATGTCAGCATAGAGGAGGAGGAGTATATAGTATAAAGTATCTATCTAATCTATTTATCTAAGTACACACAGTATATATAAATCACACAAGGTGTCAAGTAATAATTTTTGGTTTGGCCTCAAGAACGCCTTGGTAAAATCATAGAAACCAGAGGGTTTTCTTTTTAAGATCACTGATTTGTACAGTTTTTGGACGTGCTTCAAGGCAACGTGCTAATTAACAATACCTCAGGTGCAGTGACGCATGCTTGAATCAGTGGAGCTAAAACTACATTGCAGAACACAACTGGTTTGCTTACTGTTGCATAAAAAAGAATACTGCATGGATCCTGAGAAGAGAGAACATTTAAAACAGACACACACAGATCTGATCCACGGCGACGTCACCGGGTACAGCCAGATGCGACCGTTTAGCATTTAATGTTTTCCTGGTCAGTGTCGTAATAGAATCCAGTTTCTGCTGGCACTTATACTCATAAAGTCACTGGTAAATATACTTAAAATAAGCCTAAAGATAATGATGCCGTGTGGCTGTCTCCATTAAGAGATCATGTGACGTTCGTCATGTAATAACAGATTCCAGCAAGTGCATTATTGCATTATACAGATTTTAATTTCAGGAGAAAATAATCAGATTGGTGACTTTAAAGATAGCACATACTGCATACATCTTAATTCTCACAGTATCCTGGTAATCCGGGAGCGCTCACCTACTTATTCATGTGAAATGTCTATTGGGAGGCGTTTTGTGCCAAATAATTGTCTCTGTGTAATTATAATGTGTCTAAATGTTTGTTGAGAGCATGTGTGTATCTTGTCACATGTGACTAACAAACTACAAAATCTTAAGATATTTACTTCATTCGTACCCTTTGAGTAAACATAGCATGCGTGTTATATTCAGTTTCTTCTCTTCTGTTAATTGTTTATTTAATCTACAACCAGTGAGTTTATTGTTTTAACCTGACATGCTATAACCCTGGTGTATCAGTCTGGCTCTGGTTAAGAAAGGCAAAGTTTTTTTTCACTCCAGTGCTGACTTGTGTTTTTAAAGGCCTGTAGAATGAATAATTCTAATTTTCTTAGTTTGTTCTCCATAGAGTGTTCTGTAAAGAGCTTTAACCTTATTGTGTTTACTTCCACAAAATCTGGCAAAATGTAGCTTCACAGTTAAGTAGGTATCTAAACTACTGACATTGATCTTCAGCCTCTGTACCACTGACTCTAGTGAAGATGGATGTGAGTAATCAGTTGAATTGTTTGCACTTCAGATAGTTTTTAGTATTAATGTGACTGTCTCTCATGGCAGCCAACATTTGCCTCATCCTGCTCCTGCTGGAGTTTTTAAGTTTTTATTTGACCCAAACATGTGGTTTAACATGAATACATGTAGAGATGTGTAATCTCTGTGATGTTTAGTTTAATCGTTTCTTGTTTTAATTTGCTTTTTTCCCTCCTCCCCTCCCACCCTTTTTAAGGGAAAAATGTGTAAGCATACTTTTGTTAACCTCCTGTGTATGTTCAGTTTAATAAATTCTTCAGGTTGGGATTCAAATATATTTTGATTTTTAACAACAAAGTTTTTCTGACTTGATAATGGGATGATAATTTTTAATAGATCTTTCATATGCTGTGATTATTTGGATTTCCACATTAAAGAGACTGGCAAACAAAACAAGTGTCTCATCACTTACTTTCTCCACTATTACAATACACACGCTTGGTTTTTGTTGATCTGTGGACACAGTTGGCACCACATTGGGGTTGTTTTCAAGACCCTAGAGTAAGTTCTACTAAAAAAGTGTTGTGAAATTTAAAGATTTTTTTCCTTTCGAGTGCAGAATCTGCTCAGTAAATTTGATGGCACACTTTCTGGTGGTCTATAATATGTTGTGTACAAATTGTGCAGCAGAGAAGATCATGTAGAATGTAAACAAATAAAAAAATGCACACTTATTGATTTTGAATGTTGCCGCCAAAAACATCCCTTTTTAGTTTTCAATTGTGAAGATTCGCTGTGTCTCTTCAGTTTATGTGATAGTCACTTGGATTTGTGACTGATGGTGGAACAAAACAGGCACTTTGAAAATTCAACCTTATCCTCGAGGTATATTAATGCAATACTTATTTTACTTCATTGACCAAATCATTTTAGTTAATTAGGAAAATAAAGGACAGATTAATTTAATAATAATTAAACCGATTTTGAATGGAAATTTACAATTAACACCACTATCCACAGCAAATGGCAACGTGGCAATTCTTTTGACTTTCTTTGAGATACCAGAAACAAGGGCAACGTTTCCTGTGTGGCTAAACCATCAAAAATATGTCACCAAAATATTTGTTAATCATCCATTAAATACCACAAAAATAATACCTAATAAGGGCTAATAACCAATAGTTATTAGCCCTTATTTAATGAATATTATATATATGTATTATAAATTATATATATTATATATATATTTCGCCCTCTGGCGGACACTGCGTAGAACTACATATGTTCCCCCCTTCGAAATCTGTTGTCGGAAATATCACTTTAGTATACACAGTAATATATTGTACTCTGCGAGCGCTGTTGCCGATCACTGTCGGCAGAGGGCAGAAAAACTCAAAGCCAACATTAATGTATAGATCTTTTAAACGCAGTCTATAAACAGTATAGTGATATCGAGAGAATTTACATATTTTTTCCTCTAGAGGATCTTTAACTGTAGTAAACATGTTGATATAACATATAAAATAATAATGAAAAAAATAAATCTGTACTGTTCCCTCGTATGAATATATGATATGATATATTTTGTGATTTTTGTTTGTTTTATTTTAATCATTATGGTCCTTTGACTGTAAAAAAAAACAGCACCGCTATTCCTGTTGTTATTTGTGATACGACTTTTTTTTAAGAAATATATTATATTACTTTCTATTTAATTATTATTACTTTTATTCAGATGTCCTCGCCTACATTTTAGGTTGGTTTCCTCTCTTTTTGTATTAGTAACATTACTTTTAATCTGATTTCATTGTCTACATTTGCAGCGAAGCATTTTTTAAAATATATTTATTTATTATTATTACCTTTTAGTGTATTTGTATTGTCTACATTCATTGTTTCGTTTTCCTTCTCTTTATTTATATTACTTTTACTCTGATCGTGTTTAACTTTAACCCTTTGTCCTGTCACCGTGTTGACTGTATCAACAAACTGAAGGTGAATTCATGTCCTCTCGTTATCTAACTGAGAAATAATCACCTATTTTGGGTTTCCTGTCACTGTCAGAAAATCGTCCCCGCGGGATTTTCTGTATTCGTCTCGTGGGCGAAAAAAAACCCCTCGAACAATTCTTCCGACAGCAGCTCATATTTACGAGGGTACCTGAAGGCGCCGTAGCTCCACCCCTGCTGGGCTGGCGGAAAGCGAACGTGCCTCGCGCACTCAGCCACATACCGACACAGATACGCCGCTTCCTCCGAACCCGCCTGAAAACAGAGCGGACTTATCATTTTAGTCTTCTCATTTTTTCTTTTTTTTTGGACAAGTCGCAGCGGCGTCGTTAGCAGGCGGAGGCTAGCCGGAAGAGCTAGCGACAGTTAGCTTGAAACTCCTGCTCCGGTGAGAATGAGTGGCCTGCCATGTTTTAACGTTGCTGCCTGTTCACGCGCAGCGAAGCTAACTAACCTCATAAATAGTAACGCTGCGATTTAACGTGACGCCCGACGGGGATTAACACTCACCGACTGAGCCTCCGCCGTTAGGAAGTCAAGGCTAAGTTGATAGTCATTGTTTGTTTTCCTGCAAGTGACAGATAATGAGAAAGGGGGTCTCAGAGCTAGCGGCTAACATTAGCCCTGTCTGGGCTGTCAAAGCTTGGAAGGCTCAAGGAAGAGCTGTGTTGTCGAATTTTTAAATGTTAAGATCATTTTACACTATTTTCTATTGAATTGGATTTGATGATTGAACTGAAAGAACAAATAGAAAGTTCCCATGTAGAATATTATGCTAGCTTGTAACACAAAGCAAGCACTGGAGCAGAAATCCAAGACTGTCAAAAACGTCATTTGGCAAACGAGTAGGAAGCATTGCTTCTTTAATTCCACCTCTTCTTTGATAATGGTTGATTAATCATTAAATCCGCCATCTGTAAAGACAATAAATCAAAGCTATACTTACTTCCAGGTACATTTCTAGGTTTTGGTTGTAATAATCTACAAATTAATGTGGAATATGTACATAATATCTAAGATGACGCTATACTGAGATGGCACAAATGACTGCAAATGTGTGAGATAGCTTCTGTTTTTGTTTTCCAGTTGCAGAGCCCCCACTGCAGGCTGCTGCTGGACTGTACAGATCCAGCGATGTGAGGTGCTCTGATGTGTGCTTATGTAAACTCGCACGTTGCCCCAGTTAAAAACAGCTTTCAAGCGGCTCTGGAGGACCTCACTGTGACTCTGACGTGAACATCCAGCAGACCTGCAGCTGATTTGGCTGGAAGACAGGTGTATGTTGACCTGGATTCTAGTTTAACTTCAGAGCAGCCTCCTTCCCCCCTTCCACCGCTCCCCGGGCTCTCCCCTGTAGGACGACCATGCCTCTGGGTTTGGGAAGACGGAAGAAGGCGTCCCCGTTGGTGGAAAACGAGGAGGCGGAGCCCATCCGCGCCGGCCTCAATGTGACGGGTGTGGACGGCCTCGACATAGGCGTCGTGGGGCTTGGGGAAGGCGCCACCTCTGAGGGCCTGCCTCCTCCGCCCAGCAGCATGCGGCCTCGCCTCATCTTCCACACCCAGCTCGCCCACGGCAGCCCCACGGGCCGCATCGAGGGGTTCAGTAACGTGCGGGAGCTCTACGCCAAGATCAGCGAGGCCTTCGGGATCGCTCCGGCTGAGGTGAGCCGCTCTGCAGATGAGAAAAATACGAGTTCGCAGACGGCGGAGAGCATCGTGATAAATCTTTTTTTCTTCTCTGTCTCAACAGGTTATGTTTTGCACACTGAACACTCACAAGGTAGACATGGATAAACTGCTAGGAGGGCAGATTGGGTTAGAGGACTTTATTTTTGCCCACATTAAAGGCCAGCGAAAGGAAATCGAGGTGTACAAAGGGGAGGACGCGCTAGGGTTGACGATCACCGATAATGGCGCAGGCTATGCTTTCATCAAGGTGAGTGATGTTAGAATAGCCCAAGAAGATTGATTTACTTTGACTCAAAGATCCACAGGGAAAGACGCAACCCTGGACTACATACAGGAACAAGAATTTCAAGCATGAGCGAGTATTAGGCTGGATAGCTTTATTTATTTTTTGAATACCCAATGACTTCCGCTCCTTTTTAGAGAATCCGAGAGGGGAGCGTCATTCACCAGATCCAGGTCATCAATGTGGGCGACATGATCGAGTCGATCAACGGCCACCGCCTGATCGGCTGCCGACACTACGAAGTAGCCAAGATGCTGAAGGAGCTGCCAAAAGGGAAGGAGTTCATCATCAAGCTGGTGGAGCCCCTCAAAGCCTTCGGTAAGTTTGTGAGGAGGAAAATCATGAAGTCCTCGAGTTGGCGTTGCAATGTGATTATAGGTGACTGTGACTTTTTGTCACAAACACACATTCACTCAGCAAACACATGAGACCCATAAATGTAGTTATTTGAGTTTCCATTTTTATAGTGTTTCAGTCGCTATATTGAACCTCATTGACTATTTTGGACTCCGTGCACCTCCTTGATTTGTAACCCATGTTGAATCCTGCCACATTATATCAAAGCAAAGCAAGTTCCTATTTACCTTTTCCCTTCGCTGAACGTGCAGCAGAACGTGAAATCATACATACCAAACCTAACTGTATTTACTGACTCGCTGCTCAAGCAATAACAATCAGGAATGTGCAGTGAGAGCAGAATGTGAGGGTGTTTATCTAAAGAGGGCACGATGTTCAGCGCTGTCACGGCTGGAGACGCGTTTTTGTAGGAACTGCACCCAACGTTAACGGGATCGCCTGTTTCCCTTTTGCCGTGTGCAGATATGATTGGCCAGCGGTCTGGGGGCTCCAGGTCATCATCGGGGGCTCAGCTGGGGACTGGCAGGGGAACTCTGCGGCTGCGCTCGAAAGGTCCCGCTACCGTGGAGGAACTGGTGAGTCCCCGCAACACCTGAACTCTAAAAATCAAGCAGTAATGTTTGTTTGCATCACCTGAAATATGAGATTTCCCTTTTTCAGCCTTCTGCATTTGAGGAAAAGGCCATTGAGAAGGTGGATGACCTGCTTGAGAGCTACATGGGCATCAGAGACAGCGAGTTGGGTATGTGCGTACGTGCGTGCGTGTGTGTGTTGTCTCTCTCATAATTTGTGCAGCCCTGGGTTCACTAAACTTCGACCCCTCTGCGTTTCCACAGCGGCTACCATGGTGGAGCTGGGAAAGGACAAAAAGAACCCTGACGAGTTCGCCGAGGCTTTAGATGAAACCCTGGGAGACTTTGCCTTCCCAGACGAATTTGTTTTTGATGTCTGGGGGGCCATCGGCGACGCTAAGGTCGGGCGGGTGTAACCACGGAAACTAACGGAGCAACCTGTTTGTATGTGTGCGTGCGTGTCGCCCACGACATTCGGCACTACGATGAAACACTACAGTCATAAGTTTATTTTTATTTCTAGTGTATACTCCAACTATTTTTTATTTAGTTTTGTTGGGAGACTCTGCCTCGGTGAAGAGGATATTGCCAGTCAACGGGAGAAGGCGATAGCGATGACTTCCCAAGTGCTTTTATTTGTCTTCCGATTGTTCCTCCAGAAACTACGAGCACGCTGCTGAGCATCCCCCCTCCCCACCCGACCACGTGACTTGAACCTGCATGTCATTACTAAAAAGTGGCAGCGCACCAAGTCCAGCACACGTTTCCTAATATGGGAGAAATTAAAAGAACAGCTAATGAAGGGTAGGCATAAAAATGTGACTTTTTTTCCTATTTTATTTTTTTTTGTTTCGCATTGTTCAACATTGCACCGTGTTGCACTGCGCTGTTCCACCAACAAAAGTGAACAGAGATTGCACTGTACTGAGGTCAGAGTTATTGCACAGTACAAGGCATTCAGCCTCCCTGACATACAGCAACCACTCATTGTTAATGTTATGGATTTGTTTTACAAGCATGTGCTGTTACGTTTTTATCTTTATAATGAATTCTGCTGGTTTTATGTTCTTTTCTTTTTTTGTAAAATATACAGTATTCAGGATTGCAAAAGGGTCATAGTAAACTTGTAGCCTGCTGACCAAAGAGTCAGTGGTGTTTGTTCACTGTTGAAAACCTCCATGCTGTATTATCTGTACACACAGCAGCACATTCCATGTTCACTTCCAGACGTGAAGACAGTGTTGAAGAAAATCAGTGTTAATTTACCTTTTATTGTATGAGAAGCAGGTTGGTTTCCAGGTATGTGGATTATGTTGGCTTTATTTTTTAAAGCTAGTGTTTTTATATGAAGTGAAGTGATGTCTACTTAAAAAAAAAAAAAAAAAATTGGTTAACAGATGAAGGATTTTGTGTTGCTACTACTTTATTGGTTTAAAGTATTACAAAGAGAAGTGTGAAAGAAGAGAAGACAGTGTAGTGTGGAAAAAAAAATTGACCTGTTACAAACAAAATGCCTTTATTTCATTTCATTTTTTTTTTTTTTTTTTAACATTGTTAGAATGCATTCTGGTGCATGGTTAAAATAAATGAAGTTTACTGTCATTGGAGCAGAGAGAGGGATACTTCCATCATGTGTCACTGACTTGTGCGGAAAAAAAGTGATGTTAAATTTTCTGAGGTGCACCAACTACTCAGCGTAACGTCTTTAAATCTTTAGGTGTTAACCTTTTGAGTATATCCACATGTATGAAGCTATTTTGTAGTATGTCTTTTTTTTTGTTTCATTCTTCACAGGCAATGAGAATCTCGAAGGATAATGTAATGAAACTGACACTAGAACACTGTAACATTGAGAAGAACGTTTGATGGCTTTATATCACACTGTTGTCATTGTCCAATTATAATGCAATAATAACATCGACATGGCTGTTTCCTCTGTTTCCTGAACACTACACTGTTTTTTTAAGAAAGATAATATAAAGCGCACACACACACACACACACACACACACACAGAAATATATATATATATATATTGCTGTGAAAAGCCGTTTTTTCCCCTTCGTGATTTATTTTTTGCATGTGTCATACCTAAATGTTTCAGCAAATTTAAGTGGGGACAAAATGCAGTTTTTAACTGAAGCTTTGTAGTATTAAGGGAGAAAAAAAAATGAAACCTACTTGATCTCCTGTGAAAAGGTGGTTGCCCCTTCAACCTAATAACCGGTTGAGCCCTTAGCAGCAACAACTGCAATCGAGCATTCGCAATAACTTGCATTGAGTCTGTGATGGAATTTTGTAAATTTTCTTTGCAGAATTCAGCCACCTTGGAGGGTTTTACAGCATGAACACCCCCACGTCAGGACGTTAACTAGGCCTCTTCAAAGTTTTAATTATGTTTTTCCTCAGCCAATCAGAGGTGGACTTGCTGCTGTGTTCTCGGCCATTGTTCTGCTGCAGGATCCGAGTTTCTTTCAGTTTGAGGTCACGAACAGATGGCCAGAAGGACATTCTCCTGCAGGATTTTCTGGTAGACATCAGAATTCATGGTTTTTATTATCACAGCATGTCTTCTAGGTTCTGGTCAGCAAAACAGCCTCAGCCCCTCACACTACCAACATCAGATTTTACTGTTTATATGATGACCCTTTATTTCTGAAATGCAGCATTACTTTATTGTCAGATGCAGTAACAGAACACACCTTCCAAAAAAATTCGACGTATGTTTCCAGGAGTTGTTTTTCCTCTTGGAAGTCTGCCATGCAGCCATTTTTTCATTTCGTTTTTAGGGAGTTTTCCTTTTACAATGTGAAGGTCAATGACAGGATATGTTGTATTGCTTTTGTACAAACTGTGAAGCCCATTAGAGCGAATCTGTGATTTGTTATTTTGGGCTATACAGCCACAGTTGACTTATGATGGAGTCATGAACACCACTCCTGGGAAGGTTCTATGTTTTCACCATTTGTGGATAATTGGCCTCACTGACTGATAGATCTCATTTACTTTCTTTCTCATTTGTTGATTTTCTTTATAATATCTGGCTTTTGAGAATCTTTTAGTCCACTTCACTTTGCCAGGCAGGTTCTGTTTAAGTGGTTTCCTGGCTGAATGCAGGTGGCAGTAATCATGCCTGGGTGTGTGTGAGAGAAATTTAAATCAGTACAATAAACTACAGTTAAGACAATGAGGATTTTTTTTTTTACACAGGGCCATGTAGGTTTAGATTTTTTTTCCCCTAAATAATAAAAATCCTTATTTAAAAACGGCATTTTGTGTTCACATGGGCTGTCTTTGACTAATATTATGAATTTGTTTGATAATCTGAAACATTTTAAAGGTGACAGACATGAAAAAAACAACACACACACAAACACACACTTTCTGCTGTTGAAACAGATGCTCCGTTCTCCTGGGATACTTCCTGTGAAGATGTTCTCCGAAATCACCCTCTAGTGCGCGTTGTGTGTTTGTTTTTGCTTTGCAGTCTGGCGTCTCCCTGAAATATGCATGACGATTATAACCAGACAGTGAAATCCCGTTGAGTGTCGGTGTAATGATATACCTGGTGGGTAAACCTGATAGTGCCAGACGCCATGGGGTCACCTCCAGGACTCGTGAGTAAATCATGGAAAGTGACAGACTGAGCCGATCTGTTCCAGTTCAGCATTGCAGTATGTTTGTATTATGAACAGGAACGATCCTATTACTGTACTCTTATTCCTCCGTTTATATTAAAAAATGGAAAACTTATCAATTGTTGATTTGGACACAGCTGGATTTTTGAATCAGCTCCAAATCAATGATGAGTTCTGCCTGTTGTAGCTGGCAGATTGGGGGCGTGTCATCCTTTATTTACTAGACATAAGAAAACCGGTTCCTCACGTCCCTGTTCCTATATAACCCTGGTTGCCCGTAAACCTTTTCAGATCACCTGTCCAGAGAAGGTTCATTTTTCCTTTTTACTATTATTGCGTTCTCTGGAACAAAAGCTGTAAAAGCAGCCCCTTCCACCAACAGGAACCTGCCATGGCGCTGCGCCCGCGTGCTTCCTCTCAGCCCGGGAAACTCTCATTCTTCCAGAGCCCCAAAGCGGCCGCGGTCCTGCGGCCGAGGGCGGCCTCGTCGCGCTCGGGCTCCGTGCTGGAAGAGGAGCTGTCCTGCCCCATCTGCTGTGACATCTTCAGGGACCCCGTGGTGCTGAAGTGCAGCCACAGCTTCTGCCGGGCCTGTCTGCAGCAGTTCTGGAGCAAGAAGAAAGCCCGGCGCGAGTGCCCCGTCTGCAGAAGGAAGATCTCCCTGACGGAGCCCACGGTCAGCCTGGTCCTGAAGAACGTGGCCGACACCTTCCTGAGGGAGCAGGAGCGCCGGGAGGCCGCGACCGGGGCCGCCGCCGGGGTCACGGAGCAGGCGGAGGCGGAGGAGAGGTGCGTCACGCACGGGGAAGCTCTCAAGCTCTTCTGCCTGGACGACTTGGAGGCCCTCTGCTGCGTGTGTCACACCTCCAAAAAGCACCAGGGACACCGCGTGTGTCCCCTGGAGGAAGGAGCCCAGGACCTCAAGGTAACGTGTGGAGCTGATCGGGCCGTGAGAGATAATCAAGCTTTTTCTTGATGAAATATTTATTTTAAGTTCGTTTTTTAAGGAAATCAAATCCTGTAACCCCAGACTCTTTCTTATCTTCTTAAGGATTTATCCCTGAAAGTCCCAAAGAAACATATACTAAGCTTCCTAATATGGAAAATATTTACCACTATGTCAAAATGAATAAATAGCATTATGTGTCCTATGTGGCCCACTTGGTCTATGGTATAACTCACATCATTTTCCTTTAAGGAGTCAGTAATCTGTTAACTAAGAAATTGATCAGCAATTGATAATACACTACTATTCACTATTTTGTGTTTTGTGGCACATGAGGTTTCATCATTTCCTCATACACCATACATACACATTTTAACACCACCTCTCACCCCTTCAGGCCGAGCTGAGGAAGGATCTTGTTCCTCTGAAGAAAAACTTGCGTCGCCTTTATGAAGCCAAGCAGGAGTATGATGACACAACCGTGTACATGAAGGTATCAATAAACCCCCACAACACACTGAAGGGCGGAGGCACACACACACACACACACACACACACACACACACATACACACACACACACACACTGTTGGTGTGTAAACACGTCCACCCCAAAGCCGCCCAGGTTGCTTCTGAGCATGTTTATAGATAAACTGTTTTTGTTATAAAAACAAAAAAGCAAGTCACGTTTAAATGATTCTAGGAAAAAAAAGGTGTAAACTCAAAACTATTATGTAATAGTACAGTATTTTTTTTCCTACAAATGTAGTAAGAATGAATTTACAGGTTTTCTCAGTCGCTTTGGTGCATTTTCTCACCATTCCAATGTATTTCTCCAAACAATTAGTGCAAACTGTAAAACCTGATTTTGAGAAAGCGTGTCGCTTGCTCAAAATGAATAGTTCGTTCCTCAAAAGCAAGCATTCATGTATGAAAGGCCGGTGTTTATAAGAGTTACAAACGGCTCGGTCGTGTTTTCATTATGACTCATCAAAGCTAGGCTTTGCCTGACAGAAACAAAAATGAAGAAAAATGCACAGAATTTGCTCGACAACTCGTCCAGTGCTTTTGTCTGTGAAGACTCAAAGACTATTCATCGTTCACAAGCATAAACACAGAGTTTATTTTGACTGACATAACATAAGTGAACCATAATGTTATTAAACAGCAGAGTTGTATGAAAGCAAATGACGCACGTCCCAAAGTTTTTGGAATTTGCTTAAAGGAACAAGAAGCTATGATGCACACAAATGACTAAAGGTTGTGGAGGTTTCGCAACTAACCCAAGATCATCCCCATCATTCCCTGCAGTGAATGTTTTCCACGCTGAATGTCAGTCAACCGGCCTTGTTATCCACCGTTTCACGTATCTCCACGTGTTCCCAGAACCAGACTCAGGCCACGGAGCAGCAGATCAAGCGGGAGTTCGAGCAGCTGCGTGACTTCCTGCGGGACGAGGAGGAGTCGCGGCTGGCGGCGCTGCGGCAGGAGGACGAGGAGAAGAAGGAGCTGATGAAGAGGAAGACCGACGTCATCACCAGGGACATCCTCACCTTCTCCCACGCCGTCATCGCCATCGAGAACGAGATCGCGTCCGCCGACGTCTCCTTCATGCAGGTGAGCGGCCGACGCTGTTTCCAAACTGAACACGTAGGACCACTGTTTCTAACTCGCTGTTTTTCTTTTATTTCAGAATTACAGCAACACAAAGAAAAGGTGAGCAATGTTTGTTTGTTTTTTTTAAAAATCTCCTGTTGCATCTCTTGATGGATGCAACTTGCTAGTGAATCCGTTCTATGATTAGTTATTGTGATGTTCTACTTGCAGAGCCCAGATCCCGCAGAAGGATCCAGAGAAGGTGTCAGGTGTCCTCATCAACGTGGCCAAGCACATCAGCTCCCTCAAGTACCGCGTGTGGGAGAAGATGTTGGAGGTGGTTTCCTACAGTAAGCACTCGCTCAACTCTGTGTGTTCAGGGTGAGCAAGGATAGGCAGGGGCCAAACGGGGAAAAGGTCATTTATAGTCTTTGCAAGTGAAGAGGGCACTTAAGCACGTTTTGGCTTCAAGAGGGCACTTCAACAGCCTTTTGACTCCCAAAAGAGAAGTTTAACACAGGTTTGAGCTCCCAAAAGGGCGCTTTAAACATGCATTTTTACCTCCCAAGAGAGCACTTTAACAAACTTTTTAGCTCCCTAGGGGGTGTTTTAGCATGGGGTTTGGCTCCCAGAGGGCACTTCAGCACAAGTTTTGGTAGCTAGAGAACACTCAAGCCCATCAGGGCATTTCAGCACATGTTTTGTCTGCCATGAGGGTACTTGAGCTTGCATTTTGGGTATGCCTTCTTCACCACCCCACCTTGTGCACTCCACTGCTGTGTGTGACCCAGTTACTCAATCAATAGTCGTACGGCCGATACACGCAGGCCTTGTTTTCGCTTATGTCTTGCGCACATTGTGTTTTCTCTTCTTTTTTTCCCCTGTCCTATAAGCACCCATCACCTTGGACCCCAACACCGCCTACTCCTGCCTGTCCGTCTCCAACAACCTGACCAGCGTGGCCAACAGCGGTTTACTCAAGGAGCTCCCGGACAACCCCGAACGCTTTGGCCACTTCGTGTTCGTGCTGGGCTCGGAGGGCTTCACGGCGGGCCGCCACGCCTGGGAGGTGGAGGTGGGCGACAAAGTGGACTGGATGCTCGGCGTGGTCAAGGAGTCCATCGACCGGAAAGGACGCATATCGGGCTGCCCCGAGGGCGGCTTCTGGATGATCTCGCACTTCGAGGGCGAGTACTCGGCCATGACGAGGCCCGGCACGCCGCTGAGCCCCGGGGGCCGGCTGACCAGGGTGCGGGTGCAGCTGGACTACGACGCCGGCGAGGTGGCCTTCTCCGACCCCGTCAACATGACGAGCATCTACACCTTCACCGACTTCTTCACCGACAAGCTGTACCCCTTCTTCTGCCCGGGAGCCAACGTCAACGGGAACAACCCCAACCCTCTGCAGATCTGTCCCGCCAAAGTGGCGGTGTGGAACAGCGCCACGTGGTGATCCACATTATTGTATCGCAATGTGAAAAATAAACGCGATCACAAGCAGAGCCTTTAGGACGAGTACAGGTTTATTAGAGTTGTAGTTGATGAAGGGCTACCAGGGGATGGACTTGCCCTTGTAATTCAGGAAGGCTCCGTTGTGCTTTTCAGTCAGGGAGGCCATCACGCTGAGCATCCCCTGCACGCTCTCCAGAGCATCGATATCCGCCTGGAGGTCACAAACGCACAGTTAACATGGAGGATAAAACACAGGACACACACCACCACACACATAGCCTCATCACTCTGATCCTCAGCCACTTTCACATGTGATCTACCATCTGATTGGAAGAGATTTGTCCTAAGGCTGAACCAAATGTGACTATGCACCCCCACGCTGGCTCTTTGAGTGCATGCAAGACCAAAACAAATGAATTGGAGTGAAAACCATCATAAAAACAGATGGCTATGAAGGGTTACAGGAGAATAGCAATGTTTAAAATGTTTACTTTAAAAATGATGAATACTTAACTATAAAAAAACAGGCCATTCTACAATGAGCTGCAGTGTGAATGCAGTTAAAGCTTCTATGCAACACTGGTGCTGTGTTAGTTTAATTGTGTGCATTTATAGTCACTTCACAAAGCAGAATAAGTAAGTTAGGAAAATGGTTATAATTAATGCAGCATCCAGATGTGAGTCTATAAAGCCTAAAAACTCAAATTACTAAAATTGATTCATGAATATTTGTATCCTAGAAACTATAACACAAGTGAATCCATTTAACTTTAGCTTATCCAGCCTTGTGTTGATGTTATTGGTATTGTCATTATAAATATCTGGATTACTGATGGATGACTTGTTCATGACCTAAAAATCAGTTCTTGAGCAAAGAAATGTAAAATGAATACGCTTTGCAGCCGAACACAATTTGCCACAGTTGATATGGTTTCACTTTTTGTGGTTTGTGTTGTGATTCTGTAATAAGTGCTGCGGTTTTTTCTTTGCCAATTCTTTTTTTGCATAAACACTCATTGTGTGAAATCCTCCAGTGTGATATTGTGCCTCTCCACTGAATAAAATAAAAACCCATTAGTGGGACCGGTTTCTCCAGATTGTTCTATTGTGTTCTTGGTGAGTGGAAACTGGCTGACTCACGTCTTCTCCACCCATGTCGGTGCGCACCCAGCCAGGGTGCAGCGCTGTAAACAGGATCCCTTCCTGCTTGAGTTCCTCCGCGGCACACACAGTCAGCATGTTCAAAGCTGCCTGAGGAGACCAGAGGGGAAATCAGGGTGTGTGTGTGTGTGTGAGGGTTGTGTGTGTTTCACTGTCAAAGAGCCGATCAGCTGATGTTGTGACTTGCCTTGCTGATGCGGTAGGAGGTGGCGGGGAAGAAGGCGTACGACTCGCCCACACACTCCACCGACCCCAGCATGGAGGAGACGTTGACCACGGCGGCCTTGTTGCAGGACATCCCCGGCGTCCCGCTGGCCGCCACCGCCGCACGGAGGAGAGGCAGGAACTCCTGATGATGGCCACAGGGAGGAAGAGGAGGGGAAGCGTGGTGGTGACGAGGCTTGTCAGCACAAACTTTAAATGTACAGTGGGATGACCCCACCCTAGTTTCCTCTCTTAGTCAAGAAAGAAATGTATATATCAGCAATACCTACATCATGGAGTTAAATAAAATATAGTTTTACTCCCTCATTGGCTCATAAAAATCTCTTGATAATGACAAACAGTCATTGAAAAGACAAATGCCAAATTATGTTTCATATAAAGTGGTTACATTCAGCTTTTTTTTCTTCTGGTCTTTTTAAAAACATCAATAATCATTTTTATTTTATCAACTGATACAAAATATTTGAGATCAATATATTTACTTATATTATTATTATTATTTACTTACAAAAAGTAGGTCAAAAATGCCCCCCGAATATTTAAAAGAAAATCAGCAATATATCTTTTATATTAATCAATAGAAACTAGTTTTCTACGCTGATTTAAGTTCATCAATCATTTTTGAGTTATTTTTTTTAGGAATAAAAAGTTAAAATCCTTGCAGCTTGGGCTTCAGGAAACCGACAACTCCCACCACTGTGTAAAGTTAACAACTAATCTATCAATCAATAAAATAACAATCAATTGAGACTAAAAATACTCAGACCCAGTAATGATTTTGAAATGAGGTTGTCTAGTAAAAACAACAAATAATGATATATTATTATCCATTGTCTGACATTTTGACCCTTCACTCCTTAAGCTCTGTTTAAGGGGTGAAAGGTCATTTAGCTATGACAAATAATCAGTATTCACTGTTAATGTATCCACTGATATAAAATATTTTATATCAATATACAAATTACATTTAAAAGAAAATCATCAATAGTTATCGATATTGATCAAAATAAACTGAATTTATCAATAGGCTTTTTTCTTTTTAATATCGCCCGGCCCTTATTTAAGTTCTGAGACACTTGCTCCACTCGTACTCTGGTAATGTTCATGGGGCCCATGACGTTGGTGTTGAAGGTGCTCTGCATGTCCTCGGGGCTGGTGTCCTGCAGGGTGCCGCGGGCCAGGATCCCAGCGTTGTTGACCAGTAGGTTGAGCCCCCCGGGCCCCACACGAGAACCCACCAGCTGGACCGACTCCTTTATGCCACGGAGGTCGGTGGCGTCTGACAGGGAGGCAAGAGAAAGCGGCGCGTCATACACGGAGGTCTGGAAACAAACTTGCCTGGACGTTGGAAGCGCGGCAGAAGGTTCAAAAGAGAGCTCGTACCCAGGCGGATGATGGAGAGGACTTCCGGGTGCTTCTGTGCCAACGTTTGCAAGGCCTGCAAATACATGCTTTCATTTATTCTGAAGAATCAAAGACCTTATTTTATGCAAAGCTCTTGCCTCTTCTCTGTTAAATCGGTTACTTTAAAACTTCATTTAGACTTTCCTGTAACTTAGGGTGTTGACATACAGCTCAGACGACACAGGCTCTCACCTTAGCCCGGGGTCCTTCGGGGTCCCTGCAGCAGGCAAACAGTTTTCTCACTCCACAGGGCGGTTCCAGCAGCTGCTTCACCATCTCCAGGCCCAGGCCTCTGTTGGCTCCTGTGATAAGCACACTGCCTGTTTGTGCCGCCATTTGCACCGTCCTCCGTCTGCCCCTATATTCAGCCTCTGTTGAAACTTTATTCTTCAGCCTGCCTGGCCACTCCCACATTCCCACGTGTATGTGTGTGTGTGTGTGTGTGTGTGTATTTCATCCTCTGTTCCAGCTCAGCAATGCGTGTAGAGCTGAGCCGTGAGATGCAGCTTTGCCATAAAAATGGAGTGAAATAAACTTCCTCATTCTCAGGACAGCATCACAAGAAGAAGAAAACACAGGAAGTGTGAACATGCTGTGCTGAGTTTGCTTCAGCCTTTCAAACTCTGCAAAGCAACACAAACAGCAAAGTCTAAAGAGCTAGTTAAATAAAAGCTGTGTACACAAGGAGAAATGTATGAGTTGGGACGTATGAGTTACGTTCGAAAAAGTAGAGCCACGTGGTAGGAGTCACGCACAGTGAGTGTGTATCAAATCAAAAATACCAAAGGAATGTAAGCTCAGTAAAACAGAGGGAGAGTCTGTCTGCAGGCTGCAACACAGGGGCGAGGCCTTAAGAGGCCTAAAATACACATTTTTTCTGAATCCAGTCACTGTTGAAAAGTATTTATCTGCGATAAAAGCATATCTTTAATATTGGAGTGGGCCTTCAGAAGTGGGCGTGTCTCTTGGAGTGGGCGTGTATTTAATTGTGCGGTGGGCGTGTCTTCAGAAGTGAGTGTCATTCCTCCACGTGACAGCTCTTGGATGGCAACACCGCTTGGACAAACTTTTGAAACTGCTAAATCTTTTGGAAAGCTCACAAGTACGGGGTGCACCATTACTCGCTAAACATGAGCGATTAAGATTTTTTTATTCAGAAGCTAATAGTGTATATGAAGAAATGACACTAGCTGGAAAAAAGCAGGTGAACGGACGATTAATCGTTCTTTGGGTCTCTACATCTTAAAAGGGAACTTTTAAACAGCCGAGTATGACATTGACATTGGGTAAAGACAACAGGTGTGTCTCTCACCCAATGGGCGTGTCTTTAATCTGAAAGTGGGCGTGTCTTCAATCTTTAAAGGTATAGACACATACTGTTGTAAACCACTAAAGGCCTACTGTGTCCAGCCAGTTCATCGTCTGTTCCGTCGAGCGTGGGCAATTGTTGAAAGTTTCTCTCATGTCGCTGCACAAACCGACACTCAAACCAGCAATAAAGCACCACCAAGCTGTAGTTGACTGACTTTAATACATAATATCTTCATCTGGTATAATGGCACGGAAGCTACAGCAGTGGCGTTAAGCAAGGATGCCTGTTAGCATTCCCACCGCGCACACACCATTCCTGCGTGACATGGCACATTTTCAGAATTTCTGACCATAGATTCATGGAGGCTTTCCAATACTTGGTTATCCACCCCCATAAACGTCCACCCCAACAAGTAGTTCAGCGTCATATATAGAGATTGAAATAATATGGTCCTTAAAACTAGTGGTTTTCAAAGTGGAGTCCAGGGAACACCAGGGTTCAGTGAGAATTTGCCTGGGAGTCCCCAGAAAAAAAGGGTAATAATTTATTTCTACTATAATTACACAATAACAGAATCTCGAACCATTTGTATAGAGGGCTGCAATCATTTAAAATAAATAAATAAAGATATTCATTTATTTTCTATTATTTGTGTATTATGTTCCCTTTGCACATAAATATATTTAATTTCAAATTGTATTTTCCATTTTTTATATTGAGGTGAAAATGAATGGAGGGAACCAATAAATAAATAAACAAACAAATAAATAAATAAATACATTTAAAAATTA
The DNA here is from genome assembly GCA_036785175.1 of Eupleurogrammus muticus. Classification (NCBI taxonomy): domain Eukaryota; kingdom Metazoa; phylum Chordata; class Actinopteri; order Scombriformes; family Trichiuridae; genus Eupleurogrammus; species Eupleurogrammus muticus. The sequence continues at coordinate 15,200,366 of JAYKQN010000011.1, read as the reverse complement.
TTTCAAAAAATGGAAAATCAAATAAATGGAAAAATAATACTCAAATAAATATATTTTATTAACTTATTAGATGGAACATCATATAACTATGGACATTTACTGGCCTATTTGTTATTTTTGTGCTCAAAAATGTGTCAAAATGTATTTATTTATTGTTTATTACGGTCGTTTCAGTCCTGCATAATTTTGGTCTTGTCTTTCCTATACTTTATGTTATAAAACATCCTAAAGCAAAAATGTATATTACATAGTGTGTAAGATGTAGGTTTTGTGAGTTCATAGGTCCTTGGCATTAATGCATTTGAGAACCGCTGCTTTAAACAACTTAAAAATGTTGAAACAGTAAAATTGGCACAAATACGATTTTTTTGTGATTGAAAACCATATTATAGTCGATTTTAAGTCTAGATGAGAAAACCAACTACTTGTTGAAGCGGATATTTATTGCACACACCAAAGATTTACCTGTAAGTCCTGTAACATATCCTCCACCTCTCTGACACCAGTTTTAAAAATGTCCAACTAAAAGCTTCACAAAGGTCGTGTTTATTGCAGGGCTACTGCAACCGGATGGCATCGTACCACACGGCACGTGTTCCTGTCACTTTGTCCGTCCCCTGCGTCTCTAGTATGCGTGTCAAGAAGCGAGCTGATGGGCGACTCTAAGGAAGAGGGAAAAATAACAGGCAAACAATACAACAGGAACATGTTTGTTTTTCAGGAGTGCTGACACAGCTGAGGAACGCACGTCACCGTGAAACCGCCGTGACGACAGCGGCCTTGCCGGACGACCCCAGACCCGTGAGGCGCGTGCCGGCTGTCTATATTCACGTCATTCATCGACAACGGCGCTCTTTGGATTCCTCCGCTTGCTGGTGAAGCGTTTAAAAAAAATAAATAAATAAATAAACGCTTGCATTCCAAATTGTAAGCAACAGGTAACAAGATTAAAAAAAAGACCCCTTAAGAAGAAAAGGAAACAAAAAAAAAACTTCACAGGGTGTGTGCACTGTGGCGTCAGGTTCAAAATACGTTTACACGACATTTAAAGTGTGACGAAACACGCCTACAGTACAACAACGGTGAAGGACACAGAAATAGATCCCATGACTTCCATTTGGCAGCAGATTCCTTTGGCCGTCCAGATTAAATTGGCAGTGTCTTGCTCTTGATCTGTAAGCATACAGACACATCCATCCCCACACGCACGCACACACACACACACACACACACACACACACATACAGTACATACACACACATACACGCTGCAACATACAACACATGATGCAGTACGGAACATGCACATACAGGGATATAAATACATACAGTTTTTTCATACATTTTTTTTTCATTAAATGCACTTCTGTGTCCCCTCAGCTCTCTGCTTTGAAAATAGCAAGGTGCATAAATTAAACATTCCCATTCTCATAGAAAAGGTCCATGCACGTCCGGCCTCGGTGAGTAGAGCAAAATACAAGGTTCCGTCTGGCCGCGTTTCCACCGTTCCTCCTCCTCTCTCTCTCTCTCTCTCTCTGGCAGTGTTTTGACAGTGTGTTCATGTGTCCCCCACCCCCCCCCTGATTGTCCCTCACAGGTGGGTGCTGTCCTGTGTATCGAACCTGTGGCTCTCTGTGAGCCCGGCGCTGCACTTCCTGCTGCTCCCCTGATTGGGCACCAGAGAGAGGGGGTCCGGTCTGATCAGGTACCTGCAGACAGATAAAACAGCATCCTATGACATCTGTGGTTTCCACGCTGCGTTAATGTGAGTGTTATCGGAACCGTGTGCTCACACAACGTCGTGCAGCTCCAGCCGGGTGTCTGGAGAAGGGTTGATGAGGATGTAGGACAGCCTGTTCCCCTGGTCTGTCATCCCATCTGACACAGGAAGAACGAGGCGAGTGAGGCAGGAAATAAAATAGACACAGGATACGCAGCACGTCCGCAGCACAGGAAGACGTGTTCAGATAAAAAAAGGACACACGAAAAACAACCAATCTGTAGTGAAGCACTTACTGAATCCAGTGGGTGAAAGGCCCAAATGCTTCATCCTGGTCCGCACCAGGGCGTTGAGCTCCTGCCTCTCCGAGCGCCTGAACAGGGTCAGCCTCTGCTGGCTGATGCGCTCCGCCGCGCTGCTCGCCGCCCCCTTGGCGCCGCCGGAGCTGCGGCCGCCCTTCCTGCTCAGCCGCCGCGCCCACTGCATGCTCTTCCTCCTGAGGAGCGGGTGGTCGGAGGAGTGGGAGGACGTGGAGACGGGCTCGGAGGAGGTGGAGTTGCGGTGGGCGCCGGTCCGGGACAGCAGGGGCTCCCTGGGCTCCCGGGTGTCCTCGTAGTCCTCCACCGTGATGGAAACCTGGGACTGACACGCAAACGGTTTCTGTTGAGGCGTTTGACCTCCTCTAACCCTTCGAGGTTGGAGATACAGGTTTTAGGGAAAAGTAAAATATATTTCAAATTTCCCTTTGTCTTGAAGTGCATCATGGACACAGGTGGGTTCACACCAGCAGCAGGTGGTGCTCATTCAAACCAGAGACACTTAGCTCATTTTTGTTGGTGTGAAGGCATCAGTCGCACTTGGTTGTGCACTAAACCGAATGGATCAAGACCCTCCAAAAAGAAGTAGGATTCTAATTATTTCATAGCTACCTTGTGGGCGTTTAATACAAAGACTTCATTTGTGTAGATAACTCATCTCCTCTGCCTGAAATGACGTGCTATGCAGCCTTTGGCGACTCCAGTGCATCAGCAGGTTATTCTCCAGATGCAGCCGTGACTGATTTTGTAATTGGATATTTTTGCCAAAAACAGCCAATACAGAGGATGCAATACACCAAGATAAGAGCAAGTGGCAACCACTACCGGGAGATAAACATTAACGAAACATCAATCTGACCAGTTTTGGTTCATTTGCAGGTTCTAAAGCAGACCACGCTGGAGTCTATATGCCAAATAGTAAACACGTGGACCAAAAAATCAAACTAAGGAGGAGAAATCGCCCTAAATTGCACGAAGGTCATTGTTGCCTTTTAACTTTTTTATCCTTATGCAAAAGCAATTTAACTTATCCAATCCTACACAACATCCATCTTCTATAGGTTCATTCTTATAGTGTAACACGTGTACTGTTGTTTATCTCAGCAACATGTTACCCGGTGGGATAATGAACTACTAAAGAGATCTGAACTGAACGTAGACATTAAAGGGGAACTATTACTTTCTTATCATGGCACACATGAATAATGAATGAAATACACTCTTGGCATATAATGGATGGTATCTTTATGTGTTCCCAAAATAACCACCATCGCCATAGTTCCTCTTTAAAAATTTAGTATCAGATCTACAGTGGGGACCTCAACGTCTGGTTCTGCATGTTGAATATGTAGATTTCCGATTGTTTCAGATTTTTTGTGGCGCTCTCCTGATACCTCTTAATCATGTGTTCATACCCCTGCATCCATTCGCCTGCAAAACCATGATGCCTCTATTTCAACATGCTTTGAGCAGAAATACTTCACATGTTCACATCTTGCTGTAGTGGTATTGTAGTTGGTCAGAGAAATGTAACAGTTGATTAACAGGAGTAACAGAAAGGGGGGGGGGGTGACCCTCGTAAAAAAAGCCTTTGTCTGCATCACATCTCATAATCAATGAAGACATACTGATGTTCATTGACCTCTGTGACCTTTCCATTCTTTACATAATCATCCCCATTCAAGGTTATCCCCCTAATCATGATTTCTCTTCCAGCCCTTGAGTCGATGTGATAACCATCATGGCCTCTGGGGGCTGCTAGCGTGCTTTTAGAGTCAGAGCCCTGTTTATCCGAGTGCTATTAACTGCTGACTGACATCTTGTCCACAAAACTACTCGACAGACCTCCGAGACTGGAAGCTTGTGGGCCTCGGTCCGGTAGATGCCTATGGGAATGTCTCCCGTGGAGGAGCACAGTTTCTGGTAGAGCCTGCCGTAGGTTCGGATCCACAGGTCGTCCTCCGTGATTCTCATCTGGAAAACAACAGACGTCACGGCGAATTAGCCTCGGACGTGCGTGGAGGAGCCGATTCGAGCTGTTTGTGTGTCGGGGAGACTTACAGCACAGAGGAAACCTGAGCCGGGCATGGAGTCTAACCCCAGCAGCAGCCTGGTGATGGAGATCATGTAGTCCTTCACAAATGACTGTCAGGGGGAGCAAAGCAAAACAAGTCAGGTGATATATAACAAGTGCTTCCTATTAGGGAATCTTTACCTAAATATAATATATTAAAACAATATAGCCACACTTTACAATGTGTTACCTTATTAAAATAATGTCCTAAGTAATATTTTGATCTAAATCTCTAGATAATGCTGCCACATCTGGTAAAATCACCTCATCATACTATCACACTTTTTATGTCCTATAAGTATAGAAATTATGGATTAATATACAGTGGTGTGCATATCAATTAATATTGATCAGTCATCACTCTGCATATTTTGTGGCAAATACTGTTCATATATTGCAGATTTAGGGTTTTAAATGTAGACTTTAACATTTTTTGATCTGTATCTGTTCTTTCTTTGCAGCCCAAACAAAAGACTATTAAAATTGAATTGGCCCAAAACATATACTGACAAGGCTAAACTATTGCAAAACAGAAAATCATAATATGAAAATGATTTGGGGGGAGATTAGGATGATTAAAAAAATATGATTTATGCACTGCTGCTAATGTCTTTTTGTTTTCTGGATATATTGGCAATTCAGAGTGTTAGAGGCATGCTTTAGTTTATTTAGAAGCATCCTTTGGCTTATTTTTCCTGTATGTTTTTTGTTGTTGTTTGAATTAATTAAGAAACAAAAAAGACAACAGATATCGATCATATTTGGCATTTAGATCCATGGAGGAACAGGAGTATTTTGTTGTTTCCTGTACCTGGTAGAGGAGCGTGTCCAGCATGCTGACACTGAACACCTTCCCTGCAGCAAAGGGCAGGCGGAACATAAATACCAAGTTGGACCCCTTCTCCCTGTCCTTCTGCAGATAACACACACACACACACACACACACACACACACACACACACACACACACACACACAAACACACAAACACAGTCGCAGAAATTCACACTGCATCTGACATGTTAAACAAGAACAGGGGTGTCAAAAGAAGCACAGACACTAGGGTTTAAAAATACTTTCACAGAAGTTGAAGTATTAACTCAAACTTGTTACTTGAGTAAAAATACAAAAGTACTGGTTTCAACACTACTTAATGTATAAAAGTACAAATAATGAAAAAAAAACACCTGTCAGTCAAAATATAGGAGCTATAACCACTTTTTGGCAGATATATTTGTGTTGTATTTTCTTTTTAAAAGTATTTGAACAGGTAATAATGAATGTTTGAGAAAGAATCTATTAAATATAACACTCAGAATAAAAATAAATGATTTTTACAAGTGATTTGTTTTTACCAACAGGGAAAAGGAATGGATTGGTTATAAATTAGAGCACAGAGCAGGTCCAATAATGCACTTTCTGGCAGAAAATCACTTTTTTAGCTCGACAGTTGTCATGAAAAACAACAGCAACATGAGTAACAAGGACATTTTTCAAATGTAAGAAGCAGAGATGATGATAAGGGAAAGAAAGAGAAAGTATAAAGTGCAGATTTGAAGGTTACCTTCTCCAGTTTGGACAGAGCCAGAGAGTAGTGGTCTTTGACCTTGAACTGCATGAAGCGCATGTTGGCCGGGTGTGTGAGCTCAGTGATGATACTCAGAGCTGGGAACAGTCTACGGGAGGAGGAAACACACAGGAAATAAGCAAAATTCAAAGAGAACCTAACGTCAGAGCAGGGAAAGGTTTGACGCGAAGCAGACCTGAAGAGGGTCTGGACGTTGACGATGGTCTTTGCGTCGGCCATGTAGTCCTCCTCCGCGATCATGGAGCTCTCCTTGTCCACCACCACCATGGTGTCGGCGAACGTCACCCCACATCGCAGCAAACTGTCCAGACTATAACAGGTAGAGAGGGGAAAGAGAAAAAATGGGTTAGAAGAAATCAATCTGTGATAGAGAAGAACTCAAAGCTCATACTCATGAAGTGAATAAAGATGAAGGAAATAGGAAGTATCAATTCTTTAATTCATGCATAAAACATATAAAAGGCAACACAAAATTGCAAAAGAAAGTTACTTGTCGATGGAGCCCACTGTGTAGAACACCATAGGGAACCAACAGATTGCCTCCAGGAAGTCTGCCTCAGGTCTGAATCGATAGAAATACAAATAGAGTTGAGATTCCTACCAGCAGGAATTCATACATGCCATGATAAATAGCTAACGTCCCCACAGAGACAGAACGCTCCCCCCACTCAGTCTGAGAAATACAACACACAGCCTCGCTGCCTACGGAGAAAGCTGAAAATAACAGCACTACACGGGAGTGACTCAGCATTTTATTGCCCTTTTTATTGGATTCTGCTCTCGTTTGGACTGCGCTTGTTGTACCAGGCCAAAAAAAACATAACGCGGGAATGAGGAGCACCTTGTCCTCCGGAACATTTTCACAAATCATGTTCGCCCTGACCTTAAACAGCTCAGTTCTTCCCCTCCGCAGGCTCTTTAAACAAGAATCCATTTTTACCTAGATAGCACCCCAGATTTGCAGCATAGCCGTCATGCTCGCGAGTGGCAATTCTGCGGAGCACTCTGTGTTCACAGGAGCATTCAGGCCAAACAACAAAGACGTTCTCCTCACATGCTCTCCAGCAGCAACACGATGGGGTTGAGCTCCTTCCTTGGTCGGTAGTAGGCCCGTAGGGGTACGATGAAGTTGTAGAGGCCGTTGCCCGCGCTCTCCGCCGACACGATGATCAGCTTGTTCTTGAAGCCGTAGGAGCGGGCGTCCTCGAAAGGGATGTGGTGGCAAGCCTAGCAGAGGAGCAGAGGGCTGAAAGACAACCACCATCTGTCTATTCATTTTCTGTACGCGCTCACTAGGGTCAGGGGGTGTGCTGGTACTTCAGGCAAGAGGCAGGGATACACCCCAGACAGGTTGGCATTCTACCATGGTACACATACACTTACACACTAAGCATGTTTTTGGACTGTGGGAGGAAGCAGGAGAACCTGGGGAAAACCAGGTAGAACATGTAAACTCTACACAGAGAAGGTCCCAGACTAAGTCCTTGATCCTGCACCTTCTTGCTGCAAGGCAGCATCGCTACCCACTGCGCCTGAAGGCAATGAGGATTTGGAAATAAAGTGGCAAAGGAGTCATTTGAAACCACTACCTTGTCCATACGCAGGCAGCAAAACGGCATCTTTTCTTGTAGAAGGTGGCACAGCGCGGGGGAGCTGCCAATGTATGGCGAGTTCAGCGGGTAGCCCTTCACCCACCTGCAGCACAAGGTCAATTAACCACCAGCAAGTTTGGCTCTCCACGTAAATACAAGAGCATCCTCACCACTTACTCGCAATACCGCCCCCACCAGTGGGCGCTCTCGTCCTTGTCGCTGTCCTCCTTGCCCTCCTCGCCCCCCTCATCCTCCGACTGGTCCCCAAGCAGGTCGAAGGTGGGGTTGACGCCGTCCACCAGCTCCAGGACGGGGGCGATGCTGTGGCGCCTCTCCTCCGCGGACTCGCCCATGGAGGGCAGGGCCAAGGTGTTGGCGCCCCCCATCTCCGTCCTGGAGCTGCTCCTGCTGCCCCTGCCGCTGCCCGGCCCCACGCTGCCCTGGTCGGGGCCTTCTGGGCTGCTGTCGCTGGAGTCCTGCAGGTCGATGGCCACGGTGCCTGAAACGAACACACGCACATGCATAGACTCATGATGACTGATCATCTGTGGGACATTCTGTAGTAAGACTTAATTTACAGAAATGATTCTTTTCACAAAAGAAACTTGTCAATCAATGACTAATCAATCGAAACTCAGGTTCATGCCAGATTATTGTCAAATTCTTTGCAAATGTTGGAAATGGCACCCTGAGCAGATGACTACATCTTAGTAATGATCTGGAAGAAATCCTGGTTTCTGGGTTGCTTTGAATTTTCTGTTGTTTGGTGATATGAATGAACCTTTAAACATGCACCATTGTTTGGGGCCGCCTGGTGGTCTGCAGTGCTTTTCTAGTTTTATAAATATATATACTTTCAACATTTTCTTGTAAGATTTTTAAATGAATTATTTACAGTTAATGCTCAGGTTCATTCTCCAATATAAAACACGCCATTGAACTTTATTCTCCCTTTTGTCATACCACTCAAAGTCAAATTTATTTTACTTAGAGGGGCTCATTATTTTGGAACTCTCATTAACTTTTAGAGAAAATATCTCCATCTGAATAATTGTAAGTCTAGACTCAAGGTCTATTTCATACATCAAAGCTCCATAGCACCTACATAATTATTTCACTTTGCTCGTATTCTTTCATTCATTTCATTTTATTTCATTTTTTTATCTTCATTTTTCATAATGTTTTTTGTTCAACATCTCCAGCACCTTCTGTTTTGTTTTTGTTTAGATTTTTATTCTATGTTCTTGTTTTGGCATTAGGGTGCAAAAAATTAAAAAGATACCAATACAAGATCAGAGAACAGGTTCATTGTCCACTACGTGGTGCGTTTGTGTGCCTTTCAGTTCAATTAGACAGTGGTTGCTCTTATCAAAAAGAGACATAAAATCAGATACATCTTAATTCCTTTGTGAAGCTGTGCATATTTAAAAAAAAATCCCCCAGATAAGACGCACATACAATGCTCTGCGTAATTCTGACGGCAGCTCAATGACAGGCTTTAATCGATACTGGAACCGGGAACAGAAGGTCAGCGTGTAAATGTTACGCAGGCTTTGTGTCGCGCCTGCTCCACAGACCCATGCTGGCGATGATGCTGTGCACCGGCAGGCGCGTGAGGCCGTGGTAGATGCTTTGGTGGACGCCCCTGGCATTTCCCTCCGCGCCGCCCCACGACGGCTCCCGGTGGCCCCTGACGAACGCCGAGTTCTCCTCTTTGGAGATATTGATGTAAAAGCATGTGTCGGAGGCTCCCATGATGTGGCAGGGGCCGGGGTTCAGCAGGATGTTGGTGGTGTCCAGTCTGCGTACCCCGATCAGACACACGCCATACCTACAAGCAGAAGCATAAACATAAAATTTTTTTTTTATTAGACTTAAGAATCAAAAGTAAACCTCCAAAATTAAGTGTACAAGATCTTTGTTGTTCTCTTGCAAATCATCTCAATATATACTTTCATGTTTCCTCTCTCAAGCTTCTCTGTGGAGTTTTATAAAGAACACATCTTGACCTTCTTATAATCCAACAGTGATACAAATCTCACTTTCTTTGATATGGGACTTTAAATTAGAAAGATTATTAACACCAATATATTTAATGGTATAACATAAAAGTACAACATATTATTTTTTTTGTAAAATAAATACATCATTCTAATAAAAGGTTTTACTTACTTTTTGTGAGCATGAAAGGAGGCAAAGGTGAAACTCTTGCCCTGGTATTCCCCGAAGAATTTGCTCTCCTCCAGGCGGATGTGGTGCACCTCATTGGCCGAGCAGCGGCGGTAGGTCCGGTGCCATTGGTCCGCCGAGCAGGCCCCGCCTTCCCTGAGACAGAAGAGGAGAGAGGATTGATCGGCCATGTGGGGGGAATACTGACCTTTGAATTGCGCAACACGGAAAAGATTCCACCTGAGCGTCAGGGCCACATCAGACGCGTGCTCAAGGTTGGATAGATAACATCTTCCATGTCTGTCAGAGTTCGCCGGTCAATATTTCAATCAGCGCGCTAAAATTGGCGAGGACAGCCAGCCTTTCTGAAAAATAAACCTCCGATGCTCGTATTCGCTCAGTTAAGTGGACAACAGTTTTCTCAGGGGCGCGCGGCTTTAGTTGCGAAGGCTGTGGAGGTGAGAACAGGAAGCAGGGGTGAGTGGGTGTGAATGTGGGTGGCCTGCTACAAAACCTGCCTCATACGAACGAGTGTTAGTTAACTAATTTGCAGTTTATGAACTGCAGGGGAGGAGGTGGACAAAACAGATTTTTATTGAACATTATTCTATTAATATTATTATTGCAGTTTTTATCTACTTGTATTTACCCATCATCATTTTACTTTGTTTTGTCTTTTTAATCTATTTTACTGACTTCCTTAATATTATTATTTCACTCTGTTTTACTAATGTGGTTATCATAGCTTTACTTGTGTGTATTGATGTCAAATATATATATTTTTAACTTTTTGTTGGTTACAGTATCTACATTTATTATTGGTTTGTCAGTAATCTGTGAAGCCATTAAACCAAATGGGATAAAGTCCAGACAAAGAGTAAGCTTATTCTTATGGACTTCCTGCTTTCTAATTTTAAACTCAATAGCCACAAGTTTGTTGAATTTCATTTACATATAAATACATAATATTTTGTTCTCATTTCTCCATTTTTAAGAAAATCAGTCTATTGTGCTCCATTATGTATGGGCATTAGCAAAGACACTTTTAATAACAGTAAATATAATCGACTTGGATCTGTAAAGTGCATTCAGTGACCCGTGGGAGCTGAAAATGGAGCGCAAACGTTCAAGAGACTTCTTGGATCTGAATATAGATCAGACGTTTCCCACCTGTTAAGGCCCTGAAAGGCTCCTCCACGTTGCTTAAAGGCCTCTTGGGGGGCAGTTCTGAAAAACAAAGATGATGGGCAGTGAGGCGGCAGGATGTCGCTCGCTCCTATCGCCTATTCCCTGTGTAAAGTATTTAATGTCTACAGCATATTTGACTGGCAAGAAATGTCAGACTGCGCTATGACCAATTAAAGCAAACACCTACTTGTGTTTTAGCCCACCTTTTAGTACTATCATTTCATATTTTTTAAATATTTTTTATGTATTCTTATTTTTTTTAATATGTTCTCAACATTTCATTGCTTTTTATATGTTATAGTTATTTATGAACATGTGAGCCACTTTGATCAAGTGTAAGTTGTTTTTTTTAAATGTGCTCTATGAATAAATTTGATTTGATTTTGAAAAGAGGGACAGAGAGACAGAACTTACTGTCCTCTGGAGGAGTGGGTCAGTAGGGTGATGAGTGTCGAGGTACCCGGGCACACGCAGTTTAAAGCCAGCATGGCATATTTAAACTCTTCCTCACACACCACATGATCTGCAGACAAAGGAAACAAAACAGACAAGATGACATGACAGATGACATCCATGAAATGAATTAAATCAAGAAAGGGTCAATTCAACCAAGACAATTAATACAATACCAAGACTATGAGTCAACATCCACAAATGTTTTGATGAATATTACACACACTATAGTATTAATTAAATAAATAATAAAAAAGTATAGTTGATACATTTCTAAAGGTATAGTTCAACATTTTGGAAAGTTTGGTGCTATATCTTTTTTTTCTATACAAGCTGTTTCCAGACTAGAGGAGCAGAGCCGTGAGCTGCTCAGCAACTACTATGCAGCTAATGGTATTTTTTGGTTTCCCTCATCAAACGTTTAGTGCAGCTGCTTCTGTCAATAAAACAAGTCATCAATGGCACTACATGGTGTTGGTGTAATTTCACAACTATTGTTTCATAGCGTAGTGAATGTTCAGGTCACAACTCGTTCCAACACAGCGTTTGGGAGTTGCTAGATTGTTCATTTGCTGTGTTTGATCAGGGAAACCAAAAAATACCATTAGCTGCATAGTAATAGCTTAGCTCACAGCTTTACCCTGGTAATCTGGAAACAGCTTGTATCGACAAAAATAAGGTAAAGCACTTATTCCTATGACTATGGGAATCATGACAATGGGTAAATCCTTAAAAAAACATTACATTTTATGCATCAGAAAGAAATTTGTTTGTATTTTGATTTATTTTGCATTTATATAACCTGTAGTTTTGCTATGCTTATTAATAGTACACTTTTGTGGTAAACACATACATGTGAAAATATCTGTTTTTCTAAATAACAACTAGTTAAAAAAAAAAATGCTATATTATCTGCCAATGAAATAAAATAATTCCGCTCAATATTTGACTAACTGTAGCAAATAGACATGTTTGCAGTGTAAATGTCATTCGATGTTTGTTGTCAGCAGCAGATCCTGCATCATCTACTTAGACATACCTCCCGTTTCCAACGGGGAGACCTAGCAACAGGCCAGTGATTCATTGTCTTATTGAACCATCTTTGACTCACATCATCGAACAATTAACACGGCCCGGCCTTTGGCCCGACCAAACTGAACAAACACCGGAGGCCGTCCTCCCATTCACCTGTCTGTCGCCACACAGCCTTCGATTTCTAAAGGAAAAAGCAATAGACCGGTGAATGTTTGTAGTAATCCAATCGGCGAATCAGTCGCAGGCAGCGTTCATTTCCCCTACTGTGTAATTTTTGATTGCATTGATTAGTGCAAAGGCGCATTAGCGCTGCTTTATTTACCAACAATGATGAGCTAAACCCTGGAAGTACAATGCATTCTCTGTATTAATAATTTAGTGACAAGACTGTACAGATTGTACAATATTTTTTTTGTATAAATTATTCAGGTGTGCACGTGTGCCTGGAGCTGAGCAGGTGAGAGATGCCACAATTAAAACCACTGATTGCGGTTCGATCTGTTTGACCGATCTTCTTTCAGCTGAGAATAGCACATCATTGCAGCTCAGGCACAAACACACATGCGCCAAAACCTGTTTTTATTTGGCCATATGTGATTTTCAAAGCAGACGCCCCTACGATGCCTTTAGTGCCGGGCAAGTGAAGGGAAATAGAGGAAAAACTCAGAAACTGCATCCGCACGTTCCTCTTTCTGCCGAAATCACTCTCCGACAGTTGCCACAGCACAGGCCACTTGAATTGAGTCGTTCCTTCCCCCCAATATCCTATTTGCACTGTGCTACTAGCACATCTCCTCGCCGCTATAATCATCTTCACTTCCCATCTTCTTCTCAGCTTATCCCTCACCGCTGCCCTCCATCCTCTCCTCTATCCTTCAGGAGTCTGGACCCAGACCCAGGAGAGAACCCAATTACCAACCTCGACAAACGCACAAGAAGATCCGGGTTTTTGTCCCTGTCTCTCCAGGCTGTTGTTTTCCATCACAGACTGGTATTAAATGTGCTTTCCTGTGCGAATGTGTGTGTGTATGTGTGTGTGTGTGTGTGCAGATGGGGTTGTATTGCACTCTCTGCAAGAGTGCAATTACATCCTGTCCACAGGTCCCCCAGTTGAGCTAATTAAATCAGCTGGCTGTTACCGTTTATTTGACTGAGCTGCTCAGGACTGGTGACTATTTACTTTTCATTAGTCCTGCAGTGCATTCCTCACTGACAACTTAGTAGCATCAGCTGTGCTGTGCTAACAAGGACAAGCTATGGGAAACTTACAATTTCCACTTTGCCAGATGCAAAAATGCTTTTTTCAAAATGAATCAGTATTTAAACACACACACACAACTGTCAATTTAAGATGACACATCGAAGCTGTCTATATCCCAGCATAAGAGCAGGAGTTTCACCCCACAAACTAATAATCACACACTGTGGAAAGAGCGTGATCGTGGGTAATAATTTCTCTTGAAAGTGTTTTTAGTTGGGGGCTACAATATCCATTGGATGGATAAAGGTGATAAAGGAACAATAAATATGACAGCAGATGTGGCTCATAATATAAATGAAAAGGCATTAACAGAAATCCAATTTTTAATTTTTAAATTGGAGCTGAAACATAAATAAAATCTATAATCAATATCCCTGACTGCATTTAATGTACGTAAAGGAATAGTTGAGTACATAACAACATCGTCATACTCTGATATACTATAATATTGCTGTCAACTTTCTTTGCAGTTTTACATTTTACCAGAAAACAGTGTCTACACATTGTCAGTCTACTGTCATTAGCTGTGGTCATTGTTAGTGACCGTATGTAAGTTGCAGGTTTCAATGTGCATTGATTGGTGAAAAATACATTTTCCCTACTCGGTTTGTCTATTTGCAATGCCCTAACAAGCGAGGATTTGGTAAAAAAAATATATGGCTGTAGTGTACATTTAACACCTGAGAATATTAAAAAAAAATCAATTATTTTTTAATTCTGTTTATTTATTTTTAGTGTATTAAATGCGTACGATGTCCATATAATATATATATTTTGGATGAATATGCAACATGCAGACAGTCTCTAAGACAGACCACAGACTATAAATTGTAGAAATAAACAATCATGGAAAGAGAGTATGACTATGTTGCTATGTACTACACGCTTTATTTGCATGGACACTGGTGTCAGAATAAAACATCCAATCCAAATAACAACCAGAAGTGACTTCAACCTGAAAAGTTAACCCCAGCAAAGACTGTGAGCAAGGAGGAGCCGTATTGTGTAGTCAAAGATCACAGAATGAGCAGTCCCGGAGAAGAAAATGAAATTGTGATATGGATCATTTCTTATTAGTTTGATTTATGAGTCAAATCATGTAGATATGATTTTGAAATGAAAAAGCCTTTTGATGTCTCAACATGGAATTTGGCAGCTTTTTGCCAGAGAATGTTTAGAAAATTAAATCTTAAATGTCATTTTCTTTGTCATTTCAATTCCGCCCTAGAATGAGCAGTCTTTAAAAGTAAATTAAAATGCATTCTGGGATATTGATTTTTCATTTTATTTATGAGTCAAAAAATACAGCTCCAACTTGAAAATGAAAAAGGATTTCTCTAATCCATTTTAATTTGTAGCACTATATGAGTCACATTTGCTTCCATAACAACACACCTTGAGCTATAATAAACCCAGTCCTTAAATCTGGTGAAAATGTCTTGACATGCAATTACAGACCTATTTCCATTCTGCTGGTTGTCTCCAAGGTACTGGAAAAAAATTGTAGCTGAACAAATAATTCACTGCATTAACAATTTCGTTTCAGACCCAGCCACTATACAAAGACTGCAAAATGCAACGTCTTTTGGATAAAGGTCATGTTGTGGGCCTTTAATATTGTCAACCAGAGGATACTGACAGCCAAACTTCAAAAAATGCAATGTTCTCATCATGCTTCTGAGTGATTGACTTGTATCTCAGGTGAAAGGTTCAATGTGTAGAAGTTAATCCTAAAAAGTGGGGATGGGGATACCTCAAGGGTCAGTTTTGGGCCCCTTGATCTTTAGCATGTATATTAACAAAGTCATGTCCCATAATCGACTGTCAAATGTATGCAGATGACACTGTAATTTCTACATCTGCAAAAACTACAATTCATAAGACAATGGTTTGAGTCTTCTCATCTAATGTTGAATTGTAAATAGTTTTGATCAGGTTTTTAAAGTGAAAGGAATGATACATTTGTGGCAAAAAAAATAATGAGATCATTAGCTCTTGCTAATTCACAATGTCAGATATTTAGGAATTATCTTACACTAACATTCAAGATGCATACATAACAAGTAAAAGCAAAAAAATTAAAATCAATTCTCAACTGCTTCATCATAAAATATTTGCAACCCAGCTTTATGTGCATACCGCGACATTCTCACACTTATCATATTGCATCACTACCTCATCAAGCGCCTCACAGTCACCCATGAAACCCATTAAGTCAGACATTAAATATTATGGGCAAATTATTCAACAAACTATTCCCACAGAAAACGTATGTTTAAATGCCTACGCACTCGAGCTCCTCCTGGTTTTGATTAAATCTCTTGTAAGACGGCAGCTATCCAGCTGAGTGGGGACACAGGCCATTGAACAGTAACTGCTATAATGCATTATGCAAAACCCCTTTTGGACAATCAGTCTTCTCGGTGAAACGAGCAAAACCCTAGAAGTGTCTACCCCCTTGAGCTCAAAATGCAACAAAAAAAAACATTTCAATGTTTTTAATAGTGATGTTAAAAGTGTGGTTATTAAAAAAAAAACATTGTTCTCACATCTCGTAGTCCATCTGTGCATGTATTCACTTTATTTTTCCTTCCTGTGTCCGTGGGGATGTACTTTCATCATTTTCCTTTTTAATTTTCTTATGTGTATGTTGGTATATTTTCATTTTTCTTTACTTTCTCTTCCAGTCGTGGCTTTTGTGTGTAAGTTAGTATAGTTAGCGTCTTGCTACAAACACGAAACACAGTGCGTCTGGCGACTGTACGTAATCGCAATATGTTTGTTGTATGTGTGTGTTGTACCGATTGTGATGTCCGCGTCAAACAAAACAAATTGAACTTAACATAATTCCTGTCTCATTAATAACAAAGGAGTCCATCTGGCTGTGAAGGACCAAAGGACGACTGCCAGACCAGAACTCATCAGAAATAAAGGGGATTTTCTTTGCCAGGGTAGAAAAGTAAAATGTTAATCATTGATGGAGACAGCTGGGATGAGGGCGGCAAGCTAGAACTGAGTTTTGACGTTCTCCAGGGCTGTAGGCAGAGAGCCGTGAGAGAGAGAGAGAGAGAGAGAGAGAGAGCGTTTGCTTCCTCTTCTTTTGCTCTCCCTCACCCGCACATGATTGACTGGCATTTTCTTCCGAGTAGGAGACGAAGACCAAAAAAAATAAAAAATCTCACAGAAAACCCCTCAGCGGGCAATCTGTCCAGCTCTGCTGCAGAGCTGAGAGGATGGAGAGGCCTCCTGCTGCCACACAGGCATGCTGACTTTTCTATTACGAGTCCGGCGGAAAACCTTCAGGTAGGGAATGAAAACGACAGCTGATGATATAAAGAGCACGCAGGATGCGTCCATTTCATGCCGAGTCAGCGCATTAAAATGTTTCACAGAAATACCCCTCGCTTTATACTGAGACTGATGACTGCACTGCACCTCCTGTCACAAGCCAATGTGAAGACACTTCCAAATTGGGCCGGAAAAATCTATGTTTTAGTCGGCATCATCCCATCACTCCCTGAACCATGACGCGATTAAATAACAATAGACATACACACACACAGCAGACACATCAAGTGCATCAAGCAAGACACTCAGGTTTTTACTTGCCCACCTGCAAATTTGACATGGAATTTGTTCTCTGGCTTGAGAATCTGGACGTACAGGGGGCAATTTGGAGCAAAATCTTTCACTGCCCAGGCTCGGAGGATGGTCTGATGATCCTGAGAAAATTGGGAGACAGAGACAGAGAATGAAACGGAAGGAGTGAAAAACAAAAGGACAGGGAGAACGACGGAGAGAGGGTGAGGAAAAGTGCAACGGGAAAGGGAAAGAATCATTGGCTGCATCAGATTGGAGCTGCTCTTTAATAATCCCCATGAACCGCGCACGGCGCAGAGCGATTGAGAGAAAATCTCAGAGTAATGCGATTCTGACATCTTTCAGTGGAGTGGTGTTCAAGGCTGCCACAAAAACATGAGCGAGGCCGCGGAGAGTAACCCGAGTCAAATTGTCCGTCAGTCAGGGATAAACAAGCTCAGATTTGTTGCGCAGTCTAACCTTCTGGATTTCTCCCCCTCGCAGTCACTTCCTCAATTTACCATATAAAGTATGTTTCATAAAATCGAAGGCATAAAATTACATTTAAAAAAAAGTAATTTTGCCCTAATTTTGCGCATTCAATTCAGTTCTCTCTCTCTTTCTCTCTTTTTTTTATTTTGCTCGAGGCAGTGTTTGAATTACAGCTGAGCTCCCATAGAGTGAGCCGTGGCTCCCATGAAGGAGACATAATCAATTATCTGTGGGGGATATCTTAATATGCCATATTTAATCATAAATAAAACTCATTTCCAATCAACCTGCACTCATATCTTTGTGTCCAGCATGCACCACCAGGCCTACCATGCTACCATGCATTCAAACCTCAAACAATATATTAGACTTGTGAAACTTGATCTGAAGATGACGCCTCACCTCAACATGCTTAGAGCAAAACTAAACTAAAGCTGGGGAAAGTAAATCTTATTTATCTTAATGCATCGTTAAATTCAAATGACATGTAAGTATGCAAATGTAAAAATAATAATTTCAATTGCAAAGTAATAATTAACTACCCCTTAAACTTGTGTTTTTATTCAGGCTACTTGCTCATTTTATTGTTATTTATTTTTATATTATTATCATCTTTATTATTTATCTAAGTGACCCCCTTAGAGTCAAAATGATGATTCGATCCTTGGCTCTAGGGACGTAAAAAGACAAATGCTGTCAGTGTTTGGCAATTTATCATTGCAAACACTTCCGTACATGTTTCAGTAGTTTCCTTAGTTTCTCAGTAGTATTTAGTATGTTTTTGTCATGCCTGTTTGTCATGCTGTCACTTTTATTGTTGCTTTAACATTTCTATGAGCAGTGCTTTGGAAATAAGTCATTCCATATCCAAACAGGCCGAGTCGAGAATTTTACCGATTACAATACTTTAGTTTGATTTTATTAAAACTTAAATTAAAGACTTAGCAGTCAAAGGCTTAACGTGGATGTTTTCGCAGCATGAGGAGTCATGGCGAGCAGTGAGTAACGTACAGCGGCGATGCGGTCCACTTCAAAGCGGTTACTGAGGATGAAGCAGGCCTCGGCGTCGTCCATCCTGCAGGCGGCGTGCGGATAAGCAGGGACGCCGTGAAGCAGGGAGAGGACACGGGGAGGAACATGTTGTCATGTTATTGAGGGATAGGACAAAAGAGAGAGAAAAGAAGAAGCAGGACAATAGAACAACAAGCCAAAACCAACATGTCCTTCAAGCCCACGCCATTTATGGATGAGGTAGTAGGCGAGGAGACAGGGAGATTAAATAAAACATTTAATTACATCCAGTAGGCTGCAGGCGCCTTGTGAACGAGCATCTACATGTGCAGACTATTTACTCAAGGCCTCTAACTCAGGTCTGTTGTGGACTCATTTAGTGGTTTTACTGCAGGGGTCAGCTACTGGAGACCTACCCCCACGCCTGGTTTAGAAATCTCTCCACTCCAACACTGATTCTGATTATCAACTTGTTCTCAAGTAGCTGAAGCTTGTCAGGGTTTTTTTTTTTTTTAATTATACTCAGGTATGGTAATATGCATGGTAGCTCTACATGAACAAAATTTGCACATATATGTAAAATAGCGAAACACATCTAGGAACTTTTTTTTTTTTATTTTTTATATATTGCTAATCACAGACACTCACTTAGCCCTCATCAGGTCTTGGTCTTTGAGGGCAGAGCCCTGCAGGTAGATGACCCTCTGGGCCCACAAAGGGACATGAAGGACTCTGCGGACTTGGACATCCATCTCTGCCGGACACAGGATCACCACGTAGTAGTCCTACACACACACACACACACACACGCAAAGTTTGTATTAGGTTGAAGCTTAAACTATTTCACGAACTAGATTCATTTTGACATTGAGGGTTCCCATCCATGGGGTCACTTGATGTAGACAGGGTGAGTGGGAATTATTTATGTACATTATTTTAACTCTCTGGGCCTAATTTTTAAGAGAATGATCGTAGCGTCAAAACACAACTGCCATTGTTGTATCTCCTGATTAGAGGAAAGGTCAGCTCTGATTAAACTAATGGCTGCTAAATGGTCGGTGTCATTTTTTTTTTACACAGCACGAACAAGTAGCGATTGTTGAACTAAATTAGTTGGTCGAAGGTCAAATTGGCAAAACGGAAGTGCAAAATAGATGACACAAGGTCGGAGTTCAGAAACGTGCTACTGATTAGGCCGACTGATTGAGGACAGTTTAAACACTCGCGCTGTGCTTAAGCTCTAATGCATCATGTTGTTGATGCAGTCACCGGCAGACTGTACGTAACAATGGCAGATTGAGGATTACAGAGGAGATTTCTGCTTCTCAAACTTTTTAGGCCTCCTCCAGTGGCCCCTTATTAGAGTAAATCTGGTTTAAGTCCAAATTTACTAAAAATTCACTTCACCTAACAACATATATTTTTTAAAAGAACAATTACTCAGCTGCAATATTTTTGGTGTGAGTTTAACCTTTACACATAATTTTCAAAATGTGATTGATGCACATTTTGTCAGAGAAAGCAGAGAAAGGTCCTTGAAGCGTGTTTCCACTTGAAATTGCAAATCAGAGGAGTCTGTTGAAAAATAGTGTATTTGAGAGTCTGTCGTGTAATTTTATGCACTGTTGAAGTGCCATGGTGCAGTGGATAAATTGCCTTATAAATGTGATCTGCTGTAATCGCTGGGCTACTGAGAGTTCTGAGAGAAAGACATTATTCTGGTGCCAAAGCCAAAAGACAAATTGGTTAATTGGGTGTTTAACCCCTTTTTTTCTGTTGTGGGCAAAAAGCTTTTTTTTTCAGAGCAATGTAAATTCATCCAGGGACCCTTCATTCTAAACAATGTACTGCGGTAAAATCATACATTTGCATCATCAAAATATTTTTCATATAGCAGAAATTAAGCTTTGTTGCATTTGAAACTTGAATACATAAGCTTTTTATACTCAATTTAAGATGACAAGTTAACTAAAAATACTAATTAATAACTATTATTCATATTATTTATATTATTATTATAAATACAAGCCCCATTCCCCTAACCCTAACATGTACTTTCATCCTGCTGGCATAAACAAGCAGGTTTGTAAACATGTAGATATTTATTTACTCCAATGAATGACCGCCATGTTTCCAAGGACATGGAATGTTTCACAGTTGGTCTTATTTTACAGAGCACTGAATCTCACTGATTTTGACCTTATGCAATAAAAGCTTACATGACCCTCTGCTTAGTGAACAAACCCCTCATTCGAGTCCATGTGACTTTTATTTACAAGGCCTGGATTGCACGTAATTGAGTAGTAAGAAGCTAAATGGACAATATATAAGAGGGAAATTGTAAATCAAAGGGAACTCGACTCATATTGAAGCATTGAAGATGTTTCACTGTTCACCTTAAAGGCTTCATTATTGGGTCTCCTATCTTAAATGTTACCTGAACCCTAAATCTCCCTGAAACCCTGCAATTATCTAGCCCCTTGAACTAGTGAGGCCCAATAAAAAGGACTGCCACACATAGTATAAATAAACAATGAAACATCCATACATGCGATGAGACAGGGGCTTGAACCATGTTATTGCTTAATTAATCTGCTATAATAACCTCAGCTGCTCAGGCGCCTGTTGAGGATTACAGACAACACACACACACACACACACACACACACACACACACAAGAGCCCAGTGTTCTCTTATCATACTTAAACCATTTGGAGAGACCTGCAATCGGGGGTGAGCGAAGAACTCGTTGAGGAAGTCCATGAGGAGGTCGATCTTGAGGCAGCTGACACACAGCACCACGTGCTTCTCTGTCTGAGCCCTGTAGCGGCTGTAGTTCCCTCCAGACTTCTGGCGCTCCATCCACAGAAAGGCCAGCTGCTCAAACTGCATTCAGGACGACATCAGTCACATTCAACGAATTGAAACTGGATTAAACACAGGGACAAGCCAGGTGATACAGGAGAAGAGACAGAGAGAGAGAAAAAAAAGCCTTTCACTGGATCATGTGTCAAGTTTGATTAGGGAAAGTGTTTTCAGGGGATTTAGGAAAAGTGGAAATTTGGTCTGCTGTAAACTGATAAAGAGATAAATGGAAATCACAGTAGGCCTGAGCAAATTGCACTGATTTGTTTAATGGGGTTTGAGAAGTTTAAGTGGATATATCTTGATGGCAGAAATAACAGTCAAAAAATCCAAGAGACACTTTATACATATATATTTTCAGCACATTTTATTAGTAGCATTAGTATATTATTAGTACACTATCTTTAATAAATACTGATTTTATTATATATGAAAAGCTAGGCTTACTAATTAAGACTTGATTCTATAATTGTATCACTTGTGCATCCCTATCAGAGTGGTTTCAACAAAGGGAGATAGAGAAAATGTACAAAGACTTTTCAACATTATACATCTGTATGAAACCAACACTGATACTGATTTTTATTATATATTATACTATTTTTATATCACTTGCTTCAGCAATGACAGCATTTCAGGCATCTGAACCAAGTGACACCATCAGGAACTCAATCTATATGTCGATGACTTCCTATTATGTCAACAGCTCCTTCAACCACGCTCCCATCAGTCCAAATCTGATAATGTTACTCCATCGACTGGTCTAGGTCTGAGATTATGCCTCTAACTCATTTAGACTGGAATGCTGAGGTTGGGGACCTACCCAATAAACACACAACTCAATCCATCAAATATGTTGGAATCCATGCTTCAACAAACCCAAATGAGATATTTGGAAAGTTAATTTTACTTTATTTCTAAAGACAATCAAAAAAGATCTGGATAGATGGACTGTAATGCCACTCCCTGGGCTGGTTCTCGTTTACTGGAAAGACAAAAGGCCCAGCTTCAATTTAACTATACCAAGAGTACGGAAAATTAAACCTACCTAAATTTTACCACTAATTCCACTCCTACCAGCTTAAATATATATGACACTGGTCAAACAATTCCAATTCTATCTGGCTCAATATTGAAGAGAGCAAGTGTGAGGCTAATCCCATTCAACACATTGCCTTCATAGATAATTCAGTAAAAGCACACAGTTCCCTCAAATCTAGCACCATAAATATGACTCCTGCTGCCTGGTGGAACGTTTTCTCCTTCTACTCTCATCCCGATCTGGCATAATCCTGTGTCCCAGTATGTAAATAGAGAAGAATAATCAACCTGGGGCACTTTTTCACTGGTGGCTCATGACCTTTGACCTCCTTCAGCAAACATACACACTACCCCACCACTGTCTCTTCCAGTTCATACATTTGGAAGAGGACAATAAAAAATGATATTTATTCACTCTCCATAACCTTACTCCACCCTTATTATTTAAAGGCATGACATGAAAAATACATTTCCCCAGTTTTAATTCTGTGTCCCTGTATTAATTATTCATGTGTCTCTTGGTGCATGGCCAGGATACATAGGCTCTCTTGAATCATAGCAAACTGGACTTGTATTTGTCTAGAAAGACGTTTCTATCTTTTATTACTTGGCTTCCTCAGTTCGTAGGCTCCATTCTGGATTAAAGAGTATATTCACAGGCAAATATATGTAAACAAGTATTTTATTTTTGGAAATTTTTAGAGCAAAATTAATCAAAACCTATGTTTTTTTCCCGTGAGACAGTTTGTTTCGATGACTCATTCTGCACTTTGGGTGTTAACAAAAGTTCATACAATCTCCTGTGTTACTATTACAAAAGAAGAAATTTTCATCTGTGAGGATTTGAATGTGATGATGTCAAAAATTTGATTTATATCCCTCTTGTAACTGTTCAAACATCAGCTAAATTGAGTCACTGTGAAATACGTCTCTAACTTCCATTTCATGTGCCCTAAACTAAATTCATTCCAACCTCTAAAAAACTAATATCACAGATATATACCACACAACAATACAATTTTAGTACCAGTACACATAAGGATATCAGACTTGAATATACATCAATACACTTATTGGATGTAATATGTTTACCAAGTCATCCCACTACAATAGTCAGTACAAGCAAACATCAGCACTCACTAGATGTTTCATATGGACAAACAGCAACACCTGTCTGAGTGCAGTAGAAAGCCTTGTTACTTGACTGAAAAGACAGAAAAAAAGTATCAATCATCCCCTGGCTCAGTCTGAGATCTGAACCTAAATCTGGAAGAGCTCACATCGACCCGAAAAGACAACACGTCCTCATTCCGTAACATCACGTCTCCTTTTGACTATTCCCTCTCCACGCCACTCGACTCCGACCTTTTCTAAATGCCAGTAGAAGAACTTGGAAATCCATGCTTCGTATTGTCCATCAGGACTTTTACTTTTACTCCGACTGGCCTGTCACCAATCACTGATGTGTTAATTTTTAACAGAGGTCCAATGGGAGCTCCCTTCTACTCCCACACCACTAAACAACACACACACACACACACACACACACACACACACACACACACACACACACACACACACTTGTGACTTTGACCATGAAAGCGACAATTTCTCTACAGAGTTTACAAGCTGCAATTGAGACAATGTTTTAGCTCCAAGATGAAACTGGCAGACAGACTCGGAGGAAAAGGCAACGATTATAAGCCAATCGGTCTGGCTTTTAAATGTGGGCAATGACGCTCTGATTCTTTGAGTTCATGTTGCACCCCAAAACACACCTATGTGTTTCCATAAACAGCATCATAGATTCATCAATACAACGGTTTGGCTCATATTTCCGAGCCATAGATTGTAAATGACACTAGCCTTAATCAAATAAAGGATCAATGTCCCTGCACTCTCTTTGCTACAGGACAAAGCTCCTTAATAACCCAAAATATCCTTTTAGTACAAAAGCGGTGTCGAGACATTTGCCAGTCATGACAGAAATTTTGCTCATTTCCGCCGACTTTGCTTCCGCGATTCTTCTTGATTTGAGGGACGTGAGGTCGATACTAAACCGGTGACGGGTTGATGGACTGAAACCCCTCCGCCAGACATAATGGAGTTCCTCAGCTCGGGAGAAGCAGCAGCCGCATCGGAAGGGGCTAATGATGCTCCTAAACATACACCTCAGACATGTCGACAGGATTCAATAGACACAGTTTATTTGTTTCTGCTGTTGTAACCGGGGTGGTAATCGTTTTGCTGATTACTGATAGATTTTTTCTGCTAAGATAATGTCAGATTCATAAAGATGGAAAACATCGGCAGGCCACATGTTTCCACATGACAACAGTGTTTTATTCCGCCATCGCTTTGAGTGCAGCCGGCTCCTGATTGTAAGCGCGTCCATTCCAAACCACTGAAACCGATTTATAAATATAAGGGCTTATATTGGAAATCAGATAAAACGCACGTCTGTGCCCTGTGTTGTTGGACAGGTACGGGAAACAAAAATAGACATAGCAATACAAAAAAGGGGACGGTGGCTGAATGCTGATGTGCTCTGGGCTCCCCTGGACAGCCTGGAGACCGGGCATGGTAGGACTCAGTCAGACAGACAGACACCAACATGGGGCTGGGTGGGGGTCAGGATAATAGGGGCCAGATTCTAAATGTCAAGGGGTATTTATGGATGAAAGATGCGGGAGCGGGAATAGGGGGGATGACATGGAATCCATGTTGGC
This sequence comes from Eupleurogrammus muticus, assembly GCA_036785175.1. Lineage (NCBI taxonomy): Eukaryota > Metazoa > Chordata > Actinopteri > Scombriformes > Trichiuridae > Eupleurogrammus > Eupleurogrammus muticus. Next base: position 15,175,253 of record JAYKQN010000011.1, on the reverse strand, counting down.
CATGCACAGACTGGCTTGTGCAATTTCAGCACAGGCACCTCGACTCTGTCTGTCTCCTTGTTTTTTCGTTGAGATATTTGCTACTGGCCAGTCGAACCTGATGAAAAACACAAACAGTGAGAATGTGTTTCTTTTTTTTGTTGCTTTTTTTTCTAATAACCAGTAGTTCAGTCACAAATGCAGCCTTATAGGGCAAAAATCCAATTTTCAACAGAACGAGAATGTCAGTAAACCAAATCATTTGTTGGTGATTGTTCATTATGTGTGTGATTTCTTGCCCAGAGAGGCCCTCCACTGACTCACATACAGCACACAAACACTTTCAAGTCTTCGGAGATGTGCCGCAGCTACCTCAGGGACACACAAATGAGCAACAGCCATTAGAATACAGTGCAGCTGTTTTTATTATTCCTGCGTACAAATAGTAAAGAAGTATCGTGGGTGTGTGCGTGTGCGTGTACACGACTCCTCTGGTTCTCCGTCATGGAGATCCTCTGTGGAGCAGCAAACTGACAGAATGGGGATTTGGGGAATTGAGGGAGTAAGAAGGACACTCTCTGAATAACAATAGTGTAAATCTACCTGGGCGTGCAATATCACTTTATATACAAGAAATATTACCTAATAGTGGAAAACTTTACCATGATAAACAAATTAACAGTAGCTAATTAGCACCAGTAGCTACTACTCCAACGTAGTGGTAGCTTCTATGTAGGAAGTTAGCCAGAAGAAGGCACAATTCTGAAATACTTCAGCATCGCTATCTTGCTTCTCCTGGTGACTTCTGGGATAGCGTAGTGTTATTCACTTGCACAATGCAAAATATGACTGGATGTAGAAAACCATTCAGGTACCATTTGACTTCCCATTGGAAATCTAATGAGGTGTTAGGATGGTCTAGATCAGGGGTGGACAATCTTGGTCCTGGAGAGCCGCTGTGGGTGCAGGCGTTTGTTTCAACCAAGCAGTAACACACCTGGTTCTACTAATCAACCACCTGTGGTACGGACCTTCAATAGTAGAATCAGGTGTGTTACTGCTTGGTTGGAACAAAACCTGAACCCACAGTAGCCCTCCAGGACCAGGGTTGGTGGCCCCTGTTCTAGATAGGGAATTCCTTATTTCTTTCTACTACATAGGTGGGTAGTTTCAAAGTTTTGGACACAGGCACAGACCCAACCTACAGCCAATCCCAGCCAAGCATGGGGCACACACACCATTAAACACCTACATAGACACAGGGAGAACACGCAAACTCCACACAAAGAGGACCCAGCCCAAGGACTTGAATCTGAATCCTAATTGTATTCCAGCGTGTTTTATTACCCTTGGTCGTTTCTCACCTGGATGGGAAGCACGATGAGTGCCACGAAGATCATGATGACCACCAGGAGCTGTGAGGGCCAGATCTGGGGGGTGACATCTCCGAAGCCCACCGTGGAGAAGGTGACCACGCAGAAGTAGAGCGAGTCGAACAGTGTCAGGTTGTTGCCTGCCCGCTCCAGGTGCTGGATGCCACAGATGCTGATAGAGGTTGGCGCGGTAGAAGAGACAGAGGAGGACACGGACAGGAAGTGAGCATTACTGCTGAACCAGGGCATGCTTGAAGTGTACTGTATGTCCCTGTAGAGGGTTTTTGTTTGTGCATAGCTGTCCTTTATGCCTGTGCATAAATACATGGGACTTTTGAGGAGATGGAAACGGCAGATGCACGCTTGGCCACCTTAGTAGGACGTTGTGTTTTTCTGTATAGAAGTGTGTGAGTTTAACCTGTGTGTGTTATCAGGATCTATAAGAGATAAATGAGGCAACAGGCGAAATCTCAAACACAGAAATGGTCAAATTAGATGGCATTTTCACACCGAATACAGTATAAAGTATAAAAGGAGTTGACAGATTTTCTGCTCATATCACATTATTGCTTCGTGCCGCTTGGTTTAGCTTCAGCAGAATGTGTACCCACCATGTAAACATGAGGCAGACCAACGTGCTAATGAGTATCACCACCTGGTTAAACATGGCTGAGTGTGTCCGCTGAATGGCTCTGTGGAGATCATTCTGCAGGGACACAAAGAGATCATGTATGAGAATGACTATGACCCTGCTGCATTTAAGGCTGCAACTAACAGACATTTTGACAGACCATTCATCTATAGATTATAGAAACAATTCATCATTTTTTGGCTCATAAAATAGTGTAAAAGTCACTGTTGCCCAAAGATCTTCTTTGCCCAGACCAACAGTCCACAAACCAAAGATCATCAATTTCCTATTAAATAATATTTTTAAAAAAAACAACTGAGGAGGTGAAACCAGAGAATTTGGACATTTTCTTCTTAAAAATTATTTCAATAGATAAATTGCTTATCAACATATACTGAACAAAATTATTAAAAAAAACATTGTTTTTCCCATTATTCATAAATTGGGAGCAACAGAAAAGTGTTTATATTTTTGTTCAGTGTAGTTGTTGATTAATGTAATAGTTGCCAAGTAATCGATTAGTCCAGCTCTACTGCATTTGTTAAAGGATAAATGTGATAAAACATGAATGATGGAAAGACGATAATAAAGGAGGTGAAATATAAAAATGCACTGAAAAAGGGGATGAGAGGTGTTATGGAGCAAATATCTGGAGCAGAACTGAATACAGGTAGAGGTAGGGGAATTACAAATGTGGAACAAGCTTAGTTGGCCAGATACCATAAGACAGCTGGAAGTAGGGAAAGTGAAAAGGTTTACGGTGGGTGTGTTAAGGGTGTTAAGATAAAGCTAGTGAGCTGAAATGGCTGAAAGCAGGATAGATAGAGAGAGAGAGAGAGAGAGAGCGAGAGAGAGAGAAAGGGGGTGCGATTGCATGCCAAAAAAAAAAAAAAATAACATGAGAGATGCTCAGGCTCAGAGATGAAAGAAATCGAAAAAATTGGATCGAGAAATACTCACTATCATGTTCTCCAGAGCGTGCTTGGCCAGCCAGCAATTTAGGAACACGGGAATGAAGAGATTTCTGAAGGAGGGAAGAACGACCTGTCAAGAAAAGAGAAAAGCTTGAGCCTGCTTGGCTCTCTTGTCTCCAAGGGTGCTTCTTTTTTTCAATATGATATATACAACCAGACAATGTGATGCATGTGCGAGCCTATTGTTACAGTATATCCTCCCTGTAGTAATAGCAGCTACTGTATGTGTGTGTGTGTGGGGAGGGGGTCAAACATAACAGCCACATCAAGTGGCTGCCTAGGGAGCCCCAGTACTAATGGTGCTCAGGAAGGACTCACAGTGATCATGAAGGGAACGGCGCTGATCATCTCCAGAATAAAGGGGACGCGTAACACTTGCTCCCAAATGTTGCCCTGGAAACACACAAACCACACACGCAGGTCAGGAAACTCCATTCTCGTGGTGACCCTTTCAGAGATTACCGCATAAGAGGCCCGCCCGCGGAGAGTGGAAGGGACAAATTGCCCGGGCTTTGGCACCAAAGGATAGATCTGGACGTATAAAGGTTACACAACTCCCCGGTGCCCTTTGTGAGACAAGGCGGCATTACTAAGTTACGACAGCACCTCCCACCAAGCTCTGCCGGTCAGTTAAGGTGTCAGCCGTGGCTGTTTTTATGCATCTGCCGCCTGCATATGGCTGCCTCTGACTAGTGTAGGTGGACTGACACAGCGTATGATCGGAATCAGCTTCAAATGCAAAGACCTCTAGCTTCCACAGCTATCTGCAGAGCAAGCACTTCATAGGCTCATGTTGTCTCAATACATGAAATGCAAGGCCGGCTGCTGATGGATCGGCACCCCGACGGCATGGGGCCGCCCCTAAAGTCTTGCCCGCTGAGGCGCTTTCCAAAAAAAAAAAAAAAAATCAAAAGAAACAATGAGCCGCGTCAGTGGAGGAAGGAAAACTTCAGTGAATCAGTGAAGGGAACAACAGGTTGTTAACTCACCTTGTAGCTGAGATACACAAGCAACATAGTTTCTGAAAAGCTGATGAAAGCCACAAGCACCTGCGAAAAGAGAGAGAGAGAGAGAGAGAGAGAGAGAAGGAAGAGGAAACGGAGGGAAATGGAGTGAGAGGGAGGGCAGACACAAAGAGGGTCGGAGAGACACCGGAGCAGGGAGGAATCAGGAGTGGTAGAGATGGAGTGTGTGGGTGGATTCAGTGGGCGTGCGGGTGATTGAGCTTCAGCGTGAAGCGAGCGACTGTCTGATGCTTGTGCACATGTGCGATCATGCTTTCGTGTAAACATGTGTCGGGTTCGGTGAGCTAATTCGAGTGTTAAAATGGCTGTGACGTCATTGAATGACCCATAAACCGTGGTGTGTGTGTGTGTGTTCATGTGTATGAGGAACAGACTATTTACACAAGGGCGTGTGATCTATCTGACCTGCAGCGCCCACAGCGGTAGAGGTCTGTCCACCCAGATGATTAGTTTCCTACAGAGTGAGAGAAAAAGGAAATGTTATCTAAGGCGTAGGAAAGAGTCGACATACGCTGCTTAAAAGGGGCAACAATGTTAAAATTCATCTTCTGACAAATGAAAAGAGCCTAAGCAAGGACCCTGAGCACAACTCATGGCATTAAATTTAACTAGGCTGTTTATGACTGAAAATCAGTGGAGTGCACAGCTGCCTGCGCGCTCATATTGTAGCAGAAAAGTAATATTCACACAGTCAAATGGAAATTCGCAGCCTTATTGTGTGAGAAAGACACCCTGGGGCTTATCATGGCTGCTTGCCTGCCCGTGCTATGATTTTCTCCTACAAGTCTCCTGCAGCCAGGAGCAGAGGGGGCGGCCCATCCCTTTCCTAAGCTCACTCTGTCAGGCTCCTTATTCATTTGGAGCCAGAGCTTAGCCAGTGTCACCAGCTAGCGATTAGATCAATAGGTCCCAGAGCAGCAGACATGGCATACTGTAGCCTCGAGGTTCATGTACATCTGCTGGTTTTCTCCCTCCCTGCCGTTGTATATTACATGCTTTATCTCCACTAGATCGCTGTTGATTAGGCTGCACAGGCACTACATACATATTATGTTGACAGGTAATCCATAGGGCCAGATAGTGATTAATGAACGTGGATCTGTAATGCTCAATATCAGCATTGTGAATAGCATCAGTTAAGTGCAGTCGCATTGATTTGCTTCATGCGACGTTTCTGACCACCAGCGGGCGGGCTCGTGTCTGGGGATGCCCGTCCTCCCGGGTGTGCAGCTACGTAGTCCGAAAGCCATCACTCCTCGTTAGAGACTCACATGCTTACCAGTCAAACTCACTCAAGGGGCGGGAGGACGCGTTCTGTTTGGTGCAGTTCGCTCCACAGCTGCAGGGGGGGTGAGGGGAAAATCACAAAAGATGTCAATGAAAGGGAGTTCACGTCCAGCTCCTATCACCAAACCAGCCCAGATTGGACCTGCTATGTCCAGATATCAATTTACTTTTCTGATTGTGTCTCCGCCCCCTTTCTATAATCTCACATCTAATCCCTTTAAAGGGATACTCCTCTATGCCCAGTTAAAAGTCTCATCTATTGACCTACTGCACTTGCACCTGCTATCAGCCCTCCGCACTCACGTGTGTGTGGCCTCAGTAAAAAAGCTCCTCTTATCACCGTTTCTCTCACCAGTCCTGCCTTTTGTCTTGCGGGTTGTCCAGTAGGACTCTGACAATGTACAGAAGGCAGCTCAGCACTTTGAGTGCGAAGTTGAACATTCGTACCCGCAGACCTGCAACACAAAAAGAGGACAGTCATCAAGTATTCATGTCAGCAGCTAAATTTTTTTTTAAATGCTGGGAAATGTTTTTTATGATCTTCATGCATGATTATAAAAGAATAAAAACTCGAAGAAGTAATTATGTGCTCCATGCCCGTAAGCACTTTACTACCAAATAGGTCATATATCCCACCGAAATAAAATTCAGCAAACCGACATTGCATAAAATGACATTTAAAACATACTTTTCATACATAGATATAGTACAAAGTGCTTTCCACGTTAAAAAACAACCATCGTCCAGCCCCAATCCCAGCACATACAAACACACACACAGAGGAGCTCTGAGGAAACACTGTCACTGGATCTGCACCAAGGGCCACCCAAGACCCAGCTATCTGCCGAGGGGCCCTTAGCACGGCCATAGACCCCCCCCGCTGGCCCTCTAAGTCCAGCTGATGCTCTCAATAAGACAGAGACATCCCAGCAACAGCTGAATGCAGCACCAGCACAGACAGCCCCACAGAGACAACTCTGGAGATATAGGAAAAGGGCATTAAAGAACCAGAGGCAATAAAAGCATAAAACTAGTGACAATAAAAGCATAAAGCTATGAACAAAACAACATAAAATTATAATGAACTAAGAAAGTAAATTAGCAAATTTAACTAAATAAAATTAAACGAGAAGAAAAGAACAAAATAAGAAAAACATTAAAGCCATGTTAAATAGGTGGGTCTTGAGGGCTGTTGTGCTGGAAGGCTGCCTCACCAGATGTTCATTCTAGCTTTAGTTATTATTAAAAGGCCAAACCTCAAAATCAATCCTAAAATACACAAAGAGCAATGTAATGATTTTAAAACTGGTGTAAAATCCTGTAACAGTTGTAGACATCAGATAATTCTTTTTGGAAGACTTAGAAAGCAGGACAAATATAATAGTCAATATGAATGGAAATAAAAGCAGGCGTCAGCATCTCTGTGTTTTTAAGTGCTCAAATCCTGTTTTTGTAAGCTGTTAAATATGTGGAAAAAATTGAGCTCATAATTGAAAATGACATCTCGACCTTTGGCTTGATTAGATGGTATTACAGACATTGTTTGCAGTTTTGATCAAATTTCCTCTCCCTGAGCCTTACGATCGATAAACAAAACCTCAGTCTTGTCCTGGTTGAGCTGTAGGATGTTTACTGACATCCATGATTTGATATCTGAAATTTAAAAAGGGCATCAATGGGCCCTGTGTCATCAGGAGACATAGATATGTACAGTTGTATGTCATCCGCATAGCTATGGAAATAGCTAACATTTCCCAGTGGGAGCATGTATAAATTAAAAAAGTATGGGGCCCTATAATTGAGCCTTGGGGTACACCACATTTAATTTTATGGATCTTTTAGGAGCATGTGTCTATACTTGCCAGAAAATGTCTGTCCCTGAGATAAGAACTAAACCATTAAAGGGTAGTACCAGAAACGCAGACAAGATGTTTTAGTCTGTTATAAATAATACGGTAATCTACTATATCAAAAGCAGCATATAGATCTAGTAGCACAAGAACTGTAAACTTGTTTATGTCCAGGTTGCACCTAAGATCATTGACAATTTTCAATAATGCAGAAAATTCTTACAGACAGAACAACTATTTAAAAAATCATTCAACTGAATAAAAACATGTTTTGCTTATAAATAGTAAGCTGGCCTGTATTTAAATGATTCTTTCTCAGAAGGGGTTTAACTACTGCTGTTTAAGGGCAGCACAGGGTACCCGTCTGAAGGGAATAATTTATAATATCCAAGAGCTCAACTTCAAAGAATCTATAAAACTTAACTTGTAATTTAAACAGTAATTGTCTATACCAGATTATTCGCCCCGAGCCTAGAAATCAATTAAGATAAATATTAAACAAATTGAATGTGTTGACATGAAACTGGAATATATACCTGTCTCAAAAATGTTTTAATTACTTGATGCATATGAGACGTAATGCATTATACAAAGCGAAGAGCTCTCCATGTACGTGAAGACAGTGAAAGATTGGTGATGAAATACAGGGCAAGAAAAACATTTATTTGCAAGATTAAATAAATTACGTTTCTTCATTGCTAAATAGGGGAAGAAAAACAATAGAGAGAGCGGAAAACAGGAAAATTAGCAGGAAATTACGATAAAACTCACTGGATCTTTGGTTTTTGATGAAGAACAGCTTGAGGCGCTCCTTGAAAGTGTTCTCATTCACATAGAATTCCACCTGCACCCTGAGGGGGGGATAGAGAGAGATGGATGGAGACAGAGAGAGAGAGAGAGAGAGAGAAGAGAGATAAGGATAAAAAAATAAATAAAGGTACACTGGAGTAACTACAGAATACTCCTTTCAAGGCGTCAAGAGACAGGCGACAGGAAACAAGCGGAGGGCTGGGAAATTGACGGGAACTGCGTAAAGGTGAGCAAGAGGCAAATTGGAGGGTGATTATGATTAACAATGAAAAGTATGGAACTAAGACACCGTGGCTGGCCCACATTAGAAGACTAATGGGTTTTCGGAGGAAATGGTGTTCCTACCGTCCGCTGCCCATAGACCCAGACAGCTGCAGTCAGTCTCGTTATCTCCACTGATTAAATACAGAGCAACAAATTACTTCCTTCTGATGTTTCTGCTCAACATGGGAGGCCATAATTACTGCCCTTTACCCCCCCTCCCCTTCCCATTCTGGCACCTTTTTGATAGAGGGACACTCAACACACATGCTAAGATATATACACCTGGGGCGAGTTATTGGCTTTATTAAACCCGTTCACACGCCCATCTCGATGTGGACGCACATGGGGATACATGATAAGAAAAAAAAAAGAAAAAAAACGACAAAAGCCCTTTGCATGCGTGCAGACACATAATAGCGGTGACTGAATATCCTGTCTGACCACCCCGGGGGGGGGAGTCTCAGAAGCTCCCCTTTCATCTGACGGCGGGAAGAGTGGATGACTCAGGTCGGGGGTTGGGGGTTGGCAAAAAAACAAAAAAAAAAAACGGCAGACTAACAAGGTGGTCTTCTCACAATGCACAGACAGATGAAAGAGGAGGAACAACGGCCGTCTCTTCGTCGGTACGTGGGAAGAAGAATAGGTGATGGGGGGGGGGGGGTCTTTCCAGGGTTCCAGAGTGACACACACACACACACACACCAAATACAGTGCCGTGCATTCCCAGCAACATTTGGGGGGGTTTAGGTAGGGGGGGGGGTTACTTTTCCTCTTTGTTGCTATGGCAACGTGGGATTCGTTGTCTTTTTCCCCTCCCTCTCACATGAGCAGATGTGAGCAAATATATACTTGTGAAGTGTGTTCAGCCAGCATCGCTGATAGCCCCGCTGCAACCTGTTGACGGCTCGCAGCTCTCTGCAGCAGCTTGCCGGCGATAACGCGTTTTTTTTTTTTTTTTCAAGATGGGGAGAAAAACAGCTAACCAACCACATGCGGGTACGCACGCGGGTCCCCCTGGCTCGCAAAAAAAAAAGCCTGGGGACTGTCGATGTGTAATTGCACCTTTGGATTGGAAAAAACGACTTTGTTGCGAATCGCGGGAGAAAGTAACAAGTTTTCGTGTGTGTTTACTGAGCAACAATCGACCATGTAAGTGGGTTCTTTCATGCACAGAGAAATGAAACAGTCAATACCACAGTGGAATGGTGAACCATCTGTTTCTAGTTCAAACGACATTACTCATCATTATACAAAAAATCATTAAAAACTGATTAATTTAGATTAATCAATCATACATACATCTAAATGAACTGTTATGAGAGAGAAAGGTATCATATAACATATCTAAAAGCTAACACAATCTTTTTATTATATATACTCTGCATGTTAAACATGCAAATATGTTTACATGTGTTGTTTTTTTTTATTTGACCTTTTTTTTACCCAGGTATGCATAATTAGGTATAGGTATAATATGAAGTATTTGTGTACAATAGCAGCCTGACAGTGGTCACTATCAGGAACTCCGGTCACAACCGTGTTTACCTACTACTTTATGTCAATATGGCTGCCGTGGAAAAGGTCTACGATGCCATCCTGATGATTGAATTCCTTATTACAGTCTGTAACTGATAAACAAATCTAATGTGTCCTCCCCAACCCTCTATGGAAGAACAAAAGTGTGCATTCAAACACACATTCAGACAAAAATGTGCATTCACTTTAATTTCCCAGCTGACGAAGCCCTGGCACGCGTGCTGCTTCTACTCTCCTTCTATAAAGCTCCACTGTGCAAATTTTTGTGGGTGATATCATCCTCATAACAAACCAAAAATGGCAAAAGCTTTAAAGTTTGCTTTCTGTCAAGCTGTAAAAGTGTTTTTTTTTTTCTTTTTTACAACCATGTCTGACAAGGACAGTTTGGTCTATCCTTTGTTATTGCCTCTAGACTCTTAGGGGCCATATATTCCTAAATCCAACCATCCATACATCCAACACTGTTAGAGGATAACATCCCAGGGGAAGAGTAGCATTGTAGAAATCAGTTTAGCTTTCCACTTGAGTGGAATGAAAAGTAAAGAGGAAGTATAGTCCAACAGAGACTTGAGCTTTGGGACAGACTGAGAGCTGCGATCTGTGATGTAATGAGTGGATGGGAGTGAACAAAACATATTAAAATCTCATAAAAACATTATTGTTATTCAAGTATACCACAATGGTACCTTCAGGTGATAGCCATATATCGACCTTAAAAGTCCCTCGAAAAGCACAAGAAAAGTAAATTTTATTATTATTATTATTATTGCAGTAAAAAAAATGTCATTGTGTTATATCACCATATTAAGAAAACATTTGAGAGTAAGATTCAATAGAAAATTGACGGTCACTCTCTGACTGCTCCTGATTTAAAATATAGGTTTATAGATTTTATTTTCCCGAGCCAAGCAACCATAGATCGCTTAATTAACAAAAGTAGCAGATTTACCAGCTAGAACCGAGAGAACATGAAAAAAAGGGGCATGGCATTTCAAATAGCAGCCTGAGGAAAAGATTTTAATTCCTGCATTTGCATTTGAGGATGCACATTTGATGTGTGAAAGAGAGAGAGAGAGAGAGAGAGAGAGAGAGAGAGAGAGAGAGAGGGTGGGAATATGAATTAGAAGCAGATATTCTGGGTCTATAGCATTTCAAATGTCACTCTGTACATAGGAATACATTTTAAAACATTTTAAAAAGCTGAAAAATGTTGCAGTGTTTCTACTGTTAACACGTTTGTGCTTTTATATTTAATCTGCCCATGTCCACATGTTTCTATTTTTCATTTAAAATATAATTTAAAATGAAAACGTTACCTATCTGTATTGATTTATAACAGTGAAAGCACAATTTCCCTGTTTGTATATTTAAGTTATCTTGACCTGTTCTTTTGTACATACATATTAAACTGCAATATTACACTTACTCTTTATTCTAGTAGGCCTATATATTTAATTGTTCACATAAGATTTTCTTGTCCTATTGTCCCATGTCAATGAAGCCCTCTTGAACTGTATTGAATTGAACTGAAATTGAATTGAGAGGGCGAACGCACACAAACACGGACAAATAGACACAGACAGATGGACGGACAGACAGAGGGGGCATGCGTAGGAGGCTCTTTGAGAGAAAGGGATAGAAAGCTGAACCTTGTTCTCCTGCTGCTTCCACCCATGCCTGTGCCCTGTAATGACACAGCACTGGCCATCTAATGACACAGCGGAAGAGACTGCGAAATCCAAATTCTATAAGTGCACAGCAGCACAGGCCGGCTCATCTCAACCTCCACACAACTCAGAAATACTATTCATACCAGCGAAGCAGGGAAAAGAAAATGTTCTATTTGCAGTTTGTTGCAGCCGAAATGTTGAATTGCTGTGACCATAATTGGAGGGTTATAGAGGGTCACCTGTTGTGTCGGGCGAAAAGCCTCCTAAACAGTAAATGAGAGCAGCTGGGTGCATTCCCCTCTCGGTTTATCAGGGTGTCACGACACCTTTTCTTTGGCGTTTAAATGAGGTGGGAAATTGCACACTCGGGTCATTTTGGTCCTCCTTCCACTTACTGCAGGCCTGAGTGGCAGGTGGGAACCTTTCTGACGGCTCGGGTACCCAGTGAAACCAATTAAGGTTCTATTTAGTGGAGCCGACGTGCACGGTAGCAGCACCCTGACTCGCCCTGAATGCAACGGAGTGTTAATTAGTATTATTGGTTAACGTTCATCATTATCATCGGTAAACACCTGTGTTTGCATACTGTTTGGTGTCAATATGGCTGCGGTGAAAGAGGAAACTGTTTCCAGAAGACAACAGGCGGATAATCACCTGCTGATGTTGGTCGTTGTTCAGGTGTTCTTTGTGTGTTCGACATCGGCTGCAGACCCATTACCCTCCGGGGACAATGAAGGTGTTTTAACTCTGACATGAATGTTGACATATGTCGAAGTGGAGAGGCAATGATTAGTGGATCGACAAAAAACTAATCAATTATTTCGAATAATTGTCTAATTCGATTTCAGTTCAAGTGAAAAGCCAAATATTTCACGGGTCGTGCTTTATACATGTAAAGGCTTTTTCTATTTTCAATTTCATACATGACAGTTTATTGAGCGGCTTAACATTTATCATTGATAGACATCATTCTGACAAAAGAAGAAACTTGTGTCCTCTGGGAAATTGTGTCACTATTTATCAACATTTCATGGATTAAACAATGAAAGGACTCATTGAGAAGATAATCGATAATTAAAGCTCGCACCTCAGTACACTAAGGGGTGTCACATGGTCGTGGCCCGGTCAGGGGGCGTGGCTTTGTAGTTTTGCTCCTTTTGCCCTCGGACTCATGAATGTAGAGAATGTTACACGTCATGTTGCTGCATGATGTGTAAATTACCCTAACCCTAACCTGTACATTGATGATGTTTGCCCCATGCAGTTACTTTCTGTTCCCAGTAGGGGGCGGAATAACTGAGTAATTATAGGTGTGTATAGGTGTGTTTAGGGCTGGCAACTTACGAGGCATGAGATTTTTAGTTCATATTAAGAGAGCTGAGAGTTATAGCAACTTGGCAATACATGGAAATTCATGGTGGTGTCAAAAAAATCAGTTTGATGTCTGTTACCCAACAAACTGTGTTGAGATGAATAGGTAAATCCTCTGGGAAAAGGGCACAGCTCAAAGAGCAAAGACAGAAAAAAAAAGCACACAAAGACATTCAATAATAATATTCACAAGCTAAAATGAGGGCAGGAGAAATTCAAAGGGATGACAAGAGGCAAATAAATTACATATTACTACCTAGCCACCATAACAGCTTAAGAGAGGCAAGGTGAACTCATATTCATCCAACCAATGGTCGAAAGGACAATGTGTCCCTGACCTAGATACACAATCATTGCTCGCATTAGACTGTGTTGATGGCGGTTGGATGAGAAGAAAGAAAAGGGAAAGAAAATGAAACATATGTGTACATATCCCCGCGAGAGAATAAAAGGCAAGTTTTTTTTTTTTTTCCTTTTAGAAATGATGAGTTGTGGGAGTCTGTGCCGAACAAAGAGTCGGATGAAAAGAAAGTCATTTTCATTAAAGGTCCCATTTTTTTTTCCTTTTATAACCACAAGTCACCTCGGTTATACCCGTCATTTACGTCTCCTCTTTCAGCCTGTTCTCCGGAGCTCTGGAAAGAACAAGATGTTTTGTGTCTGTCTCGTTAACACTAATAAGCCTCCTCTCTGATTGGCTGAATTGACTGTGAATGGGGAGGTGGGCGGCGACTGTATCGTTATGACATCACTTCTCCACATAAATCTCAATGGATCCTTTCAGAGCAATGAGTTTTATAACAGCATTATAACACTTAGACCTTCCTATAGTCAAAAAGGAATTAAAATCTCACTTTCTGCAAAATGACCTTTTACACTATTCAAATGGATTGTAACACTCCTATGAAAATAAGCAAACAGTTTCAGACAATAATAACTGAGACCTTTTATAAGTCTCTTTTTATCTTGGTCTCTTTAACAGACTCCAGACCGTGTCATGACTTTCTATTATTTTATATAGAACTATATAACTTTCAACGCTGACCTGATCTATCCCAGCGGCCAGGGCAAAGCACAGAAAGCAAATGGCTGACATCATTACCCAGAAATATGTCCCCGGTTATTGACAGTAAGGCAGCGTGCTCTGCAGCCTCTCCTCAGAGCCATTTCCTGGCCGTCACGGAAACTTTCTGTACATCATCAGTGGAAGTGCTCCGGCCCTAAACGCCGCCTGACGTAAAACCGGCCGCACCTCCTCCACCGAAATGACCTTTCACCTCTTACTGCACGGGGGATGTGTTGACACAGAGATCTCCGTTGTTTAACTGAACGAGAAACTGGACGTAGTCATCGCGGCGGCTGGATTCACAGAGAAGCGCCACATGGGTCCCTCGATGGTGACTTTTCACACACGCGCGCGCACAAACGCACGTGCACAAAAAAAAATAAATTCACCCCTTCATGAAACAAAATATGTCCTCAAGTGCTACACGATTACGATGAAAGGCCATCAAATGACATTCTATCTCCTTGTACCCTCATTACCTTCAGATGTGCGCAGGCATTTAACAGGACATCCAATTAACATGAAATATGAACCCGATGGAAATACCGCTGTGAGAATAACAAGAGCAACGCAAAAAGGGAACGAGACTTGGACGAAATGAGCCTGTGTTGCCCGTCTCTTGCATCTCGGTATCTCCTGAGGTGGATTAAGCTAACGCAATTTGGGAATAGGGGAAGGGAGATCAGTGGACAAACAGTGTGGACCCCCCCTCATCCCCCACCCTGATGCCACAGGGGCCTTCATCAGCAACATGGAGCCCAGAAGTGCTCGGACACATGCTAGTCAGCCCCTGGGCCGTGTTAGTATCCACAGTGGGGCGGCTCTCATGTGTTGACAGTGCTCGTCTAACCGCAAGGAAGGTTAGGGGAATCGAGTTTCTGGCTTATTAGAGCCCAGCGGAAGCTTTAAACAAAAAAAATCTCTAAAAATAAAAAGCCATGAAAATGAAAAGAAAAAAGACGACCACCAGGGATGCAACCTTTACAGACTCTCCGTGCAGTTCCAGGCTGTCGCTCATCAGAGATAACAATGAAAATAGCTTTAATATCTTTAGCGGTAATATGTTTTAGCGTATATATATCAAATTACATACATGCAGTCAGAGGATGCAGAGGTTGCTAGAGTACAAAGGAAGGAAGAAAAAAAAAAGAATCAAATTTAATAAACTCTGTGCACGACTAAGTGAAGTGCCTCTCACTCTGCCTCCAGGTAATATCTTTTCTGGACTGCAGCCTTCTCACAAAGGGCAGCGGCTCATGTTCCACAGACGTCAGTACACGATCAATGGTGGAGGAAGTATTTACATCCTTTATTTAAATAATTTTTTGCTTGACAAAAAAAGTATTGATTTGGTCCTTTTACTGATTATTAGATATGAGATGATTAGATTTTATTAATACAAAAGCATCAGTGTATTATTTGAACAATGGGTTTGGTCCCATGGTTTCCCAACCTAGGGATTGGCCCCTCCAAAGGGTCATGAGATAAATGTAATAGGTCGTGAGATGATTTAAGGGTGAGGAATTCCCATTTCACTTTTCCCTGGGTTTTTATGTTTCTTTTTATTTTTTTTGGATCATTTGAACATTGATTTAAAAAAAACAAGAAAAAAAGCCATGAGAAGTTTAGAGAGTAAAATCCCCCTGGAGCTGTTCATATCACAACTCGTAGACATGTGAAACGTGACCTGACTGCATGCTGTAAGATGTCAAAAGACAAAAAAGGGTGAAACCGCTGCTATTCATCTTCAATAATGTGTTGTATTAAAGCTTGGTATATTATCTGCTGTGTCAAATCTGTAATTCAAAGCCAACTGTCAAACACATGAAGTGGAGTAGGAAGTGCAACATTTCCCTCTGAGACGTAGTGAAGTTTAAAGTATAGCATCAAATCGAAATAGTCAAGTAAAACACCTTTGAATTGGACAGTGTAAAATTGCCAGTGCTAATATAATAACACTGTAATAACACTTGAAGAGTTAATTTTAACACTGCTACTGTTAAAATGGCTTCTTTTAGTGTTATATCATCACTTGTGATTTTACGCTGTACTTCCACCTATGTGGTCATTAACATCCTATAGGAGGCCTCCATCTGCCCAACATAACCTCTCATTTGTTCTCAACCAGGTCTGTCCTTAACGACCCACCCTGCTCACAACCTCTTCCTCTTTGCCAATGTTAATTAGGATGTTGTTTTCAGAAGCTTTTTCCTAATTAAAGGGAAGGGATATTAATCAGGTCTGATCGGGTTTTATTAGCCCACCCCACTCTAAGCCCCATCTCGCCATCGACCACACAGGGGCCCCCCTAATTATTTTCCATCAGCAAACTGTGTGTTTGTGGTTTTAACTTCCCTTCTGGATCTGAACTGGCAGCGTCATGTACACGGCTGCAAGGGCATGTGCGCCCGTCGTGAAAGACGTCACGAAGGGTCGGCCTGTCGCCCTCGTCACCGCTTCCTCGGATCTGATAAAATCACCTTTTCACCGAGTGACTCTTCTGTTCACACGCGCCATCTGCATCGCTAACAACCTCCCATTATTCGTGTTTAGGCTCCGCAGATGTGTAACACGCCAACTCTTGCAAAAACAGCGATCACTTGTCGGCTTTTCTAAACAGTCTCATGAATTAAAACGCTACGTCCGGGATCAGATCTGCACGAGCTCTGAAAGGCTCACTTGAAGGACTCTGGCGTTCACCTCACAGTGAAGTCAAGGCAGAGTAAAACTGGCATGAATATTGACAGTATTGACTGATCATGCTCTACATTTGGCCTTACTAGATTAAGCCTTGACTGGAGGAATTAGGAAGGAGGCAAAAAAGGAGTAGGAGGAGGAAAGGATGGCAGACAGAGATGGAGTGAGAGAAGATGTGGAGGCGACAGCCAATAAGAGATTGTCTTAAGGACAAAAAGCTGTTATTTTCATGGTAATCCTGGACTCTTGAGGGAAGAAGCTCCTGCTGAGGGCAGCTACCGCGTCGCAATGAAGACACTCTTGTAATTAATTTCACTTCCAACAAATTAGACTTATACAAACAGAACGGCGCTGCGGAGTCACATGTGTTGATTGGCTGTTATGAGCTCTGCGAATGAAGGTGTCAGGACATTGACTCTGCTGAGAACAAGTTCATCTGAATGAATAGCACGGATATATAACAAGTTAATTTGTAGATTGAGAAGAAGAAGAAGAAAGCTACTTTGCTCCTTTTAAATGAGCTGCCAAATGATGCACACAGTCAATGACTTGTGTTAATAGGAACCACCAGGCAGAATGAATTCATCCATTTCAGGGGCTTGATATCGAGCCTGTTTTTAAGGGGGGAAAAACACACGACTCCTTTGACTGGCAAAATTCTTATCATCAGTGTGCAAAAGATCTGTGTTTTTATTGTTTAGTCATCTGGCATTTCCTAAAAACAAAAGCCTCTGAGTCACTGCCTGACCATACAAACGCTGTCGTGTGATCAGATCGGCGTCCTAACATCTCTGTCCTTGACACTTTTCCCTCTAACAGCAGGACACGCATTGAAAATCCTCACACAATTATCCCGCACATTCTTGACTGAAGACATTGATTATAGGAGCAACATGGATAACGATAATTGGCGGTTGTAAGGAAATTATCAGCAGCAGTTCCTAATCATATTCTATTTGTGGAACAAGGGTTGTTTCACTTTGTACGGCTTTTTTTTCTTTTTCTGATATACTTTCACTTTTGTATGTTCTAGCAGAATCCTGTCTGAGATCAAGCGGACTAAAAACACTGGTAAGAATTTTAAAAAATCAACAGAGGTTCAAAAAAGCCACTACAAGCACATAAAATCCCTCTCAATCAATTCCCTTCTTTAGAAATATTTGCGCAGACCTAAGATGGTTTTTTAAGGAGTGGGATGGAGACCGGTGGGGGGGGGGTCAAATAGATGGTGACGTATGGAAACTGAGGGGAGGGGGACACAGGACCTAAATAGTGTCAGAAGCTGGATTATGACGATCAATAGTGTGTGTTTTTCATAGAGCAGAGTGCCACCAGCGTGCGTTGGGGAGATACACTAAGTTATGCGTGCGCACACACACGCTGACATTTTGAGTGTATGTTTGCGCTGGCCGTAATGTATGGAGCGTGCATGGGTGCACCTGCTCCCATTAAAAGCTCTATC
This sequence comes from Eupleurogrammus muticus, assembly GCA_036785175.1. Classification (NCBI taxonomy): domain Eukaryota; kingdom Metazoa; phylum Chordata; class Actinopteri; order Scombriformes; family Trichiuridae; genus Eupleurogrammus; species Eupleurogrammus muticus. Next base: position 15,157,258 of record JAYKQN010000011.1, on the reverse strand, counting down.
TAACTTAATGAACTGTGACGGATAAACCATGTGTGATTCAGCTGTAATTAAGCATTCTGTCACTATTAATCACACCTCTTGCTTTCAGTCAGCCAATTTTATTGCATCTAATACTCTCTGGGCACTGAGATCAACATCTTGACCTCACAGAGCGTGCTGTAAATCACTCATTCTCCCCAGTGTATAAATGTGTATATGTGGAAGTACAGGTAGCAGACACAGAGAACAGCTCTGTAGTGGCAAGTAGACCCACATTAGTGGATGAAAAGGAATAATTTCCCACTTTGTTAAATACAATGCTCATAATTAGGATCTATCAAGTAGATTATGCGGACGGCATGCACGGACTGTGCGTTAAAGCTCTGCAACATGACAAAAGAAAACGCAGCGCACATACACAGCCCACGCAGGGGCTTTAATTGAACCTCACTGCTTTCTAGAGCCCGGAAAGTGATTGACACCAGGATATCCCTGGAAACACGCACCCACGTCATCCTAATCATACTGTGTTTAGAGGGTATTACAGCACATCTGATCTGTGGCACCGGCACATTACGCACGCTCCTCTCCAACTGTCTGTGCAGCCTCCCAAACCAAACTGAATTAATCTTAGCCAAACAGCCTTACATTCAATTGGTGACACAATCTATTTTGGGAGGTTTCTGCTTGTTTCTTGAAGAATCAAGCCGCAACCTCCGGTCACAGAGCCCCTGTAATCGGGTGACTGAGGTCACGCTGCTCTCTGGTTTGGAAACATTAGTCCTTGGGCTATTTGCAGAGGGCCAGAAAATCATCAGAGAGGAGCAGGCCTGTTGAAACATCAGCTGAACAGCAGAAGACCCTTTTACACCATATTAAAAACATATTTCACCAACTTAAATATTTGAATTTGTGACAAAATGTAAGCTGATGCTACTTTAAAGTGAGTTTTCTTTTGAACTTCCAACTACTAAATATTATGTTGAACTAAGTATTGTTGGTGTATATTGAATTAATGCAATTCTGACAGAATTTGCTGTAACTCAGTCAAAACTGTTGAAGCAATGTTTTATTTTTAGAGTGCTAAAGGTTCAGGATACACAAAATAGCGTCATTCATCACATCATAAAAACAATCCTGGGTGTGTTCGCGTATTGGCACTATTCCAATAATCATATGCATTATTGACACGCCATAGGCAGCTATTGTTACACGCAATATACCCCCCCCTCCGCGTCTCAGCAATGCCTGGCAACGTCTGGAGCCAGATTGGTCGTCTCTTCCATGCTTTCAATAGCAGGTTTCCACAATTATCTGATTCAACACACCCACTTAACTCCACGGCAAGTGTTTTGGTCTTCATCTCCACCTGGCAACCTGTGCCTAAGGTTTTTCAATGAGACAGCATGGTCAATTTGCACATATATATATATATATATATATATATATATATATATATATATATATATATAGCCAAATGCTATCTTGTAGTAGGTAAAATCTCCAGCTATGCATATGGATGTGTCAGTAAAGGTTAATTGCCAGTTAACTGAGAGCCTCTACTTAGAATTGCCAGTCCAAGGTAGCAGATGCTTCATGTGCATTTGCATGAATTATGGCAGGAGGAGTAACACCTACATGAATAGGCTGAGCTACTGTAGTTCCACCTTACGCTCCTGATTTCCTCCATGGTGGAGATGCCCACCAAAGGAATGCGTTGTTGCTTCCAACAAAAAGAGCTGCGCCACTTGCATGCAATAAAAAACAAAAATCTAACTAAAAAATGTTTAATGCTAGGTCCGTTTTTTTGTATCATGAGTTTGGGGTTAAACAGATGCATTGCATTTTTAGTGTGTGTGTGTGTGCTAGTAATGATTGCAGCACTATTAGCAACAGTTGCCTCTGCGCACTCACGGTTAAACCTGTTGCAGCATCATCATCCACTACACCAGCAGCTGCTGCCAAACACACACCTGATCCCGTGAGATCAGGAGAGAGAACAAAATAAAACACAAAACGACTGCATACTTTTTTTTTTCTTGTTGTTATATTTTTTTTGGTAAGACAAGCTCGCTCCGCACCAACGTCTGGATCGAGCGCGCCGTGCGTAAACGGCGCATCGAGCGGCGCATCCTTACCTGTCGTCGGTCTGCCAGTCTCCGAGCAACAGGTCTCGGAACCGGTACCGAGGGGGCAACGGGAGCACCTCCTTCTCCAGTTCGACCATGGCTCTCCTCCTCGGAGCCCGGAGACAGAGAGAGAGAGAGAGAGAGACGAAGATCACCGCGAAAAATCGCACCTCCGCCACCGAGGAGGAGGATGAGAAAGAGGAGGAGGAGGAGGAGGAGGAGGTGGCGGTGGCAGTGGTGGTGGTGGACCACCCCGAAATCAACTCCGTTCCTCTCGCTGTTCGAAACGCGGATCGATTTCAAACACATCGATACACTTTCTCGGCATCGCCCTCGACCTCCCTCCTCATCAGAGAAATCAACTTCTTCTTTTTTTTTTTTTTGTTTTGCGTGAAGCTCTACTTTTGGCAAAAGGTAGAAGATGCTGATCCCTCGCTGGGGAGCAACTGGGTGTCTCTACACCTGCATCCTCCTCTGCCTGAGCTCTGCATGGACGCACTGGCTGCAAAAATGGAACAGACCGTTTGGGGAATAGCCTACTGTTGAATTTCTATGCAAGGAATCAGGGGAAAGCAACAAAAAGGAGAAAAAGTGTGAAACTTTAAGAGCATTATATGGTCATCTCCAATCCACATATTTGCTATGCAGTTGATTTGGATGTGCAGCTACGTTTTAGGCTCTGCCAAATGTGAACACTGTTGTTTTAAGTATCCAAGAGCTGAACATAATCAGCAAGACCTCTAAAATAAGATGCTGTGCTCTCCTGAAAAAAGAATCATAATCCTCCTCTTAAATTTGTAAAAGAAAAAAAAAATATATATATATATAGTCAAGACACACTCAGAAAAAGCTAGTTCCTATAAATAATATACAAAACTGAAAGTCATGAGCTCAGTATTATCCTACATTCATTATGAATGTTGAAGCATGCTCTAATTGTTACAAATTACTAAACACGTGTAATTAGGGCTTGGAGCACTTTTAAACGACTCTCATTATGCAACCAAACATTTCTATTGCTTTGCCTGCCACACGTCACAAGGCCACAGGTTGAATGTAGCAGAAGCCCTAATTCTGACAGATGAAATTCAAACCGCTTTCTGGAAAGCCCCCAGACAACAGGTGCTATTTAAATTACCTTCCATTGATTCATGTTAATCACCCTTGGTTGAGCCTTATTAATCCAGCCAACATCTGTGACCTCCAAACAAAACCTCCGCTCAGGAGGGCAAAATAGGATTATTCCCTAAATGGTTTGATAAAACAGCAGCGGGAAACGCTCACAATAATGACCCGTTGATGCATGTTGTTTTACTGTCAGCTCTTTTTGTTTCCAGCAGAAAAAACATGTTACGGCATTAGCAGGACACCGATACATGACACTCTTCAGTATTACTGACTTTTTTTATGATTTTTTAATTGCTTATGTGTGAAGGGGCTGTCAGGACTGCTGCCCAGAGTGCCATGACAAAGGAATTCTATTCTACTTTGCCCTCTGGCGGGGAAATGTGAAATGACACAAGCACACAAGTGGTAGGGAGCCAGATTCATCTTGAATAAATCATGAGGAAATGCTTAGACATTTATTAAAATAGCGCCTTTGGAAGAATTAAAAACCCTAATGCACACATACACACGTGCACGCACATGCACACACACACACACACACACACACACACACACACACACACACACAGGCAAAACATTTCAAGTGGGTGAGCCTAACTGCGTAGCCATGGTAACAACAAAAAGTGCCAGAGCATATCAGAGGAGCTAGTTTGTGGGTTTCAAACCTCATTTAAAGCCTTTTTAGTCACATATTATCATAATGTGTACTCATGTCCACCTAATGAGGACAATTTGCAGAGACTGCATAAAGCAGGTTGTTACAAGAACCAGTCTTTCTGCTCTGAAGTCATTTATTACAGCCAACAAATGTGACAAAGCAAAAGAGTAAAAACAATCATCCATTTAAAAAGTAACTTAAAAGTATAGATATAAAAATAATTCAGTCAGTATCCCAGCACTAGACAAAAGTGCTTTCTCCTGAGTGTTACTCCAACGTGATGTTGACGGAGGCCAACGCGTCCACAGCCCAGCCGGGGTACTGCTGCGGGGAGGGGAACAGGCGCTTCATGAACGTCTGTATGAACTCAGGGAAGCGGCCTTCCACGATGCTCTGCCTCACGGAGCGCATCAAGGTGAGCTGCAAACAGAAACGTTTCCGTGAGTGTCGGACAAATTTGCGGCGGTCTCGGATCCCCGGGTGGAACTCATTTCCTTGCTCTGCACCTTTACAGGATAAAAGCAGCAGGTAACATGGAAATCAGCAGTGTTGGAATGTAAATAAGTATTTTTACTGTTATTGTTCTTAATGTTTTTTTGCATTTGTATTTTAAGCAAAGATAATTATAGTAATTATAATTACTATGTATTAGTAATACATATCTTTTACTAAATTTTGAGACAATTATCTGTACTTGCTCTTTACATTTTGGAAATTAATTTTGTTGCACATTACATTATATTATCATCTTGCAAAATCTTGAATAAAAAAGTGCGAGAGTCAACATGTGTACATGAATATACATTTGTTGTGCATGCTGGCTGGCATTAATGAGTCGGGAAAAGCAAATCTTATTAAACAGAACGTCGAGTTGATTAAAAAGTCAAAGTGATAGCCCTCATGTGGTTAGTGGCTGTTGTGTTATCCTTTTACTGCTCTTAACAGAGCACAGTGTTGTGAGCAAATGACTAAAACAAATTAGAAATAGATTTAAAAAACATATCATGTCTAAATGGTGAATTAGTAAATAACTTGCCATTTATAGAGTTTTAAGCCACTAAGCCTTTTTCTTGTGAGCACTGAGCAGTGACAGAAATAAATGTATCATGACACAGCTCAGAGACTGACAACCTATTGCAAGACTTCTTCTACTTTTATACTTTAAAGTAAATATATAATTAAGTACTACTACCCACTAACATGTATGCACGGCTGGTAAGTTATCTCTCTCTTGCTCTTTGTGCATGTGAGTGAGAATGACAGAATCATGTTGGGGGAGAAAAAAAAATAGGTGGAATCATTTTGTGGTACTCTGTTTTCATTCTATGGCACTGCGCCACAGATTGGTCTAACAGCAATCAAAATATGTACACACAAGCACTGAAAAGCGTCTTTCTTTCCCCTCTCTCCCCATGACGTGGCCCCTTTAATATCCGTTGAGCAGCTGAAGCAGATGGGTCTTCAGGGGTATTCTTTTATGATCGCAAGAATGTGACCATTGCATCCTTTGACCTGCTGGCAGTGCTGGACAACAGGTCTGAAAATAAGGTTCCATCCACTGGAGAAAATGTTTCAAAAATGTAATAGCATTTCATAAAATACTACAATCAACATGTCTGCCCCAACAGCCACTCTGCTCCTGTTGCTTCAATGGAAAAAAGATTATATATAATTATAAACAACTGATACTTAAGCTAATAAGTAATGAATATGTTGCATAATCAGGCACTTTTTGATAAGTTCTTAGGACACATCCATCATAAGAGAAGGGGAGTAACTTTTGTTTTCATATCATCAGAGCTGAAAACAAGTTTAGAGAGTCTCTGAAGGCTAACAGTGAATCATAACAAATATCAACGCAGACCTGTGGCCGGAGGTAATAACTTCTACTAGCAGGATTGCAGACGTCGACTACGGGCAAATATAAAAGTGATGAAGCACATGTAATACGTGCACTACGGGCCTTTAAGTTTCAGTGCATCACCTCCTATGAAAATGAATAAATAAGTGAATAAAAGTGTGGCGCGGCGCTCCTGTGGCCTAGTGGTTAAAACACATGCTGCATAACCGCCAGGTCCGCGGTCCCAATCTGGCTGTGGAGCGTTGTCACCTTCATAACTCTTTCTCTTCATTTTCCCAGCCCATGCTCATAATATATATATAAAAAAGAAAATAACATGCTCTAGTAATTTGATTTAAAACTATATTTACTTTAGGGCTTGTAACTTCACTTTAGCTCTGAAGTCAGATGAGTTGATGAAGAATAATAGAGTGCTGAATGTTGATAAAAACAAGTAATATTTTCACCTTACATTTCCAAACTTATAGTTCTATTTTATACAGCAGCCTCCAGTTGTAGGTGCCCACAGCTGACAACTACAATATAGTGTATTGCGAGCATTGTAGTAAATGTTTAGATACAGCTTAAAATATTAAAGAAGAGAATCTAAAATAAAGTATTACTGTAAGGCGTGCCAGTAGATGAATGACTTAGACAAGTCCTTCCAGGATAGGATTTAGGTATCTACGTGAGTAACTGTTCATACATTGTATGTAGACCAATGGGGTTTTCTTATGAATTGTAAATGCTAAGCTTGGCTATCAATAACATTTACATGAATTCTGGCCGGACAATAATTCAGGTTCCTCACAACTGCAGCTATGCATCAACATCGTAATGCCTAGTTTTAATTGCAGGATATATCAGTATCATTAAAGCCAATAAGGCTATTATTTAGCCATTCAAAAGCGTGACCTATAACCTTTCAAAATAAGTGAGTCGGAAGGGAGATCTAGTACTTTATTATATTATAACTCGACATGAATGTACAGCTGTTGATCTCTTTCTCTCAGTCTCTGTGTGCGAGTAGGAGAAAAACAGAATCGAATCAATTTCCTGCGCTGGGTTTTCAGTCTGCTGCGCCACAGAGTTGGTCAATGTGTGGGAAGCACTGCGATAGATTGCTTATGTTTCTGTTGAATCCTGCTTTAATTGTTAGAATGTACGAGGTTAAGATTTTATGCTCAGGAGTAATTTCCAATACAGACCTGGTAGGCAATGTTGTGGATGGTGATGTGATGCATGGCGGCAGTGTCGCTCTTAAAGAGAGCGTGCAGGTAAGCCCGGCTGTGTCTGAAACAGAAGACAGAAAAGGTCAGAAAACCTTTCTTCTAGATATACATTTTAGATACATATGAAACCAGGGTAATTGGTACAATAAATTAATTGGTCTAGCATCCAAAATAAATCCCTCTTTTAGACCTAAATGGGGAATCAAGTTTAAATTAAGCCTTATTGGGCCCTACAGACACTCTCTGTTCCAATAAAGAAACAAACTAAAGAGAAACATCATATACGAGTTTTCCTTGTGAGCCAATAATGTGTTGGCTTACACAATAATGTGTTGTTTGTACTCCACATACCTCTTGCAGGTAGGACATTTGCAGTCTGGGTCTATGGGCTGCAGGTCCTTGGCATACTGCTTTTGTTTTACCTGGACAGCTCCCCAAGGCACTAAGGCAGAGCCAAACCGCTGCAGGGAAGAAGAAAAACACCACTGTCAAGCAACACACGTGGGATTCGGTTGATTTAAGCGTTAATTATCCATGTGTGAGAGCTTACTGCGGTCCGGGTGGGAAACACACAGTCAAACATATCGCATCCCAGAGCGACACACACCACCAAATCAACAGCGTACCTGCAAAAAAGGTTTTACTTATAACGACGCAGCAAAAACCGCTGATGTGATGAAGCTTTACAGCGTAAAAGACATACGTACCCCACGCCCATGAGGTAGCGAGGCTTTTCTCGAGGCAGGTGGTCCGTGCTCAGCGTGACCATCCGCCAGAAGTCGTCCTTCTCCTCGCCTCCACTCAGGCCTCCGATTGCGAAACCGGGAACGTCGCGTTTAGTCATTTCTGCAAGAAAGGCAGGAGCTGGAAATTGCAAGTTTTGACCCCTTATCATCTGTTCCTCACAGTCCCAACTGTTTATAAGTGAGTAGTTCTACACCAAGACCAGACTGTCGTGGTGCAAGTATACAAAAGAAAAACAGAAAAAGATTATATTTGGGCATCGGAAAGCTTTAAAGGGCTGCTGCTGCAAAAGACCAGGCACAAAAAGTGATGTGAATGAAAGCTGAAATAGTGAATGAAACAGAAGCAAAAGATGAACCCTGAAAAATCCAACCGTAGCAACCAATAAGTAAGCCTCACAACGAGCTGCCACCTACTCGCTCCCCTCTTGGCCACTGAATGCCATGTAACCTTCCCCTCCTCCTCTTCCTCACATAACTGGAACATGCCACCTGCTGTGTTAAATAGGTTGCAGCGCTACCCAGATGCTAGGCTTTCCAACCACACGGAACACCACATTATTATTATAAACAATGTATTTTTCTATTACTGCTGGCAATCACAATCTTGTAAGCACATAAGTTACTCCTTAGTGCAACAAAGGTCAACCGTCATTTGCTACAGAACATTTTTACCCTGCAGTTCCGCAAATTCACAGTGAACAATGAAGATTGAGAGGAGAAGCCTTTTCACACCCAATTTAAGACGCATGTGGATTTTTGCCTTATTTTTCTTGCCAAACTGCAGATTGCTGCCAAAATCTTCACACAATATTTAGGACAGGAAATATCTGTTCTGACACATTGAACAAATTCCAAGCTGCCGCCACCTGTTTGATTCACACATCCCTCCTCACTGGATTGACATGTGAAGGTGAAATGATTGTATATCGTTGGATTTCCATTACAGCTGATCAGTATGCATGTATAAACCTGTTATATTATATAGACATATATATGATTATAATAGGGAATGTTTTAAACAGAGAAAGGCACACAGCCCGAATACATGCTTTTAAATAAACCTGCAGGATTTCCATGAGGTTGTGGTGTCACAACTACACATGCAATAGTAATAAAACCCAGGGAAAAGTATGCATATTGTTGAGAAGCTGCATTACAATAAGGCAATGTGATGTGATGGAATTTTCAGAAAGTTACAGACATTGCCAACATAGTCATTATATACATTCCCTGCCATGCAATGGATCCTCACCTCATCCTCCGCATACACCACGAATCAATACATTTCTGTTATTCTAAATAATGTCATAGTCTTTTCCTGTTCTAAATGCATTGTTTTCATCCTGTGCACAAATCATCTATTATAAGTCTGTCCATCCTTGAAAAGTGATCCTCCTGTTACTCATCTTGAGGTTTCTTCCTCGTTTAAAGGAGTTTTTTGTTTTTTGTTGGTCTAAGGACAAGGGATGTTATGTTGCTGTGAAGCCCATTGAGGCAAATCTGAGATTTTTGATTTCAGGCTTCACAAATTGACTGGATTTGACTTATTATTTATCAAAGATCCTATTCTGTTAATACTTTGTATAGTCATCCCTAAAATGTAGTTGTCATATGAATATTGAGAAATTTAGTTTTGTCAATATATCATACAGACCTACTTTTCCATAGCACTTAAAAAACATTAAGAGGCAAAACAGGGAACGCAGCAAGTGCATTTTTTTTAAATAAATCAGGTGGAAAGTAGGAAAGGAATTGCAATGGAACAATATATATATTTTTTTTACCATCTAAGCAGGTTTTTCGAAGCTTTGCGTTAAGGCCACCCTGGATGATGGCAAAAAGGTTCTGTTTGTGTGGATTTTGATTAGCCACTATGCAGCGATCCAGCCAGCGGATGGACCTATGCATGGCCTCCTCCACCCGTGGTCCCGTCACGGTGCTGCTGACCACGTCGTCCAGCTGCATCATGATGTCCGACCCTAAAGGAACACAGAGAAACATGGAGACCGTCTATTGGTAACTGGCAAAGTGAGGGAATGGGCAAAAATAATGTTACTTTACATTTTATTCAAACAATTTGACTCGTTGCAGACCCAGACTGTTCTGTATGCCGATGGACTTCTCAGGAGTTAGAAGGATCTCTTTGCCATCATAGGGGGACTTGAACTTGACGCCTTCTTCCGAGACCTCTGAGAGTTCAACGAGTGACACCATCTGAAACCCTCCACTGTCCTGTACGAAAAGCAGAAAACGCCGTTAAACCAAAGTATTCTATTATTAAAAAACATGTTTGCAGTTTTTCCAATATCAGTCAGATGTATTATGAACACAGAAAGAGGTAATCAGCATTAAAAGATCAACTACATATGTGTTTTCAATACAAACAGTGTGTTTATACAGCCATGCAAAAATGCATTTAAAGTTTATTTAAAGCTTACACAGGGTTTCAATAGTCTGATCATATCAAATGGATATCTGCTACATTTACAGTCGTTTAAGTATCAATTACCCTTTTTTTGTTTTATCAGACTGTGGTTCACTGTTGTGGTTATGGTGGAAGTATGGCAACAAAAACTCAGTGAAATGCTCATGTTAGCACAGGAGGATTGTGGATATTATATAGTATGAAGGGATCTTCTATTCAAAGATTAGATCAGAGGGTATAAGCAAAAGAAAACACTCCAATTTTTTTTTCCAACTGATGAAAGATGAAACCATCCTACGAAAAATAAAACCACAGCCATGTTTTTCATGAATTTCAACTCCATTATTATAAAAAAATTGGAATATTATTCCAGTGGAGAACACTGATCATATTTAAATTCAGAACCAGGCCCTATATATACAGTGATCAGTGATATGTTGTTTCCACTCTTTATACTACTATTTATGTTTTTCCTTATTGTCTTTTGTTTTTTCCTCCAAGGGCTTCTAGGGGAAGTATAATTATTAGGGATGCACCGATGTGAAAATTTCGGCCGATATCGATATCCGATATACATATCGGCAGTCACTGCCGATATCGATATTTGCCGATATCGATATATGTAGAGAAAAAAAGTTTTCTGTAGTGTCACAAATTTAGTACAGACCAGAAAAAAACACTGTACATTTGAAAAGCACAACAGTGCTCTTTATTTAAAGGAAGGCTCACTGTAAAACTGTCATGTGGTTAGAGGAAGTACGGCGGAGCGGACCCGATGGAGCTCCGCGAAGGCGGCGACGTCGGCGGCGGCCGGCGATGAGAAGGCGGCAGGACGGCGTCCGACACCCCGGAGCAACGTTCCGCGCATTTTTTTGTCTTTTCGGGCGATGCGATGTGACGGAGGAGCCCGCTAGGAGAAACCGCTACAGTTAGTTGGGTCACTGTCTGCGTGTCTCTCGGCGACGCGCTAAGCTAGCTGGTCCTAGCGGGATCCTCCGTCACATCGCATTGAAAAACGTGACATATCGGCCGATATATATCGGTTGGCCGATATATGGTGCATCACTAATAATTATTATTTATTATATATTCACAAAAAACAAAAACACTTACTGTTAAGAGATTCCTCTTCCAGTTCATGAAACCATGTAAACCTTTTGCTTGTTCGATCAAATCAGGTCCCTGGAAGTGAGTTAGTAGTTTTGAAAGGGATAAATAGAAACAAGCCATTATTGTAGCATAGAATTGGTTTTAGAAATTTTTAATACAGGAAACTGAAATCCCCATCACGCCCATCAGTTTTCTTCTGTCCTACCGGTCTCATGCCCAGATGGTATGTGTTTCCAAGACATATCTGACATCCAAGACCCTCCAGCTGATCCACAGTTATCCCCTTCATGGTCCCCTGGGTGCCCACGGGCATGAACACCGGGGTGCTGACGGCGCAGTGGGGCAGCAAGAGGTCACAAGCTCGGGCTTTTGTCACGGGACACTCGGCGATAATTCGCAGGGTGAGGGGGGACACGACAGAAGGCACTTTGCCTGCAAACATCTCGCTGCCAGAGGTGCTCTCAGCAGCCATGTTAGCTTGACACATGTGACACGAACGAAGCTCGTGGTTGATGTTAGGCTTGGCCAATAGAAACGCGGCGATTTGTTCGCTGTGCAGCGGAGGGGCAGCGGGATCAGCCAATCAACGCCGCCGCCTCTCAGACAAAGAGGCGGGGCCCCGCTCGCCGGTTTCGATCGGATGTCCGTCTCCTCTAACCGGATGGTGTTTGTGTGGGGAAGTTTTGTTTTGCAAGTTTTCCGTCCGTTTCGACTGACTGGTTATTTAGTTATTGTGCTCAAACGAGGACGAAATGGTATTAGCGTGAAGCGCATAGTCGGCAACCGTTCAAGAGTTCACGGAGAGACTAAATCAAACCGGACGTAGCTGCGGCGAAGCGGCAGCGTTTAACCCGGGAGCACCTTGCTGCTAAGCTAATCGTTACCCGAGCTAGTTAGCATTTTTCTGTGCGTTTTGTTGGGCTCTCCCAGCTAAACCAAACCATGGGGAACCGGGGCATGGAAGACCTGATTCCCCTGATCAACAAGCTTCAAGACGCTTTCAGCTCGATTGGGCAGAGTTGTAACCTAGACCTTCCCCAGATCGCTGTGGTCGGCGGACAGAGCGCTGGAAAAAGCTCTGTTTTGGAGAATTTCGTGGGCAGGTAAGTTTGATTGCGGTTAATTAATTTCCATTTGTCTCATAGGTGATGCAGTTAATTGCGCCGCTTATCTGTGCTCCGAACTGCGTTGTATTTGTCTAATAGAAAATCCATTTCCTATAATGCTAGCGCTAGGCTAGGCTGAGTTAACGTCGCTCCGCCGGCACAATAACGTCAATATTAAGTTACGCACTCGTAAACGGGATTTACCAACGATCTAAACTACATAGTGGTAACAGCGACTTGATGGACACAGAACCAGTGGGGCGACCTTCATACAGTTCATGGGGCCGACCTAAAAGCATAATATAAGATGACATTTATTATATGAAGGCGTGTAGCCAGGGCTTTGGTGTACACTTTTATAGTTATTTATAACAATACACTGTAAATGACTGGATATAAAGGATAACACATGGGTAAATAGATTACTTAATAGAGTATTAATCCGAAAGGGACATTAAAGGGTTAATATTCCAGCAGCTACTCATAGATCAAAATACACAAAAAACATCATTTAAAAGTAATAAGTTCTTTGCTCTTTTGGGTTAGCAGTATTTTTACACAACATATACATTTTCTAAGTCTGATTTCCCTCCTCTCTGATGTTTTGATCACATTAAGAATCTTAAAACCCTTATTAAAATGGCATCAGTTAAAGGCCGCCGGTGTGTTTTGAATGCAATCATAGTGCAGCTGATTTTTCTTTGCCTAGATGGCCTCAGTGCTGAATGGCAACTTTTTCCTGTGGTTCTATTTATAAATGCATGCCGCACCCAGATAGTTCAATAGGTTCAGAGTTTGCCAGCAATAGTGTGCTTTTTTATTAGCTTCTAGAAAGGTGTTGATTGTATTTTTAAATTGGTCACATAACAGTCTTTGTTTCATTAGCGTGTTTATTTATTTATTTTTTAATTATATGCTATGTTATCTGTGGATTATTACATCTAATTTTTTCTATTTATTTAACCTTAGAAGTTACAACATATTTACAGCAGACACAACTTCCCTTACCATCTTCCTCTTTTTACATTATTACTATTCTGCACCACTTTTGAAATCAAGGAAATTGCCTCAATACATGTTTTCATCTAATTTTCTAAATTAGGTGGAGACATTCTAATTCTAAGCATATGAAGTGTGAGCTGCGGCGCTCCTCGACAGGCTGATCCTGTTGTCCTTTCCCACATTAGCACTGAGTTAGATCACCCTGCAGATAAAGAACCAGCTCGCTTTTAAAGCAGCTTGTTTAGCAGGTTTCCAACCCATTCAGAGACGCTAGTGTGTAACCCAACCCACACAGAGAATGCACAATCGCACGCATGCACAGTACACTCAGGCCAGCCGGTAGAAGGGAGGAAGTACACAAGCTAATAAGATGGCCTGTGGACAGGCCTTTAGTGATAAACATACTGTCGAAAGTGCATTTCACCTGCTCATAAGCAAAAACACACAACGATTACACTATCGCTCGCTGTACATTAATTCAGATGTGTGGGACTTTGCTCTCTGAGAGCACTTTGCACAATATTATCAGCTCTAATTAACATAGTGCGATTCGTGGTGACCTCAATCACACTGCCTGTGCTGGCCTTCCGCTTTCTGGCAGTTGACAGGACTAACACACACACCCGTGTGTTCAGAATGTCACACTTGTAAGCAGCAGTGCGGCGTACACTTTTGCACCTTGTCACACTGAGCATGTGATTAATACACAAAGTTTGCCATCTTTTTTTTTTTTTATCACCGCGATTAAACGCCCGTTGCTGCCGTGAAGGCGACCAGCAAGGAGTCAAACTCACAAGGTCGAGTCTGACTCCAACCTGGAAGTGTTTTGGGAGCCGCTGTGGCAAATTGCTATAACAACCGGCACACTTGCATCGCGGTGAGTCATTGTTGATCTAAGGAGCAGCCAATGCCGAAGTCCTTTACCATGTTTTTCACTCATCTGCTGCACAAACTTATACATGTTTGGTGCTGTTAGGAAATTGATTTACAAATTCCCTGGTTTGCCGACTGGTTTTTAAATGCAAACACTAAGCTGCTGTTACTGTCTACATTTCCCCCAATGACTGACTTCTTTTGTTTTTCTTTACGAGTATGTTGTCTGTGAAAGGCCAAATTCGATCCATCGCTCCCTTTCTCCTGCACCAGCAACGACTGAGAGTCACTTAGCGTTGAGAAGAGGCACATTTGAGACCAGACTGTATGATTCAGACGCTGAATGTACACACGCTTTCTTTTGCTGTCTCCCGCCTGAATTCCACACTGATGTCATTATCTGATACGGCTGCCAAGCGACTAAACTCGCCCGCTTTATCCTATAACTGGCAAACGTTCTGCCTCTACAACCCGCATGTCTGCAGTCGCTCATCAGCATGCGCTACGTTGAGTTTTCTGCTTGATGAGTGGGCAAACGGAGTTTAGGAAAACTGGGGCTGATCGGATTGATTGGAACACGACGTGCCGCACGACACACCTCATTACTTGATTTGGGTGTCACAGGAGACCAGGGAAAAAAAATAGGATGCTTTGCTGCATGGAGGCTAATCAAATCACTGTGTGTGCGTTTGTGTGTGTGTGTGTGTGTGTGAAACAAACTCTTTGTTTATGTTTTCATCAAGGCAACATAATGAGGGACCTGAAGTTTTCAGTGACGCTCTGAACATACA
Source organism: Eupleurogrammus muticus (assembly GCA_036785175.1). NCBI lineage: Eukaryota > Metazoa > Chordata > Actinopteri > Scombriformes > Trichiuridae > Eupleurogrammus > Eupleurogrammus muticus. Next base: position 15,142,239 of record JAYKQN010000011.1, on the reverse strand, counting down.
CTAAATTCTGCTGTAGATTATGGCAACAAACATTTGGCTTTAGTGTTTATCTGACGTCTCAATACACACCCAGTGTAAGTAACTAATAACAAAAGTAGTTGCCTTTACATTCCATTCAGGCGTGTCACTGCCAGAACTCTGACATTACGTATGCTTTATTGACATAGCTTATTAGCTAAATGATCCAAAGCCATATCTTATAATTAAACATATGCTATGACAAGTCAAACTGTCCAGACAAGCATGTACCTGTTTTGCTTACTCTGCATTGTTCTCTGGATAAATGACACCAGCAGCTTTTTAGAAACAAACAGCACCCACAGTAAAAGAAAATAAACGAGATTTCAGATGACACTTTATTACAAGAGTCAAGGATTTTACATTTAAAAATAAGCTAATTTATGCTGGAAAAAATGTATCTCATCAGGCTTATTTTCCTGCCTCCTCTAAGATTTGCATGCACAGGTCTGCATTTGACTGTTCAGTTCACTCTTTAGTTTTGAGATGGCGATCATGGCCCTCTTTCCATTTTTGATTGTGTTGCACCGTTACATCATGGTCTCACTGGGAAGTGTGGACGTCATATCTAGCGCTGCAAGCTGTCCTGGGCGGAGGTTGTTATTGTATCTGATGCCACGAGGCTGCAGTGAAAACCACTAGTTTTTCAAAGTAATGAAATGTATGGTAGAAGCTCAGTGCCGTACGAGATCAAAATGTAAAAACTTGTTTTTTTATCCCCCTTAAAGAATTTAATACAACAACCTTGCTTTAATACTGGCTTACCATTCCTAAAATACGACCTTGTTGGTATATTTGTTGGTGTAAAACTGCAACTTGTAGTTGAGTTACTCCCAGATTGTGCAATGCATATACAGTATGAAGGGATTTGGACATAATTACCTACCAGGCTGGATGCCTGTGTGCATCACAGTGGACATCAATTTGTGGGGGAAGTACAAACAGCCGAGTGGTGTAGAATGAAGGGATTTTCCCACTAAGCAGCTGGATTTTGTTAGTGTTTAAAAAGCGTTGGGGTTTAGCGATGCCTCTTGGTAGCCACAGTGGCAGGCCGGGATGCGGGATTGTGGGTCGCCATAAATATATGTACGCGTAGCCACAGCGGAGACCCAACAGGAGTCCCTCCAGAACCACAGACACTTTTTTTGTGTGTGTTCTTCACCCTCCCGTGGGATCAATCCTGTGACCTCAGCACTTCACACACATTCAAAAGCGAGGCCTGCCAGACTTTACGGGTTTTCGAGTAAAAGGAAGATCGGCCGTGGACGAGGGCTCGGCTCGTCAGAGCCGCTCGGCCTGTTTTGGAGGGGGAGGCAGGGGGAAGGGAGTTGGCTCCCTCGTTCTCTCCCTGCCCTACTCTCTTTTTGGCTGGACCACTGCCCCACAGTCCCTGCTGCCGTGCATGAGGGAACAATATCCACCATTGGTTGGATTTCCCCAATTGGCCATTGCTCTTTTTTATATGAATTATGAACAATTTCTATTACATCATCAGGAGCATTGTATGATGTTAGTGTTTAGAGCTGCAACAGTTAGTCTATTATTTCATTAGTTACCAACTATTACATGATCGCCAACTATTTTGATAACCAAATAATCAGTTTTAAATAATTTTTAAGAAGTAAAATGGCAAAATTCTCAAATCTGACTATTTTCTGATTTCTTCTATAATAATAAAGTTATGATCTTTGGGTTGTGAACTGTTGGTCTGAACAGAAAAAATACATCTTATGTTGTATATTCATCTTTGGGAAACAGTGATTGACATTTCCCATTTTTTAATGAGATGAACTCAAAGATCTATAACATTCTCCACTCTTTATCTCAAATACTGTTCACGAAGGAGTGGGCCAACATTCCACAGGCCACAATCAACAACCTGATCAACTCTATGTGAAGGGCATGTGTTGCACTGCATGAGGCAAATAGTGGTCACACCAGATACTGACTGGTTTCTGAACCCCCAGACTCAATTAGAATTAATCTGCATGTTTCAGAGTGGCCTTTTACTATGGCCAGTCTAAGGACACCTGTGCAAAAAGCACTTGTGAGGTGATTATCTGGGCAAAGGAGAAGTGCTTACTATCACACATTTAGACACACTTTGAACAATATTTGAGAGAATTGGTTAGTTTGTGTATGTAGAAAATGTTTTAGATCTTTGAGTTTATTGTTTTGATTAATTTTGATGAATTATAGATTCATCAAATTGTATTATTGTCTGGTGTCTATAGACTATAATAGTAAACCGATGATCTTTGTTGACTGTCAGTCTAGGGAAAAATATGATTATGCTTTGAGTTTAGTTATTTTTTATACCATGAACCAAACAGTTATTTGATCATTAATATTTATTGTTTTCATAATTAATAGAATAATCAACTATCATATTGGTTCATCTTCAAGAAGAGGCAACAGTTGCAGCATGTTTGGATTTATTGGCTAAATAATTGCCCTTGTGAGACAAGTGTGAAGTCTATTGTGAACTTTATATGTTGTGTTACACACACTTAGCTGAGCAGATCAGCTGCGAATGACACCAGCTGGATAACACACACCACAGCACAACACTCTAAACCTACTCTGTGGTGAAGAAAATAACTATCTATAGTTAATAGATATTTACACTAAAGTTCCTAATTTTGGGGTCATTTATTTTTTTAATGAAGATAACATGAAACTAGTCAGAAATACACTCTATACATTGTTAATGTGTTAAATGACTATTCTAGCTGCAAATGTCAAGTTTTTAATGCACTATCGTATATAGAAGTCCTTTTTCATCAACCATCACTCCAGGATTCTAATTGTAAATTGTGTTTGCTAATTGCATTAGAAGCTAATGGATGATTAGAAAACCCTTGTGCAATTATGTCAGCAGTGAAATTATTACTGCAAGCAAACGTTTTTTTTTCTAACCTCGTCAATGTCGTGACTATGTTTTCTATTCATTTAGCAACTTGTGACCTTTCATGGAAAACGCAAAATTGTCTGGGGGACAACTTTTGAACAGTAGTGTATACACTACACTAACTAAAATATCTTTATGCACACTCTTGTTTCACCTGCTTAGTGTTTTTACTCCGGTTCTGACCCAGTCCTGTTTGCTTTCCCTCGTGATGGAGGGAGGGAGGCTCACAGACCGCTGCTCTTTGCTTGGCCATCCATAATGCATGAAATGGTACACAATCTGCTCAGCCTCGTCTATCATTTACAGCGCATCAATAATGGAATCCTCCTGGCCTCTCGCCTCCTTTCAATATGCCACTGCCGTTTATCCAATTCTGTCTGTCAAGAGCAACTGCTCCGATTCGGCACTCATCTTTTGCCTTGTGTCTTTTCTAAAGAGTTTTCCCCCCTCCCTAAACAAAGATGTGTGTGTGTGTGTGTGTATCCGCTGAGCTTTCTAATAGCTCTTCATTGTGCCGCAGTGTCAATCTTTTACCAGTCGTCACTTGTTGAGGTAATGAGATGGCATTTGATTGCTGAAACTCCAGCGAGAGTGAAACAGGAGTAGGCGTCGGTCTTTGAGCAGTAGGTGTTCCTGGCCTTGACCGGTCTCACCAATCGTTCTGTCATATCCAACCTTCCCACATCAACCTATAGATTTGCTCTTTATCTCTAACTCCCATCCTTCATCCAGGGCTTTCTATACCGTCCACCGCTCGGACAAATGCCTGCATTCTCCACATTATGTGCATGACACAGTACCCATGCTGAACCACGGACCTGTGGATTTTCTGCTGATGTAAGGAACACCGAGAATGTTCCCCACTGTGTTCGACACGGCACCACAGCCTAGGAACGGCAGGCGGTCCTCCCTCGTCTCCCCCGTCCTGTGGCCGACACATTGCTTCCAGTCTGAGTCCCCGCGAGCTTGTACATCTGGCAGCAGGGAGGTTGGGGGAAAATGTGTGCTGCCGGTGACATGCTTTGCTAGGATTGTTCCAGGACAGGAGTTTGTGATTATCAGCAGATGTAGGCTAGTGTGTGTCTGCAGCAGAGGGGCCTTACAGAACTGGGTGGAGAATGCAGAAGATGGGGTGGAAGAGCCTCGGCTGTGGGCTGACTAAGCAGCTTTGTAAATGCGGTTAGAAATTCCTCAGGTGCCCTGTCACTTTAAGAGTAGCAAACAAGTTCTGTAAGAAAGCTTGTATTGTCTCCTATAGGCTGTGGTCACTTTTGTTTGTTCATTTCTTGCTTCGTGCAGCACATTCGTGCATCTGTGTCAGGAGCATGATACAAATTTGTGGTTAAGAATTTCCACATGGCAACGAAGCTCGTGTGGTTCAGGCCTTATCACGGCTGATATCTCCTGTATTGACACAACCTGAGCTCAAATAAAACCTGAAACCCCACGGTCCATCAACCGGTTTGGTTCAACATGGAAATAAATTCATCAATTGAAAAGAGAAGCAAATGAAGAAGTATTTTTAATTATTAAATCCCTTTCCTAGAGGAGAATTTACTTTTTGCCTAATTAATGATTTAAGATTGATGATGACATGGTGTAATTTTCAAAATCCATTGATATTCATTCTGTGTCCCATAGGGTTTGTTCATATTTAAGCTTTGTCAACATAAATGTAGGACATCCAGCTGGTAATAAAAAACCTGCTCATATCAAATCACGGCAGCTTCTGTCTTTATCAGTTGTTCTGTTATTCACTGTTTGCGGAGGGTTTGTCCTTAGATTTCATTATCGGTGTGTCTCACTTCTGCTGTGCATGAGAAGAGACTTCTTCAGATTTCACAAATCGAAAGTGAGGTGGACGTGTTGAATATTGCAGATGCAACAGCTGTGAATTCTATTTATGGGGCGGATTTCTTACCCAGAGCGGCGTGCGTGAATCTCTAAACCTCAATGATCATGAGAGACAATTTGACTTTGGTCACATTTGATTAGTTGCGAGACAAGTGGGAAAGCGGGAAATTCTCTGTGACTGTCAATTTACCAGAGGCCATGCTCAGAGGAAATAGACATTAACTATAATAAATAATTAATCATTCCCCCTGTATGTTGCTTTTTCCTCTCTCTTTCTCTCCTGAACCTCTGCAACATGTCCGACCTTATTCGAAATATCTTTATTTTCATCTTTTTCTTCTCTTTTACCCCCTGCAATTCTGGTGTCTATTTTGATTCCTGTCTCTCTCTCTCTCATTCAGGGACTTCCTTCCACGAGGATCAGGCATTGTTACCCGCAGACCTCTCATTTTACAGCTGGTCAACAGTAAAGCAGGTGAGCGTGCCAGTCCGGTGCATCGCTGTCTCTTTTCATTACTGCCCTGCGTCAACCTCTCTGCCATGGCGCCTCAGGGCTGACTGTCTCCTCTTTGCTACCTTCACCTTTTAAAAATTGTTTATTGTCCTTTTTTCCATCTCCTCCCCTATCACACACTGCCCCCTCTGTATAGAATATGCCGAATTCCTGCACTGCAAAGGAAAGAAGTTTGTGGATTTTGATGAAGTACGGGGGGAAATCGAGGCGGAGACCGACAGGATAACGGGCTCCAACAAAGGCATCTCTCCCATCCCAATTAACCTGAGGGTGTACTCCCCACATGGTAATGGATAGTCTCTCTCACACACACACACACACACACACACACACACCACACACACACTCTGAAAATTGTACACTATTTTTTTATACACATGTATATTTGGTTTCTAAATTTAGTTGAATTACCGATCCTATTAATTTCATCTTGTCTCTTGTTTTCATATATTTGATTGCGGGGGGAAAAAAGAGAAACGGAATCACCATAAGCATGTCATGTAACATGAAACTGCACCATTCAACAACTATCACTGGGGTTCGTCACAGACAATTAGAGAGAAACGTAAAACCTTAGATTTCACACACCAATAATTGGCCCTGCAACAAACTGCCTACACTTTCTCAAATTGTCTAAAGTGTCCAGCTGTATATTAGGTTTCACCCAGTCTTGGTTTATTCTATATAGTTATACATGAATTTTGAGAATATGTAGCAATATATACCATATAATGTCACATACACTGTGATTAAATTAGATTGTTTATGTGTATATGCTCACTTCTTATGTGAAACATAAAGTATGATTTATGGCCCAGTGCTGTGTTACATGTCTTTGGCAAACTGCAATAAAATCATAGTTTTGAACAGCTTTTTGGAATTTATTGTCAATTAATCATAAATATGTGTGTGTGGGTATGCGTGTGCATGTTCATAATTCTTCAGCATCCTTTGTTCTATTGCACAACCTGTAGTTTTCAGTAAATTCAGTTCTTGTAAGTGATAAAATAGTAGAGGGCTTTTGTTTTGAGATCAAATACAAAGTCAACAGTGAAAGTCTTGCCTACTCAAGTGTCTTGTGTAATATGTGAAAGCTTCCCCTCCTACCACAGATGCCCATTAACATGTAGCTGCTAATGCTTTTATGAAGAACTCTATTTAACTTTAGCTTGTCATATAAAATAACACATTAACAAAACTTTGAGTGGCTATGAGTCTCTTCAACACGGCAATTGCCCTTTCATTGTGAAAGCTACTAATTAATCTTTTATAACATTTACTTGTCACATCAAACAAGGCCTTGCTTTTGATTCAAGTGCTGTATCAAGTTATGGACGTGTCAACTTAGGCTAAGTGGAAATAAATTGGCTTGTTAGAGAGAAGATGATGGTTATGAGAATGCAGTTCTTGAGCAAATGCTTATATACATCATTACGATATGCGTGGGTTTGCTTTTGTTTTACTGTAACTGCAATTTTTATGACCTTTGTCCATGTGATTGAACAGTGCTGAACCTGACCCTGATCGACCTTCCGGGGATGACGAAGGTTGCTGTTGGAGACCAGCCCCAGGACATCGAGCACCAGATCCGGGACATGCTGATGCAGTTCATCACCAAGGAGAGCTGTCTGATCCTGGCCGTCACGCCGGCCAACTCCGACCTGGCCAACTCGGACGCCCTGAAGATCGCCAAGGAGGTGGACCCGCAGGGTGAGCGCGTGGATGTGTAGTCGCCAAATCAAAGAGAGGGTTTTGCGGGTGGCTTCCCGCAGAGCACATGCTGTGGTGTGTCACTGATCGCAGCCACTCTTATCAGCGCTTGTGATTCCACTAGACCCGCTGCCGTGCAATTCTGAGGTAGCTCAGAAGTGGCTCTCGTTATAATAGCATCAAGTCAGTTTTCAATAAAATCCCATGAGCTATGGTGGAAGCACCAAAATCAAGTTGCTTCTGAAAGTCTCTCAGTGTGAGGGACAGAGCAAAGCCGTAACGAAGCTCTAACGCACCGCAGATGTGCCCTGTGGAACCGAGGCTTTATAGACACAATGAAACTCTGTGTTTCCTTAGGAAACCCAGTGAAACACAAATACTACATAAAACAGTGTATTTTTTCATAACCCCTAGCCCTCATATAATCTAATATTCACAAAATTTCAAAGGCTTTATTCCAAACTGCATACTATACTAGTATTAGTACTGATATTGCCAAAATTGAACATGTAGTATAATAACAAACTACGAACTATGCTAACAGAAGAAAATGTGTAGTATGACAACCTGGAAGTCTGCATTGTAACCATAATAAAAAACCAGAATGTGTGTGGTGGCATCTGTATTATCATAGCTCCAAAAGCAGCACTGATCACATTCTGATCACATATTTGGAGTCTAAATTACTTTCTGTTTCTATATGTATTAAGTTTTAATATTTGAGCAGTCCTACAGCGGAAATTACAACAGCCTTTCGCCTGCTTTAAAATTGCTGCTGCTGCTTGATGCGAAATACAGTCTGGGATAGTTGGCTGTATTCATTAGTGTGAACAGTCGGCTGATAATGGCATTCATTTAGTAGGTATGCTGTACATACTCATTAAGTATGTAATAGTCAGTATTTTAGTATGCAAATTTTGAGCAGAGCCAGAGCATCATTTGGTCAGACAGAAGAGGGGAGAAAAAAAGGTTGTGAGAGCTAATGAATCAGTTTTGAAGAGATACAGTTATGTTTCATAATTTTGTGCAGGTCTGCGTACTATTGGTGTTTTAACAAAACTGGACCTGATGGATGAAGGGACGGATGCGAAGGACATTCTTGAAAATAAACTTCTACCGCTGCGTAGAGGTGAGGATCTTTCCTAGCGCTCTCTCTCTTACACACACACACACACACACACATTCAGAGGCTTCTTTGACTCTTGGTGACTGTTGTGTCTGTGTGTCCAGGCTACATCGGCGTGGTGAACCGCAGTCAGAAAGACATTGATGGGAAGAAAGACATTCGTGCTGCTCTGGCTGCAGAGAGGAAGTTCTTCCTGTCCCATCCTGCTTACAGACATATAGCAGAGCGAATGGGCACGCCACATCTACAAAAGACACTCAACCAGGTAGGATACAAACTATCTGCCTCTTGTTTGATTGTCATGTATAAAATATGACTTCCATCCCTTCATGTCAGTGATTTTTTTTTTTTTTTTTTCTAAAAAATACTTCATTGTCTATTTTTAGCAATTGACCAACCACATTAGGGACACCCTGCCTGGCCTGCGCAGTAAGCTGCAGAGTCAGCTCCTCTCCCTGGAGAAGGAGGTGGAGGAGTACAAGAACTTCCGTCCCGATGACCCGACACGGAAGACCAAAGCCTTGTTGCAGTGGGTGCATCTGAATATGACTCATTAAAATGCAGCACACTTGAATATCCTTTTGAGTAGAGGAAGGGGCTGCCAAATATGTTTTTATAGCAAGTTTCCTTCAAATATTATATCATCTTTTTTATTTTATTACGTAAATTGGTAATCAACATAAAAGCTAAGTTAGGGGATAAAAGCATTACACAAAGTTGGCAAATGCACACTAACAACACAAAATATTTACTGTGTGTGTGAGACAGATAAATTGGTATAATGCTGTAATAATGATAATTAAAAATTAATAGAGATGTACTTAATGGAGAAATACATAAATGCCAGCCATACATGATTTTATGCAACACATTATTTCAGTATATCACACCATGATATAATGACATAGAAAATACTAACCTAGTATCACATAATACAAGTCATTCTAATATTGATACCATTATATCCTATATGTTATTCCCCCCCCCCCCCCCCCCCTGTTTCTCCGCAGGATGGTGCAACAGTTTGGCGTGGACTTTGAAAAGTGCATCGAGGGCTCCGGGGACCAGGTGGACACCAACGAGCTGTCGGGCGGCGCCAAGATCAACCGCCTCTTTCATGAGCGCTTCCCCTTCGAACTGGTCAAGGTTTGCGCTGCATTATTGACAGGACGTAAAGAGCAGTAAAAAAAAAAAGAACACGCAGTGTCGCATTTACGCTTCAGTGTACTCAAGAGGGTTTCTTCCGCAAGGGTTATTTACAGATATTGACGGGTCTGTCTTCTCTCTCTCTCTTTCACCCAGATTGTGTTTGACGAGAAGGAGCTGAGGCGGGAAATCAGTCATGCGATCAAGAACGTTCATGGTGTCAGGCAAGTGGAGCAGAGACTAGTCTTAGGCTTTTTTCAAGATTTTTTTGGCTATATATTGGTTAAAAACATGTTCATATATAATTTTTTGGTAATTATAAATTCTGTCTCTTGGTACTCTGTAGAGTGTTTCTGTGCTGCAGATGAAGATGTGAAAAACAAAAAGGAACTGAACAGCACATCAACTCTCTATGTAATCATACTAGAAAAATCATCAATATGTAATATGTAATGTATTTATTCACCTTTAAGGTTTCAATCGATTTTTTCAACGAATCGTTGAATATCTGCATTCATATTTTCTGCCGAGGGCAGTTGGGGGCTCAGTCTCCCAGTCTGCTGTCTCTAGCAGCAGCAGTTTCAGAGCTGAGTGGGTGACAACAAGGCAAACCGTGGGTCTGATGAGAAGGAGCACATGTTACATTCGTTTGACACACATTTGTTAGATTTGTAGGATGATGATATGCCATTTTCACTTTGCATATAATTAGCATTGGACTTTTTTTGCGAATAGTTAACAACAATCATAACTTCACAAAATGCATAGAGATATGCTCAATGCAGAAAATAAATAAAAAAATGTCAATGATGTTCAGAATTCAAATATCGCCATTATTAATGAGCACTCAAAGCTTCAAAGAATTCAGTACAGCTTTATTGTAGGGATCGGCACATTTTTATCAGAATCAGATTTTGTTTTGGAAAATGTACAAAAGAAATGTGGCAATTTTCAGAATCAGCCATAGGTATAATGAAGTGACAAAACACCAAATATATCTAGCTGAGCTCAGGCCTCATAAACAAAAACTCTTCAAATATTACACAGTTTACAGTAGGACTACCTTGGCAGGTATTTTATTTATTATACAGGAATACCGAGATTGAAAGTACACAGCAGAAAAAAGACCTCTGTAAAATTCAGTAGTATTATTATGAATACCATTATATTGTTAAAAATATTGTATACTGCATGTTTGGACTTGACAGCATTGAGATATCACTGAAGCCTGATGGAAATTAAGACTTACATGTAGTCCCTCACAGAGCTCAATTGTGTACTAATCTTACATGAAATACTGTTTTTTCACGCTGCTATCCTTCAGGTTTTTATAATCCCGCAAAGGCACTACAGACTGTTAAGTCCATTTAAAAGCGGCGTATTCAGAAAGTGTTCTCTGTTTGTATGTGAATTGTATTTCCTCTTTTATGTGTCTCCACTGTCCTGCCAATCCTCTTACCTCTCGACTGCAACACCACCCACTCCCTTTCTGTTGCTGTCTACTGAAGCATACAATTATTGTTTTTGTGTTACATGTAACTTAGTCTGCTGCGTTTTTACATTGTCATGTGTTCCACACAGATGATCTGATGTCCGTCACATGTCATTTGTGCTTGTGTGCTTAATTGCATTCACACATGGCCTCCTTTGGTTCTACTGGTACTTTCTTCCTCACCCCTGTTGTGGCTGTCAGTGTATTTTTTATTTCCTGTTTGGTTTAGGTTGTCAGTAACCTCAGCTCCCCTCAGTCACCTGTTCTGTCTGCCATCTGTCATGCACCTGTTTGTTTGTTCTTCGGCCCACATGTCCCATGTTAACCGTCCCATCTGTCTGCCGCTGTTCCTCTGTCTCTCTGTGCATCCTCAGAACGGGGCTGTTCACTCCAGACCTGGCGTTTGAGGCCATCGTGAAAAAGCAGATCGTTAAGCTGAAAACGCCCTGTCTCAAATGTATCGATCTGGTCATTCAGGAGCTCATCAACACAGTCAGGCAGTGCACCAACAAGGTACTGCGGGTGTCCAGCATCTCCCGACCCAGCCGAGACAAGGGGTGCGGGCGTGGCGGAGGGTACACTGACGCAGAATGCCAGTCGATGGCTTCAGCAATTTTTTTACCAATAAGTTTAGTCCTTGAACTTAAAAAAACAAAAAAACAAAGCAGGAAGGGAAAAATTCTGTTCAGTTTGCCCTCGGACCAGCCCAGTGATCCCTGTGTGCAGGCAGCGCTGTCGTGTTGTGGAGTGTTGTGACGGGTGACGTGACGTTGTCGTGGATACGAGATGTCTCAGGGCATCTCTGGTCTTTCCCGGACAAGCTGGAGGTCTCACAGCCCGGCTGCTTACAGCCAGTAAAAAGCTGGGTGATCTAGAGCTTTAATTTGGCCTTTAGCTGGAGTTGACACCTCCTAACATATTAACCTAGTTTTAGAGGAACTGGCTAGTCAACGAAGAGGATGTGAAAACCTTTGGCTTGTCCTCCTCCACTGCTTGATTCTGTCAATGACTAGAAATAACTAACTGAACAAAGCCTTTTTTTTCTCTCTTTATTTCTTCTTTCTCCTTCCTGTCTGTCCTCTTTTCTTCTGCTTTCCTTAAATACTGTCTACCCCTCCCCCCCCATCCTTCTCTCTCTGCTACCACAACAAATTGCAATCTGACCCCCCCGTGACCTTTCAGAACGGGGCTCTTCACCCCCGACCTGGCTTTCGAGGCGATAGTCAAAAAGCAGATCCTCAAACTCAAAGAGCCCAGCCTCAAATGCGTGGACCTCGTGGTGTCCGAGCTCACGGCGCTCGTCATGAAGTGTGCTGTTAAGGTAACCCAGCGGACACCGAGGATGGCGTGAAAAGAAAAGGGATTCCTTTTCTTTTTCCTCTGTAAATGTCTATCCCTGTCATCCCAGTGAAATGGTCACCCCCCCTCTCCCTCATCGTTTTTTTGGAATTCTCGCAAATCAAAGCTGATATTTTTAAGCATAACTTAAAAATTTCCACCATCCTACTCCCCTCAGGCCCCATCCGCTCATTGAAGCATTTTGTGTTTTTCACTTCACCACATTGTTGTCCCCGCCCCCCCAGACCCAGCCTGGTCTGTCAGCCTGGGCAGAGCCCAGCTCCATCTCTGACCCACATGGCAGACTGACATTCTGCTATCTGCTGAACCAGATAGAAAGGAAATGCTATAAGTGGGGGAGATGATACTATTGGCCCGCAGGCTCTGTGGGTGCAGCTATGAATGGAGTGTTTCCATAGCAATGTTGCCCTACTGCCATCTGGTGGACAGAAGAAGGCACAGCGCATCAAAAACAGAATACACTCTCAGCCCTCTCCCCTCGTCTTTTTGTTTTAAAATGCCCCATTTCGTCCCTTTTCCATCTCATCTCCCCCACTTTTCACTAATCTTAAACACTAGATAAAGTCTACCATCAGCCACAGATGACTTCACTCGCCATTTTGCCCTCAAATCTAGACCTAGATCTTGTTTAAAGCTGTTCTTTAGTTTATATTCTGAAAAATATAGGGGTTTAGAGAATTGCATACTTGCAAAATTTTAAAAGAAAACAAAATAATCCAGCATGTTGTCACACTTAAACCCACTTTAAAGATTTCAAAGGGCTTTTAAGCTTTAATATCATAAAAATACTTTTTTGGTTTTGAGGAATTTCAGAACAGATCAATTTGTGTCTGTCTCTTTAATATTAATGAGCCTCTCCTCTGATCGGATAATTTGACAGTAAATAGGGGTAGGGCAGTGACTGCACAGTTGTGACATCACAACTTCACATATACAGTAAGTCCTGATGGTTCATTAATGAATATGGCCTATGTGCATTTGTATGTGAATTAAGGGTTTTGAAGTATTAGACAGTATCTATATAACACCTTTTTAGTTTTTAGTTAAAAAGTCATTGTAATCTCAGAATTTCTCCAATTTTTTGGTGGAGGAAAAACTAGTTCCAGGTATCTGATGGGGTCATGACAACAGGTTTTGCTGTTTGCATGTGTTTTGTATACATGCCCTTTACAGCTGCTCAAATGTGCATGAACCACAGATGAGGAACTTTGTCAGATCTTCAGCATAAAACATAAATCAAAAACACTTACACTTTTAATTTTTTTATTTTTGTTATAATCCTTATCGACTTGATGTCCATTTTCAAACTGATGAAAACCAGTCACAGATTTCTAGGGCAAGATCCATGATGGTTTGTCTTGCCTCAACAGTTCCCCCCTCTGGCCGGACTGGATTATAACATGAACAGCAGGGAAAAGCAGGGAAATAAAAAAAATAATAAAGCTCTGTTGAAAGCTGGTGTTTAAAGATGCTAAATTGAAGGACAGCCTGAGGGGTTTTGTTTTCTAGTGAAGCCTTTTTGACCCTCCACACCTGTCACCACGACCTTGGCTGGCAGCTACTTTCGATGATGAAGCTGAAGTCATCCCTGGTTGATGGTAGCTGATGTAGTAGAGCAGACAGTCCCTCCGGCTGCGTGCGTGCGTGCGTGCGTGTGCGTTGGTGTGCGGCTGTTTGAAAAGGTGTGCCACTGAAATGTCACTTGACTTTCTTTCCCTTTTCCTTATTCTCAACCTGTTCTCACTTATGTTTCTCTGTGATTACACATCGGTAAGTTTTACTAGGCTCAAGGTCAAACGTTGACATGCGCCAGTGTCGCTTCAGTTCAGCAGTTTTGCGGTGTGTTGCCTTTCAGCTCAACTCCTACCCCAGACTGAGAGAGGAGACGGAGAGAATTGTTACCACCCATGTCCGAGAACGAGAAGGAAAGAGCAAGGACCAGGTGTGTGGCTTGGCTGTTTGTATCACAACTCAATGGCTTGTACTCTGGCAGAGCTCAGATTTTTAAATGAGCATCTTGCAAATTGAGAAAATTAAATAAGCCTACATTTTTTCTCTTAAACTTCAGTTTCAACAGAGTTTTTTTCCTATTCCTTTTGTATATGTTTTATTTACTAGATATTACAGCAAATGATGACAATCCTGTGTCATGGTATGAAATTAGACGAGAGGTTTTTGTATGATTTATTGCGGGGGTTTCAGGTTGAAGCCGCTACTTTCGGAGAGTAGTTTCACTGTCATTCTGACGGCAAACTCTTCATAACACTGTATGTAACAGAACAGTAGTTTTCACCTTTAAAATGATGATTGGCTCAATGATTTCATTAGAACTCAGTTCTAGGTAAGTGTGTTCAGTGGCATTTCATGTAAATAAAAAAATTTGCGGTCAATTCAAAGTTTCAAAATGATATTTTTGTCAGGTTCAAACAACTTTGAAAATTGAATTAAAGGACAAGTTCATAATCTTTCAAGTATGGACAGTTGTCCTTGCTTTTATCCTGTTTAATTAAAGTTAATGAAATTCTTCAAATGGGCTTTTGATGCAAGCGATAAGAGCAAAACAGCATTAAAAATTGATCTGAAGCTATGAAGCTTCAGCACTTTTCAGTTATATCAAGTGGATAACAACATTAAATTGCCTCTTTGTCTTTCCTCTGACAGCATTTCTCTGTTGATCTACAGTGGAGGTTTAGAATCAAAATAGAGGGACTTAAAATGAAAATAAAATGATTGTAACATTAAAAGATATCTATCGAATATGACTGATTGGATGGATTAAGTTTCATAATAGCTTCAGATAAACTTTCTAATGGGTTTTTGCCCCATTTAAGCAAAACTACAGCCAAAAACATGTTCCAGTATTCATTCAGGCCCCTATTTCAAATTTTTGGACAAACTTAAAGAATAGATTATAAACCGATCTTTAAACACAATTAAACCATTCACTAATAAAACTCTACTACATCAGTAATATTAGGTCAAACTGTACATAGATCTAGCTCATGAAGCCTCTGTTTAAATCTCTGACACTTGTTTTTGTTCAGTTTCAGTGTGAAAGGAACTTTGTACTGCATGCTTCCTAAACGTGTTGTTTAATCTGCATTCTAACTCATGGTGTTCTGCTTCCCAATTAAGGTTCTGCTGCTGATTGACATTGAGCTGTCCTACATCAACACCAATCATGAGGACTTCATAGGCTTTGCTAAGTACGTATGCCTCCTTCCCCCCCCAATCCCCTCCTTGACAAACTTACAGCTTGTTGCCAGTGACCTCAGCCTCAGCGCGGGCATTGTGATCCTGATTAACTCAACCTTGCCTGTTGTCTGAGGTGCACTCATGAAACCACGCTGAAGGAAAAGCCCTGTAATCCTGTAACTCTGCCATCAGCGTTTGTGAAAGCCAGCCCCCACTCCAGAACCTTTTTTTTTACAGATTTGTCATCACTCGACTGCTAATGACTCATTGCGATGCTCCTACCGCAATAAGCCACATTGTTGTGAGCCATGATGCATCGGTGTGATTGCAGCATGCCAATTAGTGAATCAGCCACATCAAAGCATGTGTCGCCCTTTGGGGGAGGGGGGGAAGGGGGGGGCGCCACAGTGATCAAAGTCCCAAGTCGTTCTCCCCCCTGCATGCAAGGGGGTAGAAGCATTCTCCAACAAAGTCAATCAAGCTTGCATGCAAGTTTGCTTTGACAGATAAGCTTCCTGTTTGACTGTATGTGTAAAGATTGGCAACTGTACCAGTGGCCAGAGCGGAGTAAACGTGTTTTACTGCGCTGGCGGAAACTCATTTGCACATTGCAAAATGCTCACTGGTTTTTGTGATACATCACTAAGGCGTTTTAGAGATCGCGGTTGACTTGACAGTTCTAGGTCAGCAGTTACGCAAGCATGTACAGAAATGGAGCTCCCCTTCTCTGTTTGTTGTGTATTATTGTAACTGAGTAACCAAGCAAGTCCCTGCGCGTGTGCGTGATTGTATGAGGGTTCGTGCCTTGCATATGCATGGCGAGTGGATTTCCGTAATGAGCCGCAGGCCAGGTAGAGCTGTTTAACGGTTCTCATGACGTCATTTTCAGTCTTGACTACAGAAGGCTGGATGACGGTAGCCCGCCAGGGTACAGCAACAACAGGTGGGCTGACCGCAAGGATGTAGGAGATGTGTGTGTGTGTGTGTGTGTGTGTGTGTGTGTGTGTGTGTGTGTGTGAGAGTGTTAGTTTAAACTATGGCCGGATGATATTGGGGGAGGAGATTATTATTAAAGATAAACATTGATGGTTCTTTTAAATATTTGGGGGAAAGTTAAGCTTATAGACCTACTTTTAATATTTAAATATAGGGGCAGGTGGTACAGCAGAAGATTAATTGATAAAATGTTTAATATAACATAACCACTTAACAAAGTTTAACTAGATCTGTCATTTGTCTCTTAAATTGCTATTTGATTCAATGATTGCTCCGGTATTAACTAGTATATTAGGTTTATGAGCCAAGGAGAGAGCATCTTCGGTTTGTTTGTTCACGCAAACCTTGATTGAAACTATTTGTTGTGTTGAACTATTTTCTTATTGTATCGATGATGTGGCTATTAGAATATATATATATATATATATATTTATATTATATTTTTGCCCAGGACTAGTTTGACCCTAGAAAACTCCCTCCAACCCATGTTCACCTTCATGTATGTGTGGAGTGCTCTTGTTATAATGACAACTAAACCTTTGCATTGACCTAAAACCAGACACAATAATTACATATGAGCGGACTATAATAAGATCGTTTTTTGATGATTCTAGAATAAAAAACGCTAAAACCGAGCATGAACTTTTTGTGTATACATTTGATACCGCTGCATCTGGTTTGGTGTTGATTGTCTTTTTCTGTCCGTGTGTGCAATGGCAGCGCCCAGCAGAGAAACGCAGCCGCTAACAAGAAGAGGGCCATACCCAACCAGGTATGTTTCATCACTCCGCTCTGGCCTTTTCACCAGCGCCAGATTTAATCTCCCTTGACTGATGCCTCACATTACCTGCCTATTAATCAACAATGTGAATATATATTTATATATATATATGTACCTGACTCCAGCGATGATTTAGGCCACAGCCATTAATCTAGCTCCACTTATCTAACCGTTAACGATACTGCCCCTGTACATCATGTTAACTACTGACTGTAGCCAGTCTGATCTAATCCTCACATTGAAGTGGCTGTTGTGGCGCTAGTACCTCTCCTTTTTATGGTTTATTCAAATATTTTTGCCAAGTTTCCTGACTTTGCAAATGATTCTGAAATGTTTTTTTTTTTTTTTTTTTTATATTGCGAAGCTCTGTAGATAGCAATTTTTTTTCAGGGGGAGAGTTGCCTTAGTATATTAGCCCCCCTGCTTCCCTGCTTTTAACACAGTTGTTTCCATGGCTATTATTAATAGCGGTTTGCATGTGATCCAGGCATGTTATTCTGCAGCAAAGCAACAATTATCACTGATTTTTCTGTTTTTTGGTTGGTTTGTTGCCTTCACATAACTCACAAGCATCTTTTTTGTATTATAATTGAGAATGTGCATGGACCTTTGCACCTATCCACCAAGCTATGTTTGAATTTGACGTAACCGAATTGTGGTATACTTGAAGTAATTCTAATTGCATGTAACTCTCTTGCTCTCTCTCTCTCTCTCTCTCTCTCTCTCTATCTCTCACTCTACCTTTCTCTCACTCATGCTCTCACTTGCTCTCTCTCTCATTCTCTCTCTCTCTCTCTCTCTCTCTCTCTCTCTCTCTCTCTCTCTCTCTACCTGCTCCTCTTCATCTGTCTGTCTCTGGTTGTCTCATGGATTCTTACTTTCTTTTTCTTTCTGTTTTTGCTCCCTGTCATTTTTATCCTGTTTTCCCCTTCAACCTCTTCTTGATCTTTCATTCTTAACTCTCCATTCTACTTCCAACCCTACACCTACCATCTCTTACTCCTCCTCCTCACCTTTGCTTGCTTGCTTTCTCATTTCCTTTGGCTATGATTTTTTATACTGCCCTCCTTTTGCTTTAATTCCCCCCTCCCCTTCCTATTACCGCAGGGTGAGATTCTGGTAAGTACCCCTCAGATATAAACCACACCGTGCTCAGGGGGCAGCAGGGGTGGGCCGTGCAGAAAAACTGATGCCATCATGCACAGGTCAGCCTTCTAGCAATATATGGTCAGGGTGGGGGAAAAGCGACACTTCCATGTCACAACAGGATGAACAGCGGACTCTTGCAAACGCACGAGTGGATTTCTTTCACCATAACAAGTTGTTCTACCCCTTCTGCAGCTTGTCGGACTGGGAGAGATCCAGGAGGAGAAGGTAGAGTCTCCAGAACGATCAAACTGATGATAGTTTCGGCAGTTACCAGTAATTTGGAACTGTCTTTGTAGTAACACCCGGCACCCGTTTAATTTTTCATAAGACAGTAATTGTCTTTAATTGTACACATCTAAGCTGCAATACTAACATTTTTAACTCTTTTCAAACAAGTATTTTAAACAAGAATATCCACCAAAACAAAAAAAAAGACAAAGATTATTGTGTTGTTGTGCACTCTGCATATAAAGCCACAGCAGCAGAGAACAGGGGAATCTTGCAGCACTGACCACCGGCATCGGTTCTCCTGCGTTCGGACTCAAACCCTGCTGCCGCCTCATGCATGGTGACTCAAACGTTTGCCTTGTGAGAATCATCCCTTAAACGTCATCGGGGACAAAGCGGGGAGGGTGCAGGGCAAATCCAATCAACCGCACTGTCAAACACAAATTTTTACATGTTGAAATCATCTATGTGTTGATTTTTCCTAATTGATTGCATGTAAACATAACTTCCTGTATTGAAAGCATGTAAACATCTACATACACTTTGTGGAGAAAAAAAAAAGAATTCTTAGAAATCTAAAATTACATTTTCACTAGAGGTTCATTCTGTGTAAATTCTTTGTTATAAAACACTGTGGTTACACTCATCACTTTCTATTTATAGAACTAAAAAAACACCTTTTATGAATAGCATTGTATAAACAAAAGCATCTCATCTCATCGTCTCCTCTTTTTAACACAGTTATATCATTTCCAACCTGACTCTAATACAGGGGGTTTAGACTTTTCCTGGTTTCTGAGAAGTTTAACTCATTTCCTCGCCAAGGCAAACTACCAGTTTAGCTCCTATGTTCCCGCCTCCTCTCCCATGTTTACGTTGGCGCTTTTTGAACTAACGAACCTTTTTTCTCCCCCCCCCATAACTCGCTCCAGTTCCGCTGCAGGGCGGAGAAAAGGGTGCAGGAGAGAGGTCTAAAGCGGGCTGGAAACTGGATGTTTCCACTTAGCTTTACCTAGCACGACAGCACACGGTTGATTCCTGGGAGTATATGTGTGCGGGGGGGAAAAGCGAGTCAAAGTAGTAATGCATGGGTTATATACCTCAGGCTGATGCTTTGCCTTCAGGTGTAAACAGCCTGTTTTTTTTATCTCTGTTTCTCAGTGAGCTCTTCTAACTCCATCAGCAAATCAGCCGCTGCATTAAATCTCCTTCACTGCTTTTCTTTTCTCCTCCTTCCCCTCCGGCTTCATTTGCTCTCGCCTTTCTTTCTTCTTATACTTACTGTACCAATCGCTTGCAAATCAGAGTCCAATTAACCCAACTAACCCTGCTCTTATTTTTTTGTATTAAATTGCCAGCATATAGGCTGACTTTGACTGACCCGCTGACACTAACATACCACCGCCGACCCTTGATCTTTGACTCCGTATTGAGGCTAGCATGGTCTGAACACCATCTGGTCCTGTTTGTTGGTTTAAGGATTTTTTTTTCTCTCTCTGCCGATTTGAAGATGGAGGAGGACTGCATCCCCTTTTCACTATTTTCAACAAAACACATTTTGTATACATATTGCCATATTATAGTCAGTATGTATCACTTTGCATGTATTACTGTCCCATGCTGTCTTTATTTAATCCATAAATAAATCACGCTAGACTCACAGATTTAATATTAGGATAGAAGACAAACACAGTGATCTAGCAGGTAAGCAGGTAAGATTTTATTAGGGTCAAGCACATCCCAGGATTAATGGCACACATCTTAATGGGGGCCCTCATGTCACCAGTGTTTAAGTCAGATTGATAAAACTGTTTCCCCCCCCCCTCCATCCTCCTGGCACCCCCTCCCCCTGTTATCCCCTCTCTCTCTCTCTGTCATTCTCTCGCTCTCTCTGTCCCACGTCTTCTACTCATTGTGCAGGTGATCAGGAAAGGCTGGTTAACCATCAACATCAGCATCATGAAGGGAGGCTCCAAGGAGTACTGGTTCGTCCTGACCGCCGAGTCCCTGTCCTGGTACAAAGACGACGAGGTGAGAGGAATCCTGCGCAGGAATACGTCACGTTAAGATAAGGTGTCGCCACGAGGGGGATGGGCTAGAGATAAGATTAAAAAAAAAAAAAAAAAAAAAAGCACAGGTCACGTGTCGTCTTCTTCTTCTGCGTCCAATACCGGGCGTGAGGTGTGTGTGTCCCAACCCAGCCTAACCAATGTGCAGACTACTGTTCAGCTGTAGCCGGATGAACAGGTAGTCTGAACACTGGGCAGGCGGAGGGGTGAGGAGGACTCTGATGGGAGGAAGGACCCTGAGGTCATTGTGGCTTCAGGTCACTACCCTAGAACGCTAGCGAGGACACAGAGAGCAAACATTACCTTGGTGAAACAATTACACACATGAAGAAAAAAAATCCATAAAAACGGCTGATATGTCTGACTTATATTTTTTTTCTTTTTCACCCTTTAACTTAACTAGTTTAATTAATGCAGCAGCCTCTATATTGATGATTTCAACAGATTCCAGCAAGTGAATATAGAAACGGATAGACTTTATATTCTTTTTAGCTAAAAAAACTACACTATGTTTAGCACAAACTCAGCAGGACAGTTTTATTACATTACAGATCTTTTTTTCCAAGGGTTGCATTCACGGACCTGGATGGTAACACTCAGCGTAAGTCGCCTAATTGTGCACATATGGCAGTGGCGGCAATAGCTAGTTTAATTCATCATTACAGTTTAAACGAAAGGACCATTTGAGCTAAATCAAAGACGTCTTCCATACGTGCATAGATAGCGTTTTATTTGCCTTACTCACCGCTTAAACCGTGTCTGGAGGCCTCAGCTGGTATCCATTCTTCTAGCACGATTGGAAAAAAGACCCAAAAAAGATATCGCCAGATAAAGGTGAACTCCGGCCGAGTGACCTCAGACCGCCCAACCCGGCGGCTGAAAGCGCTGCATTTTAAACGCCGGGTCGCCTTTTAGCTTTAAAAAAAAACGGCAAAAGAGGGAGAAAGAGAAGGAGAGCGGGAGGATGGTGGAGGCAAACTGACGTGGCAGGCGGGCTGAAATGTTCCAGCCGGGATCCGACTCTGGAATTTGCAGGAAATCGTACTGGGTTACGGGGGCCGGAGGGGGGTGTGATTGTGTGTGTACTAGTGAGTGTGTATGTGTGTATGTGTTTGTGTCTGTGTGCGCGTGCCTGCCTGCGCGTGTGTGTGTGTGTGTGTGTGTGTGTAGACGGCCGTCCACATGAATCCTCCTATGTCTTTTAGGGTAACGGCAGTCGTGTGTGTGTGTGTGTGTGTCTGTGTCTGTGCACACCCAAATCCCATGATATGTGTTTTAATTTGTTCAGGCTCGTGTATGTTTGTTTGTCTTTGCACGTGCAGTAAAGTATTTGGCCCTTTTGTGCATATGTGTTTTTGTGCGTGTGTGTGTGTGTGTGTGTGTGGGGGCTGGGGGATTGTGTGGAATTGAGTGATGTAACTGTTGGGCCTGCGCCACTCTCTGTGTTAGTGCAGACATAAATGCTTCCAGATGTCTCTGCTCAACAGTGAAAGCTGGCACCCCATCCCCCAGCACTCCCTCATGCTCCTCCTTTTCTTCCTCTCCTCCTCCTCCTCTCTTCTAATTGTGCGTTTCTTTACTCCCCAGCCCGGTGGTCGATCACACAGCGAAAATGCACACATACCTATATACAGGTTGCTTGACGCAGCTGTAACATCTTGCTTCAGAACTTTCTGTTTTTTTGGATTTTAGATTTTTTTTTCACATGTTTATGGTTGTGTTCAATTCTCTGTGTCATGTTAGGAAAAAGAAAAGAAGTACATGCTGCCCCTGGATAACCTGAAGCTAAGAGATGTGGAGAAAGGCTTCATGTCCACAAAGCACATCTTTGCGATCTTCAACACTGAACAGAGGTCAGGGTGATGTTATTTAATGGGGACATGTTTGTCCCTCTTTGCGAATGGCCTACAAACACACACACATGCAGAAACACACACACACAAGCACCTGTGTTTGTCTGCTGTTTATCTCTACAGAAACGTGTACAAGGACCTCCGCCAAATAGAACTGGCATGTGATTCTCAGGAGGATGTGGACAGCTGGAAAGCATCCTTCCTCAGGGCAGGAGTGTACCCAGAGAAGGACCAGGTATGTGGGTGCAGCTTTTGTGCCGCAAATCTACATCCCAATGTTTCCCTAATGTTCTTTCTTCCCCTCTCATCTTTGGTGTGTTTGCGTGTGTCTCCGCCCACAGACGGACAACGAAGAGGCCGCCCCTGCAGACACGTTCTCCATGGACCCTCAGCTGGAGCGGCAGGTGGAGACCATCCGTAATCTGGTGGATTCCTACATCGGCATCATCAACAAAACCATCAGAGACCTCGTGCCCAAGACCATCATGCATCTCATGATCAACAGCGTGAGTCCCACAGTCCTCAGCAGCAGACAGCAGCTCCTGCATATTTATGCAGAGAAGCCTAAAGGCCCCCAAAATATTTTAAAATAAACTATCATAATTATTGATATTGATCAATAAAAACATTATGGTATGATTGTAAAGGACCCACTCATATTGTCTTTTAATGTATCAAAAATAATCTCTGTATAGTCTTCTGTCAGGCTTTTCTCTGAAGCTCATTTGGTGTTTTTCTCATTGTTAGTAATGATCAGAAATACACTCTACACGCCAGACATTTGCAGCTAGAATAGTCATTTCTAGCTGCAAATATCGAGTTTTCCGTGCAGTATCTACACTCCACTGTTCTAATGGTACATCCTGTTTGCTAATTGCATTAGAAGCTAATGGATGAACATAAAACCCTTTTGCTATTATGTTATTAGAGCTGAAAGCAGTTCAGTAGGTTAGATGGATCATTCGTTGATGAAAGCAAAGTTTGGAGAAAATTATTTGAGATGTGAGCTTTCATTAAAAACATATAAATATCTGGGTGACTCCAAACTTTGTACACTTTGACAGTTTTTATATATCACCTGGACATTCTTAAAATAAAAAACTCAATTAAAATCTCACTACAATACAATACAGGACCTTTAAAAACTGTGCACTACTTTTCACCTAGTGTTCACTGAGCCATTTCTCTTAAAAAAAAATATTTTTTAATCCAGGCAAAGGACTTCATCCACTCGGAGCTGCTTGCCTACCTCTACTCGTGTGGGGACCAGAACAGTCTAATGGAGGAGTCAGCTGACCAAGCCCAGCGCAGAGACGAAATGCTGCGCATGTATCATGCGCTCAAGGAGGCGCTGCACATTATCGGAGACATAAGTGCCAGCACCATCACCACCCCGGTGCCTCCACCCGTTAATGACACATGGATGCAAGAAGCCAGGTGAGAAATGAGATGTGTTTAATGATCTTTTTGAGGGTTTGGTCTATTCGGTATCTAATGACACACTGCTGACATTAAATATAAGAAGATTGGCACACAATCTCACAACATCACAAGTATTCTGCTTGCTTTCCAGAGCTGCAACTAACGACTATTCTAATTGTCGATTAATCCGTTTATTATTGAAACAATTATTCAATTGGCTTGCTTGGTTCATAAAATGGTGTAAAATGCTGACCAACTGTCCACAACCCAAAGATCATCAGTTCTTTATTATAAAAGACTACAGAAACCATAAAAAAGTCAGATTTAAGAAGCTGGAACCAGAGAATTTTGACATTTTCTTCCTAAAAATTCTCAGATTCTCAAAATAGCTGACAAATCATCTTTGCAGCTCTACTGCTGACTTTAAATATGAAACTAGAGACATCTTTATGCATTCTGCTTGCCTTTCACCTGTGACTGCAGCTAATGACTATTCAGTTAATGACAAATGCAAAAACAATGAACAATGAAGTTTCTTTTTAAAAATGACTTAAATTGTGTGATATATTATCAAAATAGTCAATGATTAATAAAATAGTTGGCAACTTTTTGAGTAATCAACCAATCAATGCAGCTCTACTTTCAACCAAAGTTTAAAATCGTACATTTGTTTAATTTGATGAAATAAAAGCAAACGCATGAAAAAAGAAGTTCTGATAAAACTTCCTGTCTTCCACCACTTCAGGAATTTTCATACAATCTTTTATTTGATTATTTTCAATATCAGTTTAATCTCCTCTCGTCGTCCTCTCAGCCCGACCCCCCAGCGCAGGCCGCCACCTGCCTCGGCCCCGCCCCCCAGCCGTCCACCCGCTGTCCGGGGCCCGACGCCGGGGCCGCCCCTGAACCCCTCGCCCGCCTTCGGAGCTCCGCTCAACCCGTCTCCGGCCTTCGGCGCGCCGCCGATCCCCTCTCGCCCAGGCCCTCCCATCAACGCCTTCAACAGCCACCAGGACCCCTTCAGCGCCCCACCACAGATCCCCTCCCGGCCTGCCCGCGTCCCCCCCGGCGTCCCCAAGTATGACCTTCCTTTTAATCATCATAATGCCTAAACTGTATATCTTGTGTGTTGTTTTTTTGGGGGTTTTTTTGTCACTGACATTTCATCTTCACAGATTCACAGGTATTTATTTTTTTTATCTCATCTAGTTCTTCCACCTCATTTGAGATTTTCTTTACATTCATTTTCCCACGCTTCCTTATCCTCCTTTTTTTCCCCTCTCTGTTGGGTTATTTTTGGTACCCCCCCATATCTCCCTCGTGAGCCACGTCTCACACCTTGTCCTGTATCTTCTCTCCTCGTTGCAGCCGAAGACCTCCTGGTGGCGCTCCTTCTCACCGACCCACCATTATCCGCCCTGCTGAGCCCTCTCTGCTAGACTAGACCTGTGGCCGAGCCCACCTTACGTGTGTGTGTTTGTGTGTGTGTGTGTGGGTTCGCGTGCGTGTGTATCGGCACGCCTTATAGGCCGTCGTGGGCGGGGGGCAAAGAGGGGAGAGGCTGACTGATAAGCATCACCGTGCATCATCCAGCCTAATAACGTCTCTTCAAGCAATGTTAATAAGCTGCTAATACGTCTTCATCAGTGCACATGAATGAGAGAAAAGCCCTTAACCACTTGAACATTACTATTGACTGTGGTGGATATTGTTGAATAATAAAACCCAGCTGATCTGCAGGATACATCTAGCTTCTACCAATAGGAGACCACGTCTCAAGATTTCAGTCCAAGAGCTTTTTTTTTTTTTTTTTTTTTTATTTAATTGTAATAACTGGTTTATGTCTTCTGACACGATGCCCAATAGA
Organism: Eupleurogrammus muticus; assembly: GCA_036785175.1. NCBI lineage: Eukaryota > Metazoa > Chordata > Actinopteri > Scombriformes > Trichiuridae > Eupleurogrammus > Eupleurogrammus muticus. Next base: position 15,116,549 of record JAYKQN010000011.1, on the reverse strand, counting down.
AGTTCATTATAACTTATTTACTGTTAAAGGCTGGCTTTCCTCTCCCCTCCCTCCACCTTCTTCAGTTTGCCCGCTACTCTAGATCCTCTATGTAACATACACACTTAACCTGTTGTTAATTTGTTATTGGGTTTTCACATCCTAACTGATTTCATACTGAGAAGAAAAACAATAGCTTATTATCACTGTTATTGTTTTTGGTGATTGTCGATTTAGACCTTTTTTTTTTCTCCTTTGTGTTATTTTATTTGAGTGGCTTTTGTCCTTTTTAATGAACCGTTATAAATGTAGCTTTATAAAGTGAAATAATGAATTGCAGAAATAAAAAAAAAAATAAAAATAAAAAAATGAAATGACACACAGGGTGACCACGAGGGTTTCCGCAGTTCCCCTCTCTGTGAAAACGAAACGATGTCAAGACCGATCGAGCCTTACAACACGCCACCCATATCAGGAGGAAGAGACCGTTATAGTCCAGATCACTATGCACGAAAAAAGAGATGGAGAGAGAAATGAGAGGAGGAGCTCTCTCCACTAATTCTGAGTAGTTTAAGCCTTGAACATTAATCCCTTTAGTCTCAGTTGAACTCCAGATGAGATCTTTGGGTAGATTTTGGTCATTCCTGGATTAGCTGATTCACATAGAGGACGTAGTTCACTTTCCTCTAAAAGAGGGTCAAAGTCTGTGAAGTGTCGGAGTGTGTAGACAAGGGTCAGATCCGTGTTTTAGAGAGTACAAAGATGGTTTTTAACACGAACGAGGCGTCGCATCTCTTTCTGGATGTAGTTTCCAAGGATCGTTTATTACGCTATTGCTATCTGCTTCCATGCATTTAAAGTATCATGTATATAGCTGGCCCACACGGGGGAGGTAGCACTTATATCTTATTATATAGGATGAAAAAGAAAATCAAGTCAAATAATCAAAGCCCAACGTGTTAAAACACAGTCATCATGGTAAAAGCGGCACGAACGTGCCATTCATAAATGGATGTAGGGAATAAACAAAAAAAAGACAAGTTTGGACCTCTCCTGATGCATTATTTATAACCTGGGCATTTTTTTCAGTTCTCTTGATGTTATATTGCAAACTGTATCCGCTCTGCTTCTTTGCTACTCAGCCCTCCCCCAGCTCGTCCTGCACTGTTATTTCAGGCTTTTGATACAGGGATTAGCTGTCTAAACTTGTCATATGTCGGGAGGGTACTGTGATTACTCGCTAATAGATATCTTTAGATTGCTTTGAGGGTATTTGACCATATTTAAACAGATCTTTCTCGAACAGTTTTAAGGGGGATACAATAAATGGGGCAAGTGAACATCGGGGCTACATGGATGTTTTCTGTGTTTTGGTTTGATCATGAGTAGCGGTGGTGAGCAGGTGGTGGGAAGTTGTGGTGTATCAAGGCACATCCTGTCTGGAGAAGCTGTCTAGACTTTATAAAAATAGAATTATTAATGATTCAAACTGACAACGATAAAGAGCCTAAAGAATTCCAAACTAAAAACCACAGACTCTTGAGACAGAATGTGCTTCCCCCCCTGGATGTCTCTAAAGGTCTCTTTTCAGTGACAGTGACAACTCAGAATCTTTAGATTAAACAGTTGTTCATTTGTTGAATCATCTGAACGGCAATTTTAAATTCCCATGCCAGCTTCAGGCACCTGTCACTCAAACCGGCCTGTGAGAATCCCACTTTGTAAATGCCCTGTAATACATTAGCGTGTGGCAATTATGCCTTTTCCTCCCTAATGGATGTCCCCTGTCTCCCCCCCCCTAAACTGTCTGGATTTAGTGGAAAGGGGTGGAAACCAACCTGCACCACTTCTCTCTCTTTTTTTTTTTTTTTTTTTCTTTGAAAACTCTTGTCAAGTGCCTCTGTAGCAATTAATTGATTTGAATAAACAAGATAAAGTGATTTAGAAAAGGAAAGTCAATAAAGAGGTGTTGTGTACAATAAAGGGACTGGCTCTGGTGGTTGGTGTCTCCTTGTGTCCTGTGTGATCTAAATCACTTCTCACTTTCCTCACTCTCTTCCTCTGGCAACTCTTCACTGCCTGTTTTTTTTTTTTAACCAAGGAATTAAATATGGATAGTGGATGTACGTAGTAATCACTATCTAGTCTTTTGTGTTTCTTTTTTTTGTAACACTGATTAAATCAACATTTATAGTCACATGACAGCTCAGATATTTCCAAGAATCCATTAAAACTGCATTCAATTTGTATAATTTTTTGTGATTAATCACATCCTCTTTATTAGACTGCTGCGGGATTTCTAGCCTTGTCACCAGGGCTTCTTGCTTCCCCTGTGAGCGGATCCTGCCGTGTTGCATGTCGGAAAAGTTGAATGTCGCAAAGTTGAGAGATTAACGTTGGCTGATTGTTCCTGAACAGGCGCCCGGCTCCCCGTCGAAACCAGTGGTGACCTCGACCGGCCTAGACGCGACGCGGCCTGGACGCGACGCCGGGACCACAGGAGAACTGCACAAATTCACATTCAGTACACCCAAAAAAAGGAAAAACAAACTATTACAAACCTCCGTTTGTAGTCTGATACAGCCAGTAAAACCTCAAGGTTATGAATTATTGAGGCGCAAATCTTGCCAAGATGAGTTATTTCTTTCAAGTGGATCAAAAGGTTGTTCTAAACACTAATATAGTGTGTATACGTGTATAAATATATATACATATATATTTTCAAACAACTTGAAAGCAAGTTTAATTATTCTTGGAATTTAAACACGATCTTCCAGAAGAATTATTTATTTGACTAAAAATTGTAATTTAACATATTTTAGGGATACATTACTGGACACAGTGCCAAGTTAGACGGTCTGTTCACCATCGGGATGTTTTTATTCAAATTGCAACATACCTCCGCCCCGTGATGCCAGAAAATGTCTCTTGAACGCTGAGGCCTCTCCACCAGGGATGTTAACGGCAGCTCGGGAAGCAGAATGATCACAGGAAGCTCAGCAGAGTGTGTGTGGTAGAGATTTCGGTACGTAATAGCGTCACTGCGTACAATGGAAGATTTAAAGTGCCTAGGCAGAATTGTATGGATTTCCCTTTTTTATGCTTTTGTATTTGACTTCATTGCTTTACTGGATTTGTTATTCTGTCGGCATCTTAAGTCATCCATAGCCTACTGTGGTATGTTTCCGCCACAAAGTGGAATTGCATGAAAAGCAATTGGCTACAGTGCAACCATGAACACAAGGAGGTAAAGGATTCATTGGAAACCGATTTGCCATCTGCATGAATTGACTGTTGTTTTTTTTTGTAACATCCAGAAATATAAATTGACCAGGGAAGATATATATATATATATGTATATTTTTTGACTGTAAATGTTGGGTTGCTTTGGCAATTGGTTTGACAAAAAACATAGTGTCGAGAGTAATGAATGTAAAAGTGCAATTTTGTGTCTTGAGATTGAATAAAACATTCCAGTGTGAACCACTGTGTTTTCCTACATTCCCTGATGAAACTATTAGCAGATATCAGTAATACAAGCATCGATATGTAAGGGAGTGTGAAGGAGGTGGTTGCCTTCCTTTGTGCCGTAATTGTTAAAAATGTTAAAAAGAAATCTCGCCATAAATTCCCCTTTTAAATGTATAAACGTGCACTGAAGTGCCCTCTTGGGTTGGGTAAAAAACACATACTCCAGATTCCAGCACGACCACGAAATGCCATGAAACATTACTACTGTAATTACTTTAATGTTGGACCCTTTTTTTTTTTTTTTGCTCCGTATCTTTTGAGCCAAAACTGCATTTCACAGAATCAGTTTGGATTATCTGACATTAAAATGCAACAGAATGCAGGAAATTTCATATACTTCTGGGGCGAGGCCTCCCAGACACCTAACACCCCCCTATGGACTTATGTCCTTCTTGGAGCCATGTCTATGTGTGTGTGTGTGTGTGTTTTATTATCCACAAGTTAAATCTACACAATTGTGATCACTGATCCTCACTACACCTTGAGTAGACCAAGTTAAGTTTTAAAAAGATCCAATATATGTAAATTATATACACACCTTTCATAAAATCTGGGCACACCACTGGCTGTTAGTATTTTTTTGTGTGTTTGTGTGCATGTATGTGTGAGTATATAGTGTCAATTTGAATTTCTCACATACAGTAATTTGTTACCTAGGCTCCATCGGGTAAAGGTGTTCCTCAAAGATATGAAAACCAATAAAACATAAGCTGTGATGTATTCTGATCAAAATCATGACTTCTCAGAAGCCAGATCATAGATTAGGGTGGACCTGCTTTCAAACAGGAAGACAGGAGCATTGTTTTAGATATTCAGGGTAAAGGTCAAATTATATTGAATCACTGGAGGTGGCTGCATCACTGTATCTGATGAAGTAAGTGTACTGTTTCTTTTATGAAAAGATTTTTTTATATAATTAGGAAAATCTTGTGGATTTTTTTAATGATACTAGGTGTGGATTTAAGGCACTGGCTTCATATCACAACATAATGCAATGAATGTAAGAACTGTGCTGTATAAAATTCACAGCTGACTCTCTCACACACATCGGTGGACAGTTTAGTTTCATACTTCACAGTCTCAATAAGCGCTTTTTCTCTCTATCTGCTGGGAGGTCATAAAACAGCTCTGCGATGACTCATGTGCGGCCGCTCTTGGTGTCCTGAAAGAGGCCTTGCAGGGTGTAAATCTGAGTGACTCCCACAGCGAGCATCACGAGCAGGTTGACGCAGGACCAGAAGGACACCTGCCACAGGTTGTCCTCCAGGAGGTAGCGGTCCCTCGCCTCGAAGGCCTTCAGCATGGCCTGCACCTGGCGGCTCCGCTCCAGCCGATCGTACACAGAGTCTATCCTCGCCTGGGGAAGCGTGTGGAGAGATCAGAAAGAATGACGTGAGACGATTCGGTTGAATGTAGGCTCATAACACTGCCGTAACACTGTCATAATCATGACGCGACAGCTGTTGTGAACAATAACGAATGCTTAAGACAGCCATTAAATTAAAGCCAGTAAATTATGTCACAACAAAGTTGACTTTGTTTGACACGTCTTTGTTATGACAACTTGACATAAACCAAGACAAAATAACCTGTCATGAACATGACATAGCGGGACCTAATTTCGACTTTGCATGAAAAGTGACATAAATTATCAAATAACTTAACAACAGCTGTCATAAGCCTTCATTAATGTTAATGAGAGCTGATTAATGACGTATAAGCGTTACCAACAATTAAAAGCTTTTTTCTAACCCTTTATGGTACAACATTGCCATATGGCAACAGACCCATTTCATGCCTAGTACACAGAGTGCATCACCAGTTATAAGGCAAATTGCATTGAACAGAAGTGGGGCCATAAGAGAACCATTAGCAGCATTTACATTTCTTATTAATTCAAGGCCTTTTCCTTAGACCTCTTCATTTTCACCTGGGAAAATATATACTGAAAAAAATGTGGGTTAAATTCATTAATGTGTAATTTATTGCACTGCATTTGATCATTTATTAATGGAACAGTGTTAAAAAAGCGTAAGGTGCCATTTGGCAACACCGCACCTTTGTTGCCCTGGCATGTCATGAATGTTGTGTGTTTTGTTTTAGGTCACATTGTCCAAAGGTCTTTGTTAACTTTATGGACCCAGGCTGTACAATAAAGATATATGATAAATTTCAGATCCATCAATTTGACTTTACAACTGTATTTTTTCTTAAAATGTTTATTACATTGTTATAACAATTCTATTACATTTTTATTACTATTTTACATTATTTACTGTGGTATAGTGTTCCCATATGGCATCACACCCTAAAACTGCTAAAATTTAAAAAAATATATATGATTAATAATGTCTTTTTATTATGTGTGTTTGGTGTTTTTTTAAGCCAAGAACTACTACACATCAAGATGTGTATCATAGAGGGCTGGAAGACAATCAAGGCACGACATGTAGTAGCACTTTCTTCTCACCCTGATTTCCTGCAGTTTGTACTCCGCCAGGTTCTCTGTCACGGCTACGTCCGCCCACTCGTCTGCTCCTCCCGCATCGCTGTGACTGTTTATAATCACTCTAAAGAACACAATCTTCACTGAGAGTTTACTGAAGCTGTTGTCAAAACACAACCGGTAGTCTCCATCCTCAGTGGGATCCACCCTGCAGGAATGTGTAAAGAGAGAAGAAGTGCTGATCTGAAATGAGGTCCTGGTATTAAGTACTGTCATCTTTAATGGTGTGAAATCATGCCTGATTGGAAGTTATTGGTAGTTAATTGGTTTTAATCCAAAATGGAGAAATATTACAGGCATTAGGTTAAACCCACATGTGGATACCGTCAGATCTCCTGAAGTCCGAGGCCAGCCGGTATCCGCTGGGGGAAGTGAGGACGAAACCGACATCTAGACCTGACCCGGCTATGACCTGTAAAAGAAACGAGTTCAGTAATGGAGGACACGCAGACCTTAATGCTCAGAAGTTATCGCTCTGGGCGAAGGCTGTTTGACATTCAAATGTAGATGGTGATAGCGCACCGAGCTGCAGACGGTTCAGCAGCCCTGTCAGGGAAGCAGTAACTATTCCTCAGGATTTGGATTTTTATCAATAAAACTCTGGACCAGGGTTCAGTCATCAGTCAGTGTAGCCAGGGTATACCCATCCATCATTGTACACAATTTCTGTGAAATTTAGTTTTAGACACTAATGACCCTGTTTTGCCCTCATCTAGGGAGCCAATCACAGAACGAGGGAGGGTGCAAGACCATGATGAGACATAAAATTCTCTCAACTCAACTATTCCATTGTCATCAGGCATGTGATATGTATGTAGAAATGCAGTTTACAAAATGAAAAAAAAAAAGATAGGTGATTGATAGTGACACTAATATAATTATATGCATTCAACCAGGTTTAAATGGGTTCGTCTGCCATATGTGAGGTTAAAACAGTCATAATTTGTAATCCATTTGTAAATGAGCACTAATAGAGCACCAGTGGCTTGTGTTAATGCTCATGTAGACATAACAAATCTTCAGTTACACTCCAGGGAAAATGTAATCAGTTATCCACAAAATAAACACTGGCCTGCTTCATTCATGGGAGAAACAAAAAGTACTACCATGACACTAATCTGATCACATTTTGAGCAATTCAACTTACCTGTCAATAAGTACAAGCACCTTGTTAATGGAAATGATGTCACAGGATCACTTCACTCATTAGGATTAACATATTCCTTTTCTTTACTGTGTTATCTACTTTATAGATTTATGAAATAACAAGTAAATGAAATCTAATGAAATAAAAAAAACATTTATAAACACAATTTTCTGACCTTTTTGTCATATTACTATAATATTCTCAAAAATTATGTTTCAGAGGGTCAACCAAGCATATGATTCCACATCAGGAGGTGACCTTTGGCCTACAGCAACAAGGGATTTGCACATTTCTGGCTGTGTCCGTTGCAAAGTTTTGTGCAAAAAAAAATGCTGACTGGTGAATGCCAAGCAGTCTCAGAGCATCGTGTGTCAACCGTTCTCGGTGAGTCTCCTTTCTGAGTAAATACACATTGACATGTCACAGAAGGGCAGCCAGATCTGTGACTTGACAGTCCTGATGAATCTCTGTGGGCAAAGGTCGTTTGCTATTAAATGACTCACCGCATTGTGAAAGATTTGACGTTTAGGAATGTTATGCTTAGTGGTATTTTTATTAAATCATTTTGGAGGCTGACATATATATTTCTTTGTGTATCCATTCATCATTTTGTAAAGGCATGGTTTAGAGCAGGGGGTCAAACATGTGGCCCACGGCCAAAAACCGGCCTGGGAAAGGGTCGAATCCGGCCCACTGTACGAAAAGGGAAACGAAATGATTAGATTAATTTAAATGATCCCACACTTTCCCACATATATTTGCACGTTTCACAACTCAAGACCAGTGACAGAAAAAAAAGCAAGATAGAAGTCTTTTCTCTAGTTCAACGTTAATTATTCCTGTAAGTACAAATAGAAATAGAAAATAAGGGGAGAAGTTTTTAGGTATTTCTATTCAGAAGTCATGTTAAATACCTGTAAAGATGTATCCTCGTAGTATGGGTAATCATGTTTTTCTAACACAGGAGACAGGTGTGTTCTGCAACACCACCAGTAGTGGATTTCTTATCTCTCTGCACGCAAAGACAAAGTCCAAAATCTACTCACTTGTTTTTTTCCTCCAGCCCGACATTATTCACAGGCCTTCATGCCGCTTTCCAAAAAGTCAAACGCAACATTCCAGACTGTCGCTGACAGGAGACAAAGCTCTATTTACCTGGTATTCCACTTCCATGCTGTCGCTCCTCACGCTGGTTTGGTAGAAACACTCCGTGCTGCCAGCAGGTAACAGAAATGTAAATTCCATGTTACGGTTTCGCCCCGAAGCCAAAGCAAAGCACAGAGTGAGGGTAAAATATGCCAGCAGACACAGCCCTGCAGGAGCATTCATCCTCCTCCAGTTGCATTTAAATTCCTCCTTTACCAACTTGGAGCAACGTTATCCTATGTCACACATGTACAATAGAGAAATTTCACTGTCCAACAGCTCACTGTCATACTCCTGCACTTAGAGAAGAGCCAGAGTAACACTTTAACACTTTCTGTGTTAACCAATAGAGCTGTGCACTCTGGACTGTAGCCCCATGCAAATCTGAGCGGTGATATGGTACAATATACTCATGCAATAAATGTGTGTGCGTGTGTGTGTGTGTGTGTGTGTGTGTGCGTGCACCCACACAAACCTAATAGGAAGAATAATAAGAAGAATTATTTCAACAATTTCATTTGTTTAGCACCTTTCATACAGAACAACAGCTCAAATTGCTTTAAAGCAGATAAGATTTAAGATAAAAGACTATAAGCATTATAAACATTTGGAATTTATTGGTTTGCACAAAACAAAAAAAATAACAGTTTATGTCTGTAATGAGGAAAGAGTACACTACAAACATTTTACTGAAGGTAAGAAACGCGAGGAGGGTTTATTATGCAACCGCACCGTGTTATTACATTATTATCACAAAAAAGAACGTAACAATTATGAATAAGGAATCAATGCTCGAAGCATTCGGCAGACAAGAGTTCTTCTCTCATAAAAGACAGGAGCAGAGTGAAAGTAATTCAATGAACCAGTGAGTCAGGCACTTCCCCTCACAGTGGCCCCTCTGCTCCAAGGATCGGATGATGCGTTGTCCTCTCGGCATCAGACACAGACAATCCTTCCTGCCGCTCATCCTCACACTCACCTACACATTCAGACATGGGTAGCGCTGCTGCCTCACAGCAGGAATGCTGCAGGTTCAAGTCTTCGGCGGATCTTCAGTTTTTATGTCCTCCCTGTGTCTCCGTAGGTTTCCAGGTTCTCCACAGTCAAAAAACATGCTGAGGTTGATTGCAGATTTATGGAGTTTATACTCAAAGTATATAACTTAGAACTTTTAATTGGCAGTTCCAGGCAAAAAATAACCATCTGCCTTGTTTTGCTAATTCGCTCCCTCTAGAATAATGAATCTGAATGTTTTTTTAACAGATGCTTCTCACGGTTTCTCCTGTGATGTAGAACATCTCTTCGTTTCCAGGTAGTGCGTTCTACAATAAGCTCTTTACAGCTCACAAAGAAATGATTAAAAACTAACTGCATGCAGAATTTCAGAAGACAGTATTTCAGTTCCCTGTTCTGGTTAATTTTCCTATGGCTTTGATTGAGCAAGTGATATTGGAAAAAAAACAAACCAGAGCAGGAAACGGTTGTGTCACTTTATGTAAAAATGCTTCCTAAAAATGTGCACTGAAAAAATTGTGTGTAGATTCTGTTGAAAAATGCAGAATGCACCATGAAAAGAAATTATATTGACCTCAATGAAACTCCTGATGACCGCTTAATGGAGTTTCTGGTAGACTGGAAAATTTTGTGACATATGTTGGCCTGGAAACTCAATTTAAATTCATGTAGGCAATCAGATGTTGAAAAGTGCATTTGAAAACTGTGAAAAACTGTTTTTGTAGAGATACTATGCTCTGAAAATCGAGCAGGCCGCTCATCAGTAACCAGGTTATGTGGTCAGATGGGTGGGCCGTGAACGATTTCTTCTTTCTCCTAATCAAGAGAATGAATACTTTCTTCTAAATTCTCTTTTTTTAGGATGTTGATCCTGAAGTGCAGCAACAAACTGGGAATGGGGAGAAGCTGAGCCCACAGACGACTATGAGGAAGTCAGAGTTACTACAGAGGCAGTGGAAGTGCTGCAGGATGTGAAGGATGTGGCTAATGGCTGTGCACTCCTCCTTGGGCTCATCAACTGCCTGAATCTGGACTAGTAGCCCTGCAACCTCAAAAACACCTTTTGAATTTATTCAGAAGGTGTTGATGGACATGGATGGACGGAAAGTATCAAAGAAGGTAGACGTCCTCAAAGGGAAACTATACGAGTAAGTGTGAAAAAGCATGTGCTTGCAGTAATAGTGCTTATGACTGATATTGGATGGACTGTAGTTAAATAAAGTTTTTTGTCTTTTAGAACAGTGGAGTGATGGTTGCTGGGAATGGGCCTCTATACACATATGTAGATAATGCATGAAAAAACTTGCAGACCAGATTTGTGGCTAGAATAGTCATTTACTACATTAACAATGTATGGAATGTATTTCTGATTAGTTTAATGTTATCTTCATTAAAATAGAGTGATTTCATTTTAAATATATCAACATTTCTAAGTGACACAAAACCTTTGAACGGTGGCGTGTGTGTGTGTGTGTGTGTGTGTCTACTACTGATGATGGCTGCACCAGCAGTTTCAACATGTGTATCAGCTTGTTGCTCCCCATCACTTCACTAGCGCACTGTTTTTTATTTTAATTTTGAATTACCATTACTCAGAGTTGTTGCCACCTCCTGAGAAGGGCAGAAATGAGGTTCTGAGAATGTCCTGTGAAACCTGTGAAAAGTGTTTGACGTTGTATGGTAGAGTCTGACTTTTTTTGCTGATTCACTAAATATTATAGGAAACTAAAACTCAGAGACAGATATACAGTCAGATACTGACACACAATGACACACACAGACACACGCACACACACCATCTAGTCAAATTACCTAACTCATTTGTTTAGTGCATTTAATAGAAGTGATTTTATTAACTAGAATTAGCTTCTAAACTATGTGTCACAAATCATGCTTGTAGGTCTCACATCTGTATCATACTACTACTAATATTGACTGACTGAATATGAAATAATAGAGACATCATATTGTTGAAATTTCACTTTTTTTGATTAGGACTTCTCTTCTGTTTTGTAAATTAGAGTTTTTTAATAATATTTTACTAAAATGAGTTTGACTCCCCTGCTGTGTTTCCATGCTGCATGGTGGTCTAACTTCATATCATCACATTGTACCTGTTGATTTGGTCCTTGATCTGGTCCTCTACGCTCAGTCATTCATTCAACAAAGCTGTAGGAGCTCGAATTATTCAAAAGAAACCCCAAAAACACAACGTTATCGTCACAGACCACAGCCAGATCTCTGTTTTAGTTGACCTGCTTTCTGTCAGACACCGCGACGAGCCACTAAGGGTGTAGATGAGAAAGAGAGAGAGAGACAGAGAGAGGGGGAGAGGAAATGTGTCTGGGGATATTTCAACACTACTATGACAGCGACGTGGGAAGGCATGAAGGGGAGCGTGAATGCGCTGCGTGACTTTCACATGCTCGTCCTTCACTTTAGTTCTTTGTAGGTGATTGTCAGGTTCTGACACTGGAAACATTCACACCTGCACCGCGCTGCATCGTGCACCTGCATGTGCATCTCTCGTGGGCCTCGGAAGGGGCTTTGGTGAGCACGGCTGAACATTTCCACATCCGTGCACTCAACCACATTCACTTGATGAACCAACCAGAAGTGAGCCCACCCATTTCGCTGCCTCTTTCAGGCGGTCGCGCTCTCTCCAGCTTCTGTTTGCCTGACACCCCACCGAAGCAACATCTCCTGGAAGGACATTTCCCCACACTCATTCCTTTTTTGTCAGTTGATTTGGACATGGATCAGCGTGCGTACCCCTCTCTGTTTGTGGTGGACAGCCACGCCACCCGCCCTCCCCCGGTGCCACCCAGGCTCGTCCAGAAGCCGCAGCGTGCCGGGGCGGCGCAGACCCTGCTGTTCCTGCTGCTGAGCGTGGCGCTGTGCGGCGTGACGGTGGAGGCCTGCCTCATCTACCGCCTCTACCAGACCCAGCCTGTGAGTATTGGCCCTCGCCGCTGACCCGCCGCCCCGGCCTTTTGCAATCTTCAGATTTCTCATCAACTGGAATGAGCTGTTTCTTTGGTGTGTTTTTTTTTGGCCTCAATGAATTCTGCTTTGAAACCACTCTTTATTTTCAATTTCCTCATCAGTTTTAACAGCACACTCTCGCTTTCAGTTGTTTCTTTTCTTTTTCCCAGCTTGCTTTTTCTCATGTTCCTGTCACCCTCAACCTAAAACTGCAGTGTATTTGTTTCATGATCCCTTTAAATGTTAGTCATAAGTATTCATAGTAAGAATTGCTCTAGCTTCCTCCGTAATGTCTTTGATTTCCTTTAAACACACAAGGTTGATCTTCGTAGACATTTCATGTTGAAATGTAATTATTTGGAGTGGCACGCAGTCAAATTTTATGCAGTAAAATCTCAAGACACAAATGGTAAAATACAAAAATGATTGACCATGGCTACATAAATTTACTTCATTCTATATTATAAAACCAATAAAGTGATTAGAAAATGACTGTAGAACTGAAAAAAAAAAATGAAGATCATGAGTTTTATCTACGATATGCAAGTGAAACTATTGTTAGGGTTACAGCTCACATGCGATGTGAGTGTCACACTGCTCCTCGCTGGAAAACTTGTATGAGAGCTGGTACAGTTCAACCAAAATGGAAAGTGAAGGAGTCAATTTGTGATAACAGACGTTTCCATAGCGTGGCAACGCCGTTACGGCGTGACTATAACAAACAATTTCATTTGCATACAGGGAAACAGAAGCGGGCCCACACTCGCCGATGTGTAGGCTCTTGTTCAGGTTTAGTAAAACAATACTCGTATGATTATAACAAAAAGTGCTGACGAAACAAAAAAATGCCCATTAAGGGGAAGAGAGTGGAATAGAGATGGAGAAGTAAATATTAATCTGGCGCATTTCCTCAGAACTCCACTGACGTCCGGTGGGGGCAATTTCCTGTGTAGGTTTTTTTGTGTGATGGCAGTAGTCATGTGATTCATATTTGGTTTAACATTAATACTGTACTTTATAAACAAGGGCCAGCAGAGGGAGGGAAATGATCTATTTCCTGTAGCACGGATGCTTAACCTTTACCTTAATGCACCACCGAAACCTCAGGCCTGTCCTGCTTTGCCCTGCAGAAAAAGAGCCCCCATGCACAGTGGTTGATATGGTGACTGCTCTGCTCACGTAACAGCTCGTAATTTTTTTTTTTTTTTTTTGCATATATCCCCCTGCTTGCGCATGCTCGCAAATGCAAAACAATAAACACCTTTCTACTTCCGTTGCAGGCCACCTCCGCGTCGTCCTCTAAGGTCATCGCAGGTACAGTGTCGGCTCCTTTTGCGCTGAATTTTCCGATCGATGAATACTTTCATTCACTTTTGTTCCCGTTCCCCTGAAAAACCTCGTCTGTGTGTCTGATCCTCGTGCAGGACAAGACGTCAGCTCTACTCAGGATGTCAAACCTTCCAAACCGGTTGCACATTTGACAGGTGAGGGCAGCACCATCCAGTACAACATTAACATGCATTACCAGGGCTGAAAAATGAATGAAAATGCATGTTTGCCTATAAAATCTATAGAAAACATATTAAACTGAAAATCAGAGCACATTCTCAGAGTGCAGGGTGAGAGGAGGTGGTCATCAGGTGGTCTTTGCTCTCTCTTTCTTCCCAGATGGAAATGATGTAGTTCAGAGAGAAGCGATTATGGAATGGAGCTTAATCGCAGACCCTCTCCTCTATGAAATAGACTACAGGAACAAAAGTCTCATCATTCAGAAGGCCGGGTATTACTACGTCTACTCCAAGGTTTTCTTCTCGGACAGCGGCATGTTTCACCATTACATCGATTACCGCACCGACACGTACGCGAGAAACATAAACCTGGTGCAGTCCAGGAAATATTCGTCCGGGACAGAGGAGGCCGAGAGACAGTCCAACAGTTACCTGGGCGGAGTGTTCCGCTTCAACAGAGGCGACGCCATTTTCGTCAGAGTGAACAACGTCGCGAAAATCCGGCGGCACAAATCCTCTGACAACTTCTTTGGCGCGTACATGATATGAATATCTGAAAGGCCGGACAAAACGGGAACAAGACAAAAAACAATGGGTGAGGTGAAAGGAAAGGGCAGATTCACAACCAGATAGACAGGCAGAAGCAAAAAAAGGGTCATAACTGCTGACTTCTCAATTTCTAAACAGCTTGACAAAATAATCATTTTGAACTCAGGGACTTTTTATATATCACCGCCTATATACTAACTTAAATCTGAATGTTACAATATGTTATAAACTTAGAAAAAAAAATATGTATATATATATATATATGTCTGTTTGTGCATCATTATGTTAATTTCTTTTTATTTTTTCCATGGCATGTGCTGCACACTATTTATTTACACTTTATTGCTTCAGTTCTGCTGCAGCCTGTGTATATGCAATAATTCTACAAAAAAAATAAATAAATAAAAGAATGAAATAAACAGCTAATGTTTGTCTGTTGGTTTGCTCTAAGTCGTCGTTTCACCAGGTTGAAGCAGCACAGGTGACACATATAAGTATTAACGCTCAGCTTTACAGTATGAATGTAACTCTCACGGCAAAAGAATATATGTGTCAGATCCCTGCCATTGATGATCATTATCAATCTGTCACTGCGGCGACGAGCACGCCGTCATGGTCTGTACAAAGCAGCAAGAAGAGGAGGGGAAAAAAAAAAACCTCACCACACTTTCTTTTTCTCTGATGTACCCTCGGCTGCAGTGATCGCTGCGTTTCCCCTCCATCGGTGTCTGTTCAAAGAAGCAGCTCTTGCAAACACCCACGGTTGTTGTGTATTTGTAAACCCGGAGGAGGAAGCGGTAGTGGGGGCCGCCACTGGGGTGGAGGGGAGTCATCAACCCATCGCTTGACTCACTTTCCAACCCCAGACCGGGAGGAACAGGCAGGAGTGTGTCGGTGTGAACATTCATCCATTCAGAAGGAGAGTGACAAAGTCGATTTTTTTTTATACAGCACATTAATGCATTTCTCCTTTATTATAAACTGATGCTATTTTTTATGACTGTGACTCATTGTCTTGACTTGTGAGATGTGGGAGATGAGGGGGGTGGGAGGGGTGCTGGGTTATATGACTTTTAGAGAGAAAAGGTGTGGGATGATGTGATCTGTGATCTCTAACAGATAGTTTCATATCATCATCCTATTAAAAATAATGCCCTAAATCATCATATCTATCAAAAAGACCTTGTGAGTGGATGACTGTGGAAAACACATAGAACACTGTGTGTCACTTTATTTAAATTAAAGAATAAAGTGAATTAGGACAATGTTTATAATGTGACTTTAGGCTTAAACTGTCCTTTCATTCCATAACATAAACTCAAAACTTAAATTACCTAGAGCTAAATTAAACCAGGCAAATTAAATTGGTCGGAAGACACTTTGCCTGGTTTGTAACTCATTTCCACCATCCAGTTTTCACATCATGAAACCTAAGATGTGGTAAATGTTCAATAAACTGATAACACTCAACAGGCATGAACATACTTAATGGACTTTCTTTTTATTTGGCTACATATATATATATATATATATATATATATATATATATATATATATATATATATATATATGTGTGAAATTGATACTACTAATTAATATAACATACTATAGCCCTTATCTATCCATATACACCTATATATCAAGCACTAGTAGAAACTGATTAAATAATCATGCTTAGAGTTTCTTCTGCACCATAGAAGCTTCTTGAAGCAAGCTTATCAGAGCTTGTTAAATTACCTGAATCTGGCTTTTTTTTTTTATCCTGACATGGGCAAAAACCTTGACAAAAAAATAAAAAGGCTTAATTAAAACATCCATTGTCCTATAGGGCATAAAGAGCATGATCTTTTCAACTAAGGATTAGGATGAATTTACTAAATGTGGTTAGTATCTTCAAGATAGGATTCAGGTCAACAACAAAAATAACTTAGGCCATTAATATAACAGAGCAACGATGTATGAACATTTTTCATTGCATTGTGAGCTACCAATTTGTGGCATCACAACTGTTTTGTTAATCACACAGGGCGCCAAAAATGAACCTCGCTCTTTGTGACAATGATTTTTTCACACAAGAAGCTCTTTTTTTTTTCTTTTCAATAACCTCACACTTTTTTCAACAAAGTGTGAGGCCTAGAGCAACATCTCTTTTTTGTGTGTGTCAAAGTAAAAGTGAAAGAGGTGGTCACGGCCCACAGCTAAATACTGTCCCCTTGTGTCAGCGTCAGGAGCAGGTAGGAACAGTGGGGGTCCTGACGTTTAACGCACTGAAAACACAGTGTCCATAGAGTCCCACCTCCAGCCAAAAAAAAATTGTTTCTTCCTGTTGACTTAAATATTTAAGTTGATTTATATATGTAGATTTTGATGCTCACATTCATCTGTTAAAGTGGATAGTTTCCCTGTGTTTATTGAAATTCCAATTTCAAGGTGTGGGCCTATACGTGTGATGTGTGACATCACAAATGGATTTGGAAGCCAATTCTTGTCCTACGTGAAATTTCCAGAAATGTGATGTTCAAACTTGCATTCTGCAGAACACACATACTAAGAAAGGACATTGAAGCAGGAAGTGATAATCTGTCATCTATTTAAACTATTTATAAAGCATCTGTCAGTCCCTCTCATGTCTCTGAGTGTTTGTCAGATGTAGCTGCGCATGGCACCAAGGTGTGTGTCCTTTTCTGTGAAAATGTTTGGATGGGTAGTCAAAATGTGTTCATCATTATTATCATTAACACTTTAAATCTCAGGTGAAGAAGGTAGTGTTCTGGGATCCAGTCCTTATTGATTCATTCCTTTGCATTTATGCTACAAAAGGTTAAAAACCCATAAACTTACTTATCAAACCTCTATCCTGCAGTATATATAAATATAATATGAAATGTGATATATTCGCATATTCACAAATCTGTGGAAACATTTTAGAGAATGATGGAGGAAAGATGTAATTTTATGGTTTTTAATATTTAATAAGCTAATTATAGGTTGTGGACAAAACATATCAGACGTACAATATTGTGCAGCCTTTTTATATTTGAATACATGTTAGATAGTATATTTATCTAAATACATTCATACCTTTTGTCTATATTTGATAGTTATGTTACTTCAAATCAAGTTATATCTAGAGGCTGGATTCATGAATGTTTCTCTAATGTAATTCCACAGACTTTGAATTCTAGAAATGCTGGGGGAAAAAACACTACAGAGTTTCACACTTTAAATCGATGCTTTCATCGAGCTGACATTTGTGTGGAAATTATAGAAAGGGGAAAATAGAGTTTGTACCGAAGCTTATGCAGTTTTTTTCTTTTGTACGTATATCTTATATCGTAACATCAGATCAGTGGAAAGGAAATGGAGAAACAACCCAACCAAATATGCAAATATTTCTAATGAATGAGACAGAGTGGGCGTGACTGGGTATCTGCATCCTGGACTTCCACTCAGCGCAATCGAAAGCTGCGGTGTCAACAGCTAATATAGAGAGCGGTAAGAGATACGGGACTTTGGTTGAGGTTTGGAAAAGTTGTGTCTCGGCTGTGATGACTAATATTTGTTCTTGTTCTAACGTCTTTTTGTTTAGCTGTTGTCTGCCGTTACAGTGAAAAACAGCTGTCACCAGACTGTGAGTTGCTGTTTTGAAAAAAAAAAACAAATTCACAAAACTTGCTCGAGTCTTGAGGATAAATTCCTCGACAGCATATGGCAGGGAGGGTCTCGCCGGATCTTTCTACTGACTCATTAGCTGTGGGAACCCACTTTTAACTCGTGACCTCTCAATTTCACTTCATATCTGGGGTCTCATGAATGACTCAAAGGCGAAAGCACAGATTCATCACTCCCTTCATCTGCTTTATTATCACACATCAAAGACAATAAACGGCGTGAAGAAAATATATCTATTTTATGCAGAACAAGTGATGTATCAACGTCATCAGGAACTACAAGCAGCTCCTTCACTAAATAGAAGACAATCACTGACAGAAACCAAACACTTCTTCACAAGAACAGTTCCACATAAACCATTTGCATGTGTGTGTTTTGTGTTTTCATACTCAGTGGTGAGGAAAATTAATTCTATCAAGTGATTTCACTCTTCATTTTAAAGCTCGGTTACGCAGAATGAAGTGATTGTGTTCCTTGTTTGTACCTCAATTAACAAATAAATGGATTCCATTTCTTCAAAGCATTCCAGATTGAGAAAAGAAATGAGAGTTCCAGGAACAAATAACTCAGACCACTGTGTCCAGTTTGTAGCCTAGCCTATTTGCCACAGATTATTGCTGGTTGATTTATCGTAATAATAAAGGAAAAATATAATGTACGTACATTCTGTAATTCACTAATAATATGTGTCACACAGTGACATACATTCATTTGTTATTAGCTCACCTGATCATAAAATCTTTGTACATTATAATATCTATTTGCATCTAAACAATAAATAAATACGACATAAATATAGTTAAAACATCAAGAAACAAACCAGCGATAGCATCATTGAAAATTATAAAAAAAAAATGTTTTTTTCAGACATTCATTCTTCAATACATTCTTGCTGTTAAGCATTGGAATTGGGGGGTTATAGTTAGGTGTTAAAGGATTAGGGTTAGAGGTTAGATTACTGCTGAGGGGGTTATGGGTGAAGGGTTTGGGTTGTGATCAGGGGTTAGAGAGTTGGAGGGTAGAAACAAAATATACAATTCCACCACAATTTAACATTTTCAACAATCAAGTAAAGTCGGTTTTCACTGAATCCCTGCTTCAACATCTAAAACCATTAGCTCCTCAATCATAGCAATGAGAACAATTTGACATTTGTTTCCTGATCCCTGCAATATCCAAGGGAAATGTATAGTCCTCATGTTATAGTCCTGTACATTTGTATTTGAACGTGTGAATTTAAAAAGGTTCTCCCCTCAAAGAAAAGCAGATATGTAGTGATGACGTCAACTTTAGACCAATCCTGGAGCCGCTGTACAGTACTTTAACGCACTGGACACCAGCTTGTATGTAATTTCTGTTTAACGGTGTCATGTGGCATTTTTTTAGTAGACCTGAATTTAAAGGGAGGGTGTTTTATCCAGCCTATGAGTAAATGATCATCTATGCCTTGTGACACCCTGTCTGAGACATTTCTGGGACATTTACACTTAAACCCAAATTTATTCATACCCCTATCAAATACAGGGGATTTCTTGATTTTTTCACTTAAAAAATTGTATTTCACCTCTTAAATAGCACACATAAGAAAGTCATTCAACTATAAAGTGCATATATATATGTAAAGATAGAAAGCTCCTGGCAGGGCCTGCTTTGTGAGTGAATCTTTATCATAGTCATTTGTTGGTTTATTTATTTACACATTCTAACGAAAGACAAATCAATTATGGCTTCAGACTTTCCCTTGTGTTCTATTTAAATAAAACCTGATGTGAAATATCAATTTGTAAGTGAAAAAAAAAAGAAATCAAATTGCATTTGACAGGGGTATTAATCGTTTTGCGCTTAAGTGTAAGTGATTTGATGATCTGGTGAAGAACAGTCAACCATATTGGCATCTATGGCATCTATGCAGAGCCACCAAAAAGGGGGTCAAAGACCCTCACAATGGGGGGGTGGGACCATGCCACAGAGTTAAAATACCTGTTTATTGTATCAGAGTTTCAGCTGAGGCCTGGCCATGAAGATGAAATCCAGGTGGGTGAGGGATTCTTGGCTGTTGATGCACCTGGTTGCTGCGTCGATGGTGACCTCCAGCTCGTTTCCCGCAGACAGTTCCACCACTTTACCGAGGAGGCCCGTGCTGCACGTGTTCGTGTTAATTGCACCCTCCAGGATGACCTTTTCGGCCTTGTCCGAAGTGTGCAGCACCAGGCTCACAGAGCCCGAGGTAGGGTTAGGGTTAGGGGTGCACTCCGACAGCGTCACCTGAAGACTCACGAAGTAATATCCATCCTTGGTTATGGCCAGAGTACGTCCGCCTGAGACCAAGCTTAAATCCGGATTCTTTGCCTTCCATTCAACTTTACTGTTGCCTGTCGGTGACAGAAAAGCCTCATTCATTTTCTCAGAACCTATTTCTGCATAACAGGCACATGTGTTTAAACTGTGTTGTGTCAGACTTAGAGTAACATGATCACAATTTCCAATGTATGCTGCGTATGCAGGCCTGACTTTGGCTTTCATTCTGTATATAGATACATGGACGGCTTTACCTTCAGTACCCATAAAGGTGAGCATTTTGCCTTCGCACGAGAGAAACCTGCTGTCATGTGGGGGCTGTTGGGGAAGAAAAAAAAAAAAAAGAAAGATGAAAACATTAATGGCATAAAAGATGCTTTAACAACGCCGACACACAATAAAGGAGTTTAGTTTAGTGGCATTTCCCCGAATGTGGCAATGACGTCATGCACTGCGCTTCCTCCAAGAAGTGAAGAGGGCGGTTAGAGAGTCTGACATAACTCAGAAGGCAAGGAAGTCATCTGAAAAATATTTAGCCTGGTCTGGAGGACAGTCTGCATATGAGGGGTTGTAATTCCTCAGAAAAAAAAAGAAATATAACAAAAATTACAATAGATTGACATCCTGTTCACCAAGAAAAAAAAAACACACTGAGGTCAACAGAAGAAGCACAAACTCTTAAATTGGGGGTTATTTTACCGAAGTAGGATTGTTTGCCTGGAATTGCATTGGGCTCCCTCCTGCGTCAATGATCCTGTTCTGAAACTGGAGTTGGAGACAGAAACATAAAATATATATGCTAATATGTTTTCCACTGCTAATATATTTGGCATTCCTAAATGTAAAATCTTGAATGTAAAGCATTGTCTCTCAAAAGCCTGCAGTAAAAAGTCTCTGAAAAAAGGATACACTAAACATTTAAACACATTTACTCTGTAGTGATTAATTCTAGACTTATATTCCTATTATTGTAGGATTAACATTCATATGCTCCAGAAGGATTGACCTAAAGCAAACATTTCTATATGAAAAATGCACAAGCGTTCAGTGTTTTGAGTCACAGGTCTCTGGGTAACCAGCTGCCGACCACAGACATGCAGGTTGGGGTATTTCATACCAGCTGTGCTGCTACCAAAACCCACAAAAGACAACAGGTGTCTCACCCTGACTAGTGCTAACAGGCATCTTGTGTAGTTCAAAATGTGAAAAAACATGAATCACTATGAAATCTATCTTCGATCTGAAGATATTTAAGGTGCCTCACCTTCTCGTGATGTCCTGTAGTAAAAAAGAGGATGATGAACACAATTTGGATGAGGGAGAGGATGGTGGTCCACACCAGCAGGACGTGGATCAGGGAATGTTGCGACATCGTCAGTCCGGTCGCGAGAGCTCGAGAGCGGAGCCTGAGCCTGGAGAGCACAGGAAGGCAGATGTCACCACGCTGCTGCTTGTACAGGAGTTTCCTCTGCTGCGCATCGAGCAGTGTGTGTGTGTGTGTGTGTGTGTGTGTGTTTGTGTGCGTTGGCTTCCTGAGCTCAGCGTGTGCATGTGATGTACACTTTCTGTTGTCTGACTCTGCTCTGTCGTACCTGAAGTATCTATAGAACAAAAAGGGAATCCAGGTGGTACTTTCCCGTGTCACAAAGCAGGAAGGAGCAGATTGTATGTGCATCTCTGGGGCCGGCCCCACTCCCCTAGTGACTGCTGCTCAAACAAGAGGGCGGATAAAAATCACCAGCAGGGAGAGAAGGAATCACTGAACAACTCTTTCTTCTCTCATTAGTTCTTCTGCTTTTTCTCCAAGTTCCTCTTGTAGCTCACACTTGAGGTGAAATCAAACTGATTATTTCACCAAGGTTTTCAAACTGGAATTGTATCGTTTTTCCTGTACCATTTCTTTTTTTTTTTTGATTATTTGAACAGAGACTAAAACGTGCAAATAAAGAGATCAAATAAATATGTTAATGCATTTTATCAAACAAAAAAAAAATAGATTAAGTAATTTCCCTTCACCATACCAACTATACAGGTGCAACGTATGGCGCCTGTTTGAAAGAACACTTACCAATCAACAAAACATTCTCATTTTCTTTACAGATCATTACCAACATTAGGGTTATAACCTCCTTGGCAGAGGTGAGAAAATTTGAGAAATGTTTGCTTTCCAGGATTCCAGGAGGAAAAGCCTTCATTTAAACCTAATCCTATCCAAACATATCTCATATGTAGTTCAAAATGCACACACACACACACACACACACACACACACACACACACACACACACACACACACACACACACACACACACACACACCCTCTTTGACTGTTAAATCTGCTGTATTCTGTTCAGATTAAAGCAAACAATCCCTCAAACATGAATCTTATCTAATATCTGATTTGACTTACAGCGAGATAAACCCTACAAAGAAAATGTCACGATCAGATCGAATATCAAGACAAGTTGTTTACTATTTGCACTTGAAAAAAAAATTTCCCGTCTTTCTCTAACTTTCTGCTTGTGGCCAGTGGTCACAGTCCTACTTCCTCTGCTCTGTACTTCGCTCGGGGGAAAGTTTGGTTCAGGTATGTGTCATCTGACTGAGACAGAATGATACCTGGAGGCTACTTGTATGACTGATGCCGGTCCAGTGGCACAACAACAACAACATTCAGGCTGCTGTTCTGCTTTAATCCATCACAGAGAGTAGGACTACAACTCAACGTTTGAACGGGATTGGAAACACAGTCAGCAGTGGAGTCTGAGTCAGCAGTATCTAGCATGTTTAGATCATAGTGAGAAGTGAACGACAAGACGGAAAGAGAGAGAGAGAGAGGTTTCAGCAAGGATCACAACCTAGTTCTGCATTTTTCAGGTGCCGTAATATTTTCCAAACAAAAGCCAGAGTCGAAATTGTGTAGCCCGGAATGAATCATAATTAAAGCTGAGAGGCACAAAGGAAACCAGGCATTATAAGTAATCATGGTGAACTTTGATCCAGTTGGTGTGGGTGAGGTTGGATACTTGTGATAAACAATAGTAAAGAAGCAAAGAAGCGTGGAAAGTCATCTGAGGGAGGGTGACACCAACATGTGGATTATCACATACTGAACAACACACAGCTATGGTGGACGATATATTACATCGGAATCAGAATCACTTCATTACACAATATTTTAGCTATGTTGACATTCTTTAACACATGTTAGGAGATGTATTGCATCTAATTATAAAACTAGAGAGGGGATAATTGTGACTCCAGCCATCTTAGATCCACTCCTCATATTGGTGGTACACAGGACGTGTTCACTTCCTCTAATTTTCTAGCAAACAAATGATGATTTACAGCCATCTAGTGGATGTAAATCAATAATACACAATAGAGTAGAGGTTTATTATTCTGTGCTCCCAGTCCAGATAATAATTGGTTTATTTTAGCTGATATATAGTGTTAGATCATTTTACCATCTTTTATTGTCATGAAAATTACAAGTTTTGATCTTTCATTTGCTATTTGTGGCCCGTAGGCCTCACCGAACTCATGTTTTGAGTTGAAAAAAAAAAAAAAAAAAAAGATAATGCTTGGATTATTTTGACTATAACAAATACTCAGATGAAATGTATTGTAATGACAAACCACTGGGGGGCAGGGTGAGGAAGTGGAATGTCTGTGATTGACCTTCTGTTAAAAACACAACAATACAGATACACAAAATATGATAATGTACAATCACTAATTACCCATGCTGTGTGTGTGTGTGTGTGTGTGTGTGTATGAAAATACATTCTATTAAATTTAATTCATTTCAGACATAACCTGTAATTTGGCCTAATTTGACTGAAACACAACAGGAGACACCAAGAAGAGAATATGTTAACTTCTAATTACAGTACATGTTTAAGTATTCAACTATATATTACTGTTCTGCTGTCTGATGTTACATCGATGAGGGATTTCCCAAAGACAAACCACATGTAAAAATGCAGCTGTGGTAAAGATACATGTTTATGGGGTAGAAAACGAAAACATAACTTGCACTTTCTCCTTTTTTTACTTTCCATCTTTCGGTCTACGTGCTTGTTTCGATCAGGATAGACTTATTGAACAAGATGTAATGTGGTGGATTTGTTTTTTTTGGACCCCTTAATGATCGTGAGAACAGGAGCTCAGACGTGGATGCAGAATGATGATCTCGAGGTGGAGGGGAGGAGGATCATGATGGGTACCACTGAACTGACAGCTCACATGACAGATATGGGAACACATTTAAAGTTTGACAGCTGAGACATGATTGACTGATAGAATTTGTGGCTCGATCTGGTTGGTTTAACTATGAGGGTTAATGCCCCTAATAAAGTGATAGGAGCAGCGGATGTGCAGTGGGAGTCAGAGAGGACTGACATGAATGAACAAGCACACGTCTTCCTGCCTCATTTTACCCTGGGCTTCGTTTCAGCTTTGTTTAAATAGGAAATCTGAAAAAGCAGCAGTACTTTAAAGGGAAATGCTGCTTTTTCATGATGTTTTGGAGCTTCAGAGAAAGAAAAAGTGAAGCAAAAAAAAGGGAAACTCACTTAACAACATCAAAGAGGTTGGGGTTTTTGGGGACAGGCCCGCTCATTTGTGTACAGCTCACTGAAAGATGGAGATTTAAAATAAAAAAAGAGATGTTTTATGTAGTTCTAAGGAGAGATGTTTAGACTGTTTAGCCCGGGAGGAAAATTTGTGATTCATATCAGGCTACACTACAGTCCATAAATAAAACTGACTTGACTGTATTCTCAAGGTCATTTTCACTTTTTGGAATGATTTAAATGCATTTTTATTCCTTTTCCAGTTTTCAACCGTCCCTTTATTACCAAAATACAGTCCAATTTCCTTTATCCCCACATTCATTTTGAGTGATATCAATGACAGCTTATTAAGTGATTCAAATTAATCCGCAATAAAATCATGACAATTGACAAATCACTCATCATGTTTTAAGCTAAAATTCACAAGTCACAGCTTTTCAAATGTAAACTATATTGTGTTTTTTTGTTTGTTTGTTATCTTTTTAGGACTTCATCATCTGTACGTTGGGGTCTCTTTTCTGAAACAAGACAAGCAATTAAATTGCTTTAAATTCCAACTAACAGACCACCCTCGCTGCAAGAAGGAGTGCTTTCGCAGATCATTCATCCTGACAGCAATAAGACTTTATAACAACACATACAAATAACCCTCACTGTAGTCACTCTGTCACTCTTTCACTGGTCACTTTTTTTTCTCTTCACACACACCCTGCACCGCAAGTGTGCATTAGCTATGTATGTGTACATGTGGGCATGTGCGTGGATATGTATGTCCATATATATATATGCAAATATGTGTGTATGTGTATGTATGTAGGTATGTACGTGCATGTATGTATGTATATATGCCTTGCTTATGCATACTTTTTTTCTTACTCTTTTCTTACTATTTATTAGCATTTTCTCTCCATTCTATGTCGATAATGCATACTGTGTATGCGGATCATCAACAAATTCTGCGAATTTGTACATTGTGTTGTGTTTTTTTTATTTTTATTTCTTTATAGTTTTTTTCTTATCTTCAGCTTTATTTTCTTCTCTTTATCTGTAACGCTGCAGTAACACACAAATTTCCCTGTTGTGGGATCAATAATGTCTTATCTTATCTTATCTTATCTTAAAACAAATTAATTAAAGAAATAATCTCTCCATTATAATAACTGTTAATAAAAAATAAGTGTTGGATGCATTTATGTACCATGACAAAAGCCAATTTCAAAAAAAGGACAATATACAGCTGTGTCTCTGTCTTTACACCAGATGGCAGAAAACCTTCTGACCCAACCGCTATGCACTCAGTGATGGAGGGAAGCTGATTCTGTTCCTGTGTTCGCTCAGACTTTAACGAATGCAGCCACGGATGCAGGTTACAGGCCTCTTCTCTGAAAGTGAAAAACACAGCAGCAGCAGCAGCATCAAGTCACTAAAAAGGAGAGAGAAACTGCTCAGTGAGCTGCTGTACACTGCTGCTGCTGCTGCTGTGGGGTTTGTTTACCTGAGTATGTCCTACAGGCTGAACCATAGGTTTTATTACCTGAGTATAGTCTTGCAGGAAGGTCACCAGGTTCTAAGTGTATTTACTTTGCAGTGTTTGGGCTCCTGCAAAGATAATAAGTTAAGAAAAAATGGAAACAATGTTTTTGTATTTCTCTGCCTATTACTTGTGTATAGTAAGTGTGTAAATACATGACCATTGCAACAAATCAAATTCTACTTAGGACATGTCATAACACAGAAGCTATTTTACTTCATCAACATTCATAAAAATACAGTTTAACACCCCTAGAGTTTACAATAAGCTTCAGGGTTTGTTTTTTAATAGTTAAACTGCAAGACAACAGACAATGTGACAGTGACCAAATACATTACACACAGTGAGCTAATGTACAAACTGACATCACATAATATATTTGGATGGGAGAATTGGAAGTGATGTGTGTACACGTGTTTGAAGTAGAATAATGCTGTACTAATGTTGTTATTATATCCAATGGCATAAAGTAGCTGTAAAAAGTAATAAACACAGAAGTCTTTGTATAAGAGAGAGAGAAAGAGAGATACATTAATAACACACACATATGGCATAAATCGTGTTCATGTAACTTTGTGAGAATGAAAAAGCACTGGCAGGTCAGGTGGATCGAACACATTATGGTCTCCAGGCTGATCGTTACACATCGATTTAGTTTTTGTCAGAGCTGCGTTAAAAGCGCTCGAGAAAAAAAAAACCCACCGGAAATAGCGGTAATTTATCCAACCACAATAAATGTTTCACGGCTACAAAAGCCTGAACGTTGCTCAAGGCGACCTTTATTTTGAAAAGCTCCAACCGAAAGGGTTTCATTCATGTGTGTTTGACACAGATGTGTGTGTGTGAGAGCGTGTGTGTGTGTGTGTGTGTGGGACGTTTTGAGAGCAGAGAGTACAACACGCTCCCACCGAGAAGTTGAGGATTAAGTGAGTGAACTTTCCCCGGGTGTTTATGTTCTGCGCTTTTCGCTTCCAGCCTCTTTTTCGTATCCCACCTCCGCACTTTCGCCTCTTTGATGACAGCGTGCAGCCGCGGCGGTGAACTACCTCCACTCGCGGGTCGGTGGGTTGACCTGGTCCGCTGTCAAACTTTCGCTGACATGGATTCGTTGCACCGACGACGGACGGACTGAACTTTTTATTTTTTTTTTAATATTATCACTATTACTATCCCCCCTAAATTCACCAGCTCTTGCAGCAACATAAACGAGTTTATCTGGTCGCTGTTATACCGCCATGCAGAAGTTTAACTCCACCGGTACCCACGGCAGCACGCTGCCCCGGGACGCGGAGCTCCAGCTGCGGCTAGCTGACAGCGGAGGAGCCGGCGAAGGGAGGGAGAACGGAGCCGGGAAGAAGTTCCTCAGCCAACCTGAGGAGGAGAGCTCGGTTTGCACCAAGAGGAGGATGCTCGTCGGTTTGGATGTAATATGTCTTTGTGTCGGTAAGAATGACTTTCATTTTAATTAATAGTTTGTTCCCCCTCTTTTGTTTATTACACGTTTAAATGTCCAGTAGGCTAACTTTTAATTTGGTACCGGGCTAACTTGAAACATTTTTTTAAAGGACCCACGACCGCTCCGCTTGACATTTGAGAGGCTTTCGCGAGGTTAAACTAAAGTTACAGGCTTTCAGGAGCAGAGAGAGAGAGAGAGGAAAAACACATTGGACCGGGATTTGTAAAAGTTAACGAAGCTGCAAAGCGCTTTTCCAGAAGCTAAACGGAAACAGTTCAAACGCGCAGAAAAAAAACTTTAACTCGGTTCCCTCGGTGCACGAGAGAGAAGAAGAGGGAGGAGGAGGAGGAGGAGGAGGAGGGGGCTCAGCTGGCAGGAGCAGCTGGAGTTGTCCCGGGAATTCATCTGTTCCCATGGTAACACCCCCCCAAACCAGCACACACACACACACACACACACACACACACACACCAAAGTTCCCGGGAGAAGGACGTGGGAATTGGGATGAAAACATTCCCGCGCTTGTGTTCTCGTGCCCGAAAAAAAAAGAGCTCTGGTCACAGTGCGTCTCTCACTGATACGTGGACCACAGGAGAATCTGAACAAAGCCGGAGGGCTGTGCTGTGTGTGGGTTATGGTTACAGTATCACTTACCAGCAGCTTTCATAAGGAGGAATTATGAAACACCAGCAGCAACACATGGACAATAACTATTTGTCCAGCAACATAACCACAATAAAGGAGAACAGAGTGGGTTTCTGTGTAATTAGTCCTTAAAAGTTGCTGATTGATCGATGTTGCTTTATTCTTGCTTCAGTTTCGCTTTTATACATTTTAGTTTTAAAAAGTTGCAATCGAAGATTACTTTCTATCCCCAAAGATGATTGCTTATTTTGCATAACAAGCAATCACAAAATCCACTGATTTTAATCGCTTACACTAAAGCTGGTGCATGTTTTGTATCTGTACAGTGACAAACAACGCAGATAATGACATGTGTTGGATTAACCAGAATCATCACTAGCCATAATATGAATCAAGACGCCTCCATCGGATGAGTTTTGATTAAATAGTGTTTTAGTTTTGTGTAAAGCTGCATTACTGTGGTTATATAAGGTGCATTCTTTTGTTTAAAGCACAACCTTATTGTTGCCAATTGTGTTAAAATCTTTTAGTTGCAGAAAACAATATACAATGTTAACATTTTAAAAAGAAAAAAAAACATTTAAAATAGGGGTAGGTGACATTAAAAACGGCTATCAATAAACATGAGTTTATATTCTTTATTACTGTTATACTGTTATTTTATGCTAAATGGCCTTACATTAAATGTAGAGGTAGGCAATATACCCAAAACATATATTGATATAAAATATATCAATATATAAAGTAAAGTTGTTTTGGCATTTGTCTGTTAAATTATTCGTAATATCAGGTGATATATGATGTTTATGAGCCAAGGAAATAGATTTGTTTATTTACACAAACTTTGTGGATTAGGATAATATTTGAGCATAGAGTAAAAGTACTTCCCACCTGTGTTTCACTCTTCTGTTACAGGTCCACTTTGGGACCTTTTGTTCCAAAACTATCAGATTTGTTTTTGAGTGGAATGTAATTTCATGTTCAGATTCAAGTTTTGTGTCCTCCTTTCACCTGACTACCATAGGGAAGGGTACATCAGTGTTATGTGACTGAGCGGTTATCCGGACCAGCGGTAAACACAAGAGAGGCGGAACCCGTCTAGGCAGACCGACAGGTTGGTTGGTTGGAGCATACAAAAACTGGCCCGGGAGACTTAGTGTGAGGTGGTGTGGTTGGTTTCGGCACCGTGTTGTTCTTCACTTCTGCAGGTGTGTAGCTTATCAGTTCACAAACCGTCGGGCATATTTGTTCTTTGTTTGGACAGTGGCTTGTGACCCAGAATGATGTCAACACGGTGGAGGAAATTATCTCACACACTGAGCACACTTCCTTGCTTTCTCTTGAAGCGATGTGTTCCCATCCCTCAGATTGCTCCCTCTGACGTGATCACAACACAAGGTTCTATAGAGAAGGAAAGACTCACAGAACCCACAGTTTGATTTGATACCAGTACAGCAAAATAATATCTATGAAACCTATACCCTACACCTATACTTTTAACATATTCAACTCATAATGAAAATATAGGGATTAAGACTTTGGGGTGACGTTTTTAGTAGTTTCTCAGCAGGACAAGCGATTTGCTGAGCATTATCAAACACAACCAGATGTGCTGACAAAATAACTCTCCCAGATAAACAACCTCATTACTGCCCATTAAACAACACATGTTGTGGGTTGCACCAGATACATAGTGAAATGAGGACATTGTATGGAATGACACAGTAAAATAGAAAATACTGTTATACCTGTACATGACTTGACTTACTTGACCTATCCCTGTAGACTCTAGAGTTGGAGCATCCCCATACTTGCAAATCTTAGACTTGACTTGCATGATTTATTCTCGAGGGGTGAGTGCATTCTGTCATCCTGTTAACCACCAGTTATCAGCCTAACCTCGAGTCACATGTGGCCATTTGCCCATGAATACCATGACTTATTGAATGAATTGGCTCCTTTTTTTTGGCAAAACCCTCTTATCGCTGACTGACACAGTTTTCCCTTAAAAAATGCTGTTGTCAGATTCCTTCAGACGGTTGACTCACCAGTTTAAATCATCCTGTGAAAGGGCTCTTTGACTACTGTAACCGTGGAATTTTACCCTGAAGCATCCCTTCCCCATTATGTTATCAGCTTAAGAGGGATTCCACAAAGCCTCCTCATCTCTGTGTGTCTTAGTATTTATCATGCATTTAAACTTCTGACATAAACTGTATGCTGTGGCATTATGTATAAACTTTAATCTGCCTGTGGAATGCTGGGAGATTGAGTCCATGACGTTATATGATCGTGCTCTTTTCAGCACCGGGCTTGTCATTTTGTAATAGGGCAGCGTTGTTTTTTCGGGCTAGTTTGACGTCTCTAAGATGGATTGTTTGGTTTGTTTTGGTTCATCTCCATGTCGGTAAATTCTGTGTAAACAGCAGAATGCAACTGCCTGAATCTGTTCAAGTGTTTGCAGGCATTTCTGGTGGGGCTGTAGGTGTTTTTGACTGGGAGAAAGCTGACAGAATCTGCGCCCTGTGGCTGCATCTAAAAGATTGAGTGTCCAGCCACCCAGAGGTCAGGAGGGTGTCGGGTGTTTGTCATATCTGCCAGGCGTGCAGGGACAGGCCTCCCAGCCCTGCACTGCTGTTTCCTTCATTACCAGGTGGTCCTTACTGCCATCACCCTAATAAAAGTCAGTTATAGACTCTCTTAAGAGTAATTGGGAAATGATTGGAAGTGGTTCTTGGAAACCCCCCATTTGCTTATATGGCTTAGAGGACCATTCATTGCTTCAAGGCTTGACCTTCTTCTAGAAAATGATTAGGAAAGAATTTCATGTTCACACCATACCTGGCATGGGCCTAAATAATGTAGAAGTGACAAATCACAGTGTTTATGTTCGTTGAATTCATTAGAGAGGAACGGAACTCTTTGGTGGACACTAGAAAGAAAAAAAAAAGCTGAAATCAGTGGATCACTGTGTGTGAGTACTGTGTTTTTGTTTCAGACGTGAAGCAGCATGCCAGGACGTGAGCGCTGCTATCAACATGAGTGATCACGCAAATCTGAAACTGCTCCCTTTTTCCAGATTACGGTCGCCTTCCTCCCTACCTTCTCCTGTTTTTTTTCGGACAAGCTCTTTTTTGGGGACTGACGGTGTTCCAACAATGTAAGGTGTATGTGTGTTTGTAGGGCGGGTGGCAGGCTTATGCTCGATGATTCTTGTTCCTTTGGCAGAGAAAGCTGCCTGGTGAGGAAGGCAGCAAGAAGCCAGCACGCCACAGCATGTAAGTGTGTGTAGGGCCAGGAATATTAAATTGTCTGCTATTTTGTATTTGTCTGTGTGAGTGCGTGCCTCAGAGTAAATGTGTGGGTGTGTGTGTGTGTGTGTGTATGCGTCATCGTTGCTGCTAGCGCATACTCCCTACTACAGCTGCCATGTGCGTGTTGTTTGTTGACAAATTAGCCGGCCCTGTTTTGCTTGCGCGTCTTAGGCCCTGATCAAACACACACTCTGAAGTTATGGAACACTCTGTTGGCTGACAGATGGAACGCCATTAAAAATGGCTCAGTCAAATCATTAGCTAGTGGAAGAAGTGATTTTCGCTGACTGTCCCTCGTTAGTGTA
Organism: Eupleurogrammus muticus; assembly: GCA_036785175.1. NCBI lineage: Eukaryota > Metazoa > Chordata > Actinopteri > Scombriformes > Trichiuridae > Eupleurogrammus > Eupleurogrammus muticus. Next base: position 15,084,386 of record JAYKQN010000011.1, on the reverse strand, counting down.
TTAATGCATCTACTTCCCATTTGACAGTGCCGCTGCAGAGCTTCAGGAATCCATTAGCTGCAGCTCTCTCTGACGGGCGAGATATGATGCATTCGCTGCACTAGGGTAACCAGCTTTGGGTAGTTGGAAAAGAGGACACCTTTTTTGTACCATCGTTCTGTTATAGGCACACTGTAAAAGAAGGGATTCTTTTCCAAATGCATTGCATTTACTGATAACTGCAATAAAATGATAACTGCAATAAAATGTTTGGAGGAATCAGGCATAATGAGGAGGGAAACAATGTTTTTGCACATTCAGAGAAGTCCCTGCAGAACACAGTTCTTATTGGTGTTGGCTGTCCAGCGCATATTCTGAACAATTGTGTTCACGGTGCAGAAACACTAGATATTGACATTCAAAATCTATTACTGCTTTCATATACACACTGTCCACACAGAGAATTTGAAGGAGCCCCATGAAGTTTTTTGAGGAACCCCAGAACCCCAGAACAAAATAAAGAGAGAGAACAGTTCTGCTGCATAAATTTTGACTAATATTTCCTAATAAATGATTTTTAAATCTTCTAAAATTGACCTCCTTAAGGCCTCGAACAGTTTATTTGTGAAAGAACAGTTTATTCGTGCGGGGAAACGTGCGGGGAACACTGATACCTAATAAAAGACAAGAGGAGATATCCATTTTATGTAAGCAATAAAGTTTAAATCTTTCTCTTTATTTTTTGTAGTAAACTCATCATTATGTTATTAAATATATTTAATAACATAATAACATATTTATTTAATTTTTACCTGAAAAATAGTAACTAAAGCTAAAATGTAGTGGAGTAGATAGATCAAGTAGCATAAAACATATTCAAGTACACATGTCTTTAATTTCTTCTTTTTCTTCAAATTTTTTCTTTAACTCCTCCGTGAAGGGGCACTTGCGTTTAGGCATTGTTGCAGTGGACGCAAATGTGCTGGTTTGAGAACGATACAGGGAACCTGGAATGGAGTAAAACGGAACGGAGTGGAATTCTAGTGGCAATGCAGATTATGTTTGAGAAAAGAAGGACATGTCCGGGGAAAAGAGGGCGTCTGGTCACCCTAGCTGTACTTTACTGCCAATACGTTGTCCCTCACCCATTAACGCGCACAGCTCAGGCCTCAGAAATGCTTCTTGGAGGCTGAGGGGCAAGTGATAGCCTGAATGAAGGAAGAGTCCCTAAGGGGGAAAGAGTGGAGAGGGGTGTGGAAAGAGACGTCTCTGATGAAGGGGTTGAGGATCTACAGTAAAGGGGTCAGAAGTCAGACCCAGGGGCGCCTCAGGGAACTTATCCTTAGCTGTCTGTTTATGTCCTCATAAGGACGTAGCACTCAGAGAAGGATCGGGAAACAAATAGCTTCAAATGTACTTTTAATGAGGCAGCTGCAGTCTTCTTCTCGATGAAGGTTCCATAAGTGCCTGGGGTGGTCCATAGGTATTAGCTGAAATGAGTGAATAAAGATGCGTGCAGCACTCTAATCCCCAGTGCTCATTAGCCAGAATGGGTTCGGAGAGGCTTACCATTAAAGTATCAACCTGAAACAGAATACAGCCTCTAGCTCCGCCTTTGCATCTGTCAGAACTAATGACTCCTTCTCTGCTGTCTCTCCCCGCATATACAGACTTAGACAGCCCCCCCATGGCGCCACGGTATGGTTACCCATCATTTTATCATTGTGTTACATCTCACCTGCTGGAGCTTTTCCCTTCCTTCCTTCCTTCCTCTCAGGCTTCCACTCTGAAGTTGTTCCGACATGCACGTTCGCCGTGCGAACTCAACACACTTACAAAACAGCCCCGCAGCCCCCCTCCAATCTTTCCATACATATTACCACAATCAGGTGAGTCTGTGCCAAATACCTCCCGGCTGTCTCAACCACAGCCTCTCACACATTGTCTGCCAGGCCTATATCTTGCTATGCACATCCTTACCATCGCACACATGAAAAAAAACATCAGAGAGCTCCTTTTTTTAAAGATTCTGCAGCACATACTGCAGTGGCAGGTCCTTTATGTTCCCGCTGAACAAGACAGGCAGACAGACAGCCCACTTCAGGCCTCACCACTCATGCCCTGAACTCCAGAGCCGGGCTCCAGGAAGCAGGTCAGTGAAGTGTGGAAAGAACAGAAGCAGCTGTGGGAAGCATGTCTGCACTGGCCAGCGGTAACAGTAACAGGGGTGAGGGGAAGCAAAAGCTCTCCTGGAGCGCTGGTGGAAGGTGAAGCAATATTAAGAGATCTGAAAGATCTGGAACAGCCATGCTTTTGAAAAAACATATTTACAAGCACGTAAATATTATCATTTTTGTTATGCAAGGAGGATTCAGCTGTTCTCACTAGGCCTTTTTTAGAAGCGGCTGTTTATGAGATACATGCACCATGCACCTTAAAAATAAGACAAAGCTATGAGACTGAAGCTTAGTTGTGGGGTCTAGCTGCAGCAGATGCTGATGATAGCAGATGGTTAGCACAGATCCATGTGTGTTGTGGCTCCTCCGTCTCTCTTTAGTCTTCACTGATTAGTCTCTTTGTGCTACGATCTACCAGACAAAACAGAACAATCCAGCCAATTATACACAGAAAGAAACACATGTTTCAGCGTGGGGGATTGCCACTCACCCCCATCCACCTCTTAACTTACCTGACTCAGCCCACCAAGGAAGAACAGAATTGAACCACCGTCTAAAACTGTGAAAGAATGTGTCATTGTTGCACTGTGCTCAATTTCAGGGAAATACAAAACCGTAGTAATAAGTCTTACACACACACACACACACACACACAAAGTGAGCTGGCTGTTAACAACAATACTAACAGCAATAGTAGACTGCACAAGCACATAAGAGTACTTTGCAAAATGTCATTGCAGGACTTTTTCCTCTTTTTGTGAGATAGAGATCGTAGAGAAGTTAATCAAATTTGATGAAATTGTCTATTAATTATTTTTGCTACCTTGCCCGAAGGTTGCCCAACAGCCTCCATCCAAAATTCCTAAGTGTCCTAACAATGCGGCCTGCTGTTGCTTATCCTATCTAGACATACTGTATTCAAAGGAGTCATTAGGTAGCCTTGAACTTAAATGTTGACTAGATCTGTGTCGCCTGCAACAACTTTTTTTTGCCATTTTCATGTTTTTCCCTTTTATGTGAAGGCCATTTTTCTACCCAAATGGGACATGGTCCTGGTGTTTGATAATGCAATGTCAGTCTAGTGTATAATTCTGAATGTGTTCTAAGAACAGCCCATAGACACCCCCCATGCTAAAATACATGATTTTACAGCAGAAATGAACATTTTTTTCAGCCTGGTAACAAAAATGTTTTGGTCTTTATAGATTATTTTTTCTATTCATTACAACAGCTTTGTACTACTAAAGGGCTGCAGCATGGTGCCTATAAGGTTAAGCTCCTGCCCAGCTCCACACTCACATCCCAGACACTTCTGGCTGGAAGAAAAAACACGATTGCGGCACCTTTGAGTAAGCACCAACGTACGAGTCCATAAACCCAACAGTGACATCACATTTGCTATGTCAATCATTAAAAAGGCTATGGTTAAACTACTTACATGTTTCAGATGTTAAGTCATATGCAAGGTCAACACATGATAGGCCAAACTGAGCTTGCAAACTTTCTATGTCACCTTCTCGTGGTTGTCCATTACACACCCTGGAATGATCCCTTACTTTGGATGATTACTTGCTCGACATGCTGTAGGCTTTGCCAATGGATGAAACATAAGGACTGTCATTCACTAACCAAGATGTTGCGACTTCCTACGTTGATCGTAGTTTCCTACACAGTCCAGCCACACTTGTTTTGACCTATTGTTGCAAATGACACGGTGCAGCGTTTGAGGTTGTTCAATGATTACAACTCAATCATAATCACTGCCTTAGTGCAAATGACCTCATCTCTTGTTACCTAACATGAAGTAGAACAGTGTCTGCATATTTCTGTGCTTTTTTAGTTGTGTGGTGCGTACAGTCTCTTCCCTGACTACTTTTACAAACAAAGACTTTTCTTTATATCAGGCGAAACAAAAGACTTGGCTTTGCCCCTAAAGTAGTTGACTCAAACCAAATAATGATCAGATGAAAGAACAGATCAAGGTTAGCTTACTGCGTGGAGAAAGCTTTATGCCATTAAAGTCATTATTGCATAAATAAGAAGTACAAGCCAACCCAGCCCAACTGCATAGCAGCTCTTTATGAGCATGTTCCACTGCTTCTTGTAATGTGGATACCAGGGATTATCACTATTGCAAAGATTACAACACTTTACGATCCACTTCACTATCTTATTGTATTTTCTCTTCTGCAAGGTCGACTTGGAAGTAAACAGGCAGCTTAAAATTTTGTTTGGAAATCTTGGCAAGCCGATGAGGGGCCCTGTGAGGGTGGACCACCCCCGGAGGGTGCTGCAGCAACCTGCCGCTGCAGCCCGGGCTCGGCCCAGTTCTGAACGGCGGGCCAGATGGACCCGTGTTGACAGGTCACTAATCGTCTGTCCTCCAGCTCCATTAAAGGGTAAACGGAGAACGCTGCCGGTACAGTCAAACGTTATTGGCTGAAACAGATGGCCCATCACCGCGGCTCTGACATCGCTTCAGGCTGCGTGTCATGCTAATCTATGAGGATGGATGCGCAGCCCGTTTGACCCGCAGCAGCAGCAGCATTCAGAGGATTGAACGAATGGTGCGACATTCGTTCAATGCACATCTTCAGGACTGTTTTGGTTCCGTGCGGTCTGCTGGGTCTAGTGTGGTTTATTTTCGGTTAGTTGTCTGTTAGTCTATGTGGCCGTGGATTTGGTTTGTTTGCATCCAAGTTGTGGTTTCTTATGTGAATGTGTTGAGTCTGTATGTGTGGCGGGGGTAATCTGCTGGTCGAGGCGGGGTCGTGTTTACAGAGCGGGTCCCAGCAGAGCCCGGATCTCTGACCCTCTGCATTCCAGAATCACCGCTAATCGCCTCCGTCTGCTGTTCTCCGCGGAGGAACCCTTGCCGCATCCCTCTTGGCTCAGTCTCCCCAGTTTTCTCTCACCCCAATATTACCGCTCTCACCCCCATTTGTCAGTTGTTTATAGTATGACACTGTACTGATCGACGGATATTTCGCAACATGACCATAAACTGCTAAGACTAGCATCTCTTTTTTGATGCACTCTGCCTTTAATAGTTTTTTTTTTTTTTAAATTTCTGACTTTCGGGTTGTTGTTCTACTCTCACAGTGAGCTCATTCTGGGCTGTGGTCATAGATGTGTAAATTAGAACCAGAACAGTTTCTCAGAGTGAGGCACACATCCCCTCTACTCTCATTCCTCTTATTTTTCCTCTTCTCCTTCCTCCCACCCTCTCTTCACCCCCCCCCTTCCTTTCTTTCTGTCCCTTTTGACTATTTGAAAGCATTCCTGCTCCGAGTGTCAGGCCCAAAGAGCGGCACATTTAGCTTAGGCCGTGTAAGCCGACCCGCTTCTTTTGCCTCTTCTCGGGTCCCTTTCGCTGGCCTTCCCATTCTGGCTCTCTTTGAGGAAGTCGTGGCCAGGTGCTGAGATTTGCTCACAGCTGCCTGACATATGAGGTGAAGGTCTCCAGAGTGTTTTTGTGTCTTGTTGTGAAAACTGTTCTAACATAGTTGTAAAGCATTGAGGTTGACTGTGACACGGCAGCTTGTAATTTGTGTAGGACCGCACAGACGCCGAGTAAACTCACATGAGGTTTACCTAGCACCATCCCCCCTTATTTTTTTAATTTGTTAGCTAGCACTAAGAATTTGACAGGACCACGGTCGGGTCGATTTGGTAGATATATCTGATCTATTTTATTTAGAAGCTTTGCCACAGTGGAATGACCTTTGGTTCCTGGCCATTAGCGCAGTGTCTGCTCATGGACTTTGTGCAAAAAAAGGAAAAAAAAGGGAACACAACACAAACCATCAGTGTTGGCAAGCCCAGAGGTCATATAACAAGCTGCTATCTAGCTCAGCACTTCATGGTTCCATTAGGCCGCTGTATGTATTAAAACAATCCCATAAAAAGTCCCATCTTCCTGCTCTGTTCCTGAGTAATCGGGCCTTAATGGGGAATCTGTCCATTATGTCCATGTCAATATAGAAAAATATTGATTATTGAGGGAGAACTGTCCATATTGTTAGGTCTGATAAGGACACAGAGAGTGGCAATAAATCGATGGTATGAAAATAAAAAAGGAGCTTTACAGTATGCGATTTAGATAAGATGAAAACAGCATATTTCATGGCAGACTTAATGTTAAACGACATGGTTTATGTTGCGACAGCTCCTCAGCAACTCTATACATGTTTTACTCATAATGTCATATAACAAGAACTTCCAGTGATTATACAGCCACTAAATTTAAACATCTCCCAACGGATATGTCACAATTGATAAACTAATGCTTTGAATCTTAAAATAACAACGATGTTGCGTACATGCACCAGGAGTTATGTCAAGCTGACAGGCTCAGACCGATGGCTGTTGGATGTAGTTTTTTCATTTAAAATATGCAATGTATTGCATTATAGCAATGACAAAAAAAAAACCACCCACTGAATGTGAACTAGAGATGAACCAGACCGTATCTCTGCAGTCTACTTGCACCAAGGTATAATACACACAGATAAAGGGATTACGTGTGTCAGATTAAGAGATGAGTGTTCTTTATACATAGGTAGCAGGAGGGAATGAGGAAATCCTTTAAAGGATCGTTCTCTTAAAAATGACTAGGAAACAGACTTTGTCCTGTAAGTGTCCACAATCTGAATTTATTGCTAATGAGTGAACTATTGTGTTACTGAGTCTGTTATAGAGAGTAGTTGTGAAGGAGATTTGGCACTACAGTCAGTAACTTTTCTCAATTTGTTGTGTTCAGTTCACTTTGTTGGGCAGCTTCCTTTGTAGTTGGGGTAACATGATTCAAAGAATCAACAAGGAATTTACACTTCAAATGTTCCTTCACCCTCTTGCATGCGTTCATACACAGATGGCGGTGATAAGGTCATGATCAGGAGTAGCTAATCATTCACAGTGACGGACACATCGGGATGTAGAGCTGTGAACAGAAACTGCTGATCCTCTGACCGACAGACCAGCGCTCTACCTGCGAGATACAGCCGCCGCAAGATTATACAGGGTTCATGGGAACACAGATTTTAGTTCTGTTGCATGTATTCTGTGTAGATTCTCACTCATCCAGGTCATTGTAGTGTCAAAGGAGTTACTTTTTTTTAGGAGTTACAAGAAAAAGTCCAGTTGCTCACAAGTAACTCCTTTGACACATTAATAACAATAATAATAATAGTAACCAGTTTATCAGTCCTGAAAAGCAGACATCACAAAGTGCTTCATAATTAAAGCTCTTCAAATAAAGGAGAGTCAACAGACTTTACATGTATTTAGCTTTTTAAAGGTGTTGACAGATTATACATCTAAAGTAGGCAACATTCTTTAGATAATTTAATAATTTGTTTTGAAATAACATATTTCATCTATTGCATATCACAAAAAATTGAAGGTTTCTTTTAAATAATGTGTATCTGTGAGCATCTTCTTTGTATAACCCTTTTTTATGTAAAATCTGAATTAAACCACCAATCATATTTAGATATCACATCTAGTAAATATAGTAAAACACAGCAGATAGTGGCAGAGGGGTTCGGATTGGGAAAAGGAAAATGATTAACTTCCAGCCTCAAATACACAACCTCCTTTTGTTTTGAGCCTGGAGAGAGGGACAACCAACAAACACTGAGCCCAGGACCCCAGATTCCTCCTGGTCTCATATAGCTGTGGTCACTCTTTAAAGTTCCCCTCCTCTTAAAATGTGTTTTCCTGCGTGTTCCTTCAGTTCAATGATTGAGCTTCGCTGTGCAGAATGATGTATGTGCAGAGTTTAGAGCTCCAAGGCTGTTTTCACAATCAGCGGTTTAAAGTGGAAAGTTTCTTTTGTTGGTGGGACTATGAGCAGACTTTGTGACATCACAAATAGTCTGCAGGCAATCCTGATCAAATATTCAACTTAATAGTGCAAAGTAGAAACTGAAAGACATTGTAAATCTGGCTTTAAACTGTTGTGTCGCCTGTAGTTCTTTGGCAAAAGGATCCAGATTTTTTTTTGAGCAGTCATTGAACAGCGACTTGTTTGAAATAAGCTGAGACATGACCGGATGTCAACGAGTCATTAATCATAGTGAGAACACACAGAACAACGGATTCAAAAACACGCTATTGTTGGTGTTACCAACAAAGAAGGAGAGACTGTGTTTAAATATATAATACAGACCAACACAGCAACACCGCTAAGTATGGACACAAAATTGTGAGTACAAATCTATACAATATTAAACTGAATAAAAGGTGTAACTGGGACAATTCCAGAACTGGATGTGTTGTCATCATAAAAACTTAGCACCAGATAGTCTCTTAAAAACGAATGAAGAAAAAACACATGCTATCAGTTAGTTTTATGTTGTCGGTGGATTAAATATTTAAAATCAATCTTTTCAGTTACACCATTTGACATTTCCTGCCAGAAACTCACACAAAATTTTAATTTTTAAAAAAATAAATAAATAATAACAATGGACTTTTGAATGACAAGAAATGTACATTTTAAGAGACCTGATGAATGCTTCTTAAAACTGTATTTTGAGTAGATCCAACTGACATTTGTTGTAATCCTGTCCACCAGAATTTCAAAATGAACAGATCAATTATTAAAAAATCTTGCTTAGCAGATAACACCCGGGTGCGTGACAGTGTGTCCACGCAGGTAAATAACTGCATTTGCCTAGGAGACGACACGAGGAATGAACGACACGAGAGCGAGAGATCGGGGTCAGATATGAGGTGTTTCCTATCTGGTTCTTCATTGACGTCACAGACTCTGCTGAGGTATCTGCCCTCAATGTGTTTCCCCCCTCACTTCCTCACTCCGGTTTCAAATCTATGGGAGCGGGCCGACTTTTATCTGTATTTTGTCTTTGTGTTAGGGCAGCGTGGCTTTGACTACAGAGGTCACCTACGCACTCTTTTGACACACACACACACACACACACACACACACAGTGTGGTTGACCACGTTTGGCTGTATCTCAGCTGCAGTCAGTTGTCTTGTCATGTGTTTTCTGAGACTTATAGATAATTGCCCTATACTGCGCATGCAGCAAAACTGAACTGATAAGCCGGCGTTCATAGCCGTCTCCTATCAGCAGAACACTTTGCATGCATAAAGATCTGTTTGCATGTATTTGCTCATGGGCTTGAACGTGTGTTTGTCTGGATCATGGGAACGTATCCTGTGTACGACTCAGTCACGTAGTCGGAGAGATTCCCTGGCAGGAACAGTGTTTTGGCCTGGGCGCGTTCCAGCTAACCAGCAGGCCCGGGATGACAGGGAGAGGCTTGGAGGTTAATGATTAGCCCCATGTTCTTGCTGCATTCCATGGGGTGACAAGAGGACATGGGATAGGGGACAGAGAACTCAAGAGGACCGGGCAGGCTCTCACAGAGCTGTTAGTAAAATGTGCAGCTCAGCCTCGGTCTCTTGGTTCTTTCACCTGCTACAGAAATCTTAAAATAAATGCCAACAATTGCTTATCAGATGAATTTGACTAAAGAGTCCCTGCTTCTCCCTGGAACAAGCTGTCTTTGTTAAACAACACCTTGCTCTTCTTTACAGTGGGTTTATTGTCTACTCTTGGCAGATGAAACCGTTCTGTGTAACATGCTGTTTAATATCCACATCGCCCCTCGTCATTCTATCGGCCTCTCTGTCTCTCCTCTGCCTCTCATCTTTCCTTCTCCTCCACTGGAAGCATGAGAGGAATGCTTGATCCCCTGGGAATCTGGAAATCATGTCACCAGATGAAAAGTGCCCCCCCCCCTTTCCCCGTTCATGTTGCATCTGTATAGGAGCCAACTGTAACAATTATCTCTGCGTGTTGCTCTCCGTCTCTTTCTGTCTCTCCCTCCTCGCCCTCTTTGTGATCCCCGGTGCAGACGCCACATGCTCACAGACGTTCATCAAGCCATCTTTTGTTTTTTTTCTCCACCTCCTCCTCCTCTCCCTCTCTTTGCCCCACTCTCATCAGCCTCCATCCCATTCTTTGCGTGTGAGTTGAAGGCAGTGACTCCCTACAGACGGGGGTTTTTCTGCGGGGACTCCAGCATCACCTACCCCTACGTGGAGCGGGAGGCCATCCCCGATGGCCTTCTCATCGCCGGCGGCATCGCCATCACGGGGCTGACGGTGAGACACCTGTTAGCTATCTTCGCTTTAATATGATTTAATGGCACATGTGTTTGTTTTAAAAAAAAAAAAACACACATGCTTCCTCTGTTTGCGCAGCTTTATCGCATGACTTAACCAGTTTTTTCTGTCCTCCACAGATCGCCCTGGGCGAGTGTTACCGAGTGCGTTTCCGCGGCGCGAACTCGCGGGCGTTCGTCCGCAACCACTATGTGTCGTGCCTGTACAAGGAGCTGGGCAGCTTCCTGTTCGGCTGCTGCGTGGGGCAGTCCCTCACCAACATGGCCAAGCTGAGCGTGGGGCGCCTGCGGCCCAACTTCCTGTCCGTCTGCAACATCACCTACACGTCCATCGGCTGCGTCCCGGGCAGCTACGTGTCCCAGGTCGACTGCAGGCAGCCGAGCCAGAAGATGGTGGAGGAGGCGAGGTGTGTGTGTGTGTGTGTGTGCATACATGTTTGTGCTAAGAAATGCTTTGTTTTCTGTGATTACTAAGGGCAGTTAAAAAGTAACCTTTGTCATGTTGATGTCTTTCAGGAAGTCCTTTTTTTCTGGCCATGCTTCCTTTGCCATGTACACTATGCTCTATCTGGCAGTAAGTCACCTTTGCTTCATGAACACACACACACACACACATTTGCAATGTAACCTTCACATTCACCTGGAGCCTGTGTAGTGTAATTACAGTATTTGGTACTGTGTTTACAATGTGGGGGTGTGAGGGGGGGGATTATGCAGGTCTCACTTTTGTTTTTTAGTTATTACCTGTAGAGATATCACAGTCCTCCCCAGAGGCCGAGAACACTGTGTCTGTTAACTAGATAAGCTAATTAAACATGCGCAGCACACACCGAGACATGCGCTGTTAAATACATTCACACATCCTGAACGTGAGGGAGGGGAGCTCTGAGAGCAGCAGCTCTCTAAAGGCGTCCAGCTTCCAACTGAAAGGATTGGTGAGGTGGGGGGGTGGGGGGTTGGGGGCGGGGGCGGTGAGAGCAAGAGGGAGAATGTTTTCCACAGGGGAACATGAATAGATGAAGAGACAGCATGGACAGAGGAGGCCTTGTTATGGGTCTCATGTAGGGGGGCGGGGGTCCTGAATATGCCTGCTGAGAGATCGACAGGCTTCTTTCAACAAGAGACACCCTCTCAAACCCCCCCTCCTGCTCCCCCCATCCCTTCATCTTTCTCTCTCACTGCACTGGCCGGCAGTCATGGGCACATTGAGAGTGAGGAAACGACAGTTAGAGCGAGACAAAAGCACATTATTATCCTTAAAATGTCCACATTCCTCCTCATTAACCCCTGTTTTATAGTTTTAGTGGACTCAAATATTTAATTATGTACAGAAACGAGAACCACCGCCTCTCCTCTTTGGACTTTGTTCGCACTCTTATAAGTGAATGATGAAAAACAGCTTCTCTGTGACCGGAAACATAAGGATGAGTAGGGGGAGAATGAATAAAAGTGTGTGTGTGGGGGAGTAGTGAAGAGAAGAAGTGGTCTGAAAGGAACAAGACTCTCAGTGTTTGTTACCCCTCATTTCCCTCCTCGCTCCTTTGTTTCTCCAAACACAGACTGTAGGCACAAACACTCACTGCTGAGCTCAGTTTTATATACAGACTGTAAGAAAAAAACAAAAAAAAAAAAAAACCCGGAGAGAATGTGTCAAACGTGTAGCTACATGCCACCCTGAACTGTTTAAGGCAGGAAGAGGGACACCTGCTCTCCTCTCAGGAGAGGGGGACCCGGTGAACGCCGCCTCAGCACAGGAATGTGGGCCACGTGCTCTCCGAGCAGCGGATCAGTCCGGGAGGACTGTCCAGCCACCTCGTAAAAGCTCAGCCATGCATATGCATCACGCTTGCCCTGGGACTTCATATTTTTTCTTTTTAAACAAACGTAAATTCCATCATGTTGCACTGAACCAGGAGATGAGGATGAACAAAAGGAGGAAATGGCTTATAGATTGAGTCAGTGGACTCCCGCCAAGCTCCGCCCCCTCCCTCCCCTCCCCCATCCGGGTGTGAGTGGGTGTCCGTGTTTCACATAACGGCTGCTTTCATAAAATTTGAATTAATATCTAATTATCAGTTTGTGGTGCACACGTTAACACCCACGCGCATGTATTCACCGGTCTGTTTATAAAGTCAGTAAAAGATACTATCTTCTCTCTCACAGTTCTACCTGCAGGCGCGGTTGTCATGGCGAGGAGCGCGGCTGTTGCGCCCGCTCATCCAGTTCCTCCTGGTGATGATCGCCGTCTACACGGGCCTGAGCCGCATCTCGGACTACCGTCACCACCCCACTGACGTCCTCACGGGCTTCATACAAGGAGGGCTCACCGCGTACTGGGTGGTATGTGGTGAAGTGCTTGTTGTCTAAATAGCTCTTGAACAGCAGTTATCTCCCTCTTTACAGGATTTGTTTCTCTTTAGCTCCAACAATCTTCTTCCCCCCTCTGCTTTAGCAACTCCAATGTCTCCTGTGTGTTTATAGTCAGTGAATGATTGGAAGTGTGTGTGTGGTTTGTGTATATTCCCTGACATGTTTTTTTTTTTTTTTACCTCCGCCTGCAGGCTTTCTACATCTCCTCCATGTTTAAGCCCTGCGCCCGTCCAAACATGTCCCCCACCAGCATGTCCCTGGAGAGCCCGCTGTCCAGCCAACAAACCGTGTGTTAGCAGGCACACGCACCCAGAGGAGAAGCTGGACCATAGCAATGTCAGAGAGAGGAAAAAACAGAGAAAGTGAATCATATAAGAGAAGGATATGATGAAAGGTAGATGGAGTACAATCTAACACATTCTGACACACACACACACACACATACAGACATACTGTACCTTCACAGTAACATCTAACATCTTCTCACACGTGAAACACAAGAAGCACATTTGACTGCAAGTCAAAACCGTCCAGTGAAAAAAAAGACCTGCATAGTATATTACAGATATTTTTTTATATATGAAAAAAAAAAAATAAAAACGTCTATTTTTCAAGAGGACTTTTTAGAAGCTGCTAATGTTGATAGTTGCCAGTTGTTTCTTCTGTGTTTGGTGGCCTTCGGTCGGTGAGTGCTGTTCGCTTCTGAAAGCAGAATCGGTCACCCAGCCTTATTTTCCTGTGAGAGAGGAGAAAACGGCAGCCTTTCTCTTCACTTTTTTTGCTGTTTTGATCACCCACTCAACTTGGACACATCACTCAGCAGCTGTGAACGGACACCGTCAGACCTCAGATGGCCGAGCGTCAGCGTGGCGAGGAACAAGCACTGGCTTTAACGTCTAACATCTTTACCTTCTGTGGCCTCATCAGACGGCTCCGCCTGCAACACTATGATGTAACAATCTTAAGCAAAGAAAATACAGTATTTGTGCTGTATTACGACTTTATCTTTCCTTTTTTTTTGAGTAACCAAGGCACCGTGTCGGGGAGAAATCGGACCAGGTAACTACCTCTCCGCCTCAGTGCCGCTTTTTCTGTACTAACCACTTTGACTGTGTCTCAGAGGTGGAAGTTTGACTGAATTTTTGTAACCTTCAACCTATGCCCGCCAGTCTCTGAGCTGCACCTTGATTTATGCCACTTCCAACAGGAGAAACCCTCCTGTGCGTCTTTATTAATAGCACTTGAACGTACATAATGGAACCTTCTAATCGTAATCAATATTATATATATTTTATCACAAGTTTGAATAATCAGTGTTTATTTTTTGTTAATGTCAGACTCATACACTATATTTGTTTTAATGTCTTCTTCTCTGAAATGATAATTATTCAAATTGAATGTAAATAGCAATGTCATTGTATAAACCACGCAGAATTTTCAAAAGTATTAGTTCCAATATTGGACAGTTTTTACAAATGTATGTTATGTGTGTATTTACATTTGTATTGATCAGGTACGGAGCGTTACTATTGTATCTGTTGTAACTACTAGACTGAGCCACAGATATTATCAGAAAGCTATATTTTTTGTGTCCCCAGTTATGGTTGTTTGTCTGTCTTGTATGTTTTGCCTGTGAATGCCAGAAAGGCAAAAAAATAACCACTGTACTCATAAAAAAAAAAAAAAAAAAAACAACCAAACCAATAAAATGAATGTTGAGCGTTTTTAATTTCTTCCGCCCTCTTTTATTTTTCTAATTGAAACTGAAATCCACCGTGGGTCCTCTCACACTCACCACATACACACACACAAACACACAGGCATTCATCTCGATGTCACAATATTTATGTCTGAAATTCGCGAGTCAGCGAGCATGCAACTATTAATTTATCACAAACAGGATGCCAGACACCGAGAGGAGTAAGAACATCTGAGCAGCAACAACATACAAACACTGAAACGATAAGTGGTTTAACCTCCTGTTGTGTTTGGAAGCTTCCACTCCAGCGCTCCCCGAGATTCTTTCATAACTACAGCTCCCTCTCTCTCTCTCTCTCTCTCTCTCTCTCCCCTTCACACCCTTCCCGGCTCTCAGTTCCTTTTGGAGTGCAGTGGAGCATGATGGGCTGTTCTAGGGGGTCATGCTACCATGGCGATGCTTAGCCAGATACAGATTGAGGAGTCTGAGGCATTTTCTTTCATTTCTTTTTTTTTTTTTTTTGTTTTTTTTGTTTTTTTCTCCCTCCAATCCACTTCCAGGCTGAGGAAGGAGAATAAAAGACAGCCCAGATCAGACAGAGAGAAGCAAAAAGAGAGGGAGGGGGAGAGAGAGAGAGTAATGGGTGTGTGCATAATGCTGAGGTAAGGGGGACAGACAAGCAGGAAAAGTGGTCCAGTAATGAAGGGAAGGAGTAATGGAGCAGTTGGCAGCACAGATGGGGCGGTGGATGGGGGAGAGCGAGGGTGATGGGCGTGGGGCTTCCATGTGGGAAGGAATGCGATCGCGTTTTTTTCAGGGGGCCTGTTTTGTTTCATAATACTGTAACTAGGGAGACGCGGACGTATGTGCCCGTGCTTGTGTGACAGGTTCGCGTCTTCGTCGTCTGTTATCACCGCGTGTTTAGGTGTGTGTGTGTGACGAAGTCGGGGCCCGAGCTCACACAACCCCGTCAAACGTGACGTCCTGTTTACACCGAGACCCCCCGCCCAGCCCTCCCTCTCCCCTTACGGCCCTGACGAAAGCCAACGGGGGTCGACAAGCAGAGGCAGATCCTGCATGTTCACGTGACTGTGGGCCCTCGCTATTCACACAGTACTGAGTGTAGTACATGTACTACAGTAGGAGCGGTAGCCTTGGCCTGTGCTCATTTAGATTAGGAGAGTATTTCTAACTCTTATCTCAACAGGTGAAAGCTGTTACTGTCCACACGCTTCACTCGGAGAGAAAACTCCACTCCACACTCACTCTTCCTCATACTTTTGGGGGATTTCCTTGATAAGATTCTGATTCCCGTGACACGGGACAGGTGTAAAAATAGCCGGGCAGTCTTGATTCAAATCGACGTACAGATAAGTGTGCGGCGGTAGGCACGTAGCTCACCTGCATATCTCTTCACATCTGAGGAGAGGACACCTGTGTGAAGGCTTTTTTTTTTTTTTGACAGACATTGATAACATCATCAAGGCATTTCCACCCCGGCCCCGAATTCCATTCACCAGATTGCAGCAGCGTTTGACGTGATGAAATAACACTTTTGATGGAGATGTGAAACGTAGAATGTGATTCTTTGTTTACCGCCAGCTTAAAGCTGCTCAGGGCTGTCAAGTGGCTCCACTGTGAAGCAGAAAAGAAATTTCCTGGCTTATGAATTTTATATAAGAGCTTTTTTTTTTTTTTTTTTCTGCAGGGGGGTCTCCGAGGCAATCCAGACGTAGTCTCTGGAACTCCGCTGGCCCCTTATCCAGCTGTAGTCCAATTCTTAATAGAATTAAAAAGGATTAATGGGCTCTTTAGTATGCTCGAGTCCGGGCCTGCTCCCCCTGCCTCGCTGCTGCGCATATTTCCATAGTAATGACAGCCGGTGCGAGGACTGCGAGCGGGCACATTGTGTCCTGATAGGAGTCTGTGAAAGGCATTAGCTTGTGTGTTCCTGGCTAGATAAACCTCGCTTCTTTCTCGGCTCTCTGGGGGTACGAAGACGTGCCAAAGCTCTTTCGGTGAATCGAGGTCGATCATTGAAGACCTACAGGTGGACAAGGGTGTGTGATGTCTGTGCATCTCCTCACATACAGCAGTAAATCACTGGCATATTTATCATTCTAGGACATACGTCTGCAGACAAAGATAGAAGCACACACACTATCTGATGAGGACAGTGTCATTGTGGTATCTGATGAGGATAATATCACGTAGGCATTGTACACGTATTGCACAGCACATACATGCAGGATATGAATGACTTTTTCTATTAATTGTTAACATATTGTAGGAAAGGAGTAAGGAGGGATTAACCCATAAAAACCTCTGTGCAAGCATTCCCAAATGTTTGTTTAGAGGAGAATCAACGGATAGAAAAACATGCACAAAATTTTCCTAGAAGCAAAGCTTTTTTTTCATGAGAACAATTTTACTGCTCAGTGCGGAACATTTTCCTCGGGGGCGACACTTATATCTTAATTATATGTTTTTAAATTGGCCGAAGAACTACGCGTTTCGCCGAAGATCCTTTTCTCACTCGGTCATGACACGCTTCACGCGGAGCAGAAAGCATGAGCCTCTATTTGCCATCTTGGAGGTTATATTATTGTCTTTGCGAGAGCGGAGAGGTGTTACGAAAGCACGATGCAATGGAAAAAGGGTTTCCTGATAAGACGTTGCACCATAACGCGTGACCGGTTTATTCCAGCATGAAGCTGATTTTTTTTTTTTTGGGTAGGATGACCTTAACTGTTTGCAGTTTCTCTTTTATTGATGATGAGGTACCTTCACCCCTTTTCTATCTCTCTCTCTCTGTCTCTTTGAAGCAGCCTCCTCCAGGCACAAGGATAAAACTGACAGGTAAAGATTTCATTCAGAATTGCTCTTTCACTTAACACTCTTCAATAAAAAAAATAAATAAAAAAAGCCCCTTATCTAGGACACAGACAAAACATGCCTTCGATAGAGATACAGAACCCTTGTGTTTATACAGCGGAGTCCAGTGTGTGTACATGTGGGTACGTGTGTGTGTGCATTATTGTTTGTTCCGTAACTCGCAGGCTGCTGCAGGCAGTGACTGGAATGTGAAAACAAGAACACGGGGAGTAAAAACAATGGTGAGGATCCACGAGGTGTCAGTGATGACTGGGAGGACGGAGCCGGGCTCCAAGGTCAGCGAGCGGGCCTCCCTCAACACACGCATACACATGTCGTGGTAATAAAAGCCTGACACTTGTTAATGCAAGCAAGGGGAGGGGGGGTCATAAAAACAGCCTGTTTATCACCTAAGCAAAATATAGTATGTTCACTCCAGAGAAATGTCATAAAATTGGATATATACAACTGGTCTCAGTGCGAGAGGATGATCTCATGAGAGGTGTGTCTGAAGAAAGCAGTTCTGACATCAGCTGTGTGAGTATGAAATGTGTGTGTGTGTGTGTTTTTACAGAGCAGTCTCGATATTTTATCCTTTTACGTTTATACGAGCAGAACACATACAGAACCCCGTGTTTCCTTCACACCTCTGCGTGTGCACGAGAGGTCCATTAATCACACTTTTCCTTACACATACCATCATAATCTAACATGTGCAGCACTAAAGCTCCCCCCCCGCACGCTATCATCCTCTCCTACATACAGCGTTTACCCCGTGTTACACTGGAATAAACTTGTACTAAGACAGGAGAGCATATGAGAAGATTTATATGGGAATATTATATGGTGTGAATGGGAATGCATGTACATTACAGTACGTCCAAGAGAAGGAGTCGTAGTGCTTGTGAAATAGGTGAACTAGTTTAATAGTGTGTGTGTAAGACAGTATGAGTGATCTAAAAATGTGTATGTGAAATACAATATCTGTGTGTGTGTGTGTGTGAGAGAGAGAGAGCGTGGGAGGTATTGTGTGTGACAAAGAGAAATTGAGTATGTGAACGGTGACAATGGTGCATGTAAGAAAGAATAGTGGCACCAGTGAGAGAGCTTTATTGTTTGTGTGTGTGGGTGTGTATGACGCCCCGTGAAGGAGCGATTGATTCTGTGTGTGTGTGTGTGTGCATGAGTACGTGTAGAAACTGAATGAATGTGGTGCAAAACCGCAGTGAGCGTTTTAATTAAAAATGAAGGTGGTGTGATTGAATGGGTGGGTAAATTCTCCGCTCCTGCAGAGGCTGAACTCTCACAGGCAACAATGTGCATATAAATCAAGTTATGGCGCGTTTAAGGACAGCCTGTGAAATTCAAAACTTGCCATGGTTTGCTTAGCAAAGCAAGTTTGCCGTGATTTTTCAAGATTGTTTACATTCTTGATGTATAATACCGGTAGCCAATCGGGACGTGATTAAGCTGCTAGGCAACACTTACATTATTTAGAGTCTCATTACACTCTCATACCCATAATGCCGTTTACTATGTTTGCAGCCATGCATGTGGGGCTGTAAAGTGTGAGACCGTGATTCATTGTGTGTCTTCCGGGTAAAGCGAGGATCGGTGCAGCGGCGCTACTAATTACAGTCTTCCCTCCCTGAAACAACTTGGAGAATTAGAAAAAAAAGGAGAAAAAGGAAAAGGTGCCGAGGTCATACTCACAACAGAAGAACATCCACTGAAGATCCAACGAACCAATGAAACGCGCTTGTTGGAGCTTAGGATGGAGTCAAACACAGTGCAGGCCCCTCGCTAAGCTCCTCTGTGTGTGTGTGTGTGTGTGAACGCAGCCTTTTCATCTCACCCCCGAGCGTGTTAGTGTGACAATAGCTTAGTAGCAATGGTTTAATGAGTAGGCACACAGCAGCCACCCTGCAATATTCCTGTAATTCCTTTTTATGAGGTGAGCTTGTGAGTAATTCACGTGTGTAATGCTGTTACACTAACATCTCTTGTTAAGGGGAGCTTGTGTAATTTGTAAATACAGCAGAGTAAGTAGGGCTGGGGTGTTTTTATGCTTAATGACCTACTTTCAGTATGTAAAAGTAGGGGCGGGCATTATAGCTGAAATATATATTGATATTCAAGTATTTTATATCAGTTGATGTTATTTATTTTATTTGAATACTATTATAACTTTTAATTATATATTTTTAAAGTTGGAATATGTTAAATGTGCAGAATACCGACATCTAGTGTCTCAAACTCTTAATTGCAAAAACAATCCAGCAGCGAGGTCGCCAACTTTGTTGCAAACCGCACATGTAGTCGCCAACAATGTGATGAATACTTAAAATGTATTAGGCCTCACAGCGAGAAGGTCGCAGGTTCAAATCCTTGAGCTGGGACCTTTTTGTGTGGAGTTTGCATGTTCTCCCCATGTCTGTGGGTTCTCCAGCTTCCTCCCACAGTCCAGTCCAAAACCATGCTGGGGTTAAATGGAGATTCTAAATTCCCTAATGAGGAATAAGCAGATATAGAAAGTGACTGACTGCTGAATGAGTATACTATCATAATATTTGTCCAAAAAGGTGATAAAAGTGCTAAACGTGCCAAAAGCTTTTGCAGATAACGCAATAACCTATTATGTAATATTAAGGTAGGCTGGTTGTTTTAAGGTTATCACGTTATTGGCCTGGGGAAGAAAAACATTTCTTGCATATGTAATAACTAAGTTATTACAATATAGACAAAAAGTACTTACCAGCTCAGAGCTCTTTTTTTTACATGGTCATTTATTACGTTTTTGGCTCTTTACATTTTAAAGAGTTATTATATTAGTTATTGGCTATTATAACGTTGTCGGCTGCCACATACTAAGTAATGAATTATTACATGGTAACTACAAACTTCTAGTAACACTAATCAATACTTATCAAAAGAGTATTTGTCAATATCTCTGCTGCACAGGTAACATTAGCTGAGTTATCACGTGAGTGACCTTGCTCTTCTCTGCTCACTGTGGCTCACTGAAACTTTGAAACCGCAGGACTTTTTTGCATTTTTACCCAGCAGCCATAGAGACAGGAGTATATCTGGCAACTCACGATGCTCCTGTTGCTATTGGTTGGTACATGCAAACATAAAGCCTGTCAAACCTGTCAAAAATATGAAAATATTTTATTCAGACTGCATATCATTTTTTTTCCAGGCTTCTAAAAAATTCTACATATTCAACCTTTATATATTGATAGTGTTTCATTGCCCAGGCCTCAGAATAAATAAAAAATCGAATGTTTATCAACATATATTTAAATCAGTTGCTTTTCTTTTCCTGCCGTTTGACTTCTCTTTTATATCTTTTAAAATAAATGGCCTTTCTTTTTGGCTGATGTTTCCGGGCATTTGTGTAGCTTACAGTGGCTTTTTTTTTTTTTACGACGGATTGTTTACAGTCATTTGGTGTAATTGTTGGAAGAATGTGGCGGCTGCTGGCTAACATGGCAGTTACTGTTAACCCCTCGGCGGGGATGAGTTATGGCTGCCTCCGTCCTGTAATTATCTGCCTCCTTCCCCTCGGTCGCGCTGACAGATAACGACGGCGGCGAAGGAGCCTTTCGCGAAAGGAAAAAGCTCCTTTTGAAAAAGATGGGGAATGACGGCAGTGACGGGGAGATGAAATCCTAGGCCTGGACCCACAGTACCTGTCTAGACGCTGAACAGCTGGCTTTCAGCTCGAGCTGGCACGCTGCAGAAAGGTTAAAGAGTCTGCGATCTGGTCTCAGAAATATTCGCAAAAAAAAAAAAGGGCCAACTCAACTTGTTTACGGTGCAGCTTTTTCTTTTTCTCTTTTTTAAATCACTGCAACTGGCAATCAGCTGAGGGGTCAGACTCAATGTGAAAAAAAATAAAACCGGAGGCACAATGGGCGTCTTTCAAAGCCACGGTTTGACCTGTCATAGCTGGAAAAGCGATTCATGTCCCAGTGATCCGGCGTCACCAGGGCCCTGAAACCCAAGCGGCTGAATGGAATCCAGCCATCATTCATTCCTTTATTTACGCCCCGTCCTCTTCCTACCGTGTCAGGTCGAAACATTTCGACCTCCCTTCCTGCTGCAGACGTTGCAACTTGTCATCGCCAGAAATTGAAATGCAGGTCAAGTGTGGACTGAGTGTCCAAGTAAAGACTTTTTCCTTTTAAAAAACCTGTTCAGATACGCTTTTTTCTTTTTGTTTTACAGTGTGCCGTGCTCCTTCTCTGACCCCTCTGAGATTTTCCAGGTATGAGCCTGATCACGCCACCGATCCTCCGCCGAACACAAGCCTTTGTTTGTTTAACAATAGGACTCAGCCGAGTGTGAACGGCTACAGAAAGGCGGCCTTAACCAAACATGACAGTGATAGACAAACCCGCTCAAACTGACGTGTCATGGAGCCGCAGCGATTAACTCCACGTGTCCGTCCCCCACCCCGACTCCTGTCGTGGAGGGAGAAGCGCTCGTAAACGGAAATAACGAAAACGGGTAATTTGGCGTGAATTTCTCACATATTTTCACATGAGAGCGGCGAACGCGCCGAGCATGCCGCTGCTTGTATGAGTGCCTGTTGGTGTGTGTCAGAGGAAACGGTGGCGTATGCGCGTCAGCGTGTGTGTGTGTGTGTGTGTGTGTGTGAGGCAACAAAAATAACAGAGGGGCCGGTATTAAAAAAAAAATACTGATTGTTTCTGGGGGATTATCCCTCACAATGCAGGGCTTTATCAGAAGGCCTGGACGCTGTAACAAGACACGCTCGGCCCGGGTTCACCCAGACAAACGCCGAGGCTCACGCCAGCAGCGAATCACGGAGGGGCGGCGGGGGGGGGGAAGAGAGTGAAGAAGACTAGAAAAGAGATGACTAGGGAAAGAGAAGTGAAAACAAGAGAGGAGAAGAGTGAAACACACAGAAAGGCCAGCGTGTAACCGGAGGCCTCGCTTCAAACGGCGAAGGTTTGTTTTCCGACAGAGATCCCTCTCAGCAGATCGCTGTGTCAGACGTCAACGCTGATGTCTGCCTGTCGTGAGCTCCGTATAAACGATGCCGCGCCGGCCTCAGGGCCGCGAGCGTGACGTCTCCCAGATCTGAAAGTGTTTGTCTCTCTGGGCAGGAAGAGGTGTTTCTGATTGGATCGTTTTATTTGCTTCTTTTTATAAGACTTTCCCAGCCGGATCAGGTTGCCGGGGCCCAGGCCGACCCGGGGATCTGGAGGAGAGAGACGTGGTTTTGGAAAGAAGAGGGAGAGTTGGCTTCAATAGGTAGATGGGGTGGGGTCATTCACAGCAGTGTGTGTGTGTGTGTGTGTGTGTGTGTGTGAGGCCGCGTGACTTCACATATTTATTCCCAGTACTCCTCCACTCCCAGCACTAATGACAAATATTCTTTCAGGCTCACCACTCGTTTATGAGCTGATGACTTACTGTGTTCATATGTCTCTGTCAGCGTGGCCCATGCCACGTGCTGGTTCATGCTGGTCTCTCTCAGGGGTTTCAGACTCCCACAAACGGACCAAGGCCTCTTAGGGTCCCGGCGCAATTTGCCGTTCTCTGGGCTCACCTTTTCCTCCGCTCTTTAGAATGAAGAATTGTCCTTATTACCGCTTCACTCCGCAGCACCCCCCAGTGACTCCTGCTTTTTTTTTTTAGGACGAGGGGATTCAACCGCTTCTGCGGTTTGGGTTCAGGGGGGAGGAAATGCCATTTAAGGGCCTCCGCTGTTGTTCCCCGCTTGAGTAACAGAAGCGGGAAAAGACGCGTGTGCGCTGAAGAGAAACCGAGTGAGCAAGTAAAACATGATACGGTCATCGTAAAACAAGTCACTCCCGGCTGTTCTTTGCTGCTTTGGCTTCGCTCGTGGTCGGCTTTATGTATTTCGAAGCCGTGGCGGAGCTGCGTGAACCGGAGCCAAGCAGGACATGAAGCAGCCAGCAACCTTTGTTTCAGAGCTACTCAGGATTCTCGGGGTGTTGCTTCACTCCCGCTTTGACTCCACTCACATGGCCCCCGAAGGGTGCTGCCATTTCAAAAACATTTTATAAATAATCATATTCATAGCGGTGATCTGCATAAAGGGTTCATAAAAAAAAAAAGATTCCTTTAAACTGCTTGACTGCGAAGCTGTCTTTACCTATTAAACCCTCCCCGGTTCCCTTATCCAGATGGGCAGGGGATGAGGGATCGGAGGGGTGTCATTGAGACGTGGAGAAGGCTGTTTACCGCTCATCGCCGCCCTTATGAGCGCAGGAAAAAAAAATCACTTAGTACAGATGGAGTCTGAAAAAGCAGCGAAACTGGAATCTGTACCTTAAAAGTCCATGTTTAGACTGCTTGTTCCTTCATTTGGATTACAGAGTGTTTGTGGGAGTGCAGGCTGCTGAGACACGCATGTTCTCCGCTGTGTGTGTGTGTGTGTGTGTGCGTGTGTGTGTGTGTGTGTGTGTGTGTGTTTTCAGCCTGTCCTGCGTCACTGCTGCTCTCCTCTGTTTATGTAGGGGGCCGTGAATGTGGAGAGGATATCCAAGCCTCCCACTGTCACTCGATATCTGTGGAAAAATGGATCAGATAATTGGAGGGAGTGGACTTCCACGTCCCCCTGCCCCCCCCTCCCCCACACAACGTGAGAGTTTACTCATTTCTGCCGTGCCGCCGTCGATGTTGCGTGTCGACGTGAGGAGTGACGAAATGTCCTGCAGTGATGCAGGGGTTGAGCTGGTTGGGTGAATCCGCTTGGCTCCTTCATCCGTTCTCACATCTGAGCCGGCGTCATGATGATTCCAGGGAATTGTTTTGGGAGCGGGCGGTATCTGCTCCACTAACGCCGGGCTATCGGCCGTGCGGCAGAGACACGGTGACGGGCAGAGCCCAGACGTGCAGCCATAGCGGAGGCAGTAGATGGAGCTGAGCAGATAGAGCGGGGGCCATATTAAGTGACACAGAGTATAGTCTGTTTTTTCTCAGTGGACCAGAGAAGATGCAGTGTAAATGGAGCGTACTGCACCATGGCGGCTTCTGCTTTATCTTGTGTGTGTGTGTGCGTGTGTGTGTGTGTGTGTGTGTGTGTGTGTGTGTGTGTGTGTACGTGTAAAAGGGAAACAACAGAGGCCTCTCTGTTCACACTCTCCTCTCTTCACGGATGGAATATGTCATCCTATTGTCTGTAACCCATTTCAAAACGATAGCAGGAAATACACACACACACACAACACACATGTGACCAGGGATGAAAAGACACGCTGACCTTTGCCCCAGTGGTGTAATAATCCTGTGAAAGTCCTGTCAGAATCCATGCTGGACTGCAACTCACACATCTGCACATTTTTTTCACATAGCTTTTTGGTACTGTGGCATTTGTAAGAAGTTTGTTGTCATCTCCCGTTTTGGTTTAGTTTATTTGTTTTGTCTTTTTGAAATGATTTTGATTAAACTTTAAAAGGCCAGCGCTGACTTGTTGTCTCCACCACAGCAGAGCCGGGTCGTTTCTTCTGTGTCTCTGACCTGTAGGACAAGGGCCTCCCCTTGTGTTTGCTGCACTACACTACATTGTGAACATGGACAACCAACCATACCTTGTTCAAAACAACAAATATAGCGGTAAAAAAAAAACAAAAACAAAAAAATGACTAATTAATACATCTCAGATTGAACTGATGTGGGTGAGTCGTTGTCTGTGGCTCGTTTATCTCTCGTGTCAGATGGACCTCAGCTTTCCGCTGATGCTGTGTATCCTTTTTCTGTGGAAATATTTTTGGATGGATATTCAAAACATCAGTGTCATCATTATTATCAGTAAAAGTTAAAGCCTCATAGGTGTGCTGTGGTGGTGTAGGGGTAGAGCGCTTGGCATTTAGAGCCTTCCCCGACATCAGTTAGAGTCCCACTGCTGCATATCTCCCATCACTTCCTGAAGTGTCTATGTCATAAAAGTCAACAAAAAATTACAAAAAGACTTTGAATCCAAAGGACTTGCTTGACATATCACAGCTCTATCCTGCAGCAGCACTTTTATCCACAGTGTAAAGCTCCGTATCACAGCTCCTCCTCATGTTGCTGCCCAGCATTTTGTTATAATTCAAAGCTCCGATGTCCAGCAAATGTACTGAAAGTGTCCTAACATCTCTGGGAATCCACACGCTAAAGCATTAGCCAGACTTTAGCTGCTACTTTATTCCTCACGATAACACACAGTGGGCCGTAGCCATCTGAATCTGACCCTCTGGGAGTCCCAGCACTATCACCTAACACCACAGAATCTGGGCCTAAACTCAATTATTAATAACAGCAACATATCCAGATTGTTACACGTACAAGTATGAATAAAACATTTATCATGAATTAATTTTACAATCAACACATTTTCACATGTTAAAATAATTTCTACATGCCTCTCCATATCTCAGTGTATGTCCATGTCTTACCCAATGTGTAATTTCTCCATTAAGACTATGTCCAACACATCTTCATTTGGCTAAATAAATAAATCTACCCAAGATTCCACTTTTCTATCTATCTAGTATCTATATAATCATGTGTCTGGAATTACTACAATAATGTTATTTTTTATAGTAATTTCAATATAAGAAGGTAAATAATTTTAGGTTCTCTGCCGTAGAGAAACTGAGGAAAAAGAAAAGGCTCTTTCTGTGTCATACTTCCTGTTACCTACTTCCTGTTACCCACTTTACTTTCACTTCTGTATGTCGCAGGGTTATTCGTGTCTTCTTCTATTCGATTAAAAGATGCTTCGCAGGGCTCAAACTGCTCTGATTTTGTTGTTATATGCCAGCAAGGTATCAGGTAAGAGAATATGAATATGCATTTATGTCCACCATATTTTCCTGCTTTTAAATTCTTTACTTTCGGTTTTGTCGAGCTTTAGGTGTCTGTGTAGCCTTTATGCTAGGTTGTGCAACTTTCTCTTAGGATGTTATCAAAGGAATGTGGCCTGTTCCAACATACGGAGCGCTGGCGGCTTCACGTTCACGTTTCATCATCCTCCGGCAGACATTTCTATGATATCTGTCTATGATAATAAGGTATTATGATTTGCTTCCCAACTTCTTAAGTACCACACAGTTAAAGTGACATTGATAATACTTTTGTCTAACTGCGTTTTTAAGGGGACAGTGATTGCTCGTGCTGTGCCGAGCAAACAGATAGTTAAATTTTCTTCTCAAGTCCTGAGCATGAACACTGATTCACTTGTTACACGAGACTGCAGCGACATAAGAGTTGAATACCTCCTCCTCGATGTGAGTTCTCTATTTAAGTCTGTACTAATAAATTCCTGTATATAGGAGTCAGATTGGCTTATTTGGTTTTCAGTGGGATAAAAAAAAAAAGTCGTAATGCTGACTGTGCTCTTTGCTTTTCAAGGGGAGATTTGTAGCTGATTCGTGTGAAGCTTTTACTGGTAAGACCCTGAATTGTTGTATATATTGATTTAGTATTGACCCCTGCTATATAAGTGGTCATTTACAATATTATTGCACTTCTTTATTTGACCTTAGTGGAAGTAATGGTGGAAGAGAAGCCTTCTGGTTTAGGGTCACATTCACGGAACCACATCAGTAGTGAGTGACTTCATCTACAGTTTTTCCAGTGTCTCATTATCATTTTTGTTGGACCTACTAGAATCATAATGTTTGTGCTGATGGGATCCAATGAAAATTTGACAATGACATGTATGTACATGTGGTGTCTGTTGTTCAGCTGTAGCAGCGTTTGCTCTGCTGTGCGTTGGAGTGATCACTTTGCTGCTGCATTACATGTTTCGGAAAAAGTGCGGGAAGTGAGTAATATTCTATATTTACAGTTACTAATAATGACGTTTATACATTAACTTACTCACTGACTTGCATGGAATCACAAATGTGTTTTGTGCGTGTTCCTGATGTGAACGGCAGCACAGTGTGGCCTCACTTCCTGGATTTATCGAGTCATTCAGCTTATCAAGGACTTTTTACAAAAAAAAAGATGTGAAAAAAAAGGACCATTTCAACTGAAATTAATTCCTTTCTTTTACCGAACACACTTATGTTTCAATGTTCATTTGAGATAGAATAGAGGACGTAAAAACCCCAGAGGGGATCCGACAAAAGAGCAAAATTGTGAAGGTTGAGAGGCCACTTTCAGATGTCTGCAGATCCATGCATTTCTGTGAAACCTGCATATCATTATGTTGTCACTGAGTGAAAGACCAGTTGCCACCGATCAACATGGAAGTGGTGAAAATAATAATAATAGTGAGACGAACTTCAGAGTGTGAGCGCTGACCTCCTATTATATTCTTTCCTCACCTGTCAAAGTTTAAAAAATGGAAAGTCTCGAGTGCAATCTGCTGTAGCTACATTTGTCTCCGTAGTTCCACAGCTGATCAAACCCAAACATCTCTACTGGACCACAACCGGGGCCACGTGGGAATTCAGCCGCTGCAAAAGTGAGAATGAGAATCGCTCACTTTCTCCAGAGATTTAGAGTGAAGTCTCCCTTTAACCGGTAGATTCTGTGCCACGTGTTTTGCAGCAGAGACGCCAGTGTCCCCCACATCAACGGAGCCGCCAATGACGGAGCCACGGACAGGTACCTGCCTCTGGGACTGTGTGTTTATCATCGACTCATCTTCTGTTTTATTCCATCAACACTCTGTAACAACTCCAAACTACGTCTGCTGCAGGAACATGACGAATGACCCGGGGGGAATGAACAACACCAGCGGACAGCTCACTGTGTGGTAACTCCTCAGTCTTAGCAAAGCCACCTCATCCTAACTTTATTTAACTATTTTGTTAAGTGAGCGGATAGTTAGTCCAGTCTTAGAGTGTAGACGCAAATGTTGATAAAGTCGTATCTAATAACAATGGGGGAAAAAGACCACATTGATAGAAGATGGACTAAATAACCACAAAGAAGGTATCTCCTCAAAAGTAGGTGCTACATCTTCATATATGTTAGCTGGTAAATAAGATGATTATGGTCCCATTTGAGTTTGAGAATCAACAAAATTGACTGACTGATAATCAGTCAGTCATGTACCTGCTTTTCCTCATTAGGGTCTCAGGGGTCTGCTGGAGCCAATCCCAGCTCGTTACAGGTGAGAGGCATTGATACACTCTAGACAACTGATTAACAATCTGTTATTTTTTCCTTCCCAGGAGCAGTGAGAGGCAGGATCATGTGAATCTGACGATGCCAATGGATGGGTGAGACCTCATCTTTCTCACTTTGTGCTCATCTGTCTCTATATTTATAAGCAGGGAGCTGTAGGTCTGTGGGTCGCGCATCTCTCTGTTTGTCAGATCAACCTCAGCTGGTTGGAATAAGCTTGCACATGGCATTTTTTTTGATAGATATTCAAAACATCATTATTATCATTAAAAAATAAAATCCTATAGACTTACACACGGACAAAATTGTTGGTACCCCTCAATTAAAGAAGGAGAAACCCACAATTCTCACTGAAATCACTTGAAACTTACAAAGGTAACAATAAATAAAAATGTATTAAAAAGTCAGAATTAAAAAGCAGCCATTACTTTTGAATTGTTGATTACCATAATTATTTTAAAAAGCAAACTAATGAAATAGGGCTGGACAAAAATGACGGTACCCATAACTTAATATTTTGTTGCACAACCTTTTGAGGCAATCACTGCAATTAAACGATTTATGTATTTGTCAATGAGCGTTCTGCAGCTGTCAACAGGTATTTTGGCCCACTCCTCATGAGCAAACTGCTCCAGTTGTCTCAGGTTTGATGGGTGTCTTCTCCAAATGGCATGTTTCAGCTCCTTCCACAAATGTTAAATGGGATTCAGATCTGGGCTCATGGAAGGCCACTTTAGAACAGTCCAACGCTTTTCTCTCAGCCATTCTTGGGTGTTTTTGGCTGTGTGTTTTGGATCGTTGTCCTGTTGGAAGACCCATGACCTGCGACTGAGACCAAGCTTTCTGACACTAGGCAGCACATTTCTCTCCAGAGTGCCTTGATAGTCTTCAGATTTCATTTTACCTTGCACACATTCAAGACACCCTGTGCCAGATGCAGCAAAGCAGCCCCCAAACATGACTGAGCCTCCTCCATGTTTCCCCGTAGGGACAGTGTTCTTTTCTTCGTATGCTTGGTTTTTGAGTCTATGAACATAGAGTTGATGTGCCTTACCAAAAAGCTCCAGTTCAGTCTCTGATCTGTAATTCGTAGCTGGTGTTTTGACAGCCATCCCCGCCCCTGTTTCCTATATCTGAAGCCTGAATGTCTGATTGGATGAACCCAACCTTGCTCCTACTGCATAGAGGCTCATGTCTGTTTTTTTTTTTTTTTCCCAGAGCTGCCGTCCAAGATTTTGACGTCACAGGCAAAGCCGAATCTTTGGTGTTCAAATGCGGCCTTCACCTAGACCAGGTCAGCGGGTGCTCTATTTCACCAGTAAGTACGAAGCTGTCTATAAAAGCTATAGATTATTTTTTTTCTCCTGTTGAAGTGCTCTTTTTGTGTTGTTTTGTTACAATTTGCACATTTTATTTTCTGTTGCAGGAAACTGACGTGAAGTCACAACATGAAGGACCATAGAATACTATAAATACATAAATACAATTATTTATTATATTATATTATATTATATTATATTATATTATATTATATTATATTATATTATATTATATTATATTATATTATATTATATTATATTATATTATATTATATTATAGCATATTATAGCATATTATAACATATTATATTATAGCATGTTATATCATGTTATAACATATATCATTCATTGTACAGGTATGTGGTACTGCTGGCAAATCCTTTATCTTTGAGTCCAGCACCTTTGTTTAACAGATCATGTTCATAAGACTTTTCTGCTTCGTGGAGCCTGATTCAGGAATAATCAGACAATTGCAATAACTAATCTACCTTATGGCCTGTTATACATTACACAACCAAAGGTGTCTGGCTTGACTAAAGGAAGGGTGGACCTTCTTCCAGAAAATCTACCACATACTTGCCACACTGTAAGATTGATATATTTGTAACTATGCAGCAGAAAGTTCAACATTTTAATACATACCTATAGTATAAATTACAAAGTCTTTTAATTGATGAATAATCATGCACTAGTACTCTTTTTTGAATTTATCTATGATTTTCAGATTTATTTTCACACTAATAAGTAAGTTTACTAAGAAGTAAATAATCATGCATTAACCTTATTATCCCTTGAATAACATCATGATAATTATCACCTGTCACTGTCACTTTTTTAATCCAATGCTTCAGTATTATTCAGTATTAGTCACTGCACTTTCTTTTTGCTCTGCAATAATAGTCTTTTTGTGATTTTTTTTTAACATATATTCATATTCATATAATATTTTATCATATATTGATTGCATGCTTCATTCGAATCTAGGAATATTAACAATTGGCAAATTAAACAATTAAACATTCCTTTCATGTATTTTGAAATAAAGTGTTTTCTCTATCCCAGATTTCAATGTTGTATGTTGTGTTTATTTTTTTTACTACTTTCTGGTCGACATTAGGTCAATTGTGCTCCTGGAGTATCAACCTTTCACCACAAGGAGGCAGTAAAGAGTCACAGGGCTCCCAACACTGAGCATCACAAGCACCATAATTACTCCATTTATTACTTTAGCTGATTGAAATAAAACAGCTAATGTTTTAAAATGACCTAATTGTGTTGTAATTTATTTGTCTTATCTTGCTATGATAAACCGCTGTGAGCGGGGATAAAGCCTTTTTCAGATCAACGGTTCACAACGAGATGAAGCGGCTCGGGAACGTCGCAGAGGAAGCTGCACGCGGCGTTAAGGCGTCTCCTCGCGGAGTGAAGTCGTTACGCGGGCTCCCCGTCAAGTCAGCAGGTTCAGTGTCAGAACACTGGGACGCGGTAAGTGACGCCTCGTTCCCTTTTCCGTTGAGGTTAAGCTAATGTCGCGGATTAGGGTGAAGCAAACTTTTGCAAACACAACATGAACAGCTAAGTCTAGAGAATCATTTGCAAATTGCAACACTTCTCATTGTGAATCATTGATCTTAACCATCTAATACTGCAGATTGATTGTGGATTTTCAATGTAACCAGTGTTTGCGTTGACCACTCTATTTTCTGGTGTAGTGCTCTAGTTTATTAACCAACCAATAAAGGGATATCAAGTGTATTATGCACATCATTAAAGTATTATCTATGTTCCAGTACTTGATTTGTTGGAAGCATGGTTGTAAATTACTGCTCAGAGTTTCAGGGTGAATTCAATATCTCGCAGCTCGATCTCTTCCTGAGCTGCTGTGGGTCTTGATTTGTCAATGTCTTGATTCTAAGCTTAGCTAATTGTGCGTTGACCTTGAAAAAAGGCCCTTTATTTTACCTTTTAGATGGACTCAGTGCCCGGAAGTGCCTGTGTCAGGGGTTAAGAGGCTTTGTTTGCTCGTGTTCGGTGAGTCAGTGTGTGAAAGTGTTGCCGACGCGCCGGCAAAAAAAAACAGGGGTGACTGAATGGTCAAGGCCTCGGAGCCACCCCTCTCAGGGAGCTTCACTGCGGGGACAGATGGGCGGGAGGGTGGGGGGGGGTTGGATCATCACATGTCATCGAACACGTTGCGCGTGCAGCACGACACGAGAGGAAGGAACAGGTACATGGGTGGGGCAGAGTCGCGGGAAGGCCTGAGATTATGAATTAATCCTGCACGCTCCGATGCACGTAATAATAACTAGATAGCAGCTAATTAGTTAGCGACCACACTCCACTGTGACCGGGGTAATGAGCAGTCAAGGAAACAACGCTCAGCGGGGCACTGAGCATGTTAGATCTGGCATAAGAAGGCTTAAAGGACCCGTGTGTAAGATTGAGGGGAATATTTTTGCTGAAGTGATGGTAGGAATGAAATATAATATTCATAAGTATATTTTTTCTCACTGGAGAATAAGAATTGTGTTATTTTTCCTAAAAAAAGGCCTTAATACTTACAGAGGGAGAAGAACCCACTATGTTGCACCACCATTTTATACAGTAACACAGAACAAACAGCATTTTTTTCACTTGGTTGCAACCTTATCTCTGTTCATTCTTCCTCATTGGAGGCATGGTTTACGAAAGCCCAGAGCTGTTTATAGGGCACAATGAGTGTCCATCAACTCTAGCTTGTAGCCAATCATATCAAACAAATAAACGTGTGGTCTAAAGTACCTAGAACACTTTCTAGGGCTGCATCGAAATGTAAATTCCCATCTTCCACCATGCTGGATCCACAGTTATCTACACAGTCTCCTCTGCGTTTCATCATCGCGCTGCTGCTCTCTGATTGGCTCTCCAGATGACGGGAATAATCGGGTCCTTGGTATCCAGACTGAACTGCAAAGTGGAGTGCCTTTGCGTGCATTGAAGGACGGGTACGCCCAGGCTCCACCTCACCACCAGATGCCACTAAATCCTTTGAGAGGAGCTCGAAGGCTCCAATTAACCAACCACTTATGCATCATCCCTGACTGAAATCCAGCTGATCACAATGTTTATGCTTACGCCCAAGCGCCAAAGGTTGGCTACTCCTCTGCGCCGCCGTGGCGTTAACAGACCGTCGCCAGCACATAGCGTCGCATTCACAAGTCCGGGGTTGTACGCCAACTGCGGTTATTAAAAGATTACATCGGGGATCACACCGCACCGTATAATTGACCTTGACTGATGCTCTGTGAGGATGAATCCAGCCGAGCGGCTATGCCCACGGGCCCCGCATGTACACATACATATGAGACGGTTGAAAGCGTCGCTGTAGCTGGTCTCGGTAATAGTGACTCAGGGTTACTGGAGTGAAACAAAGCGTTGAGACCAGTCTCCTCGCACTCCGCGGCGCACAAAACTCCTACAGAACTAGTTCCTGTCCAAACACCACGAGGGCTCTGGGTATTCGCCCCTCGACTGGCAGCCTGCTATTTTTCCTTCTTTTTTTTTTTTTTTGCATCGCTTTTATCAATTTGTGTGGTGTGTTTTGGACACAGACCAGTGTTTGACAGAACCATCAACCCCACCATCAGGTCAAATTTGCATATGCATACAGTGTGTGGTTCAAAGGGGAGCTGACTCAGGAAGGGGCTCGGTTGCTTGGCTCCAGTCCCCCAGCTTCCAATGGTTCACAGATGAGCAGCACAGTGCAGCCCGGGCCATGAATAAAACATAAAGCGCCGTATTAGTGCGTCTTTTCATTCCTGGTCTGAATCATGAGGTAGGTATATTGACGTTTATATGCATACGGCACAGCAAAAGATTAATAATAACGTCATTCGCCGTTATACATTTATCGCAGGGGCACATGCACAACCACACGAGCAATTATGGCCGCTCATCAGCACACAACCACACACTCGAGATGTTCCCAGAGAAACCCTGAAGCATGAATTGTGTATATTTTCAATAGTTTTTTATTAATATGTGCTGATACAAGGTCGCTCTGACCCGCGATGACGCAAACACTCACAGAAAATCATCCCCTTTGGCCTAGACAGCTGTCAAAGCAATGACTGCGAGAAATAAGGAAAAAACGAAATAAAACAAATTAAACATCATTCCTCAAAGCAAATAGGAACAGAGTCAACGTTTGAGATCAACCTCAGTTTACAAATGTCTCAGTGGTACATGATAAATGATCAATTTTATATAAAAATCACAGAAAGCTCTGTAAGTTGGTGCTGTATGGAGAACCCCACATGGCACAAAGTCAGTACTGATTGTTTCTACCAACGCCGACCACAGCCCGCTACGTGAAACCCGAGCACTCAATAATTTACTCCCATGAATTTAAGTATTTATGGGTTGTCCAATACTGACCAGGTTCTACTGTTCTGAGCTAATTGGTATAGCCCTTCGCCTATACGCAGGAGTATCCCGTTTTACGCCTGCTGTTTCAGCGTATCCACCTCTGACGACACACACACTGTGATTTTTTATTTATTTAGTTTTTTTTTTTCTGCTCCACGGACCATTATGGTCTGGAAAATCACTACACATGCAGGAAGTGTTCAGCTCCTTCACACTATTGAGACAGTGCACCCAGTGGAGAGTAAAGGAAGAAATAGAAATAATCATGCCTACGGACTCAGCCTGCTCCTGCGTAGCGTGGATGGATGTTAACATGTAAACGGCAAACCCACGTCTACCTCCACCTAAGTGTATACTGTATTTGAAACTACCTACCTGACTGAGTGCGTATAATATACTATATGTCTATGTGTCAAAAGATATGTTTGGTTTGGTTTTTGGACCTGAGGGTCTCCCAGGTTTTTAGCATTTGGACACGCCCCCTCCTCTGTTAGTCCTACCCTGTCAGAAAAATGGCCGCCGGCCTGACTTGGTGGCACAGCTCCACACGCACAAGTATTCAACACGAAAAGGAGAAACGGCACAATCCTCGTCATCGGTGTTTATGCCGTAGCCTCACATATTCTTAAAACTATTCTATATACTCTCTAAAAGTACTGTATAGCAGTCATGTGGACACATAACAAGAGACTGATAACAAAATAGTACTACTTTATCCTTGTTTACATTTGCCTTTTTTATTTTTTTTATTTAAAAATCTCTATAGGAAAATTCCGGTTGCATTTGTTAGCGCTCTAAAAAATCTTGCTTTAATCGGCTGATGCGGCAGTGGATTCTTTTTCACCTTTTTTACCTTTTTTTTTTTTTTTTTTTCAAATGCATTCAACCAAAAAAAGGGGAAAAAACACATCATCGTTCTCCCTCTACAAAGCGGGTTTTGTTGATTAGTTTGAACCATGATGCGATAACCTCTGGTCTGGCGAGGCGACGACAGGAAGCCGTTGGAAATAAGGCGAGCGCGTTCGTCTCCTTATCTCCACGTCTGACCCTGGCCGGGCCTCGCTGCCTCCTGCTAACACCTCCCCAGCTCTCGCTGCCTGTGCTGCATTTCTGTGACATCTCTGCCGTGGTCCCGGCCCTGTCCCCTCTAGGGCCAATCTTTGCCGACATCATGACCCTCTACTGCTCTGTCGCTGGTGAGCTCGCACAACAGCATCCCGACCAAATCACAAATCAGAAATATATATAAAAAAAAGAGTGTGTGTGTGAAAGGGTCAACTGCAATTGAATGGACGGTGGGCCTGCTGGGACCTCTGCTGTCTAATGATAGACCTGTACGACGCTGCCGCTCGCTCTCCGACTGACATCGAGCTGCACGGGTAAGACAGTGTTGTGTCAAAAGGTCGGCGTTCTACTTTTTTAAAACAACACAACCACCGATCCGCTGGAGTGCAGGCATGACAGGCTCTGCCGCCGCCGGCGGGCCCGGCACGGAATGAGAATCGTGTCGAACACTCGCACACAAAAGAGAGCCGGGGAAGAGGGTGAGGGCGAGGACGCCGCAGTAAATTAGTACCCACGGTGTTATTATTGTAATCAGAGGTTCCGAGGGCTCTGAATGGTGGAGAGACTCCCGTTATGCGAGCCTTCGTCCGACAGCGGGGGCCGCGGATGTTCGACTATATAATCACTATCATTTAGCACAGTGCAGCACTCCTCTGTTTATTGAGATATTAATCTGGGATAAACAAAGCTTTTGACAAAACAAATTAACACTCACCGAAGTGCTGCGCTAATGGCGTCCATTGAGATTGATATTAAAATGCAGATGAGATGGTGGTGGTGGAAGGGGTGGGGGGGAGGTGAAAAGGAGTTTAGAGAGTTTGAAGGTGCTGGAAGGGAAGGAGAAGCAGGCCCAAGGTGACGCACATGGCTGCTCTCACGGGGAGTGTCAGTCTAAACAGTGATTCTCCCTGAGGCAGGTCCCAGCACCAGCACCAGCACGTCGATGAAAATACAACCTGGGAGGGGCGGAGTTAATGCTGATGGCGGTGAGGACGATGGCTGTCTTATGTGAACTGTTTTTTTGTTCTTTTTTTTTTCCCAGTCCTTTTTTTTTTTTTTTTTTGATGAAATACATTCAGTTGTCCTCGTTCGACCGGTGAGCGCTGCCTCAGGCTCATTCACCGTCGAGCCACAAGAGCCGCTGCCTCGCTTTTTTATCCGGCGCTGCAGCGGAGGCAGAATACACGTGTGCGACGTCATGTCTTTTCATTTGTAAACGCAAATTCCAGGGTTTGGCTGCAAATCCAAAGTGATGTACCATCAAACCAGTATTGCTCGAACTGCAATACCAGGGCCTCTCTTTTTTTTTTTTTTTTTTCTTTTGAGCCTCAAGGCCAGAACAACATTACTTACACAAGCCATTTGAATAACAGGAATAAATGGTAACAAATCCCCGTAATCCCTTTCTCTTCTCTGTCTTTAACCTGTTCTCTCTCTCTCTCTCTCTCTCTCTCTCTCTCTCTCTCTCAGCCACAGGAGCCACAAGCTTTAAGTTGTCCTTTGGGTTTTCTTAGAAGTGGGACAGTCAGGCCCTCGCCAAATGTCACACATCGCCGTGGATGCATCTATTTTCTGCTCACATTCCATCCGCACACACACGCACACACTCGTTCGCTCACTGCAGGTTTACGAGGGAGGCAGCCAGAATAAAAGGAAAAGGAAAAAACACCAAGAATAAATATTCCGAAAAACATACATGAAAACTGATAAATAAACCATAACGATACCTACACTCGAAATAAAGCGTAGAGGAAGGCAAACGCTCAGATTTCCTTTTAAAGGTCAGACAGAATGCAGCTGGATTAAAAGGAGCCTCTGGAGTGGCTCCCGCCACCTGACAGCTAGTTTCTCAAATGTGTCGCTTGCATAAGGCGGCATATTAGTAACATGTTCATCCCGATGGGTCAACCCTGCTTGTCGTTTTCATGGTATGGTTATCTCATGTCTCCCGAGGTGGCCTGATTTCCCCTGTCCCCCTCGTACCTGAACACCACGCGGAGAACATAGGAGAGTAATGGCAGCTCTCCGAGACAAATACACTATGTTGCCAAAAGTATTTGACTCATATATGTATTTGATTGGCATCAACTTGTCTAGGAAGGTTGTCCACAAGGTTTACGAGTGTGTTCATAGGAATTATTGATTATTCTTTCATTCAGTACATTTGTGAGGTCACACATTGTCAGACTCCACTCTTATGGACCTAGCTTTGTGCACTGGATAGTGGATTTGGGTGGGTGAGCCAATACTGTTGGCAATATAGTGTACACACTCCTCATGTGGCGTGCTTTCAATTTACGTCACAAACAAAAAAAATAGCTTTTAAAATTTCTGTGCACTTACAAAAATCTGGTGCGTGGCAAGCACACACACACGCACGCACACGCACACACACACACACACACACACACACACACACACACACCACACACAGAAAATGAATGAATCGTCACATTAGGCTCTGGAGTAATGCTGAGACTATCTTCAAGAAACAGCACAATGCAATATTCTCTGATAGCGAAACAAATGTCATAATCATTCATGCTAACAAAAAGCCCATGTTGTTAAAAGTAGGTTGGTTATAACTCCCAAAAAATACAATAAAAATTCACTTTTTTTTTTTATGGACGTTGTCGTTCACCCACAATGTCTCATCGTGCCTGTGAGGCACAGCGT
Source organism: Eupleurogrammus muticus (assembly GCA_036785175.1). Lineage (NCBI taxonomy): Eukaryota > Metazoa > Chordata > Actinopteri > Scombriformes > Trichiuridae > Eupleurogrammus > Eupleurogrammus muticus. The sequence continues at coordinate 15,046,530 of JAYKQN010000011.1, read as the reverse complement.
GACATTTGACAACATCCATCTCGATTGCCTCACACCTCCTGCCCCCTCGTCGCCATAGGCAATTCCAGCCTGGGAATGTCAAAGGTCAAATATTAACATGTAATGAATTATATTACATAAAAGTTGTGCCACGATTTTTTTGTTCCATTTTTCATTTGTATAAATGAAATCTACTGCACGTCATAAATTCTCTCTCTTGCACGCGCTCTCTCCTTGGACCATTAAGGAATTTCACTGAACGGCACAGTGCTGGGGCACAGGAGAGCGAGAGAGAGGGAGAGAGAGAGAGAGAGAGATCAAGCAACAGGGGAGAGAGAGATAGTGCGTATCATCCAGGTCACAAACTCCAAAACATTTTTTTTATTTTTTTCTTTCGTCCGTTTTGTTGCAGTACAAGAAGTCATTTCTCATAGTATTTGTTTACTTTTTGTTGCTTTTGATCATCTGGTGTCTCTATTTACATAGTAGGAATAAAGTAGATTCATGTGTGGATTCCTATGTACACAGTTAAACCAAATGGATCGACCGGTGCGTCTGCGACATTTACAGTCTTTGCGTGTCACAACCACACACAGGAAAATAAAAAGTCCACTTTATCTGGCTAGGATCCAACAGCAAAGTACAGGGAGGGCGTGGGTTGGTGTGGGTGGACACCGGTCCGCACTCCAAGCCCCCCAGAAGGATGCAGATCCAAAAGTCAACAAAATTAATACTCTCCAAAAAATGATAAGCGAGGCAGTCATTTAACTTTTTCAAATGCCTAAAGCAACAACCAGAGAGAAGAGTGGTGAGGACTGGGCCAGTCACATGGGTTGAAGGTTCTCCTGCTCTGGAAGGTGGTGCAGCGCCTCCTCTGCCTCTACTCCACTTCTGTACATAGTCGTTGATTCACAGCAAGAGAAAATGAAGGCAACTACACTGAATCAGCTCCCACTGCCTGCTCCCAACAAAAGCTCTTGCTCCCTTTTACTTTAGATGGAGTACTATTTTTGCTTTTGATGATCAGTAATGAGCACTTCTGGATAAGTGAGTGTGTGTGTGTGTGTGTGTGTGTGTGTGTGTGTGTGTATGTGTGTGTGTGTGCGTGCGTGTGTGAGAGTGCGTGTTTGCCATTTGAGTGTTCTAGTTTCTGTTCTGGCTCAATAAAAGATAATTTTGGCAACAATGAAGAGCTTTCTGTGAGCCATTTCTTTAGGTTATAATAGTGTACTATATTCCCTGTCTCCACAGCTAATGACTCCTATCAAATGATGACTCAGAAAAGACCTATAGATGGTACCAAAGAGAAATGAGATAAAATATAAAATGATATTCCCATCTCCGGAGTCAGGTCTGAAGAGAAATGACATAAAAAACTTTAACAAAGTTTAAAAGTTTCTAAATATCTGAAGGTAAAGGGGGGGTGGATCGGTACATTCAGAGTGCTGGACTTGGCCTTAAAAAGTACCAAATGATTTGGGGGAGGACTCAGTTTGGAGAAAGAGAGGGTGAATGCTCTGTGGGAAAACACCCCTCGCTTGTCTCCATGAGTTGGGGGAGGGTCCACGGTGGCTCCTGCACAGTCAGCCACGACTCCCCCTGAAGGTCACTCTGTTTGCTCATCTGTCAGTTAAATGAAAGTCAAGAGGAAGAAAGGCAACCAAACAAGCAGAAAGTGGAGAGACATGAGAACGAGATGGGCTAGGAGGCGTCTCGGGCCGTCACGTTAGTCCCCAACTTCCTCCTTTCGGGCTCCAGTCACAGGCTGGTGACCAGCTGCATCTGTCCGTCTCCCTCGTTGTGGGCGGGCTCCTGAGCCTGGTGTCCCTCCCCGCTGGGTCTCCGTGGCGGGGCCTGGTAGAAGGTCTGCATGGGGGCCCCGCGAGAGCCCAAGGCGGGCCGTCCAGAGCTGTAGTACAGCTCCTCGGGGGGCTGGGCCGAGCGGGGCACCACCTCCAGGGGCTCGGGGCTGCTGTCGGGGTAGGGTGAGTCTCGCAGGTTGGTGATGCTGGTGTACAGGGAGTCGCGGGCTGGGGAGTCAGGCGCTCTGCTGCCTCCCTGCCCGCCGGCGCTCTGGCTACTGTGGCCGCTCTGGCCGCTGTGGCCCAGGCTCTCGGTGAGGTTGGCGGTGTAGCTCTCCGACTCCTCCGGGTCGCTCTGGTAGAGCACCGACTGGGCCCGTTGCAAAAGCAGCGGCTCCTCCAGAGCTTTGTAAAGCAGCTCCACATCCTGCGGGGTGCGCTGCCTGCCCTCCCTCATAAAGTCCTCGTCTTCATCCATGCTAATAGACGGCTCTGGCCCCGCCCCTGTCGTGCCCCGTCCGACCCCGCCGTGAGGGCGTCCCCTGGCCAGGCTGCCACACACCCTGTCCCCCACGTCGCCTCCTCCACTTCCTCCTCCTCCTCCGACGCCGCTGCCACCTCTCAGGTTGTTGTGCACCAGCTCGGAGATTATCATCTTCTCAAAGGCGGCGGCGTCAGATAGGTTCCGTCGGATGCCTCCGCCAGGCGCCTCTGAGCTGCGGGGATTGAAGAGGGGTGGGGGACTGTCGCCGCCCCCGCCACCTAGGAAATCGCAGCTTCCCCCGCCTCCGCCCCCGGGGCCGCTGCGCAGGGAGTAGCTGTTGTTGAAGTTACCATTCAGAGGCAGGGTTTCCATCCCACAGGGGTCGCGGGCCTTGGATAACGTACTCTCTGGACCAAAACACAAACATAAGGGAGGCAGAGGACAGCAGATATCTCCGTTATTATCACACAGATGAAGAAGGAGATCAAATACAGTCAGTTTACAGGCAGTATGTTTACATGACTGGTAAGTCAAGCTATGGCAATAGCTGGTTATAGTCCATCTACTCTTCCTCTCAGTCTGCGGTAAATCGATTTATTGACGAATATATCATAGCCGAGGCAACTCGGCTATGATAGGCGGTGATATTACCTCTTTAGCTTGCACCGTTAGCAGTTGACCTTCTTTTTTGGACCAGAAATGTTGAAAACGAGGTATAAGAGCAACTGGCATGATGCACATACATCTTGCAAGTATGTGCAAAACATACTTTCAGTTCACTCTACTACCTACTTCTCTGGCTATTCTAGTTTGATTTCAGTCAAGCTAACAGGTTTACATTTACTTTAAGGGGTCATTTTGTATCAATTTCATTTCATTTATAAGCTAAAAACAACATGGTATTTCATAAAAATGTCGTCATCCGTGTTCAATTCCGTAATCTGATTTGTCCTTCTGAGCAAAGAATTTCTTATCTGTATTTTACATTACACAGCCAAGTCCTCCAGAAGCTTTTATATTTTTATAAACCCTCTGAATGCTCGAGAGGAACATGAAGCGCTACATATCCATTTTGGCTCAGAGCCGACGCGACGGGAGTGAAGCAGCACAGCGAGAGGCGCACCGGCAAATTTGAAAGCCTGCGCTGCACTTTCTTTAAAAATGCAAGATGGTACTTATGCCACCCATCAGGATGATGCAAAAAAAGAGAATTAAAAAAGGCAACGTAACCGGCGAATTCAGAAAAGGAGGGTAAACATCGCTGCAGCTTTTCCCAGGTGGAACAGGCTAATGAACGAGAAATATTTTCAAAGCAACGTTGAAGATGCTGCTTTATTTTTCCATATCTGAAAACGTGTCACTGTCTATACGACAACACTTTCTCATTGCTTGCTTGTGTAATTTATTACATAGGCAGCAGAACAGTAGAACATGTATAGTTAAAGGCTTAAACACACGTGTGTGTTGTGTGTAAATCTGCAACGTGAACACAGCTGCTCTGAACACTTCATTTTTAATGTTTTCTTTGCAAACTGTTCACAGGTAGAAAAAAAAATCTGCTAGTAGCTTCTAGGCAAAAACTGGCTAATATAGAGTTTGGTGGATGTAATGCATATTTAAAAGCACAAGATGCTAGAGAGCCTTTACCTTCAAAGTCTGATTTAAGTTGGACAAGTGTGCTAATTTTATTTTCTCAAGTGTCATGTAAGAACATACTGAATGAAGTGAACCAAGGTGACATACACTTACTTGGGTCACGGAAGGTTCCTGTGCATCCAAAAGAAAGTCATGTGGAGTGAATCAAATGAAAGACATGGGTCAGTAGGTCTCCTTCAATGGTGCAACATTAACTTCATTCCTTTCGCTTTTAAGAAATTTCAAATAGGACCAATTATTAGGATAAAAGAATCCATCTTTTCTCTCTCTCATCCGATCTCCCAACTCTTCACAAACTGGCACACACATATCACATTATCTCTGATTCATGCAGACATAGAATTGTCTGCAGAAAGTACACTATATATGTATTTACTGCTGTCATTGACACCTGGATACATACATAATTCATAGAAGAACAGAATACAGTATTGCAGTAATGTTAATTTCACAACTTGCCTTCAACACACCAAAGATGCTTTTTTTCTCCTAAATTACCATCAAGAGCAAGGCAGAAAATGAGACATACGTTCCTTATTAAAACTGAATGTGTAGTATGACTTTAATCAACGTTTTTCTTCGGTGGCAGTGTGGGTAATTAGACATTCTAATGAAGTACTCTCCCTACTTCCTCTCCCACTCTCTTCTAAAAATGTCTTGGCTGCCAGGCCTGTGGCCATCAGGCCTGACGTATTGTGCGGAGAGGCTTTAAAATATTTAACAGAATCGCCGCCTCAAATTTCAGTCCTCAGACACTAGGTCTGATACTTGGCGGCTGGTGCACATTCCACCAGCGACCAGCCACACACACACACACACACACAGACATAAACACATAGTGCTGTAGTTGAGCAATTACATAGAGCATGTCTAATTCAGCAGTTATGGCATCAAAAGAGCAGACTGGGAATGCGGCAATGCGGCATTGCGATAAAACAAGATATCAGGCTGTTTAAAGAGTCCCACTCCCCATTCTGAAAGAGAAGCACAGACACACACACTTACAGTAAAGTCAGCACTCACACCTGACCGACCTACATCCAGATGGACTGTCCCTGGCCACTGAGCTGCTTGATTTTACAGCTGACATGATTTAAGCTGACGATTTTATTCTGCGTGGCAACAGGAAAACTGTCAGGATTTCTGGCAGTCACAGCTATACCTAAACTTCTAATCAATTTGTGGCTGTTCTCATGAAGATTGAAGCTCTGACCAGATGGCTGGTTAGACTGAAGGCACCGTTTGGCTCTGTTCTGCGCAGCCTAGTGAATCCATCTGACAGCTACATAGTCTGAAAAAAAAAACAGCACACAAACAGGCTGACACACAGACACGAAACACTCAAACACAGCAGTGAGTGTGTGTACACCACATCAAACCACTGACAGAGCAACAGACAAGCTCAGCACATATATACACACACACACACACACACACGCACACACACACACACACACACACACACACTGACAAGAGGGAACACACAGAAGCTAACCGGTGGAGTTGAAGACGCCAGGTGAGGGCGGGGTGAAGCTCTCAGCCAGAAGAGTGTTGTAAGGAGAGGTACCGGTGCGAGTCTGCAACACTGGGTTCGTCAGGAGATGGTTGCCCATGGTTGCTGCAACACACAGCACATTTCCAAGATGTACATTATCATAAATAGGGCCCTTATCTTTGCCTGGAATGTATGCAGAGAGAACACAAGCGCTGTAACCAGGTGTAACGTTCTGATATTCACATTTCCCGACTCAGTAATAACATCTGGAATCATAAAAATATTTACTGTTTATTCAGATGGTTTTTTTTCATGCCTATGCTTTATGGAGTAATGCATTTCACAGTGTTCCCCTCAATTTTTATCCCCGCTGGTTGTAACCTTTGAGTAAAAATACAATTGCAGGGGGGGAAAGGTGCCGTTTGGAGCGTTGCCATTCATTTTTTCCCTCTCCTTTTTGGCTCCTGACAGTATAGTCAGTTGAGGGGCGGGAGAGAACGGTAATGCATGCCATTATGTAGTCCAGGGGTGCAGCCACTGAAACAGTTAATTTCACACTGAAATGTGAATGCCACTACAAGACAAATATAATTCAAAGAAATGGCACACTGAGAATGTTGTATAATGCCCATGTATGGCTCGAGCCAGAGGCAACTTGAACAGAAATGCCATGAAATTAAAAATAGGACAGCATGACGGAGAGTAGTCCAAAGCTAAGTGCAACCTTCAGGTCTCATGCCTACCGTTCATCACGTAGCAAGGGAGCAGGGAAATGTGAAAAAATAAAATAAAATATGCACTCGCACACAGCTATTTATTTGTCATTTCCCCTCCTCTCACTCTTCCTCCGTCCATTTTTTTCTGGCACGCTGCACAAAAGCCCTCTCCCTCCATCCTCTGGCTTGCTCTTGTTCTCTCGATTCAACCACTATTTTCTCAGTTCCTCTTGCCAGAATTTCTTTTTTTTTTTCCAAAGAGGCAAACACCACCAAATTAGTTCGGATTAGCTGTCTCTGTGTACCTCATAGGAATATCCCGTGGAAAATTAAAAGAACTAGCACTAAGTGGGGAGAGAAAAGTAGGGCAAGGGGAATCATGGGAGACTGTGTGTGTGTGTGTGTGTGTGTGTGTGTGTGTGTGTGTGTGTGTGTGTGTGTGTGTGTGTGTGTGTGTGTGTTTGTGTGTGTGTGTGTTTGTGTGTGTGTGTGTGTGTGTGTGTGTTGCTGTGTATGCATGTGTGGCCACATTACTATCGTCAGGAAGAGATTGCGGTTCATAGAGGAGTGAAGTGGCGAAATCATTGAGATTGGAGATGCCAGCGATAACAATTCATACTCTCTCCTCCAGATCCTGCCTCTTTAATTTACTCCATGATAGCGCCCTTCTCTCGCTTTCTCTCGCTTTCTCTCGCTCTCTTTTGCTCTCACTCCCACCCTCTCGTGCTCTCCTTTGTCTTCACTTTCTGCCAACTGACAAACTTTTCTTAGAAGTGCGGTAAAATAAAGGCTTCACAGCACAGTTGTTTGTATTTGACAGCGCACCATGGAATGATCCACAATGTGCGTCTACTCCAGACCTGGTGATTGCTCTATCGTGACGAGGCCTCAGGAAACCAACCTGCCCGACCAGACACGCACACACACACACTCACACAAACATACACACAGTTGTGCGGATGCACACACAGACATACATGCAAAACTCTCATCCATCTCGCTGATCATAGCACCCCTCTTCCTCACCCCCTGCCTTGCTCCTGTCACTCTCCTCAATTAGAATAATTACCCCCTGTTCACTCACAAGCTAATCAGTTCATTAAAAACAAAATGGATGAAATTAGCATAGAGAATGATGGCTGATTTAGCAAATGCCTCTGTGTCATCATCAACAGCCCTCCCCACCTCACCCCAATTTGAAGCTAACCTTGATTGTCTCAGTGTCATTGCGCCACCAGTTGCTGAGACTGAGACAATCAGTGACTCCAGATGCATTATTCACCTCTCGAGTTTAACCCGGGCTGAGAACCACAGCTTTTCTCATGCTACAGTGCTTTCACAATATTTCAATGTGGTTTTAAAAACAGGTGCCTTTTTGGTTGAGTCTTTGTTCAAAAAGTAGAAATCACAAAAAGAATGACTCTGACCTAGACATGTCATTCGACTTTAAAAATGCTGCTATAGACAGATAAAGAAAACCATACAGATAACATGCGAGATAATCTAAAATGATTAGCCTCCTGACAATGGGTCCCTTGCTTTGATGCCTTCTAGTTGAGGAAAAACATGTTCAATTCCTTTTTGTTTATAGTATTTTCACAAAGTGCTCCCAGCTCCTTCTTCATTATAATTTTAAAAAGGTAGGGGAAGCCCATAGTCATTACACTGAATGTCATTCTTTATAGAGTCAAGTTGAAAGCAGCTAAGTATGGAATAAACGACCTACTTTATTGAGGAGGATGCAAACCCACCTTAGTTTAAAACAAGTCTAAACAATGGCTGCTGGTTGAATAAGGAAATCTTAAGGTGTTTTTCTAATCTGCACAGTAATTCATTGATATTGACATTTACAACTGTCTGTATTTAATGTGTACTTTCCTTTCTGATTGAAGTGTCTTTTATCCTTTCTTCTTTTGAAAAAGATGTTATCAGTTGTTTCAGATCTAATTTCTAATAAACTTTTGTTATACACTAAATGCTGCATGTCCATCTAGATTAAACTTGCGGTGAAAAAATGTCTGGCAGGTTATCGCTTTATAGTTAGAAAAATTGTATTGTTTAAAAAAAAATTAATACCTACTAGCGCAGTGCCTGTGGGAGGTTTGTATTCCTACAGAAAAGTGGAAGCTCAAGTAGATTATGATAAATCTCTTGCTTTGTACTTTTCCCTGTATACTGTAATGACTTGGGCATGTAACTATTATATGTGTTTATAAATGCGTTTAGGCAGAGATTCTGTTCTATTAGGTGATATTGCTCAGATTTCCTGAGAAGAAAATATGGCAGCATGTGTTAACTTTTCTTACAAAGTTCAGTATGTGGTTTTCGAGGAAATTACAATACTTTTATTACATTGGTTGCACGATCGGTGCAGGAAATAACAGGACAAGAGAGCACTGAATTGTGATGAAAGTGCTGGGAAACAACATGAAGAGGAGTGCCATGATACAGAACTTGAAGTGCTGCAGGATAGTGTTGTGATATGTAAGTCTATAGGAACTGTAACTTTTAATGATAATAATGATGTTTTGAATAACAATCAACAAATTCCACAAAAATGATGCACACCCTTGTCCACAGCTATGCCTGAAATCTGAGGTTGATCTGACACTCAGAGAGATACATGAGCAACAGACATACACACACACTCCTTGCCTATAGATTTATATTATAAGACAAAACAACTTTCCCTTCTTTGAGGACTTTTCAGAGTGGATAACGTATTACTGTAATTATTTGGTCTAAGATGTTGTAAAGTGTATACACCATCCTTTTTCTTATCTAAAATTATTAGTTAATATCAAACTAAATCTTTATAACTGCAGTACAGGAAGTTTATTGCGTAGGTTTCTGGCAGGAACATGAACGCAGTAATGCCAACTACACACCTACACACACATTCACATAACAGATCTGTTATGTGAGAGTGAGTGGTCAAGCTAGCCATGTTTCAGCTGTTGGTATGAATACTTTTACTGACCGGCTTTCACTGCACTTTGAACTAAAAAAATCACCAAGTAGCTTTTAGTCCATGTTATTCAATTTAAGATATTAGCTGCTATCCACTGGATGTGACACGAACTTTAATACCCCAGGAAAGTGAACACGCTTGGGCTTGTCAGTAGTTTAAGTTTATATGTGTGTTAGCGTCTATGTGTGCAGTTAAGCTTGCATTAACTCCACAGAAGAGAAGCGGAGCGGCTACAGAGGGAGGGCTCACCGCGGTTGAGTGTAGGTGTGCTGTTGATATCCCCCGCCATGAAAGAAGATTCTGTCTGCTTCCGAACTGTGTCATTCCACATCCTGCGGATACGACTCTGGAAGAAGGAGCAGAGAGCGCAGTGAGTGGCAGCAAACAGGCATCAAGTTAAATATAGAAGCACACGGGTAGACTGTGTAACTCAGTGGGGCTGCTGTAATCAAAACTGCAGGGCTCGCTCTAATCCACATAGAACAATAGAGCAAACATGGCAGACAAAGGGAGTGAGGCGTCGGGTAAAGAGGCACGCCGCTATGTCATGTTATCATGAGGGGCTCTAATAAACTTGACGTCTAAGACATGATTGCAGAGGCCGATACAATTGTTCTTTGGATGTGTTTTATTGGATTGTGGGAAAATCTTGTTTGCTGATTGTGAGAAACAAGTTTGTCTGTTTCATTGCACATGTGCCAACATTTACATTTTATGCGTCTATATAGCATGTGCATGCTCAAAGGATATATCTAATAATTATTGAAATTAGCTGCCAGTAATCAATAGACATGTAGTAAAGTATGATTTTTCCAATGAGCGACGCTGGCTGATTAGACCAGATTTGTAACAGCGGTGTTTAATCAACAGCTTATATATCACAATGTCAAATAGTTGGACAATGGTTTGGAACTGAGAACAAAAAGTACCGTCTTTATTAAAAGAAAGTGAGAGCAAAATGACTGATGAGAAGTGAAATAAGTAAGTGAATTTGAGTTCTCCACAGAATCGATGAGTCACTGGTATCGATTAGCAATCAAACCTCCGCAGATATACACTCATTTGGTACTTGTGATGCTTATGTAACAGACCTTTTTAAACAAGGCAAATACTGGGTGAGAACGTTTCTGATTTGACTATTCTTTTAACTGTTAAATCTTTTGTTATATTTATACATTTTTCACTGCAGTAGATTTATTTTTTATTTGTGCTCAGGAAAAAAAAACCCACAATATTCCAACTCAACGGTGGCCTTATTGTGGATGCGTATAGACAAACAAACAGGTGTGCATGCTGCTTTCTGTCTGGCCCGCACCTGTCTGTGGGCCGCTGCGTGGCGAGCTTGGCTGCCGCTGTAGTAGCGGTTGTTGGCACGCAGGCCCGAGTTCTTCAGGGAGCCGTGGGAGCTGGTGGTGGAGGTGCGGCTGCAGCAGTAGGAGTGACGCAGACACTTACTGTACTCCTTATGGACCTGTAAACAAAATAACACCATCGGCACAGCAGGCAGGTTTTAAAGCAGCTCGTAAACATATACACTTAGTTTCAATAGCCTGGCCCCAACGTGGAGCACCAGAGGCTTTTAACACAACGCTACAGCAAATTGCACTTTTTGCAATTGCTCTGCGCAGTGAACACAGGCTGAATATCAATCAGAAGTCCTTTTATTCATTCATCAATCTTCACAATATTACATCTGCCTGTTTACAATAATATGGGAATCTTTCTTTTCTTCAATTTAATTTTTTTGGGGTGGGGGGACTCACTGATGACATTGTTTCTACACACTTTACATAATGCTTTCATGTCATCATTGATAGATTTTGCAATCCATGGGAACCTCACCACCCCCTCCTCCTGGTACCTGAGAGGTTTTTGCTTTTTAGGGATATGTTGGGGTTCTCGTGCAGCAGCCATGTTGATTTTAATGAATGAAAATGTTTGCTCCTAATTATAGAACATCAAAAAACTAACAAAATATACATTGTAGCCTCAGCAGCAGTCAGGGGCTGCATTCAACTGACTTGACTTCTAAACAACAGGAACTGGTTTTAATGTTTAGCAGAAAATAACTACTTAGTATTTGGAACTTTTTAGGCTCGATTTGGGATTCAGGACAACAGTTTAGATTTGGGGACTATCCTACATTTTTCGGGAGATTTAGCCTTTGTCTACTAGGATCCTAATTGAGGTCCCTGCCTGAAACTGACACTGATCATATCACACTTACACATGTAACATTCTGCTTTTTATCTTTTTATATTAGTTTGTTAAATTCATTATATTTATGACTTTTATTATCAATACTGTTTCATAATTGAAACTGATTTTGAATGCAAAATTAATGTGATGATGTTTCGCTGTGATTGCACTGTGATCACACGTGATGAATACAGATTGATTCATTCTTATACTCATGCTTTAGTAACTGTTTAAACATCGCTCAAGCATCGTTACCTTCTTCTGCAGGGCACAGTGGAAGATGAAGATAAACATGCCCTGGAAGGCGTTGAAGGTTGTGAAGAGGTAGGCCATGATTACTGTGTTTTCATTGATGAAGAGGAGGCCGAAGGCCCATGTCAGCCCCAGGAGGAGCAGCAGGGTAATGGCCCCCAGAGCCCATGACCTAGAGGACACAGACAAGGGAATTTTAGCAGATAATAAATAAATGCAACAAAAAAGAAAATCACATTTGCTTTTAATAAACTTCAAATGAATAGTAAGTGAACTCACTTAATGTTATCCAGGCGGCTTGAGTCAGGTTTGAGTGCTGAAGAGTTGCGGATCATCTTGTGTAAAGTGATCATGAGGAAAATGAGATTGAGCTGAGAACAAGAAGTAAGGGAGAATCAAAGATGTGCAGTGAACCGTGCATTGTAAAACACTGACTCTGTATTTTAATACAAAAAACATGTTTAAACACTTTTGATTTGGCTGCATGACACGAAAAGAGAGAGGGGAATAATACTATAACGCTTACCATAATAACAAACGAAACGGGTCCAATGAAGCTCCAGATGAAGTAGTTATCCACTCGCAGCCAGCATCTGGAGTGGCAGAGAGAGAGAGAGGAGAAGGGAGAGTTACACACAAGTGAGCTCAAACACACTCTTGGATACGTGCGTGCACATACAGGCAAGCATGCATACACAATTTCTCTGTCTCAGCGGATTATCTTATGAGGACTAATCATCAGGCTTTGGCTAAGTGTGTTCAGAAAACCAGTCCGCGGGGAGGTGCAGGAGCCGTCCACACACAGCACCGCATATTACATTTCCAGCTGAGGGAATAGCTTAATCCTACTTCTCAATCTGCAGGTGCAAAAGGCCTATCTTCACACGTACGCTTTCTTGGTCCCATAGCTCCTGTAGTCTATGGCCGCCGAGATGCCCACCACCAGTGCGGGGAAGCAGTAGCCGCACAGATAGTAGTACTTTTTGCGGGAGTACTCGCTCTCAAAGACCTCCACCAGCATGAGATAGAGTTGCACACCCTCCAGACACATCCAGGAGAAGGCAGCTAAGAAGAAGAAATGCAGAAGGCCAGCAAAGATGGGACAGGCAATCTGAGGACAGTAGCCAGAGAAGGGAGTGCAGGGAGAGAGAGAGGACAAGAGGAGAAAGGAAAATATTGAGATGAAGGAGTAGAAACAGTTGAGATCAAGGTGTATAACTAAGTGAAAAACAGGAGAGGACAGAACAGACTAACTATCAGGTAACAGTTTTGGACACTAGCAGAGGAAAAATGAAAAAGCTGCCCCCTGGGTGACTGGCTCTATGCATCTAATTTAATTTAAATTAGATCAAGTGGTGGAAAGTGAATAAGTTCATATTTAAATGCTGTACTTAGGTACAATTTTGAGGTACTTGTGTATTTCCATGTGCTGCTTTATATTTTCAATCTTCTCAGATGGAAATATTATACTTTCTCCTCCAATACATTTGCCTGACAGCTTTAGATATTTATCAGATGAAGACTAATAATTGACAAGCAATTTATATATCCTAATATTCTATTAGCTTTATTGAAGTCTCACTCTTGTTCCTTTTTAGTTTTAATATGCACTTTGTGCAGTAATTTTGTTAGAGTAACAATTTCAATTAAAAAATGTCACCACTAAATAAAAACATTGTGTAATGCTGTTCAAAGTGAATACCTGTCTGCTCGTATATGTTTTCACAAGACAAATCATCTTTAAAGGAAGGGAATGTACTGACAAACACAGGGTATGTACTGCTAAAGGGGTAATTACTTTTTTTTTTCTTTTAAGAGAGCAGTAAAAAATCTTAAATACCCTTTAAAGAAAAAAACAGCCCATCCTTATTCATGAGCAGGATCCTATGCGACACCCTTGAGCATATCAGGCAAAACATGTTGCTTGGAACTCACGTGGTAATCCGTCTTGTCGATGCCAATGAGGAAAAGCAGCTCGGCGATGAAGAGGTTAATGCAGAGGTTTTTGTGGATGGTGTTGCGGTCAGTCTGCAGGCCCCGCAGGAAGCAGAACGTGGAGATGCAGATGGCCAGACACACGAGCGAGATCACGATCCCCACCCAGGTGATCACGAACAGGATCAGCTCATGCATTCGTCCCTGGTACTGATGGAGGGTGGGAATTGTGGGAAAATTGACAGATGAGGTGAAAATATAGGAAAAAGTTTAAGGAAGACAGCGATACAAGAGATGAGGAGTAAACAGACAGAAACATGAACAGTGGAACAAAGAAACAATAGAGGGGTGGATAGACAGAAGAAGGGGGAGGGTAGAGAAAGACCAAAATTGCTTAATTTAATATTTGTAAATATATGCAAGGAGCTAAACAGTAGAGACAAGTGTTGAAATGTCCTACAAAAAAAAAAAGAAAACATGACATTCAAATTCATGTGAGTGTCAGCTCGACGTGAATTTGTAAGCATGTGCTTTCCTGGATGTTAGAGTGAAAGAAGGGGAAAAAAAAATTAAAACAAAGAGCTTGTCAGCCTTGAGAGGGTACACTAATGTGCCTGTACGTGTGTGTGCGGGTGTGTGAGTGGGCGCATGCTAAGACTTGCGCGAATTAATGTCCGCATAAATTACGCGCCGGTTTCCGTTTTAACCCGTGCATGCCCGGCCCTCGTCTACTCACATCGGGCTCGCTGTGAGCCATGAGCACGGCGAAGTTGGTGAGGTGGCTGCACGAGCAAGTGGTGTGTGTGTTGTTGGTGTCCAGCAGCCTGCAGCCCTGCGACGACCACTGGCCCGTCATGGAGCGCTCCGAGTAGTTCCAGAAGGAACAATTCGGAGTGTAATAATTATCCAGCTGTGGATGGAAGAAAAACAAAGAGAGAGAATATGGACAATGTATGAAAATGCATCATTGAAAGAATCCATAATCAATCACAATTATATTACATTTCTTTCATTTCCATGATCGTAAAAGGGGCAGGAAGATGAAAAATATCATATTACCAGCCCATTTCTACAAAAAGAAGAAAATACATAGACAGCAACTCACCATCAACACAAAAAATCTAAAGTAACAGATCTTATTTTTTAAATATATTCTTAAGAATTCTATGATATAACACCACATACAGAAATATACATTTGTGTCATGGTAGTTTAAAATAATTCCTTCTGGGAGCATTCTCTATAATGCAAAAAGAAATATTTGTATATCTTCTGGCATTGTTGCCTTGAGCATAACTAATAAAGTATGTAACTCAACAATATCAATATGTTTCCTTAATCCTCACTTAATAAAATGCCTGTTGTTGAGTTCTCCTGCTTCTACTTCATGGATAATTTTCATTGCTCTTCTCATTTGAAGTTGCAATATCCATAACAAGATATATTTATGGTTTTAAGAACCAAAAAACATCCTAATAAAGTTTTACATCTCCTCTCTCAAGCCTCTCTCTGGAGCTCTCGAGAGAACAGGATGTTTTTGCCTGCCGCTATAATATTAATGAGCCTCTCTTCTGTTTGGCTGACTTGAATGGCTGTGACTGAGGAGCTTAGGGTTTACTATTTTATTATTTTATTTTTCAAAAATGGGAATGGTATTTTGCATTTACATCCCCAGTCCCTTTGGCAGGTTTGTGTTAAGTGTCGAAAAATGATGGTAAAAAGTGCAAAAGGCAGGACGAGGACAATGAAACAATGCACTGTGATACCATAACAACATATACAAAAACAAGAATGAAGTGCAGCAATGTGCAGAAGTGCATAAAGCACTTATTTATAAACAAATATCCACCAAACAACAGTTTTCTCAGTATTTGTTTCCAAATACAATTTGCGCATTAAGTTATAAATGAAGAAAAATAGAATATTGGATAATGATTGTTTCCCATTAATTTGTTTTTTTTTTTTTTATTATTGACATGTTATTGGATATTGACATTCTGTTTTGAGTGAGACATCTTGTTTCAGCCTAACTAAAGTCTGCAGGTTATCACTAGAAGTCCCAGCATTTTTCTGTCTACCTAGAAGACCCACATAGGGGCCATTTGGCCGGACTGGTTTTCTCCAACACACTATTCACTCATCTTATTATGGTAATGAGGCAGTTAGTGGCAGTGTGAAGGGTGAGGGGATCACACCTTACAGTGGTGAAGTCATGTTGGCTACTTCTGTGTGAATGGGAGAATGTGAGGAATGTAGTAAAAACTGGGAAAAAGTTGCTTTATATACTTATAGAATAATATAGTAAAGTATACTTGGCTTATACTGAAAATTCTAAACAAAGTCTAAGACTAAGTACATTTATAATATACTTTTCCTGCTTGACTTGTGCTTAGCGTTTAATTTATATATTAATGTAATATAAGTAATGTTGGAGTTTAAAACTTAACCGTATTTTTTATCATATGGTATCATAAATCCTACACATCTTAGACTATAACAAAATGAGTATCCACAGGGGGTACTTGTGGCCAATTGGCCTTCTTGTGGGTTTTCTAGGTAAAAAGGCCAAATGGCATCTCTCTTGGACTTCTAGTGTCATAGCACAGAACATCTGCAAATTCCACTTCTCTTCTGTCGCTCACTTCATTTCAGAGTCTCTCAACTTACATTGGATTAACACTGGAGGAAATGGGAAACACTTATCTGTTTTTTTCCATATTTGCTTGGAGCACAAAATCGGATATTCAAAAAAGTATTTTTTGTTTTTTAAAACAAATACTGAGAAAAACAGTTATTTATTAATTTTTTAATTATTAGTTTTATTTTAAAAAACAAATAAACAAATGATTCATGTTTTGCACAATGATCAGTAACGTGCAGGATTGTATTTATTTACACTACGCCCATAGCACATGAATGCACATGCATTAAGCCACAGTTGCTGAGTGTGTTTTCAAAGCTCAATCCACAGAGAGGTGGACTGAGGTTTGAAACACAGTATTTATATATTACCTTGTATTCGTATTAAGTACACTGAGTTGCCCATGGGTAGAAAATGCTCTATATAAATATATAACTAAAGCTACCTTGCCTTGCTTATTATCCTAGAGCAATTACATTTTCACTTTCTGCAATATGGAACGTTTAAACAATGATAAGGATCGAATTGGGCCACCTGTAGATGCCTGAGTGTGAAGACCACTGGCTCGGTGAGAAACACTCTGCTGGACTCTTTATTGATGGAGGCAGCAATTACATGAGAATTGACTGCCAGTCGCTTCCGATCGTGGCCCGACCCAGCATCCACTTCCATCTTCACTGTGGCATTCTCAGTGGAGAGGAAGGAGCCCAGGTTCTTGTACAGGATGAATACCACCTTGACTTGTCCTGTGTGAGATGCGGCATAAAAGAGAGATAATGGGAGAACAAAAGAATTTTTTAAAATAAATAATTAATAAAACATTAAATGAAAAGGGAGATACAGTCAAAATCAGGATGAGAGGAGGAGGAGGGAGGGAAAGAGAGGAAAGGAAAAAAAGATTGAATTCAGAAATGGTGGCATAATATGGTAATGGCAGCGAGAGTGACAGAGATAGAGAGCGGGGAGTGACAGGGCGAGCGAGAGGGAGACAGAGAGAGAGAGTTAGTGAAGGTTAGAATGATGGTAAGGACCGTTTCATTTTGACTGGTGGAAGAGAGCGAGATTTAATGTGGAGGGCAACGGAACATTCATCCCTCAAGCATGCACAGATCTCTTATTATTCCATATGAATATTTCATGTGCGTTTGTTTCAATCATTCTAATCTCGTTCCCCACTGCAGTGCCGAGCGGAGACAGAAAACAGAAAAGGGTAGCGGATGAGGGAGGGGGAAGTTGGCTGGGGGGTGGAGGAGGGGAGGGGAGTGTGACAAGAGTGTGTGTGTGTGTGTGTGTGTATGTGGTTGCATGCCCGTGTGTGTGTGTATGGGGGGGGAGCGTTGGAAACAAGAGAGATGAGAGAGGAGGATAAGATGGAGGAGAGATGGAGCGAGGGAATGGAATTGGAAGAGAGAGGAGAGGGAGTGCTGAGATTGCTCTGTCAGACTGGGGCCGATTGTAATCTACACGCCTCCCCAGCTATTCTATTAAGGCTGCTGTTAAGAAACCATCAAGAAAAGAAATTGTCTCAGCGCTTTTGTTAATCTGATTAGCCTATTATTATGAACCAATAACTTAGTCAACTTGCATGCAGGCTGCTTTAAGCTCGCATGAAAATGCCAAATGGAAACATGAAGAGAGTGGGGCTGTACAGGACAGTCACTGTACAGGAGAGGAGGGGGATGGGATGGGGGGGTCGGTTAGGCCTGCTGACCGTTGCGGCTGTACTGTTTGATGGTGGAGGCTGACAGCTGAATGGTGCTGTCGCTGGCGTAGTTCTGCGGGAAGGACAAGTCCTGCAGGTCCATCTCCGTGTTCAGGACATGTACCTCCAGATCTGACGGAAACAAAGCAATGTAAAAAAAAAAAAAAAAAAAGTATTCACATTCATTACTCAGGAAAGATACTAGAATTTAAAAATTGTAAATGGTGATTAAAAATTCTACTGTAAAAGTAAAATATCAACTCAAGCTTTTTTGTAAAATTGCTGGTTTCTCTATATATAAACTCTATACTCTATAGTTCTTGGATTACATACGACACAATTTGATTTCACAAAAGCCGGACCAGTGAAAATAAACAAACATGTTTTTGTGTAAAGAAATACATTATAAAAGCAAGTAACCTTCAATTCACAAAAGAGGAGAAATGGCATGAGAGAAAAGTGCAATTTCAGAATATCTATATGTCTCAGTCGGTCTACTGTCACATGCATTGCAGCTCAATCATCTACTCACTGAACTATATTTACTCTTTTAAGGAGCACATGGTGTTATCTCACTACAAATCAAAAGTGTAAATAGTTTATCCCCTGCACCCTGACAGATTCTCACTGACTTCACATTTCTGTGAAGAAATCAGAACTAGTTCATTTTCTGGCACACTTTGTGCAGTCATCCAGTGGGCCAGATTGGACCTTCGAGTGAGCTGGTTCTGGCCCGGGACTTAATATATAAAAGTATCATGGGGAGGAAAACTTCAATTCAAAACAAAATTACTACAATGCAAATATTTGACATGACATGACATAATAATATTTTTAAGATTTTATCTAATTGTCATAATATTTTATTTTTTATTATTTTTGACTTGTTTCTCTTTTCTTTGAATTATAATAATAATGGAATAAAACAAGATTATATTTACCAAAGTCAAGAAATAAAACTATCTGCCAATGTAATAGGATAATCCAAGACATTTCTATTACATATTAGATCAATTGTACCACAAAAGAAGACATATTCAACCTGATCATATTTTTTTTTTTTTGCATCTAGACAAGTTTTTGGGTCAAGCTATTTTTAAAATAGAAGTAAAGTTGGCTTACTCCAGTGGTTCTCCAATAGTGGAGCTCCATCAAGGGGGGCGCGTTAGACCTCGGGGACAGGCTTTTTTATTTTTTTTTATTTCGTTTTTTTTTACAGTCCTAGAATAAATTGTAATTGCACCTCCCTTACATTAGGGGGAGGAGCGCTCTCATTCGCTCGGTGGTGTGGGTGTATGTGTATGAAGTGTAGACACGGACCCTCAAGTGATGGGGGGCCGCGACAGAAAATAATTGAGAAGCACTGGCTTACTCCAATAAAATACACATACCTAAATATTTCTACTTAAATTAAGTAGTAATTGTAATTTATTAATTGGCACCACCGATTAACAGAATATAAATCGTTTTCATACCAATGCTGGGCGCCCGGTCAGAGAAGCGATTCCCATACATGTTGTTGGCCAGGAGGAAAGCTCCTTTCTCCAGGACGTCCAGTAGCATGGTGGCCGTGTGGGCCTGCTCCGTGCTGTTCATGTCCTGCCACGACTCCAGAGCCTCGGGCCGCAACAAGTTGTCCACTGTCTGCACCACCGCCTGCCACAAAGCATCCACTACCATTACTGCCGACACTTTCTTTTTTGTGGCTTTTAATGATGAGTTAGTGTTTTTTTTGCACAATTACTACTTCTTTATTCTGTGTAAATCATGAACATTTTATCAAAGAAAGTGGCTAGCAAGCAGATTCACAGACACCCAGCCACTAATCATCAGTACAGAAATCTGTTGTGCTGTTAGCTATTGAGCTTTCAGTAATTATCAGGGAGTGATTTCTCTTTCCTTGGTTAATTATTCATTTTTGTGCGCTGCATCGTAACCACATCACTTGATCACTTCAAGTACAAAGTCACAACTGTGTCGCCAGAATTTCCTAGAAACTCACCATTCCCCATTTATTACTGTGCTATGTCAGACATATTACCAATTCTATTTCACACTTGCAATTCATTTAATGGCAATTTTGATGGTTGTATCAGCTATCCAATTTATTGGAGTAGCCTGCTTGATGATTCATGTAATTCTCTTGCTCAGGACTCTCGAAATGAAGGATTGACTGCTGTGTGGAATACAAACAGAGCATTGCTGTTAATAAAATGAATTTTAGCATCAGACCACACTCTATTTGCTACAGAGGGGGAGGTAAAAAAAAAAAAATGAAGGTGTTTTCTGGTTTTATCCTCTGATCAGTGTGCTCATATGGAGCTACCTTGCAGCGAGTGACAAAAAATAATGGTCTTGTTACAAACTATAACACAGCCCTTTACATTCATCTTGCGCCAACAGAGATCAGAAGATGCGGGTGTCATATTACTGTATGCTGCAGACAGGTCAAGGCACACAAAAGACTGTGTACTGCAGAGTGCCGCATTTCATCATTACAGAGAAGCATACACAAGGCCTTTTCACGATATTAGATTACGGCTTTCTCAGAACCACAGATATTGCACAAATATTGAAAACTGTTGCCTTTCATACTATCGTCAAATTACATTTTCTCAGAGCCAGAGATATTGTACCTTATTGTGCAACACAATGAGACTGAGGCCAATATTATACAGTTAGGCTGTATCACAGTGTAACAAAGCTCAGATTATGTCAGAGAAAGATGACTTCCACATTAGCCAAAGCCATATTTAAAAAGATATGTACACTGGCGAGCAATAGAAAAACAACAAATCAGCTTTCACTGCTCTGGGAAATGCTACACCAACACTTAAACGCTGTACCTGCTGTCTGCCAGGAGTTATAGCAAAGGCGTACTCACGCTGCTCTTCAGCACAAACCAGAAATTCTATAAGTGATGATTCCAAAGGCAATATAAATCATAATACAGAGTGCAGAGCCAAAGGAATCTCATCCACAAACCTAGACTACCCAAGGATTTATCTTCCCTCGGTTATTCTAAGTCACAGAGCATTCCTACTCCGAAGGCATGTAAAGTAGGCAGATAAAAAGAGGGAAAAAAAAGTACCTGGATGTAGGCCCGACAGGTCCGCTCTCGCTTCTGGAGCTGGAAGGAAAAAAAAAGAAAGCCTGGAATTAAAAGCTAAACAATAAATAAATAAAATTAGAAGCTCACTGGTGCTTGCATATGTGCACCAGGGGAGTAAATTTGCATTACCTCAACTTTTCTAATCCTTCAAAAAATACAATAAAATAAAAAAAAATAGCAGTGTATACTTATGCGTGTTTAAGCCTCCTTCTTCTACCTTGTTGTAGTTCCGTGCGGCTGACTCCTTGTTCCCGGGCCTTAGGGCTTGAAGCTGAGCATCCAGTATGTCCAGCAGCTGCTCTATCAGCCGCACGGAGGAGCTGACATCGCCGGCCTGGATCCGACCCCTGGTGTGGTTCACCAGCTCGCCGGCGATGTTGGCGGCATTCTCTCCGCTCTTTATCTGCACATAAACACACGCGCGCAGGCGATAGTATAATGTTAATGAAACAGAGCAGCTTTGATTTTGAATCGCACTCAAAGTGGGAAAAAAGTCTATTAAATGTTTACATGCACAATAACGCTTTCATGTTCCCGTGCTCTTTGTTCTGTAATCAGATTCCCCCCCTCCCTCAATCTAAAAAAAGGAGCTTTTATTATCAACCCCCCTGCATCGTTGAAACCAAACATGGACCTTGTAGGCCACGTTGTGAAGTTTTTTATTCTCTCTGGCACAGTTTCAATTGCAAATCACCCCCTTAGCAACCGCTTTCCAATTGCAATTGATTTTTTCAAAAAAAAAAAAAAGAAGGAGAGGGTATAATGGATTCTTTCAACGATGTTACTTTACAGCATGATACTTACTTACCTTCCAGGCATGCACTTAAAAAGCCCTTCAAGAAAAAGACAGTAAAGGGTGTGTGCAGCAGACATGTAGCCACCATAACTGGTTTGCCGTGATTTGCATTATCAGAAAATTTGGGGAACAATCATATCACTGCAGCATTAATGTTAATACAGTTTGGTTATTTAAGTAGCAGAGAGCTTGATTAAAATGATCCTGCTTCATCTAGTGACCACAATGTTTAGCCACTGCAAAAGTATTATATGAGACTATGATGGAGAAATTGAAGTGTGGAGTGCGTACTTTACTGTTAGGCCCTAAGCTTTCGAAAAAAAATAATTGAATCTAGCAGTAATTAAAGTATATTAGTGGAAAAAGAGAGTTAATTAAGTATTAAGAGCAGATGCCTTGTAATGAAGGACCAGTTGAAATGAGTCTGTATTTTAATCAGGCCTGCCTTGGAGATATGTTAATGTGTGCGAGGAGGATGGACAGGGAGGATGGTCTGGGCAGTGGGGCGGAGGAAGGGGGACAGACCATAAGGGACGGACCCTTGGCCAGGGGGCACGGCTCCAGGTCTCACCTTCTGGGCCACCTGGTTGACCCACGGGGAGGTGCAGTTACTCAGGTCAGGACCCCGTGGGTTCCACACGACCTGCTCTGCCAAGCACTGGAACGAGGCGATGCCTGGAGATGGGCAGAGGGAGAAGAAAACCAGGGGGGGAGGAGTAATGAAAAGATAATAAGCATTAGGTGTCTGCAATTAAGGGGAAACTGTGTGGAGGAGAAGGATAAGCAGCGAATGCGTTCAAGTGTGTTTTTTTTTATGAGAGGGAAAAAAAAAGAATTCTGATGAATTTTAAAAACGCTCACAAGTGTTTGAAGAAGAGACAAAAGAAAGGAGGGAGGGGATAGAGTAAGAAAAAAAAGCCAGAGAAAAGACGGGTTGGAAAAGGTTAGATAATGAAGCGCAGGGCAGTGAGAAAAGTAGGAGAAAAGAGAAAGGAAGTAGAAGGCGGCAGGGGCAGAGCGGGGGGGCTTTCATGCTGTGAAAAGAACGGTTTGAAATAAAAAAAGAACATGTGCACACATACCAGATGAAATATTACTCTGTGTATGATCCCTTGCTGTCAAATAAAAACACCTAAAGGGAAACACCCAACCCCCATTTCCAGCTAGTTTTTTTTCTTTCTTTTTTTTCTGTTTTTGTTGTGAGGGTTCAGAGAAAGGACATCACGCAGGGATGAATCCAGGGAAGGGTCTATCTGCTGCCGCTAACGCGAATAACCGAACGTCAAGTCACCAAGACGCGGTGGAAAACAGAGGAAACCATTGAGGGGGAGAGAGAGAGAGAGAGGAGCAGAATGGTAGAGACCACAGAGACACTGCAGCAACGCTTCATAGTTGTAGAAGGATCAAGAGCAGATGTGCCATTGCATTTCATCTCCCTTCTTTTCTCCCTCTCCCGCTTTTCTCTATACTCTCCGCCGTCGAACACAGATTGGATTTGAGAGCTCTGCCAAGACGCGGCAATTAAGCCAGCTGCTAATTTCACGTTACTGCCATTTTCACAGAGAGCACATACAGAAACGGTGAACAAAAAAGGAAGACAGAGGGACATTTCTTTTTCTTCTACGACTAGAGAGAGAGCTTCTTTTTTTTTTGATGGGCTGTATGTTTTTGAGGTATAGAAACTCGCAATAAGGGGAGGTGAAGCCTCAGTTGTCTGGCCTTTCATTTCATTTATTCACCACTTTCAATCAGCTTTGTTTCTGTGGGAGATGAGCCTTTCATTTGTGGAGGACAGGCTTTCATCTGCGAGTCCTTGGGGACCGTCGCTCGCTGGTGGGACGGACGCCGGGACGGCAGAAGACAACAGTATGAAGAGCACAAACATGCCGACTGCATGAGCTCACAAGATATGCCGCGGAGGATGTGCAGAGGTTCGACGTATAGCTAACGCATTTATAAATACACACACACCCTCACCTAGGGATCCTTTGGGACACGGGCGGTCTACCGTTTCTCCTCTCTGCGTGGTGGGCCACTGGACGCCACGCACCAGCTTGGCCTCACAGACGTGGGGCTCCGGGCCTTGAGGAGGGCGGGGCGGCCGGCGAGTGACGGGCACGGTGGCCGTGATCGGCCGCAGGTCAGGGTGCTTGTTGATGGAGCCGATTGGGCGCGAGGTGGGGGCCAGGGGGCGGGCGGTGGAGGGGCTGGCGCTGGAGGTGAATGGCCGGGCCGGGAGAGTGGTGGTCCCCTGAGTGGTGGTCAGAGGACCTGAAGAAACCAAAGTAGCATGGAGAGAAGGGAAGACAGGGATTGGTTGCTATGAATATCCATACAGGTTCTCCAAGATCATTAAAAAACTAAAAACAATATAACAGAAAAGAATCCTGAGAGTGACTCCCAACTACATTGTTGTCCTATACTTAGGAATACACACACTATCATGGAATGAAGGTATTAATTTTGTTCACTGTTGCCTGTATGTCACAATTTTTTTTGGCATGCATGGTAAATTTGATCCAGTAGAGTGGGCAAAGAAGTGGAATTATGTATGTATGTAGTATGTATGGAGTATTTTAAGATGAAATTCCTTTCACAATGATAAATCAAGGCAACTATTTTTTTTACAATACATGTTATGCAGCACATAGCTTCATCGTATGACAATATTTAGTTCCACACATGTTAGTTGTAATAAGAAGTAATGCTGAATATGATCTAAATTGTTTCTATAGTTTATATAGAAACAGACATACAATATAATCCCAGGTAAAGGCAAGAGTGAGAGTCAGACATTTAGGAGTCAAGTCAATTCAGACCACACTAAAATGGTGGGAGCACCCAAACACGATTGTAATTGCCAGTCGCCACTGCTGCAAGTGTCAATTTCACGCCCAGCGCCCATGTCGTGTAAATAGGAAATGCAGTTGTGCTCATGCTTGGCCAGTAGGTGTGTTAATGGTGTGGCGAATTAGGAGCACCATGAATACTTGAGGGGATCTTGACGCCATGTGATAGGATTGACCAAAATCTTCTCGTCTTACGAACCAACGGATTGGCAGGTGGGTGCACGAAACCTGTTCACTATAGGCAAAGCAGACACATATCTAAAAAATAAAACAATCTAAACGAATATTATGTACATTACAATGCGTGTAATCATCTACGTATGAATAAGTTATCTCTTCCTTTACTGCTTGTTGTTTTTTCAGGGTTGCTGGGATTCTAAATGGGCCAGAAACACCTATGGCTTGAGTACTCTTTAGTTCAAGCCTATTATTTAAGGTGCAGAGGAGAGAGTTTAGTGTTTAAATGTGTAACATGTTAATGAATACTGAGCTCCATGAGGTCTAAAAAATTATGTTTGATTTGTATCAAATGTCTGCTGTTAGGTGGAGATGTTTGCACTCAATGAAATGAGTAAATAAAAAAATCGAATCATTACAATAAACCTGTCTTAAGTCAATAATCATGTTTTAAATTAACAATATCCTTTTACCAAACAAAATACTGAGCCCTCTCAAAAATGATTTTCAAAATGATTATTTTCGATTAGAAACTGAAAGATCAACTTCCTCTCCATGGGACGTCTGTAGGAATGCACATTAGGATAATATATCACTGTTCTGTTGGATTTAGGAAACAAGAGCTGAGTGATTTGTGTTTGTCAGAGAAAGCGAAAAGAGAAAAATAGCCACTGCTCACAAATTGGATCCTAGCATTTGATTCAGAGATCATAGGAGGTCAATCAGATGAACAGGTTGGCAGAGAAAATCATTGCTGAGGGTTTTTTGATCACATAGAGGGCCCTACAAACATGCTTGAAGTGCCAAAATGCAACTGTAATTATACTGCAAGAAATTGAATCCTAACAAGTAAAACTATCTTGTCTTTTGTGCTATTTCTCCAATATTGAGTAGAATTATCTGCAATTGTCTTATTCCATTTGCTGATAATTGATTCTGGTTAAAGTAGTCTTGTTTCCCTAAAATAAGATTAAAATCATTAGACTCTTCAGCTTAATGGCATCTTTTTATCTGATTTTGAACTCTTGATCTCAAATTTTTGAAAAACCTAAAATGAGTAAAATCATCTGCATATGCAGTGCCCAGCACGTGCGTCCTGTAAATAAAAATAAAATAATGCAGTTAGACCTGTGCCAAAGGTCGTGGTCCAGCTGTAGCGTGGCGCATTGACAGCACAATGGCAACTTGAGAATATCTGAACGTAATATGATAAGACTAACTAAAAGCAAATAAAGGTCAGATGTATCCGATTCTAAAATTCATAACATGATGACATGAAAAGTTGAACCAGACAAATCAGGTTGAAAATTGGGGATCTTAGAGCAGTGTTATGGACAGAGATCCATTATACACGATTTTACGCACCAACCGTGACAGGCCGTTATCATACACATTTTACCTGCTGTAACTGATAAGGCTAATAATGGCGGAGAGATTATTCAGATGGAAAATCGAGAAGATAATTGGTTAAGTCTTTTTTCTGTTGAACATGAACCAATGATTTTTTTTCTTTATATCAGAGGACTGTAAAATCCTTCAGTAACTCCTCATTCTAAATAATGTACAGTCCCTTAAATCAATGAATTTAATTAAATTTACCACCAGAGCAGTTGTTGAAAATCCGCTCCACATATTCCTATTTCACACTACATTCTAATACAAGTCGTCTGTTGTTTAGGTTGCAATCGTTGAGTTTATGTTACATAAGACAAACCCTTGTTTGCAGTGTGTTCCATCCATACACGTGTCTCTAATGGAAAATTGACTTGACCCCCCCGCCCAAAAAAAAAAAAATAAAAATACACTAAGATTGTGCATTTGCATTGTCTAAATAAAGCCCTTATTAAGGTATAGAATTTGTTCATGAGTTACAAAACATCAGGAAAAAGAGAGAGAGAGATCAATAGAGGGAAGGACAAATGTGAATGGAGGATGTCTTAAGAAGTCGAGTTCAAAAGTTAGTCCGACAATAATTGGGGTGACAATTACTTTTTTTTTTTTTTTAATCCTCTCTGTTCTCCAGAGAAAGAGGAAGAGGAGCAGGAGGAGAGATTGGAGAAAAGGCATCGTCTCAAGTCGGGAAGAACTAAATAATTGATCAAAATGTATCAGCGAAGTTACCATCACTAACAACCAAACGAAATGTGAAGATAAAAGCAACACATCACGACTACAAAATCCCAACAGATCAAACGCGGAGTCAGCGCGCATCTCTGCGAGCGCCGCTGCCCGTCTGTCTGTGTCTCATCTCTCTCTGGGCCTAATCCCAGCTTTATACGGGCCTTTATGCGGCTCAGATATACAGTACATTCAAATCTCCCACTTATATTGATGGACTGCCAAAATGCAGTGTGGTGCTCTCATTTCATCCTCCCCCTTATCATGTCAGAACGACTTTTTTCATTATCCACAACACAGCCGACGTTGATAGGAATGCTACAGCCCTCATATTGTACCTGAGAGAGCTGCTCTTTACTGTAACTGTGGCTGTGAATGGAAAGATGTGGTATCTTACTCAGATACCACGTCATTAAATCTGACATTATGATACAAAAACAACTCATACTGCATGGGCTCTCTCCTGATCAACGAAAACACATAATACTGTATGTATGTATTATTGCATAGTCAAATATATACTGGACATTACTATAAGTCTAATTTCAATCAAACAAAATATCAAATTAGCAAAACATAGTTTTTCTCTTATGTACTATAAATGAAATCATGAATAACACAGAGGCACTCATTTATAATATATTTGCGTCTGAATTAATCTGTAAATTTGTAACCTAAGTAACATCCTCAGAAAAACAACACAAGGATGAGATGATTTTATTTTATTTAAAGTGTTAGGATGAGTATGAGCTGGGTTTTACAGAACAACTTAATCAGTAATCTGCCTCCTCAGATCAACCGTTGTGAGCTCCAGCAAACCTTCATATGTTATTCCAGCATGAGCTCAGCAGAAACTAAATGGCCTGCTCACTTTGTGGGACAACGTTTTGTGACTACCTTTTTACTCTCCAAAATGTTGCATAATAGAAACGAGAAACAATTTCCTGTAGAGGAAATGTGCACAGTGGCAACATTTCAGTTAAAGGCAAGGGCTACACCTTTCTGCAGGGGTCTGAAGGTTAAGATTAAAAAATTGTAACTTTTAAATATCTAGCAATCTGGTGTGATTTGAAAGTGGAATCAAGAACAAGAAGTACAGACTATCAATGCTTAACATAAACCTACAGATTGAGCTACACGCAAATCACAATTTAGCTGCACATTACATCCTTTCTAAATGTACCTTAGAGAGGTACATTTATTTTGCCATTTTCCCAATTTAATAGTTTAATTTTCATCAATGTCCATGCTTTATTTAATAAAATAGCATGTTTTTCAACCCAAAGCACATGTATCAGCAATTCATTGTGCCTTCACATAATCTTGATTTAAAATCCCTGTTTCCCACCTCTTCTCCTGACTCACCCACACCCACTCTGCTGGGATTGGCCTAGCGTTGTCTGAACCGTCCCTCAAAAAGTGGAAGTACTTTGACAGGGGAGGGACGGCTACATGGATCCAGAGGTTTTTAATACTATTACCATGTGAGTGGACAAATATGCTTTAGGCAAATGTCTGGTTATTGTTATTAGAAGTCAGAAATAGTCTCTCTAATAACACTAAAACTTCACATCTGCTTTTTAAATGTAAAAATTTGCTT
The DNA here is from genome assembly GCA_036785175.1 of Eupleurogrammus muticus. Taxonomy (NCBI): domain Eukaryota; kingdom Metazoa; phylum Chordata; class Actinopteri; order Scombriformes; family Trichiuridae; genus Eupleurogrammus; species Eupleurogrammus muticus. Next base: position 15,018,046 of record JAYKQN010000011.1, on the reverse strand, counting down.
CAAAGTAATATGATTCAAACAACGTAGAGCCCAACTTGTAAATGAAGTGATACACAATTAGGACTCCTGGCACAATGTGATGTTTTCTCAGCATGAGCACTCTATTAGTGGTGTTAAAATGAATTTACTTTAACAACCTTAATTATAATTAAATACGTGTCTCCCATAGTCCAGGTGTGTTCTATGTGTTGCTGTGTAACGTCTTGTTTACCTGTGGTGGGGTCCGGGGGTCCAAACTCCAGAGGGTAACGCAGCACGTTGTAGTTGTTCCACACATAAAGCTGGTTGTCCCGAGGGTTGTAGTCCACAGAGGAAATGTACTGATAGGGGTTGGGGAAGGGGATGTTGACGGGCTCCTCGCGGGCGTGGTTGGTGTTGTAGGCGTACATCACCAGGTCGCCGCCCGCTTCGCTGTCGTCGTCCTGGTAGACGGAGCGCACCGCGTAGAGCACGCCGCACGCCATGAAAGCATTGGACGCCATCCTCTTATCAAAGCTGGTCTCCCAGGTGCCTTCAAAGCGCAAGGTGTAAGGGTTCACCTGTAGGCACAAAAGAAGTGCTGGACTCAAGTAAGGATTAACCCATTCAAGTTTTCATGCATATACTTATATCAGTGGAGTCACTAACAATCATGTTTGGTAAAAATCATAATTAATGAAATGAAATGACCTGGAAGTTAATGATGTCATACGACAGGAAGCTCTAGAAACCTTTTTTTTTTAACTTAAAACCTCTGTCTATGGGACAATGTATGGTATCAGATAGTTTATCTCATTTTTGTTATAAAAATTGAAACACATTCTATCTTCTATTCTATTTTTATATTCTACTAAATATATAATATATATATTCAATTTATAACATATAACAGTACTTGACTTTCCCATCTTGCCAACCATGGTTTGTCACTAACCCCTATGTTATCTAATATCATGTCATTGAAAACAAAAACATATATGAGTAACATATAGATTTTCTTTTTATTTTGAGTACAAAAATGGTAACTTTAACAACTATAATTGCCAGTGGGTTTAAATGAGTTAATTCATACAGTGCTACTTTCCTTTAGCTTCTCAGTATCCTATTTAATTTCTACACCTGCAGTTGAAAGGTTTTATTTCAGGTTTTCAGTACAGTACAGAAGCTCAATTTATAAGGTAGCAACTCTATAAAGTTCCTAATATAAAATAAAGATTAAAATAATTGTTTTCAGTTCGTGTTCAGCTATTCGTAATCACTGACTATGCAGTTTTCTTCATTTTTTTCTCAAGCTAAACAACACCTCTATTACTGTAGAAAATCCCACCGCAGCACAAATCCTACTTCTCAACAATAATGTAAACAATTGATGATGAAAGTGGTCACTTTCTTCTCTGTTGCTTTTGTCACCGTGTTATTATTCACTCTCATAGCTCACGCTCATGATATTTCAGATGGATAGTTTAGTTCATACACTTTGAAATACAATTTCCTGGTAAGGTCAAAGATAGTGATAATAAATGGGACCCGTCTATCTGAACAACACACACAACACAAACTCCGGCTAATTCAAGAACTCCCTGCCTGATTCCCACATTGTTAAGAAACAAAGTACAAAACTGATATGGGAAAAATGAATGTTCCAAAGTCCATTGTGATCGATCATGTTTTGAATAAATGTTTAAACACAAAGTGTACAAATGATGATGTAAACTTTTGATATACAAATGAGTCAACAATGAAAGAAAACCAAATTTTTTAAAATGATTTTACGTACATTACACAGTAAGTGAATATTTATCGTCCTTCTGATATTAGTTCTTGGTTATATTGGGATTTTAAATTAGTGCTGAGCCTTTTACAAAAGGATGTTCATGTGATTCTTTTTCCCTGGCCAGCGATATCTCTGTATCTCATTTGGCAGTGCACTCGTGTAATCTAAAAGGTAAATCATTCATGTGTGACATATGACCTTTCGCATGACTAGTCAAATGAGATTTCAACATAATCCACTCCTGCATCTATAATCCCCATCTCATCCCCTTCTGTGCAGCGCTGCTCTCCCACCTGGCTGACCACCAGCCGCCCGTTGTTGGCCTCTGTGGCGTAGATCACCCAGAGGCCGTTCTCGTCCACGGCGAGGTCAATGTCCGATTTCCCCCCCCAGCGGTAGGGCGAGGTGTCGTGGTAGTTGGCGTTCGTGATGATGGCCTCGCCGCTTTTGATGCGCGTCCGCAGGTCGTATTTGACTATGTTTCTTGTGCGCTCTTTATTGTAGAACACAGCGCCGTCGTACACCACGAAGCCCGTGCCGTCGACTCTGTTGGGCAACCTGTTAAAGAGAGAATCGCATGAGATGGCGAGGAAAAAGAAATCAAGGAGAAACAAGCCAATCCATCTACTCTGCATGACACAGTCCTACAAGACGGCCTCATGGTGAACAAAGCTGACACCACAGTGGGACCGTTCTGCTATCGCCATCTATATCCACATCAAAAGCCAATAAATCAATATAGCAGCAGATGCTATTTGATCATCCAGGACAGTGGGAGGCGGCCCTCACTTGTAGGTGGTGGTGGCTCGGTTCTGTTTGAAGTCTTCCCAGGAGGCGTACTCGTACAGCATGTCGGTGCGATAGGGGGTCCAGGGCATGACGTACAGACGGTCCCCAGACTGCAGCGGGTCCTTACACCAAGCCCCCGCCTGGTGCTCCGCCTCCTGCAGAGAGCTGGCCGCCTGCACCCGCAGCAGCGTCCCCGGACACACAAAGACTAGAGGAGGAGGAGGGGGAGGGTTTGGTGGAGTGGAAAGGAGGAGGAGGAGAAGAGGAGGAGGAGAAGAAGAAGGGGGGAGAAAAAGGGAGAGATAGAAAATGAAAACAACGCATTGTAAAAATGAAAGATATCATGGAGATGGCAGGGGCAGGGAGAGAGGAAGTGGGAAAAGGCCAAAGACCATGGACTATAGAATAGGAGAGAGAGAGAGAGAGAGAGAGAGACACGGAGTGGATGAGAGAAAGATGTGAGTTGATAAAAGTAAGTTGAGAATTGAAAAGGAGACAAAGAATAGGAGGCGAATGGACGAGGATGGGGGGGAGATTAGGGAGTGAGGTGAGGTACATTATCAGATTTTAAATGGAAGGAACATATAAAAGCTCATTTGTAGAACATCAGCATTGTGGTCGGAAAGCGTCTGGATATGATAAATGGGAGATTTCTTTGCTGCCGCCGCGGCTGCTTGGATGTAGTCTCTAATCTAATTTATCTTGGCCTACTTTTTATTTGATTGTGCATTTTCTATTTCAAAGGCCTCTGCTTCCCTGCTCTGCTACTGGGTGGTAAAGCAGTAATTGTGGAGTTTGTTTTATTAGGTCTCAAATTTCAGCTCTCAGTCAAAGACGTGAGGTGGGCCTGCGCCTCATATTTTTTTCCTCTGCGGCTGTGACTCATATCCCATAAACACACAAACACGGACACAAACAAGTGTTCCTGTTCCAAACAGACAGGCAGACGCTCGCAGACAAACACTCACATACAATCTATACGGAAAACAAGCACACACGCATGCAGAGGATGTGGACTCTAGGCAGGTGGAGGTCCTCCACTGGGAACTGGTACAAATTGGCTGCCTCAGTCCTGACAGACACAGCACCCCGGGACCACCGAGCATGTCAGGCGACCTGAGAGGAAACCTGCTCCTGCATCCTCGGCGCTTTCTGACATCACAGAGTGGTACAGTGCTGGCGAACAGGGAGAGAGTTGGAGGCACAACAGAACAAAACAGCTGAGGAGTCCCCCCACTTCTGCTCTGCCAGCTTATTTATGTAGCTCTTTGGCTCGGGGTCGTGACAGAACCAGACACCTGCTGGTCGCCTCATGATTGAACGCATCTCTGAACTAATTGAACGCTGCAGGGGCATTTGGACACGGATGACATACAGCACACACGGATGCACAGACACACGCACACACGCATCCCTTCTCAACATAGATACGCACACACAAGCACACACACTCTGTCACTGTCACACTTTTAGGAGTGATGGATCAGTCCAAGCTCAAACCGCCTTGAATATAGAATGGGAGTCCTGCGCAGGGGGAGAATCATAATAGAGGAACGGAGGAAAATGGCGGTCACTCCAGGCTTTGGGAAATCCAGCTTTTCCCCTTTTCAGCTGTCTGTCACGCTGTTGTTGATAGCGGTTTGGTAATCTGTGGTGGTGTGCCACTTAGGAATTAAGCCTGTTCTGTCTAAAGGGGTCCAAAGAGGGATCGAGACCAGCACAGTCAAACAGGAATCTAATCAAGCTCGGGCATAAACAAACACTCTGAATATAGACTCTTCACAGGGAGGAGGCTGTAGTCGTGCTCCATTGTCGACCCAACACACTCACTTGGAAGCTGGGACGCCCAAGGTGTTTGCTTTGCAAATATGTACGTGGGTGACTGAAATATGCAAAAGAATGTTTAGAGCACTTTCAGACGACTAAGTTAATACTAAATATTTCAAAACCCACTCTGTAAAGAGTGAGGTATTATAAGAGCAAAAAGAAAAAAGGAAAAAAAGGCTTATAAAAGTGGGACACCACCTGGAATTTACAATGCTACTGTAAATAGAGAAATAAACAGCGCGCAGAAAGCAACGCAGCGACTCTGCATATAGGTGACCCATAAACAAACCCGGGAACAATCTGCCTCAAGGTAGAATAAAGGACAAAGAATCACAAACATGTCAGTCTGTTCTCTACAGTAACAAAACGGACGACCTGCTGTAAAAATAAATTTTAACATGCACACAAGCATCCAGTTTGTCTGCAGCCACAATAAGACAATATGCATTAAAAAAAAAGTAGAGGGCAGAGCAAGTTTATAATGCCACTATATAATAGTTTGGTTTATCTTTGTGTTTTAGTCCAAAAGAAAATACTTTTAAATTTATATTTAACTTAACACAGTAGTATATAGAAAGCTTAATGAAGTTGTACAGCTTACTTGCCACCAATCAATGTGATATGCTATTAAATTCAGTGTGAAGACTTAATATGGTGATTCACCTTTGCTGGTGGTGTCTACTGGGATCAACAATTTGTAGCCATTAGGTTAACATTGCAAGGAATATTTAGCCTTAGTGAATGCACATACATACAACAAGCCTACTTTATAGATTATAGTTACAATATATTAATAACAGGGTTCCTACAAATTTTCTGGACTCAAATTCCTGAGTTCTCTGTAGATTGTTCTGGCCATATTCAGAGGTCTGAGTACAAATATCTAGCCATTTGTAACATTCTGAATGTTTAGGGTGTATATATTGTACCTTCAAAATTTTCAGTCTCTTTTACATTACAAAAAACAATTAAAATTGAGTTAAAAATGTTCAGTAACTCAATCTTTATTGCATCTGTGCAGCCTTGCTTATTCATTGTGTTCATTGAAACAAGGATAACCACAGCTATAAAGGCATGGTTTCCTTTTTGCAGAAAATATAGTCTACTTTTCTGATACCTTTGATACCATTGCTGCATTACACTTAAATGTGCAGACAAGCTGTATATTTGGTTATTTTTGATGCTATATGGAATTCAAGGATATTGTTGCATTTGCTTTTCAAAATGATCTGGTGGTGGGCATCCCTGTTTTGCAGGCTGCCAAGTTCAAGGCGTAGAACGCCTCTGTGAACTTCCTGCTTTCAATGACATCAAGCTTGCTCACACTGCTGTAAACATTCGGGCTGCCTACTCCAAATGCCATGAAAAACATGCCACTTGGATCAATTTACAATTCAGAAATTCTGAATTCCCCTACTACATTGTTGATACACAAATATTCTTTCATACTTTTTCATATTGCATCAAAACCCTGTGCCAACCATTCACGGGAAGAATGCACTACAATCACATCTTCCCAATAGTTATTGGGGCACACAATTACTCAAAGAAAAAAAAACATGCCTTCCCCAGCATTGCTCCCAAGATTCGATGTGATTCTGTTCATTATTGTGCCTAACCTTCCAGCCTTGCTCTAAATTGTTGGCAGTCTGTGCTTATCCCCACAATAGCACTGTGCTGCAGCACAAACTAACAGCCTTCCTCCCTCGTGCTCCTTCTTTCTTTCCTCCTCTCCAGTGTGATCCCTGCCGGCTGCCGATTGCCAAGACCCAGTTTATTCTAATGAACCGGTCATTGGGTGGGCTCAGTGTCAAAGGGGCTCATCAACGGCCTCCAGGCTGTACACACAGGTCATGAGGAAACACACACTCAGACAAACACACATACACACTCTCAGCCCAAACAGAAACAGTAGCCATGCTTCACACCCTGTAAACTCTGCCTAGGGGGCTTCATTAACTCTGACCTGTACTCCCCAGCCTTCCCGGCTGCCTTCTTGTTTACCAGCTCTTCTTGCCTCTCCATCACTCTGCTTCCTCTTTCTCCTTCTAACCGTGAAGGGTGATTGTAGCAGAGGGAGGTGGGAGCAGCCAAAACCTTAACAGTCTCATAGTGGGAAAAAAGGCTATTATGATCACAGTGTGAATGAGGTATTAGGTAGCGTTAGGCGTAATTCTTGAGATTAGGCATTATCCTAGTCTGGTTGTGCTGGTTAGCTAGAATAAAAGATGTCTGGGATTATTGTGAAAAAGTGAGATTAATAGATTAATACCTGTTTGGATGCAGGATGTAAATCTTTTAGTCATGATCAGCCCTCTGGTGAAGTCACTAATGATCCTTTAGCCTCCCAACTCGAAACTTACCTTATCAGGGAATAAAACCCAGGCTGCAGCTATCATACTCCAGCATGTTAATTACTGCCACACATACAGGGAAATATACTGCTGTAATAATTGACTGTTTATCTCCCTAATCCCTTTTATTCCCCACAGGTCAGCTGTGGCTTGTCAATACGAGGCCACCGTATAAAGAGATGAAAGCGCCATAGTCCTCACATGAAAATAACATTAAATATCTCCCGTTAGTATCTATAGCAGCAATTTGTTACTGGTAACAGAATTTATTTGATGATTGATATTTAATTTACGCGTTTTAGTTGTCTTCTGCGTTTTGTGTGTGGTTTGATGTGTCAGCATGGTGATGGTTAACATACAATTTTTGATGATCTAAACACCCCTGCCAATGGTTGGCAGGCAGGGGATGTTTTCTAATGTGACGCCCTCATGGTGTTTGCGAGTTGTTATTTTTTTTTCCTCCTGTATCTACAGGGATCTGAGGGCTCTGCTGGCCTACGCTTTTGCCCAGTCCATAGTCATGGCCCGCTCACAGGATTGACTGCTGAGAGCATGCTGCTCTAATTGAATCCCACACCTGTTACTGGCAGGTGCAGCGCGTGGGCAGCAGGGGGCAGAATGGAGCGTGGCATGGTACCCCCTGTTCCATGCTGGACGGTTAATGGGCTTTAGGGTTAGTGTTTGTGCATGAGTGCACGGCGAGGCTCCTGATGCTCCTGATGTGCATTTATCAACCTGTTAGTGTGTTTAGGTGTCTTACTGTGTATACGTGTGTGTACGTGTGTGTACGTGTGTGTACGTGTGTGTACGTGTGTGTACGTGTGTGTGTGTGTGTATGTGTGTGTGTGTTGTGTGTGTGTGGGGGCATGCGTGTGTGCAGTTCGGATTGACAAATAGGCAGAAAAGAGAGAAGAAAGCGTGAAGGAGGGCTGTGCGAGCGGGTTCTTTTGTATGCAAACAAGAGGAGAGTGAGAGGAGTGGAAGAGTAAGAGAGAATAAATAGGTTATTTCCTGCGAAATGAGAATTAGGAGTGAGTTAATCTGCCGAGGAGTGACACAAAAGTGACAGAGAGAAGAGGAGAGAAGCCAGGGAGGAGGAGGAGAGGGCTCCCATTGTGTTTCCGCTTCCTTTTAGACTACAAGAGGGTTCAAGTCATGGGAGTCAAAAGAAAAAAAAAACACACACACACAACACAGTACAAACAGCCATGCAGCACAGACGTAACACGCAGACGTACACATACTCGCGGGACGCACACACATACGCACAGACTCTCGAAACAATGTGCACACAAGCACGCGCACACACACTGTCCAGACAGTGGAAGAGACAGGTGTCAAGCTGGCACCTTTTATCAACCCAGACATTCACCCCAGAGAATACCCTTCACTGAGACCAAAAGCTGGCAACAGTTTGAGATATCGCCCATTGAAAGCAAAGTCTTATCTGGCCGGGAGTGAAGCCGACACTGAGTGACAGGGGAAGTTGCTCAGGACACGGCCGCAGAGGCTACGGGCTGTAGATACAGTAGACAACAGAGGGGCATACTCCAGACTGACTGACATGTACAAAGTGGGGGGGGGGGGCAATGAAGCCTGCGTGGCTGTAATGTTAGCTCTTAGCATAGCCCATTCCTGCTTTACTCTTCTCCTCCTGCTTTGAATTGGGCTTCACAGAGTCTCCTCTGTAAAAGGTCCTGGAAACAGCTCCTGCCATTTATATTCATGACCACCTGCCTCACCCACTCACCTCTCTGTTACTTGGCTCTAACAATGCAATGACTTCTGTATGTACACCCAACCACCCCCACCCCCCAAACCACCCACCCACACACACACACACACACACGCACTCTACTCGTCTGTGCCACCGAATAAGGGCGTCTGAACAGCCTCTGTCACGTGACCACTCCTGTGTGTGTGTGTGTGTGTGTGTGTGAGGTGGGTCATTTCTAATGAGGTGATGCTGCCTGACTCATCGTCTCTATAGCGACTGCTCTTCCTCTTTCTCTCCATTCTTTGTGTTTTCCTGGCACATCAATGTGGGGGTTACTCACTCATTCCCCCTCTCACTTTTTTTCCCCCAAATCACAGGTAGAGAGAGCTGTTTACGTGAGTGATGGTTTTCAAATACTCCCCCCCCCACCCTTCAGTGGATTGTAGCGCAGTCATCTAACACTACTTCCTTTTTTTCTTGCCCATATTTCCTTCAGAAGCAAACAGACTGGAGGTGAGGAAAAAAATATGGTGGACACTTGTTTGGTCCTGTCAGCAGTGATAAAGGGAATACTGTAATGATGTGGGTAGTGTGTTCTGCAAGACTGTCAGTGGGGGAAAAAAAAAGGTGAGAAAAGGGAGGGAATGATGGGAAGAAGAAGAGGCGGCTGACGCAGGCGTGGTCTTAAAATAGCTTGACAGTAACGGTAGGAAGACAAGTATTTTGGGACATTCATTGAACAAGATCTCCAGCCATGTGACATTCACCACAAGGCGCACCCCCACCCAAAAAAAAAAAAAAAACAATAAAACTGGGAGGTGGGTGGGTGAGATGGATCAAAGGTGGTTAAAGGGGGCAGAAGTGCAGACTTGAAGGAAAAAGCAGGAGGGGGGGTTCATCTTAATGTTAGTGGTAGGAAGACTTGTGAATAAAAATAACCGGCTGGGTGAGGCAGAAGCAGGCAGAGGCATAAAGGAGGGGGAGAAGGGTTTGCAGCTTTCACTGCAAGCAGGGGGAGAGACACAGGAAAGCTAAAATGTCCGCTTGCGGTTGGAGAGAAATGTGGAACAATGATCCATGTTAATGAAAGGCCACGGAAGTAATGGCAGACAAAAGGGGGTCCCCCTAACCCAGTTAATGCTGACCTCTGCAGGAGTTAATTCCACCCCACATATGGACCCAGCCATGGAGGCAGACAGGGATGTGAATGGCGGGCGAGGCTGGAAGGGAGAGTTAAGGCTCACTGGGACGCTCGCACTGATGGCTGCTAATGTCTCCCTGACCTTGGATATGGGTCAGATCTATCTGTGTTCTTCGAGGGGGCCTGTGATTGAGGCGCCTGGCCACGCTGATTGGGGCTCTTTAAGGAGCGCTTGTGCCAAGGCTACTGGCGCATTCAGAGAGGCCATTACGAGGAGCCGCCACAGTGGACGCGTGCCCCCCCCACCCCGCCCCTTCCCCCACCCCCTCTCCGCAGCCTCGTTGAGAACACATAAGGAACCGGGGATGGATTGACTCGAGGACTGGTAAAAAAGGAGTCGGGGGAGGCACAAGTTCACAGCGTGTGTGCAATACAGAAAAGAGAGAAGGTAGCGGTGACAAACTGTAGAAAAAGAACGAGTGGTGAGAGAGAAGAAGAAAAGGAGGCGAGAAAGCGACGCCTGCAGCTGCTTGTGATGGCCAGATGTGATCTGAGAGATAAACCAAATCAGAGAAAGGTGAGAGAGATAAAGAGAACCGGGGAAAGGGAGGATGGGAAACATAATAGAGAGAATAGACAGAGACGGGGAGTGAGTGAGGAAATAGCAGGAGTAAGAGTTAAATGAAAGTGTGATTAATTGTGACAGAATGACAAAAGGACACTGAAGCACCTGGAAAATGGGGAGACTGTAAATGTGACTCGGCGCAAAGTGCCGAGGACTGTCGTTATTCCTAAACTCCAAGTTTCTGAGATTACAACAGCAACAAACCAAATTGTTCCTGAGAGAATAAAAAAAGAGGTGAAAAGATACAGTATGGATAAAAAAAGAAGCAGCTGAGTAAATGTAGAGAACGAGAAGAGAAAATGTTGCTCTTACAGGTCTGGAAGGACAAACACATCGCAGCGTAGCGACATGAGTGAGACGTGATGGGAAATGTGTCATCAGGTGTGGGAGAGGAAAATGGTTTTCGAAAGGGATGGTCAAAAAGAGGAGAGATTTGCCATCCACGAGATGATATGAATGTATGTCGTCTGTAAGTTTGAGATGTGCTACTTCTAACAGGAAAGGGAATGAAGTGCGTCTCTTGTTTATCTCTCATAGACACTGGACTGAATTCTTTTGTTTTTTTTGCTTGTTTGTGTGTCTGTGTGTATGTTTGTGCATGCGTGCGTGCCTGCATGCGTGTGTGTTTGTGTGCGTGTGTGTGTGTATGTATGCGTGCAGGTCAGGCTGGTGTCATCAAAACCAAGGAGGAAATCTAGAAGGATTTTAGAGTTTTTGGTTATAATTCAAAGAGAGATAGAAAGAGAAGGGCAGAGGAGGGCGATTAGAGAATCAAGAAAAGTAAAGGGAGGGATATCAACATCAAACATGACCACTACACAAGGTGCTGGGTTAGGAGGGAGGTATGGGGGAGGGAAGGGAGGAGGGAGACAAGGGTGGAGGAGAAAGAGGAGGAGGAGGAGGAGGGAGAAGGAAGGGGCGAGCTGTGGTTGTTATGTTCATTGTGGTCATTACCTTTTTGATCCACTTCTATTCAAGCATCGGAAAAAGGAGAAAGAAGAGGATAGAAAGATAAAACAGAAGACAGTAAGGGAGAGAGAGAAATATATAGAGACAGGGAGAGAGAGGAAGTGTGAGAAAAAGAAAGAGAAACAGAGAGAAAGAGAGAGAAAGTAAAGAGAACGAAAGAAAAACAGGTGCAGGAAAAAAGAGAAAATTGAGATTAAATAAAATGCTGTCCTCTCTCTCTTTTATTTTTAAGCAAGTTATCTGTCTGTGTTATGGTTGGCTACTCAGAGAAAGGATGGCTCAAATGGAAAATGAGGAGGGGGGGAAAATGGCCTGACCTGCGTTTAAATCCATTTCCATTTCATTCAGCTTTATCAATAATAACCCCCCCACACAATCCACCCTCAACCACACACTCTCGACCCCACCTCCGCCCCTCTTATTACCACATCCCTCCCTCACTCCCTCCCGGGTTATGCCCCTTATGCCCCAACTCCAGCTTCTGGCAGAACCTGTTGGGAGAGAGAAAACATGCTTGTTTGTCCTCTTCAGCTGTGGAAGCAAACAAAGAGTGGGAAAGGTGAAAAAAGAGGGATGGAGAGCGATTGGTAGATGGAAAGGTGGCAATGAGGATGTCTGTGTTGTAGGGATCGTCGAACCCCTTCTCTAACTGTCGTCGACGTTACAGCGGGACCTCGATCTGGAGTAAAGCACACTTTTTCGGCTTTGCTCAATGTGAACTGTGAATTTTTACAGAGTCAGGGAAGCTCGCTTGTAGGAGCCAGCAAAAACACTCAACCCATCGAACGTCCAATCAATGGTGAGCTGCCGGCATGCCCAGCCAAGGCTGGCTCATCAGAGGAAAAAAAGGGAGAACAAACAACAGGGGAAGGGGGGGGGGGGCTTTGACAGAGTGGAACGCCTTAGAAGCATAGAGAGGAAACCAAGAGATACGATCAGTTGAAGTGGAGTGGGGGGGATGATGATGGTGAAGACAAGAGTACCGTGATGTCTACAGCAGGGGTCACCAACCCTGGCTCTGGACAGCCAGTGTGGGAGCAGTAGCTGCTCCCACACTGATTCCACTAATCAACCAGGGCCTTTGCTTCATTAGTAGAATCAGGTGTGTAACTGCTTGTTAGAAGAAAAACCTGCACTCACACTAGCTCTCCAGAACCAGGGTTGGAGACCCATGGTCTACATGACCATGTAGATCATTAGGTTGGTGGCTGACGCCAGCAGGTAAAAGCGTGGCTCCTCGGACCTAGCGTGTTGCGTATCCAGGGAGGTCACGTGAGCGGCTGAAGGCTCAAGGAGAAGCATTTAAAGTTCTTGAGTCTCTGCCTTTAATATTACTGGCACAAGTCTTTTCTAGTATCTTCGCCATGTCTCCCAGGATGAGACGTGATAAAAAAAAATGCCACATGGCTGGTAGAACCCCACCACTACAAACCACCCCCCGCCGGAGGCATGATTTGTGAAGTCTTGATGTCCCCGGGGAGCGCTGTGAAACTGTCACAGCACCTCGCGGGGTTTTAGTGGTGTAAGAAAGAAACAGGACTAGAGGTCAAAACTGAAGTATATACTTGGATTGTGTATGAAAACGCTAGAGGGCTTTTAATTTTAAAAAGAAAAAACAATGGACACAGGAAGCGTTGACCCTTGGTCGGTCGGCCGGTGACAAGCTTCCGTATTTATAGGCTGGCCCCTGAGAGTGAGAGGGTGCTCAAAGGGGAGAAAGAGATATAAAAAAAATGAAATAAAAAGAAAAAAAGGCAGCATTAGCAGCAGTAGCCTGAACGGTGAGGGGGCTGGCCATTGCATCCTGGCAACAGTGCGGCAGCAGCAGCATCAGCAGCAAACGCCGATCATTTATCATCATACGCCCGGATCAAACTGGACAAACAGCCTCCACAAAGACCCAGGGAATATGGGGGGTGCGGTTCTCAGCCTGGAGGGGTAAACACCGGCAAAGCGAGAGGACGGGTCCGGTAAAGCTGGGGGCAAAGATTGGGGGATGGGGGGCAAAGAATGCCTTACATCCCCCCCACCACCGACTGTGAGCGCAATCATTAGCTCCAAGGTTAGGAGAGGGAGAGAGTGCCCCGAGAGCATCCGCCGCTTTCATCCTCTCTGTGGCAACTCAAAAGACGGCTGGCTATGAATTCAATGTTATAAATGAAACTCTGAGCGTGTTTAAAACCTAAACGGGAGGGGAAAAAAAATGATGTGAGTCATGTGGAGAGTGAAAGAGAGAAAATGTCTTCAGTGCTGCAGAAAGAAGAAAGAAGAATGAAAGACAAGAAGAAGAAGGAGAAGTGGAAGGCTTCTGTTGTCTCTATTTTCTTCCGCTCTCGGTTGCCCTGAAAAATAGAAGCTTGGCACAGATGAACACACAAAATCATCACACGTGCCTGAGGACACACACATACACACACGCACCCACACAAGAGAAGAGACAGAAACTCATCACACTGTCCTTACAAGTGAGCAGGAGGTTAGATTAAGGCCACCTTGGTTGTTTGTCTGATTCATTCAGCATTTTTTTTTCTTTCAGGGCCCTTTTGACAAATAAGCCACTGCCCTCTCTGCCCCTTAATCACTCTGCTCAGCGTTCTCTACAACCCTATCAATTACTCCCACACTAATGAGTATAGCTAGGAACACACACTGGAATACGCACACACACAGACAACGTAGCCTTCTATGTCTTGTTCCCAGCACCTAGAGATACTCTGTCCGGTCTCCGTCCTCTCCCTCCCCACTATACATTTTCAAAGTAAAAGAAGTTTTTCCTTCCCAAAGCCGCCACCTCCGCCTCTCATTCGCCAAACATTTATGAGCCACAGCCTCTAATGGTGCCCCTATACATTTTAATAGAATTTCATTTCCAGCTGCATCAAAGTGTTCCTTTCCCTGCGTGAAAAAAAAAAAAACATGTCACATCACACTGCCATTATTACTTCCACTGACAAACTCTACCCGACGAGTCAACTATCATCTCCAGCAGCTTTGTGTCCAAAAAAAAAGCAATGTCTCACAATGAAAAGGCAGTGCTGACTACATTTGTTGGGGAGAATCAATTTTATGGCGCAAAAACGGCAGCAGAGCCTCACGAAGAATAGGAAGTTACATAAGAGAAACTGTACCGTTAGGCCACTTTTAAATCAGGTTTCTTCGGCTACCTGGTCCCCCTGCATAATAACAAGATAAATCACAGCTGATGCAATAGCAGAAGCACAACACAGGGTCTAATGACTCTAGCATGGCTAGCACGGATAGCCCCAATGGAGAGCATTAGGAATCAATAATGATGTAGCTCTCTGTCGAGGAGGAGGGGGGGACAGGTAGAGCTCTCTCACAGGGTAGATTTACTGTGACTCTGTGTACATCTGTGTTAAGACTGCAGTGTAGGGTTTCCACTGCAGTAAAAAACACGCTGCAGCTGTGTGCATAGATCTGTGATGTCTTAATGGGATCCAGCAGTCTACTAGCGGGCTGTGACAGTGTGAAACCGAGGGTTCAGTTGAGATGTTTTGTCTTTGCTCTGTTCCGGGCAGGCAAAAAAGAAGGAAAAAAAAGGACGCGGCAGAGTGGCCTCACAGGGCTCTTTTGGCTCAATGAGACATGATTTGACTTTTCTGGCGGATGTTGCGTTTTGCCGAGGCTATCCCGCGTGTGGCGACGCGTGCTTTTCCAAGCCGTTGTGTCTGAGATAAGCCGACAGAGGTGTGTGTGTGTCTGTTTGTGTGTGTGTGCGTCATTCTGGTTCTAGGTGTCACCTCATCCATATCAGGTGACTAGTAACATGGCACCTGTGTGACACACACATAGAGGGATCCTGTCAAACGCGAACATCACCCACAACTATCAACAGGGCCGCAGACGCACAGATACACACACACACACCTTTACACATCATCATTATCGTTCACCTCCCCGTCGAGACGCCTGACAAAAAACATGCGTCAGGTGCGCATTGATGCCAGAGCGCTGCCCCACCGTTGCCAGCCACACGTGAACGACGGAGCATTACCGGAGCGATTAGCGGCAGCAAATTCAATTAATCTTGACAAATCTCTGCTGAGGCAGAACTGAAGACCCCCCCCTCCCCATCCCCTCTCCTGGTAATTAAAAGTGGCCTGAGTTGTGAGTGGCGTGCGGTGCGACGGTGACTAGGGTTTTTTGGGGACGAGATGAACGATTCAGGATTGGAGTCGTGAGTGTGTCTGGCTGTATTCAGTTTGTCAGACAAGCACAAACATGTGAGTTTGTACGGTTTACGCACATTTCTGTTCCTGTGTAGGTGTGCGACTGAGCGTGGCGCGGCCGTGTTCCACAAAAAGCAGGAGAGTGGCAGCAGGACAGGGGTAATTGTCTCTTCTTTGTCGTCCCCGACGTGTGGGACTTCAACGTGGAGGAGATCAGCTTCCAATTTTCTAAGCCGTGCCATGCTTCAGACACAATCAACAATGTTTTTTTTTCCCCCAAACACAAGGGAGGCAAAAATGCAAGTCAGCAGCTATTTAATCATCCCTTTGATTCCCTCGTGGAGAGAGAAGTAGCTCTCTTGTGCAGTCAGAGGGAAAAAGGAAAAGGTTAGAACGCGTGAGTATGACTAGGCAATGCCACCATAATCCTCTATGGGCAACGGTATTATATATAAGGGGATATGCCGCGTTTTAGCACAGGACAACCAAAGGACTAACAAACGATGGGTCATTCTGACTGGAGCTAGTGATGAGTAAAAGTCAGGTGAAGGGGGGGCAGAGGAGACAAACACTTGCTACTACTTCACAAGGCCACAAACAAACAATTCATGCCACAAAATAATCCCTGAAGTACAAGAAACTTCCTCCTAACTTTTTAATTCTGCTACCTGACACCGAAAAGTTCGTCAAAAGGTAAACTGAGGGCACAAAAGCACTGAGCAGAGGAAGGGCAAAAAGTAAAAAAGGTGCTTGGGAAAGTCACCCACCCTCCCACCCCCATCAGAGAAGGATTGGTTTGGTTATTTTCACATTAGTCCCACCTGTAAAAGAAAAGAAAAAAAACAGAGACAGCAGAAGAGACAGAACAGAATGATAAGATATCAGATTGATTGACAGAGAGCAAAAAATAAGTAAATAAATAAAGGGAGAATGGGAGAAAATAGGGATGATGGCTGAAGATTAAAGACCTGGGAATCATAGACTGGGAGCGAAGGAAACACAGAATACAGAAGGAGAAGATCTCAAAGAGATGAAAAGAGTTTCTATTGACTGCGAGAGATAATAAGCAGGAGGATGAGTGAGAGACCTCAGAGAGAGAGAGAGAGAGAGAAAGAGAGGGGAGATGAGAAGGAGGAGGAAGAAGGAGAAGAAGAAGAGAGCCATTTTAGCGACTGGGCATCGACTTGATCCCGCGGGTTTGCCACAGCATCTGCGCCTGAGGAAAAAGCAGAGAGAATCACCCCGTATCCCCCCAGCCCAAGTAATCAGACAGTCCCTTGCCCCCCACCCCCAAAACACCCTAAAATGCCCCCCCCCCCCCTCCCCAATTCTGCTTCTGCCCTAGCGGAGGGAAGCAACCAAGTGTTGCTCCCCTCCTGCCGAGGTGCTCCTGCACACTGAGGGGATCAATGCTGAGAGTAATAATACATGAGAGGGAGGAGGGGAGACTGAGCAGAGGTTTTCACATGAGCGGGGATCAACACATCGCTGCGTAATCCTGCTCCCTTTGCTGTGTGTGTGTGTGTGTGTATGTGGGGAAGTGTTATGGGAAAGAAAAAAAGCACAACTGTGTGTATGGGTAACCCTTCCTTTTGAGAGTGTGACTAGACCCTGTGTGCACACAGGTGTGTCCGTGTGTGTATGTCGCACCTGCCACGGAGCTCTGAGCAAGTGACCACGAGAAAGCCAGCCGTTACCATGGGGACATTGAAATGTGTGGCGCTTCAGGGTCATGTGGTCTAAAATAAGCCCTTTTGTTGCCTGTGTTAACATTCCTATTGTGATGTGCGGCGTACACACAACGCCTCCCGCCTCCCGGTCTCGCTGTGGCCAATTTTAATTTTTATTGGAAATCAGAGGGACGGCAAAGGTGTTCGGCGCCAGATAAAGGCGAGTGGCGTGGGCCCCCCCGGCTCAATCAGGGCAGCGTGTGCTACACCGCAGTGAACCCGCACGTTTGCGGCGAGTGCGCGTGAAATTCTTATTGATCCCCGCGTTTTTTGTGTAACACCTTCCCGCTCATGTGAAAACCCCTCTCGGACACTGGCGCATCGTTCTGTTGATGAAGAAAAAAAAAACACAGGTTTAGCTCTGAGCGTGTGAGTGTGTGTGCTGGTGTGAAAGTGTACAAGAGAGACAGGTAGATAGAAAAAAGAGGCAGGAGAGGGTGGTTTGTCTTTTTTGCGTGTTTATGTGGGGGAAACAAAGAAAAAGACCAAAAAAAGGCAGAGATAGCAAGTGTGCACGTCTAAGTATAAGAATGTCATTTCCCCGAAAGGGTTTTTTTTCAGGAAAGAAAGAAGGGGGTAGGAGGTTCGGGTTGGGGGGGTAGAGGGAGGGGTGGGAGGGGTGGTGAATGGGGTGTGGGGAGTGGGGGTGTGTGTGTGGGGAGGGGTGACAGGGTTCTTGGTACTCACTGTAGGGGACACACTCATACTGGATCTCCAGGTACTTATAAGTCCCTGGGCAGGGGTCTGGGAACACGTCGGACCCCGCTACCACCACACACTGGGTGCGGTTATTACATCTGTGAGAGTAGACAGACGGAGAGGGAGAGAAAAAGGAAAAAAAGAGAGAGATTGGAAAGAAGTAAGTGATTGCAGAGCAATTGTAAGAAAAGACAAAGAGGAGCAGTCACAGGAAAAAAAAAAAGAAAAAGAAAAAAAACATCTTCGGGGTCTAAAAGATGGAAAGAACGGTAGGGAAGAGAGTAATTTCACACTAGACTAGATCATGTGACAGCTGCACCGGAGGGGAGGTGGGAAACAGAAAAAAAAGGGGAGAGGGAGGGGGGAAAAGGAGCGGGGGTGAAGGATAGAGAGAATAAAAGGAGGGAGGCAAATAGACAGGGAGAGGGTGAGTGACGTAAGAGGCGCTCCCCTCCTGGGGGATTGTGAGTGGGAGCAATTAGAGGTGAGAGAACAAGGAAGGACGTAGGGGGTGGGGGGAGGGGGGGCAAGACAAATACTCGACACTACACACACACGGGGGAAAACATTCATATGCACATAATACCTACATCTAAACCGCGCCGCTGCATGCTGCCTCACGTTTTGCGCACCCCGAGAAACACACACACACACACACACACACACACACACACACACACACACACACACACACACACACACACACACAGACTCACTCACTCATTCTCATCACATAATCCTTCCCTATCCAGCTTTTAGCTTTCTCTGCCTTCATATCTCAGATCTCTGCTGCACTCACTCTATCATCCCATCATTTCTTGCAGTCTCTCTCCTTCCTTTACCCTCCTCAATTCTCTCCTCCAACCCCCCTGACACTTTCCTCTCTCTCTTTCTCTCTCTTTCTCTCTCTCTCTCTCTCTCTCTCTCTCCCTCTTTTCCCTTTCTGTCTCTTTACTCTCTCTTCCCCCAGCTAGCACCCCGTGCCTCCATTAGGTGCGTGATGGATAGCTGGGAGAGGGCTTCCATTGATCTGAGCTTAGAGGAAGCAGATGCTGAGCACAAACACAGGGAGCAGCTGTAGGAAGCACTACAAATACTCGACAATCCAAAACACACACGCGTTCACACAGACACACGCCGCCATACACATGCACGTCAACATGCAGAAGCATTTTTTTTTTTCCATGGAAGGATGCTGACTTCACGTGAGATGTCAAAACCTCATGAGGAAAAGCAGGAAATGGCTGACAGATTTCTTTTTTTTTTTCTCTTTCAAATAGTATGTGCATCTGCCTGGTTCCAAACTGATAGATTTTTACCTCTGTGACATTATCTTGAAGGCGTCTGGCAGGTAGCACTGCACGTTCTCCATCTGGAATGGGTCGGCGTCGCAGATCTTGTCGTCGGTGCGACCGTAGTTGGCCGTTTCGATCATGATGACGTCGCTCCCGGGGCAGCGCAGCTCGATCGGGTAGCCCTCGCACGCCAGCTCCCGACGCATCAGGCCGAAGGGCATCATTGACCGGCTCAGGGCTGGAGAGAAAAGAGGCAATAGATGGAGGCAAAAGTTATTGATAATCTAATACTACTTTAGTACTTTTAGAAAGCACTTTATTATTAGGACCACACCATAAAGATGATGTATAGCGTTTTGAATGGAACAGGCGGCGTGGAAGCGGCTCCTATTCTCTTCATGTAAAAACACAAATGAGCCGTTATTGACTCATCTCCGCTGAGTCGTAATGTTTCAGTGCAATTGATGCACGGCCTGGCAAAGCCAGTTTTCACGTTGGAACACGCCACGGATCACATGTTGGCATGGAGGACTTGCAGCCGTACCAGCTTCTCCAATGAGATATTACCACTCGCGAAACAAACTGTGAGAGCTTCAAATGTTAACAAACTCCTACACACACACATACATGCGTACACAAGAACACACACACAGAAAACACTCACACACAGGCAGGCAGCTTACAATAATCGTCCCCACAGTTCCTTTGGGAAGATGCTTTAAGTTGATTACACCTTAACCTAAAAGAAGTAAAATAAGCAATGGCGTAACAAATAAAGCCATAACAGCAATATTTGTTACCAAAACCAAATAAAAAAAAAATAAAAAAACGGAAAAAGACTATTTTTTTCAATTTCCAATTTTGCGCAGATTTCTTCAATGGGATTTTACAGTTTATACAACAAGGAACTAGAAAATAAGAGCAATAGATGATGTGTGCACACGATAGAAAAAATACATTAAGAAAAAAGGGTGAGTATGACATTAAAAAGAATAATAGAAATTTGAAAAATTCATTCACTGTGTATGTGGAGGATGAGGTAACAGGATCCATTGCAGCTTACCAATGAACCAGGACAGCATTTTTCAAACAAAAAATTAAGAAAAGAAAAGGACAATGAGTGTTTCCCGTTTCATCCAGTGTTGATTTAAAGCAAGATGAGTGACCCAGAATTGACCGTGATTAACAGGAGAGCCCAGTGCGGTAATGTTGGCGCGCCGTTGGCTCATTTGATATTGACATTCACTTTTAAGAGCGCTTTAAATCAGACATGATAATAACTGGGTTTTCATCCAAATGAATCAAAATTTCTGAGCGGATTTCTGCAAAAGAAAATGTGAATGGATGCCATATTCCATTCGCTATGGTCTTGCTTTTATAGGGAGAGGAGGAGTTCGGCAACCATGTATCCATGACAACAGCTGACAGTCAGCTGACACCTAACAGCTGATCATGGATAATTTACTGACAAACCTGTCTACAATTTTATCAGCAGTTACAGCTGTGAAACCATGTTCAAGAGGAGAAGGAACAGAAGATTTTTACCCGTGCTGTCTTAGACCATAACCATCCTCTATCAAGAATCACATTCATGTTTGCTTCTTTTATTGGGTGTAGAAATGTTTCTTCGTCCCCTCACACCTTCCACCTTCCCTCTGCTGCCATATTTTTTATAGTGTAACTTAATGTCACGTGGTGTACCATGACATCACATATGGGCCAGTCATGTTTGATTCACAAAACCTGTTTCCATAGCCAAATGTGGCATTTTCCTTTTATCGATTCCCTGACACATCCACCCCCTCCAAGCATAAAACTTTTATGTGTTTATGTGAAGACTGTTGGTTATATCACATTCGTCTTTATGCGATGCTACACAATTAACAAGGAGGTAGCAGCCAACTGTCAAATTATGTGATAAAAGTGACGTATATAGACCGGATAATATGGCCTGGTGATTTTTTTTTTTGCAAATGTAATAACTGAACCAATAACGTAACAACTTGTTTCCCTATCAGTCAAGGACTTTAATTACAATATTAGCCTATTACCTTTTAAAGGGGGCACATTTATTACATTATCATCAGTTATTAGTTATTGGGTGCTACAAGGCTCTCCTATCAATCACTTCCATTTACAGTTCACTCAATTTGTTTGATTCTCCTTATCCCTTTTTTTCAGAAATTAGAACATGAGACATAATATTATTAGAAAGAAATACTGAGAAAAGAGTAGATTTTGTAATGTTACAAAAAACAAATGAATGAATGATTCCCAGATTCATGACAGTTGTCTGCGTACTACACCTTTGCACATTGAGTGCTATTAATCAGCTGTTTGAGAGGCTGTCTACGTGCTGTGTGTGGGTCAGTGGGGACGGCGGCGTGTTCCGGGTTAATCGCTGAGAGGCATGAAAGAGGTCTGCCAAGAGGTGTTGACAGAGACACTCGCCATCTCTCCATAACCCGCATACCTTTCCAACCGACTCACATTCATTCAGCCTCACACTCCGAAAAATAAAAAATAACTAAATAAAATAAAATATATATATACAAAATGGCTGGAGGCTTCCTTTACAGCCCAGGAGAATATAAACTGAATAGAGATGGAGACAGAGTGTGTGATCTGGCGGTGGCATTGTCTGTGGCGTTAAAGAACAGCCAGCGCTTTTCTCTGCGCTGGAAGCCCTGCCGGAGACTGTGAGGTGCTGTCCGTGGTGCTGAACACACAACATTTTTCTTTTAGGTGGGAGAGGGCATAGCATCCTCAAGTGTTAGGTGTGGAGCTGTCCGCTGCCCTGAAGGCATACATAGACTGATGGATGGATAGATGAATATATACATATATGTATATCTATATATATATATATACTTTATATTTAATTTGATGTTTGATTAATTGATTTCTACATTATGTATGAACAAATGGTTGAAACATTTCAACTACAATATTCAAACACAACGACTACAAGAAAATAAAAGCATTTATGTATCATGATAAATAAATAAATAAATGTTTGTGGCTAAGTGTCTGTGTTCAGTGTCCTGATGCCTGAGGGGAAAATCTGTCCCTGAGTCATCAAGGGAAATATGGTGTTTATAAACCAAGGAGGGAGTAGCAGCAGTATTGTTTTTGTATGCAAACCTTGAATGAAAATTAACAATATGATATTTAATTTTGTTTTTTTTGTTGTTTTGATGATATGGATAATTATTTCTTGCCCAGACTAATGTCTGTTCGGGCCTCAACTAACAACTATTTTTATAGTCCATCAATTAATTTTTAAAGGGATAAATCAATTAGTTGTTTGGTGGTTGATAAAATGGTTAAAAAATGTGATTTAACCTAAAATGTCATTTTTTTGCCCTGACCGACAGTCCACATCTCAAAGATCATCAGTTTAATATTAAACAAGATTAAATAAAAACAGAAAATAATCAGATTTGAGAAGCTGGAACCACAGATTTTTGACATTTTTTCTCAAAAATAGCTCGATTGATGTTATAGTGGGCGGCTAATTGATTAATCGACTAATCATGGCAGCTCTACTGTCTATCATATCTAAATGGAGCTCTACTTAAGCAGTCTAGATTTTAGGAGCTCTTGTGAAAACGGAGGCTCTCACTGTGCAGCACTTTCCCTTCCAGACAGGCTCAGCAGCAGATGAGGGGCACTGAGTCAGCCCCTCTCACAGAATGGTTCTGTTTCCCTTGCCTTGATTGTCAGCTAGTACTGCTTAGGTTTTAGTCGCTATCCATATAGGAGAAGTGCGTGCCCGTTTGGGTCATTGTCAATGTCAGTCATCCCAGACATGCTCCGCAGTGGTGTGTTACATGATTCACTGCCGCCGGACTCGCTCATATTTCTAAACGCCACCCCATTGATGCAATGAGGACTTGAGTTCAGTTGTGTAACTAACGCCATTAAGGCTGAATGACTCGCACAGACAGACTTCAAATCTTTTATGCTTTGCCAGCGTGCGGTGCCAGTGCCAAATCACAAAGGCCTAGATGCAAAAGCGCATACTAATTAAAGCACACAGAGATGCAAACAGCAGGCAAGGCCAGACAAATAAGTCCACACACACACACACACAAACACAAGAACCCACATGAGTAAATTAGCACACACATAGACAGGCATAGTTCGCTTGTGCGCATACACAAATCCACACACACACACACACACACACACACACACACACACACACAGTCCTGGTGTCACAGTGGGATTACAATGCCTAATGTCAGTGTGTGGCCTTGTTCGTTTAACTACCCTGTGGTGTAAGTACACAGCAGCGTACATCTGGACAGCGATTAGAACCACACAGTGAGCCAAGAGGAGAGTGCAAACTGAAGGGGGCCAACAGGAGTGATAACACTCGGCCCACTCACACTGTGGACCCACACGACAGGAACGTTAGCCCACGCTGGAGGAGGGCAGATCACACATCAAACCCACTGTACATACCATACACGGCTAATCGATCAGCTAAAAAAAAAGCCCAAGGAGCAGTTTGGTTCAGTGTTTTAAATGTTGGTTGAGTAAGTACGGGGCTGTTCTGACAGTACTGAATTAACAATTTCTTTCACTGTTTTTGACTGAGGAGGATAATTTCATTGCTGCTACATACACCGATCAGCTTGTGTGAGTGTGTGTAGCTCATTAGAGTTTATTATCATCACTGTTACATCTGCTACAGTATATCAGCTGTGGCTCACTGACTGCTGGTGGCATTAAAGTGTTTATTTTGTCAAACAGAGCGACTCGTCCAATTACATTACATACATATTTATTACCTGTGCCAGGTATTTCTTCTTCTTCTTCTGCTTCCTCTTCTGGCTGGACTGTCACAGTATATATTTATTCATAACTGAGCACAGCCATTATAGATCCAGTACACTCCAATGATCACAGCACCATGATACCTGGCCCATTTCTGGCAACGCTGCAAATCAATACCTCTGCCATAATGTATCTTATTTCACACCTAAACCGCCTGTCGAGGGTCCTGACAAGTTCTGAATTTAAGGTGGACTTTCACGATGTTAATACAGCAGGATGCACCTTACATACTAGAGCAGGGATTCTTCTTTTTTTTTGAATGGCGTATTCACAAATAAGTGTGCACAAGTGTCAACTTCAGGGACTCTTGTGTATGTCTGTTAGAGTGTGTGTGTGTGTGTGTGTGTGTGTGTGTGTGTGTGTGTGTGTGTGTGTGTGTCAGCCAGATGGCCTGAGGCCTAGCTGGAGCCGTGGCTGGCTCTGAGCTGAGCTGAGATGAGATGAGCAGAGGATAAGCTTGGACTGGCCGTGGGCTACGATTGTCCTTCACTCTGCAGGAATCCATTAAGGTTTCATGGTCTCTTTAGCCAACGAGCACGCACACACGGACACACGCGCATGCACGCGGCCGTTTAGTCTCGCCTGCCATGACTCATAATAGCTGAATGACAAAATGTCTTTCTCAGCAGCAGCCGTATGCATAGGTGTATCTAATCCCTAAGCAAGATTATGACTCATCTCCAATGGTATATGAAACTGTGTTAATATGTGTCGTCTGCAAGGAAACGGCAACAAAACGTCACACACTGATAATGATATGAGCTATTATGATAATTGTATGAGCGGATTTGCATGGATGTGGCGGTAAGCAAGAGTCAGACACACACACACACACACACACACACACACACACACAGGGGCCTGGTGTCACTCCAGGGCAGCTGGTGTGAGGGACTGAAGCGGTTGGCTTCGTAATAGAAGCTCCATACAAATTAAGAGCAAGGGAGAGAACTGATTGGATTTGACTCATTATCCTCACACAGTAATTAAAGCCTGAGGGTGGATAGGCGCTTGGACCCTCGACTGAGAACGTCGTTTTGCACAAGTCAAGCAAGTCTTTGCACACACACACACACACACACACACACACACACACACACACGCTCATTCTTTCCCTACAACTATTCTAACTCTCGTCATGCACACACACACACAGGAGCACAGACACATGTTTGCAAAAGATGCAACTAAATTTGGAGGAAAAAGGAGACATGACCTCCAACCAAGAGTCAATGCCAACACTTTAGAAAAGTGGAAAAGGATAGAATCGTGCTTGTTATGGCTGCTTATGTAAGGCAGATTCAGAAAGAATACAATCTGAGTTCTGAAAAGTACACAAGCGCAGACACAGCGCAGACAGGGATTTCTCTTTATTGAAACATAACTAACAGCCTTCTATCGTCAGCGGCGTGCTTTTAAATCAAAAAAGCTCTTTAATTTTGCCTCTGACAATGTGAGCTTGGACTGTGTTATCGCAGACGTTCTTTGGTGTGTTTTTTTTTTTTTTTTCAGAAATAACTGCGCAAAATATTTTGTCCTTGCAGGTAGCCAGAGACTGTGATAGTGACTCTGCAATTGAGTCACAATAGCAGATTATACTGGTGGAGCTCAGTGGCCCTGAGGCGGACTGGTTAGCTGGCTTGCTGACTGTCTTTCGGGGCCGAAAATGTGATCAACCCCTTTTAGCCCCTCTGTCTGTTCCAGCAGCCATCTCCTAATGCTACTCATTAGCATAGCACTGACGCGTGGTGCCAGAGAACATTGAAGCCAAACAGTATCAGTGGTTGTGAAACGCTGTGCTGCTGATGAGGTGGTATTCTTTTTATACCACTGTCCTTAAAATGAACTTTTAGTGGCATTAAGACTAACAGGTGAGTATATGGTCTTTTTGCCAGCGATAGCTGTGGGATATCAAAAGTATATTGCGTACAACTATGCCCTCAACCTCATTACTGGCACAAAGAGCCATGTCTCTCATGGGTTCCAGGTTAGCTTCTTAGTAAAGGCTTGGACCCTCAGACAAGAATAATTTAGGCTAGTTTTTGCACAAATTCATTCTTAATCTATCATTACAAAACTCCACATTCTCAGAGTCTCATCTGCACACTCATACACACACACACACACACACACACACACATACACACACACAGGTTCAACTTTATCTGGAGGTCGATCAAGAGTCAACACCAACATGTGCAAAAAGCTGAAAGAAAATCAGTTTGTTATATATCGAGGCCAAATGTGAGAGACTATAGGATTCTGAAAAGTACACAGCACAAACACACAAGGATTTCTCCTCATTGGAACAGCAACTTTCTATCATTGGCCATGTGCTTTCAAATATAAAAGCACTTTTGTTTCACCTGTATCAATCTGACCTTGGACTGTGTTATCATAAACATTCTATTTTTTTTTTCCCAAGAATAACCGAGCGAGATGGTTTCCAGCTTGCAGGTAGCCAGAGACTGCGATAGCGATTCTGCAATTGAGTCACAATAGCAGATTATACTGGTGGAGCTCGGTGGCCCTGAGGCGGACTGGTTAGCTGGCTGGCTGACTGTCTTTTAGGGACCGAAAATGTGATCAACCCTTTTAGCCCCCCCTGTCTGTTCCAGCAGTCATCTCCTAATGCTACTCATTAGCATAGCACTGACGCGTGGTGCCAGAGAACATTGAAACAGTATTGGTAGTTGAGGAACTGGGCATGTTGCTGATGAAGTGGGATTCTTTTTATATCGCCGTCCTTAAAATGAACTTTCAGTGGTGAGTATCGCCTTTTCGCCCAGAGACAGTAGTGGAACATTTAAAGTATATTGCCTACATCTACATACGCCCTCAACCTCAGCACCGGTACAAAGAGCTAACTCCCTCATGAGTTTTAGGTTATTTCCTCATAATACAGGCCAGGAGGAACAAGTCATTTTACAGTCATCAGACAGAAATGAGGGGTCTCAGTAATGGGAGTCCCGATTCATCCCGGCCGATTTCTCCAGTGCTTTATCAGCTTAACGCGGTATCTTAGCAACCCACTTAGCGCCGTAAGTTTGCTTAAAGACTCGCTGGAGCGTGGCCCTGTCACCACAGAAGAGCCAAGGCGACGCGGCCACAACTGTCACATCCAGGCAGCCTTCAAGCTGAGGAGTTGTGACAATGTGACATCCTGAGACAAACCTAAAGGCCTAACATGAGGGTGCAAAGGGGACAGGGGCTATGGGAGCTTGTGGGATAGACAGTGTGTGTGTGTGTGTGTGTGTGTGTGTGTGTGTGTGTGTGTGTGTGGGAAAAGGGGGAAAACGCAGGCCTCAAAGCTAGGATGCTATCTTCATCTCCTGTGACTCCTCCGCCTGTCTCCTACAGGCGTAGACCAGACAAGGAGCGAGTGTACAGGGAGTTACCAGCCACGACTATAAGGTCAGAGCACAAAGCAGCGGCAAAATGACACAGATCCGCCATGATGGAGCCAAAGGAGGACGGTGGAGCAGGAGCGTAAATGAGACAAGGTAACAATAGTAAAAAAAAAAAAAAAAGAAAAACGACAGAAGCCATCAACCTAAATGCTGCCAGAAGATGAACGTGCAGACCGTTCTTTGTGTAGGCGCAAGGTCAGCGACATAAAAGGGGAGCGAGGCGGACAGATTTGTGGGAGAGCGGGAGGTCCTCAGCACAGACCTAGTCCTCTCACTGAACTGAATTACAGCACAGCCCATAACATTACATCATTCATAAGATAATTTATCAGCACCCCCACTGGAAACGGGACACACACACACGCACACACACACACACATACACACACACACACACACACAGACACACACCATCATGCAACACATACTCGCCCGTTTGCAATAATGCACGCACACCAACATTATTGCAAACAGACACAGAAACAGAAACCCTAACCCTCATCAAACTCTCAGCGTGTGTTGGGGAACTTTGTTGTGGGGGGAAACTAGTGGACAGGTGGTGAAAAAAAGGAAGAAAAGGATAAAAAGGCAGCACGCAGAGCAATACACACACAGAAACTTGAGGAGAGGCAAGCGAGACGGGACGTGCTCATACTGTCAAACCACTTCATCACTGGTCACCCAATTATGCAATAAAAATGCCTCCGTGATGGCAAAGCCAAAAATAAAAAATAAATAAATAAATAAATAAAGGGCATGCCTAAAAAAAAATACATTCACTCAGTGTAAAATATCCTCCTTCTCCCCAGGGAGGGCAGCAGTGCCATGGGCTCTCTATACAACACTGGTCTCTTCTCCCATTTCCAGCACATATCATAAGAGCCCCGGCCGGTAGACAGTGAGTCAGACCTAGATTCGAATAAGCACGAAGGAGGTGTAAACTGCAGGTGGTGCTGGGGGGAGGGGGGGGGGGGGGCGGGGGGGGCAAAGAGGGAGAGTAAACACGAGGAAGACGGCGGGGACCAAATGATGGTAGGAGAGTGAGGAGAGATAATATGTGGAGGAGATGAGGGGGAGACTGAATAAGTACCATGCAAAGGCCCGCTGTCAGAGAGATGTGTGTGTTTGTGTACGTGTATGTGTGTGTGTGTGTGTGTGTGTGTGTGTGTGTGTGTGTGTGTGTGTGTGTGTGTGTGCATTTGGAAGAGTTGCAAGTTGCATCCAGAGACATGTTAGGAAAGATGAGCGTCAAAGCCCAGCCCTGCCGCTGCATTAGACACATAATTAACCTCCTTACATGCTAAGTCAAATGGTTAGACAAGTGGCCAGTGTGTGTGTGTGCCCTAAGTGTGTGTGTTTTTTTATGCACATGAGCTGATATATATATATATATATATATATATATATATATATATATATATATATATATATATATATATATATATATATATATATATATATATATATATATATATATATTTTTTTTTTTTTTTGCAAGTATATGTATGTAGATACAGAGCAGTGGTTTGATTTCTTCATTTTTCAGCAGTTTACCTGTAAAATGCAACTCATCTTTCTAATAATGTAACATATGTTCCCCCCTCCCTTTGTGTGTGTTTTTTTCTCTTTTCACCACAGCACCATCCCTTGATCCCAAGACCAATTTTATCCACACAGAAACTCCCTCATTTACCCTCCCCTCTCCGTCCTCCTCGCCCCACTCTCCTTCTCCTCCTGTCTTTATTCCTCCCTCACATCCTGACCTTTCACCTCCGCCCCACCGCCCCTCTTTCCATCCTCTTTCTGCCTTTTTTCTCAATCCCTGTCACCACATTAGCAGCCTCTCCACTCATCGTCTCTTTTCTCCTCCTCCTGCTCTCCCTCTCTGCCCTTGGCTGTGAGCCGTAAGCTGCTGCTGCCACTGGTAATTATCAATCTGCAGTCCGCAAGAAAAACACAACCAGAAGCAAATGCACACATGACAAGCTTGGCGCATACGCACCAGCACTTCTGTACGCCGACACACACACACACACACACACACTCCTTCATGGCTGCAAAGTCTCAAAGTTACACAGCGAGGCCCAGTGAGAAAAATAGGCAGCTATCACACGACAGCACAAATAGAAACGCGGGCCCTGATCCTTTATGTTAGGAGCTTGTTTGCTGTACACAAATCAATTTACACAAACTAACATACACGCAACACGCACGTCTACGAGCAAACACGCAAACAAAATGGGACACGGACACACACCGATGGTGTGAATGAATGAATAAACAAAATGAGGGGGCGCAGTCGCTGTATACAGGCACACACACAACCACGAGAAGATAGGCATGTGTCATCTTCAAAGAGGAGGACTGAAAGAACACACCGCGCCACTCTGCCCCAGCCTCGCCCTCCTTCTCCCGCCTGCCCCTCACCCCCCCGACTCCCCAATATATGTTCAAAGGCCGTCCATTAACCTTTCACTCACACAGGCCTCTCTGTGATCTACTGCTCTCAGCCAAGGGCTTTGAAGAGCACAGCAACCTCCCCAGCACCGGCGAGGGAGGTAGCGGGTGAGAACAGACCGACGTACGGACAGAAGGAAGAAAAACGGAGTACAGGAGGGGGGGGGCATGACAATGGGAGGAGATGTGCATTGTTTACATCTAACAGCTAGAGGGTAAAGAAAGGAAAACAGAGCCAAGGGAGGCGAGTGCTCAGAAGAGAGGAAGAAGGGAGAAAAAAAACATGGTGGGGACAAAGGAGTGGAGGTAAATGAAAGTGTTAGAGGGAATAGGAAGAGAGGCTAAATAGAGATAGGAAGCCCAATACAATGGAATGGAGTGTGTGTGTGTGTGTGTGTGTGTGGGGGGGGGGGGGGGGTGCAGAGAGCGAGTAATAGGTGAGCGATTGGATGAAAATGAGAGGTGAGAGTCGGGAGTGAGAGAAAGTGAGACAACTGGGAAACACACACGAGAGAGGCAGCGAGGGAGAAACGGGGGTGTAGGGTGGGTGGGTGGATGGTGGGGGGGCTTCACAGTCTTTCTCTTTATTGCAAAACCCCGATGATGATACATGCAGCGATACTCGCAAGCCGCTAGATTAGCAATTAGTGTCAGCCAAGACTGGATTTCAAGCTTTACTGCAGAGGGGAGGAAAAAAACACATGGAAAAACATTCAAAGGTCATTCTCAAAAAAAAAAGAAAAGTGAGAGAGAAAGAGAGAGAGAGTTACCTTATCTCTACGAATGCATCTCAAGCAGCCACTTCTGAACGGCCTTGGTCTGTAGAGCAAAGCTTGTCTCTAAAGTTCTGAATTTATACCACTTATATGTCTACAGTAATTCTTCATACTGCTTAATACTTAATATCCAGGGTTGGAGAGCAACAAAATACAAGTTACAGAGTGATGCATTTAAAATACAGAACATGAGTATGAGTATATCTGTATACCACCATACAGTTACATTGTATTTATCTAAGCATGGATTATTTGTTTTTGTTTTATTTGCTATAAAATCTATATGATTTATGAAACTGAAAATGTTTTATATGAATTAAGTGTAGGCCTATATTTAAATTATGAGTTTTGTTGTATTGAGAATACTGATTATTAAGTGTTGACTACATCCATAGTGACAAAAGTAATCGCATCATTATCATCACAATTATCCTTGTTACTCCAATTTGACTTTGGCTTTATTTTGAACATAAGATAACAAAAAAGAAATTGGCGACAGAATATAATGTGTCTGAAAAGGCAGTAGGAAGGGGCATATGCTAATGCTAATTTTATTCTGGCTTGTTTTCATGACAATGTGTGTTGCCAATATGTGATTTTCTGCCAGAAAGTGCATTATTTGACCTTCTCTGTGCCCTAAATTATAACCAGTTCAGCCCTTTTTCCTATTAAAATACATTTAAAGGGATAAAACAATGCATAAAACACTTTTTTTTCTCTTTGTCAAAAAGTGATGACAGCCAAAGGTTGCTTTTGCATTAAAATCACCTGTTCTCATTCTTAAGCATTACAATTTAATAGAGTTTAGCTAACTGTTCACTATTAAGTGTTCAAAAACTTTTAAAGGGGCAATACATCAGTATTCTGCAATATCCCCTCTATGAAGTGATTACAGCTTTTATTTTTTAATGACTTTTTTGTCATTTAATTTTCTACTTAAAGTGGTGTTGATTTGATACATCAACTTCTACAAAAGTATTTTTAAAGTACACAGTATCTATACTTCTATCTAAGTAATAAAGGTGAATACTTTTGACATGTCTCTTGAGTAGGTGGAAAACATTTTAAAAGTAATGTTCCTAATATGTAAAAGAAAAGGAGCATGATTCCATGCTCAACATTTCAGACCTGTCTCATACGGAAAAACCTGAACTAAGAATTTGTTAAACACATATAGCAAATAGAGAATACAAATTATACAACAAGAAGTCAAGTGCACATACAAGGTTAGTGGCACCTCTGCTTTATTGCCTCCTCTAAAAATAATATTGCTACAAACCTGTCAGAGAATCAATTCTTATGAATAAGTGAGCAGGTCGCTGTTCTGAAATTAGCATTTTAATATTATAGTATTGCAGGACTGAGAATCGA
This sequence comes from Eupleurogrammus muticus, assembly GCA_036785175.1. NCBI lineage: Eukaryota > Metazoa > Chordata > Actinopteri > Scombriformes > Trichiuridae > Eupleurogrammus > Eupleurogrammus muticus. The sequence continues at coordinate 14,986,098 of JAYKQN010000011.1, read as the reverse complement.
CTCTCGCAATTCAATATTGGATGTGGTTTCGGGTCAAGTATTTTTTAGATCTTCACTCAGAATTTTAAATCTGGGGTTGTACACTTAAGACCTAAAATGACTGTTCAGCTCAGTACATAAAAAACCATCATGCTCAAAGGCACAGCGAATTCTCCATGAAAAACAACTATCCACCCGTGTGTTCTATAAAAACAAAAAGACATGCTGCATCAAGAGAAGCTCCGCTTCAGACATTCTGTCACCATCCAAGGATAGTCAAGAGACTACTTTGTTGAGAAGATGTGTTAAAACAGCCAGTCCCCTATCCTTAAATAAGCACTACTGTTGAGGGGAGAAGGCGCATGAGAGAAAAAAAAAAGCAGCGGAGAACGTGGTAAAACAGATAAAAATGTCTGTGTGTGCACTAAAGGACCAGAGGCCTTTCCACGTGACTGATCCGAGAGCAAAGGCTTAAATACAGAGGAGATGAGAACCGATTCCACCAGTCAGCTGGCAGTGGCATCCTGATATGAGTGACACAAACACACAGACACACACACACACACACACACAAACACACATTCACAATGCACATGAATGCTCCTCGCCCACCAGCCACCCACTCAGAAACACAAAAAACTGCATAGACACTGGCACACACACAGCACTGTGTATTCACACAGACATACACAGTACTGTATGTGCATGGTACTATCACAATATTGTTCTCACAACATGTAGCACAATAACAATACAATTTATAACAATTACAAAAGTGATTCTGTGATGCACAATATATCACAAAATAATCTGCATTATGCTACAATATCTGTAAGTGAAGATGAATAAAAAACTGTATAAAATGTTTGTAGTGATCATATCTGTCTGGTTTAACTTGATGTAGAAGTGGTTATTACTATATCCATCAGGGCTATGACTCCGAACTTCTGTAATAATGTTATTACATTACATTTTAAATTCATTTTATATTAAAACCTGTTACGGGGTTATTTTTTTTTTGTAAATGTGTTGGCTTTTCAATTCAGATTTAGAAGCTTTCACATCTGGTAATTTGTGAATCGTGAGCTCATTCGGAAGGCTATTGTTATTGGTCATCTGGGCTCCTGTAGTAAGTAGGTGACTTAATGCCTAATGATAAAGGATAGATAACATTACCAAAACAATGGCAGTAATTAGAAAGCTACATACCTGACAGTTTAAAAAGCAACACGTGCTGTAACATCAGGGTTTCATTGGGAAAAATCATGAACTAAGGGAAAAAGTCATTTGTAATATATGTAAGCACCAAACTCAAATATCACAACATAAGGGCCCAGCTGTTAACACTAAAGTACCAGGAAGTTAGAGTTATAATGTGATTTTTGGGCAAAAGTCCCAGCCCTAATAAGCATATTATACCATATAAACCGTCTCATTGACATTTTTATATTTTCTAAATGAATATAAAGTAATGCAGCTGAATTTTTTTTTTAAAAACACAGAATGGCAAAGTTGGTGAGGTAAATACCACTGACAATAAATAGGTAAATACAGCTGACATACTACCTTGAATCTATAACTGAAATACTAAGTATTTTAACCAGTTAATTAATACCTTTTATCATTGGGCAATTACCCTTGGTAGTAAACATAGACAAACTAGATTTACTTATTAAATCTTGTTTCTAAATAATAAATCTAAATAAATGTCCAATGTGAACAACTTGTACAATGTATGTTCTGAATTAGTACTTAGTACAACTTGACAAATTAAACAGGGAGTAAGCTGAGAGTGTACTGTAAAAGGAAGCCATGTTTGTTTTCATAGTATTACCACATTCCTACCATGTATTTCAGCTGTAGTTTCACCGCATTTACCTGCTTATTGCTAGTGTTGATTAGCAGATAATATGTATTATTACAATATATTTACTGGTGAAATACCTAGTAATTAGGGGAATGTTAAAGGAAGGGTTACCATTTGTTGAGACCCACACAGCTTAGTAAAAATGTGTATTGTCCTCTTCGTCTCAGCCTGGGATAGCACAGCTGTCTCCTCCTCCCCCTTCTCGCTGCAGGCATACTAGAGTGCTCTCTCACCTCAGTGCTGATGTCCTCCTCAGTAACAGGGATGCTGGCGTCAATTGCAAACCTCTGCTCTAACTCCTTCATAAGCTTCGAGGAGACAAGGTTTTTATTGGGGGAAAATGATTTAGTTTTTTTCTGTCATGATTTCAATGTGCATGCGGCACCAGCCTCAGGTAGCCAGGTGAAAGCAGACAAGTTACCCAAAGTAATAATAGAGCCATGGCCGCTACTGTAGGATTCACTCTATCAAAAATAGAACTGCCATAGTTTTATTAAAAAATATGAAAATAAAAAAAAGAAACAGAGACTAGAAACATTCAACAGAGAGATTGAACCCAAAGAAAAAAACTGGAGCACACAAATCAAATCAAATTGTATTTTTTGGGTTGCTTTTTGGTTACCAGTAGTGAATTATCAGTAAGCCAATATATATATATATATATATATATATATATATATATATATATATATATATATATATATATATATATATATATATATATATATATATATATATATATATATATATATATATATATATATATATATATTTATATATATATACCACTCAGCCCTACTACAACATAAAAACAAATGTCACATGAAATAAATCTGTCCGAAGTGGTTTCTAATGTATTTTAAGGAGCAGAAATAGTGTTTGTTAACAGAACCTTAGTGTCACAGAAAAACACTGCCAAGTATAAATATCACAACGCCGACAACTGTGATTTCAGCTGCTGCTACTGTTAGTATAAGCCTGATGAAAAACAACAGAGAGGTGATGTCGGGATTATTAGCCAATGTGTCTCTTTTCTGTGGCAGCGAACACGACCCGCCGATAACTAGCTGGTCTGTATTCAGAGCTTTAAGAGATATTCAGGGCTGACGAGTAACAAGGGTAAAGTTAACATGATGAACAGCAGGGCTACGGGCTACATACACACACACACACACACACACACACACAGCGGAGAGCTTCTCGTGGGAGAAGCCGTTAGCTCAGCTACAACAAAGGTGCCACATGAAACTTTTACAAAAGGCCAAGAATGTGCTTCAAGTGACTGTCAGAGCTGCAGCAGCCTGGCTCTCTCTGTGTTTCCAGCACAGATGCAGAGAGTCTGACAGCAGCTGCTCATCTCGCTCGCATCTCTTCTTTGTTGTCACCTACAATTGCGGCCCTCCTGACCATTGCCAGTCAAAGTAGCCGAATCGATCCGCCGTTTAAAAGAAAAATTGATATTCAGTGCCACAGCATACATATAGCAAAATGTTGCAATATGGATTTTTTTTTTTTTTTTGTCGAGCCTCTAATGTGCACGCTAGCAAATTCACATGCAGCGCACAGCATTAGGAGCTGAAAGGATAGCTCTGTAATTGGTACGCATATAAATACAAACACACACACACATCCCGATGCTTTGTTAAAATGAAAGCTCAGTGTTGGGGTTTCATCACGTACATGCCTGCAATGCCAGCCACATTAAGCGAGCCTAATGGGCTCTCAGAGCAACAACGCTGCATATGGAGGACTGTACATTCTGTGGAATCAGCGGGACATTCTGTTTGTCAGGGGTATGAATGTCAGTCTGTCAGGGAGCCTGCCAGAACGGATGTGTGTGTGTGTGTGTGTGTGTGCGTGTGTGTGTGTGTGTGCGTGTTGGAGGGGGATTGTTTATACACCATTAGGGCTGCAACTAATAACTATTATGATACTCGATTAATCTATTGATGATTAGTTACATGAGTCATATATATGTATATTATTTATTATAGTTATATTATAGTATATATATATATATATATATATATATATACATATATATATATATATATACTCTAATCTAAAAAGAAAAAAAAATGAAGAAAAATGGGCTTAAATTGGTTAATCAAATAGCTCTATAAACCATGGGAACATGGCTTTATTTACCTATGGGTTAGTGTTAGTTTGTATTTGCCAATAAAACTATAGTCTTTGTTTCATATAGCCACTGCGTGTCACAGAGAAATGTCCAACTGCAGAGTGATTTACATAGGATAAATATTCATCATCCATATAGGAGATGAAGAGTGAGGTTTCTGGGACAGAGCAGGAACAGCATGCGTGCATTGCTCACGCTGGTGAGGAACACTGAGTTAAAGAAAAAAAAAAGATGATTCTAATAAATGTGTGAGTGTTCGGGGTAAATATTAGGATGTGCAGCCAGGAGTACAGTGAGGTTAAAGCATGGCAGATTAGTCCGAACGCTGAGTAGGAGCAGCGGCACGCATTAGACCATGAAGCCATGTGTGAGGATCCTGCAGGTTTCCAAATGAGCTTTGATAAGTAAAAGTGATTTCACATCAAAACTCTTCCCTCTCTCCTTTCATACTCCAATCTCCCTTGCTACCTTTTCTTGTTCCTCCTCCTGTGGTCCTCAGGTCACAACAATAGAGAGAACCATAGCTAACTATTGGCTTCTAGAAAAAATGTGAGTGTTACATTGATGCGAGTGAGCTTGTGTGTGTGACTCCATGATACAAAAGGGAAAAAAAGAGTCTTAATTTAATCCGACGTTGCACCTGTGCTTTGGGGCTGAATACAGATAACAGCGATTATTAATGCATTATTAATACTCCCCAAGTGCCAGGTCACACTGGTAGTTAGGAGGCTCATTCTCACACAGATGCAACCAGAAAGCAACACAGTGCCTGAGGCCAAACACGTCCAATGGAACACAACGTATGCCACGCAAATTCTGTTGTGAAAGCAGCGGCGCAGGCTCAAATTAGAGCCGCACCTGGCCGACCGTACACAGAGGGGACGCTAAAACCAATGCTGACACAGTGGTGAAAGCGAGAAAAAAAACACACACACAAACACGTTTTAATTTTACCCTCCCTCCCCATCGGTTTTCGTTCAGCTTTTCTCCCGCTTCGTCACCTCCCCGTGGCGACCGCGCCTCCTCCTCCTCCTGTGCTCCTCCTCCGCCTCGGCCCTGGCTGCCCGTCACCCCAGCGGCTTGTTGGCATGGGGCTGACTGAGAGCGTGCAGCAGATGGTGCACTGCTGTCTGTGTGGCAGGCCACTAGCAGGACAACCGACAGCCCCTCCTTTCCCTCCTCGGCCCCCCTTCCCTCCCTCCTACACATCTTCCAACACACACGTACACACACCCCTCCAGCGTCACTTCAGCCCAACCAGGTCACCTGCTGCCAGGCACACAACGGCTATCACACACACACGCAGACAAACACAGACACGCACGAAATTGAAATATTTTATGGTACATGTTCAAGGAGGTCACACATATGGCGCCATTACATGCACGGATTCTCCCTTATACTGTCGCCACGCTCCGACTCACATCAAGATGACAAGAAATTTTATTGACATTCACACATATGTTCTTCCACCTCACTCCCCCAACACCCCCCCCCCCCACACACACACACACACACACACACACACACAGCGGCCTGGTTAATCAAGTGCAGCGTTTCTCGCCTGGTCAGCAAGTCAATACACTTACAACCTTCATCACGTAGCGAAGGTATAAATATTACATCCTCATTTGCAATAACCTGGTCGGGCCAGTGACGGGGCAGCAGCGGAATCGACATTAGCTTACAAGCAACATTACAGGCTGAATCAGTGAAGCAGCGCAATATTACACACTCTATGTATGTGTGTATATATACACTTTAAATAAATACACAACACTTACGCAATAAAACTACACATACAGACAGTGTATTGCAATGTACTGTCACATTACTTGATGTGTGAATATTTAAAATACCTTGCGAAGATGGAGTGATATTGCTGAACACTACTGCACAGGTGAAGAGGATCCAGACGGCGACAGCCATGTTGGAGGCTGACCAGGGGCCAGGGCGGGGAGGGGCGGAGCCAAAAGCGTTGAGGCAGTCAACAGGCACAGGTGAGCAGGGCGGAGCTTCCTCGGCTTACACCCTCCCTGAGGGTGACCCTGCAGGCGAGAAGTGGGGGGAGAACCAACAGATGAGCAGTGATTCATGAATTATTTTATTCTTCACCTCCTCTGTGTGGCACTTAGTTACACATAAACACTTTAGTCCATTAGTCAGTATTGAAAAGAATTATCCTGTTATATTTGCAGTTAATTTATCTCTTTCTAGTTTTTTTTTTCCTGATTTGGGACAATTTGGTCTTGTTTTAGGAAAACAAGACAAGCATTTAAAAGAAAAAAAAAGATTAAATTTAATAAAGTCAAGAAAAAATTGAAATAAACTAAATTATCTGCCAGTAGAATTAGATATTTCTACTCAATATAGGACTCATTGTACCAAATGCAATATTTACACCTGTTAAAATTTCAGTTTTTGCAGTAAACCAACACCTTATTATGAATATTCATGGAATTAATTTGCCTTGAGTTTACAAAACAGGAATGAAAACATAGACAAAAAGTTCAACTGCAACATATGGTTGTTATTCCATACTCGGGTGCATTTGAATCTGATATATTCAATCAATAAACAACGTTTAGTTTTTTTCAAGCAGCAGGTGAAGTTATCTCGTGCCTTACAAACCGTTTACAACCCATAACTGTAAATAGTTTTATCCCCTGAGCCCTGAAAGATGCTCACTGACACATTTCCCTGAAGAAATAGGAACCGGTCCATTTTTTGTCACATTTTGTACACTCGCCCAGTAGGCCGGATTGGATCCGGTTCTGGGCCCGGGGCCACATGTTTGACACCCCTGAATTAGACAGTGCCGACTAATTTATTCAGCCTTTATCACCGGACTGTATGATAATAAGTCTGCACTAAACTGAGTGGCTCGAGACAGGTATAGCATATTAAAAGCTATCAGAGGATAGACAGAGGGAGAGGAGAGGAGAGAGAGGAGAGGAGAGGAGAGAGGCTCCCCCTGTGGCGGTCAGGTAGAATGATCACACAGCGAGATCTGAGGCCATTTTGTGCAGCATGGCATGGCAACAGCTGTTGCCACCACCGGCTCATCACTCGGCAGCGTTTGAACGCTTGATTGAATCAGACATGCTACATATGTTTAGAGGCTGTTAACGGAGCTATATTCAACATGTGAAAAATACATGTCTTCTATGTGTCTGTGTGTGTGTGTGTGTGTGTGTGTGTGTGTGTGTGTGTGTGTGTGTGTGTGTGTATGTGTGTGTGCACCTGTGACAGTGAAAAGTGGTGAGTCAGTCGGCCGTGCCGTAGGGCTCACACATCTCATTTGCCTAATGAAATAAATCACAATCTGGAACTTCGGCTGAGGTTTTCTGACAGTAACGGCCGCTCTGCCTCCTCCGGGGGCCGTGGAGACAGAAACCAGCAGACATGGTGTAGCCGGAGCCCACCACCGCCTGCTGTGCTCGCTGAGGCCGTCTGTGTCCACACGTGTGTGTGTGAGTGTGTGATTGCATACGCCGGTGGGGGGAGGTTGTTTTGATCTTTCTAATAGGGATGTCCCGGTTGACTTTTCCATCCAATGCTCATATTTTCCTAGATAACACGACTGCACAGCACGCATTTCAAGCACATTAAAGTTATTCAAATTAATTCATCATATATTCTGAACAATTGAATAGCTCTGCGATGCATTAAACAAATGCCTGCACCCAAGCTGTTCCTAATATGCATTTTTTAATTAAAATTAATTATTTATTTTTACAAAATAATTGCATTTTATATTATTATGTTATGCCATTGAATGTAATAATGAAATAATATATTGGTATAATATTGAAATAATACCCTATTAATAGCGCACACACACATACACAATATAGTAATACATATATATATATACATATATATATATAGTATGAGTATAATAAGCCACTCCCCTATGTTACCTCGTCTGCTGTCTTGCAATTTCACGAATAAAATAAATAAAATAAAAAAGTGAATATTAAATCTCACACAATTCCACTTAGTGCAGCACTGGTGTTCATTTGTTTTTTTTTAACAAAATAACCAAGAAAAAAATACAAAGATGTCTTCATAAATAGCTCTTATTGATTCAATTTATTTTTTAGGTGCTGTTTAAAATCGGTTGCTTTGAACGCATTGCAAAGTTCTTGCATTGCACATATTACAAACTGATGGTGGGACCATTTTCATTTTTCAGATTTAAAGTCCCATATTGAAGAAAGTGCGATTTGATCACTGTTTGATTATAAGGAGGGCGAGGTGTACTTCTGTTAAGTTCTTTCTCAAACTCAAAAGAGAAGCTTGTGAGAGGAGAGGTAAAAGTATATTTTGAGATGATTTTTGATACAACAGCAAATATCTTGTTAGGGAGAGCAAAACCAACAAACACCCAGGAAAGTGTAAAATATTTCCACATTCATTTGTAATTGTTTTGATACTGAGCTTTGAGATCAGTATCAGAACATCGCTGCTCTAAGCCTCTACCCGCTTTATTTAACTGCTCAACTTGTATCAAGAGATGCACAGAAAGTGAGAACTTCATAATTCTCAAAATTCTAACTTCTGCTTTTTTTTACTAATAGTATACTTGTACTTTTGCTTACAGTACATTTAATAGCAGCGGCATAATTTTGATACTTAATCTAGTAAATATGATATACTTTACTCAAGAAAGGAGACCAAAATCCTTTTCTTTTTTCATACACTGCTGTTGAAAGCCTAACATCTGGGTAGATCATAGGAAAAAAAATATTTCAATATATCATGCTACTACCTCATGGGACACAATATCGATTTCCTGATGCTTTGATTTTGTCACAGATACCTTTATATATTGTAGACAAAATGTATTTATTTATTATTGCAATAATATTGCAAATCATTTTGTATTTATTAATTAATTTGAGTAATTTAAAACTAAGAAAGCTAAATAAATCATTATGTGTTTGATGGCAATACTCAGCATACATCATAATACTATCACATCGTGACTTTGCAGTATCATATCAGGGGCATTTACCTGAGCAGGTGGTACGTTCCAGTTACATCAGGAGAAGGTGGGATGGGGGATATATCACTTCTTTTGCACCTATTGATGTTTCTTATGCAAAATCCCTTTGAATGCTTCAAATCCTCTACACAAACACACACACATACACACATGCACACAAACTATTTTGTGCTACAGTGATGCCCTCAAACAGTCTTAAAAAATTACTTAGGGAACCAAAAGTGTTTTTCCTTTTACCCTGATCTTGTTCATCTAAACATTTTCACAATGAAATTTCTGCACAACAGCACGCGGGGATGGCAAAGCCTTCTTTTCCTAGTAGCCAAGATGGCACAGCTTGAGTGACTGGTTGGCTTCATCCCGGCTCTCCATCATCGCTGATTTGGCTTCCACTCTGCCTCTCCAGCCCCTCCCCTCCCTGACCTTCTCTGATATTTACCCGCCTCCCCGGTGGCGCCGCCCGGCCCACAGCAACCGACCTGCCTGGGTGTCACTGTGTGGATTAGTATGTTGGATGTCGAAAGAGTATGAGCGAGACAGAGAGAGAGAGAATGGGAAGATAGGAGTAGAACACAGAGCATGAAGCACATGATATTTTTACTCCAGCGTTTATTTCTATCACACACACACATGCACACACACAAGTACTGCAGCCGTGGCCTTAATTTGAGTTTGTTTGCGACCACCCTCGATGGCCAGCAGCTGAGAGAAAAGGACACGCACAGAGGGAGGGCAGGAGAAGACAAAGAAAAAGGCTGTAAACAAATAGCAATAGGTAGTGTGATATTTCCTCTTCCCTCTTTTCTTTTCTCCCTCCTTGATCTCGCTACAGCTAATGGTCTCAAAGTGATCCCCCTACTGTGCGGCGATGGCCGGCCCTTTGCTTTTCTCTTCTTGTTGTTTCGCTTTTTTTTTCCTTCTCCAACTTTTGTAGTTTTTAATAAGAGGAATCTGTTATTTCTCTTGTTTCCTCCGACAGCGGCGTCCGTCTGCGCTTCTCAACAATAGCTCTCCTGTGGTCTCAGAAGACGAGGAGGGCCAGAGAAAGAGAGGAAGAGAGGAAGAGAGCAGCGAGGGGAGGAGGGCAGGTTCGTGAACTGAGGGAGGGAAGGAGGAGAGAAAGTGCTGGGCAGATAAACTGGTTTTATTTTGTGACAAAGAAGAAGGCAAGCTTTACACAATGCTTCAGTTTAACCTGTTTAAAACCACTGGCAACCAGAGTTAGCATTCCGTACTCAAAAATAAAAATATCAAAATATAGATTATACTCATACAGTCGTTTTCAATTTTATGATAGTAGATACCTCAGACAAAGGTTAGGCAAAGTTTCTGTCATATAACGTCATTGAAAGAGGTCATTCAGATTTAATTATCAGAAGTTTCAACCCTGACTTTTATATATCTTTCATTTGTTTGGAAATTTATTCTTAAAATTAAATCAAACTGATTATTAATTAGCAAAATAGTTGATGATTAATGTAATAGTTGGCAACTCCTGCTTCTTGTCATGTGACATGAGGACAAAACCCTCCCAGAAAGAGGACATTTTCTTTAAATTGTTGTAATTGAAATTAAAATAATTGAAAGACCTATTTATTTAATTTTACAAGTCCTGAGATATATACTTTGTTTGTTTTTGGCCATATTCGTGAATTCAGAAACTATAGTTGACAGTCATAAAAAATTGATAAATAGCATGATTGTTAGTAGGTCAACTGATATAATTAAATGCATAGAAAAAAAATTGGGCTTAAATGGGTTAATGTGGTAGCTGGGGGGAGGGGAATGGAAATGATGGAAGGAAGAAACAAGAAAACCATTGAGCAAAGGAACATGAAGAAAGATGAAGCTAGAAAGAAAAGAAGCATAGCGCATTTATTAACTAACAGAGATACAGGAGTGAAGCAAGTAGGGAACAAACAGAGCGAGGAAGGCCGACTTTCTGTCTAACAAGAATAAATAAAAGTGAGTGGGTGGGGAAGCTGCTGAAAATAACCGGGCGAGAACAGCGGAGAAAATTGTAAGAAAACAGGAAGTGATGGCAAAGGAAAAAGTATTCCTCCTGCCTGGTGCGTATGATTCAGTCTCTCTCCGGTAGGCGGAGGGGTGAGGAGTGTTCGGAGGGTGTGAGATGGGTGTCTTCTCCCTCCGCGCTCGCTCGCTCTCCCTCGCTGTACTTGGGAAAGGATGTTATGCCCCCCCCGGGGCCAGAGGCTGACCTTTTGCACTGATCGCATCCGCCGTTATTATCATCACTGTTTCTTCTAATAGTGCAGAAAACATCGTATCCCTATGAGACCGGGGCCCACCGAATGGAAGAGTGAACTGCGTTTCCCACCGCATTCAGTGGAAAGGTGGAGGGCGAGGAGAGGAGGAAGATGGTAGGCAGTGCAAATGGCAGTCATTTGTACCAAAACACACACACACACACATAAGGCAGCAAGTCTGAAGTGTGAACGGTCCAATCAGTGAATGTGGGCACTGAGAATAAAAGTGGCTGCACTTCCTGCTGCTTAAGCAAACAGCTCTGTCATCGTGTTTCGATTGCTACCTTCTGTTTCTTCGCCTATTAATTTACAGGCTGCTTTGATCCAAAGCAAATAACCTCATTATCTACTTCTATTGGATCATTACGATAATCACCACGATCATTAGGATCTGTTTGCTTTAGCGGAATGCTCGTCAAGATCAGGGTGTCACGAGTCCTTTTTTATTAGGATTTAGAACAGGGGTGCGGGTGGTGGTGGTGGTGTGTGTGTGTGTGGGGGGCCTTGACAAGTGAAATATTCATGTTTACCCTGTCAGACAAATAATTTCATGCACAGAAGAAAGAGGTATTTAAGAGCATTAGCAGGCCAGAGAGAGAAAGAAGGAAGCGGGGCGAACAAAGAGTTTACGTAGACAGGTTTTTGCTGCATAATTAGAAAAAGCTGGTGCACCTCTTGGAGCTGCTTCCAGTATCACGCACACACACACGCACACTGAAGGGAATCTGATTTCAAGGTGGAAGAGACAAGTATGATAAGTGAGTCATTGCAGTCTGAGTGTGTGTGTGTGAAACTGTGGTCGAAAAGGCCATAGATCTACCTCACAGATTTGTGGAAAACACAGCTACAGAACGAGTGCAAATCATGAAGGGCACTTGATTTGCGAAATGTCTCTAAAGTTCACTGTGCCAAAAAGCCACAAGAAAAGAATGAAATTAAAAGGAGATTAAAAGGATGAAGAAATGTTGGGGTCAAAATATGGAAAAATGCAAACAGAAGAATGTGCAATTTGCTTTTGGCTTTGAAAGTAATGGTCTACAAGGTTATTTGTATATATGAAAAAATAATATATAGGCTAGACATATATATGGCTTTTCAGTGATTGTTTGCATTCATATTGTGTTGTGCAATGACTTAATAAATTACTGTTACCATTACCATGGGGTAGGGGGTAAATATTGCTTAAAATCATCATAAGGATAAAATGTGTTTACCTTAAGCAGCAGCAGTATTTCCCACGCTGTTAAATCACTCTTTATGCCTCACATGCTTCAACAACAAATAGTTGCTCCGGTAGCAACGCTTCCCCCTATGAAGGAAATGATTCTGCTTCCAGGCAACCAAGTCTAACATGGAAATGAATGGCAATCAAGTCTCACTCCTGAATCAGAGTGTCACAAATGGCTGCATTAAATACTTGTAATCATGTACAAATTCAGTTCAGATAAACTTCCACTTAGATTGGAATGACTTGAAAACAGCTAAATTTCTTTTAATCAGTGGTGTTGGGGTTCTGCATTAGTGAAAGCAGGCACACAACATCACTAGATTCACTGAAGTTTATCAGTGTTATCAGAAGTTTGATGAGACTGCAGAGAATGACAGAAGTGCAGATTTCTTGCCTGGTGGACTTTTACGCATTTCTACCTCTGACACGTTGGCGCTGAAGCTTTGTCTCACTACTATATTCTCTGGAGTTCTCGAGGCGAGAGGGAGCAATACGAGAACGTGTAACAATAAATGGGGGCCGGGATGAAATTCATTAATTACTTATTCACCGCCGTAAAACTAATCACTCGCCAAAGTGAATATAACCATCATACTTTTCCTCCTCGAAACGCAACAGACATACCATGAAATACCATTACTGTCGCCATCTGCGATCAAGCTTTTGCTGAGTGGGAGGCTGCGTTTTCACTGTCAAACCTGCCCTCCAGGATGCCGAGGTATGACAGTCGAATTTAATTTGATGATTATTCAAATTAGCCGGAGTGATGATTTGGACACACTTTCCATTCACGGTGTGTGCTTCAAAAATCGCCCCAATTACTAGCGTGTGTGTGGAATCAGATGAGTGAAAGGACGAGCTTGCTTCAATCGCTGCGCTAAAACGACACTGAATGGGTCGGCTTCTATTCTAAACAAGAGAGCATCAATGAATTGATTCATCAATTAATCGCCAACCATTACATTTATTGAGAATTATTTTATAATCAATTAACCGATATAAGGCATTTTTAAAAAGAAAATGTCCAAATCCTCTGGTCAAGTTGTTTTTTTTTTTTTGCTTTGAGGAAAATAGCACTTCAATAACTGGTGACTATAGTTAAAAATAGTCACTTACACAAACATGCCCATAAACAATAATGCTATTTATCCCAGATATAAAATTTGTTTGTCTATTAGATAATTTTAAATGATTAAATAGATGTCAAGACTGAAAATTACAAAAGGTTAGGGAGTCAATGATGTAAGGACAGGGAGCACTTGGAAAATTCAAATTAATCAATTATTTGAGTCGTTTTTAAGAAGAAAAGTTCCCTGCTTAAGCTCCTCAAATCTGATTAGTTTCAGGTTTTCTTAGTCTTCTGTTATAGTAAATTGATGAACTTTGGGTTGCTGGTCTGGACCAAAAAATACCCATTAGTTGTACTAAACAAGAAAATATACATTGACTGTCAGTGTTTCCTAAAACTTTGAAATAGCTGCAAAAAAATTACAAAACAATTTGTACAAACAATCCCACCTGTGCACTTGGCAGTTGGCGAAATATGGTTGAATCCCCTAATAAATATTATATGACTGGTATAAAACCACTGCCCTCCCACCCCCTGCTTTGTTATCTTCCAGTGGGGCCTATCGCTAATCTCCATAATCCTTTTTGGTGAGGCTATCGCTAGCAAAGACAACATAATTGCATTAGATACCTGATTCTATTCCATTTGCATCGATGCTCAGCAGCCCACACTGTCTCAGCCATAGTGAGAACTGATGTAATGTTAACACTACAGCATTCATGGAGGACGGATCACGTTGTACGCCAGCACGTTGGGGTCAGATCATCCTAACACTTCTGTATTTACTAGGGTGGGTTAGTTAAGGCCGGAGCCGCGGTGTGGGAGCATCTCGCCGGCTGCAGCAGCAGGGCTGTTTATATAATGACACCATTGTGCCGACTGTGTGCAGATGGAACATCAGAGCTCTTGTAATGGCCTGTGTATTAGGGCCAATGTGTTTGATTACTGAGAGGGAAAGCAGGGACAGGCTGCGTCGTCAACAGGGAATAAGCAGCAACCCGGGGAGGGTAAAAAAAAAAAAAAGAATTGAAGAAACAGAAGGAAAAGGGGAAGAGACAAAAAACAGGGAGAGACTTTAATGGAAGTGTGCTTTAAGAGGAATGTAAATGAGACGGGGGAATCTGCAGAGCTGCAGAACACAGCGGAGGGATATCAAACAGGGCTAGGGGTGGCTGTCAAAGAGGTAAAGGCAAGGGGAGAGAGGGAGAGGGATAGAGAGAGAGAGAGAGAGAGAGAGAGAGAGTGAGGGAGAGAGAGGGAGAGAGACCTTCTCACTTCATTCAATAGACTCTCCTGTAACACTTGCTTCAGAAACCGCCCTTGGCTGCAGCTCTGCTACACACCCCAACCCACACGCCTCCTCATCTCTAGAGTCTACACTTTAACTATTATATGGTTCAGAAAGCATAGTAGTTCTCACAAAAAAAACCATCCTCACTGCCTTTAAAGCAGCCAGTAGGAGGCCCAATGTTCCTGAGCGGCGGTACATGCTAATTAGAGTGTATGTGAGTATGATACCAGCACTCAACGATAGCCCCGCCTCCTTCACAAGGAGACCAGTCAGGTCTGCTCACCGTGCGGTAGAGAAGAGTGTGCTCCCCCCCTCTGGCCTAGTCTCCGGCGTCTCCAGTGTGCCCTGTGATCTATTGTGGCGGCGCGGAGCTTGTCACTGTTCATTACCAGTGATGCAACAGGAGGCAACGCCGCCACCCGTCAAGCTCGGCCCCGGTGACGGCCGACGCAGCTGCCAGTGGAAGTGACCTCTGCGCCCACCTGTCTCCTCACACAAACACTGGCTGCAGCCGGAGCTCTAATGGCCTCCAATATCTTACAGGGACAGAACCTCTGACCCAATTTGGAAGCCATGTCTTAACCAATCTGCTAAACAGCAGAAGAAAAAAAAAACAGAAACACACATGGTTTCTGAAAACGAAGAGGCCAAATTTTAATGATATAAGAGCATAAAAATCCATGAATTAAAACAGCTATTGGGAAAATAAAATCGATCAACGACAGTTTGTTGTCCGCATTGTGGCATACAACTCCTCTCTCTCTCTCTCTCTCTCTCCTGCTTTCTACTTTATTTCTGTCACCCTGCCTCCCAACCTCATAGTCAAATTAAATATCCTCTGTATCAGTCAACCTGTGCTGTCAAAGTTTCTCGGCATGAGCCGCGCTGCAAATCAATAGGGGGAAATGAATAATTCACTGTGACCATTAAGTCTACACAACAAGAGTGATAACTGCCGGCCCCGACATTAATCTTGTGAGCCACCAACAATGGATTATGATATAACATGATAATGTTATGAAATTGAACTCTCTAGTGAATCTTACTCCCCGCCCGCCCTCTTGCATTGAGCCGTTCCCAGATGTCACTCGGGCTGTGACTGGCAGACTGCCACCCTGAGTGCCTGCGCACTGCCTGGCCCGGCTAGATCCATCTTCATTAAGGCCAGAAGCGCTGCGAGTTGTGTGTCATTATCAGTGTCTATTAATCTGAAAGCTCAGCAGGGCACTGTTGTACCAGAGTACACCGTCGTCGGGCATACAGCGTGCTTTGTACAAACACGCCCCCGCTACACAACCAACTTTCTGTGCGCTCGCACAATCCGGTTACACCCAGCTCTGACAACATGCTCTACAAACAGACTTAAACAATTTGCAGATAAAACACGCTGGCTGCTAATTGGGGAAGATAGACAATAATTACTTGTGGAGAAAAAAAAAGCCTAGTTCATAATTGTTTTTGCAAACCTCTGGGATTCACAGAAGGCAAACTGTCCCATGTGTTGGTGTCAGCGTACGGCAAGAGGCACGTGATCATGACTTGAGCATTCACGCGCGTGCACACACACACACATGCATTCACGCACATATGAATGCAGAAGAGCCCACCGGGGCGCCACATGTGATGTTGACCCAGTTTAGATCTGTGGCACAAAGTGGAGCAGGGATTCAGAACAAAAAAGACAGTGACATTTAAAAATAGGTTGACGTTCTTTTTGTCTCCTTGCCTGAGACCCTCCGTACAATGGAAGTATCCGTCTTTTGTGTCACTGGCACCATCAAGTAATTATTCTGTCACATCTTTGACTTCACAGGTCCACTGCACTGACATTGTGTTTTTGGGTAAAATAAAGCTAGTCGGGATTTGGGAGAAACTAACAGACTTTTTTTGAACAAACAAATCCATCATTCTTTGCTTTCAACTTTGTTGACAAGTAATCTTCTTTAGCTCATGGTCAAGTGGTGTGATTATGCAGTCGAGTAGGGTAGACATTTGAGATAGTGTATTGTATTTAGCCTCAGCGGCTAAAGAAAGGTGCATTTTAAGTAGTAGTTAGTAGTCCTTTTTTTGGAAAAAAGCTACCAAATCCCAAATATCCTTTATGTGAAAACATTGTTTAATTCATTTTCAGCTTTATGCCTGTGATTTTCCGACATGAAAGCTTGGGAGTCATGTCAAATCAATTCTGTTTGTCAATGTGGTGTTTACTGGCAATGCTCTGCATTTAAAAGCATTACACTCGGGTATAAATGACCCCCAAACACAAGCACAGAGCAGTTTGCAGTCAGAGTGCTAACTGAAAGTATGCTTCTAGCTTTTAATGTTGCGTGAACATAAATTAAACCTTGGATTAGAGTGCATTCTGAGTATCAGAGTAGCCAATTTAGTGACATTTTAGCAATTCAATCAGACTTTAAAAAGTGCAGTTTCCTTAAAACTCTGTTCCTGTCTGAAGTTATTTGGATGTGTTTTCGTTTTTTTTGTACATGGCAAGACCACAACGAGTAGGTGTTTGCCTGTTTATGTGGATCCAAACATGTCTACCTTTTCCAAATGCACATGTCCAAATGATTTGTGTTGTGCAACTATGTGTGTCTATGTGTCTCTGTCTTTGATGTATCTAATTTGAAAGTAGTGACCCCAATCTGCCTGCCAAGGTTATCCAACTTCAGGATGGGCAAGAGTGGGCATCAGGAGCTACTGACACAGCAGGCTTGGCTTGACATGCCCCAATTCTAAAACATGGCTGTCACTCACTTCCTCTCTGTGTCTACGTTTGTCAAACATGCATATGCGGCCCACAAACACACACACACACACACACACACACACACACACACACACCTACATGCATATATGAACGCACAATGTCCCACATACAGAACAAACAGACTTCTTAGCTGCTCAAGAATCATTGAGGAGAAATATATATCTACGCAAAGGCAAGCACACTTGCTGCAAGCACACTTGCTGATATATATATATGTGTATATATATATATATATATATAGCAAGAATTTGCTGGTGGTTAAACAGATAAACTCATGCTATTAGGAGGGTAAAATCAAATCTCCAGCACTACAAATCATCACACAGAATTCAGAAAATTCCTTCATTGAGCCTCTGTCTAAAAACATGTTTTTGTTTTTTTTCCCCCTTTCATTTTGATTACCAAATTCCGGTACTTTTTACTAGGGTGTGATGTAACCAAGCTGCTGACCACTGATTGGCCAGATGTCTATGTCACATGATGAGTCATGACGTGCATGGAATCCAAGCCTGATGCGAACGCACAGATATGTATGTTTCTCTCTCCCTGTATATGTGTGTACATACCTCTGCCCCGATAGTTGCACCACTCTCCCGCCTCATATAGCATGTCTGCTTGCGTGTGTGTGAGTGATCGCTAATGTTGCTCACTCTCTTACTTTCTCAAAACATACAAATATATATGAATGTGTCCTTCATTCTGTACTTTTTTTTATTTTGTCAGTTAAATGCACTACGTTGTTTCTAGCACCTGACTTCTTTCATATGTGAATTCTCTCGGGCTTGTGCAAAAAATGGAATTGATTTGTACATATAGCCATAGCCCCAACCATGGGCATCGTGAAGGGGGGGGGGGTTAAAATGGACCTGAGTACCCAGGGCATAAGTAGAGAGTGGGCCCCTGTAGAAATGCAAGTTTTTAGTTTTTTTTTCTATGACTCAATGAATCGTGCCTTCCACAGTTAATTGTTGATGATTACATTTCAGTAATGATCCAGAATGTTAGGTGGGAGTCATGATATGTTTGTGCTCCCACAGAGTCCTTTTCTAGTTTAATATGGTATCAAATATGTATTGATAGCATCATGAGTTAATTAACCTTGTGTGACAGTAGTATATTGGACATTCTGGGGGCCCCTCTTAATTGTGATCCGCCATCGGCCAAGTCATTCCAGGAGCTTTTGAGTGTGTCATTCATAACACGGCTAAGGGAGATAATCTAATTTAGGTGTGTATGCGCATGCATGTGTGCACTCATGTGTTTATGAAAGAGAAAAATGAGAGCAAGAGTGGGAAAGAAACTGACAATTAATATAAGCATAGGCATAAAAGCGTAAATGGTTTAGTCCACCCACAGCCAGCGGCCAGCGACAAGTGTAATGTCAGTAAGCCCAAATTGAACCAGCCATCAATATAATGTGATCTGACTGTAGCTTAAAACCCTATTTATGCTTGTTATAATTAGTATTTCCTTTCCCGCATACACCGGCATGGATAGGGGCCCACTGACATTAAGAGTGTACAGGGCTCAGAATTTGGTGCCACACCCCTGGGCTCAACCATGCGGCTGTAAACAAATGCGTATGTGTTGCATGGATAATTAAACATCACTGCAGTTTTGTCATGATGATCCCTGTCGAACGTTTGAAACCGAACCACTGCAAATAACATCAGAACTGATTCTGTATTACCATTTAGTAATTCTTGTAAATTTCTCCTTGCCTTTTCCTGAACCCTTTTTTATGTTTGTTTTGAACAACTCATTTAATCACGCAAACTCACGAGTGCGTGCATTCATGCTGTGGGGTCCCAGAGGAGTGGTCTGGTTATCAGAGAGAAGCGGTAGAAGACACAGCCCAGAGCTCAGGGCCTCAGCTAGTCAGGCTGGAACAGGTGCTGCTTTCCACTTCCTGCTTTAATTACCAACAGCACAACAAGTGGTAACACTTTGCTGGAATCCACAACTGCTGAACACGCACTAGTGCAGGGAGAGAGGATCCTGAGGAGTCTATGCAGGCCGTCTCCACTACTACCCTCCTTTGACTCGGGCGAGATGTTAGGATACGCTCATATGTGCACAGACAGAACACAAATGCAAAGACACATTCACTGCACACACCTTGAGACACGTTCACGCACTGTTCCTTTCTCTTACTTTTCAAACACTTGTTTTTTTTTCCCCCTCCATCCCTCCGGTACATCGGTTCATCGACACGGTCGGTGGTCTCCATGGATTCTTCCCTTTCATGTGACCTTTCTCTACCCCCTCCATCCATTCCATGAGCGTCTCAGGCGTCTGGTCGCCGTGAATCGCCCTGTCTGTCTGTCTTTGTTCGGGTATAAAAGGTAGAGAAAGGGAACCCGGGCGCGTAAAGGGAGATAAATCAACAGACGTCCCATGGCTCCTGCTACTATCCAAGTGTAGGAATAATGGTGCTGTTTGTACTCCCCCCACCATCACCCCATCACCCCTCCCCCCCAGATACTTCTCTTCCACCCTCATATCTCTGCACCCCAGCCCCCACCCATCCCTGTCTCTGTTTGGTACTCGCACTCCCCTCCATCTCATCGTCACATCCCAGTTTGCTTCATTGCCATCAATAATTGAAGAGATTTAGACAGGAAGAAAATAAATAACTCTCAACCAATCAAGGTGGGGGGAGGGGCACTTGCAGACATTCCTCTAGCTGTGCTCTGATACCTTTTAAAAGTAAAAGTAAATTATTCACGTGACATTTTTTTTTCCTTCTTTTTCTCCCCATAAAACCTGCACAAGGAGTATTTTGCTCTGTGGGGGAGGACGATACATCAGAGTAAAGTGTGTGTGTTTTTTTTTTCTTTTTCTCACATAGTGGAATATTTAAAATGCAAATGGTCTTTCACTGACAGCAACACTCCATCATAAATTGAAACACCCTTAAAGATAACTAAACACATGCAAATGAGCTGATTAGCTAAATATGCAAATAAATTCATTATTTATAGATGGTATTCATACAGTATGGTAATTGACACAGTGGTTAACTGTAGATTAATTATTACACATTAAGTATACAATAATCTATAGCAATGGATACAGATCAAAAGATAAGGATAACAATTAGTTGCCGTTAGAATGTTTATCTCTCTCCCATTGATCTGACACATGGCTCTGACCCAAGTTACAAATTGAAGAAATCTCATCTCTAGTGTTTATGAAGCCGAGCAGAGCGTCTCTGAATATCTCTGAATATCCATTTCAAAGCAGAACTCTGGCCCTGCATTCATAAAGGACAATGTGCATGTGTGTGTGTGTGTGTGTGTGTGGGGGGGGGGGGTTATGCTGCTTGCTGTACACTCTGTAGGTCTCTCTCTCAATATTTCTCTCTTTTACTGTCTCCCATCCTTTTCTGTCTCCTAGATCTCTGACCTGTACAGGTCTTACATTCCTGACTCCTCTCTCAGCAAGCAGACGATCGATAGATGGATCTGACTTTACCCTGACTCAATAACCCCTCATGCACGTCCTCTTCTTCTGAGCAGTGAGAGTGTGTGTGTGTGTGTGTGTGTGTGTGTGTGCGTGCGTGCATGCGCATATGTGGGGAGAGGTTGTTGATCTGCATGTGTGATTTTGTGCTTGCAAAGCATTGGTTTTGTTAGGTTTCTTGTTTTTTTGGCAAGAACCGTGCATGTGTGTACTATATGTGTAGGGCTGTGCCAACTCCAGTCTTTCACCCCAGGGCCTAAGAAGTCACGGCAGTGAGAAAACAGATTGATTTCTCCCCTCCCACGCACAAACAATTAACTACACAGCGCTCAATTAGACACACGCTGCAGACGCCTTCAGACAAGCTTCTGCCTTGACCTGGGATCTTGTTTCCTGCAAACCAAACCTATAGCACCTCTTCAACCCGGGTATCAGAACAGGCAGAGGCAGGGAGGGTGCTGGGAGACAGTGAGATAATTAGGGAGGTGTTTACGTACCCTGCTCTGGAAAAATTAACGTTTCCTTTTGTTCAACAGCGATCTTCCTAAGGATTATGTGTCCCAGCACAGAAAATGAGCCGAGATTATCTTTAATGATGTCGGCAGTGTGCAGTTTCATTATTACTGGTGCTCGTGCAACTGCTCCGCAGCTTGTGACGCTGGCTGAGTAAGCAAAGTTAGGAATGCTAATTTGAAAGGTAAGAAAATTCCAGTGGAGCACAGAAACCTCTGTATCAGCCGCCCCGATGTCTGCCTCGGGGACCCATACGTAACACATGTTGATCATCCGGTAACGAACAAACAAGGTTGTCATGTCTCTGTCAGCTCTCTGTCACTTTTCATTTTTCCATGTGCAACACTCCAGCGAGCCTGTCTCCCTCTGTATCTCTTCCTTTTCCTTGAGCCAAGACCTTTGTCAGAATCTTCGAATAATAGCGTCCTCCTACTGCTTCAGTAAATCCAGGGCTGTTCTTCGGCTGCCTCAAAAATAGATGTCTATTGTGTATTCAAGGAAGGAAAAATGCAATTTACCACCCTCAATTCTGATCCTACACTCAGATTAATCCAACTGTGAATGTAATTAATTTTACATCTATCATTCCATTTTCACCTTTTCTTTTGGAGGGGAGGGGGAGGTACTGTAATTAACAAATGATCTTAGCAATTCTAATGGATTATCAAATGTGCAACAAATGGATCATCCTATGTACATGAAAAAAAGATAAATACAAATACATACGTCACATTAAAATTGAGCCGTGAAAATTATTTTCACAGATGCTGGTGTCAACGTTAATTGCAATCCGCCGCCGCACGGCCAAGTCATTTCGGGGCTTCGAGTGTGTCATTCATAACACAGCTAAGGGAGATAATAGAATTTAAGTGTGCGCGCATGTTTATGAAAGAGAAAAATGAGAGCAAGAGTGGGAAAAAACTGAGAATTCATAGACGTATAGGCATAAAAGCTCCAGTGAGTGTTAACCTTTCTAATTATCTCAGCTTGACTCCTGGAGGCTAAGAAGATAACACCTGAAGTCACTGAGGTGGCACACATACATGTATATACACACACACACACACACACACACACACACACACACACGTGCAAACAATCCCACAAGCTTGCAGTCCTCGCACCTACCACGCTAGGCCCTTAGCTTTGTCTCTCTGCATGACTGCCTCCCCCTTTCTCACTCCTCTTTTTTCACTACCTGTTTCATAATGTTCTCTTTCTTCCTCTTCGTTGCACACGCACCCTGTGTGCAAAGTGTCATGTAAGGTCCAGCTGGTGGACTCCTTCCCCCCTGTTTACTTACGTATGGACTGGTGTCAAGAAGCTGAGCCGGTCTCACACCCGCCGCCCCTTGTTTGCGGGCGAGGCCGGCAATACGTTGTGTGCTCCCACTGATGTTTATCCCTGTCATGTCTATTGAACATGGCTTATGGCCTGTGTTTGATATTAAATCCCACGCTGAGGGGCTGGCCCGGTTGCTCGACTGATCAGATAAGCACCAGAGGGAAGGCGGGTGGATTTAACTGCTTTTAGTAATCACAACAATCCTCCCCCGCCTCCTCTATCCTCGCTATACTGTACACAGCCGAGGGATTTGCATTAATACGGTAGGCTAGTTTGGTCTTTGTTACCATATAAATGTAAACTGCCCCCCCTTCCTGTATAGACTGAGACAAAATATAAGACTTGGCTCTACATTACTTCTGAAGCTGCACCACCATCGACGGCCTGCTATATTCTACTACTCTCTTAATGGCTGATAAAATATTCACAGGCCTGAGTGTTACAGCAATATCTGGTGCTGTGAAGGTTTTTAAGGTCAACTCTCACTCAGACTCCCTCTTGCCAGCCTGTCCTGGTTCCCCTCTGATGTCCTTCCAGAGGGCCTTTCTGTAGTGACAGTAAGCCACTCTCCCGTGACTTTCCTCCTCCCTGTCACGCCGCCATCCGCCCAGCCCCCCCCCCGACTGAGAAGGTGGCATGAAAGCCATGGGACGTTTCCACCGCAGGCCCCCTTGGCCAGGGTGGCTCTACTGGGTGCTGGAGACCCGGCACGTGCTCTTTGAGGCTGTTTTACATTATACACTCATTCAAACGAAGGAGCGCTTTGAAATATTAATGGCGCTGGAATTAGCAGAGCTGCCAATCACACCCAGACACAGTGTGTCTCCATGGCCTTACGTAGCGTGGGCTTCGGTGTCACCTCCATCATCCGCAAAGTTAAACAAAGACAGAAATGCCAATTTTCTCCGCATGACATCTACAGCACAAAAAAAAACTGAAAGTGAGGACATGTGGGCTGAACCGCTCAGCCATGAAGAGAGGAGCCTGGTTTCAGGTTCTGGTTGACACTAGGACTGAGAATCACAGGGTAAGTCCAATTAAACACAACCTAGCCTATCACGGTACTTGGCTCACAATTACAATTAGGTGGGCAATATTTATGAAAAAAAGCCATCAATAAAAAAATCATACTGATCATTGATGATTTCCTTTAAAATATTTTGGGGGCATTTTATGGATAGTGAATTATTTATATATATATATATATATATATATATATATATATATATATATATATATATATATATATATATATATATATATATATATATATTAATTATATATGTAAATGTAGAGGTGGGTGATAATGGCTAGAACATATAATATACAATAGTTTCACATCAGTAGTCACAATGATTATTGAGCATTTTTAATTATGTTTTTTAATAACAACCAGGAGAAAACAGGCTGAATGTAACCACTTTATATTAAACTGGACTTGTTATTTGTCTGTTAAATGATGATGATTCAATGATTGCTATATTATCAAGGGAAATTTGCTGTATATGAACCAAGAAGGGACTGGCATTGTTTTTTTTTTCTATGCAAAACTTTAGTAACACAATCAATATAATATTGAACTATTTTCTTATTGAGCTGATGATGCAGATACTGTATATATTGATATTGTTTCATTGCCCAGGCCTAATTACGATAAAATCACAATATTGTGTTGCTGTGATCATCAATATACTGCAAGAGACTGACAAAAGAAGAAGAAATATATCTCATAATGAAAAAAAAATAATTATGTATTTATTCACTGCTCTGAGGTGTCAGTTTCACAGATCCCACTCTTCAACTCTCAATGTTACATGTCACTCCCCTCTCTTTCAAAAAGATACTACAAAACTTTCAAAAAATAATGTGATGCCAATTTTTTAATTACTATTTGGTGTAATGTATCAATAACGTTTTGCAAGATGAAGTATTGCAATATGTCCCAGCACTAATTGACACTCATGGCCGGATAGTGTGATCTGTGGCCCAGCTAGCCAGCATCACCAGCACCGAGATCCAATGTGATTCCTGGCTTCTATCCCACTCGGCTCCCATGGAACTCAGAATGCTGTTGCTGTGACATCACAGCCAGGGCTCTGATTGGTCACCAGATGGCTGCCCTGACTGGATTCTGGCCCAAACTATGCAGGCTGAATCACTGGCTCAGTTGCTGCTATGGATACTGATCCAGCCCACCTGCATTGTGCAGCAAACTCACACACACACACACACACACACACACACAACCGACACTTGCACACAGGCATGCATATAATTATAAGTATATGACATGCAATTAAACATGCTCATTCATAAAAATAAGCGACTTAACTGCCAACAACTACACCTTCCTCCTTTCGATCTGTCTTTACCCTTTATATGTCTTGTCAATTGATTTTAAAGCGTCCCTTTTTGAAGATTATGGCCCTTTAAAATCTAAGTGCCCTTGTTTAACTTAGCTTAAATGACTCTCCCTCTTTGCTTCGTGGGTTAGGCCCCATTTCAACATTTCTGAGCACTGTCCTGGGAGACATAAAGCGAATGAGAAAGCAAGGGCACGCAAAGAGAGTGAGAGGGAGGTTTCACTGTGCTATGTGTCAGTTTCTGAGCGTACGCCGAGGCTTTTACACGTGTATCTACTTTCGCTTGCCGTCTCCGTTCGGCTGCGTGAGGCAGTAAGTAGCCCTAAAGTGGACGCATTCTCGTTTAAATACACTACAAGTGGACATTAGCCCCTACTTGAGCCTTGAGAGGCTCTCCTGAAGCTTTCCTGAATTGAGACATGAAACCGGAGCGTTCCTCTATTCCTCCCTCTCTCTTCCTGCATTCCCAAAGGGATGCCTTTCAGCGCGCCTCTCTAAAGATACCCCTGGCACAAACATCCAAACACTGTTCCCCTGAAGACAGCTGCAGGCATACTGCAGTGTCCGTCCCTACAGCCAGAACTCCACCAACCACAACAACAACAACCACTCAAAGTGCTTTACACTACACTAGCGTTCATTCACCCATCTACACACATTCATATTCCGATGGTGGTGGTTGCCATTCAAGGGGCCGACTGCTCATCAGTCACACACATTCTCTCATCAACAGCGAAGCCATCAGAACCAATTCAGGGTTAAGTATCTTGCCCAAGGACACACTAACATGCAGACTGGAGGAGCCGAGAATTGGACCTGCAAGCCACAGTAGCACCAGACCTAATCAATCTGGTGAATCTGCTCCAGGCTTCTAGGAGACATCCTAATAATAATAATAATACATAAGAAAATAGTCATTATAATATAATTATATGATAGATTCACTCCTGCTCCTAAACATTATACTTCCCTTGATAATGAATAAATAATTGAATGAAAGAGTTGTTCATATAACAGACAAATTTATTACCAACTCAAATTTAATATAAAGGGTTAGGGTTATTATATCACCCAGATCTAATAATACCATAAAAAAGGTTAAGGGCTAAATATGAATCAAAAAGTAACATCAACTTTTTATGTTGCCTGTGTGTCAGCAAATCTCAACCTGCCCCCTAGAGGCCTGGAGCACTTTTATTGCATTGATAGGATTCATAGGAATTTGCTGTTGCATTCATTTTAGTTTTGAGTCATTTATGCATCTGCAGTGTTTCACTGTAAATGCATTTGATTCTTAAGAAATCTACAGCATGTTTCTTCTGAAGACAAGGTCGCGAACCCTGGTCAGCCACCATAGAAAAGTGCTTGAGTCTGAAGTGAAAGAAAATGACCCCGTGACCCTCCCGTGAAGTTCTCATAAAGGAGACAGGAAATATAACATTTGGCAGTGGGACAAGACCCCCCGCAGCACCTGTATCCTGTTCAGGCAGATCAGTATTTAGCTGAGGCCTCCTGCTACGCCTGGAGACAACGAGAGGGGACGGATAAGGATGGGAGAGGAAGACTTGGACACTGCTACCCTCCCTGCATGCCAGGGTTACGGGTCGACAGGACCAAATGTCTCCTCTCTGGCACTAACACACAGCTGTTTGGTGATCTCTCTTTGAGCTAGCCCCACATAGACACACACATATGCTAAGAAGAACACATTTGATGTCTTGTGTACTCTCAGTCTACACAGTATAAAAGAAGACAATATAGGAGAAGAAAAGAGGAGAAGTGAAGGTGCAAGGGAGAAATGGCTACAGCACTTGTAATTATACATGCTGGAAGTAACAGATTTGCAACTGTCCCTCCTTCCACAGCACCTTGCTTTGCATTTCAATGCATTGTCGTGCTCCTTCCCCAAGGTCGTCATTACAGAACAAGCTTGGCTCTAAATTCAGAAAGAAACCCGTCTCTCCTGTGCCAAACGCTCCCTGCCCCCTCCCCTCCACTATTTAAGAAAGCTGTTGATCACACCTGTTCCCCGCTCCATCCTCGGATGTGGGAATCACGATCGAAAGGAACGGCACGGAATGTGTTATCTGCTTTAGGAGCCGTGACGCTGCGTTTCTATGGCAACACTCCACCCGGCGTTACAGTCACTTCGCTGTCTTTTCTTTCACGGCCAGCTATTCTCCGAGACAGTCTGGTTCCTGTAAAAAGAAAAAAAAAGGAGGGGAGGGGGCCGCAAGAGTGAATCAGAAAAGCTGTATATCACTAGGTAATGGAATGGTTTTGTATATATATATACACACATTAATGCCTCCTTTTCCTTACTCCCAGCTTAGCTATTACAGCTATTATCATGGAGAATTCTGGGGTTGCTGTTTGATTCACTGCATTTAGAAGTTATTATTCACAAAGGTAGTTTTAACTCATGAATCTGTTCCCCCACTGACTACAAGCTATGTTTACCCAATTATGCACAAAACAGACATTCATCAGGGTGGCATTTGTTTATGCCCATGTTTACTCTTAAATAAATGAACATAGAAGCCTGTGGTGAGGCGGTAACACCCTCCCCTGGGAGCCGGCTGTCTCGCGGGGAACGTCGATCTGCATGGTGACAAACTGTTGTGCCCGATCAATACGGACCGTTATTGATCACTGGCTGATGATCAATGCCTCCTCCGTGTCTGTATCATTATTGCACAAGTGACATTAATGAGCCGTGGTGCTCCCATTATCCATATATATATATATATATATATATATATATATATATATATATATATATATATACTCACTATATGTTGCACTCACACATAGTGTATGTGATTAGGCACACACCGCGACCAATAATTCCTGATATGTCTTTTACTTAATTAGAGCATGACGTGTGCAAAAAACACACAAAGACACACACGCACGTAATTGCACAAAGGCCAGAAATCTGGCTGTGGAGACTGGAGCGGAATGATAAACTGGACCTCAGTTCACACAGGGGAGAAATGAGAGTGAGAGCAGCAGGAGGAGAGGCAAGAAGAGAAGGAAGGCTAGAGAATAAAAGACCAGTGGAGAGGTACACCACTACTACCATATCACTCTCTTTCCCACATTCCCTCTGGCTATGGAGCTCTGCTGGAGAGGAGGGGAAGGCGAGGGAGTTTATGAGAGAGAGTCAGAGGCTGACCGCTTTCTGAGGCTACGAAGAACGACTAAAGGGGAGTGAGTTTGTGTGTGTGTGCGTGTGTGTCGGGAGGAGGGGGGTTAAAAAAAGCTGGAAGACAAAGTGCTGGTGAGGGGGAGGGGGAGGAGGGACGATGAGGGATACCGGGCACATAAAAGAGCTGTGTGTCACCAAATGAAAAGGAGAAAGTGACAGGTAGCAGGAAATGAGCATGTTGAGGGGAGAAGGAGACAATGACGGGCTATATTAAGAGTGTGTTGGTGGGTTAGAAAAAGGTCGAAGGGGAAAGGATGCAAAAGGCAAAAGGCGACAGAGGAGCAAGAAGAAGTATGAATAGGGCATGAGAGAGAGAGCCATAACCATAGGGGGATAGAAAGATGGCGGTGCCGAGTGAGAAGTGAAAGGGGAGCTGATGAAGATGAAGGAGGGCCAGGGGTGGGAAGAGTGGTCTTTAATCAAAATGTTTTTCAATTAATTTTACAATTAGAGCGCTTCTCGTTAGCTTTGGCACACACAAGAGATGACATTGCTAGCAGTGCAATATGTGTCATTAATATAATGATGACAGATCGGCGCTCCGGTGGGACTGTCTCTCTGCTTTGTGACAGCTGGGCCCTCGGAACACTGTCACCTGACCCACCGTGACATCATCTAACCTCCTCCGGCGCGGCTTGCCAATGGTACAAGACAATCAAGGGGGCGGGGGCGGTCTGCGACACGACAGCTAACCTGCACACCTACTCGGCCCTGCCAGGAACAAGGGCCGACAACACAGGCTGGGTAAGCTGCTTCTCCCCCTTAGCCTCCCTCCTGTCCCTCTGTTTGTCATTCACACAAGGATGCGTGACCAAACAAACAGAAGCAGGAAATAAACTTCTGCCAGCGCCTTCGTATGGAAAAAAAATGCCCAAGGTGCACTTGTGTTACAGCATTGTGGTGTATATTGTCTCACAGACAATCAATCACTCGAGGAGCAGAGCACATGCACACAAATTCACACGTACACATACCACACACACTCCGCTGGAGCCTGACTCGCTTATACACTGTTGTCATGGCAACCCCATTAAGGGAGGACACTCAGGCTGCAACTCTGGTGAAATCAGCCTGTCTCTCTCCTGCCCCCCCTCTTCTTTTACACACACACACACACACACACACACACACACACACACTACACACCTTTCTTTTCTTTTACTCCCAGCCATTTCTATTTGTCTTTCTCCATTACTTCCTGTTGTTTGCCCCTTGTTCTTCTTCTACTCTCCTTGCATCACCCCCTGGCACACCTCCCTGCCCGTCTCTCTCTATTACCTCCGCCGCCTTTTTCATCTTCCCACCTACCACCTCCCCCTGACTTCCCAGGCAAATGTAAATATGTCATCTCATGTGTCACAAAGCCTCATCGTGTTTATAGCTTTGAGTTCTTGTTTGGTCTCCACCCTCTGCTTCTAAAAGGGCTCTGTTTCTCTCCTCGTCTGTCTCTATCTTTTTCTGCCTTGTGCGCCCAGAGAATACGTTTGTGAATGAGATTGCGCCTCCCTCTTTTATTTTTGTGCCCTCTCCAATTAAAGGAGAGATTTACAGGGGGAATCAGTCAGAGGGCAGCCTTGGAGGACAGCTTTAATAAGGGCTCCATGCTGCACCACGCTCCTTTTTCATGCTCTCGCTGCCTCTCTCTTAGGAAGATGACTTGCCATTTAGCAGGTGAAATGACAGGAGACAGGAGAAAGGCGCTACGAGATAACCCCCTCCATGACAGTGACATTAAACAGTGGCCTGGGCGTTAAAAGCCAGCCAGTTGGCATTGATCAATGCCAATTTGCAGGTGCCCCCCAACGCAGTTAAAATAATGACATAAAAGCTGGACCTCAACTGCTAAGCCAGATATTATTCATGCTCATGGCTCAAGACTCAGCTGCCACATTAGTTCCAGCAGCCATCCCATCCATCTTGCCGCATGCTAGCAGTTCGTAGGTCCACTGTGTAGCTTCGCAAATAATGGCTTGTTTAGAAACTGTGCAAGTCATGAACAGATTGGGACAAAAAAAAAAACGCCCTCACCCTACCATCGCCTTCGTACTTATGGTTGTTAATGCTCGTTCCCCTATTGGCCACCCCCCCCCACCATCCCCCACACACACACCCATCCTGATCCACTCCAACCCACTTGATGAGCGAGGCAACGCAGTATGTCGGAGAGCAGATACAGGACGCCCCCCAGAGAAATAATCTGGAGATACGGTGAGCAAGTGCGGAGGATAAGCAGCGGGCCCAGAGCTAGCAGGTGGCCGGCATGATGAGAAGAGATGGAGAATAAAAGGAAGTACAGGGATGGAGAGGGGAAAAACTGGAGGCAGTGTAGGGAGCGAGCGAGGAAAAGAGAGACGACTCAATGAAAGGAATATTGAGAGGGAAGGGTAGAACAAGAGGGGGGTACAGTCTTCATCACAGCGAGGAAGAAGAGAGCAAGAGAGAGAGCGGGATGTTGGGAGTAAAGAGGTGGTAGGATGTGAGTGGAGAGGAAGGGAGGAGTGGGCATTAGAGGGAGACGGAGGCATCTGCTGCTGCTCCACATGGATGTTTATCCAGCCCGTGGCTTCCTGAGAGACACATCGCAGAACTTCTCTCCCTGGAAGCCGCCTCTCACATCCCTCTGTTGGGCCCTGGTGTCCGTGTGTGCCCAGAGAAGGTCCGGATACATTTCTTTAGCCTAATAGTCTTTGCATACATTACGTGCTAGCCTGCTATATGCGTGTGCCTGTGGCAAGCGCTGTGCGCCTGTCTAAGTATAGCATCCGCTGTCTCTTTTCAGCATGTGTGCTAGTTTGCTCTTCTCCCCGACTCCTGTTGGGTTTCAATGTGGCGTAAAGCAGCACAAACCCCCCCCCCCCCACCCGCTCCCTGTTAGCAGACTGGAGCTGGTGTGCTCAGCTGTGGGTGAGGAAGGGGGGGGGATTCAGAGTAGATGGCGGCAAAGAGGAAGGATGAGTGTTTATATTTAGCTCGATCTTGTTGGGAGGCCAGACTGAAGATTTAAAGCACACCTTAATATTTCCCCAGTACAGTCACCAGTAAATACACCACCCGACAGTGAAAACATGTTACAGCAGCCTCTTAAAAGGGAGGGGAGGAGAGAGAGAGCCGTGTGTTGCACTGTGCGGCCGTTATGAATATTTGAAGCAACCATATCGCTCGGCTTCTGGTTGTTGCTCGAGGGGGGAAAACATGGGCGCGGGCGCGGGGAGGTTGGCAGTGCGGAGAGAGGCCGGGTAGGATGGAGGGGGGGTGTGTGTAGGAGGGGGGTGGCAGGGAGGGGTAGCAGGCAGTGGCGGGAGGCAGTGGCCCATCCTGAGGCTGGCAGCGGGCGATCAGTGAATGAAAGCAGGGCAGGTCATGAGTGGGTGAGGAGGCGGGACTCTCCTGCTGCTGAGACAGATGCCATGGTTGTTAGGCTTAATTCCTTCTGCCAAGCACCACCCAGCACTGGCCAAAAACAAACTCAAATGCTTGTGGCCAGTGTGTGTGTGTGTGTGTGTGTGTGTGTCAATAGAGAGAAACAGCACTGTTTGATTCGGTATCAGCCTCTACCAGTGGCACACACACAAATCAGAGCAGTAATCGCTCACTGTTCATATTCCCGTCCACCTTCCTCTCCACCTCTCCTCCTCTGCTTTCAGAGACTTTCTCTTAGTCCTATCTCTGTTTCTCACCATCCATCTTCCTGACTCTTTCTCGTCTGTCTTTCTCTCCCTCTAAATCTTTCCTCAATCTTTCCCTCTGCAGCAAAGCCAGCTCCCACTGCAGTGAAAAGAAAAAAAAAAGGCATAGAGAGGGAGAAAGAGAGCGAATAGCGAGAGGGGGTGAGGGGCACCCGCAGAAGTAAGAGATTGAAGGAGCAGTGTGGTATTTGGCTCACTGTTGCATTATTGGCTCTAGTTGATCTGATCAGAGCAGATTACAGGAATACAATACTCACAAATCACCGCTGTGCCTCTTGCGCTTCGCCCGCCCCACCCCACCCAAAAGCCCCACCCCCTGCCGCTCACGAGCATAGACACATAACGAGCAGAGTCACACACGCTCGCACCTTTCCCTCAGCCGACACCACACCTGTGGCTTATCTTGCCTTTTTGTAGTTGCCTCTCTTTATACCCAAAGCGTGGCCAACGCTTGAGCGCACACGTCATTCACTACGCCACCGCCTTTCATGACGGGAGG
Organism: Eupleurogrammus muticus; assembly: GCA_036785175.1. Classification (NCBI taxonomy): domain Eukaryota; kingdom Metazoa; phylum Chordata; class Actinopteri; order Scombriformes; family Trichiuridae; genus Eupleurogrammus; species Eupleurogrammus muticus. The sequence goes on along the minus strand of JAYKQN010000011.1, from coordinate 14,953,395 downwards.
CATCACCCATGCAGCAAGACGTAATTACTTCTTGACTAATAATTAGCCAAATTAATAGCAGCAAAAGAAGGCATATTCTAAAAGCTGAATGCGTTCGAGTTTACCCCTATAATCTGTTCGTTATAAATGAATATATTTTTTCTTCTTCTCCTTCCCTATGCTCTGTTGCTCTTTCTTTCTCTTCACTTCCCTCTTTGACTTCGGTTTAGCACAGCTGCATTGGAGGCTTTTGTCGGGGGGGAGTAGGGGGCGGGTGGAAGTCTGACTGAGCCAATGCCAGTGCGACATGTTTTTGCATCTTTACTTACACATTAATTCAAGTATTGATCACATTTGCGTTAAGCTCGTGGAAAAAAAAGGAAGAAAAGGGAACATCGGGGGAAAAAAAACACTGAACGAAATTCATCAGACCCAGCAGCTGCTGTTGACATGTGGGAAACAAATACGCTGATTGGACAAACACATCATACACTTCCACACCTAGAGTTGAAGACAGGGTTCAAAGCCCCCCTCCCCACCTTACTGACAAACACACACACACACACACACACACACACACACACATTGGAGCGTACACACAGACAAACAACCACCACCTCATTCATTTCATCTGCAGCACAGCAGGCCTTTGGACACCAATCCATAAACATTGATTCACACTTCGACAGCACTTATTCATTTATCTATTTACTCATTCATTCTCTTATATGTTCCATGTCAAAGAAGTATCAGCTACTGTAGCAGAAGTCAAGTAATTGATTGACTCGTGAGAGCCAAACTTCCTGTTGTTTGTTATGTGCTGCTCTCGCCTTGTTTTTTTCCATCGCTAAAACTAAATGGTAAAAAAAAAGATTCTCTATCCCCTGTTGTACTATACAGTAGGTCATCAGCATCCCAGAGTTTCTTGAATAAACCTGAGTGATTTGACCCGACAATTAAATGACAGTGCTTTACAAAAATGAGACGTGTGCATCACATTACAAATGCTACACTTCACCATTGTAAAGCAGAGGAGTGATCTCTCTCTCTCTCTCTCTCTCTCTCTCTCTCTCTCTCTCTCTCTCTCTCTCTCTCTCTCTCTCTCTCTCACACACACACACACACACACACACACACACACACACACACACACTGTTAAAAGCACTACCAAAGCGCGTCACGGTGTCTGGGTGGTAGACAGGCTTCGGAGACAACAACGGTGAAAATTAAATTCCATTTAAGGCTAATCCCATTTCCAACCTCTGCTGAGTCTCAGTGCTATTGTGACAGTCAGGGGAATCTGTCTCAATTGTTCCATTTCTGGGAATTGATGGTGAAACACGATACAGCATAAATAATGGAGTTTGATCACCAAGATGAGGGCCCTGAAGGAGACTAGGACAGGGTCAGACAAGCATGCTGCAGGCGAGGCTGGTGGGGAGGGCAGCGCCGTGGCAGACGAGAAGGTGAGAAGAGACAGGCGAGCAGGAAAGGTGAAAGGCCGGAGAGAAGGGGAGACGGTAAACAATGTGTGTGCATTTCTGCCATGCTAATTCTCTTGACATTTTATGGGTTGTATTATTTTACAACTGCTCTTACCGACAGAGACAAGGTGAGAGGGGGAAGGACTTTAATGTAGCACAGGATGCAGCACTGAAAATAGACCCTGTACTTCCTCCTTCTGGTTAAAACCATGGGACCTTTTTACAGAAACAGTATGTATAGGAAAATGGCAAAAGACAAATAGTGTCTTGATCCTGTTATGAATTATACAATGAATTGCAGATATGATGTTTGGGAATTTAAAAGAAATATACAATTTTTCATAAAACTGTTTAAGTGTAAGACTGGGAAAATGCATAATTAAAAGCCTACCCTATGCAAATGTTGAGTATGTGATATTGTAACTTTCTTTCCACCACTGAAGCAAGCGTTACAAGAGCAACTGAAGCTAGCATTAACCGATAACGCTGAAGCTGACTAAAAACTGATTAATCAAAAACACATCAGGTAAGATATACGTATGTGTATTAAGATGGAGCTTACTGAGTGGTTTTACGTCACAATTTCTATGCTTAATGTTTTTAAACAATGGACTTTTTGTAGTTGTATGAATTGATACACATCATGTATAAGTGTAACTCATGGCTTCATATCTATAAGCACATATATACAAAATCTGTAGGCGAAGGACAATTCATTTGTGACCAGAAACAGTCCCACAGCTATTTGCAGGCCTTAACATTGACCAATTATGTTCAAGTAGGCTCTGGTTACTATGGTAGCGTGCAAGTGACAAGGCCGCGTGAAGAGCTGCACGGAGGTAGAACCTTCGGCCAAACGGTATCTCTAGACTCATGGGATTTTGTCAGACAGTAAACAAAGACTGATGAATGGAAACGGAAGTCTTGGATTGGATATCCACTAGCTCCACTGGAAGCAGCAGTAATAGTGAGCTCAGCCCCAGAGGCCAATTCGCTGTTGACAATAGCCGATCTGTTCCGGGATTGTTCATGGCACCTTTCAAACAGGATTGAGTAATTAATAATTATGTCACACAATTCAATAACATGTTTTTTTCCAAAATAAGGATCCATGCAGTTCACTGGAGAGGAGGAACTTAGTCACAACATAGCCTGGTTACCAAACATCCCTACATCAAACCACCAGTAGTGTCACACATAAAAAGACCTGTATACACACACACACACACACACACACAACCACACACACATCTTGTCAATGAAAGTGAATCGGCCATTGGCACCCCAAGGGAAATTGAACAAGAATAAATTATCTTGCTACTCTGTAGTAGCAGCTCCTCTCTAATCGAGCACTGGCATCGCTTAGTGTTCCTCTCCCTACCAGAGTAAATATACTCATCTATTATATGAAACAAAATGGTTTCCTAGTTGCAGCATGCTAGAAAGGCTGGGCTTACCATTTAATAGCATTAATATGAAATAAAATATACAAGCCTTCATTTCGGTACCATGATGATGATGATGATGATGATGACAAGAAGCAAGGAGAGAAACAAAAGGCAGACCAGTCCCCCTGGCTGTAATTACACAGGGGATGAAATGAGGTGTTCAAATGTAGCTGCACATTTATGTGCCAGAGAAACTGGAGGGATGCTCATCTCCTGGCCACTAAAACGGTGCAGAAACAACAGGAAACTGACACGTAGAGATGGACGTGCAAACACCATCCACCTACTTTTCCCTATTTGCATTAATTTCACATCCAACTCCAAATTCTGGTCCATTTTTACAGTCGGTTCACGTCCAAGCTGGCACTCAATTTCACCCACTTGTGCATGCAGCCTTGTATTCGCAGGTCAGCATGGTTAAAGCTGACACTTTCTGTCAACACACCCATCACTAACCCCCATTAATCGTTCACTTAGTCTCCTTCGCTGTGCTGCCTCACTCATTCATTCACCCACATGTGCATGTGTCCTGCACAAACACACACACACGCACACACAAATACACACGCTTGTCACCCACTTGTTTGTTTAGCAATTTTGCACATTTGCACAGGCCTTCACTTGTTCACGATGCTCTCACCCACTCATTCCACATTCATTCATTTTGCCAGCCACTCTTGCTTTCACCTGGTCCTTGATCTCTCTGCCACCTCTCCTCAAATGTTTTATCTTTCTCTCACCCACTTTTACTTTTACTCACGCATTGTTCCCAGTCACACACTCTGTCACACACTTCTCATCTAGTCCCTCCCTCCCCATCATTAACCCTCTGGATCTCACCTCACCTCTCTGTACATCCTCTATAGCTCCTTTGTCCTAAGACTACGACCACTATCTCGCCTCTCGGTGTCGCGTCCAGCCATTACAATAACAGATTTAGGAGCTCCTTTATGTGATAATCAGGTTGTCATCCGTGCAGTCAAAATCAGAGGCCTGATAAATAAAGGACTCATCTCAGTTGGCGACCAGCTCACTGCGTTTAAATAGGTGACACCGGAGTGCATTCTGAGCAAACCGGATCAATGCCAGAACCCCTGGGGTCCCCTGAAACGGTGAACAGAGACAAAGCTTAGCGCTCGATAATAATGCCGGGATAGGCAGCTTGCTCCCTATTTTCAGAGGAACTCTCCCAGGGCTTGTCCTCCACTCCCCTTATTTTTTTTTGTTCCCGTCATCACAATGGGCCTTTTCGAGCCATTTTTCAGTTAGCTGAACAAAAAAAAAATGAAAACCTTTAGATTTTGTTTGCTATATGGAAGGTTAAGCTGTTGCACTAGATGTGGGGGGGGGTCATTCCTATCTTCCTATCTTCTCTGATCAGTGCGCTGGCTGCTGACCAATCATCCCACCACATTCCCACTATGGCCAATTTACCACTATGCCTAATCTCTCCTCTGTGGTCAAACTGTTTGCCATCACTCGGAATATTATCGCTAGCCCTCGCGTGTCACTCCCGCCCTCATTCAAGCACCAAGCCTGGCTTGAAAAAAGCAGACCCTCCCCCCCACTTCAACACAACCTCTCAGAAGCCCCCTATTTCTCATCTCACCTTGCATCAACTTACATGCCCTCCTGTCAAAAGTTCTATGCCCGGCGATGGCAATAATAAAAGGTTCCCCCCTTCTCCCTCTGTGGCTCTTTTCCCCTCACTTTGATTTTCTGTCCATCAAGGGGGCGTGGATTAGCGCTCTCTTGTTTATCTGCTCGTCAGTTTTATCTATCTATCACTAAGCCGTCCGCCGTGCTGCAGCGGCCTCAGCACTGCATTAATCCCCTATCAGCCAGCCAGCCATCCATCACCCCGCTGTCTATCACGTCAGATCCATCATCCGCCCATCTGTCTCACACTGCCCAGTGCTCGGAGATGATCTCCTCCGAGAGCCTCGCTGGCGAGTCGTTGAGGCTGGAAGGGACAGTGGGGCAGGGAGGAAATTAGAGAGAAATGCGGAAAGAGGAGACAAGTGGAGAGGCTGTCTCACTCTCAGTTCTCGCTGTGTCACTATGTGCTTATTAACTGTTGTGTTTGTTTCCTTATAATTTGCTTGTTTTCCTCGCCCGCTAATTCTAGCCAGTGGGAGAAGCACCATCAGAGGGGGAGAAGATAGCTGCTGGGGACGAGGGTCATAAATCCCACAAAACCCACATATACTCAGAAACTCTAGCCCCGCCTTCCACAGCACGTCGGAGCGGGGAAGGGATATTTTCTAAAGCCTCCGGCTTTAAAACAGCTCAATATCTCGGTTCATCAGGGGTCATTTGTATTTCCATCCATATCTACTAACATCGGAAGGTGACTGAAGGGGGGCACGTGAACGGGAGAGAAAGTGAGCGTAGGTCAAACGTTAGTACACTTGCAGAGGAAGGAGAGTCCACACAAGTGCATGTAAGTGTCAGCGCAGGGCCAAGAGAGTGTAAACAGCCACATAATAGAGAACCGGTGAGCACATACACATTTAGGTGTTTGCTTAGGCGTAACTGCAAAATGCGGGGTGAGCAAACAGGTATGAATTGTGGGCTGAAGTACCGTAATTATTGAGACTAATTGCCAAATAGAGTCTGTGAGGTTATAACAAATTGTTTTGAGGGTTAATCTAAAGAACACAAGAAAAGGGGTTAATGGTTATACTTTGAGACTGTTAGTGGAAGCAAGCTCAGGTTTTTGCAGCAAGGAGGGCTTTATGTGCACCTAAGAAGTAGATCTGTGGTTAATACTGTTGTTTAATACACACACCTTCTACCTTTTTTTCAAGTAAATAACTCAAGACAATTGCGCCGATTAATTCCGGAGGGGGAAAAAAGTTGCCTGGAGTGTGGCAATTAATCACAGCTTTTAATTGTGCAAAAACACTAGAAGAGTCAAAGCGGACGTGAGGCAAATAGTAGTTAATCTAGACCAGGTGTGCAATTGTCACTCTCTTTATCAACGATTTCAAAAAAAAGTGCAAAATGATATGATTGCTGCTTGCATAAATAACTTGATTTGCCCGGTAGCCAGTGCATACATCATTTGTTTGATGCAAAGTAGCCAAGCAAAACCTCTTTTCAGCAAGAGGAAAACCGAGGGACTTTGTGTCTCTGTTTCTGTGTAATGATGAATTCATCAGGCCCCGCCATGTAACACAAGCTCTGTCATTTGCAGAGTTAGTTGCAACATAATCCCTACAGACAAACAATTGGTAGGCAAGTGACAATTATTTGGCGACCAGAAACCAATCCGGTTTCCATTTGTAGCTTGATGCTCAGCTCATGACACAGTATTTTAACAATGGTTTTAACCAAACATGAATGATTAAAATATATGCTGTGGAAGCTGCACTTCAGTAGTTTTTGTTGTATGTTTGTGTCACCTTGCCACCTCCACTACTCCATTCACTACAATCTTCAGCTCCTTCAGAGTCACAGGTGATGCTCAAATGTGCCCCGACAAGTAACGTTACCTCTCTGTGTGGAGGGAAAAAGACTAGAATACTCGCAGCTGGTGACTGGTGGTTGAATGCAGCTGTGGGCAAGCGGACGCCATTTCGAGTCTACTAACACACAGATCACCGATCCGCTCAGGCGGGCAATTCGACTCTGTCACACACTCTGTATAAAAGAGACAGCCAGCACGCTGCGAACAGTCAGGACATGGGCGAGACATATTGACGCCTCCATACATGCACAGACAACTCTTTTCGTTTATTAAGTTCCCAGCAACATTATAGCATGGAGCAGCATCACTAAAAAAGTCCTCTCAACCAACCCTGCTGCATCGGTTGGAGCATAGCCGTATAATCAATAACTCTCTGATTGATTACACATTCTGTCTGTCTACTTGTAACACAGACTACGTGACAACAGTCTGTGCAGGGTCGTATTTATTTGCCTGACAAAGCATTGAAAAAGACGAGGGAATGCAGGTTTATTTGTTATGTCCTTATATCGCAAAACAGTTTTTCATCTTGACGACGCATATCATCAAATTTCGTATTCGAATTTTGAATTTTCATCACAAGCATAATGTTGACCAATCATGTTTGAGCAATATAACTTCTTCAAATTGAAGCTTCTATTAGCTTCTGAAGTTGCTCCACAGCCATACAGACATTTTTTTACACAGTCATCAATTGGCTCTAAGCTAGGTACAGACTGATTTAGATAGAGACTGGTAGCACACAATAAACAGCTCTGCTTTTTAATAATCCACGCCTCCAATTCGAACAAATGAGAGCATGGTTCCCTGAATAAATATCAGTCTGGTGTTAGCCAGGCCAGAGATAATGTATGTTTCTGGCTCCATAGGATGACCACAAAAGAAACAATACAAGACGATAATCTCCATGTGAATATGTGTGCGCTCATCTTTCAGTGACAATAGACTGATATGGTGACATAGGTTTGAGTTGAGCATCGAAACTCTGTATTACTCAGGCAAAACAATATTGTTGGCAGCTATGTCGTCAGTTATTATTATTTCATAGAGATAGACAGAAAAGTTTGTAAAACTTGGCTAACAGCCAACAGCCATAAAGCTGGCCGCTCTCCTGAGGTCTCTGTCTCTCAACCCACTAACCTTCAGCTGGCTTCTCCCATCACTGTCACAGTGGTACTGTGTATGTGTGCTGCTTTGACCGTATTAGTTAGCAAATTAAAGGGCTAAAGCAGCTCATGTTCCCAACGGAAGGCGTGACAGTGTTGGTTTGCCGTATGTAGGGTTTCTTCTTTGTCTTGGTGCATAAACGATGTGATCCTCTTTCAATGCAGTCAGAACAATCGGCACCGATGAATGAGGAAAGAGTGAAAAAGAAAGGAGCAGATAAGACATTTCTTTACACAACAGCTTGAAAAACAAGTGAGTTCCAACATTGTTCAGGATGATTGCTTCACCACATAGTATTGGTAAAAAAAGAAAAAATGTCCGTACAAAAATGTACAACATTTTCCCAACTTGGCTTACATTACCAAACCAAATGAAACCAGTAAAAATATGTTAAATTACACTATATTGCAGGGTAATTACCACTGGTAAATAAGTAGGTCGGTATTACCATGTTTTTTACATATCCTGTGTAATAGAACATTCTATTATAAAGTTGATAAGTTGATGGGTATTAGGAGAGGTTTTTTTGTATTGCAGCTGTAGTTTGTATTTAGCAGAGATCAATTACACTATACATTATACTGTTAACTTTAGGCAAGGCAAGGCAAGGCAAGGCAAGTTTATTTGTAGAGCACAATTTATACACAGGGCAATTCAAAGTGCTTTACAGTTACGCAAAATCACAAGAGGAGAGCAAAACATACATAAAATCACAAAAGGAAAATCATAAAACATAGAATTCATCATTAATTTAAAAAAGAGTGAAGATTGTAGAGACGATATTTTCAGTTTTCATATGCACGATTATTTCATATGCACTTTACCATATATTCAAAAAGCATAGTTTGTGATAGAATAAAATAAGAAAAGTTGAGTGGCTCATCCACAGACCAGATGCATATAATTATCGGATGTTATTATATTTATTTTGCCCCAAAATGTGTGTTTTGCTGCTGTCGCTATTTGTGCAGAAACAAGGTTTTTCGCAGAACCAAAACCAAAAGGTGCGTTCCATTGATTTTTGGGGTCAGTGAATTGAGTTATCCTCTCACCGTTTCTGGCTCTAATTCAAAAAAGTTAATCCACTTAACATGTTTACATGGCGGATGCAATAATTTCAGTATTGCCTTGATCGGGCTGTAATTGAGTTACTGGCATTTGTGTAAAGTGTGAAGCAGTGCTGTACACGGACACTTTGGAAATAGTATCAAAGGTTATTGTCTTCTTTGGTTATTGGTTAATGTCTTCAATGTGCCGGGTGGGACAGGAATCTTTGGAAGACGCGGACTCTGCAGAGAAAACATGTGTTATAACAACCCGCAACATAATAAATCCCATTCAGTTCTTTCTTTTTTACAAAATGGAACTAACCTTGTAGGCCTGTACACACCTATAAGGATCATTTATTTTTAGTCATTAATCATATTTACTATATACAGCAGAAATGCCAGTAGAATATGGAGTGTTGCCCTTTACATTTGTTTGAACTTGTATGGTAATTATGACCTGAGCTGTGTGATCCGTATCACAAAATATGAAGTAAACATGTGGAGTAGGAGTTTTCATTTCTGCTGTGTTTCATTACATGACAGAATTTACCCTCAGAATAGCCCACAATTGCTCTTGCAGGACATTTCTTCCTAAATCTACAAGAGCTTACAGGATGTGCAATATTATCTACAATATCACAGAGCCATAGAACTTATATGTGAAGCTTAAAAAATCACAAATGCGGTAGCGTATCATAAATGTAATGCAGTGTACTCAAATAGCCGCGTAGGTCACAGCTATAACTGCACAATAATCCTGTGAACAGAACTACTTTAGCTCTATACATGTGGGCAACCAGTTGACAGCCGAGATTCTTTTTCAGTTTTAACATCGGAGGGCCTCTATTACAAATGGAATAGGGGGGAAAGAGACGTGTGAAGCCTCTGCTTTTATCCATAATGAGCCTAAACAAACATCTCCAAACAAACATTCTTCTTCCACTGGCAGCCGAATAAGATGAGACAGCTGGCAGAGAGCATCCATATCCATCCTGAGTTAGCTCTAATTAGAGAACTCCTCTCATTCCTCTGGCCCACAGTATGACAGATACTGCTCAATCACCACACCAGCACTGAGCATGGCTTCTCTGGGTATACAATATATGATCAGCAATTAAAGCATACAGTAGAACCTGCTTTTACACACTGGACTCATCCACATACAAGCGTAATATACTGTACTTTTATGTCCACGTGTGCGTTAACGCCAAAGTCTGCATGCAGCGTGTCGATTTATGACTTACAGTAAAAACTGTGGCATAAATTGTAAAAAAGGCTGCCTTTCCAATAAAAGGTTGAAACCCGCAGTCCGTAACAGATGAAATTACCAGAGGGAGGGAGGGAAAGACACAAACAGAAACACGCACACAGCCTCATAAACACATACCTACGATATTTCGACCACACTGAATTAATCAGCCCTTAGACAAATAGCTGAATAAATACTGTGGATAACCAGATCAATATTGTACACTCAATTCATTTGAGTTCACAAAGATGTCAAATTCAGCATAGTTCCATAGCACACTGATTAAACTGGCACCACATTAATTCAGTAAATCAATAAAACCAATCTTTCAAATAAATCAAGTCGCATGGACGACTAGAGCCAATTGGAGGGCAAGAACACATTAAAATTCCACCAACTGCATATCTATGTCAAGCAGGCAGCACACTGATTTGCTGTGTGGATTCCACAATTTGGAATGAGAATGATTAATCCATGAAACAATAACCAGGGTGCCAAGAAGGCACATGGTAATTCTATGATGATCAAAGACTCAATTAAATCCTTTTCCATTCTGTTCTCTAAATGCCTGATGTCTGTGGCTGCAGAGCAGGCGTGCATGCACGTGCATGTGTTGTGTGAGAGCCGCGAGGCGGCCAGAGGTTAAAGCTGTGGTCTTGCAAGTATCTTTTTGTGGTCAGATGATGTATGAAGTGTGGTTCATTTTCATACTCTAATAGCTCTACAGGATGGGAGCACAAAGGGGTGTGAAAGTTGGATTATATGCACATTAATGTCCTGAAAAACCAGCCAGTGTGTTTCATCGAAAATATATCATTCTGCATGCATCATGTTCGTGAAACCCATGATTTAGTTTTCCATTCTAGTTCATGAAACATTCCTCAATTTCTGTCTCAATTTCAAATGGAAAATAGCAAAGCAATCAGTTACTGAAATTGCTGCACTGCGCTGTGGTTTGTAGAAACAAATGGGAAAAAAGCTCTTCACAATGACCAGTAAGAGATTTGCTGAGCATGTACCTTTATTTCACATTGATACTTTCAAATCCACACCTATGGTTCTCTGGTAGACATTTTTGATGTGAAAAAGTTGGTAAACAGGTGTCATAATGGCACTAATTAAGGTTCCATTTGATGTAATAGAGCCAACACGCACAGTAGCAGCAACCTGACGGGACCTAAAGTATAAGTATCATTGGAAACACCTGTGTTTATAAACTATTTCATGTCAATATGGCTACCATTAAAAAGGTTTATTGTTGACCACTGGTGCAGCCATGAATTTATAGTAATGTATAGGGAGGACTCCTGGAAAAATGGCTGTACCTTCCCTGCCTTCGACTTGGCTATGTACAGCTGTGAAAATGGCTAGTCTTCATTTTCTTATATTTAGCAGTCCAAACTCCTTGGGAAGACAAGATGTCCCCAAAATAAAACAACTGAGAAACTTGAGTTTTCTGGCTATTAGGTGAAAGGTAGCAGATAAAAAATGTGCATGATAATATTGTATATGGACAGAAACAGGTATAAAAATAATGAGACAGTCAAAGTTACTCCAGATTCCATAATGCAATGTTTGTAATGACTATGCCGTGTTATGCGAACAAGTCATACTCTCAAACATAGTTGGAAAACTTTGTTAGTAGGTTTTAATTTTATCTGTATTATGGCCCTGTTTCCAGCCTCATTAGGTGTTCTCAGAGAAAAAAAGGCACTACAAATCACCCATGCTACCTGCTCAGGACCAGAAAAAGTGAGCAACTAGCTAGTGAACACAGTGGCCTATTTAGCAAAAGGAGTTGACAGACTCCAAAAAATAGAAGGTGACAGAATATTGGATTTATAACTCTAAATTAATGGTAATGTAGCAGGTGTATACAATATGTTTGCCATATCAACTATTTACAGTAGTGATATGTCAATGCTGTGCAGCTCTATTGCCCATAATTGGCAAAAAAAAGTTTATTAATGCATGGTTGAAATTAGCCTGGGTATACCCATCATTCATTGCACGCAAATTCACTGCGCTGTGGAACTTAGTTTGGACACTAAGGGCCTAATTTTCCCCTCATCTAGGGAGCCAATCACGGAATGGGGAGAGTGCAGCAAGATGATGACGAAACACAGAAGCAACTTTGTTAAAAACTGTGGATCCAACATGGTGGCAGATGGTAATTGACTGATGCAGCCTTAGAAAGTGTTCTAAGTAACTTAGACCGCAAGATTATTTTGAAAAATTTGCAACTTTTAGTTCTAAACAATATTGGGTATCGGGTACGCCATCGGGTATGTTTGATATGAATGGCTTTCAGCTACGTACCAACACGTGTTACAGACTTTTGTAGCTCCCAATAAACAGTTCTGGGCTTTCATAAACCATGCCTCCAGTATGAACTCGTGAAAAAACGTTTTCTAGACCAAATATCAATTGATATGAGATGTTAGCCAGGCTATGTTTGAATAGGAAATCGCAATATTGCTCTCTGAAGCCAGTCTTAAGATAAGTTAAATATTTATTGCCTCCCTTAGGAGGAATATGTCTTGGACACGAGGACGATCCATTAACAAAAACATAAAATTAAATTAAAATAAACTGTTGCACAATGCCCATGAGTAGAAGAAATTATTGCATGATGCCCAACCAAATTTATTGCACGAATGTCCACAGAAACTGCACAAAGGACCAACACTGACACACAACAACACACAGATTTCATCTCCTACTGAGTGAAACTAATGAAAAGTTTTTATGCAGTAGCTTTCCACAAGCAAGTATTGGAAATTTTATCCAATAGCATTCCTGTTATAAACCGATTTCTGCGTCAGAGGTAACTAACAATTTCCAGTTCACACATAAACACACAATTTGTTTGCTGCATGGATTGAACACCGAGACCAAAAGTTGACAGGTTGTGTTTTTGTAGATCACAGAATACCACCGTAGCCAAGAGGCGAGTGTTGTATGCCAAGGCGTTGGTTGAGGAGGTGAAATTATGATACCATGAGTGTGAGCAGGATTTTCCTTTGGTTCGCGTCCATATGTGCAGAGGAGCCAAGGGCCTGAGGATTGGAGAAGAGTGGCACAGGGCAGTCTCAGGTGAGATGTGCATAGTCCCAACATAATTATAATCCTTAATTAATCCACTCCGGATGCACACACTCTCTCTCTCCCTCCCTCTTCTTCTCTCTCCTTCTTGCTCTCTCTCCTGAAGTTCATTGCCCTGGGTGTTTATACACTTTTTCCATCATGGTACACCTTCCCCCTTTGTCTCATTTGGCATCTGCCTACTGTATTATGCTCTAGGTGTTTTAGCAGCTGTTTATGAATATATGTGCCCTTTCACACCTCTTGCTAGGAGATCCATCTCCCCCACCCCCTCCTCTTTTCACTACCTGCTCTACTCTGGCTCCCATCTTGGCTGACAGGCAAACAAATAACTTCCTTTTTTGGTCTCGTGTTGCTCCATGGTGTTGCTTCTTCTCACAGCCGCACGGTGTGGCTATGCAGCCATACACGCACAACGAACACGCACAAACACAAACATGCTCACACCAGCCCAACGCCATATATATTCCAAAGGGAGTGCGGCTGACACAAATACGAATCCACCAGAGCCGTCCTCTGTGGAGTGACTCTGGTGAGACTTACTCAGGTGAACATCACACACACATACACACACACACACACACACAGAAAAAGAGTTCCCATTTATATACATGTCTCTCCAAATTCTGCTGCCTGACTGAGTGCCTTGATAGCTCTGACGATGTTGAGTAACTCCTGTATTAGTCATCGAGAGTGAGGGTTCAGTGCCAGAAAGTGAGAAGTGGGTCGTGTAAACGGAGGTGTAATGAAGGAACATCAGAGTCCTGCAGGCAGCCGATGAAGGGTCTGTAACATGGCACTAAGTTGGAGGTAATGAGGACAAAGGTTCAGTGTATTGACGCCGCCGAAGCGCCAGGTGTGATCAGGGCCGACGACAACGCCTGCCATTACCATTCAGCCTCACGCTCTGCCCGCTACAGCCGAGCCAATTAGAGGGGCTCTGTGCCACTCTGGCCCGAACCCTCCGTCAAGCTATCAGAAAAAAACATAAGGATTGATTGGAGAAGCTATTAGGTCAATTGATCCCTGTATCCTTTCATCTGGGTGCTCCTCCTTTATCAGATAGACGGATTTGAACGTAGAGAGCAACTCTAATTACCTAAGGACAAGGCTTTAACTAAGATGGACCCTCCTCCCATCTTTCTCTTTTCTAAGCTTTTTTTTTACTCCTTTTCACCCTTTAGTGTTTTTTTTTTTAGATTAAGCAGTTAAATTGTGTCAAAGGAATATCCTATTTTGACATTAACAAGGCTGCTCCTGTGTGTTATGCTGCCTCACTGTGTATTCCTCCTTGGCATATACAGTACGAGTAGTATTTCTCCTTGACTTGGTTTGCTATAGGTGCAAAGGGGATCAGAATCGATCTCACAGTGTTAAGAGCACCACTGCCATTATAAACCTTTGGCAGGAGCTGCCACAACTGATTTCCCGAAATGGCAGACAACCAGTAGGGCGAGATTATATTGATTTGTGATTATTATTCTGAAGTGCCTTCAAAATTGGATCATGGACCTTGAAAACCCATTAAATACATGTTAAGAAATAAAAAGTGACAAACGGCCTCTGTTGATGACTGGTATTTGAAGTTGCTTTCAACAATCTGAATAGTAAAATCAGGCACAAAAGGGGCAATCAGAGAGGTGGCTGGAGTTTCGCCATTGAAGTCGCATTGACACACGTTTTAAATACCAATTCACAGTCACATTTCCTCCTGACAATCTGTGAAAAACTGGATGAATTACTGGAGAGGCTGATTGGTTCCATTGATTGAGCATCACTGAGTGTTTTCACTGCACCAAGTTGTCTCTCAGTCAATAGATACAACCCAAATACACCAGACACTCAATCCAATGTGTTGCTACATGGGCCCATCCAGCTAATTTAACACCCACTCCATTTATGAAAAAGAGTCCTCATCGATTTCTTTTTTTTTCTGTTCCCGTGCTCTCGTTGCTCCTGTTCATTTTCGCCATACCGGCGCCTACACGTGCTCAAGGCTGGCAGCAATTGGATTGAATTAGTGTGTGGTGGGGATGCTATAAGATTGGCTTCCCAAAGCCCCACACCTACAGCTTTTTTCCCAGATGCAGCAGAGCCGGTCTGCAGTCGCCGGCTGCTGCGTGTGCGGCCACATTCGCAGAGAGAACCCCACGCAGTACAAAGGCCATGAGCTTCAAAATGGAGGCACGCTGCCCATCACTTTCTTTTGCACCTCTGCACAACAGACCGTTTCTGCTTGTTGCCCCATTATGTACTTGCTCCCTGTTCTATCTCCTTTCCCTCTCTAGTCCTCTCTCTCTTTCTTTTCGATCCGTTAAAGCACGTCCGAGATCCCAATATGTAATCTAGCATTTGAGGGGGAAACAGCCAACACGTAACAAGCTGCCATAGAAAACATAATGGGGTATTTTTGATTGCAGTAATTAGTCCAACAACATCTGTTTAAAACAGTTAGTTGGTGCCGGCGGTGGTAAAACACTGGACCACAATAACTGTCATTACCATCATAATGGCTTTCTTGTCGTGACAAGACTTATCAGGCTGGTTGACAAGCACAGTGCTGCCGGTACCAGGAGTGAGAAAACGCTACCTGGTGCTCCACAATAAACAGTTTCTAGGTCAATTCTGTGAAAAACTGGCCTACGGGGACACACCTTTTGACATCAACTGAAAAGGGCATGAAAGACTAGCCCTTTAACCATGCACAGGAGGTACATCGGTACATGAAAGCACCTTGAGACACTATAAAAATTGCATGCATCCCAGTGCAGTCATCCATCACTGCACACGTCCACCCCATTGAAACAGAATCAGTTGAAGAGCGCTGGCTGATCACCACTTGCAATTAAGCTTTTTAGAATCGTCACCCTGTTCCGATCAAAAGAAAAGTGCCCGCCAAAGCATATCCATTCGGTTTCAAATGTCAGCAAATATGTAATCACAGGGGTGACGAATGTGGCTTCAAAACTGTTGGTGGTAAAGGTCGCGAGTCGTCGGGCCAGTTATCAGACTGATTTCGAGTGTTGTGTCAAAATGTCACTTTTTGAAAAAGAAGGTCAAAAAGATGACATGCAGATTCTGTCTCGCAAATGGGTTGTTTTGAATGGATTACAGTCGCAAACATTCTTCAGAATTACGATGAACAATGAACCTAAAGCACAAAAGTGATTTTTCTAAATGAATTCCTCTATTCAATGGGCCGATGCAAAGCCTGGCAGACTAGCTTATATGGTCTTGTAGTTCTAATCGGATATATCATATCTGGGGGCCTTTCATCATCCAAAGGCAATAATGAGATTAAGTTTATCATTGTAGAGCTTGTCTGTTCTGGACTGGCACGAAAGGTTCTTCAGGCATTTTGTGCAGCAAGTTGAGAAAGCTTAGAGTGTGTGTACATTAACGTGTGTTAAGACTACATCAGGACTGGATATAGTAAATATATATGACTTGACTTTGGCATTGCTGAAAAATGCTTTCAATCTTCAACATACTGATACGAGTTTTCTAGCTAGACAAACAAAATGAAATCTACATTTTTTTTGCTGTGTCGTGCTAGCTCTACATGCATGTTTACATTTATTATTCTTTTTTATTTTAACTAAAGCATGTTTTTACTAAAAAGGGAATTCTGTTTTGCTATGCATAGGAAATCCTTGTTTTTCATCTATGATTGTTTGTGTATAGCTTACGGCTTATTTATAATTCAAAAACAATATGTTAATAATAGTAAGAGTAGATCAATTGTCTGTTAAAACAGGGAACTAAATTAAAAGTTAAGAAAATTCTATTCTTGATATAAAAAATGGTATTGAAACATGGATTCTTGGAATTCTTATGCCTACGGAATGTTTTTATCTGCAGCAATGTTATTATTCTTAACCCAAAGCCTGTTGTAAATGCACAACAATATGCTGCCAATGAAAGCAACACTCATTTTCATTTCACTCTGACCCTGCCTGTACAAAGGGTGTCAGTGTCCTTCACAGGTTACGGAACAAATATCAATGCAGCATCAGAATCCAGAATCCCTTATTGACATGTAACATTTAATATATGTGCCGTGTGGTAATTAATAGCAATACGGCTAGGAAACATTGTGGAAATGTTGGCGAACGTTATATCCCTAAGTTATTCCTTAGCACATATGTAATACATTTATCTGCCCCGAGGATATGAATCATCATAGGTCATTTCATGAAATTCATATCAGTGCTCCATCTTTCTGCTTATTTTCTGTCAACATATTCATTTACTCACCCGTCAAACAGCTGTGGGGGATGCATACATATTGCACATAGGAGAGGGTTGCTTACTATGGAGACCTGTTCCTATTTTTCCTATTTATAAAAACAGGAAGATGTGTGTGTGTGTGTGAATAACCTGGCATGTGAGTCTGTGCATGTGTGCACAAGCACACATACAGAACACAGGGAGCACACGTTCGTTAAAACTAAATGCATTTGATAAACCCATCTGCAAAAGGCTGTCGGGCAGGATACATACAGGCTTTTCATTCACAGCTGGCACTTTTAACAGAATGATGTGGTAGACCAATTCTGACAAGAATGTCGTGCAGAGAGCCTCCAAAAAAGCGATGAACACTGGAATAAATCTAATTACGATTAGTGACTTATTAGCAGTCCGCCGACCATTAATGCCATGCGATGTATGATTATTATTCAAAACCCATTGAAAGGCGAGAATAATTTCTCTGATGGTGATGTGACACACAGACAAGGGGGAAATAAATCCTTCTGTCTTCCCGGGGAGAGTGTTTGGCAGTAAACCAATTCCAAGTCTGGCTTCTTGAATGCCCAGATAACGCAATCAGACAGTTGCAATATTGCTGTTTTACCACCTGAAAAATTTGAATTTCATTCAGCCCCTTCAGAATAGTAGACACGCCATTTTTTTTTTTAATTCCCCAAGAATTGGCAGAACAAACATAATGCACTCACCCACCGTCCACCCCCCACCCCCGATCGGTGAAATGAGGGAAAAGGCTTACCATCAGAAAATAACTGTTTTCAGGCTCTCTCTCGCCTGCCTCCTCCGGCTCAATTTTATCATAATAACGCACAAAGACAAAAGGTTTAATTTCTTCCGTCATAGCGGCAACTCAGGGCTTTCTGTGCCTTTTTTTTTTTATTAGATGTTTTATTATTTTGGGAATTATTTCAGCTTCTCAATTTTCATGAATCATAAACAGCACAGGGTCACATTGGAAGTCTGGCAAGGATCCTTTTCCTGCTGTGGTTTTAAGCCGTAACAAGGTGATACATTTATTATTTAAGACATGAACCTATCAGGGCTGGAGGGGGAGAGGGTCTAACATACAGAAGATATACTTTTTAATTGGGATTAAAAAGTAAAAGGCAAGTTGCAGTCAAAGGAAATTAAAACACACCTTGTTTTAGTTGGGGGGGGCACTCTGAAACATTCCTCAGGGCTCCACAGACCCTTCTGAGAGCAGCTGGCCTTATAGGTAATGATTTGACAAGGTGGAGGATTAATGGTTTACTCTGGGACATGGGAGGGCGGAAAGTGCACTTCACTTCTTTTGAGGCTCTTTGGACTTTGCCCTGATGCATTTATTCCACCAGCCACTCACAAATAAACCTGTAATAAGATTTTTTTTCCTTTTAAAAAACTAAATGTTATCTTAAAACACATCATATGTAAAAAATAAATAAATAAAATAAGCATTTCTGAAAGAAATGACACTTTCTGGGGGGGGATGATGATGATTTGTCCATCACTCACTCCACTGTTATAGTAGCTATTACACAGTCTCTTCACACTCTGCCTCTCTGTCGCGCTAGCTGAACATTTTCGTCCACCACTTTGCTTTAATGGGACAAGCAAACATTCATTTTCCCTGCTCACAGTCTGTCGGATTTGTATTAATTAAAATTGCCAAAATCTATTAGTGTGCAGGCCACGGTGCGATGCGCGTGTAGGCCCACGGACTGGTGAAGCGGGTTGGGGTGTGGGGTGGTGGTGGTGGTGTAGGGGGGGTGTTAGCGCTCTTCAAACCAGGCACATTTTAACAGCATCCAGCACGCATTTCAAACATGAATATTAGCATGAAAATACAACAAAAAAACTGCCAAAGCAGAAAACATCAATATATTAAACGGGCTTACACGCCTGAACACCTCACGCAGCCCGCAGGCTCCGGGAAGCCAGGGCGGTGCACGCTGCCGCTGCCGCACCGGTTAGCTACCCACCGACCACGGACACAACACGCACAACACACCCGTGTCCTACCTTGAGTCCTCCGCTCTCCCCGTTTTTTTTGTTGCTTCCCCCGTTGGTTGCTCAGTGTGGCTCATTCATTCTGGCCGCTTCCCTGCTCCACTCGCCTCCTTCTCTTCCCTCTCTCTCCTCTCTCTCCTCTCTCTCTCCTTCTCTTCTGGTGTTATCGCTCGTTTCTCCCCGCTCTCGTCCCGTCTTCGTGCGAATGCATAAGAATTAAAAATTAATAGCCCGCGAGCTTAAAGACAAACCAACCTAAAAATATATATATAAAAAAAATCCAGGTTATGTTGAAAAAGCAGCGGAGGAGAAGGTTTTTTGGAGGTGGTTTTGGAGATGGGGGGGTCCTTACGGACGGAGAAGGTTCTGGTGAAAATGCGCCCGTGCGGGCGTCAAAATAAATAAGGACACCATCGTCGTGTAGCCGTCGGTCCTCGTAGTCGCCTCCGTTGTGTTCGCCGTCGTCCCGCTCGAGAACGAACACGCGGAGTTCTTTTTTTTTCTTTTTTATTTTTTTCTTATGACCGTGAACGTCCACGCCGGGAGGTGGCGGCGGTTTTGTGGAGCCGCGTTGACCGGAGAGCAGAGAGCTAAGTTGCGGTCGCCCGGTCGCTGTCCTGTCCGCCGCCCGTTGGGATGCTGAGCGCGCGACCGTTAGTTTAAAAAAAAAAAATCAGACTCTCACGTCTGACGCGTGATGAGTTCACAGGACGTTTCAGTTGTGTTTGTTTTTTCTAAGTTCTTTTTTTGTTGTTGTTGTTATTCACCCCTAAAAGTGTGGACTCTTCATCACTTTGCTGGAATATATATTCTATATAAATAAATGTATATTTATATATAGGCCCATAGAACTGGTGGAGGCCATCTGCGGTGGTCGCGTGCGTCCTGACGCACCCGAGCCGAGCCGGATGATGATGATGATGACTCCTTGTCTGTAGTTCTCTCTCCTCTTCTTCTTCGCCTGCTTCTTCCTCCCCTGTTCGTCGTCGGCAGGCAGCGCGCACCCTCCTCCTCCTCCTCCTCCTCATCAGGACCGTTCACGAGGCTTTTTTTTTTTTTTTTTTTTTTTCAGCCACCGCCGCAGTTCTGCATCAGGCAGCGTCGCGAGCCCGGCAGCGCATTCATCATTGGCTTTTTCACGTTCACTTTGGGTAGCTTAAAAAGAAAAACACCCCGACTCAGGGCAGGGTAAAAAAAAAAAAAGTGACACTGATGTGCCCGCCCACTACACTTGAATTGTTTCCTTTTGTAGTATATCAAGTACTGTTTATTTTATTAATCATTACAGTTGCCTATCCCCATATACTCCACGTAGTAATTGGTTTGTTTTTGCAATAACATATTTATGTAGTTTTATTCCACGCAACAACAAAAAAACGAATACTTGATTGCCCCACTCCTATTATCTCTAGACATTGTGTCTGTAGTCATTTCTGATAACTATTCTCAGGAGTGATTTATTGCTTTTGCAAGTAGACAAAATGGCGTGACTGTTAACTACATCTGTTCTTTCACTGCATTCATAAAAAAAAGTGTTTTTTCAGAGCAGGTCTTTAAAACAAACAAAAAAAAAGAACTTAACCGTTTTAGAGATGAGTTTGTTTTCTCTTCTGACAACATGCGATCAGTAGTAATAGGATTGAAGCTTGTGCAGGAGCTTAAACTCATCAGTTTGATATGAAGCTTAGACCCTCAGCGTATTCCAGGTAATATTTTCCAAATGAGCAATAAAGATTAATTTCCATTGTTCAAGGTCCTCTTTTTTTATTTCTATAGCAAAATATTAAACAACGCTGTAATAACCTTGTGGGGGAACCACTCACGTTCAAGACCGAGTAACAACTCATCTGTGTTATGAGGCTGGATTCTTCCTAAGTGCACCATCTTGGATTTAAATGCATCTCGGCGGGCTTTTATACTGTATTCTGTAATATTAGTCTAAGAGCATTGAAGGCAACGTGTTTAATGTCAAAAGCTGATTCTCGGAAAGGGAAAAAAAATCATAATGAGATAACAGTTTGCCACCACTCTGCACAGACACAGTTTTTTTCATGCTTGTGACATGGATGGCAATATATATATATACACATTCACCACGGTTTTCCAGAGTGAAATATTACAACTATATTAGACGGAGACACTTCCATGACATTTTCCACAGATATTCGAGGAGGGTAACTGTAGGGTGAGGGTTTTCATTCGTAGTGAAACAGCATGGAATGGATTGCCCTGACATTTTGAGCAGAAATTCATGGTTCCCAGAGGATGAATCCTGCTGAATATGGCCATTCCCTGACTTTTTCTTTTGGGGTTGACATTTTTGTTTTTCAATGAAATATCGACAACTGTTGGATGGATTGCAGTTCAAATTTCTACGGAGATTCATGTTCCCCACAGAATGAATAGTTGCAAACTTTGATCTCCTGATTTTTCATCCAGCGTCGTCGTCAGGTTTGTTTGATAGTTTTTGACCTAAAAAAAGCCTACTTGCGGCATCATAAAAAGCTTGGCTGCTGATCCTGGTCCAATATTATACTTACCCGAGTGGTGGAAAGTGGAAGCCTCCGGTGCACAAGCACTGAGAATAGACTTAACAGAGAAATACAGTGTTAAACTTTTGAGGTGAAATATATTTCCATATTTCTTGATTCGATAATGTTTAATGAGGGAGAAGAAGCAGATGTCATTTTCGCAAAATAATTTATGTGGAGAAAAAAACCCCACTAGTTTACATGCATTTTGAAACATGGCCGGAGGGTATTTTTAAGTACAACCTAACAGAGCTCCGATCATGGCTGCAGAGGCTTTTTGTTTTGTTATTTCCTGTTACCTTTACTGACGGACACGGTGCTGGGAAAACTAAAGTAGAACGCTGCACTAGGCTGAAGGAGTAGCTCATAAATTGAGAGTTCAGGGGATGCACACAGGTAAGAGTAAAAAAAAAAAATCTAAGGGATGTAAAAAAAAAAAAAACTAAGTTAAAACCCTTTAGTGGAACATGGTTCAGCTTCTGTACAGCACATTGATGCTCTACAGGGAGAAAGTGTGTCAGAGGGGAAACACACGGCAAACTGCGAGCTCAGTTTTTTCACTTGTAGTTCTATACAGGAGCCAGGAGTAAAACATTTGCCAGAAACCCCTACAGTCTGATACTAAAGCACAGTAGCAGGGAGAGTTGGTCTGACCATATCGACTACAGTGTATTAATGAATAAGTGTTTCACCATTTCAAAAATGGCTCATATAATACATTCTGTATTGCATGTATGCATTATAACTGCCATATAATAGGAAGCTACATGTATTCACTTCAGTTGACTTGTATATTCTCCAACATATTATATAAAATTGTATGTCATGTAGTCATACTTATAATATGCAGTACAACAGACATCATTTCACATGTGGACTTTGGTAAGAAAGGGCAGCAGCAGGATTGAATTTAAAGTACATCATTCAGTACATGCACGTACAGCACCAGTCAAATGTTTGGACATACTTTCTCATTCAAAGGAATGGGAGGAAGTGTCCTAACCTTATATAAGATACAGCAAATTCAAACAGAGAGTGACATTTTCAAGTAGGCTATATACACACATTCACGCATAACAGATATATTTTTCCTCTCAAAGCAGGATTCATTGATTTAAAAAAGTGGAAACTGCTTTTGAACAAAGAATCAAAGAATAGCTTACATGTTGTATCCAATAACCTGAAATACCCAGACATATAATTAATGATATTGTTTTGTTTCGTTTTTTTTTTTTTTCGGCTCTTCCTTGCCAAGAGTGCTAATGATTCAGGATTAATCCCAGGCAGTATTTGGTCTCAGGGTGAAGACAGAATGGGTTTTACTGCCAGATGATATTTTTAACTTCTTCACATGCAATAATTGCACAGTGGTAGAAAAGTACCTAAATTGTTAACTTAAAGGCGGGTAGAAATAACAGTCTAAAAGAAGTCCATTACGAAGTAAAAGTACAGTAGCATTGTTATAAAATGTAGTAAAGGTATAACTTCACAATTATTATTTATAAGCAGTAGTATTATATATCCATCCATCCATCCATTTTCTATCCCGCTTATTCCCTTTTGGGGTCGCAGGGGTCTGCTGGAGCCTATCCCAGCGCATTTATGGCGAGAGGCAGGGGCATACACCCCAGATGGTCGCCAGCCAATCGTGGGGCACACACACCATTCACACACCATTCACACACACACTCACACCTATGGGCAATTTAGATTTGCCAATTAACCTGAGCATGTTTTGTATTGTGGGAGGAAACCGGAGTACCCGGTGAAAACCCACGCAGACACGGGGAGAACATGCAAACTCCACACAGAAAGGTCCCAGACCCAGGCCCCAAAGCGGTCTTGAACCTGCGACCTTCTTGCTGTGAGGCAACAGTGCTACCCACTGCTCCACCGTGTCGCCCCTAGTATTATATATAATATGGAATATTATAATTTTTGTATCAGTTGTATAATTATTTTAATGTAGTTCATCAATATGGAGGGAATCATCTTTTTAATGAGAAAATGTAGTAGAAGAGTAGAAGTGTAAAAATGTAAAAATGTAAAAAGTACAAGCATGTTCATATTGTACTTAAGTGCGGTACTTGAGTAAATGTACTTAGATTCCAAAACTGCATTTGCTCAAGTGCACAGGGCATGTTGCAATTTTTCTGGCCCTTCTGAAAATGCCTTTGTCAGTTTTTATTATGATCGCTAATATTGGGTGGGCTCTACATGCCTTTCCCACTTAGCCTTCTGTCACACAGCACCTACTCAGTTAGACTGCTCTCCAATCCACTCAATTGACCTTCATGGGCTGACTCATTGCGCCAATAAACAGCTAGCATAATGTAGTTTGTGCTCATCACACACTCAATCACTTTTTTTAAGATCAAATGCTTTCCATGCAAAGTCACATTGCTGTGTGCAATCAGGAACATGTAGGCAAACCCCATCACCTACTGTGCCGAGCAGACTTGAGACCCACTAAGAACCAAATGTGGACAGATTTACAGGATCAACGCGAGCTTTTGCACAGTCTGAGCAGTTGTTCATTGCAACCCCAGTCTCTTAGCAACAACAACTGTCGCTGCACATGATTAAGTGCTGATTGGCCTGCTAAAAACAAGCAGTGGTCCCCTGTCACGAATGCTGCAGTCCTCACTGCGTGATCAAAGATGTCTAGATGCTCTACACTTGGTCAGCAAAAAAGCTGGATATCGTTACATTAGGTAGATGACAGTGAAATATATTCTGTGGCGATGCAGGGTTTAACATCTTGGGCCCTATTCAGGAGGCTAGTCCACCAGCACACGTATCAATTTCACACCTAGCACCCACGTCTTGTAAATAGCTAATGCAATTGCGCTTATTCTGGTGCAAGTGGGTGTTTTGCAGGCATGGGCCGGCGCAATGAAAGCACATTGGTAATTTGAGAACGCTGTGCAATACGGCTGATTGAAGCAGGTCTTAGGTGCAAAGCAGCATCTTGTGTGATATTTAAAGGGCGCATTAATAGACTCACTGACTTCAGTCAGCCTGCGTGTGTGTGTGTGTGTGTGTTCACTCTGCACAGAAACAGAGCAGAAACATACCCGAAAAACCCAAGAAGAGTAGTATTGTGCGTGTTGCAGTAAAAGCCTTAAAAAAATCTGACTTGTATGGCGGATGTGCAGATGGAAGTTTTAACCAGGAATCTCTGCAGCTGGAGAAGTGTGTCTCTCTATTAGGAGAAATTCATGTGCTTGGTTTGTGCCAGCATTCTATTGTGGATATGGTTAAAGTCTAAATTTAATGAAAAGATGTAGTTGTAACCATGTCTAAAATTACTCAACCACAATCTACATTGTAGATTAGTCAAAATTGAATATTCTGGTGGAAAGATTAAATACATATAAATCCTTACAGCTTTTTTTCCTATTATTAAATCAAGTAAGTAAAAGCTTAGGAGCTGAGCATGCCAACATACTGTATCTGGTCACTTCTGATAACAGGGAAGGTTGAATAAGAGAAAGCAGTTGAACATTGTGGATTTTAGAACACTGTGGATTTTAGAGCAGTTTAAATGGAGCCATTTTTATTTGCCGCAATTAGGAGCTGACCGTGAAGTGCCATTGAAAGGTTGAATTAAACATATAAATGTTACCTGCTGTAACTGTTCGGCGACTAATGGCTGGCGATCATAAGAGGGGGATTATTCTGATGCCAAATCAAGAAGACATATTGGTTAATTAGGTGTTTCAGCTTTTTTTTGTCTGTGGGAAAAAAACAGAATTTTGATTTATTTTGATTTTTTCACACAATGACTATTGCACCCCTCTGCCCTGTGTGTTCTCTGTTTTACCATGTGCCATCCTTTGCGCCCGATATGGGCCCCCTCTGAACATCAAAATGACTTGGTTCCCCCGCCCCAAAGCGGTCTTGTGACCTTTCTCTAAAGATGTGCATTTGCATCTTCAAAGTATAGTCCCAGTGTTCAGGTTGGTGCATTGATATAAGCACAATAATTACCTTAAAACTACATGTCCTCTACATTAAGAAATTTCCATATGGATGTGCTGTAATTTCGCTGTCCTCATATGTCATCATCTGCCTTCCATCTTCTTAAGATTATTGTCATTTTGCAGTGTGGTCAAAGCAAAATAATATACTGACACGAACAATGCATTTCAGTATTCACCGCCTGAAAAGCCTCTCACATAAATGGATGCTTCTTCGATTTTAAGGCTGATAATAAGTTTCCTGCTTTGGCCCGCATGAAGTGAGCTAGATACGTGTTAGTAAATGCAGTGGTTAGAATACACAGCGGGTAGGATAAGAATCAAAGAAGCCCAAGATAAGAACTATAGCTGCCACTGTCTCACATTGTAGTGGTTTTTATTCCGGCGTATGGGGATTTTCTAGCGGCGAATAAATTAGTTCAGCCTCGATCGTGACTGTGAAAATTTCAGTCACTGTTAATAATAATTTTTTTGTTCTCTTGTGTTCCATGTTGCATTTATATCCTCAATGCAGCGATGCCGCCCGTGATAAGACAGGCCTTATCAATAAAGCATCAGTAGTCCTCTTTGCCTGCCTATTGTTTTCCTCTAAAAAAGAAGGAGAACACGGACCCGTACAGCTGGCATATTTTAA
Source organism: Eupleurogrammus muticus (assembly GCA_036785175.1). Taxonomy (NCBI): domain Eukaryota; kingdom Metazoa; phylum Chordata; class Actinopteri; order Scombriformes; family Trichiuridae; genus Eupleurogrammus; species Eupleurogrammus muticus. The sequence continues at coordinate 14,927,036 of JAYKQN010000011.1, read as the reverse complement.
TTTGTTCCAGCTCATGTTTGATTAATGCCAATTTCTCCTAGTCAGGGCTCATGTTTATGCGGCACCATTATTTACATAACACCTTGCCCTATTTGCAAATGGATCCTATTTTCACAGTGATACAGCCTCTCGTTTTGCAGTGATTGGCCAATTATCTACTTTACCGCAAAACTAAATCACTGATTTTTGTTACAAGCTGTGTTATGAAAGTACATTCCATTTCCCAACATGCTAAGCAAAACAGGATACACTAGAACTTCTGTGTTATACAAGAATATCAGTATATTGGTTAAAATCCAGTGAGTCATGAATTAAGAATATACAAGTTATATTCATATGGACACAATATTGATTAGTTACATACCAAAAGCTGTGGTGCAGTTTATCCAATTATGAGAGACCAAAGAAACCAGAAAATAATCAGATTTGATATAGCGGAACCAGATAATTTGCACATTTCTTCTTAAAAATGAGTCAAATTGATTATATGATCAAAACAGTTGGTGATTGATGCAATCGACTAACCATTGCAGCTCTAGTGTTAGTACTTTCTTCATTATTAGAATGGACCGGATATGTTTGCTTTATGCAAATGTGTGCATTTATTTTCATTAAATCGTTTAACACCAAACAACGACGGCTTGTCAGAAACTCTCACATGTGCAGCATTTAGCTGTTTTAACTATATCAAATCATACCTTAAGCAAACACACGCTCAGTTAACAAATCAAGAAACCTCTGAACCCCCAAATGACGAGAAACACTCAAAATCTCAGTGTGGTTTCCAGTCAGCAACGGTAGATTAATCAGAACAAAAGGTAAAACTCAACCTACAGGCACCAGGCCATGAATCAAGCAGAAATATGGTCATGAGGGCTGGAAAGCTTTAGCGTATGCAAAAAGAGGATTTGGCAGGAAACTAGCGGAGACGGGCCAGTGTAAATGCAGAGGGACTAATCAGGTAATGAGCTGCAGATGAGCAGGAGAAGCAGGTGAGGAGACGGGAGCGGCAGGACACGTATGACAGGACAGTTGGAGACGAGACGCGTGAACAACGGGCCGAACACGGATCAAAATGTTCCATTACTCCAGCACTGATTAGGCAACACAATGGATCCGTCACTTCAAAAGCGAATCGGACAATGTAAGTGTGTCTGCCTCACATGAGGAAAAGTGGAAGGCGCACAAAAACCTCCCCTTTGTGCCCGGGATGAAAGCTGGGACACTAAAGAGCAAAACAAACGATAAATAAAGTGAACAGGAAGCAGAGACGGGATAAGAGAAAGGAAAATGAAATGACTGCTCTTTGGTCATCATACAGGTCGTGTATCCGCGATAAGGTGACGGCTCTCAGTGGCAATGCAAGTGCATTATTCACTAATATCAATGCATACATTTGCATAAAGCAAACGTATCGAGTCCATCCCCATGCTGATGAGAGTATTAACTCTAGAGCTGCAACAATTAGTCAATCTATTGATTAGTTGTCAGCTATTGCATGAATTACCAACTCTTTTGATAGATTAATCAATTTGACTCATTTATTTAGAAGAAAAGGTCCAAATTCTTTGGTACATTTTCTCAAATTTGTTTATTTCCTGGTTTCTTTAGTCTTCCCTATCAGTAAACTAACTAACTGAGTTATGGACTGTTAGTCTGGACAAAAAATATATATATTTTAGGTTGCATTTTCAGCTTTGGGAAACCGTTTTCAATATTTTACACCACAATTGAAATTGAATAATTGTTTCACTAATTGATAGATATTTTCTTGCAGCCCTAATTAACAGTGCAATGATAAATATCAAATGGATAAAGTAATGTACTGCAGCTTTGGAGATGTAACTCCTCACTATTCATGTGTAATTATGAATCTACTTGTATAGTTTTATTTATGGATCTCAACCAATATACTGATAGACTATTTAAATACTAGTGTATCCTGTGATGTCTCGAGTTTGGTCACTGACATATGTCAATTCCATACACTAGTAACTAGTTAAAGCCTCTTTTGAACTTACTGGTAAACTAGTAAGGCTAAAAAAGAGTCACTAATTAACCAGAGCATTTTGTCTTTCAGTAATTTTATTAACTAATGTGGGAATCTGATATCAGTGATATTGAATAAATGCTCAAATGGCTTTCCATACACAGGGGACTTTAACCGACTGCCACGCAGCATCCCTTGTGTAGATTTAGTTAATATTGAAACAATTACAAAATTTCCCAAGGTTTGAAAAATAAAATTACATTTGGGATAATTCAAGTAGACCATAAAAATGATTTTTTTACATCCTGGCCTGCACGCTGCAGTCACACGTTTAGTGAGGTTCTCTCGCGCAAGCATCAAGCGAGCGGGACAGTTCCGGGCTAACGAGGCTATCCGCATTTAGCATCAGCGGCGTGCTTCGCTACCAAATAGCATTTAAGGCGAGATGGCGAGATGGCGAGATGGCGAGATGGTGGCCCGGTCTGCGCCCGACACAAACTAGAAATAACGTCGTTTCCCATGAGGGTCCTGTTTAAAATGCATCTGTGTCATTGGAAAATTACCATTTTTGCCATGTGTGTGTGTGTGTGTGTGTGTGAGTGCATGTGTGTGTGTGTGAGAGTTAGAACACTTGTCAAACAAAATAGCTGCAGTGTTTTGATCGTGTTATTACTGTATGTTTTTTTAGATTCTCATAATATAAAATTCCATATCCTATGTGGTGGCAAATACAGCAAAAGTCATTTCAGGAACACTGCCGCAGAAATGGATTCTTTGTGGTCTTTCATGCGGCTCAGCGAGGAGGAGAAGGCCTGTAGGAGTAGATACGAGCGCGGCAACTCCACGCCATTTTTCCAGCAGTGAAAAGGGGAGGAAACCAATGAAAAGGGTTTAAACAGTCCGACCGAAGCCAAACAGACATCAGCATTCGGAGGCGCTGCAGCACCGGTCGGCTTTTATGGAGCAACCCCCGTGACCGCCGGAGCGCACTTCCCATCATGCTTTTCCCATCGGATGGATGTTCGCAGCAAACGCAAGCATTTAACCATTTTCTGGGACCACATCCATAAAGACACCTCCAGCACCTCTGTGTGACTCTCTCTCTCTTTCTACCTCACACTCTCCATTTTCCTCCTTTCCTCCCCTGTACGCTGTGTGTACGCCGGTGTCTTTTTCCCTTTTTTTTGCAATATGACATAGTCCATTATCTGCTCTCAGTAATAATTGGTGTATTAACGCCATGCTGTGGGTGACACAGCGAGCGAGAGACATAGACGGAGAGAGGGAGAGAGCGAGGGAGAGAGAGACAGGGGATGAATATGGATGAGGCAGAGGCAGAGGCAGGGCGGCGAGCGAGGGTCTGGGGGAGTGATTCTGCAGGAGTAAGAGAGAGCAACGTAAATCTTTGCAGCCACACAAGTGGTTAAGAGCGGCGTTGGTGAAAAATGACGAGAGAAGGGGCGGGGGGAGAGGAAAGAAAAAAAAAAAAAAAAAAAAGAAAAGCATCCCGTAATGGCTTGTGTTATTTTTTCTTTTTTTTTCCAGTTGGCCTTCTCTGTATCCCTTTCTATCCTGCTCTCACCGTCACCACTTCCAACCCAATTATCCACTCTCTCCCCGGCGCCACTGGCAGCGTATGGAAATGTAAATTGTAGGCGAGATGTGTTTTATTTATTTTTTTTTTTCTCAAAAGCTCATGGAAGGTAAGCGGCTCTTGAGGATAGCGGGAGTAGGAGGAAGAAAAAGGGAAGAGATGACAAACGGCTGAAACCGAGGGGCCCGCCTTTTTGGTCCAAATAGCTTGTCAGTATTGCCGCTCGATCTGATACGCGGATCCACCCCGCGAAGGGACAATTGGCGGAATTAGGCTGATTTATGCCGCCACGGCCCTGTCCAGAGCTGTGTGTAAGCTATCACGCAATACATTTCTGAGTCATTAAATCAAATTGAAAAACATTCCACATACGTCCAAACACAGCCGCAAGCTCACACACGCCCAGTGCTTGTATTCACACATTTAATTACATGCAGAGACTTTTGTTTTTTTTAACGCAGTTGCAGCGCTGAGGAAGACTTCCTCTGTGCTTGAGGGGGCTTTTGTCAGACCAGGGCCCGGGATGTTAAGCCCTCAGGCTGCAGAGCAGCTGCCGTAGGGTCGGCCGCGGAGAGATCACAGAGGTGCTCGTCCTCTCCCGGTGAGTACGTGACATTGAGGCGCGCACGGGCTGATTATTCGGATAACCCCGTCCATCCTCTGGGAGGGTCGTGTTCACGGGCGAGACGGAGGCGGGTGTTTTTGTTCATTATCGTTAAGATCTGGCCCCTTTTTTTCTCCCCTCCTCCCTCCGCTCACCTCTCGCTCGCTCATTCTGCCCCTGCCGTGCTGATGAAGCCAAGTTCCTCAAATCTGCAATTTGCTCAATTATTTTCAATTACCCCCGCCATCACTGCTCCTATCATTCCCCCTTAGTTTCAATTGTGAACAGAAATCACTTGTTGATTGACAGCAAAGGCCAATTAGAGGCATGAGGGAAAACTCAAACCCGTCTGGTAATTACTGCTGATTGGTGTCACACAGACATTTTACAGGCCCTACCTGCAGATATTGACAAATATCCTTTTTGTTCCACTGTGCAGAAACATCTCGGTTTATCACTAGCTACTACACTGTACATATTTAATAGATCCCTGCTTGGGTAGTTTGCAGAATTATAACATTATATGCCTAAGGATTATAACATTAAATGACAAACATATAAATAAATTAAATTAAAGGAACATGGTGTACTCCTTTCAAGCGCTTTCAAAGGGAATGTTGAGCTATGAACTTCAGTCTTCCAAGAGCGCCATGTCTGTGTGCCTGTAGCACATTATCTTCAAGGTAGTGCTGTCTCAAGGTTCTAGAAAAAAAAAATAACTCTTCAGCATGGGAATCAATGATCATCCGCTTCTGAGCATGACAGAGAGACTCATATAGTCAATATTCCTTTAGCAGTTTTGCTTCCCGCGTTCATTCAACATTTTCCCCCCATAGATTAATGCAGGGCTAGCTTAGTTTACTATACATATATTTTCATTCTGTTGCGCATCTGTGGTTACTGTATGTTTCGTTTGGCTTCTCGGTAATCCATGCATTTGTTTATTTTGTCAGTAATGAAAATTTAAAAATTTGACCTCGCCGCTGCTTTTTTTCTCCCTAACTGTGTTACGGAGGCGCCACGGTCCGCTGCATTATTGATTGCTTGTCCTTTGAGCAAATTTATAGAGACAAATAAACATAACAAGTTACATTTTGAGCCCATTTATATTATCTATAGTAGGTGTTCCAAATAAATGTATTAAATATTGTGAAATTCTTTATCAGGACAGCTCCCCCAAATAATCATCACTACTTTACTTTTCTCTAATAAACAACAAATACACGAGTACCACAAATCCATGGGTCCAAAATAAGGGTTGGAATCTTAAAGGGAATTAATCAAAGGGGTGCAGTATTACTATGTAAACTGGTTATTCAATCAATGGAAGACTCAACAACCCAGTTAGACAATTTGAAGCAATTTTAAATGAGCTGTTTATGATTTTCTATGTTAAAATGCTGATGAATTGAATACCTGTTTTGACTGAGGTTGGAGGTTTTTGACTTAGACAAAACCAGACATTTGAAGACGCAGCCTTGGACTGCAGGGAACTTTGCGGAGATACAGAAGTTCACTGATGATTCAACACAATAATCGGTAACTTCACTGGTAAATGGAGCAACATGTGACGAGGCATCCAAGGTAGGCTTCTTTATATGCGTAAGCACTGCTATAACACCACTATATTCACAGAGTCAATATATTTTGATATTTTAAAAGAGGTATTTACACCCTGTTGTCACAACAGAACATGTGGTTACAGGTTAATTAAAGTTGATCAAAAGAGTATCTCTAAGGCTACGTCACATGTACTGCAGATCATCAGGATTAAAGAAGCGAATTGAGACTTAAAATATGTGGAATATAATACTGAAAATGACTAACACCCCGATATCTTCACAAAATACCAACTCATTAGACTTCCTAACCTGCTCATCTGTCTACTTTAAATTTTTAAGTAATTTAAAGAAGGGTCATTCACATTTTATGAATAATATCCTATAATAAACAACTGTACGATTAGAGAGAATATGATTAGAAATTCCATCCAAATAGTGGCCCCCTTGCAGCTGTTTTTCTGCTTTATACTTGTATTTTGGCACTGTGCTTCAAATACAGCATGTCCCTCTGCCCTGCTGTAGCTCACACACACACACACACACACACACACACACACACACACACACACACTTATACAGCTAAAACACAATATTTCCTCAACAAAAGGAGCTGAAAACAAGCACCAGAGGGATGGCAGAACATAGCAAGCCCCTCTGTGTTTACCCATGATGGTAAATTAGTCAAAAGTGTAATCCAGCACTTCACAACTCACGGGCCGGTCTGCAGGGTCAGCGTCTGTGTGTGTGTGTGTGTATGAGTGTGTGTGTTTGTGTGTGTGTGTGCAGACACATCCTGAGAGGGGGGGTAATCATTACTGCAGCTGTGTTTTGTTGCGTTTGTTTGGCGGTTGCACCAGCCGACTCATTAGCCGTGTGTCTGCATGGTGTTTCTAGTCGGATAACCCCGGCTTTGGCGATCGGGAGCGTGCACGTTCACCGCCCCCGGGCCTGCACATAAAAGTCAATCCACAGGCTGTTATAGTCAACCAGGAAAGCCAACCCGCTGCACCAAAAAAACAGAGCTCCAGCATTACAGTGTTGTTTGTGATGAGTGGGCACCACCTATGCAGCCAGTTACTCTACACTCCCTTAATGACATTGTAGGCCTAATGAGTTTAGTTTTAATTGGGAGAAGATCTTAACTTGCAGGTCTAATTGCATCTGATTAAGACCAATATTAGTTTTACTGCAGGAAAGTGGTCAGGGAAGGGGGGGGGGGGGGTGAAGGGATCGATGGTGTCCTTGTGGATAGATCCAAGGTGTCCTTCAAATGGTGATGAAGAGATGGAACAAAAGTATAAAACGGGGACAAGGTGAGGTGAAGAAGCGCTCAACATGCAGGGAGGGACGATGAGGACACATGAAGGTTAAGAGCTTGTCCACAGCAGCTGATGATCTCCCCTTTATACCTTTTAGTAACATACTCTGTCACCTTTATACTTTTGGGGACATACTCTCTCACACTCACACATTTTTAGGGACATATGTGGTGCTTATGTGACAGAATTTTTTTTAATTTTTCAATGGCTTCCCATCTGCTCTGACTTTTTCTTTCCGCTGGCTGAACTGCGAGGGCCTCATATTTCTGTATTTTTGGATATTATTCACAGATCACTTTTTTTTTTTTTTTTACTGTGAAAATCTACCCTTAAACAGAATTTGCTGTGTAATATGTGTGATCTTTGGCAGGTAAATCAATATCTGAGAAAAAAAAAAACAGTAGCTCTCAGAGCTGGGAAACCAGAGAACCCGTGTTCTCACAGCCAGACAGACAGAGAGATATACAGATAGATAACGTGAAAAAATGTGCATTTGCGCATTGTCAATTCAATGTAAAATGTCAGCTTCTTTGTCTGTAGCTCCTTTCCTGTAAAGCTAACTGTCCCGAATCTAAAAATATGGTCATATCACCGGTGAAATTATATTTGGCAGCGTATCTCTGTCCTCTTTTGTTCTTAAATCCTCCAGAACTTATTGGTCTTTGATGACATCATCTTACCTCTCCAGATGAAACGCTTTTTTTTAACAGAATCGCAGCACGAACAATCCAAAACCATCACCCAGAATGCAGCTCTGGGAATGTTTCTGATGGTTCGACGGGGCGAGATCGCCTACTGTTCATAGACCTTGCGGTGAAATTCCTAAAGAATTCAGCAATTTGCATTTAAGTTGTTGATTAAAACTTGCCACGCGGCCACATCAGCCCAAGTTCTATGCATAAATATGTGCATATTATATGAAATCATGCATGCATGCGCAAACATCCACACATACATGCAAATAAGTAGGCACAACAAAAACATAGGGTTCATCCCCCCTCTCCCTGCCACCATAACTACATGCTCCTGGATCAGCAGTGATTTAAAGCCAGACACAAGAGAGTATAGTAAATTATGTGTGTATGAGGCTTCATTTCCTCCTCTTCTTAAGCACTTGCTTAATTGCCATTCTCACCTGAGCAATTGTATAATTTCCTTTATTTTTCTCCTCCTCTGCCCAGAATATGAGTCTATAATGAGCTGTGGGTGTCCCCCAAAGCTAAGCCTGGCGCCTTGAAATAGGTTTCACTAATTTACCAATTAGTCATAAGATACAATTAGTGCACAAGTTCCCGAAGTCCATGAATGCCCCCACCGCCGGCCTCCCCCCCTTTGATTGTTCAATCTCTGCAGTGATCATCACTCTATTACTCGGCTCACGCTCTTGCCCAGCTTTGTTCAGCCTCGCTACGAATGCAAGGTCCCACCTGCACTTTGGATATTACTCTAACCCTATGTGCCTCGGAGGGATTCGGTGAGGGAGTGGGAGTGTGTGAATGTGTCTACGTCCGCAGCTCTGGGTTTCTGTTTAAGTGCAGCTGGGACCAGTTTCATTGACCAGGAGGATGAGAGTTGGGGAAGGGGAGGAGGGAACGGTGGGGGGGGGGTCGTCTGGAGACCAGAAAACTTATAAGAACTGAGACAAGTTACCAAGTAGCGGAGTGAAAGTTTGCTGGAGGTGCAAATCTAATTCATGGTTGGAGAATACCATCTTGTGTTTCTCTCCTTGGTTTGCTCAGCCATTAAAACTCAACCTGAGGACAAATAGGAAAGAGAAAAAAAAAAAAAGACGTAACAAATATGAACGCTACTGTGCTCGCTGTTCATTGTTATTATGCTGCGCGTGAGGTTCTGGGTGAACAGCAATAAATACGGGAGAGGTCATTTGTCAGTGCCTTCTTCTGTGCGAGGCCAGTTCATTTTTTTTTTTTTTTTTTTTATGGCAACGCGGGTTCTCTTACACTACAATACATGGATTCCCTTGTAATTGGCTGTAAATTCTCATCTGCTTTCGCATGCATGCATGCATGTGAGTAGGCAGCCTCAACATAAAATAAAGTTACACAGTGATCCAACACTAAATAAGAAACACTTGTAAATTAAGATAATTGCCCTCACTTACACAATTAATTCTCACTGTGTTCACCTTTGGCAAATTGGAAAAAAAGTTTGCAGTTAATTTATTACACACTGACACACAATGATTTGTTAACCACTGCAATGAGACACATTCATATATATATATATATATATATATATATATATATATATATATATATATATATATATGCTTCACAATTGCTGAATCTAAATGTATGCAATGGACATGCTGAAAATGTCATTAACACAGTGTTTAGTCAGGTTAGGTGTGCGTGTGTGTGTGCAGATGTGTGTGCGTGTGTGTGATAGATTAGTTGTGAATCTATCTCTTAAGGAGCATGCCAGCAGAAATGAGTCCACTAATCCATTATTGCAAGATTATAGAGGCAATAAATGTTCCCTACTGTGTCCTACTGTAGTACGAGAATCAATTGTACGATTTTATTTAAGTTTTTTGTGTCTTTTCCAGTCAGCATGAGGAGACGGTAACGTGTGATCACACCAGACATGTTTGGAGCGATTCATTGGAACTTCCAGAACTGTTGCTGTCTCGCTTAGAACAATGCCATTCATCCCCAAATAACAGCGAGTAATGGCACGGAGACCGGGGAGGGATAACTATCAGGCAGAAGGAGATTTGCTTGTAAGCTCTCAAAGTTTACTACAGACAGGTGGCTGGAGACTGGAACAAGACACGGGTAAGTTGAAAATCCTGGCAGTCTTTTTGGGCTTACTGATGACGATCTGCACACTGAAACCGCCTTTTATGGTTTTATTTTACCTCTGTTGATGGATATTAACGCTGAAAATCCTCAAGATTTCAGACCTGGTCAATTGGCAACCCATATTATAATCTCAGCAGTAAAACAGCAAACAATCGTCCAGCAAATTTGCCAGAAACACAACAAAAGAGCAACTGTCTTATCCGCTTTTGTGCAGCCAAACAAAGCCGTGTTTTTTATATAATGGAGTCAGTCAAAAATTATCGTTAAGGCCCCCTGCATGAGTAGTTTTACACACAGCAGCAGTACACAGTTGGTTACTTTGCTGAAAGAGGTGGAGGTGCATATTTCACCAGTTGAATGTTTCTAGATTGAAACAGAGACAGTGGGAAACTCTGATATTGTGTAACAGGATTAAAGAGTGGAAGGATAACATATATGCATATATACGGTGCATTTACATAGTGTCTCTGATCTGGCTTTGCAGCTGAAGAAAATGCTCTCAGACTCATTACCTGACAAACCTGATCTGACTCAATGCATTTCATGTAATTATATATGGCACAGAAACCTCCTCGTTGCTCATAAATCAATACTATTGGCCACTCTTAACATCTGCCTGTGGGTTTTACACGTATTTAACCGATGCAATGTGGTGTCTGCACCTGGCACATGAAAATCTCTGGCCATACACGAGGAAAAATACCAACTTTGACAATGCACTTTAAACTATTTAAGTTAAAAATAATGCTGATGAAAAAAAAAAAAAAACGTTAGGAGCCTTGAGACACCAAGATTTGTCTCTGGTAAATACTGTGGTTATTTAGATAGAGAGTTGTTACAAAGTATTATCATGTGTATATATATATATATCAAAACTACCTGAACTTTCCAAATTCATCAAGGTTATGCTGAGTTGAACTACGGCACACGTGCGTAACCCAGGTATATCCCCAGGTTTGAACATATTCTTTTGTAAGTGAAAAACCTTACACCCATGGGTAATAGGGTTAATTATTAAAGCAAATAATTTAGTCAATTAAGCTGCAAAGCTGTTTGAGTTAAAGATGATTAATATTAAATAATTAAAGGCAAAAAATCGGTCTATCCCATCGGTGCATATCAAATATGCATTTTTACATTTATTTACTTGTCATTCTCTTCACAGCGTCTTTGGCCATTCTTTATCCCGGCCTCTCTCTCTCTCTCTCTCTCTCCTTCACTGTACCTATCTCTCTCGCTCATTTCCTCTCAGAAGGTTCATGCCCCTCATGCTAATGGACAACCCCCCTCCCCATGTCTATCTAATCAAAAATCAATTAAAAACACCTCGCCACCGAGTCTCCAGAGCCAAGCCTAGGTTGAGGGTGGAACCGAAGCGCTTCCCGCACTCTCTCCATCACTCTCTCTCTCCCTCTCTCTCCCTCTCTCTCTCCCCTTTAGCTCCGCCTTCCTGTCTACTGGAAGTTGGCAACATGATTTACGAGAACGGAGAACTTAATTTATATATTTTTTTCCTCTTGCATCCTCTCATTTATTTATTAGATTTTTTTTTTTTTTCCCCCTCCCAGCCGCCTCTTCCTGTCTCTGGCGTGGATGGGGAGGCGGAGGATGGAGGGAGAGGGAGAGAGGATAGGATTAGATGGAGAGTGGTCTCGGGGCAGACCATAGACTGGCAGGCCTGCAGACATGGAACAGATCTGTCCCACACTTAATGGCATTAGTGCCGTCCCTGAGAGGGGGAGGGGAAGCCAGCAGGGAGACAGGCTAACATATTAAAACTGCTTCCATACCAGACGCTTGTCTACTCCACTCAAACTCCAACTTTGGCTCCAACTTTCTTTCTCTTTCGAGTGTTTTTTTTTTTTTTTTCGGCGGAGAACGCGCCGCTCTGTGCAAAGCGAGCCATTAAGCGGGAGGCCGCTCGCTCTTCAGATGCAGTTAAACACCGCGCCGCGTCGCACTCGATTTATCTGAATATGCACGCGCCCACGCGCCGCCACGGATAACAGTGCACGTCCCATCGCGCGCGCGTGTGGATTCAGGCAGAAAAAAGCGTCTCCCCCACAGAAAGTGTCAGGTGCAAATGGACTCCTGCTCAAAATCTAACATGGACCTGGGAGTCAAGTGACATCTCTGTCGACTCTGTCTGTGTGGATAAAACTACAATCACTCCTTTTCCTTTCGCCCTCGCCGTAACTCATTTACACTTACCCTCTCCCCACCGGGGTTTAACACATCGCAGCGATCTGTGCGACTTTGGTGTGATCGGTGGCGGAGTGCTGACTGTCAGCACACCTTCCACGACTAAACCCAAAGCCCCGCAGCACCCTCGGAGGCTCAAATTACCCCTCGCTCCACCACCACCACCCCCAGCGTGCTTGGACAGCACGCCGCGTGCTACACGCTCCATGTGGAGGAGCTTTAGGGGGGCAAAAAGAAAAGAAGGAGGGATGAAGAGATAGGGAAAAGACAGCGAGAAGGTGGAAGATTGGAGTCAGCAACAACAAGGAAAAAAAAAAAAGACCAGTGACAGGAGAGTGAGGGAAGACAAAGAGGAAGAGCGCTCGCCCTTAAACATGCACATATCAAACACGGGGGGGTAGCGCAGCGAGGCCGGGGGGAGAGGAAGTGGCCGGCGGATGTGAGCGGACACTGACGCGCAGGTGAAGCCGACGCGATGTGTCTGGTGATGGATTGAGCGGCCACTTGCTAAATATACATGGACCCCGCCCTCCGGCTGTTTTGGCTGCCTCAGCATAGCCCAGCACAGATGGTGGTGTGTGTGTGTGTGTGTGTGTGTGTGTGTGCGTGTGTTCGGGGGGGGGGGGTCCTTTTTTTCTGTTTAAGAGAAGAAGGTTACGTCACAATGATATTGTTGTGGATCAGTGAAAACGCTAGCAGTACTCCGCGCTCTGTCATGCGAGCGTGATTCATCCATCTTTGCCGTGCGCGGGTGGAGGAGCAGGAGCAGGAGGAGGAGGAGTAGGGGAAAAAAAAAAAAAGGGTCAGGAGGAGATTGGCAGACTCTAACAGCCTGGGGAGTGGTTTCTCTTTATCTCTGTGTCACAAAGGCCACCCCGGGTACTGCAGCAGGTGTGTCTGGGAGCAGCTTTAGAGAGAGCTATTGATCCCAGCGAGTACTCCTACTGTATATAGCCAAGCTCTGCCCACGTCCCCGCACCCTGAGGAAAAGTGTACCGGAGCGGGCCTCGACCGAAAGGTCACCCTCTGATGGAGACAGGGCGCCGCAGCCCGCTCCGCATCCCCGTTTAGCGTCGCCCGGAACCTTATTACTAAGTCAATATACGTACACACACTCCGCTGCTGTCATTTGGCTCTGTTTAGTGGTCGTTGACATCACCTCTGAAAAAACAAAGAGCATATCCTACAGAACGGAGAACAAGGCAGTTTGCACCTGCAGAATCAGTGGGACTATCCATTGCATTTATTGCATGCGTGAGCTATTATTTTAATAGGCTGCATTTTCAAGGCTACTCTGTTACTTAATCAGCATTATACCATTCACAGTTTTTCAATTTCCACAAGATGGTCCAGTAACATGACCTTTCCTGGGAAATTGTCTTTTGTTCTGCTAATAGATAAAGATAAGGCACCAGTGCTGCTGAATAATAGTAATAATAAAAAAAAGCAAATTAATATTAAAGCACTGTCTTTTCCTCCTAAATTCAAAACAAGGCCATGAAATGGTAATACTATCAACATTGGTACCGGAGGTACGAGTGTCCCTGAAAGAAAAAAAAAAGAAGTTGAATACGCTGGCTCCGATTCGCATAATCTGTTTATCATCGGCTGCACGGCCTGAAAATGTAACTTTTATTTGAAAAAGCCAGACTGAATAAGATGTTATGTTATTGCATTGAGGTGTCAGTCCCGGGTTTTCTTCCTCATCACTATTGTAAAAAATTGTAAGTAATTTCATTTACCTCCGTGTATTTCTTTACACGCTGGCCACCGAATGGGATTGTGGGAGGCGGCGTGTTCGGCGCAGCACTACGTGTTTAGCCCACAGTTAATTCTGGATGGGAGTGAATGTCCATTAAATGTAATCTTGTTTTTCAGTCCAGCGCTCAAACCACAACTTCAGAGAATTGGCCACCGATGAAGACATCATCCATCATCCCACTGACGCTCCGCCAGAACACTCGCAGATAAACATGAAGGCTTTTCATGTTGTAACCTGCTTCTGAAAAAAAAACCCGCACCGCCATAAACACACACACGTGCGCGCGCGGCGAGCACACAAGCACTCATAATTCTCATCTATTCCTGCAAATCAAAGGTGTAAGAAAGGAAAAAAAAATAAAATCGATCCCTCTCTCTCTTGTGCCTATTCATCAACCGCCGCTTGCTCTGTCAACAGCAGCTGCACCGCCTTTTATCCTGCATCATTATTTCACACCTTGATGGCGGCTGCTGATTGTCTCCGCGTGTCGGCGTGCACGTGTGCGTCTCGCCATCTTGAAAAAAAAAACAAATGAAGAAACCTAAAAAAAAGTGACTCACCCAGAAGTTTTAATGAAACAGTGCTTTTAGAGTTGATCTTAGGAGCCCACTGGAACACTTATCTCAGTATCAACAGCGCTGCAGAAAAAAAAAAAAAAAAAAAAAAAAAAAAGAGAGGCGGCCTTAATCGGATTGCTGGAGCTCTAAAAGGTTTTTTTTTCTGCACATGGGTTCCTCTGCAGGCCGCTGGGCTCCAGGGCCGGGCTGGGCACTGAGGCCTGACTGCCAGCGCCCGACTCTGTGGCTGGGCCGCCTGATAAAGTCCAGAGACTCACTGGTGTCTTTGTTAGCCGCCGCGAGTCCTGCGAGTAAGACGATACTAATTAGAGGCTTTGAATACGTGATTCAATCAGCGCGCGCCGCACACAGATGGATGCAGGAGCTGCGCTGCGGATACACAACACCCACACCTTTCCCCCCCCCCTGCTAAAGAAAAGATACAGTATGCAGATGCCATGGTATATGTGTACACAAACGCGCATTTAAATAATGAGATTCACTTTTGTTCTCTCTCTCCCTCTCTTTTTTTTTTTCCAGTCGGACTGTACACCTACACATCAGTCCACGGACTCACACAGAGGAATTCATCTATCATTGGTTCACTGTGCCCTGAAGCGAGAGAGAGCTGCTGCAGACATTGATCAAACTGACTTCTAACATGAAGAAGTTCAAAATCGCACTTTTTAAATCCCTTTACTGCCAAAAACCTTCCACCGCTAAAATAAAAAGGAAGTGCGTGCACACACACACACGCACACGCGCGCGCACATGCACATACATAGATGCACATTATTGCATCCCGTCGTGTATACTGTAGCGAAAATAAGCGCGGAGACACACGTTAGCGTTAGCACGAAACAGGCTCTCACAGGCGTTTTTAGCTCATCGCACATTTAAAAATGGCATCAGTGCTTTTCACATCCCTCAGCTGAATGACTGAGACAGTATTTCGATAATAACGAAAGTTATTTCAGGAGTGACAATAGAGAGAATTCAAAGAACTGATGCATGGTCTTCTAAGGCGGCAGCGAAGTGCCTCTTACAAAACATCCCCTCGAATTACTGAATTGTACACTCGATACGCCATTCCCTCTGTTTTGTAATCCGTACCCTGGAATTATTTCATTTGCCCTGTTGAATTAACAATTCCTGCCCTGGAATTTTCTGAATCATGCGCTCATGTTCCCCTCAATTATCCCCCACCCAACCTTCTATCTATAGGCTTTGTATTGTACGGTTATATCAGGTTTTTGGGGGCTTTATCGTGGCATTCATTCAACCTATTTTTGCATTGTAGTGGATGAACTCTGCGAAAAAGAAAAAGAAATATGCGAAGACAAAGGCTAAGTATTTTCAAATTCACCCCTGCCGGTTTGCCATTGAGACTGAAAATGTCTCCCTGGTAGTTCAGCTAAGTGCTCTAAACTACTCGAAGGAGAACAGGGATGTGTGTTCCTCCTCCAAATGATGCACAAGCCTGTTTGGCTTCCACAAAAGTCAAGGAAATGTACCATCTTTTTTTTTTTTTTTTTTTTTTTGCACAGCAGCTCCAGAGTTATTAGCCTTTGTTCCAACTGTTTTGCATATTCAGCCTCCCTTCCAGCCCACATAGATGTTAATGCACTCCCACACAAACAGATCGGTGTGAACAGGGCAAACATATTTTCCATCTCTCCCTCCATCTCCATCTCTCTAGCCCCCTCCCTCTCTCTCTCTCTCTCTCTCTCTCTCTCTAACGCTGTCTCTGACTGTCTTTCACTGCTGTCTTTTTCCTCTTTTTCTGAAACCCACTCACGTCATTCTCAACCGGGCACACACATGTATCTGCAGACACACGCACACACACACACACAGATGCACAAAGTAAGTTTTTTTTTTCTTTCGCGAGTCTCTGGCAGCGACCTCTCGCCGTGCTGGATCAGCTGAAATCGGATCCCTCCCTCAGATCCCGCTGTACCTCTCACACATACTGATGTAGCCTGATCTCCTGTCAGCGAGACGGCCAGCGGGGAGCGAGTCTGGGGCTCGTGGCGCGGCCTCCGGAGACCCGGCCGGTCCAGATACTCTGCTAAAAACCGGGAAACACAACGCCACGCTGCAGGCAGCCCGGGCACGGTAGGCCCGCCCTGCTTTAAAGTCCATGTTGATACGATACGTGCCAAAGCGGCACACGTCTCCGAACAAGTGCTATTGCAACACAGGAACGCACTCATACAACACCCACACACATACACACACACACTCTTTATTTCCCTGTGTCACAACAGCGGGCCTGAAAAAGCCGACTGTGTCAAAGCAAACCGGCTGCACAAAGGCTGCGTGTCACTGCAGCGGCACTGCAATCGAAACCGTATCCGCGGCTCCGGCTCTGCAGCGCTAGGCTTTTTTTTTTTTTTTTTTTTAAACTGCATCCCATTTTACACGAGTCTTTGTTGGCTAAAACAGGTTCTGGCCACCGGTTGTACCAATTATTAAGCAGCTTAATGGTTAGGACCCAGAGCTGTAAATCTCAGCAATTAAGTGCATCTAATTCCATTTGTTTGCAGACATGACAATAAAAAAAAAAAAAAAAAAAAGAAAAGGCTAGTCTATAAAATGCTACCACGTTCGATATAAAT